>JAWWNH010000029.1:5015000-6425000 GCA_034641385.1 Darevskia mixta | reverse complement strand
GGAGAGCATTCCACAGATGGGGAGCCACTGCAGAGGAGGCACACCAAGAAGGGCCTCAGAGGATGATCTTAGGGTCCAGGTAGGTTCATATGGAAAGAGGTGGTCCTTGAGGTATTGTGGTCACTATCCATCTGGCTGTGGGATGTTAGACAGCATTTTCCTCTCTCTCTTTGGAGTGGGGGGGGACCACATTTTTCATTCTTCTAGCAAAACTGAAGAAGGGAGTTTTCTCGTTTGTGCTGCTATCACACTTCTAGTGCATTCTCTGAGATACTAACATACCCTGCAACATTTCTCCAACGAAAATAGGGGACATCCTGTTCCATCATCATCATCATCATCATCATCATCATCATCATCATCTTACTATTTATACCCCGCCCATCTGACTGGGTTGCCCCAGCCACTCTGGGTGGCTTCCAACACATAATAAAACATTAAACTTTTTTTTAAAAAAACTTCCATATACAGGGCTGCCCTCAGATGTCGTCTAAAGGTTGTATAGTTACTTATCTGATTGGCTCGTGGGTTGGATAACTCCATACTCTCCAACATTTCTCTGAAGAAAAGCAGGACATTCTGGGATCAAACCAGAAACTGGGACGGCTTCTGTAAATCCGGGACCGTCCCTGGAAAATAGGGACACTTGGAGGGTCTGAGATAGGGAAAACTACTAGGGCACTGACAATGGACTCGTCTCATTGACTTGAATGGCCTTTTGTCAGGACAAATAATTTGGATTCTCTGACTTGTTACCTGGCAGTTCAGCACAGTTCAGGTCATTGCATTTTGGGCACAATATGTTTTCATGCGTGATATATTTTCATGCAAGCCTGGATCTGTTTTGTTTGAGGCATAAACCTTGAGTCAAATGCATCTCTGCCTGGGCCTTGGGACTCTCCTTAGGCCACATTCCTCCCCAGACTCGCTTTGCATCCTGCTTCAGTGCCAGATTTACGTATAAGCTAAACAAGCTACAGCTTAGGGCCCCACTCTCTTGGGCCCCCCAAAAAAAACTAAAGAAAAAACAACAACCTGGATGTACATTTCCAAAATATAAGATAAAAAACAAATAAAATAAAACCTACATACAGCAACAGTGTTTTGTGTTCACTATTAATACACTTCTTAATTGTATTTCACTTTTAATATACTTCTTCTTAATTGTATTTCAGTTCAACAACTACTTTGAGAAAATACATATTTTGTTATGTGCAAATGGCTTTAAATACCCATGAGGTCCATAAATCACCATGTTGCATATATTCAACACAAAGAACAGTGACAATTTGTTGTTGACAAAGGACAGCTGGACATATAAAGGGGCCCATTACCTTCAGTAGCTTAGGGCCTCATCAAACCTAAATCCGCCCCTGTCCTGCCTGAGTGTTTTTGCCTGCCTGGAGTGTGTCCTTGATCTCTCTTATTGATTTCTGCTTACCTGAATGGAGAATAGAGGATAGAGGTCAATTTTATATCTGTTGCTCCACCCACTTTTACCGCTGGCCCTGCCTACCACTGGCATGTGGCTCCTGTCCTTCACCTGGTGTAGACAGTCCTGAACCAGCGGCGGAGCAAGCCTGGGGTGGCACGTGTGCCCTGCACCCAGGGGCCGGGCCAGCTACCCATGGGGTGGGGCGAGCCGGGGCAGGACACTCCACGGGCCTCTGTGGAGTCTGCCTGCCTCCTCCCACTCAACTGCCCTACAGCTGAGGGGAAGGCGGTGGGCGGACCGTTTGGGGCGCCCAAGCCACCGCGTCACTCCCAGGAGAGACACGTGACTCGGGCACGCTTCAGGCCCCACGGTGAGTGCCGCCCGGCATTTTGTCACCCCCCTCAGTGGTGACACCCGGGGCGAACCACCCCATCACACCCCCTTCCTCCGCTCCTGTCCTGAACACTACTTGGTTGTACCACATTGACCTGCCTAATTGTTTAAGTTTATATGCCACCCTGTCCTATAGGCTCAAGTCTGTTTGCAGCATTTTAAAGTGCTTCTCCATCACTTTAGCTTAGAGTCTCATGGTGTGGTGTAGTGGTTAAGAGCGGTAGACTCGTAATCTGGTGAACCGGGTTCGCGTCCCCGCTCCTCCACATGCAGCTGCTGGGTGACCTTGGGCTAGTCACACTTCTCTGAAGTCTCTCAGCCCCACTCACCTCACAGAGGGTTTGTTGTGAGGGAGGAAGGGAAAGGAGAATGTGAGCCGCTTTGAGACTCCTTTGGATAGTGATAAAGCGGGATATCAAATCCAAACTCTTCCTCTTCTTCTTCTTCATCATGGCATGCACCCGCCCGTAAAATATACGGCTGGAATGAGTAGAACCACACACAATATTTCCCGTCTACTCCTAAAATGTAGGGCATTTGGCTTGCAAACGGGGTTTTAGCTTTAGCCACAAATGTGACCACGGGTCAACCTTAGTAGATATAGATGCCCCATCCCCTTGTGTGGTTCTCTAGACTGCAGACTCTTCTCTAGTAATTCAAATAAGTGAGTTGAATACTGGCAAGGCTCCATGTAACTGGGAACCCTGTTTTCCCGAGATTCCTGGATGCATGGAGCCATGCCTGCACATGCCTGCTTGTAGTCATGGCCATCAGGGATGGACAATGGGGTAATTTTCAGTTTCTTTGAATTTCTCATCTTCCCCCCGCCATCATAATTTCAGTGCTCCACATTTTTGCATCAGTTTGCAAAGTCCTCATCATTGCAAAGATTCATCAGCCAATTTCTAATAACATCCCCATGTTTGTATGCAATTTTGCCAAATTTTTGCAAAGCAATTTCCCCTAGCACAAATATGCTTACCTAGTCAGATGGGTGGCATATAAATATAAATATCATTATTATTATTGTCAGGCACCTTTGTGGGATGGCAGGTCTAGGAAAGGTTGCGACTGCAGGCAGGCAAAACTTATATTGTAGGTATCAGAATACCATTGGGGGAGTCCCGGAATAAATATATTGCAGTATGCATTTACAGCCATATATATCAGTCTCTCGTCTCTCCCCCCCCCTCCATTTTTTCAAAAATCACTTTGCATTTCTTACCAGGCAATCTTTGCTGTGTTCCATCTGAGTTAAGATTGCGAGAAACTACTGTAGTGAAAAACAAATTGCTGGCTACGTATCGTGGAGGAAGTTTGTCTGATATATCTATCATCTAGCATGGAGACTAGTTTGATTTACTTTACACCAGAGCAAAAGAAGCTCTGATTCAAAAGAGGAGATAGCACTATTCTATGACTCTTAAGGGGACGCGGGTGGCGCTGTGGGTTAAACCACAGAGCCTAGGACTTGCCGATCAGAAGGTCGGCGGTTCGAATCCCCGCGATGGGGTGAGCTCCCGTTGCTCGGTCCCTGCTCCTGCCAACCTAGCAGTTCGAAAACACGTCAAAGTGCAAGTAGATAAATAGGTACTGCTCCAGCGGGAAGGTAAACGGCATTTCCGTGCGCTGCTCTGGTTTGCCAGAAGCGGCTTAGTCATGCTGGCCACATGACCTGGAAGCTGTACGCCGGCTCCCTCGGCCTATAATGCGAGATGAGCGCCGCAACCCCAGAGTTGGTCACGACTGGACCTAACGGTCAGGGGTCCCTTTACCTTTACCTTTATGACTCTTAAGTCGCGAGCAAGATTTGACCATTTTAATTTTGGTAAAAAGGTTAGCCCCACCCAAAGGGTACAAAGTAAGAAGCAACACAGTCCTTTGTCTGAATAGCTCTTGTTGATGTCAATATTTATTGTATTCTATTCTCCTCTCCTCTACTGGCAAGTGAAAGTGCCCTCCTTTATGACACAGAGGCAGCAATAGCAGGCGTACAAGTGATTATGTACAAGTGCATTATGAAGTTTGCACAAAGTGGGAGCAGATATTCACCATTGGTAGTGAAATTTATTTGTTAATTGACTGAGGCTGTCATATTGGATGGTATTAGGAGTAAACCCCATTGACCTCAGATGGGGTTGCTTCTGAGTAGAGATGGAGAGGATTGCGTTGAATGCCTACTGGTGGGCATGTAAGCTAAATGGAGCCTACATCTTTAAAGACAGTATATCTTGGAAAGTCTCCATCATCTGGCAAACAATAGAGGAGGACTGCTACATTGCTAGTTTATTTAACAAAATTTACATACTACTTAACTGTAAATAAAGCCCCTAAGTGGTTTATAAGTAAAACTTCTGAGCAGTTTACAACTACTTAGTTAAATTCTGGGTCATGACTGGAGAAAGCAGAATGTTGGAACAAATGTATATATGGTCTGATTCAGCAGGATTCCACTTACATTGCAATTATGCACTGCTTTGAGTTCTTCATACGATGGCATGAGATGGGGATCCAACTAGCATCAGCCCCACCTTTCTTGGCCAGGAATGATGGGAGTTGTAGTCTGAGTAATACTTGGAGGGTAATAGATTCTTCCTTTCTGCACTCCAGGTTTCTCGGCGTTATTTAGCCACCTTGCAGCCTCACTGAATTGCTTTGGGATTGCAGTTTCTTTTGCGTATTCTCAGCAACGCAGGCATACATGCACACGCTGGGGATTATTTGAGAAGATGCAAATAGAAACTTCCCTAAATTATATTTGACTCTAAGGATAGGCTGTATTGGTTTGGACACCTCTGTTCCTAGCAGCTGTGCTAAATTCCCCCAAACAGGATCCCACCCCACCCCCCGTCTATTATTCCAAACAAGATGCGATGGATGAGTTTGGTTACATTTCATTTCGTGATGGCAGAGAAGGAAATTGCTTGAAAATCATCTGCACTTCAATGTCTGGGTGATATTTGTGCAAGATGAAAACTTGCTCAATGGTGGTTTTTATATTGCAACCTGGATTACGCGGGTTGATATTCACAGTCCTATAGTGGCATTGTTTGCAGACTCGAGCAAGGAGTATTGATGTGAATGCCATCTCTTAAATGACTTCTCTTCGGCTGTATTTGTTGTCCCACATTATCCTTTGGCACTCCAATATAAGACTGATAAAACAGAGTCTCACTAAAGGCCACTTTGTAAATTACTTTTTCCAACATGGAGATTAATCTCTGCGGAGGGAGAAGCAGGGGTCTCTTGTAACACACGCAAGCAGAGCAATCCTTTGCTTGTCTCCTCAGAAGTAAGTCTCACTGAGTTCGAGAGGACTTACTCCTAGGTAAGTGTGCAGAGAATTGCAGCTTAAAGGTGGAATACTGGTTGCCGGCAACTACATTTCGGATACAGCAAGAACTTGAGGGCCAGCAATATTGGCCGTTCTGATTATCCCACGAGCCAAGACATTAAGTGCTTAAAAACAAAACAAAAAACCCTTGTCTCCAATATGGTCAGCTTTCTCCAAGTTTAGGCCTATGTTCACCACTAGTGTACATGCTTTAAAAGGTTCCAGGTTCAATTCCCAGCATCTCCAGCTTGGGCTGTGAGTGTCCTGGAAACTAAGAGAGCTTCTGGCAGTCAGTGCATGCATCACTGAGCTAAATGGACCAAGGTTTTGACCCAGCATAATAAGGCAGCTTCCAAGGTTCCTCTCCTTTGAGTAGCACTGCCTCTAGAGGGCGTCACAGCTGGGGCTACCAGACCGGCACGCAGACCATGACAACTTCGAAGGGAGCACCGAAGGCAATGTGAGTGACCTGAATGAAGTGCATTGAGGATCAATGACATAGCTGGGTTGGGGGGGGCAGAGGGGCTGTTGCTCCAGGCGCACATTTTTGGGGGTGGGGTGGGGTGGGGTGCCAAAATTCAAAAGAAAAATAAACTGCTTTCAGGTGTTGTTTTTTTTTAAACCAATCAAGTGGTGTAAAAAACTCATGAAATAAATAACAATAATGAAATAAAAAATGAAATAAAAAATGAGAAAATAAAATAAATAAGAATAATAAATGAATGATAATAATAAAATAAATGGCCACCGCTGCTTCCCTCTCCCTGCTGGGAAGACCCTACCCCACCACCATTGCCACCGCTGCCCGGCCAATACTTGCCTTGCCCCGGACACTGGCAACGTACGCTACGCCACTGTTGAGGATGTGTTGTGTCCTGGAGCCAGCTGATCAGTTGCAGGTGCCTCAGCTGATCACTTCTGTTAGCTACTGCATCTCGGCTCTCACACAGGACTGAGCAGGGGAAGCAGAATAGGGGTATCTAGGGGGTGGCGCTGTGGTCTAAACCACTGAGCCTAGGGCTTGCCGATCAGAAGGTCGGTGGTTCGAATCCCCACGAGGGGGTGAGCTCCCGTTGTTCGGTCCCTGCTCCTGCCAAACTAGCAGTTCAAAAGCATGTCAAAGTGCAAGTAGATAAATAGGTACCGCTCCAGCGGGAAGGTAAACGGCGTTTCTGTGTGCTGCTCTGGTTTGCCAGTAGTGGCTTAGTCATGCTGGCCACATGACCCGGAAGCTGTCTGCAGACAAACGCCGGCTCCCTCGGCCTATAAAGCGAGATGAGCGCCGCAACCCCAGAGTCGTCTGCGACTGGACCTAACGGTCAGGGGTGCCTTTACCTTTACCTTTACCTGAGAGAGCCTGTGACGCTGTCCAGCATCCCTAGAAACAGTCACAGTGTTTTTTCCTCTTTGGAGTAGTGAGCCTGGCTTTCTGGGTAAAGATGTGTGCGTCTATCATCATTTCCTATGCTGATGGCTCAATCAGCCTTGCAACACCCCACCCACCAATGTTTCAGGTGGGCTGTTTATAAAACAACGTTTAAGTTACGACACGTGCACACCTGTTTGATTTAACGTTAATTGGGAAGGTGTTGGTGATGTCTTTGAAAAAAGGGGGGAAGCATCGTCGATATTTAAAACTTTGCGAAACTGTTTCAGGAAAGGAAGAGGGATTATGATGTCCCAACTGTTGGGAGCATGAGAAGATGGAGCGTTACGGATGCAACAAACAGCTGGAAGTCAGGAGACCAGAGTTGCATTAAGGTAAGCAATACAAATGCCACGTGCATGACTGAACAGGTTAGTTTGACCAAGATTTCCCAGATGTAGCATCTGAATTCAAGTGAGTCGATACGTGTCCTTCTTGAGACATCTTGGATGGATTTCTGAACAATCTTGAAGATGCTCCATTCATTATAATTTTCTTACAGAGAGAATCTCTAAGAAGGAAAACCTGTGTTTATCGTAATACATGGAGTGTAGCACAAGTGGTTGTTGCTTTTTCACTTATGCCCAGCTGCTGCATTCATGACATATAAGAAATACTCATGCAATGCTTTGCACATTTTGGTAAACACATGTTTTCCTAACTGGAGATGAATCTCAGCTAGAAAACTGTAATATGTGAAGTAGTCTTTAGTATCTATCTATCTATCTATCTATCTATCTATCTATCTATCTATCTATATCTATCATCTCATCTATCATCTATCTTTATCTATCTATCTATCTATCTATCTATCTATCTATCTATCTATCTATCATCTATCTATATCTATCTATCTATCTATCTATCTATCTATCTATCTATATCTATCTATCATCTATATCTATCTATCTATATCATCTATCTATCATCTATCTATCTATCTATCATCTATCTATATCTATCTATCTATCTATCTATCTATCTATCTATCTATATCTATCTATCTATCTATCATCTATCATCTATCTACCTACCTTTCTATATCTATCATCTATCTATCTATCTATCTATCTATCTATCTATCTATCTATCTATCTATCTATCTATCTATCTTCTATCTACCGGTATGTATTTTGCATAGCCAAATTTGGGCACATAAAATAAATCAACACCGCACACCTTTCTGTGCTCTGCTGCTCACTGCCTGCCTTACCCAGTGCTCGATCTCACTACCAAAATGGAAGGTCCACCTGTAAAATGGAACCATTTAAAATGGAATCCTGTAAGAGGACATAAACCCTATGGCAGTGTAATTTTCTACCATATATGTGAACAACTAAATGCATATTGATATTTCCCCCACGTCCCTGAAGAAGACTCTAGAGCCAGTGTATTGGTGGAATGGTTATATTTATTGAAATATAATAAGATTTGCAAATAAAGAGCCGATAATGAAGTGTGAGCTTGTGGGCTTATTTGTCATACTGAGGGCAGCATCTCCTGGGCATGTCAGCCACTGCCACTCTGTTGCTTCCCAGCGAAGGACTCACCATGCCCTTGCTAGGTGAGCCTTGGAGTATGATGGTTGATGGTCTCAAAGCTCTGCAGCTGTGATGACCTGAGATTCAGACTCAGACGCTGAACCTGAGGGATCCCAGCCTGCACAGGATTCCCTGCCTCCAGAACCAGCAGAGCCGGGGCTAGGGCCTGAGTCTGAAGGGGACTCACCTGTGCTAGATCCTCAGGTACAGGCATCGGCTGAGTTTGATCTGGCTTCTGATGGGATGGAGGACTCATTGCCTGCAGGTGCTCCACTCCCCGCCCAGTCAGGGGAAGCTGAGGTTGCCTCTGGGTCCAGTAACCCTCCAGTTTCTCCTGAGCTGCAGAGGCTCAGGGCAGAGAGGCGAAGGGAACTAAGTTCCCGCCGGAGGAGTGCTCGCCTCCAAGACAGGAGAGGCGAGTCACCTGAGGATCGGAGCCGCCCTATGCCTCGGGGCAGATAAAAGCCGGCCAGCCCCAGCCCCAAGTTGCAGGAGCAACATCATTGCTGACCAGTTCCTGCCGGTGTTCCTGCTTGATCCCTGTCCTGTTGTTCTGCCTGAGCTCCTGACCTGCCTTGGTTCCCTGTTTGTTCACCCGTTCCTGACTTCACCTGACTCCCTGCCCTGTACCCTGCTCCAGTTGATTCGGACTGCCTTTACGTGTACCTCTGACCTTGGACCGGACTTAGACTTCGCCTTCTGGATACCCCATGGGACCAGCCCAGCAGCAAAGCGAGTGAAGTGGACACCCAAGAGTCTCCCAAGCCTGTCGAATCATATCATACCTGCAAAGAGCAGCCACTGGTCAAAGGGGAAGACCTCGGCAGTGATCCAGGCACCCTCAGGGACCCTTGTCCTTCTGATTGGTTTTGGATCAATACAGCTTAATCTGAAGCTCTCTTTGAAACTCCATGTCTCAGGCAACAATGGTGACAAAAGGGTATGCCACAATACATCTGCTTCATCATGAATTTGACACAAGACTTTTTATCGTTTTCGTTAAGCATACTGGAACCCACTGGATCAATGGCGAAACATAAACAGGAAGGAGGCAGAGAATATTCTGCTTGTTCTGCCATTGCACTTGGCTCCGTTAACGCCGGTGGAAACAGGGCAGTGAGCGGAAGGCTGCAACCAATATCATGTCTGATAGGGAATCTGTCTGTTGGCAAGAAAACTTTGCTGCAGGAGATCAGAGTCTACTTCAAACCAGATTGCCCCTCTGAAAAAGCAAAGGCAAAAAGATCTTTGGTCCCAATCCCAATCCCTCCTCATCTGTTTGTTTCAGAATGAAAAAAGACATGGGAAATGCCAAACATGGAATTCCACATATGTCTAGAGAAACCTCCAAATATTTTTGAGAAAGGGAATAGCTTTGGAAGAGCAAGTAATGCACAGAACCTGCAACTTTCCAAAGAGACATTTTTCCCTTGGACATTACAGTCCTATATAGGCAATTGGACCCAGAAATAATTGCATGGGCTTGTGACATCAATACTCATTCTACTGGTGTTAGCATTCTTCACCATATTTTTCAGCTGTGAAGTCCAATGCTTTTTCCACAGTCTCACTAATCTTTTTGGAACATTCAGAAGAGGAAATTTGCTGGATGCATACTGTGAACATTCAACAATTCAGCAGAATGAGATCTGGGTTCTACCTCTTGCCTTTGACGTCCAGCAAAATCAGGGTCTATGTACTCAAATAATTAAGTCCCAGTTAATTCAGATCTCATTCCTAAAATCACAATCTGTTTGCAAATCCTGAGTTTGTTCTTTTCTGAAATGTCTTCTCCCATCTAACCTATCCAACAGTTTACATGTAGCCAGCTTTTGAAAGCCACAACTGCTTTCGGAACCAGCTGACTTCTTGTAAAAAGTTTTGATCTTAATTGGCAGCTGAGGCCCTGAAAGCCTTATAGATACCAGTTTGCGACGCATACTATGGAGCATTACAGTGTGCAGTGCAGGACTTCTGTAAACTAGAAGGCAAAATGCTTTATAAGTACTAATAACTGAGCTGTGTTGCAAGAGTTTTCTTTTGATCTAACCAACACAGATCACTCAGACAGCTTGAATTGTCAATAACACTGTTTAAGGAATGGAGGTGAAACGGAGAGCCCCTCCAGATGGCCTGTTTATTGAGCATTCCTGATTTGCTTGCGCAAAGCTAATGCAGAGGTTAGATTATATCTGGTCTTTATCGAGCCTTCATCTGGATTTGCTCATGGGGATGTTATAGTGTAATGAGCATTTGTCCGGCATTCATCCTGATTTCTTTCTGTTTTCTTTTTGCTGGATGTTTATATGCCATCCTATTAGTCATCCATTCACCCCCTTTTCAATGCAGTTCCCCATCACTTACCGAACCACAAAGGGCAAGATTCTCTTTTAAAGTAGATTTGTTGTACTAGGGCAACAAAACCCTTTAAGACATTTTAACTGCAGAGGCCTAAAGTTCTAGCATATATTCCCCCCCCCCCCATCCTATGACTCTTCCAAGCAGCTGAGGGTGGTGTACATGGTTCTCTCTCTCTCCCATTTCACCACAACAACAATGTTGCGAGGTAGGTCAGTGAGCTCCTTTGGTTGAATAGGGATTTGGATGTGGGCCTCCTCGATCCTAGTCTGGCACTCTAATCCCTAGGCCAAACTGACTGGAGTGTTGATGTGTGTCGAGATCTTTCCCCCAGATGGCCAACTTATCTAGTGGTTATCGGCATGTTGTCATGAATATGGCCCCATCTGTGCTATTCTGTGTCCAGGGCAGCTGTTTATCAGCTCCATCTGGTAGGCAGACTGAGACCCTACCTACCCGCAGACTGTCTCGCCAGAGTGGTGCATGCTCTAGTTATCTCTCGCTTGGATTGCTGCAATGCGCTCTACGTGGGGCTACCTTTGAAGGTGACCCGGAAACTACAACTAATCCAGAATGCGGCAGCTAGACTGGTGACTGGGAGCGGCCGCCGAGACCACATTACACCAGTCTTGAAAGACCTACATTGGCTCCCAGTACGTTTCCGAGCACAGTTCAAAGTGTTGGTATTGACCTTTAAAGCCCTAAACGGCCTCGGTCCAGTATACCTGAAAGAGCGTCTCCACCCCCACCGTTCTGCCCGGACACTGAGGTCCAGTGCCAAGGGCCTTCTGGTGGTTTCCTCGCTGCGAGAAGCCAAGTTACAGGGAACCAGGCAGAGGGCCTTCTCAGTAGTGGCACCCGCCCTGTGGAACACCCTCCCACCAGATGTCAAAGAGAAAAACAACTACCAGACTTTTAGAAGACATCTGAAGGCAGCCCTGTTTAGGGAAGCTTTTAATGTTTAATAGATTGTTGTATTTTAATATTCTGTTGGAAGCCGCCCAGAGTGGCTGGGGAAACCGAGCCAGATGGGTGGGGTATAAATAATAAATTATATGATGATGATGATGATGATGATGCATTCAAAGCATTATCATACCACTTTGAACAGTCACGACTTCCTCCAAAGCATGCTGGGAATTGCAGCTTGTTTGTTTGCTGCTAACAGTAGTTGGGAGACCCCTATTCCCTACAGACAACTACAATTCCCAGAGTGGAGTCACAGACAAACTCTCTTCCCAAGTAACTCTGGGAAACTGGAGCTCTTTGAGAGAAACAGGGGTCTTCCAACAACTCTTAGTATGTGTAGCAAACAACTGCTCACAGAATTTATTTTGGCGGGAGCGGACCACGGCTGTTTGAAGTGGTTCGATACTGCTTCGCATGCATAGTGCAGAGGGCGTCTGCACCTTGAAAAATAAACTGCTGCACTTGTTTCATAAGGCATCACTGTGATACACAGACTATCCAACAGATATGCACACAAAGGTGCAACACCTCAGATCCGCTGCTTACTAATCTGGCTTGTTTCCTTTCAGTAAGAGGAAGAGTGAACATGCAAATGGATTAGTTGGAGAAGAGCCTCATATTTTTCTATTCCAAGATGATTTCTGGGATGTTGTGTGTGTGTGTTGTTTTTTTTCCTGGGAGTGGGGTGTTGTTAAAGATAGCAAACTTAGCATGTTGAGTGAAGGGTGTAAACAATATATTGGGGACTGTTAACGGGATGCAGTCATAACAAGCCATCCAAATTTCCATAAATAACACATCACCCATTTAACTACTAATTTATTATTCCAATTCTGATCTCCAAATTACTCAAAACGAGCTGCTTAAAACACACCCGTAAGATCTACTAATCTCAAGCAGCCTTCAAAGCCCTGCATCCAAATCAAATATATCAGCCTATTGTGGAGCAATCAGTTTGCTATTATAACAAAAAATTAGGGCAGGAAAAATAAACCTTTTGCAGTGAAATCAGCCGTATGAAGCGAAATTCCTTTTGAAAGTCCCCTGGAAAAATCACAGCCTGTACACCGAATTAGGCGAGTAAAACAGCAGGCAGTCATTAATGACTAGGGCCACTGTTTTGATTATGCCCTGGTAACATGTTAGAATTTGCAAGATGTATGGGTTGAAAGAAATTATAGATCCTGGAGAGAAAAGATACCTAAGCTTTCCTACCTAAAGGCTTAATGTAAGGGGGCTGCCAGATTTTGAATACAAGTGATTACGTGACAGACTCACTTAAAACCTTCCTGCATGCTTTAGCATCATGGTTCTTTTCTGGAAACAAAAAAAAAACCCTTTGCAGGCTAATTATTTTGTATTCTTGGGTTAATTTCTCTCTCTCTCTTTTTTTGAAAAAAAAAGAATACCGCCCTCTCAAACACTATATTTTTGGACTCTGAGTTGTCAAGTGGCTGGACAAAGCAGTGTTAAAAATTCAACGACTCTAATTACTAGCTGAGCAGTATAAAAACCTCTGAATAAATGTCAGTCGAGGAGATAAGCTCTTATCTTAATCTAATGGCTCCACAGACTTAATTTGTCAGGCCGGCCTGGTTGATGAAAAACAGGTTTCTATTCTCCAGCGTTTGCAGCAACATCTTTCCAAATCTTTGAAGTTGGATAGCAATACCGGCAGCAGCGGAGCCGTCTGGCAAAAATCTGGTGACCAAGCCAATTTAATTCCTATTGTCCTATTACACTAATTAATGTTGCTCTGCCTACACTGGTGCAAGGGAGACAAAAATGAAGCCAATTTATTTTTAGATTTGTTACATTCTGGGCTAATTGCTCTCACCCCATATTTCCTCCCCTCTGCAACGTGTTAATCATTTTGGGTCCCTTCTGGCATCCGAGAGGGGCAGGGTTTTAAAACTAAGGCCTCTTTAAGGAAGCACTGGGAGGGTTCAGGGCAATAAATTCCAGTTTCTTGAGAAAGTAAGGAACTCTGACTTGTGTGGGTGGCTTCCTTCGGAACACAAGGGATGTATGGGATACCCAGTGATGACTGTATCCTTTGAAACCTCTTTCTTAAAGGAGATTTTAACATATCTAGAGCTGAGGACAAACCAGTGTCAACAACAATTCATGCCAGGCAATTAACAAATGAAAAGAGCTGGCTTTTCAGTTAATGTTTTGTGTTGTTCCTTTACTGTGCTGTTTTCACCAAATCAGCTGTGGTCCAGGGTAACTTCAAAGGATTGGTGTGAATATTACAGCATTCTGTATAAAACTGGAAAAAGACGACTTGCTTTTAAAAAAAAACAGGGCCTTTTTCTGATGCTTTTGGGATTTCAAAAAGTGTGATGCAGGATGGGGAGAGGAGATTATGCTAGTTCCATGGAAGAGGAAAACGGGGCTTCATTTTTTTTGGGGGGGGGGAATCATTTATAATCTCCTCTTTTATGTGGGTGTAGCTGTGGAACTTTTAGTAGAATGATAACTGGCATAAAACCAGAGTAATGGAGTGGAGAATCAGACACATATTTTTTGTAATTAATGATGTGACCTCAAAACTGCAAAGCTACACTGGTCACATGTGTGAGAGCCTAGGCAGCTGCCTATTCTTGGGAAAGAATAAGGCAGTTTGAAAGAACCAGCGAGATCATTGCGCTTCCTATTATTGTGAATAATTGTCCTTGTTATGCTTTTTAAAAATGTTTTTATGATTGACTTATTTGTTCCATTTTCTCACACCCTTCCTCTACAGAGCTCGGCTTATCGTTTGGGGGAAGTGAGGAAAGTGAGGTTATCCTGTGGGTCTCATGCCGAGCGGAGATTTTATGACACGTATCTGCAAAAGGCTTCACAATATTTTACATTTTCCTTTGTCCTCATAACAATCAACTATGTAAATAAAAAAGGCAGTTCCCAGGTCCTGCCTCTGTGCTGCCTTCTAGCGCAGAAGTGGGAACACTTTTCTCTCGCCACCCCCTGGGCCAAATGTGTATCTGCCCAACCCCTCCTGGGCCAGATTTGACAGGTGCCAGGGTACCACCCACCTGTCAATCACCTGCTGCTACAGTGACATCAGGTGACAAGCCTCTTTGAAGGCTGGCTCTGGGATCACAAAGGGCTTTTCATTGAAATCACTGCTCAAGATGGTTCCCTCCCCTCCATTTTAGCAGGAGTTGCAATGCAAATTCCTTCCTGATCCTAGAGCAAGGCATTCTCCCACTGCCCATCAGCTGATCAGAACCAGTTGTTCCTCTCTGTTTCATCAGCGGGGTTTAATGCAAATCCTTCCTTGAACTTGGGGCAAGGCACACTTCCACAGCCCATCAATTGATCAGGGCCAAGTTGATGGATGATGGAAGCTCCTATCTTGTCATATGAACAAGCCGTAATAATAATAATAATAATTTATTATTTGTACCCCGCCGATCTGGCCGGGTCCCCCCAGCCACTCTGGGCGGCTTCCAACAAACATTAAAATACATCAAAATGTCACAGATTAAAAACTTCCCTAAACAGGGCTGCCTTCAGGTATTTTCTAAATGTCATGTAGTTGTTTATCTCTTTGACCTCTGATGGGAGGGCGTTCCACAGGGCGGGTGCCACTACCGAGAAGGCCCTCTGCCTGGTTCCCTGTAGCTTTGCTTCTCGCAGTGAGGGAACTGCCAGAAGGCCCTCGGCGCTGGATCTCAGTGTCCGGGCTGAACGGTGGGGGTGGAGACGCTCCTTCAGGTATACAGGACCGAGGCCGTTTAGGGCTTTAAAGGTCAGCACCAACACTTTGAATTGTGCTCGGAAACATACTGGGAGCCAATGTAGATCTCTCAGGACTGGTGTTATGTGGTCCCGGCGGCCACTCCCAGTCATAGGCTGGAATCAGATCCTGGTATTCTTGAACATGCCAACCTTGGGTCCCTCTGCAATTGAGTAGCTTTGCCCAAGGGCTTCCTCAATTCTGCAACAGCCTGGTGTTGCAATTGGAGGTCAGAGAGAGAGAGAGAGAGAGAGAGAGAGAGAGAGAGAGAGGCAGCTTTGAGCCGCCATTTTCAATTCCCCAGTGTCCTGGCAGCTTGTAGCCAGCCATTTCTGCTACCAAGGAAAGGCAGAGGAGCATGCACTGATGTAGAAGCAGGTTCATGGAAGGGACTTTGCCAGGGCTTCAAATGGGGAAACAGCTGAGGAGGCAATGCCTGTCGGTTAACCAACAAACTATGTACAACAGTGTTTGGGGCAGGGTTCCCATCACGATGTCCCTGTTCCCAATCTGCCTGCTTTCTCTCAGACAAGTCAAAAGAGCAGCTTCCAACAATATTTGCAGGGCAAATATTGACTTATACAGTGCTGGTGATTAGTGAAGCAAATGGTTGGATACAAGAGGGTGGAATTTATTGGCAGATATAGGTAACAGAGGCGTAGGGAAGCCTTTCTCAGACTGCAGGCTGCATTCCCTCAGGCAACTCTCCGGGGGCTGCAGGTCGGTGGTGGGTAGAACCAGAGCCAAACTAGGCCAAGTCAGATGTCAAAGTAGGCAGAGCAACAGATGTGACTCTGACCTTTCTGCAGTGAGCCAAATTCCAGGAAGCACATTCCAGTTCACTACATTCCAGCCACGCCCAAGTCCGAGGTTTCTACACTAATTCCCGCTCTGCGTCTCTCCATCCTCCAGCCAGGTGACCAAGAGAACAGCCGAAGCAGCTGGGAAGAGAGAAGAGGCGTTCAGGGATTTGATCAGTTGCGTGTCCTTGTTTCTCACTTTGATCCTTTTACGTGAGTTGTATGTTTTGTGGTCCCATGGACTGCAAGAAGATCAAACCTATCCATTCTTAAAGAAATCAGCCCTGAGTGCTCACTAGAAGGACAGATCCTGAAGTTGAGGCTCCAGTACTTTGGCCACCTCATGAGAAGAGAAGACTCCCTAGAAAAGACCCTGATGCTGGGAAAGATTGAGGGCACAAGGAGAAGGGGACGACAGAAGATGAGATGGTTGGACAGTGTTCTCGAAGCTACTAACATGAGTTTGGCCAAACTGCGAGAGGCAGTGAAGGATAGGCGTGCCTGGCGTGCTCTGGTCCATGGGGTCACGAAGAGTCGGACACGACTGAACGACTGAACAACAACAACATGTTTTGTGGTATTTTAGGCATTGGGACTCGCCCTTATTTTGATTTATTATAGTTTAGAATTTCATTATTGTAACGGATAAGTGTAAACTGTTTAATTATTATTTGCTGTCATTAAATTCCACTGTGGTCTAAACCACAGAGCCTAGGGCTTCCGAACAGAAGGCTGGTGGTTCGAATCCCCGCAATGGGGTGAGCTCCCGTTGCTTGGTCCCAGCTCCTGCCAACCTAGCAGTCCGAAAGCATGTCAAGTGCAAGTAGATAAATTGGTACCGCTGCAGCGGGAAGGTAAACGGCGTTTCCGTGCACTGCTCTGGTTCGCCAGAAGCGGCTTAGTCATGCTGGCCACATGACCCGGAAGCTGTACGCCGGCTCCCTCGGCCAGTAAAGTGAGATGAGCGTTGCAACCCCAGAGTCGTTCGCGACTGGACCTAACGGTCAGGGGTCCCTTTACCCTTTACCTAGGCATTGGGACTCACCCTTATTTTGATTGATTATAGTTTAGTAATTCTTTATTGTAACGGATAAGTGTAAACCCTGGGTTAAGAACTTAATTTGTTCTGGAGGTCCGTTCTTAACCTGAGGTACCACTTTAGCTAATGGGGCCTCCCGCTGCCGCTGCGCCGCCGCCATGCGATTTCTGTTCTCATCCTGAAGCAAAGTTCTTAACTCGAGGTACTATTTCTGGGTTAGCGGAGTCTCTGAAACCTGAAGCGTCTGTAACCCAAGGTACCACTGTAATTATTATTTGCTGTCATTTAATTCCACTGTTTACTATTAGATTCGAATGGATTATTGAATATTGCTTTAAGTGATACAAGTTGTTTATTTTAAAGTTATTGTGACTTTTTTGTATTGGATCAGATTGTTATTATTTATCTTTGACATTTTATTATATTTTTATATGTATTCGAAGCTGCCCACAGTGGCTGGGTTCATCCCAGCTAAATGGGTCATCCCAGCATGATGATGATGATGAAGCAAGGACACATTCCAGCCAGGTAAAAGTGCTTGAGAGAGACCATGGAGGGCAGCCCCAAATGGTGCAAACTTCGGAGAGTCCTGAGGGCCAGACAGAAAAGCTTGGAGGGCCATATTTAGCCCCTGGACCAGAGGTTCCCCACCCTTGTTATAGGGTACCGGTTGTGTCTCAACCAAGTGAAGGCTATTCTCAATGCCCTTCTGATCACCCAGTCTTGTTTGCTTGGAACTCAGGATTCTGTCGAAACTAATATCTATCTCTTTATCTAGACACACACCTGAGTTTTATAAACCTGTTTTTCATTATGATGCTATCTTCGGACTCTCAGTAACTGAGGCTGCACTCCTAAGCAAATTTACCAGGGAGTAACATCCACTGACTGCAGAAGGATTTACTTCCAGGTAAATACACGTAGGATTGTGCAACGAATTGCACCATGAAAAGCTCATAGTGGCACACCTTGGTCTTTTGTAGTTGCTGTTTTTAACCTTGGGACAGAAAAAAAAGTACTGATTACTGCTCGCCAGTAATTTCATCAGCAGCTTAAAAGGACTAAGGTGGAAAGTAATTCAGAATCCATGCCCTGGGCATTTTTCGACCAAATATTTCACTAAATGATTTATGTTGATTTAAGTTAGGGCCATCAATTGGGCTGGGATTTTCCAAGAAGACTCCTGGCTACACATTCTCCCTATTACCTGTCAGGTTTCTAAATCCTAGGACGTTTGGCATGCCATTGAAAAGAAAATGAACACATTAAAGTAAAAATTTCAAAGGCGCATTTGAATCCCTTCTTCTCCATGAAATCCCAAATATTGATCCAATCAAATAAATCTCATTTCCATGATCCCATTCTGAGAGGGAATCTTCAAGCTGCTTATTATTACTGTGGTTTGTCATATGATTCTGCCTGAACAAAAAGAGCAATGCGAGCCAGGGAGTTTAAAATAAAAATAAAAATAAGGCTGTCAAAAGTAGAAATTCACAGATAATTTTCACTGACCAGGCAACACTGATAGACATTGGTTTGGTTTAGCTGTAACACTAAATCAAGACAGGGAAACCTGTGGCCGTCCAGCTGTTGCTACAACTCCCATCATCTCTGACCATTGACTTAGAACATCTAAGGCTCCCCATCCTTTTGCTAATCCATGATTTGATGTTATAAAAACAAAGCTAGTCTAGGAAGTTCTCCCCTCTGCTACTCTGTAGTGGCTGTGACGAGGTCAGAAACCTCCACTTCCATCTCGTTAATTTTCCAATACAAAACAAAGCAGCAGAACAATAGGCCGATACAGTCAAACAATGATTTAGCTCCATCAGCCACTATAAGGGGCTGGTTTGCACTAACCATAGTTTACACTGACCTCAGGATTGGATGACGCAACAAAGGACAATTAAACAGCAAAAGTGAAAGGGTTGTGGCTGTGCTGGGAGAGAAGCAAGGGAGAGGACTGCGTGAGCCTGGGGGTCGGGGTGAGCGGAGCTGAGCCTCGTTCTCATAATGCTGAACTGCATCGGAGCCAGACCTTCTGGCAAATCATTTTCAAACAGTGTAGAGCTTTCTCTTAATTCGTATGGTCAGCGTCTTCCTGTGTGCACGCGGTGTATTTGTGCACACATGCAACTACATCTTAGTGCACTAATGCACTGATGTATATTGCTTGCGTTAGCTTTAAATGTTCTTTACCATAAAACTTAATGGTTTTGATGCTGCATACCTAAAAGGAAGCGTTTGTCATTCCCGCTATAAATGTTTGTGCTCAACCGTCTTAATTCACTGTGTCAGATAAGAGGAAATCATGTTAGCATATATTTATGATTTATCTCTCCTATCTAAGCACCGGAGAGGTTGAGAGTGTAGTTCTTCTTTTTAATCTAACAGGAATAGTCAGGTAAAAGCTACGCTGATCAGGCGCTTTGCTTGGGAGGAACAAGAAGCATTGTGCAGGTGATTCCCTGACCTCTAACGTTAGTGTAGGCGTATTCCAGCTGATCCACCTCTGCAGAAGGCATTTGGAGGCTATGCTTTCTGTCCTTGCATGCCAGTAGAAGCCTTGATTACACAAGGCAGAAAAAGGCCAAGAATTAAAGATATGTCCAAGATAATCAAGGATGGACTAAATATTCCAAGCGGTGCAAGCATTCCATGGATTTTTTTAAAATAAAAGTTGGCTGCATGACTTGGATGTTTTCTAATTCTTTTATAACCATGCACCAGAATATATAGGTATATATATATTGGACCAGTCCAGCATTATTCATTTTACAATGCCAGTATACAACTCTTGTTGTTCCGTATATAAAATTGAGCCCTGCTAATGTTAGATACCAGACCTTCCAAGTACAGGTATCCCTATTTTCCAGGGACAGTCCTGGATTTACAGAAACCATCCTGGTATCTGATTTGATCCAGGAAGGTCCAACATTTCCTTACGATGCCCCTATTTTCATTGGAGAAATGTTGGAGGGGACACCCTTGTTTTCATCGGAGAAATGTTGGAGGGTATGACATACCATTGCATAATCACTTAATAAAAATTTTCTTTAAGGTTAACACTTGTGGTTTATAGAGGTATATTTAACCAATTCCCGAGCATCTAATGATATCGTGTGGCCCACATATCTATTTCAATGAAGCTGATATTTCACACACACCGCTCCCGATTCTATATTACTAATCAGTAATATAGAATTAACTCAGTACTGTTTTGTGATCTTTCGCCTGACACCGAAGATTCAGATGCTGATATTATTATTATTATTTCTTGAACAGGTTGAAGTCCAGCAATTAAGAGCAGTATGGTTTCGAATCCTTTGCAGTTGTTATAACTTAAGCTCGTATGCTGTGTGGGGAGTTGTGATCCATCTGAAGTCAAGTGCTTCAGGCTGCAATCCTATAGACACTTATCTGAACTCCATGGGGTTTACTTCTGGGCCGACAAGCCTAGGATTGCACTGTCAAAGTTTCATTGATTTCATCTGGTGAGTTAAGCTTATGCTCTGATCTCCCCCACTGAAATCATTATGTCTTAACGATTACTGCAGAAGTAATATAATTAATAACAGGAGTTAATAATAGCAATATGTAATTACTGTAGGAGTGATATACCCAAATATTCAATATTTGTTCTCTATAACTTAGCTTTATAGTCTAAACAAGGAAGTGGTAAGGGGGAGGGCAGAATAAAAGTAAGAAAAACAGGTTAAGCTTCACAGAGTATAGAAGAAATAAGGTGTGGTACTCAGCTAAGTGTTGCCAGAGTAAGCCCAATGAAATTAATTGACCTATCTTAGCCATGCCCATTAATTTCAGTGGATCTACTCTGAGTAAAACTTAGCTAACCCATTGTCATCAAAATTCCCTTGTGGGCATATCAACTAAAATGACGTAAATAGTTATACCTTGGCTTATGAACAGCTTAGTTTATGAACAAATTGGATTAAGAACGCTGCAAACCTGGAAGTAGGTGTTTTGGTTTGTGAACTTTGCCTTGGAAGCAGAACATGTTCCGCTTCCTGTTGAGTGTGTAACATTTGTAAATTGAGTCCCCCACTGCTATGGAAAAGCACGCCTTGGTTTAAAAACACTTTGGTTTAAGAACAGACTTCCGGAATGGATTAAGTTCGTAAACCAAGGTACCACTGTATATAAATTGCTAACACCTGTAGCATCATTTAATCAAGGGTAGCCAATATGGTGTAGTCAGGCAACCTCTGATATGCGATTGTTCAGCAAGTTGTTGAATATTTACATTATTATCAGATGATATGTCTACAAGTTGAATTGTGATGGCAGTTTGGTATAATAAGGTTTCAACCGGGGTTTACCAAAGTTTTGCGGGGCCCATGGGCACATTTGCAGACCAGATAAACCGTCATGGGCACTGCCTATACACAACCAAGCACATACCACAATCTCTAGGTAGGTTGAGAGCAGTGGCGTGTGGTGAAATTTTCCGTAGGGGAACAGTTAGGGCCTGAGGCACCAACTTGAGAGGTCAATTTGAGGAGGGGACATTGCGCTTGTGAGCATCGTGCACTGAGGGCCTTCTCGGTAGTGGCACCCCCCCTGTGAAACACCCTCCCACCGGATGTCAAGGAAATAAACAACTATCTGACTTTTAGAAGACATCTGAAGGCAGCCCTGTTTATGGAAGTTTTTAATGTTTGATGTTTTATTGTGCTTTTAATTCTGTTGGGAGCTGCCCAGAGTGGCTGGGGAAACCCAGCCACATGGGCGGGGTATAAATAACAAATTATTATTATTATTATTATTATTATTATTATTATTATTATTATTACTAGTAGACTTTAAGCCCGTTAAATTAACGGGCGCTAGAACATCATGGAAAGCGGGGACGGCGAGAACTTGCTGAAGTGCTCAATGTACTTGGGCGCCCCGGCCAGCGCCGAATGGCCGTTCAGCAGGCAGCGCAGGAGGCGCATCGCGGTGGCGGTGGCGGCACTGGCACTAGCCAGGCCCCGGCAGGCCAACTCAGCCGCCACTTGTAACGGCCGCTGCCGCTTAGAAGTAAGTCCACGCAAGCGCACACCCGCCGCTTCAACAGCCCAGCCGCCCGAAGTCTCTGCGCTCCAATCCGTGTGCCCGTGGGGCACATGCCCAGTTTCGCCCAGCCGCCCGAAGTCTCTGCGCTCCAATCCCTGTGTCCGTGGGGCACATGTGCAGTAGGACACAGGGACGGACACAGGGACTGGACGCAGAGACACTTGCACTTTATTACTGTAGATTATGCCTCCCTCCCCAAACCAGGAAAAAGCTTCCCGGGCTTTGGAAAGGAGATGTCAGGGGAGCATTTAGGGGACTAGCCTAGTCCCCCTAGTTCACTGACTGCATGCCACTGGTTGGGAGAGAATCCTGTCTGAAATCTGGGGAAGCTAATCCATGTAGACAATACTTAGCGAGATGCTCTGACTCAGTATAGGCCACCCACCCATGTTCATATCTATTCTGGACTCCTTTGGTAGTCAGCATCTATTGGCTACTACAGAAGCCTTGTGCGAGGTTAGGGGTCACCGAAGACACTGAAGGAAGGCATCTATGGACGCCATGTTGGCTTAAAGAATAAATGATACAATAAAAGCTGAGGTAGCAGAAGCTCTAAGTGGCCCTTAGACTCAACAAATAGGGCAGGCAGAAGGCATATACCGTACTTTATTGGCGGACTGACCAGTTTCTTGTGGGCCACCAAATGGTTGACAAGATAGGATGCTGGGACTAGGCCTGATCCTTGAGCAAGACTCCTTGGGTGATAAAGAGTGTGTGTGAAGGGTCCTATGACACAGTTCAGCTGCGCCTAACACACTCCTGAACACACACTCGTGCTTTGTACATCCAGCACACGTTAGTAGAGACTGCGGGGATTTTGGTAACAACAAAGAACGCCACAGAAGCTTGAAGTGTTGGCCTGCCTTGAAACAACATCGCAAGAGAATGCTTGGATAAGGGGAAGGAGACAACCGCTCTTTGCTGACTCTTGGGATTCCAGTAGAATGACTTGGTAGGGGGTTCCTAGATTTGCTTGAACTGGCTCTGTGTGCCTTCTTGCCGGGATCAAAGAAACTGCGAAAACTTGTGGTCTTTTCAATGTTTTAAACTCTCTTTCTCTCCCCCCCTCTCTTTCTTTCTTGCATTGGGGAGAGTGAGCGAGTGGCTTTGTGCGCCGGCTGTTTAAAAACATACTTCAAAAGAAACTTGAATCAGTACATGCCTGTGCTATATACAAATTAAAATAATTGATTTTTGGCAGCCCTTTTGAGAGAGATATATAAATTAAGAGGGATCACATTTCCAATCCATTGCTCCGGATTGCATGTTGATTTCGAACCGCCGCTCCCTCACAAAGCTGGAAGTTTGCCACCAAACCGAAGGGAGCTGCTTGCTTTCATTTAATTCGACCTCCTCCTGTCATGGCAACTCCTCCCTGAACTATCACAGTTCCAACCTGTTGGGCCTTGGCTTGGGTCCAACGCTGCACCCTTCCCTCCCCCCGCTGTCCCGTCTGCTTTGAGAAACTTGCACAGAGCCATCAAATGAATCTGTACCGCATCCTGGAGAGGAGCATCGCTTTGTGGGACTCCCGTTCCCTCTTCTTTTCTCTCCCCTCACCGGTGGAGCATGTCACCCAACAAAGCAGAGCAGCTCTCTGGCCTGCACAGTGCCCATTCCGTGACGGATGGCACCGGGTCCCACACTATCTGTGCTGACCTAAAAATAGCTCTCAATTAACATTACATTTCAAGAATTGGAAAATTTCCCAGAAGTCCATTCTCTCTCTCTTTCTTCCCCCCCCCTTCTGTTTCATTACATTTTGCAGTAATAATACACAAGCCTGTAGAAAACATGACGGGTAATGAAAAATGTAATTAATATAAGCAGTGTAAAGCATGTTTTTTTTTCTCTCCCTCTGTTGTCCTTGCAGAAAATTGCTGCTTTAAACCGAGCAGGATGTGGAAATGCATAAAGCAAACACTGATATGCTCTGGTTTGTAAATATCTTATGCAAAACCGTGAAGGCAACTGCTGTTTATTTTTTGACTCTCTGTCACAAATTCTTTTCGGAAAGTTGTTTCTGGGTTGTTGCCTTTTTGTTCCGCATCTCCCTCCTCCCTCCCGGTCCAAACGTTGTCACCTTGGTAATTATTATGCCCTTTTCATACTGTGGTTTTCACAATTGGGGGTGCAAGATTCAAGTCTTCTGCCTTGTCCTCTTCCCTCAACCCCTTAACGTCTTAGCCAGAAAAGATATTTAGGCTGCAATCCTACACCTCCTTGCCTGGGAGTAAGCCCTGTTGAATGCAATCAGACTTACTTCTGAGTAGACATGCCTAGAAGCACTCTGCTAGTCACACCCTTTAGAAGATTTGCTGGTACTATTTTTTTAAATTGTATTTTTATTGCTTATAATCCTTGACCATGATTACAATAACCACAGAACTAGGGACCCACCCTTCCTTCCTTCCTTCCTTCCTTCCTTCCTTCCTTCCACGTCTCCCAGACTCCTAAATAACATACAGCAAAAGGGAGAAAGTTTCAAGAGTGGTTTACTGTATGGGCAGCAGCTGTGTTTGTGTGTGCTGTTGTTGTTGTTCAAAGTAAAACCAAAAAAGTTTAACACTAGTTAAACATTTGGGCTAGCACAAATACCTTGTATGAGATTAAGCAGCTCTTTGAATCCTGCCTCTTATACTGAAATTGTCAAAAACAACCCTGTGGGTTAGGCCATTGCTATGAGAAAACCCACTCAGTAATTTCAGGGTTGGATTATGGTGAATGTCAGCTCTTTATCTTTTGGGAACATTTATGGAAGAAATGGCTACAAGGAGGATCATTCTGGTTGCTCATCATAGCTGGCTCAAGTGGAGTCACCCTAAAATGGGCAAACATCTGATGCTGTCATAGGGTGAATCAAACCGCTGACCCATCTAGTTTGGCATTGCCCACACTGAATGTTGCTGGCTCTTCAAGGTTTCAGATAGGGTCTTTCGCAGCCCTACCTGGAGATGTCAGGGATTGCACCAGGGTAAAAGGTAAAATTAAAGGACTCCTGGGCATTTAAGTCCAGTCAAAGGTGACTACGGGGTTGCAACACTCATCTCATTTTCAGGCCGAGGGAGCTGGCGTTTGTCCACAGACAGCTTTCTGGGTCATGTGGCCAGCATGACTAAACTGCTTCTGGTGCAACGGGACACCCTGACGGAAACCAGAGCGCATGGAAACACCGTTTCCCTTCCCATCACAGCGGTACCTATTTATCTGCTTGCACTGGTGTGCTTTTGAACTGCTAGGTTGGCAGGAGCTGGGACAGAGCAACGGGAGCTCACCCCGTTGCATGGATTCGAACTGCCAACCTTCTGATCGGCAAGACCAAGAGGCTCAGTTGTTGAGACCACAGCGCCACCCACTCCAGGGACCATTTGTAAGCAAAGCATCTGCTTTGCCCTTGAGCTGTGGCTCTTCCCTAGACCAGGTGGGACAAAATCATCTCTGGAAGGGCTGGCCGCTTACCCAAGACACCATCCAAACGTTGTGGAGCATTCTTGGCACAGTCTCCCTTTGAGAAGAAGGGTGGCATGCTGGGCATGTCCAAAGTGAAACAGAACAGGAGCTTTGCATGGGAACATTGCTTTGTGCCATGCTTTGCTCTCTTCTCAAGCCACAGGAGAGTTATCCGAGTTGAAATGATGCTGCGGGAGCCTTGTTAAGGCCCTATGGCCAGCTTTGCACATGGAGTCAAAATGGAGCCAAGGTTGATGCGGTAAATGCCAGCACCCCTTAGACCGTTCCTCTTGGGCCTAGTCCTTGCTGCATGAAGAGATCAGTCTGAAGGTCACATCATCTCCCCACCGTAACGATGCAGCATTTCAAGCCCATCTTCTACGGCCAGCCGAGAAATTGCTCGTGGTTTATTATTTTCCCCTTCTCCACCCCTTCTCTCCCTCCCTCCTCCTTTCTCTGCAGCTGAGATACTGCATTAGTTATTGTTTATTTTCTGCCTTGTTCCCGGTTCTAAAGGTTTCCCTTCTGCCCTCAGTTCTCCGTGAACTTTTCCCATACCACATGGGGCAGCTTGATGCCCTCCGATCCAGTGGGTTCCCTTGCGGAGGCCGGTTTCCCCAGCTGAAGCAGCCGAGCCTCTCTCCTGTGGCATTCTGCACAGCCATTTGGAGTCCCAGATGTAGGAAATGAAATAATCCACGCTCATACAGTCATGAAAGTGCCCATCTGGCACACAGGAACATCACGCAGTGGAGTCACACAAGCGTGAGCTCACTTTTGTTATGGCATTTCATAAACAGAGATGCAGTGAGCAGGCAAGGAAGGTCTTTGGGATAATAACAATCATATTCATCTCCACATTGTGTTTAGAAATGTGGGTGGGGTGGGGCGGGGGCGGAAGCATGCGGGAGAGGAGGGAGAGGGACCAAGAACGATAAAATACTAATAATTGCTCCGAGGATCCTCAGGAGAATGTTCCATCTCGCTTTTGGCATTGCTTCTTATTTATATAGTTCAGACTTCAGCTAGCAAGACAGAATATACTAGATCTCTCAATAACTGAAGCTTCACCATTTCCCTCCTAAAAGGAATTAAGCCTTAAAAGGCCACCTCATAACATTTTGTTATACATGACAAAGCTATTTTTACCCATCTCACCCCTTGTTTTTTCCTGCAAGACCAATTGCAGTCGTTAACAGTCGTCAACAGGTTTGCCTCTCCTATCAGCCAATCTCCCATTCCCACCACCCTTCTGAGTAATACCCCTCCCCACCCTCTCACTATATATAAGGGTCTGGTGACTTCTGTCGCAGTGTATCTGAAGAAGTGTGCATGCACATGAAAGCTCATACCAAGAACAAACTTAGTTGGTCTCTAAGGTGCTACTTAGAGGGACCCAGGTGGTGCTGTGGGTTAAACTACAGAGCCTAGGGCAGTGATGGCTAACCTTGACACCCCAGATGTTTTGGAACTACAACTCCCACCATCCCTAGCTAACAGGATCAGTGGTCAGGGATGATGGGAGTTGTAGTCCCAAAACATCTGGAGTGTCAAGGTTAGCCATCACTGGCCTAGGGCTTGCTGATCACAAGGTCAGCAGTTTGAATCCCTGTGACGGGGTGAGCTCCCGTTGCTTGGTCCCAGCTCCTGCCAACCTAGCAGTTCGAAAGCACGTCAAAGTGCAAGTAGATAAATAGGTACCGCTCCGGCGGGAAGGTAAACGGCGTTTCCGTGCGCCACTCTGGTTTGGCAGAAGCGGCCTTGTCATGCTGGCCACATGACCCGGAAGCCGTACGCCGGCTCCCTCGGCCAATAAAGTGAGATGAGTGCCGCAACCCCAGAGTCGGACACGACTGGACCTAATGGTCAGGGGTCCCTTTACCTTTAAGGTGCTACTGGAAGGAATTTTTTTATTTTGTTTTGACTACGGCAGACCAACACGGCTACCTACCTGTAACTGCCATAAAGGCCATTGTTGTTGGCTTCCATGTGTCTCAAGAGTGCACCCCCAAGGGTGAAGTCAAACCGCTGCATTAGCAGCACCAAAGTGACATCTCTGGGGTACAAGCTTGGCTGTGCGTATGGAGGTCCTGGGCTGCCCAGATGACAAGACCCTCCTCTCGGCCTTGCATATGTAGTTCAAAGGAAAGCAGAGCAATACGTCTGGCATCAGCTTGGCTGAAAGACTTGCCAGAAGGAGATGTATTACACCACCCAACAGTCTTGTATGTCTCCTTCCGGTGACTGCTCACTAACTGGTGGTGGTAAAGGCCATAGGTCTGTGCTAGAGCACAATCTTTTGCCTGCCAAAAGTTCCAGGTTTAATTCCTGGCATCTCTAGGTAGGGCTGAGAAAGACTTCTGCCTGAATTTCTGGACAACTGCTTGTTGGTCGGAGCAGAAAATAGTGAGCTGCAACGGTTCCATGCCCTCCAACATTTGTCCGATGAAAATAGGGACGTCCCATTCCATAACCAGCATTTCACTATTTATACCCCACACATCTGACTGGGTTGCCCCAGCTTCCAACATATATAAAAACATAGTAAAATATTAAACAGAAAACTCCTTCACTATACAGGATGGCCTTCAGATGGCTCTGGGATCAAATAACTCCATACCCTCCAACATTTCTCCAATGAAAATAGGGACATCCTAAGGAAAAGTGGGACATTCCGGGATCAAATCAGAAACCCGGGTGGCTTCTCTAAATCAGGGGCGTTCCTGGAAAATAGGGACACTTGGAAGGTCGGCGGTTCAATGGCCTGCTTTGTTATATAAGGCTGTTTCCCGTGTTCCTATAATTATTTGACATGCTCCAGGATTGAGATTTGGCATTAAGGTGGCTGCTTATGAATTGCCAAAAGTGAGGACGAAAAGGGACACCGTTTACCTAAAAATTGCATATGCTAATTTATATTTGTTGTTGTTTAGTCGTTCAGTCGTGTCCGACTCTTCGTGACCCCATGGACCAGAGCACGCCAGGCACTGCCTCTCGCAGTTTGGCCAAACTCATGTTAGTAGCTTCGAGAACACTGTCCAACCATCTCATCCTCTGTCGTCCCCTTCTCCTTGTGCCCTCCATCTTTCCCAACATCAGGGTCTTTTCTAGGGAGTCTTCTCTTCTCATGAGGTGGCCAAAGTACTGGAGCCTCAACTTCAGGATCTGTAGATGCAAATATAGAAATATTTGCCTTGATTTAAATAGAAATGCAGGTCACCTGCATGCCTGCTGTTTGCTGTCTTGTTGAGCCACATGAAGGCCGCAACTCTCCCTCCTTACAGTTCTTTATTGTTAAAACTGGAATTGAGCAGAATAGCCTTTCAAACATACGATACTGTCAGATAGAGGACTGTCCTTTATAAAGTAGGACACTTGGCCAAGGTCATGGGATTGAAACGGTATTGTTGGCGCTGAGTCTTGGCAAGCGCTTTTTCAAATGGAACGCTTCTCTCCCGGAAATCAAATCTGGTTTATGAATGCACTTACTTTCAAAAGTCCAGGCCAAAGTAAATATATTGACAGATAAAGGAGGAGATAATAGAAAGGAATCTGTCTCCATCCGCCTGACTCTCTCCCTTACACACACACGCACACACACACACACACAGCTGACATTCCACCAGCGGAGTCATAATTACAGAACAAGGTTGATGTGTAAATTAATCCTGTTGGGGCTGGGGTATGCATGTTGTATTAGTCCTCTTGTTAATCCAGGACTTTAATATGATTTCCTCAAAGACACAAAGACTTCATTGGGGTATTCTGCCCTGTCAGAATGAGATTCTTGGTGGGTGGGAAGTCAGGGAACACCCTGAGACAGAGAACTTCGTGGCTCAGTACAAGTAAGTAAAGCGAGCCTAGATGTATTATTTTAGCTTTGTGAAGCAATTATAAGAATTTCCCTTAGCATTTTACTGGAGATTGTTGCGGATAGCAGCTTTAGAGGTCAAAAAGATTTGATGTCGTTTTTTTCAGCCAGAAGCATCAAAGGAACTCATTATTATTATTATTATTATTATTATTATTATTATTATTATTGGGTTTTATAAACAAGAATAATACAATTCTCACTGCAGCCAACCAAAGACAACCAACCACACCCTAAGGAACTCTTCTGAATGGATCTTGCTCCTCATCCTGAAAATCTTGCTCGTTTTGCAGCTGTATTTGCCTCAGTTTCCATTTCAAGAGATACGACTGTAGATATACCAGAGGAATTGACACCTGATGGCTCAGCACTGAGCTACATGTTTGTTTGTTTGCTTATATATCATTTAGATATTTTAATTACCCCATCAGCTACAACAAGACGTTTAAAACAATTCTTTTGAAAAGACATAACATGCAATTCGGCACTCAGTGGTTTGGCAGCTGAGGGGGGGGGGGTGTTAGGATGAGGCAGAGAGATGTCTGCCTCCACCGAAACTCACACTGGTGAAAACACACCTGTCCGCTGTGCCAAGTAAGCTGCTCCCACACCCTCCAAGCATCCCTATTTTCCAGGGACAGTCCCAGATTTACAGAAGCCATCCTGGTTTCTGACTTGATTCCTGAATGTCCTGCTTTACCTTAGCACGTCCCTATTTTCATTGGACAAATGTTGGAGGGTATAGTAGGATGTCCCTATTTTCGTCGGAGAAATGTTGGAAGGTATAGAGTTATCTGACCCCCTGAGCTGTCTGAAGGCAGCCCTGTATAGGGAAGTTTTTAAATCTTTAATTAGAGTTGCCATATTTCAAAAAGTGAACACAAAGAGGGAAATGGCTGCTGACCTGTGGTTTTGTCCTAACCTGCCCAGGTGAAGCCACTCCCACCTTCAGTTACATAGAGGAAGTTGTCTCAGTCCAGGTAAACAGGAAGTTATGGCTGGAGGACTGAGACACCATCATGTCCACTCTAGCAGTGTTGTGTTTGACTGCTCGGTGTGTTTACATCCCACAGAAAGGTCCTGTCAAAGTAATTCTCCTCCTCTGCCAAAATATTTGCCATTAGGGTTTCTGATCATGAGGAGGCTTCTCAACCCTTTCTACTGAATGCATTTAGGAGGCCCTTCAGACTCGCCTCCTGTGAGGTTGGGCCAGTGCATGTGGCTCCTCCCCCTATCCACATGTTTTTTGAACTCACAAATAAGACTTTAGTTGGTTGCTGAAGTACCAACAAGGTGCCTTTGAAGGCCTTTACAGCGCCACTTGTTTCTTACCTTGACAACGTGCAATAAATATACATGGCGTTGTAGAATTCTGAAACTCTGCTGGGTTTCCGAGGGACATCTATTAAATGTTGGGAAATGGATCAGAACCAGATAGGCAAGGTAAACTAAGGTATGTTTTGGGGTGCTCTGATCCGTAAGTCATGCCTCCAGTTCAAGCTGACATTCAGGGAAGAATTGCAGATTGCTTAAAAAAAGAAAAGAAAAGAAAAATGGTAAAGGCATGACAAGATCATTTCACCCCATCAATGGCGAGTGTTTACAAATGCGCTAGGTGACAGCTGGTATTATTTACCATGTCAGGTGAAAGGCTCAAAAACGAGAGGTCGGCCTGACATGGTGAATGCTACCTGTCACCAGGTGAGGGCGCATTTATAAGCCGTATTAACTGCACGACGCTGACAACATCAAGCCCGTTTAGAAAGTAACGTGGGAAGCGACTGTCACGCAAGTGAGCAAAAAGCGCTTTTGTTCTTGCCATGCACTGAGCGATTCTCCTACACGCACTGGGGAAGTTGACAATTTCTCCACTTCCCCCATTATCGGGCAGCTGATCCTTTTGTCACGGGGCAAAAGGACAGGGTGCTGTTTTCTGAGGCGGGTGGAAAGGAGGGGGAGCTTGGCGCAAGGAGCTAGATAAGCTCACTCCACTTTGTGGATACTCTTGAGACAATGACACTCCAGCAGGGGATCTTCATATGGATTGTATTCGTGACACAATATTCATAGTAACCCTGATATGCTCTCTTAGGATGTAGGAGGACGTGGTAGTAATGGCCTAGAGCAGGGGTGGCCAACTCCCAAGAGATTGCGATCTACTCACAGAGTTAAAGACTGACAGTGATCTACTAGGTCAAAGTTGTTGAGCTTTTTTTAGGAAGGAGGAAGTCCCATTTTGGGGGGGGGGTTCAGGTCAAAGTTGTTGAGTTATTTCAGGGAGGAGGTAAAATGTTGAGCTTTTTTAGGGGAGTCACAGTTGTTCAGTTTCTTTGGGGGGATCTACCAGTGATCTACCACAGACGTCCAGTGATCTACTGGTAGATCACGATCTACCTGTTGGACATACGTGCGGCCTTGCCACAAAATGGTGTACCCCTACCTTCGGTGACTCTTTCTCCAAGCTGGGATGTAGTGCTGGAGAGTCAGGCTTGGGCTCTCCAGAGCTTGTTGAATCCTGACTCCCATCAGCCCCAGCCAGCATGGCCCATGGTCAGGAATGGTGGGAACTGGAGTCTGGTGTTACCATGGTGCTATATGAAAACAAACAAGATAGGATTGGTACCGTGGGATTGTGGCACTTATCACCAGCAGTCACAAAGCTCACAAATTCAAACTACCCTAGGGTAACCTCTCATCTGTATCATCCTGCCAAGTGAAGCAGGGTTATACACACACACACACACACACACACACACACACATACACATTTGCTACACATCCGGTGCAGATGTGTAATAAAATAATCCCCTGCAACCATCTGCAGCCACAGTGGCTAATAGGCCAAGTTGCAAGCTAGTCCCCAGTTCAAATCTTGCCTCTGCCAAGAACTACAGACGCTTCAAGTGTCCCTATTTTCCAGGGACAGTCCTGGATGTACAGAAACTGTCCCGGTTTCTTTTTTGATCCTGAAATGTCCCACTTTTCCTTAGGACGTCCGTATTTTCATTGGAGAAATGTTGGAGGGTATGGAATAGGATGTCCCTATTTTCACAAGATAAATTTTGGAGGGGATGTCCCTATTTTCACATTGGCAGGTATGGAACTATTTGGGCAGCCTTAGGCTAGTCACCAGTTCTCTGCCTCAGCTGTTCATCTATAAGATGGGTATAATACCAACCTACCTTGTTGGAAGGATTTTTGAGATAATGCAATGTGCTTTGAACACCTTAAGGTAATAGGTGGCGTTGATACTTATACAGTTTTTGTGCGTCATGTGGGTGAGATTAGATTTTTCCCATTGGGGAAAAAAAATGTAATTTGGGGTGTATGTGTCAGGAAATGAGATTTACCTGCAACAGAAGTGGCAAATTGGAGGGGAATGGTTGCAACAACAACTGCACAGTTTTTGTGAGAATACCCCTCTCATTCAGAAAGGCCCTTTACCCCACTGGTTAATCCAGCCGTGTGGCTAATATGCTTGATTCACCATCTGGCTCCACGACAGGAAGGTTTCTATCTGGGAAGAACTTATTATAATAAGTAACTTTTACAAGCAGGAGTAAGCCATCCCAGCTGACTGTAAGGGAAGTTGCAGAGTTCCCAAATTAATCTTCGCTCTAACCCTGAAAAGCCACAAAGCTAATTGGAGAATTGAAAGCTTTCAAAACATGTTAGGGAGCTTGATGGGTACACGTGGAAATAAACACAAACATTTAGATAAAGCCACCATTTTAATTGTATTAATTCTGCCAATTAATGATAATGGAAGAGCCGTCCAATTAGCTAAATAGCTAATAGTTTTATCAAGCAGAGGCTGGCAATTTAAAGCAAACAAATTCTTTCTAATTTTATCCCCTTGCTCACCAAGATATTTAAAGGATAATGGGGGAATCCAATAAAGGATATTGCTCAAAGAGAGCTACATTTAAATTGCCTAATGGCTTTAAGAGTTTTACCTCAATTAACGAATACTAAACCTGAGCACTTAGTAGATTCCTGTAAAAGAGACATCATTTGGCCAATTGAAGAGAGTTTAAGGAAAATTATAAATTAACGTACTCTCTGCATAAACAGTGGCTACATTATGGCTAATGCTTCTCCGCTCCAGACTTTCCCCAGCCCCACAGTGACTACCCAAACAGCAAGAGGGAAAACACAAACCAGAAGCAAGGAAACTCTTTTCTGCAAAAATAAATGTACAAAAAACCAAGCAAACTTGTGATTATTCGTGAACAAATGTGATTGACCTATCTAGCATACTTTGGGCCACATCTTATGAGCTCTGAAATGTCTTGTTGAAGGGCGAAAAACCAAAACAACCCCCCCCCCCAAAATCATTTTGGGCATTCAATGGACAGAAGAAAGCCCGCATAATAATGTGGAGTATAAAATAAATATCATTAAAGATATGTATGTGAAGAAGCATTCTGGAACATGTCCAGATTGATCCAGATGGATAATTGAAGCTATTGCCTTCCTATGTCTTAAGGGCTAACTATACGCTCCATGCAAATGTAAACTTTAGAGCTCTACCACTGTTTTAATTTTATTATTCGTAAAGAAAAGTAGTTTCAGGAATAGATGGCTGAGGGTCGATGGAACACATGGCGCTTCCACGCGGAAGTTTATTGTGGACTTGGTCTTGGTAATGCATGCAAGTTTTTCACACTGTCCACACAAAATCTTCTCTCTCTCTCTCTCATTAAATTTTCTGCTTTACAATTTAAAGTACTCATTTTTACATCCTTAAGATATAAGTGACTTCCTTTCTACCCTTTCCATGGTTCATTTTGCATATCATAAATCCCTGCATAGTTTATGAAAACTATACCATTCAGTATTCCATTATTACATCCATCAAAACTTATTTACACTGTTGAATTTATCTTAATGTTGCCAGTGTTTTCAGCTGTACACAGTTATTTCCCATATATTCAATAAACGTTTTCCAATCTTCTCTAAACATTATGTTCTTCTTGTTCTCTTATTCTATATGTTAAGTCTGCAAGCTGCACATATTCTGTCAACTTAAGTTGCCATTCTTCTCTGGTTGGGACCAACCACACAAGATCTTCCTCATGAATGTGCTACCCGATATTTCCCTCACCGCATTTAATCCAGATCTGCTTAAAAATAAATAAATTCCAGATTCTCCATGGACATGATAGCAGTAGATTAAATGGGAAAATATCACAGGGTAGTCATTTGATGAGGACGATGCTGTGTCGATCCTTTAGAAAATGTCCATGCATGGCAGCACAATAAACTGCTTTGTGTGGAGGAACTTAGCATGCTTAGCAACATACATGGTGGGAGCAACCCAGGTCTGCAGAACAGGTGATTTTCTCCCCTGCTTCATCCTCCTTTCCACAGTTAGCAAAACCAGCGGATTTGTGGCCACACCTGGGCCCGCACCCTGACACTTGTGCCTCAGACCGTTGATGGTGGGGAAAACACAGCCCTCTGCCCTAGACAGCATCTTAGGATTAGTCACCAGCACTTGGCAAACTTGGAGTGAACCAATGTGTTTTTGGATATCCAATGGGGAATTGCAGGTAGGCAGAGCGCTGCTGCAGCCGGCATCGTACAAACATCTCGTTGGCCGCTGTGAGAAGACAATGCTGGACTAGAGATGCAATCGGTTGGACTAGATGAGTCATGTTCTTATGTTCAAATGTTGTCGTTTTAAAATATAAGTAGCTGGCCTTGGCTCAATGAATGTAGAGGTTTACTGTACCTTGCCACCCTTCATTATTCTAGCCCGCCCCGACAGAGAACCACCCCGTTCTCTAAACCCAGCACGCCAAAGTGGCTAACCCAGGTGATCTTTTAAAATAATAGTCATTTCTATCATCGTCATCTTTCACAATAGGAGATTTCTAGGGATCTAAGCTTTGCTAAGTAAGGGATTGTTAGTATGAGAACCATCTGCCCGCCTAATAGCTGATATATTTAAAATTTCATCCCATTTACTGACGGAGCTAACATCCTCCTCCATTCATTCTCTATGCGTGCCCTTTGTTTAGCAGCCATTAACAGTGATGTATCTAAGATTAACTTCTAATGTCGTCGTTTTTTAACTGAGCCCCTGTTCTAAGCTTCACTTTAGTTGCTTTCAGTTGCTCTGCTGGCACAAAGCACCACTATATCTGGCAAATCTGGTCCCGGGAGGATATTCTTGGCATATGGGCATTCTTAGATGGTGCAGAATCATTATTTTCATTTCCACTGGGAATCCCAGTGGAATCCCAAACACTCTATTGGCACAGAGCACTCCTTGCAATCAAGACACGCCTGATTAAAATAGGCATTAAATATAATTAAAATATACCTTGAAATCAGCTTACGTGCCAGATAGTTTTATAGGACGGCGTTGCTTTTCAGATACATTGAAATTTGTTCCAATTTAAAGTGTCGATCTCTAGACTGACGAGAGCAAAATGTGGGTTGGATCGCTGAAAAACCTGTTTAGAATTCATAGAATTCTTTTTTTGTTTTTTTTGTTTTTTTGACATTTACAATGTTGGTTTTTCCATTTGATTTTTTAGAGGTATAGATTTGGGTTGAGCTCCAAAGCCCTTATGCAGCATCTGTTGCTAGGCTGGGGCAGAATAGAGTTGAAATGGAGCCAGCAATGGGAGGAAGCATTTCAAGCTCACAGCCAAGGCAAATTTGACCATATCAATCATACATCAGCACCTGGAGTACAGATTACAGGTAAGTCAATCCACTGTGAAATGTAAATAATCAAAAGGTAGTGAAAAGTGCAAGGGCTGCGGGAGGGGGGGAAGCAGTATAGAAAGATTCCCATATAAATATAGGCTAGAAAGAATAGAAACCAGCTTCTAAAAGAGATGTAAGCCTACAGCTCTGTATGCGCTTACTCAGAAGAAAGTCTCATCAAACTCACTTCTGAGAAGACATACGTATATAGGATTGTGTGGCAAATTAGATGTGATGGCAGTAGACCCCCTTTGCATGCCCCAGTTGTGTATAACATGGTGGCCCTAATATTTTAGAGCAAATTGCGCACATTGGTGGGAAGAGCAAAATCATCACCCTTCTTTACAGCTTCCCTCCCCATAGGATCAGTGCTTTTTCTTTCTTTCTTAAAAAATGTTTAGGGGTACTGTCATTTGGACTCAAGAATATCACCATTTTATAGTTCAAATTGGGGAAAATAAATACAGTAAATGGACAAAAGTACAAAGAACATGCATTGCCTCATTTTACACAGCTGACAGCGCATAGTAACTTCCACATTGGCATGAGGTTGTGTGCACCAACATCTTCCCCATTCCTCTGCTTGCTGTTGGTTTCCGTCAGAGGTAGTAACAACGAAACTGACCAATCACCGTGCTAGATTCCAACTCCTACTTCACACATTAAACGCTCACTTCCATCTGAGACTCAGGAAACACCGTGACAGGAAATGGGGCCGCCATCGGGGGTAGCAACGGAGCTGACGATTCGTCGTGCTATTCACTATGCTAGAGAAGAAACTAATTTTTATTTTTATTTTGTTTCTTCTCCCATTAGATTCACAAATTGTACCTAGTTTACGCATAAGCTAAACAAGCTATAGCTTAGGGTCCCGCTCTCTTGGGCCCCCCCAAAAAATTTAAATGAAAAAAACCTGGATGTACATTTCCAAAATATAAGATAAAAAACAAATAAAATAAAACTTACATACAATTAGAGCTTAATAATTATTTCACTATTAATATACTTCTTAATTGTATTTCACTATTAATATACTTCTTCTTAATTCTATTTCAATTCAACAATTACTTTGATAAAATAATATTTTGTTATGTGCAAATGGCTTTAGATACCTATTAGGTCCATAAATTACCATATAGCATATATTCAACACAACGAACAGTGACAATTTGTTGTTGACAATGGACAGCTGAACATATAAAGGGCCCCATTACCGCCTGTAGCTTAGGGCCTCATCAAACCTAAATCTGGCCCTGTGCATACCTCTGCATACCCCCAGAAAAAAAGCACTGCATAGGACTATGGCACATACATGGTAGAGTTCAGTAGGCAGACATGCACTTGAGAGAGTGAGGAGGTAGATAGGTAACTGGTAGCCCAGGAGAGGGCCAGCTCCCTGGCATTTCTCCTGCAGCTCTTTCTTTGCTTATGCCATTGGCCATTGATTGTCTCACTGAATGTCACTCGCTGAATGATAGGTTAGCCCTGGATTCTTTTGCTCTGTCACCCATAGAAGCACCACACTGCAAATGACTCACTTCACATGTTTCCTCACCCCATCCCATCTCGCTAGCTGTCTGCCTGTTATTCCATGTTGGGTTCATGACCAAATTGGCTGGATCCAAGTCAAGAATGTTGGGGATATTGCTTCCCGATACAGCGGTGCCAACTTGAATAAAATATTGTGGGGGCAGCTCTGCATAACTGATCACAGGACACTGTGCCCACACACCATTTAAATGACAATGCCCATTAACTTTGGGGACCCCCAGCCCCCTCAAATATTTTATTGTGGGGGCCGAAGCCACCACGGCCCCTAGAAGTTGGATCCTATGTGTCGATGTCATTAAGTATAGCCTTCTGTGGTTCCACGGCTAGCAGCGAGTTTCCGCTGCTGGGAATAAATTATGTGGCTTGTTACTCCCGTTTTAATCAGTGGCAAGTCTGTTTAAATCAGTGAAATTAAATTGGTATAAATTGCTGGATCTGACCCAAAGCTCAAACAATCGGAGTGGACGTTTTTCATCGACTTCAGTGGGCTTCCATGAGGCATTGCCTGAGGTCACGAAAAGGGCTTTGACGGTGTTCGTAGGTGTGCAGAATAATTTCTGGAGTTTCTGGTGAAATAGGGGGAAGAGCTTCTCGCGGGTGCGAGAAAAGAAGACTCCACATCTCTGGAAGGTTTGGGGTCATTGTGTTTGGCACACTCTCAGACAACAAGAACCTCCCTGTATCAACAAACCATAAGAAAGGCATCTGATGAATGTTAATGGGGGTTGGTCTGTTGCTGCAGATTAGGCACACGGAATTGGATGTATGACAGCCAATGGACCACTCCTTTATAGCCAAGGCCTGCTCAAGGTTGCTAACACAGTGGGAGCAGCTGGCTGGGTAGAGTGCTGTCGTGGAGCTCCTGGCAGTGGCACCACTACTGCTTACTGCTTTGGTGCTGGGAACAGGGTGGCGGTGAGGTTGGGGCAGTATGGGCGCACTGACAGGAGTTGATCTTGCCACTGGGAGTCCAGCTTCATAGCACCGGGCCATTTCTCCTGTTACCACTGAGGGTCCAGACAGAGGTGCTCACAGCTGTAACCACTCATAAATTAAAGGAATAAAAGCGGAAGCAGTCAAGGGGAATTCTGAAACTGAGTGAACGCAGCCGTAAAATCTTGCACTTGGTGTTGATCTGACCCACTGAGTGACTGTGCACCCAGGTGGTGGCTGTGGGGATCTTGCGAGGGGAACTGCTCACACGGCAGAGAAACCTGGGAAGATGCCTTATTCTTGAGGGTTTCAGACAGAGATCTCTCCCAGGACAGGGAGAGTCAGGGATTGAACCTGTGACCTTCTATGGACAAGACCACTGAGCCACGGCCCTCGATATCCCACTGCGTATGCAGGACCCGATCCATATATTGTTTGCCCAACTTTGATGTGCCTGATGAACACAGGCATGCTTGAACGAGAAAAGGGAATTTCCTGCACAGAACAAATGGCTTCCTTCCAATCTGGCAGCTACCGTTTACTACTGAAAGATGTACTGTACCTTTTCTTTGGTGTCTTTTAGATGACACAAATCTGTACGTCTTCAGTTTATTATTTAATGCTGGCCTCCTTAATCTTCTAATATTCAGGATTTTGGACTCAAAATGGGTAGAGCCAGGAAACCAAACCAGGGGAAGACCACCTTCCAGTGAAATCGATGCAGTGTTTGAAGTCTGGCAGGCGTAGTGAGAAAACAGGTAGCGTACCTGTTTTTGCGAGTGCTGTAAAGGAGCCCACCTGGCTGGGAAGATGCTTCTGCCAGATTCCAAGGGTAGAGGGACTGCCTATAATGGGCTTACTATTAATCACTCCTGATGTTTTACCTCATTAACCCATGGCCCTAATTCCTCTCCTACTATCTTCATTGCTTCCATGAATGTTTCCTGACACCCTCAAAGCACACACACAATTGCTTCATTTTCCTCAACCTTTTATCGCCACCATCTTTATTAGCTTGCCAAGCCACATCTGAGATGTGAGGTACAAAAGGTAGCCTGTTCTTAGCTCCAGAGTGTTGACTCAGCCTGCTTCCCTGATGCAAATGAAAAGAGAACCAGCCAGGTATGCCCTTTAGGTCTCGATGCTCACAGCAATTCGGAACCTGCCCATTAATCCAAACCTTAGCCATAACAGTCTGGGATTCCGGTATTTAAAAAGAAAAGGCAACAAATTCTGTAATGGAAATCAAGCATGTAGGCTCCCTGTCTAAGGATCTTGTGGAGCACCGCTGTGGATTTCATCCAAGTCTCTACCTTGGTTTTAACATTGCTCCTAATTATATCTATGTCAAAGCTTCCTACAGAAAGCTCAGGTCAGCGTATTTGGAGATTATCCTGTCCTACCCTCACATTAACTTGAGGGTTATGATAAGTCCAAGATGGGGAACCTGCAGCTTTCTGGATATTTTCAATCTCCAATTCCCATGAACCCTAGGCATCTTGGGTGAGGGATGATGAAAGTTGTAGTCCAACAACATCTGGAGGATACCCTGGATTCCTCTGCCCTGAATTAAGTTGAGAGGTAAGGTGGTCAATCTCAGCCAGCAAGCTTTGTTGCTGAGCAGGAATTTGAACCTCGCTCTCTCTGCCCAGTCTAAATCCAGCGCTTTTATGGCACTGTGTTGACTCTCCACTTGAGACTTTGATTGGAGTAGACCTCTGTTCAATAATGATTAGTTCATTACTATGATGCTTCTTGGTTGGGTTATGAGCACCTCTAAGATGGAGGACTTCTGGTGGTTCCCCGTGTTCCTGAGGCTTGGTTGGCCCTCACTAGGGACCAAGCCTTTAGTGTGGCAGGCCCTGCCCTCTGGACTGCCCTACCACTAGAACAGAAACCATCCCTCCCTTTGGATGCTTTCTGATTTATTTATTTTTGTAGGCCTTTACAGCATGATTCCCCCCCCTTTTAACCAATCAGTATTTACTGATGTTGCAAATGAAGTTTTTATAGATACATTGGTTGATATTTTTTTCTTATATGTTGGATTTTGCCTTGCTGTATTTTATTTTTTAATGAAAGTGTGGCTTATAAACCTGTAAATAAAATAAATCCATCATTAAATCAATAAGAGGTCTGATAAGAGGGGAGAAGATGGGGCCTCCTTTCCCCCTGCTCCTCTGCTAGACCCCTCCCCCCAAAAAACCTTGTTACTGTGGTTAGTCAGATTAGTCCCCAAAGCCTCAGCTAATGGCATCCCCTCAGTTTCCCCCCCCCTCGTCTCTCCTGGTTGCTTGGCCTAATACTAAACATGCTTACCAGTGTGCTAACATCAACTCAACCGGTCTATGTCTTGACCAGAACGTAAAGATGTCATGTCATGGCTGACATGGGATGGACAATGTGGAACTAGTTATGTACTTAGCATGATGCAAGCTGTATGTAAAAGAGTATAAAAGGCTGTGTGAAACCTGCTATCGGTACAATACCTATCACTTATGGGACTGTGCTTTACTGCAGTGAAGTTGATAAAGAGTATTGTCTTGCTGGAATCCTTTGTTGCATTTCTTATTAAATTCCCTCCCTGGAATGAACCTGAGGGGTGGTTTTAGCCACTCCCTTGACACAAGGAAACAGATCCCAATAAACTCAGTAGGCTTAATTCCAAATAGACTTGTTAAAAATTGAGATGTCAAGGCAGTTTGATGTGAGGGAGTTCCATGCCTGGGCTGGGCCCTTGGAAATTAAACCACAAACCTGTGAGCACGGTTCCATCTTGTTTGTAGAATATCTGCCTTTAATTGTGAAACCCTACAATATTTAATTTTGAAACACGGCAAGGTAAGAAACGGAGCAACACTCCAACTACACTCTATTTTGGTGGGGAGGCTTCTTTGCTTCTTCTTTAAATGAAAAGCCGCACTGATGGTAATTATGACAATTGCTCAGGGTGTAAATCATTGCATAATTTTAAATCATACCAAAATGACTACTGGCAGTGACACTACCTGCATGACACACCCAGAACATTATTACTCAATTGCACATATCCTATTGTGACTAATTGCATAATAATTAGTCTTTCTTAATATTCAGGCACACATTAACATTCTATCTGGCATGCTTGCTCCTCCCCCTCCCCCCGCAAAATAAAAAACAATGTACAGCTCATCAAGTATGTAGTGAACTGCTGCCAAGCTGGCCTTCAGGTTTAATATATTTTAAGTAAAACATTATTGCATACCCTACATATATTTGAGTAGATTTCTGGCATACCCCTCCTTCCTGCTTGATGTGTGCAAAGCTCGTTTATTTGATTCCTGCCCATCAATTAAACCTGATTCGGAAAGAAAATTGAATATATGTGCACTCTCCAGATCAGAATGGGTAAACTGTAGGCTCTGTACTGGATCCAACGATGTCCTTCATATGGAGAGAAGACTGGATTCGTCCAACAGTGGAATGGAGAGTAGGCCGTTTTGCCAATTGCCCATGCAGCTCCTGTGCCCCCCCCAAATCTTCTCCAGAGGATTGGGTAACCCTTTGGAACAGTGTAGAAAGTAGAATGGGCAAAAATGGCCACCCTCCCCATCAATTGAGGTTGGTCCATGAGAGCAAAGGGGGCACTGTCCAACCAGGACCGGTGCTAGGGGTTTTGGTGCCCTAGACGAGGGGGCGGGCCACGTGACGTCATTGCGCATGACGTACGGTGCCCCGCCCCCTGCCGCCGGGCGCCCTGCACCGCCGCGATCTTCGCCGCTGGTTGGGGCGGCACCGGGCAGCAGCGGGAGGTGAGGGGCAGGCTGGCCAGCGCCCCCTCCATTTTGGCGCCCCCGCCGCCGCGGTTTTCGCCCCAACCTGCTCGCTCCGCCGCTGGTTGGGGCGGCAGGGGGCGAGGGGGCAGGCTGCCTAGTTCACCTAAATGGATGTGCCGGCCCTGTGTCCAACCAACCTTAGTCTGCCCTCAAACAGTCCCCCCTTGCTTGCTTTCCTTGAGCTTGTTTGGAGGTTCTAGCAGGGGAGCACAGCTATCGTATACCCTTGACCGAAGAACGTTACACTCCTTCTATCTGGGATGGTCGTCCTCTTCCACCGAGCGTGCAGCTTTGGGAGGGACGCACATGGAGCGGTGAGGGAGGAAGGGGACACCCGCCTAGCCAGCCAGATCAGCCGAATCAACCCTGGCGATCAATGGGGTGACAGATGTCACAGCCAGATCGCCCTCACATCCCCCTTACTTGCTTTCCTAATTAGTCCAGTGGGGAGTTCTAGCCATGGCTGTTTCCGCCTCCTTAATCTCAGTGTCGTGCCTGCAGAGCTAAGCAAGGAATAGGATGGCAGGGGCAGACTTTGGTATTTCAAAGTTCAGCGAGCCCCAAATTCGGCACCCCTCCCGGCCTCTTGCCTTCCATTCTGCTCAGTTCAGTAGTAAATCATAGTGGTGGTGCCCTGTGGTGCCCCCTAGGCTTGGCACCCAGTGTGGTGGAACCAGTCACACTGCCCTAAATCCACCTCTGAGGACGGGGATAAAGCTAGAATAAGTTGCCCATGCCTGTCCTTGGCTCTGGTTCTGCCAACTGTTGGCCTCCCTAACTTCTGTCCTACCAATGCCAGTGTGCTCCAGTCACCACAGCCATGGGCAGAAGGCTGCCCTGCATCAAAGAGCCTTCTGCTGGGTCATTGCTGGATAAAACCCTTTGGCTTCCACATCCAATTTAGAGAAGGTGTGATACAAAGCTTTGCATTCTGAATCTATATCAGTGTCTGGTTTATTATCTATACCTCACCCATCTGGCTGGGTTTCCCCAGCCACTCTGGCTGACTCCCAACAGAATATTAAAAAGACGATCAAACATCAAACATCAAAAAACTTCCCCAAACAGGGCTGCCTTCAGATGTCTTCTAAAAGTCAGATAGTTGTTTATTACTTTGACACCTGATGGGAGGGCATTCCACAGGGCGGGCACCACTACCGAGAAGGCCCTCTGCCTGGTTCCCTGTAGCCTCACTTCTCGCAGTGAGGGAACCGCCAGAAGGCCCTCGAAGCTGGACCTCAGTGTTGAAAAATGGGGGTGGAGATGCTCCTTCAGGTATTCTGGGCCGAGGCCGTTTAGGGCTTTAAAGGTCAGCACCAACAGTATAGTGGCAATGTTATTGTGAGAGGCTGTCATACATGAATGCTGGAGGTAGGGAGGACTATGGCAGAGACTACAGGGAACGGAGGTTGAATAGCCAAGAACAGATTTTGGAAAATAGAGGATAGTCTCTTTGTATGGACATCTCATGTGAAAATAGTTACGACTGCCTATCCAATGCTATTTTTGGCTGCCGAGAGACCAGAATGGGCATAGATGTATCTAATCATCATCTTATTAATTTGATTATTTATGCCCCCGCCCATCTCGGTGGGTTTCTCCAGCCACTCTAGGCAGCTTCCAGCTGATCACTGCACTAGGCCCAATGCACAATGGCAGTGAGACCAGCTCTGCCCCCAGGATACCCAGTTCCGGGGCCTTCCATTGGCTGGTCCTGGCATCATCCAGCTGACAGCAGTCTTGCCAGTGTTTATGATTGACAGGTGGAAGGAGGGAAGCCAGTGAGAGGCTGGGCAGAGGGACACCTCTCCCCAAGTAACCCACCCTCCCCACTTGGCAAAAGGTGGATCTGAATTGCTTTGCCTATCTCATTGACGTCCATGTCTTTAATGCTCCAGTTTAATCCATCTGTTGTTAAAGCTATATGTGATGTAGGCTACAAATTTCAAACGATTCCCAGCGTTGTAGTGGAACTACTCTAAAGGGTGATAGTTCCAAATTAGTGACATTTTGGGAAAAAGATTGGCATGGCACTTTTAAATAGCACTGGTTGTTTTATCCAGTTGCCCCAGAAAGGAGAAGGCGGGAAAGTAAAAGTAGCAGAGTAAACTTGGTGTCATTTCAAGTATTTGGCTTTATCTTTCAAGTCCAAACGGACCAAAACCCTTGAAATCTATTTTGATCTTAAATTAAAGAAAAACGAACAGAGGGGGGGGGGGGAAGAATTGCACCTGGCCCGACAAAAGTGACTTGTTTGCTTGACATGATTTCAAGTGGCTGGGATATTAAAACTCAGGGAAAAAAGGGGGTTTGTAATGGAAATGCTGACAGACTATTAACTATAGCATCGCTGCTCTAATAAATGGAATGGGCTGTCGTAATCTCTAGTTCATAAATATGCAAATACAAGACAGAGGATTTGCTCCAAAGGATGTCTCTATAATTTTAACTGACCTTTTCTGCTACTAAACGAGCCTGTTGCTTCTGGTTTCACACATTAAATACAAAGCACTGACTATTTTGCTTCCGGGATCTCAGCCTGTTTCTCCTGGAAAGAGCGTCAGAATTTCCACCTTGTTCAGTGGATGCAAAGGCTGGGCCCCAAATGTCAACACAAGGTTGAAAGTCCCGATCACTGAGCAAAAAAAACGCTCCTTGGCTGCGAGCATTTTTGGTTTTGTACACATTCATATTCATGCCTAAATTGTTTGCTGAATTAATTATTCTTTTTTCCCTTTTTTTTTGAGGGGGAATTGAAGTGCCTCCTTTCCATTCATGTGTCAAAGACCCTTCCGAACTGCCAAAATCCAGTCAGTCACTCGATGATAAACAGCCCATCAACACAATGATATCGAATTTGAACATTTTCCAGTTTCCTGCTTTGGGCCAAATGGAGGTAAAACCAATGACTTAATATTTAATAACCTAAATGTAATTTGTTTTGTGTCTTCTACTACATGGGAAAGAATTGGACGGCGAGCAGTTTTGAAGATTTCAACCCTTCCCCCCCTTAATTATTTTAAGCTATTCATCCTGGTATCTGGCCCACTGATGCTCAGCCAAATTGCCAGCAGGGGAGAGATCTGTCCAATCCTGAAGCTAAATGAGTCACTGAGAGTCAATCTGTTTAGTTTCTCTTGCTGCTGGGGGCTCCTCTGTCCTGGCCTCCATTCTGCTCCAGTCAGTCAGGGTTGGGCCTCTTTCTCCATTTCTCTGCTCCGCTCATCACAGCTGTTCATGGGTTCTGACTAGCTGGACACATGGGCCCAGACGCTTTGATCTCCATGCTACACAATTCTCGCTCGGATGGAAAATGAAGACATCCTGGCCCTCTGAAGGTTGCTGTTGCAGTAGTTTATCAGGCATCTAGATGGGAAACGCAACAGACAAAATGTTCAGTTCGGCGTACAACAACCTCCCCCCCCCCCAATTTTGTTCCCAGATCCCAAGGACAAGAGCAGAACCTTTTTCCACACAGGACAGCAGCCCAAGATAACTGCAGCAGAGAGCTTTCCTCTTTCCCTTATAAGCCCAGACTTGTCAGAAGTATAATGCACACATAATGAAAACACGGTGTACAGTATATAATCTCTAAAGTGGAATGCGAAGGGCCTTGCTAAGAAGCAAAAACTCCACGATTTCCTTCATTCTCCAGAGTCGCAATTCAATTACGCAAAACTATGCACCAGTCTTTAAGAACTCCGTGTACGATTAAGATAACTGGTATTTTCATGGTAAATGATTAAATTAGCTGACACTGTTTTATGCTGAACTTTGCCATCGAGGCTGACATTTTTATGCACAGTACGTTGTAGACGGCGGGTAATCTAAACTGCTCTGCGCCTCTCATCTTTCAAAGCGTTTCAACAGCTATAGAGCCATTCGGTTTCGGTTTATTTGCAAGAAGTCAGTGTGCCTACATTCTGGCACAAGAAAGGACCTCTTCAGGAATTGCTCGTGCCAAAGGGGGCCAAGTGGGATGAAAGGAACTGTGGGGTCGTGCAGTTAGCCTCACCCCCTAAGTTGCACGGCTCCTCTGGCAGCTTTTGTCACTATCAATGTGTTGAGGTACAACTTCTGAAGTGAGGAGCCCGTTCTACCTGCAGGAGCTCCCCACAAAATTTAGAACTGTGATAGCTTGGAATTCTGAATTGTGTAGGGAACTTCCATTCCCAGACCTAGGCCCCCATTTCAGAAGCTATGAACCAACACTGTGGGAATGGGAGTAGCCGGGGTTACATGCGCGCGGGATGCGGGCGGCGCTTTGGTGTAAACCACTGAGCCTCTTGAGCTTGCCAATCGGAAGTTCGGCAGTTCAAATTCCCACGGCGGGGTGAGCTCCCGTTGCTCTGTCCCAGCTCCTGCCAACCTAGCAGTTTGAAAGCACACCAGTGCAAGTAGATAAACAGGTACCGCTGTGGTGGGAAGGTAAACAGCGTTTCCGTGCGCTCTGGTTTCCATCACGGTGTCCCGTTGTGCCAGAAGCGGTTTAGTCATGCTGGCCACATGACCCAGAAAGCTGTCTGCAGGCAAATGCCGGCTCCCTCGGCCTGAAAGTGATATGAGCGCCGCAACCCCATAGTCAGTTGCCTTTAACTAGACTTAACTGTCCAGGGGTCCTTTACCTTTACCTTTTACCTTACATGCATAACTCTAGAGCTCTTTCCACAATGCCTGCCTTCCTAACACAAATAATGCTTGTATTGTTTTCAGCATATACCTACAACTGGCATGCATTTTTTAATACATATATATTTTCACTTGTCCTTGAATGGCACTAGGCAATACAACTCAATTTGGCTCCTGTTGACCTAGCGTACTGCCTAAAATTAATCTTGCACTTTGCTAATATAAAGACAACGTCATCTTTCTTGACACCTGAGATGTGTGTTTTGAGGGCCCACCCTGTCCCTGTGACTGTAATCTGTTTTAACTGTTTTTAATTATGAATTTTAAATTGTTGTAACCCATGCTGGGACCTGCTGGTGGAGGGCGAGTAATAAATTTATTATTAATAGTAATGTTTTCATGTTCAAATGAAACACCTGAAGAAGGTTTCAGAGTCTTATTGATCGCCCATCTGTGGCTTCAGGAAGGAATATGTATTTATCTCTGCTGTTCATTGTATTTTTATGTTGGAATTTTTATATTAACCCCTTGGACTGCCTGTAGGCTATGAATGCATTAAATTGAATTTTTTTTTTTAATTGACTGATAGATTTTCCTGTGGGACAAATTAGCTGGGAGCTGATGGTGGTGGGGAGACCCTGTATTTGTTTTATATTCAATCAGATTGCTTTGCATTTTTTTTAACATTCTTCTGCTGAATATAACTAGATCAACAACATATGGCTTGGCTGTCTTGCTTGAGCGATTTGGAACTATGTTGTCTATAGAGATCAATCTCTAGAACACCCATTGTCTGCCAGAAGCAAACAGTGATTTGGATTTCATGGAATCATCCACTGACAGATCTTGTCTTTGGCTAAGGGATTTTGGTCCTTCCTCCATCCTGTGCCATTATAATGGAATTGCAATGTATCATACAAAGTAAAGATTTTGCTTATGAGCTGATGGGGTGAGCACAGGTCATCACATGCAGGCCCATGGAAGAGCACCCCTAAGAAAGAAAAGGCTGGGGTCATGTGACCTGGATCTTGCATAACAGGTCAAAATGCTACAGAGGCCAAGAGACCTCTGCCCTGTCATTTGGTGCCAGAATCCTGCCATTCATAAATGTTTAGCAAAGCTTATTGGAGGCTTTGCTGCATGTCAGGATTTCCGCAGCACTCCTAACCAGACTCTTTGCTAATCATAAACAACTGACTAGGACTAAGAACTCATTTTCTGTTTCCACACCTTGGATATTATCTTGGTCCCAATGGAATTAAATCTCCATTCTTGCAAAATACCTTGCATACGTGAGGGAGAGGGGACCACACAGACCAAACAATTTCTGGAACAGTTCACAGCATGTAGGCCAGGGGTAGGTAATCAGATGCGGCCCAATCACCAAAAGTTGGACGGTATTCAGCACCAAATGCCTAAGTTCTGGTTGAGGGCATTTGGGTCTCTCTATATTCTGTGTCTCGGTCTCTGGAAGATGGTTCCAACGGGGCTCAGAGAAAGAAGCAATTGAGTAGGTTGTGGCGACAACAAGGGCAAGGAGGTAGACCACTCAGGGAGGGGATCCTAGTGAGAGCATCTAGTCAAAATCCTGCTTCCCCGCTCAAAAAACCCAAGAGGAAACCCTACATAACACAATGATTTGTGGAGCTGTACTGGTGTCACAGCCAAAATGCCTCATTCAAAGCATTTATGTTTGGAGGTATGGAAAGTTTTAAGATCAGGGTGCCGCGCGCTCCAAAGCATTCTTCAGCGAATTAAATCCAAGCAGATCGGCAACATAGCAAATTAATAAGCTAATGTTTATCTATTGACCTACATAAAATATAGATAAATCATTAACATTGTCTTCCAGCGCAAACATATATGCATTTAATTTGGGGCCTAATGGGGTATGAGAAGGAGACATACGCTGCTGCTTTAATCATGCTTTTAGCTTTATTGTAGAGCACAAAAGCTGTTTTTCCATATTAGAAAAAAAAATCATAGGAATAATCTGCTTCCTAATCCAATATGTGACAGCAATCATTCATTATGGAAGGAGGAGAGCAAAAACGGCAGTAACAAATGCTGACATATTTTTGAGGTAAAAAGAAAAGTGGGAAAACATCCAGCCCACAGGAAACACTTCCTGGCATAACGTGACAGTTTTATGGTATTATTAATTTGTAGGACTTGGAGTATCCAATGTGCTTCACAATCTTTTATCAGCCACCGTCCAATAGAGAGTCAATACATTTAAGCCCATCGAAATCAGTGAGAATAAGTGACTTGAGCCTGTGAGGTGTTTGGTTGGGAAGGAGCCAGTGAGGCAGAGACACACCCCAATATCTCATTGTCAGATTCTCCTCGGAGAGAAATTATTAGGATCAGGTTGCCGTACATTAAAAATTCTTCCATTGAATTGAATACCAGGAGAAATTAATGTTTATCTGTTGACCCTCAGAAATGGAAAGTCACTCATTATTGTTGTCTTTCAGTGCAAACATGTAATGCATTTCATTTTAGACCTAATGGTCTAAGCAGTGGTGTCGCAAGGGGAAGCCGGGGGCGGTCTGCCCCGGGTTCCAGGGGAGGGGGGTGACACTTGGGCCGGCCCCACCCCGCCCCGCCCCGCCCGCGGGCCCTGAGCAAGCCGTGGAGCGAGGCCGCTCTGCTCGGGTGCAGGCTAGGATCCTGCACCCGTGCTCCTGATAGGCAGCAGGAGGCTTACGCCCATGCCACCTATCTGGTGAGGAGGTCGAACCTGAGATCCCAACGTTGGGGCCTTAGAAGGGCCTTTGCCTTTCTGCAATGCTGCCGCACCGAAAGGGTGAGCGGAGTTCTAGAAAAATAGCACTGGACATCCCTATTTTCATTGGAGAACTGTTGGGTGGTATGGAAAGGTGTCCCTATTTTCACCGGAGAAATATTGGAGGGTATGTCTGCCTGTCATTGGCTCCGGCTTCGCCTGCTGTTGGGCCTTGCCTCCTTCCCTAGTTGTCCCAATGGCTGCCAGCCACCACTGGAGTTAACCAATGATCCAGGCCATATTCTGTTACCAGGCTCTTGTTTCCAGTGGAATTGCTAATCATTTACTCTGAGCATGAGTGCGGAATGTGAAATGTCTCCGGCTTTAATATATTTTACAAGACAGTCTTAAGATATTTAATTCACTACCGGATAGTGATTGGCAGTCCAATACGCCTCTGCATGCTTTCACTTTCCTGACTTGACTCCTGTAAGCGGCTCTCCCAAAACGAATAGGCTGCAATTATGGAGATTCGGAAATCTGCAAAGCTAGTATATTTGCATCTTCTTTGTTAATCATGGCCTAGCGTGATGGATGTGGTGTGTGTGCAAATAAAATAACATTATTCTTCTTTCAGCTGAAAGTTAAATTTATTAGCAATTAGAACTGGGGTGGAAAAGAGAATGAGACCCACTTCCAATTCCACCCTCAAAAATCATACTTAAGAGTTTTATAGCACAACACACTTTTTAATAAAAAAAAAAGTTTCTAGTGCTGAGATTATTTCTCCCCTAATTAAATCAGGGCTCTTTAGCCAACTATGAGAACCAAATTAAAATGTTGGAGCCCATTCTGTGTCAACTGTTTACAATGCCTGTGCTTCTCTCTGCCTCCCCAGTTTGTGAGTCCTGGTTTGAGGCAAGCCTTGGCCATGTTTCCGCATATGAGAGGGTTAGATTTAAACATCTCCTGTTGTGGTCATGCTTCTAATGCGTGGCAAAGCCTTTCAGGTGTGGCATTCTGCAACCGGACAGGCTTGCAGGATGGAGTCTCCACATCTCTGCGACAGTGTGTTGTTCGCAGGACTTCCCTAGACTGGCATTCCAGAAGTATGCAAAACAATGTATTGATTCCATTTAGGAACATGCCTTGGACTGTGAGTATTCCTGATTATACCATAACAAAGAGAAAAACTGATACTTGGCATACAAATCAGCATTCTGTGAATGGAAGCTTTCATAATAAGAAAAGGACAGAAAATAAAAGAAGTAAGTTTGTATCCATTAAAACTATAATGCAAGGCTTGAAGTCAATAATATTATTAAAACACCACTGATGATAATGGGTGATATCCAACTAAGTCATATTCAGAGTAAACCCAATGAAATCAATAAACCTAAGTTACTTAAGCTCATTGATTTTGATGGGTCTACTCTCAGTGTGACTAACATTGGAATATGTGGAGTGGGGGCTGCTTTGGGAGCAAATGCCTGTCCAATGTGGTTTACGATCAGAACATCAAAAGATAAAACGAACAGTAAGGCAACATCCTAAAAACACGAAAGATTAAAATAGCAATGATACAAAATCTTAAGACTGAAAACTCAGCAACACTTTGTCTTTATTTACAGAGCCAGGAAGAACATAAGTCAACCAGACCTCCAGCAGCAGCAGCAGCTAATAAAGACCTGGGAGGCCAATTGAAAAAGGTAGGCCTGTAACATAGCCATTCTGGGGCTGGGGTAACCCAGTTAGATGGGCGGGGTATAAGTAATAAATCATCATCACCATCACCACCACCATCATCAGGGCTTTATTTCAGCCAGAACTTGCTGGAACTCAGTTCCAACAGTTCTCAGGTGGCCGCCATTGCCATTCCAAGAGGGAGGTGTTCATGGTGAGTTCTGGCACCTCTTTTTCTAGAAAAAAATTAGCACTGATTATTATTATTATTATTATTATTATTATTATTATTATTATTATTATTATTTGATGCAGCCCCAATGGAATTGAATTCCATAGCTGTGGAGCCACCACACAGAAAGACTTCTCCCTCAGGGCAACCCACCTTACTGACCTGGGGGGTGCACACACCAGAAGGACTTCTTAATGTACAGGCAGGATGACATGGGTGAAGACAATCCAATCAATTGCTTGAGATGGAACTGTTTAGGGCTTTAAAAGTAACGACTAGCACTTTAAGTTGGGCCTGGAAACATGCTGGTAGAGTAGAGTAGAGGTGTTAAAAATATTGACCATTTCACTCCCCAGTAAGACTCTGGTAGCTGCATTCAGGAGAAGGAGCATCTATGAATTTAAAGACAGCCTTGGAATTGTCTCATCTAGATATGACCAGGACATGCAATACTGTGGGAAGGCCCGCCTTCTCTCTATAGAGTGCAGTTGGCCTCTATCAGCCAAAGCTTATAAAAAGCTGTGAATGCCTATCCTAGTAAGCATCACATCAGAGGCAAACACTGAGCCTTTAGAATATTTACTTTCTAGGTTCCTTCAGCCTTAATGAGGGGAAATCCATTGTTTGCTTCACGCAGGACAAAGCAGCTTTATTTCAGATGACTGACCTTTCTCATTGCTGCTCACCATCTCCCTGTATTAATCATTTACACAGCATTTAGAGAGCATCGTTCAAGTGTCCGAATGCCTTCAGATGCACTACCCTGGTTCAGAGGCAGATCTACTATGAAACTATCAAAGCTGAAGTTTCAGGGGCCCTGAAAGAAACTTTAGTCCACATTGCTTTTTAAAAAGGGGTATAGTAGATGTGATGTGGGTTGCATGACTCAAATTGATTAATTTTTTATTGTATGTATTTCAATAGTCCCATAGTTTGAGAGTCGTTAGCACAGATGTTGTAAAAGTATGGTAATCTGTTGAGGAACAACCACGTTGAAGAAGATAACAGGTTACCCAGATCTCATTGCTGGTTGTGAAGGGCTCTCCGTGACTGTTCAAGCTTCAGGGGGGGCCTTGAACCTTCAGGGCCCCACAAAATGTAGGTCCGTCACTGCCCTAGTTAGCCTTGCAATGGTAGTCCAATACCTGCATGTTGCACATGTGGGGAGAGCAGAAGGTGAGAAAACTGTGGCTTGTCTATGTCCACCCACCAAGCTGGGTTGAAATGTGAATTGGGGGACCCCAAGTCCACCCTCATAGCTGGCAGGGAGAGGGGTGGGGTTGGTTTTGCCACCTGTGGTAAATTGTTTCACCTTGCCTCAGGTGAAACAATTTACCTCAGGAGAGCGAGTGTGGTGTAGTGGTTAAGAGAGGTAGACTCGTAATCTGGTGAACTGGGTTCGCGTCTCCGCTCCTCCACATGCAACTGCTGGGTGACCTTGGGCTAGTCACACTTCTTTGAAGTCTCTCAGCCCCACTCACCTCACAGAGTGTTTGTTGTGGGGGAGGAAGGGAAAGGAGAACGGTAGCCGCTTTGAGACTCCTTAGGGTAGTGAAAAAGCGGGATATCAAATCCAAACTCCTCCTCCTCCTCTTCTTCTTCATGCAGTGTGATATATCCCTTCAGTGCCAATATCTCAGAACAAAAATGGGTGTGTACACCCATGACACAATGATACATTTCACGTTCAAATCGCAACCTCCCCCTGTTTTCAGAGGGCTAGAGCAATTAAGGTTTCTCAAACATGGTATCCTTATGGCTTTAGGCACACCAACACATGCACACATCTAGTGGGCTGTTAATAGTGTCTCTTATGGAATCATGAAAGGTGTATCTTCACAAGAAGATTCATCCCCAGCCCAGTCAAACAATCCAGCAGGCTTTGGAACAGGCATGAAAAACCCAGTGCAAAACATAGCCCCTTTCCGGTTAACTGGTTTGCTACTGTATCTAGTACAGAGGATAAAGAGAACTGTGTCTTATGGGAATCGGCCTCCCTAAGGATAAGTCAACTATTCGGCCCCCTCCAAAACACCCTCCCCCCTCCACAGTGGCACAGCTTTCTCAGTTAGGCTCCTTCATCATATCCCAGGCACCAGAGGCCCATCTGTGCAAATGTCAGTGTGGTTGCTCAGTTGCAGGCAGCCAGCTTATCTGGAGTAAACAGTCACGCTGAAGATTTTAATCTTGATCACCAGGTTCAAATGATTATTGCAAGACTTCTGCAATTCAGAGAGTGGCGTTGGCAGTGGACAGCAGAACAAAAGAATATGTTATCACAAACTGACCGAAGCATATCGTAAAGTGCAGGGATTGGTAACTAGAGTGGAGCCTCTATAATCTGACCTTGACGTCACGGTACACGATTCAATTTAACTAGTGCTCTTTTTACCCCCAAATTCATTGGCTGGCTCACACATGCATATTCCTTGTTGTGATGACAGCAACACAAAACAACAGCTTTTGTTTGTCAAATGGCCATGACGAACCAACTGCAAACCAACTGCTGCCAATAATAATAATAATAATAATAATAATAATAATAATAATAATAATAATAATAATTATACCTCACCTATCTAGCTGGGTTTCCCCATCCTTTGCACTCAAGAAAGGTAATTTGATCCAGTGGACAATTTTGTCAATTGTAATTTCCTCCCACCCATTCGCTATCCACACTGCACCTTGTGGAACAAATTCTTACGGTGTTCTAGGTTCTGTAGGGGGACAAAGAAATTGGCCCCTCTCCTTTTCCATGTTTCCACTGGATCAAAATCCTTTCTGGGGCCAGAGGTACCCCAACTAGATTCCAATCATAACACATAACTGTGGACTAAAATGCAATGTTTTCCAGTGGAATCTCTTCACACATTCACACCAAGCGGGAAACACATTTATGGGTGAAACAGGCCTAGGTATCTAAACAATGTGTAGCTGTCTTTCAATAGGGACAAATGTAAGGTTCTACACATAGGCAGGAATAGCCAGCTGCCCAAATTTAAGACAGGATTGCCAGTAGTACATGTGAAAAGGGTGTAGGGTATTTAGTAAACCTCAAAATTAATATGAGTCAATGGTGTGATGCAACAATAAAAAAAGTAGTGTCCAGATCAAGGGAAGTACAGTGGTACCTCAGGTTACAAACGCCTCGAGTTACAAACACTTCGGGTTACAGACTCCGCTAACCCGGAAGTAGTACTTCGGGTTAAAACTTTACCTCAGGATGAGAACAGAAATCGTGTGCCAGTGGTGCGATGGCAGCAGGAGGCCCCATTAGCTAAAGTGGTACTTCAGGTTAAGAATGGTTTCAGGTTAAGAACGGACCTCCGGAACGAATTAAGTTCATAACCAGAGGTACCACTGTAATAGTACCGCTCTATTCTGCCTTGGTCAGATCACACCTGGAGTACTGTGTCCAGTTCTGGGCACCACAATTTAAGAAGGATGTTGACAAGCTGGAATGTGTGCAGAGGAGGGCAACCAAGGGGTCTGGAAACCAAGCCTTATGAGGAACGGTTGAGGGAGTTGGGTATGTTTAGCCTGGAAAAGAGGGGACTGAGAGGAGATATGATCGCCATCTTCAAATATCTAAAGGGCTGTCACTTGGAAAGGGGAGCAAGCTTGTTCTCTCCTGCTCTGGAGGGTAGGACCTGGATCAATGGCTTCATGTTACAAGAAGGGAGATTCCGACTAAACATCAGGAAGAATGCTCAGACAGTAAGAGCTGGAATGGACTCCCTTGGAAGGCAGTGGGCTTTCTTTCAAAGGAAGCTTTAAAGCAGAGATTGGATGGCCATCTATCATGGATGCTTTAGTTGAGATTCCTGCATTGCAGGGGGTTGGACTAGATGACCCTCAGGGTCCCTTCCATCTCTGCATCTCTATGAATCAGGTGCGTGAGATTGTACTGAATTATCACTTTTAAAGCAAATAATCAGGATATCAAAATCACCGAAGAAGAAGAAGAAGAAAGAAGAAAAGATAGCCGACATTTCTGCTCATTAACCAGTTGATGAGTTTGACTCGTTTGGCATCCATTCATTCATTGTCAGCACATTGTCCCCCACGTCTTGTCACCACAATCAACTTCACACCAATATCACCTTGAGCTCTGTTGATTCCTTGTGTCACTTGGAAGCAAGAGGGGCCTGCTATGTCAGTGGCCCATGTCACTTCATGTGTGTCACTTATAGGTGCTGCCAGAGTTCAAGCCACTTTGGTACTGCAAGGTTAGTATTTTATGTACCATAATAATCAGATGTCAAAACAAGTAAGATCCTCACATCCTCATCTGGAGATAAACACAGATTCCATTTGTTAGGACAGCATCTAATTTGTAAAGAAACATTTAGAGGCAAGTCCTCCTAATATGTTTATGAAGATGAAACAAAATGGCAGCGGCAATGGACTTTTGTGGTGGCCAAATGAAATATTTCCCCATGGCACCTGTCAATCATGTTGAGAGCCATTGCAGGAGCTCACAATATGGGACTGGCTATTTTTTTCTATTGCATTCTAGAGTTTTCTTCTTGCCATTGTAGTCACATGGAGAAGATTGGACTTTTCTCATTGACTTCTTCCATATTGCTGCAGTGTTGAAGTGCTATGGGCTTGTGTTCTCGAAAAGTTAGTTATGGACATGTTGGCCTACCTATGCGGGAAGTTGTCCATGGCTTTTGGGTAAATAGCAATCACTCAACAGTAGTTTTCCTAGAAGGGCAAAAGTATATTTCTTGATAATTAAAATTCTCACTGGTTGGGCCTTTATTTTGCAATAGATCATTAAACTGTTGCTTTTAATCTCTTCTCAACTTCATTTGTTGTTCTGAACTTATCTGGTGAACAATCTGTCCAATTTCAGGCCTTGGCATTCTAGTATTGTGGTACTATTGATTACTGATGATATTTTCCAGTACATGGTAGAGGCACTACCTGCAATTACAATGTCCCTGCAGACCACAGAAAGTGCTGTGCTCCCAAGGTCTTAACTTAAGGTTACCAGAAGTCCCCATTTCCCAGGGACAGTCCCTGGATTTACACATCAGTCCCCATACAAAATCCACTGAAGTTGAAAAGTTGTCCTCGGATTCATTGAAAAAAAATCTGGCAACCTTATGTTAACTGTTGAAGACTATGACCCATGAAGCCAAATGGTCGTTGAGCTTTTCTATTGCTTTTTCTTTCCGCCTGGCAGAAATGAGATAGGGGTGGAAGACATGGATGAAATTCTACCTAAATAACATGAAGGTAAGATGAGCAAGAAGATTTGTGAAGAACTCACAAACCCTGTGATGGCTAAGACAGGAATCCTAGGCAGCAAGTGGTTCTGACAAGTATCTCATAACTTTGTACATATTTCAGTTATTTGTAGTGTGGAGAAAACTTTCCCTTTAGCATGGGCTAAACAGCAACCTTGCAAGTACAAGTATGTGCAATGGAGACCCGCACTGTGATAGGATTAGGAACAATCTGAGTCACCCCCCTGGAATCATATCGCCCCATTTTAATGGCGTTCTGCCTGTTGCAGAGATAGGCCATCTTTATGCAGCTTTCACAGCCTCCATTCACCACAATGAAAGTGTTCTTTCTCATTCCGATGTAGGATTCTGCTATTTATTAAATCCATCTTCTAACGTGTGCAAATAAAAGAGTCTCTATTTCACCCCCAGAGGAGAATAAGAGGCAGCCAGCAGAGGCAAGAGGCACGGCCGGGTTTCATGCAGGAACTAAGAATATGAAAAAAGAGGAAACAAATACATTAGGAAAATTGCTGCCAGAGTTGGTTATTCAGGTTAGATTGTCCAGGGAGAAAGCTAATGTGTTCCCTAGCCATTACGGAGGGATTTTCGTGACAGTAGTGCCATTCATGAAACACTTTTGTGGTGCAAATAGCAAAGATCTTATGGCGTTCTCATTTAATTTAATGGGAATGCTGTGGGGCCCTCATATTTCATGCCTTGAGATCACAGAGCTGTGCTGTATACATCTTATTAGTTAGCATATACAAATGCTGTTTGTATAAACTAACACCCACACTTAATTACAGACTCTGTTAGTTGAACTTTTGTGTTATTCCACCCCCTGCACCCGCCTGTCCACAGTATTTTATTTTCCCCTGGGAAAAATAACAGCCCAAAGATCTGATGCTTCTGCATTAACTAAAGTTCAAACCTCATTTATTTATTCATTGTTTCCTTGCATTTCCTAAGCGTTTGAGGTGGCTCCTATAATGATGCTCTGAACCACTGAACGTACATATCTCAAGAAGAAGGTCTCCTTGATTTGCCAAGCTCAAAAGGCAACATTTGACCAGATGTTTAAGGTGGGATGGAGAGTGCCAGATGCTATTATTAAAGGCCTAAGGAGCTGTTTTGACTGCGAAGCCGCCACTTCAGTAGTAGGGGGGCAAAATGATTTTATGTGGGGAGGGCAGGGAAGCAGCCATCTCAGGCAAAAGATTTTATGTTCTACAAAAAGGCAGCCAGTTGTTAATCTATTGTTGTTCCTTTTTTGCTCCCAGGGAGGCGAAAGATGGTTTTTTTTCCCCCCTGCTTCAGATACTGAAGTAACTTGACTGGCTATGCGTGCAATACATCTTGACTTAGGGCAGGCGTGGGGAACCTTTGGCCCTCCAGATATTGCTGAACTACAACTCCCATCAACCCTGAGAATTGGAGGTGCTTGCTGAATCTGATGGGAATTGTAGCTCACAACATGCGGAGGGCCAAAAGTTTCTCACACTGACTTTGGGGGAAGAGCTGTAGCTCTATTTCCTATGACTTGACAGGAGGGGGAGGTATCATTTGCTGCTCTGCCTCAGGCAGCAAAATGCCTTGGGCCGAGCCTCGAAAGGGACAAGATTAGCATCAAGGTTCAAAATATCTATACATTGATCCTGGGATACAGTGTTATTTTTCTAGGAAAAGAGATGCCGGAACTCACAATGAACACCTCCCTTGTTCTTTGACCATAATGGCAATGGCGCCTACCTGAGAGGTGCCGGATCTGAGTTCCGGTGAGTTCCGGCTGAAAAAAAGCCCTGCTTTTTAAAGACCTAGTTGCCCAGAATAAAACGATATTAAGAGCATTTGTTGTGGTTACTTTTTCATACATCATAATAACCAGAGAGACAGATAGCGGGTCTTGAAGAATATGGGCTGAAACATGGAGCAGTTATTCCCCCCCCCCCGCCCTTGATCTCTACTTACGGAATTTTCTGGAAGTCTCTGAGCTATGAGTTTCCTTAGTCTGCTTTCAGCAGTTCAGAAATTTAGTTACAGGACGCAACCCAAATGCTCTTCCAAATGTCGTTTCTAAATGGTCTCTGTGAATAACTGCAAGATTAAACTTTTATGTGACAATATGAGAGACTCCTACATGGAGTTGTATAAGCTGCAGGGAAATCATGGGAAGACTAAATCCGCTAATGACCCAGATATTATACTTTAATTTATTGATAACTAAATAATCAGAGGCTCTTTACAGGCTTCTCAAAACCTAACAATTGTGTATTGTGCATTTGACTTCTGCACGCATGCCGACACAAACAAATAAAAGCAATCATAACAGCTGAAATGTAGTTAGGAGCACAATTGAGAACATCTGTATTGTAAGCAGAAATAAATTAGAAATACTGGAGTGTTTTGTAGCTGTGAAACTGAAGAATAAAAAAATAACCCACAGCACCTGGATTAAGCAGTTATAAATAATGGATAAAGGGGGGGAAATCACATTACCCCCTGTAAATTCCCTCCCCCCGCCATGAAATATATTTTATGAATGTAGAATTACAGTAATAAATGCAGCATTTGTTTCCAACTGCCCCCCACCATAGAAGTGTTCATGACTACAATATAGTTTGAAAGTAATGACCAATAGGTATAATATTTGCTGGAGAATGGTTCTACCATAAAAGAAATCTTTGTTTCAGCCTTGACTTTAAAAAAAAAAAAGCACATTTTGAAACACCTCATTTTGCCTCAGTGCTTTTGTGAAGGCTACAATGCAACACCACACACACCCAGTTGCTAAGGGGGTGGTTTGGATGCCAAGCATGGCAGAAAGGGACTACTGCACTATCCTACAAAACAGTAGACTGAGATTGGGGCTGGGGCCCTACTGTTAGGGAGAGGGAGGCAGCTACCTCAGGCAGCTGATTTTGGGTGTCATGAAAGTTAGGTGCTTTGCATGTATGTGTGGAATAACACATGCAACCTAATCCTAAGCACTGTTATTCAGAATTTAGGCTCCGTTTGTCTTTATCATGGTGGTGGCTTTTCACCCTTCCCTGTTACATCACTAAAGTACATCAATGAAGCTCTGTTACTGTGATGGCGGATAGTGGGGGTTGAGGAGGTGAGTCTGTAAGGGCCTGCCCAGACCCTGGTGGTGAGGAAGAACGGGGCAGGGTGACCCTGTGGCAAGCTGGGCTTAGGTGGGCATGGCTCAAGAAGCAGCACAGGTGAGTAAGTGTCAGGGACTGGTCAGAGGAGGAATGGTGGAGGCTGCCTGACCCTTCCAGGGAGGAGGAAGAGGAAGACAATATTTACAACAGTGGTTTGAGGGAGGTCACAGCTCAGAGGCAGATGAGGGGGAAAGTTGGGAAATAACGGGAGAGCAAGAGGCAGAACCGGAGCAGCTGTTGACTGACATGGTGTCTTTAGAAAGCATTCCAGACCCATCATCTCCCAGAACCCAGCGAGCCTTAAAAGTAGGAGAGCAAAGAGCTCAAAGACAGAGGGAACGTAGCAGCACCCATAGAAGTGATGAATGAGGAAGTGGGAGAGATGTGTGTGTGTGGAGACTCACTCGGGACAACGCCATTATCCAAGAGGCTGGGTTCTATAGCCTCTCTCTGTTAATACTGAAATTAAAAAAGAATGGTAAGAAACTTCCCCTTGTCTTTATACTTCCTGGGCAACCAGCCGGGAGCCTCTGACAGCATCCTGACAGAAAGTGAGAGAAGGAGGCCGATGGCTCTGGTGAGGGCCCAAGATGGGAGGAGAATGGGTCAGGGTAGAGAGCTGGATGCTGCTGTTCAGCAACAGCCAGCACCACGTCCCCAGGCACAGCAGCTCTTCCCTTCCTTCCCTTCTTCTTCCCTTCTCCCAGACTAACAGATGGAGAGGGGAAGCATGGGAGTCACCAAAGGCACACCAGCCTTTCTCTTCTCTCTCCCATTCCGTGTCTGCGTCACCGTCAGGGTAGGATGCCATACCCTCCAACATTTCTCCGATGAAAAAAGGGATGTCTAATAATAATAATAATAATAATAATAATAATAATAATAATTAATAATTTTTACTATTAATATCCCACCCATCTGACTTGGTTGCTCCAGCTACTCTGGGCCACTTCTGACATATATAAAAACATAACAAAACATTACATATTAAAAAACCCTCCCCTATACAGGGCTGCCTTCAGATGGGTCAGGGGTCGGATAACTCCATACCCTCCAACATTTCTCCGATGAAAACAGGGACATCCTAAGGAAAAACGGGACATTCCTGGATCAAATCAGAAACCGGGATGGTTTCTGCAAATCCGGGACTGTCCCTGGAAAATAGGGCCACTTGGAGGGTCTGGGTTGCTGTTTGTTACCTTCCATACCTGCTGCCTGGGCATGCGCCCCTGTTTGCCCCCCTCAATATGGGCCTGAACGCAGCTCCTTCAACGAATGTGTTCCTATGCTGTTGGTTTGTTGAGATTCACAGAAGCATCCTTTGACTTCACCTGACTCAGAATTCGCCAACATATATGGAACCACTACTGTGTTGAGAAAGCAATGCTTGTGGGAAGTTAAGGAGGAAGCGAGGGCTTAGTATCCAACAGCCGCCCAGCAGCTTCTAAATGAAAAAGGACAAGAACTTCCCTTCAGCTGGTAGATATAAAATGTCAGAAACACAAAAGAAATATTATGAAGTCAGGTATAAGTCTGGAGTGTTTTCCCCTCATGATTAATGATTGGTCTGAAACGGGATAGGAAATGGTAAAACAAAGTTCCTCTTGAAGTAGTTTAAAAATGCCACAGCTGAGGTGGTGGCGGTGGGTGGAAATATTGTAACATCAATTTGAAAATAATAAAAAAATCCCCTTCCACTAAGATGTAAAGGTCAGGAAAGATTTGGGTGTTTTTAAATGCTGTCGTGGAGAAATTTTTATAAAGGTTAAGATGTCATGTAGTTTCAGAGTTATAGGCATTGGAGGGGGGCCCCTGAGTGCCAGCTGTGCCTCAGGCCACGGTGTGACTATGAGACACAATGACAGTGGACAGCAGGAGGCTGGCAGATCACGGGCGATCGCTGGGGAAAATTGTACCTTGCTTAGCGAATAATGCAAAGCTGTATGAATATTTCAGAAGCGAAAAAACAACGCAATTGGGTGTGTGGGGGGGAGGGAACCCTCAGCTTAAAAATGTACCTTCAATAACATTGCAAGGGTCTAATTTAATGCCCCCAAAGCAAGGAAATTTCCAGAGTTCATGCTGCCTCTCTGTCCTTAACTCAATTTCCCTCTCATTTGCAGTACAAGTACATATGGTTTGCCGGGGCCTCGAGAGCTAAATTCAACCTGCTTGAGACATTGGAGTTCAACCAGGTAGGAAACTCAATCCTGCTGCTTATGTGTCCCTTTAAGCACAAAGCGCATAAAACCCCACGTCCGTTGCTGGAAAGGTGCGAAAACAGAGAGGTGGCGCCATGGCGAGGATGCTTATTTCCTCCATAATTTCTTTGGACGGAGTTCTTTGTCACAATCCGTCTATTGAACTAGATGGGTTGATCACTATTTGGACCTAATCCGTCTATTGAACTAGATGGGTTGATCACTATTTGGACCTATTTTTATGTGTGGAGGCCAGGACAGAACCTGGGACCTACTGTGCTATGGATTTGGTCTCATGGTAAGTTGCAATAAAAAGTGTGTGTCATCTGGTTGGCCACTGTGAAAACAGGATAGATAGACCTTTAGCCTGATCCAGCAGGACTCATCGTACTTTCTTATCTAGCATCACTATCAGCTTCTCTCTCTGGCATGTTAGGATGTCTCTATGAGTTAGTGAAGTGAAGAAGGAGCTGGGAAATTCACAGGATGGTGGAATCATACTTGAGAGGAAGATCAGAAGGTGTTGAGCTGCTCATTTTGCCAGGAGCCATAAGGTCTAGTTTTGGCCTTACCAACGGTAAGGAAAGTTGTATTGCTCTCATGCAGGATACTTTAACCCCATATTTCTAAGCAGGCTCCAGCACAAACACACACATGTGGGTACAACCTGACAGTTTGAGTGACACAGTTTAATGATATTGAATCACACTCAGTAGAGGGGCAGTTATTTTAAGCTGAAACTGGCTGGAATTCTCCATAACAGCTGCAGAATATATTTTAATTAAATAATGCCAGTTGCACTTTAACTAAGCCAGCACATCTTCCTTCTGTTCTGATATTGCTTTTTTAAAAAAAATGTAGATAAGCATCTTAGCCTGAAAACCTATACATGATTACGCAGATCTAAGTTACACTATGTTTAATGGAACTTACTTCCAGGTAGATATGTATAGGACCGCCACCTTAAGCTATGAACTTAAAATCTGTATTAAAAATAAAATGAAAGCCTTTTATTAGACATACTTTTATTTCAGTGTTGCTCTTCCATTCATGCCAATCTGTCCAAAGTAACCAAAAATTAAGTAGCTTGCGAGAAGGTAGTTGCATCCTTTGGGAAAATGTGCCCTGGAGAAGCTGGAGAATGAATAGGAATGGTTGCAAATTTAGTTAAGTTCACGTTTTTAAAGGAACTGACCTGATTCACAGTTCCGGGAGTGATATGAGGACCAGATTGCAGTAATTAATATACTTCTACATCAGAAATATAGTACAGTATGGGACTTGGCTCTTTTTAATATGTGTTCAATGTATAATACACTTAATTATTGCATATAATTAGTCGGACTTTTTTTGCACAAGCAACTCAGACATAAGTGGGCACTCGATGCAAGAGGCCATCTGATGCAAGCAAGGCTCAATTGGGGCAGAACTGCAAAAACCAGTGCATATAATTCCATTAAAAACTGATTCCTCTTTCATCACTAGTTAAGATTATCTGCAAAAAGGTTGTTTTATTTCTCTGAAATAAGTCAGTATCTCTGAATACGTAACACTATTATTATATGAGGCAGGATTATGAGAGCATTGAATATCTGAGAGGATAAGGGATATCTGGTTAGACTATTTTGTTTGTTTTTATTCACAATGACTTCATTCCAACGTTTAATTGACAGCCGGGAAAGAAGGATGCCTTTGTTGAAGACTCAATACCTCCCATCCTTTAATTAAGTTGCAAGAATTAACAACACAACTTTGCCGAGCAATAGTTCAGCAACTTTTAACTAATGAGTTTCAACCAATGGAATTTTTTTTGCCCATTTGAAACCCACCTGTTACTCCCAACCTGTTAAGCATACATTTGAACTCTCTTTAGTTCTTTCTGTTGCCCTGTTTTCAGCACCCACTGTGAGCCACCCCCCAAGGTCCCCCTGCCCCAATGGAGGGCTTTGACTTAAGGATGCTTGAGGAATTTGATTTGTGTGAATTACAACCTGAACGGATCTGATCTTGAACCTCCTGGACTAAGGTGCAGATCAGAACATGGCTATCCTTTGGGTGCTACACTACTCCAAAACCTACACTAGCGTTCTTGGCTAAAAAAAAAAAAGTAACAAAATGCATTACAGAAGGCATATTTTATCTTTAAAAGTGCATATGTTGAGAATTTAACTTGTGATGGTTGTTAGATAATGAATACCAAAAACTTCATCCCTTTCGGCCACTGGTATGTTCCCCTGCTTATCTGGGGTTACAACCCCATCATGGAATGATGCCCAATTACTTCTATAACTTAGTGACTCCCTTTCACCGCAGAGTATTCATGTTGGCTCGTTTGAATGCCTTTCCATCCTCCGTGATGTCTGGAAGACTTAGAGGCATTCCTTATCAGAATAGACTCTGCACGTGTGGCCAGAATGTGCCCGATTCTCTAGACCACATAATTCTGGACTGCCCTCTTTTTAGCACCTTTCGTGCTGACCTTATAACGTCCTTTCCATGGCTTGGGGCTCTACCTAATAATCAACGCAAGGTGCAGTTTCTTTTGAGAGACGTCTCTCCATCACCCACCAGAGCCCTGGTACAGTTTTTGTCCAGAATCTTCGAAGTCAAATCTGGGGGAGCTTGGTCTACATAATAGGCTGAGGAAGTTTTTCCTTTTACTGTATGTAATATAAATATGTTGTTGTTTTATATATGCCAATAAAGGTGCTGAAACTGAAACTTGTGATAAAAAATGTAATAAGATATACAGTCGTACCTTGAATCCCGAACACCTTGCGAGTCGAACGTTTTGGCTCCCGAATGCCGCAAACCCGGAAGTGAGTGTTCCGGTTTGCGAACATTCTTTGGAACCCGAACATCCGACGCGGCATCCACAGCTTCCGATTGGCTGCAGGAGCTTTCTGTAGCCAATCGGAAGCCGAGCCTAGGTTTCTGAACGTTTTGGAAGTCAAACAGACTTCCGGAATGGATTCCGTTGAACTTCCGGGGTACCACTGTAGATTTAAATACATTTTTGGGTGAGGAGTAAAAAAAAAAACAACTCACAGATTAAAGGGGAATTGGGACAAAACAAAGACATGCACACACTGTCTTGCTCCTGCAATTGAGGGGGTTTGTGTGCATGACCACCGCAGAATTTTGAGGAGGCCTGGCCCTTTCATTGAATTTTTTTGGGGGGAGGCCCATCCCCAGACCTCTTAGTTGGCATGCCTGGACACACATAAAACTGATGTGACTGGAAATAGATGGATCCAACTGTCCCTAGCCTTGACCAACCATTTGAGAATTACTGAACTACAGAAATGCCTCAAGTGAAGATAGAATAGAAGATGGTTTCACTTCTTTGCTACTGAAGTCAAGGGAATCAGATTTTGGGACGGAAACAAAAGGCTGACCAAAAGGCAGTGGGGAAAAACTTTGTCACGGCCCTTTGTCTTTTTCAGATATGCCTAGTTAACTCCATATGATTTCAGTTGTATCAAAACACTATGAACATGCGTACAGTGGATCCTCCGGATACGAACTTAATTCATTCCTGGGGTCCGTTCGCACCCCGAAAATTACATAAATACGCGCAGCACGATTGAGTGCTTCTGCGCATGTGCAAGGCACACAGAGCACTTCTGCGCATGTCGAAACCTGGAAGTATACACTTCTGGGTTTGCCGCGACTGTAACCCGAAGAGTATGTATCCAGAGGGATACGTAAACAGAGGTACGACTGTAATATCATATACTTTTATTAGCTGCTGGTCATTCAGCTTAATCCATCAAGTAAAAATATTCTTAAGTGGTAATTTTCTGTTTTGAAGTGATAAGATGCACGAGCTATTTTATATAACACATTACAACTGTGCTGGCCTCCCCAAACAAAACAGTTTTGAAAGTCTTTCCATATGGGATAAAGAATTTTAATACACATAACATTTCCTGCATTTTCATCTCAGAGGAAGAAAGGCATATTCTACAAAAAGAAAAAAAAAACCCCTCTCAATAATTTTCCCAGCCAGCATGCGATGCTTACAGTCTGTCTCCATGATATCATATTTGCAGTGTGAGGTATGGTACAGTCTGTCATCAGACTTGCTCTCAGTACTTCCTTGATGCCACACTAATCAAGATAAATACATCATGTAGCAATAGAGGTGTAATTGCTTCAAAAGCCGCATTTGTTTTAAATGCTTCGTGCTTCTTGGACATTGAACACCCGCTCAGCCAATGTCCAGAGCTTTTATTTTATAGTTTACTTTTAAGTCTTCCCACGTGTTCCTTCGTTTTTTGGTGATTGACAAGGATGTATTGAAGGCTTGATTTGTTGCCTACATACATAAAAAAGGCAAAGGTAAAGAACCCCTGACAGTTAAACCAAGTCGCAAACGACTCTGGGGTTGCGGTGCTCATCTCGCTTTACTAGCCGAGGGAGCCGGCGTTTGTTCGCAGACAGTTTTTCCGGGTCATGTGGCCAGCATGACTAAGCCGCTTCTGGCGAACAAGAGCAGCACATGGAAACGCTGTTTAGCTTCCCGCCGGAGCAGTACCTATTTCTCTGCATCTCCCAGTTCTGATGCAAAAACAAAGCAAGATCAAATTTCCTGAAGTAGTGGAAGCCCAATGAAAACTAGATATTGACTCACAAAGGATCTCCCAGCACCTTTTGATAAGTTAGTGTAAAAAAAGTAAAAAAAGGTAAAGGACCCCCTGGACAGTTAAGTCCAGTCAAAGGCGACTATGGGGTTGTGGAGCTCATCTCGCTTTCAGGCCGAGGGAGCCGGCGTTTGTCCAAAGACAGCTTTCTGGGTAATGTGGCCAGCATGACTAAACCGCTTCTGGCACAACGGAACACCGTGATGGAAACTAGAGCGCACAGAAATGCTGTTTACCTCCCCACCACAGCGATACCTATTTATCTACTTGCACTGGTGTGCTTTCGAACTGCTAGGTTGGCAGGAGCTGGGACAGAGCAATGCAACTCACCCTGTCGCGTGGATTCAAACCACCGACCTTCTGATCAGCAAGCCCAAGAGGCTCAGTGATTTAGACCACAGCGTCACCCGCTCCACTGTACATCTGTGCTAGATATGACAAACTCTGCAGAGACACTTCAAATACAAGCCTTCACTTGTTCATTTCCTTGTGTGCCGATTTGTTGAGATTACCAATAATAGTTGTAGTAGTTGTGGTTAATTAAAAGAAAATACCAGTTCACTATCACCAGCAGCTTGTTTAATATGGGGCAAAACCCATGAGACTATCTTTGGCCACAGTTTGGTAGACAGGAGTTTTAAAAACATAGTAATATGTTATATCATGGGTAGGCAAACTAAGATCCGGGGGCCGGATCCAGCCCAATTGCTTTCTAAATCTGGCCCGCGGACGGTCCGAGAATCAGTATTTTTTTATATGAATAGAATGTGTGCTTTTATTTAAAATGCATCTCTGGGTTATTTCTGGAATTCGTTCATCCCCCCACCTCCAAAATATAGTCCGGCCCCCCACAAGGTCTGAGGAACAGTGGACCGGCCGCCTGCTGAAAACGTTTGCTGGCCCCTGTGTTAAATGTTGTTATGATTGGCACAATGCAATCGGTTAATTCTGCCTTTTACATGCAGTCTTTCAATGATGTGCATCAGATTGCATCAATGAGCATATTCCTAACATTGTCCTTTCCCACTTCTATACAGTATTTCCACAAGACTTGCAGAGTGTGATCCAATGGTCTCTGTGTTCTCTGATGCACTCTCATTGAAATCACATTAGTTTTGAAATAAGGGGAAGACTTTGAAGGTGGAACCACTTCATGTACGCAGCTAAATGCTGCCACTTATGAGAAATCACAAAACTGAAGGTCCCCTGTGGCAAGTGATCTACAAATATATGTATAGAACTGTGTAAGGTAAGACAGTGCTGTTCCTACAGGCCAAAAGAGCAGTAAAGATTCTTGAGTCAGACCTATGGTCCATCTCACTCATCTTCATCAGCTCTCCAGGGTTTCAGAAAAGAGTATTCTGCAGGCCTTCCTGAAAATGTGATCTCGGTAAAAATCTTTCCTCGTGGGACAATCAGCATTAGAACAAAAACTTGGCCAATTGGATAGTTCTCTCCCCCACCCTGCCCTAATGCTGAAACCTGCACTGGAGTTAGGATAGATTTAACTAAGATTGCAGCTGGCAGGGGTGCCAACTTGACTAAAATATGGGGGGCACAGGTAAGCCCTGCCCTGAATAATCTATCACATATTGCGGAACATGCACAGCATTTGAATGGCAATGTCCATCAACTTTGGGGGCCCCCAGCCCCCTCAAATATGTTATGGCTCCTAAGAGTTGGCTCCAATAGCAGCTGGAGTGTAAAGGCTTAAACATCCCTTCACAGCATGCTGACAATCACTGCCCTCCTCAATTCCTATATTTAATTTTTAAGAAAATAAAAAAATGACGTAATCACTAATTGTATCATTAACAGAATGTGTATTTAGTCCCCAAGCACCTTTGGCTGGACAAAACTCCAGTCCAGATCCAAACACAGAATGCTTCTCATTGGTCTATTGTAGGGGTCAGCAAACGTTTTCAGCAGGGGGCCGGTCCACTGTCCCTCAGACCTTGTGGGGGGCCGGACTATATTTTGAAAAAAAATATGAACGAATTCCTATGCCCCACAAATAACCCAGAGATGCATTTTAAATAAAAGCACACATTCTACTCATGTAAAAACACCAGGCAGGCCCCACAAATAACCCAGAGATGCATTTTAAATAAAAGGACACATTCTACTCATGTAAAAACAAGCCAATTCCCGGCCCGTCCGCAGGCCGGATTGAGAAGGCCCATGGGCCGCATCCGGCCCACGGGCCTTAGGTTGCCTACCCCTGGTCTATTGAGCCACGTTCCTTAGATATTTGAGATATTGAGAAATTAGCCCCAAACCAATACAGGTAAGAAGCTCGCAGATAAATGTTTTGAAGGATTCAAGGCTTCTCCTGTGCGTTGCCCGAGTCATCGTCTGCAGGAACTCCCAGCTCTTAGTAAATAAGATTCATGCTCTTATTTTTTACACAGCAAGATGTAACAGTGACAGAACCAATAAACTGCAGAATCAGGTGAAGAGGCACTTGTTGCCTGTTTAGACATATGACCTGACAAAAAATAAGGCGCAAACAAACACGATTCGCAGCAGAAAACCCCAAGGAGGACAAAAAAGAATTGTGCCCAAATAAAAATGTGACACACTTCTATTGGATACATATTCAGCTTCTGTTGTTTTGGTTGGAAAACAGCTGCAGGTGTCCTCCAATTATCTCACCATTTTCGCAAATATCAACTGTCATATTTAATTTGTTCCGTTCATTGTGCAGCTTCCTCACGCTGCACCGTTCTTTCACTATGCATTTACAGCCAGAGTTCCTACCACTCAACCTAACTTTCAGGCTAGTCAATTAATGCATTATTTACAAGTTCAACGCTATTAAAAACAGATTCTTAATTTACTAATGATTTAGGAGCCCCCAGGCAATTTTCCAATTGGTATTTTATAGAGAAGTGGGGGGGGGAGGACACTCCCCCCCAAAACAACTGGAAAGGGGGAAAGAAATATGCCAGTGATACTTTGGCCTAATGGTTTCATGACGGTTTCTTCTGTGATTTTCTGCTGCCTTTAATTATCCCCCCCTTCCTTCCTTCCATTTTGTAGTTCATAGTTAATGCAGATGCTCGTCAAGCACTGAAAAATGGAAAGTCCTAATTGAATATATATATATATATATATATATATATATATATATATATATATATGGTAAAGGGACCCCTGACCATCAGGTCCAGTCGTGTCCGACTCTGGGGTTGCGTGCTCATCTCGCTCTATAGGCCGAGGGAGCCGGCGTTTGTCCGAAGACAGCCTCCGGGTCATGTGGCCAGCATGACAAAGCCGCTTCTGGCGAACCAGAGCAGCGCATGGAAACGCCGTTTACCTTCCCGCTGGAGCGGTCCCTATTTATCTACTTGCACTTTAACGTGCTTTTGAACTGCTAGGTGGGCAGGAGCTGGGACCGAGCAACGGGAGCTCACCCCGTCGCAGGGATTCAAACCACTGACCTTCTGATCATCAAGCCTGTGGTTTAACCCACAGCGCCACCTGGTCCCATATATATATATATATATATATATATATATATATATATATATAGCAAAGTCAGACACTCTAGAATGACTCAGTGTAACACTAAACCATGGTATGGTGTTAGGAAGATGAGCCACCGTGAATCTCAGGTTCACACATTCCTCCCTCCTCCGTTGGAAGAATTTGGAAGCTGCCACAGATGTTAGATTAACCACAAATTATTGTTATGCCTAAATCCTAAAAACTGTGGTAAATCTTAACTATGGTTAGTGTAAAGAAGCCAGCTTCATGCTCGGCCTTCTCGCCCCTGCAGCCCAACGCCACCCACTTCGGCGCAGCGGCGGGGGGTGAGGGGCAGGCTGGCCAGCACCCCCTCCATTTTGGCACCCTCGCCGCCGCGGTTTTCGCCCCAACCTGCTTGCTCCGCCGCTGGTTGGGGCGGCACCGGCTGGCGGCGGGGGGCATGTTGGCCAGCGCCCCCTCCATTTTGGCGCTCTAGGCAGTTGCCTAGTTCGCCTAAATGGAGGCGCCGGCCCTGGATGTCATAGCAATTTAGTCTAAGCTGAAAGCAAAAGCTTCCAAACTTATGGCAGCACGGAAGGAGGAGTGGGGAGGGGCTCACTGGGGGTTCATCCTCATACATTGGTACCTTGGTTCTTGAACTTAATCCATTCAGGGAGTCCACTTGACTCCTGAAACCGTTCAAAAACCAAGGCGTGGCTTCCGATTGGCTGCAGAAGCTTCCTGCACTCAATTGGAAGCTGCTTCGGATGTTTCGCTTCCGAAAAACGTTTGCAAACCGGAACACTTACTTCCAGGTTTGCGGCATTCGGGAGCCGATTTGTTTGACAACTAAGCTGTTTGAGAAACAAGGTTCGAGAAACATGATTTAGCATTATCTGTGTGAACACAGCCAATATGCAGTAATACAAAACAGTCTGATTTACATTGTTGTCATTCAGATGTATAGAATTATTTAGGGCTCGGCAACTTTTGGGGTGTCCTGGTTTTTACTTTTTGAAAGATGGCAACCCTGGAATTATTAAACCATTTTACAGTACAGAGCCAGCAGTGCAACAGATTAAAAAGGTCAGAAGTTAAGGAGAATTAAATATCATTAGCATTTTTGTGCTTTTGTGCAGAGCAAAAACAGCATTTCAAATACATATCTAAGTTTCTGAAGGTTCGTTCCCAGAGTTCCCCGCTTCTTATTCTGTGCTTGACTTTCCCCTGTTCCTCCTTTGCTCAGACACTTCATTAAAGCCTGACCCTACTGCTTCTCCAGATCCCGAGCTCCCAAATTACAGCCACCTACAACAGAGAGTGGCCGGCATTAAAATGCTGACATTAAGTGTCTGAAGATAATTCATGTTAGTGACACTTATTTACAGGGCATACCTGCAATTTCACAGTAACGCAAATTAGTTTCAAACAGTAAATGTCAACATTTTAATGGTGACCATCACAGCTTCGAGATAATCGTGTCAGTGTGGGGCATGTTGATTTGAGATAAAGTGAAACTAACATGGACACATTTCACTCCTGAGGCGTAAGGAAAAGTTGCAAGGAGAATACTTTAAAGCAGGGGTGGCCAACTTCCAAGAGACTGCGATCTACTCACAGTTAAAGACTGGCAGTGATCTACCCCCTTTTTTGGGGTTCAGGTAAAAGTTGCTGAGCTTTTTTTAGGGAGAAGGAAAGCCCCGTTTTTGGGGGTGCAGGGCAAATGTTTTGAGCTTTTTTTAGGGGAGCCAAACTTGTTGGGTTTCTTTGGGGGGAGCCAGTGATCTACCAGTGATCTACCACCGACATCCAGTGATCTACCGGTAGATCACGATCTACCTGTTGGACGTGCCTGCTTTAAAGAAGCTGAGGGATGGTACCCATGAGCTTAAACTCCTGATGCCTTGTAATAGCTTGGACTATAAGTTATGCCTGTGTTATATAGATGGAAATCAGAAGGATACAAGCGGGAAACTTGCCATAGCTGCACCACAGAGACACAACATCTCTAGCTCTCGCTTAACGTAAGTGTAAGTTGTGTCCAGTTCCATGAACTGCTGTGCACCAAGGTGGAAAACACTTCTCTACTCTGTAACAAATTACACCTGTTTCACGTACGATGGTTTTCTTAAATGGCGTCTGTGTCTCTGTAACTTGAATGTGCTGCATCCAACGTACAGGGCTGGCTCAAGACATTTTGCTGCCTGAGGCAAAGGACAAGGGGATATCCTCCCCCAAGACACATACGAGAAACCAACAGGACTGGTAGTTGAATCTTACTCCAGTACTGATGAAAGGACAGTATCCTCTACTGTGCTTGAGGGCAGCAGGCTAGCATAGGGGGAACATGGCCATTCCCTGCACCTCAGTATCTGCCGCCTGAAGCAGCTGCATGACTCTGGCTCATCGCAGGGCCGGCCCTGCCTCTGTGCGTGTGTCTGTTTTCATTCATACATACAACAGTGCATTGGCTGGTACATGCACATTTGACAAGGTATGTGCAATTGATGGGAATTTGTTGCTGACTAAAGTCACACATCTGGCGGCTGACAGAATCAGGTATATTCTGTGATATTTTAATGTATTTTAATATCTGTTGGAGGCCGCCCAGAGTGGCTGGGGGGACCCAGCCAGATGGGCGGGGTACAAATAATAAATTATTATTATTATTATTATTATTATTATTATTATTATTATTATTATTCCATTGGATGAAAATGCCATTTCAGAATCACCTGGCCTGTCTTTTCCTCGATCTGTTTTGATAGCCAAAACTAATAATAACACTAAATCATCTGTTAGACTTTCATAGTGACCTAAAGTAAAAAAAAACCAAGCAAGTTCTGGATTTCACACAGCCAACGAAACCAGCACAAAACGCAACACACAGAAATACAAATGTGTTTGTAATTGGACTAGGCAGAACCATAAGGTTAGTTTTTTATAAGGAAAAGCTGTAAGACAAAGGGAAATCTTGAACAAGGGAAATCTAGTTTAATAAGAATCATTTTCACTGGTGCTAATTAAACTGGGTTTTGCATTTCCTGTGTGTGGAAACTGAACAAAAAGGCTGTATTTGGTTTAACAAATTTCCTCCCATTCTCCACATCCTATTTAAACATTCATATGCAAGATTTTACAGACTAAAAGGCATTCTTGGTGTCACTACTGAAACAGCCCCTAGAGAGAAGCAGCCTTATCACTGAAATGCTGAAGTCCTGTTTAATTTTGGTGCTTTGGCAATATCCATTTTTCCATCTCTGAGGATTTCAGTCCCATTGGAAGCATATTGCCCCTCTAATGGAAGATAAAGTGTTCAATTTTCATACTCAGCTGCTTTGACTTGGTGAAACCATCCGGTGATTACGTCTTCTGAATGCACTCCCCACGTGATGACAGCCGATATCTACCAAATCAGGGAGCCTATTAATTCTCCAGGCTTTCCACCTGGCACAGTAAATGTCAGCCATCTCCAAAAGGATATGCATTCATAAGGCATACTCACCACATGAAAGTGACATGAGAAAATGGCTTGTTAATGATGTCGTCACATCTAAAGTGGGAATCAGGCCCAAATAGAGGGATAAAACTCTTCGGTTAATATTCAACTAAATCATACTCGGCGCAGGCCATTAAAATCCACGGATGCAATAAACTTAACAAGTCCATTAATTTCAACGGGTGTATTCCAGGTATGACTTAGCTGGATATCATCCATAAATAGGAAGGCTAACAATATTAATGATTAGGCAGGGGCAAGGCATTTTGCTGCCTGAGAGAGGGCAGCAAATAGTATTCCTCCCATCTCGCTAAGTCAAGGTGCACATGCAAGTAATGTTGGCACCATAGGCAAGCAAATAAAAGAAGAACCTCACAAGCGTTTCTTCCATGTCCCTAGAGGTAAATAAAGGTAAAGGGACCCCTGACCATTAGGTCCAGTCATGTCTGACTCTGGGGTTGCGGCGCTCATCTCGCTTTATTGGCCGAGAGCCGGCGTACAGCTTCCAGGTCATGTGGCCAGCATGACTAAGCCACTTCTGGCGAACCAGAGCAGTGCACGGAAACGCCGTTTACCTTCCCGCCTGAGCGGTACCTATTACCTTCCCGCCTGAGCGGTACCTATTTATCTACTTGCACTTTGACGTGCTTTCGAACTGCTAGGTTGGCAGGAGCAGGGACTGAGCAACGGGAGCTCACCGTGTCGCGGGGATTCGAACCGCCGACCTTCTGATCAGCAAGCCCTAGGCTCTGTGGTTTAACCCACAGCGCCACCTGGGTAAATACTGGGTGGTAGATACTGTTGCTTAAATGAATGAATGAATGAATGAATGAATGAATGAATGAAAATGGCGTTTCCATGAGCTCTGGCACTCGTCACAGTGTCCCGTTGCACCAGAAGCGGTTTAGTCATGCTGACCACATGACCCCGGAAAGCTGTCTGTGAACAAACGCCACTTCCCTCGGCCTGAAAAGCGAGATGAGCACTGTAACCCATAGTCGCCTTTGACCAGACTTAACTGTCCAGGGGTCCTTTACCATCTACCTTTACCATAATAATAAATAAATAACAATTTTTGCTATCCTTTCATGACATCCTGCATTTGCTGTCAGAGGCAGCTGCCACACTCTGCCTAATGGAAGAACTGGCCCTGTAATTAGGCTTATAAACAGCAGTACTCACTGTGCAATAGAAATATGGGCCCCTGTTCTGTTCAAGCTGAAGAGCATATAACGGAAAAGTTTAGACACTGCAAACTAATTTCGTGTCAATTCAACTTTGCAATTTCCGCTCTTGTCATATCTGCGTTTTGCATGCCATGGAATGGTGCTTCACTGTGCAACTGAATTAGTCTCACAGTGACTCAAAGGCATTAAAGGATGACTTTGAAATTCTAAGTCCTGACTGGGAGGGATTTTTAATTCCTTCCTTATAATGAAACCATTAACAACAATAACCAAAACTCCTTAACAGTTACACAACCCTGAAAATATTATTCTCTCGACTTTGCTGGGTGGACCCAATTTGAGATCTCGGGTGGGGAATCGAGGGCTTGGTTTGCATAACAAGCAAACAAACACGAGACAAGCACAGGCGTGCAACCTTAATGGTGCTTTGAAACACGAGGGTGAAGAGACCTGTGATTTAATCTAATGGCTGCATCTCTGCAGGGACGTTCCAAATGCCACCGAGTCTGAAAAAGCGCAAGAGCCAGCTCTGCTAGTTTGCATGAGGGAAGCGGCAGGAGGAAATCCAGACTCTTGTTTTCACTCACTTGGTCAGAAGTATCTCTGTGAGCGCTCCAAAGCAGACAGACGCGATGTGGAAAACAAGACTGGGAGGAGGATCCTTAAAAGCAATCATCATTTGATAGACCAGAAGTGGAATACTGATCATCGCAGCCAGGATTGTGCAGAAGACAAGCCACTTGTGCCATCGCAACAGCACGGCTCTCCAAGGCGATTTTTTCTCGAGCTGGTACTGCAGAGTGGGAGGTGGGCAGGGGAAACACATGGGAAAAGACAAGGGGTGGGGGAGAAAGTGAGTAAAGGCAGTGAAATGATGAACATTAGCTGCTAATGGTTTAGAACAGGGGGAAAAAACCTAAGGAATGATTCACGTTGGACCATAAATATACGAAGAGCTGTTGAAAACTTGTTTGGTTTTCACAAAGGGGCTTAAACCAATATCCCCTTATTTGTTAGTCTTGAGCGAGGCGTTTATGGCAGGAGGATGCATTAAACCTTAACCTATGCCAGCACGCGAGATATTTGGGAGTTTTTTAAGGATTAAGACAAGAGGCAATGCATACCATTTATGCAGAATGGCCTTGAACTACCTGCAACCGATTGAGATACAGTTATTGCATATTAGCGCTCTGAATCTTCATTCTGTCAGAAGCTAACAGGGAAGGCGCGTCATCAGAGATAAAGACTTAGAGGGCCCAATTCAGAGGCTGCTCTCAGGCCTTCATAAACCTGTCTTTGCCTTGAATAATTTTCATTTTATATCTGTATAAAATGGCTCGAATCTACACCCAGATTTCTGCAGAAATAAATTGGCATTATTTCACCACTGTAAATTCACAGAATGTTGCAAGACATACTACTACGAGGAGGCAATAATCATTCTTCAGGGCTCAGGAAGTGCTAAACTGGCCCAACAGTCTGGAAGGGGGAGGGAAAGCAGCTCATAGGCAGCTGCCCTAGAGTAGGAGCAAAACAGGAACTCACAATGGGCTCTACTCTTTTGCTGCCAGCGGTGCTGACAATTGATAACCAAAAGGCAGTTCTATGTTATTTTGAGCCCCATATGGAAAACAATTGCCTCCTAAAAGTCAAGCTGGCAGCTAAATAGCTGCTTATATTGGGGTTTCTTTTTTTTTGTTTTGAGCACTGCTTTCCTCTAGGGACAGGTGGAGCTGGGCTGGATCTAGTCACATCAAAGAAGCGTTTCAGTTAAGCGCGTTGTAAACTCATACAGGGAAATCCGGTTGGGAAAGATGGGACTCCACAGTGCCATCTGGTGTCACAGTGTTATATCGCATACACAGCGCATGCAAAACGCTTTTTCTTTACCAATCTAGATGAGTCTCTGGAGTCAGTGGTGGATATTGCCAAGGTATGGAGGGTCATCTCTCTGTCTTTGTCCCTGTTTCTCCTCCTCGCCAACCTGCGTGTGATTTTACAGTATGTCCCACAAGTTGCCAACCCCTAGCAGGAAGTGGGTGGAGCCTTACTTCCTCTTGGAAAGTGGCACCTGAGTGGAGGAACCTCAGGTATATTCAGTAGGATGGTACACAGCACTTCATAACACTACTTTTGAAGCTCCAACTTCTGCCTGGAGACCTTAATAAGCACATTTGTGCTTCGGTGTTTCTCTGAGTTACCTTGCCATTTGAAGTCCCAGGTAGCCCCGTATCCACTTACAGCTCCACAGGTCCCTCCTAATGTAGAATTAGAAAGCTCCAACAATTTGGAATTTTCTCCTAATGTTGCTTAAATTTCTACTAGTCGTAAAACATAGTTCTGGACAATAAAAGCCAGCCAAGTGCCATTAAAATGTGTGCAGCCACTCATTCTTTGGCAGATCTTCAGAGGGAGGAAGCATCAAAGTTATTGAGCCAGCTTTCACTGACATGTTTTCCAATGGGCTGATATGTTCGAGAAGTACCACCTTGGTGTGGAAGACTGATGTGATAAAATGGGACCTTACTGTGCATGGAGTTTGAGGGAGGAAAAGCACCAGAAGAAAGTCTGAAGTTCTTAGAAAATTTGATGACTGTGGATGCCCGTAGGAGGTACAGTTCAGGAAGGTCAAGTACATTGTTGTGCCCACTTGCCTTGTCATTTCCTTTGAAACTTTAAAAAGCAAAGGGCTAACCACAAATGAGAGGATCTTTGTGATCCAGGCATGCTATGTATCCTTTGTCTCTACTGATTGTTCCGAAGTTTTAAATAGATATTTCAAAAGCACATTTCAGTCTTGAGTCCTTTTAACATTTAAACAGGTAGACCTTGCCTTGAATGAGTGTCACCAAACTCTGTCCCTTGGTTTTGTTGTTGTTGTTGTTGTTGCTATGTGATTGTAAAAAATAGCAATGCATTGAGAAATGTCACCAAATAAGAGCCTTCTGGAAAACAGAGAACATTTAGCTCTTGCAAGCTTACTATTCTATGCCATTGTTGCAAAGCATGCCCCAAATTACAGTAGTTCATATCTGTGCTCCTGATAGGTTATGTGACTCACACACTGCGATTACAGAAAAATACCCATGGGGTGAAATATCCATAACCCATGGTTAAGATTAAACATGGGTTGCAGGTAATCGGTGTTTAAAGTACATTTAACTTGAGTGCAGTATGGTTGGTACAGACAGCCCATGAAAATAAATACTAATATCTATTGTACGAAGTGAAAAAAACTAGCATACAACTTCAATCAGGTGGAACAAAAGTGCCGTGCTATGCCCCACATGCAGAGTTTGTTAAGCCCAACAGATCAAATGCTCACAAAACAAGGGAGTCTTTCATTGCAGAAGTACCATGACTTACGCTTCATTTTTAAAAAATAAAAAATAAAATATGCTGCCTAGTGACTTAAGGAGAAGTGTAACTGATGCCTTCAGCTGAAGAAGCGTCACAGCAATTGTTCCACAGCACCTTGCATCCACAGAGAAATCCGTTGGTTACCTTTGCAACACTTCAGAAAGCTCCCCTGGTCTCCAGATTCAGCCTTAAATGCTGCAAGTTGGTGTGCGCTTAGAATCGTAGAGTTGGAAGAGACCACAAGGGCCATCCAGTCCAACCCCCTGCCAAGCAGGAACACCATCAAAGCATTCTTGACAGATGGCTGTCAAGCCTCTGCTTAAAGACCTCCAAAGAAGGAGACTCCACCACACTCCTTGGCAGCAAATTCCACTGTCGAACAGCTCTTACTGTCAGGAAGTTCTTCCTAATGTTTAGGTGGAATCTTCTTTCTTGTAGTTTGAATCCATTGCTCCGTGTCCTCTTCTCAGGAGCAGCAGAAAACAACCTTTCTCCCTCCTCTATATGACATCCTTTTATATATTTGAACATGGCTATCATATCCCCCCTTAACCTTCTCTTCTCCAGGCTAAACATACCCAGCTCCCTAAGCCGTTCCTCATAAGGCATTGTTTCCAAGCCTTTGACCATTTTGGTTGCCCTCTTCTGGACACGTTCCAGCTTGTCAGTATCCTTCTTGAACTGTGGTGCCCAGAATTGGACACAGTATTCCAGGTGGGGTCTGACCAGAGCGGAATACAGTGGTACTATTACTTCCCTTGATCTAGATGCTATACTCCTATTGATGCAGCCCAGAATTGCATTGGCTTTTTTAGCTGCTGCATCACACTGTTGACTCATGTCAAGTTTATGGTCTACCAAGACTCCTAGATCCTTTTCACATGTACTGCTCTCAAGCCAGGTGTCACCCATCCTGTATTTGTGCCTTTCATTTTTTTTTGCCCAAGTGTAGTACTTTACATTTCTCCCTGTTAAAATTCATCCTGTTTGCCTTGGCCCAGTTCTCCAATCTGTCAAGGTCACCTTGAAGTGTGATCCTGTCCTCTGGGGTATTAGCCACCCCTCCCAATTTGGTGTCATCTGCAAACTTGATCAGGATGCCCTCAAGCCCATCATCCAAGTCATTGATAAAGATGTTGAATAAGACTGGGCCCAAGACAGAACCCTGTGGCACCCCAGGCTTATTTTGGAGTAAATCTCAGCGAACGCAATGTGAGTTACTTCTGAAGAAACGTGTGTAATATGGGACTATTGGCCTTTCAGCACAGTGGGTTATGCATTTGGTGAGATGGGATGAGCAGGCAGCCCTTGGCTGATGCTGAGTGGCAGCCAAGGGGGTGGACAGCCTCCCTTCTTTAAACACATAGAAAACATAAGGAGCTGCCTTATAGAGCCTTGCATCAATGGTCCACCAGTCTCAAAACTGTCTACATTGGCCAATAATAGTTTCCCACAATTTTTTCCCTTGACCTGAAGATGCCAGAGATTGAACCTTGGACCTTTGGCATGCAAAGCACACATTCTCCAGCACTTGAGCTAAAACCCTTCTCCCTTACTACTACTTCTTCTTTGGCAATCACTCGTAGCCAAGTAAGATTGTCTTCCATAAACAATGAGTCTGTAAGTGACTGTGGAGGCCAATTCTGGATCCACACATCCTTCCACAGTGGTTTCCGGGCGGGAGTTGATCATGGTGTGGATTTGCCAAGCGTGCCTTCCTCGTCGCACGTTTCTCCCTTGCGCCCTGAGTTCGAGTGTCTTCAAAGCCCATGACACCTTTGGTAAAGGCTGTTCTCCAGTTGGAGCGCTCGCAGGCAAGTGTTTCCCAATTGTTGGCGTTTATACTACAGTTTTTTAAATTTGCCTTGAGACAGTCTTTAAACCTCTTCCATTTTTAAGTTGGGAATAGAGTAGTTGCTTTGGAAGACGATAATCAGGCATCTGCACAACATGACCAGTCCCCTTACTAGCAGTTACAGCAGTAATGCAAGGCCTGGTTGGGTAGTGGTGCTAACCTGACCTCCCAGCAGCTGAGTCCCTGCTGCTTACCAAATGCTTGGAATGAACAGTAGGAAAAAGCACTTTGAACATGAAATACAAGACTGGGTTGACTTTTGCTTTTAGGTCTGTTTTCTAGGGATGTTTTTCACCATACTTCTCTGTGTGGGTCCTTAGTTATAATAGATCTATTAAGCTTAAATATGAGGGAGAACTAACAACTGTTTAATCTGGATCTAAAAATTGCAGAGCAGAAAAAAATATGCTACAAACCTGTTTGCTTTCCTCCACTTACTGTTATTATTTTGGTCTGCATCTAATTCAGACTATTTTTTTTATTTTACAGTATTTTAATTTATTTCATTTTCCAGTTTTCATTATACACCTCATACATTTTCAATTTTACAATATTTCCATACAGACTTCCCAGCCTACCCATCGGTGACATTCTAAAAAAAACCCCACACCCCTTAAAAAAAATACAAATATCTTTATTACGGTCAAAGACCAGAGAACAGTTAATAACAATTCATAACCAGATATAGTATTGGAGATTGAGTTATACACACCCCTTAAATTTGCTGCATCTCCATTAATTTCTCCACCCTATTTTCCTCCCTTCAGTTCCTTTATTTTGTCAACTGCTATTCAATGGTTCACCCCTACTTGGAAATTAATCTTAATGCCATATCTTTTTAAATATTCTCCAAGGTATCCCTACTTGCCCCTTGTTTTCCCCTCATCCTAATTCCTTATTTTAGCTGTCATACTCGCTAATTCTACGAATTCTATTAGTTTATACAACCATTGTTCTTTTGTTGGAATGGTTCCTTGCATAAACCATTCTTGCTGTTGCATACAAAAAACAAATTGTGTATTTTCTTTGGTATCTCTTCTCCTATTATAGCCAGTAGGAAGGCTTCTGAGTTTGTTTTTGAAATGTGAGTTTAAATGTTTGTTGTTGTTGTTTTAAAAAAATTCTTCATACACCATCTCCCAGAATTTCATGGCATGTTTGCATGGCCACCATATATTTACTAGAGAGCCTTCTGCTTCTAGGCAATTCCAACACAGATTTGATCCTCTCTTATACATTTGAGAGAGTTTGCTGGGTGTCAGATACCCCCAAGAAACCATCTTTAATATATTCTCCTTAATCAAATAATACTGGTAAAAAAATTATCATTCTCTTCCATGACTTCTCCCACGCCGAGAATTCAACATTATGTCCAAATCTGATGCTCTGTGTATCATCTAATTCAGCCTAACAGCAAAATCCTTTGTGTTTTCGCTCAGAAGCAAGTCATGCTAAGTTCCAGTGGGGATTATTCTATAGTCGGCGTGTTTAGGATTACAGCCTAAATCAAAATTAACCAAGAGGAGAAACATAAAGGTCAAGACTCTATAAACTTGTAGCCGGGCTCTGTAACCTGGCACCTAGACGCACACATTTTTGCTTTGTAACATTTTGTATGTGTTTTTAAGAGCAGCACCTGAAGCCCAGCTCTCCTGAGCAACCCTACAGTTACATGTCTGTCTCTAAGTGCTTGTTTGATGGAGGAAAAACAACTTCGGCAGGTTTCAAAGGGTTTACTGAAAACAACATGGGACTGGAGAACCACCAGATGAAATATCACGAGCAGGATTTACACTAGGTATAAAGTGACAGTGTTATGCCTGCGGAGAACGCAAACCCCATTAAAATGTCCTTTGAAGACATTGTCAGCAAATTTGTACTGTACCGCCGCGAGTCTTTCAGTACATCCTAATTTGGACACTTCTAAATGTGACTTCTCATTTCACTTCCGCCTGCACTTTTCTGCTTGGTGCTGTTCTGCGCATGGGTGCCATTAAGATCTGCCAGCAGTCAGATGTCGCTGTTCAAGTGAATTGGCTTGGATTATACGAAGCTTTCCATTCACGTTTTTATTTTTATTTTTTATTTTATGCCTCGTGGACTCTTTTGCTGCACTGGAAGAGTCGCGACCCTCTCTCTTTCGACATTTGGACACAATTTATACTGTCTATTTTACCCTTGGCGAGACTCGCGGCTGGTCTGCAAGATACCCCCATATCGTTTTTATGATAAATGAATGCCTTGCTTAAAGTATCTTGGTCCCGCTACAGTAAACGATACACTGGCTCCGAGGACAGAAGAGCTTCTATTAGATGCTGCTTTTACCCAGCCTTTTCTGCTTTAACCAACCTCCCCACCCTCTCCATTACTTTCTTTGTTCTACTTTTGATATTCCTTTCCCCCTTTTTCTATCTCGGCTTATATTGTGATCTTATCAACTGTCAGTTGACGTGGGGCTCGTGTTTCTAGGGATTTTCATTTCCCGTTTGGCTTGTTCTCCAGATAATTTGTCGTAATCTTTCAGTAGACTTGGAAAGGTACTGAAGTGCTGTCCTCCTGTCCCAAAGGCAGTGTTCCACAAAACAATAAAATAAGAGTTAGGCCACTTTGATTTTTATAGAAATTCTACCCGCTCCTTCATCTTCTGCCCGTGCATACGGGGATCTCTGCATTCAGCATCGCACAAAGCTGGTTAAAGTTTTCAGGGGTTCCCTGAGTCTGGAGAGAGGTGGAGAGTGCTGAATATCAACAGAAAACGAGTCTGACATGATGGGGCTCACAGACACCAAGAAATGACAATTGACTAGGGATACATGAGTCAGTCTACCATGGGCCCAAATCCGTTTTGCATGGCGTTCTTCATAAATCTGTCCAGTCCTGTCTCCATGCTATTCTGTGATTTTAAATTTAAAAAGATGCATGAACATTTATTATTCAAGAATGTGTTTGACTATATATTTACTGTAGACATTTCTAAATGTAACAACAACAACAACAACAACAACAACAACAACAACAACAACAACACAGTATTGACTACTGGGAAGGGGATTCGTAGTGGCGGCCAAGAACATGCGTAATTTTAGACTTGTTCACACTTGGCGCAGGTACAAGCTCTCTCTACACAGGTGTGAGTGCTTGTGTGAAAGAGCATACAATTTTTTTGTTTGTACAGCTCAGCAATTGTGCACCCTGGGACACAAACTGTATACTCATTGAATATAGTGTGTGAACACCTGCAATAAGGCAAGGCGCATATGTGATAAAATGGAGAGGAGTTGAAGCTCAACTTGCATAGGGAGGGATAGATTTCCTGTAATAGAGAGGAACATGAACACACACACACACACACACACACACACACATTTGTTGAATGCGATCCATATTTATGTTTATGTTATACATGTAATAAAATCCAATATAAAGGCGGCACAAATAAGCTCTGACGACAAAGAAAGCATTTTGTGTTGTCAGTTACTTCATTTTCCATAGTATATAGAGGTGGGATTTCTAGGTAATACGCTTTTATTTTATTTTTTAAAGGATTTAAATATCAAAGTGTGCCCATGTATGATCCCAGCTGCATGAAATGCTATTTTGGGGCTGTTCATATAAGACATCTTCCATCCTTAAACTGATATTCAACCAAGTGTTGAAAAGGATAATATGGGAACCAACCGTAGAAGCAAGGCCAGCTCTTTATTTTGCCCATAAATGGAACAACATGCACACTTTGTTACAGACTGCGATCTTGGGATCATACGCAACAGTGTGCACCAGACCCTTGATGCTTGCAAGCTCTGACCCGAGTGGATGTTTCTCTTGTCTTTGTAACTCTGCAAGAATGTCTGAGCCTGATTAGCAATTATGCATGATAGCCTATCAAGTAATTAAATTATATACACATTTCTTCTGGTATGGAAGAATGCTCATGTTTCACAGGATGTCTGCAAGAAAAGAAGTCTGTTTATGTTGTGCAGTTTCTCCCCCTACACAATTCCTGCTGGTGAAGTGATCGTGGAGAAAATCTCCGTTGACTCCTTATAATTCCAGCAGACCCCATTCCTAGAGAATTCGTGGTTCTCTTTGCCTTCAGACAGAAGATTGCTCTGATATTTTTATTTTAAATTGTGATCAGGCCGGTATGACTCAACTGATCCGTGAGGACATTCATTCATATTTCAGCTTGCGGGAAAGAAAAACAAACAAACCACCTCTCTCTTGGCCATGTTGGGAATGTTACTCTTTTTGCAATGAACTCACTAGCACACACTTATTTTGTCTCGCATGATAGCTGGGTGTCTTTTTTGTGCAGTATGGTGTTATGTACTGAGCTGAATCCTAGAACAATAGGATCCAAAATGCAGCAGTCTGATTGGTCCTAGAACAATAGGATCCAGAATGCAGCAGTCTGATTGGTTCGCAGGAGCCACCCAATCCAGCTCCAGATGGAAGTGAATCAGCGACCTGATTGGCCTCCAAGAGCAGCCAATCAGGCTCCTGGATGAAGGGAATCCGCAACCTGATTGGCCTACAGGAGTAGCCCGGAATTAGCCAATCACGTGGGGCCCATTGTGTAAATAATGTATATATAGCAGACGTTTTGGGGAAAGATTCATTCCTTGCTACTATGAGCTGAATAAAGAGCATGAAATTCACACTTGACTCCAAGTATATTTCATATACATTTGGCCAAGCAGGCTGATGAAACGCTCGCCTTGCAATTCAGTTTTGTTCCAAATTTTACAAGTTATGGAGCGGTAAAGGCAAAACCCTAAAAACCACAGGAAGTTATGGCAAGCACATATTTCTGGATTACAAATCCCTTTGCGATTGATCATGCTGGCTGGAGCTGATGGGAGTAGAAGAGTCCAACAACATTGACAGGGTTGCAAGTTTCCCATTTCTGTCCAAAAGAAAGAATAGGCAGAAGGGACAAGGAAAGCAAAAGCGAAGGCCATAAGAAGGCCATAGACCAAAGGAAGGAGGCTTGGGGGATCACTGAGGATTAGGAATTCGGCGAGGGAGTGAAATGAGAAAGGAAGCCTGGGGGAATTCTGAGAGGAGAAAGAAAACAGAACAGAGAGAATATAGCTACATTTGCAGCTTCTGGGGACTGGGGAGAAAATTTGAATCAGTTTGCATTTAAAAGCAATATTACTCAACTCATACTTTCCAAGCAAGACAGGAACCGAAATATAGCAATCCCTTGAAATTCACACTTTTGTGAATTTTGCAACGCCACTCCGTCGCCAAGTAACGTGCGCAAAAAGGAATATACTAGGTCGAATATATAAATGCATATATTAGAGGGGGAAAGCATAAAAAATACTAGGGTTGCCATATTTCAAACAGTGAAAATCCAGAGGTTTTTTGGGGGGGGGGTGGGGTGGGGGCAAAGTTGTTGAGCTTTCTTTGGCAAGATCACAAAATAAAATAAAATAAAATGCCATTTTTGAGCTATTTTAAGGGATTTTCGCCTGGACATATGGCAGCAGTACAAAATGCATTCTATTAAGGAAAATTGCCTTGCACAAATGTTTATAGCAGACGGCCTTTCAAATCAACGCTAAAATTCTGAGAAATTTCTGTGAGGACTTACAAGCCCCCCCCCCCCAACTGATGTAGAAATGTGGAGAACTGAAGTTAATATTTGGAAAAATGAGAAACTGAGAGAAACTGGAATTGACATATTCTCCCTTCCTGCAGAGGTAAAGGATCATATATTGACTTGAGATAACTCCCCATATATTTGGCTGCAGGCCTGTATATTTGGCTGCTGCACAGAATCAGAATGAGAAGAAGCTTTGTTTGCATCAGCCGCTAGCCATCGCAATAGAATAAAATACAATGAACTGAAGCTAGAGGTAAAAACTTAACTAGACAAAATACACTCTGGAGGTTTACATCAATAATCAAATAATAGATCTTATTCTAATTGCCCCTGCTAAAAATTGTGTAGTTCTTGCTGTCACCCGATTATCTTGACCTGCTAGAAGAAGGGACACAGTAGCAATGGTTGAGTGACCTGGTATGGACAGTAAAGGGACCCCTGACCATTAGGTCCAGTCACGGACGACTCTGGAGTTGCGGCGCTCATCTCGCTTTATTGGCCGAGGGAGCTGGCGTACAGCTTCTGGGTCATGTGGCCAGCATGACTAAGGTGCTTCTGGCGAACCAGAGCAGCGCACAGAAACGCCGTTTACCTTCCCGCTGGAGTGGTACCTATTTATCTACTTGCACTTTGATGTGCTTTCGAACTGCTAGGTTGGCAGGAGCAGGGACTGAGCAACAGGAGCTCACCCCATCGTGGGGATTCGAACCGCCGACCTTCTGATGGGCAAGCCCTAGGCTCTGTGGTTTAGACCACAGCGCCACCCACGTCCCGGTATGGACAGTAGTAGAGGGGTAATAATCTCCTGCACAGTTGAGCTATGCTGCCCAGACTAGAATCTGGAATAGACTGGAGTGAATAGGGGGGAAGGGAAGGATGGGGAAAAATATCTTTCTGTAGCTGAAATAAAAGAAAGGAAAATAATATATTACACGGGGAATTTGGCAAGTACACCTTGTCGTGCAGGAAAGTTGCACCTAAAGAATTTATTTTTCTACACTGCTGCTGAAGTACAGGGGCAAGATGAAGGTGGGATTGCAGCAGTAGGCCTCATTCCTGACTTCAAGGTCTAGATAGACCTTCCATAACTCCCTATTTGCCCGGGACATTCATGGAATTACAGAAGCCATCCCATTTCTGATATGATCCCAGAATGTCTTGGAGATGAACTGGAGCGCGCGCCTTGCGGGAGCCAGCTGACTCACTCCGCAGCGACGCACCAAAAGACATGCGTCGTAATTTTTGCCAGAGTAATCTTGGAGGGTGTGCCTTTCATGGTGTATAAGTGTATGAGTAGGGCTCATTCTGAGAGCTCGGAGAAAGCAGGAACTCCCATTAGTGCCCAAGCTGTGACCCCACCTGAATGGAGAGAGCTTGGCCACAATTTCCCATGCTCTGGTAACCTCCCATTTAGACCCTTGCAATGCACCTGAAGTTGCTTTTAAAAACATTCCAGAAAATGCAGTTGATCCAGAACAGGGCTGCAAGATTGTTAACTGGGGCTGGGTGATTTCAGCACCTTACATCTAGGTTTCGTCAGTTGCTCTCTTTTTGTTTTCACTCAGGCCTTTTAAACAATTTAGGTAATCCAGGGCTGCGTTCCACTCCCATTGACTGTGCCCTCACTGCGTTTCCAGCGCTAGGTTTCTAATCCATGTTCAAATGACGGTAGGCAAAACGCATATATATCCTTTACTTTGTTAAAAAATGCTATAGTTGGATGTTTTGTTTCTCACAGCGATTGGAATCCTTAAGCCATTCCTAATTTGTCTCTAGCCAAGGTGTGAACACCTTTGCATGGGTTAAAGAAACCCCCACCCCATCAACATCCCCTGGTGCGTACACAAACAGAAATGAACCCGACACTAATGAAGCTGTGCTGATGTGAGCAGCTGTGGAGGGAGAGCTCTGCAATGCTCAAAACCCCCCACTTCATTATGCTCTAAGGTGGTAATAAAATATGCCCTGGGCCTCTGTTTTTAATGTTGAGGGTGCGCTGAGTTCTGTTTTGTTATTTAGGTAGTCCTCCAGCCATCATTTTAAAATGGTTTTATGCTTTACTTTGCATTACATTTTATATTTATATTTACGCGCGAGCACAAACACACAAACACAAACACAAGCACACAACACACACACACACACACACACACACACACACACAGCTTTTTTCTGGGAGTACACAGGGGTACGCATACCCCTAAACATTTTGTGAATCTAAGTTTGGCCTCATTGGTTCCCATATTTCAAGAGGTAAAAATCTGGACACACAAAGTTGTTGAGCCTGAACCAGACACAAAAAAATTGAACACCAAATCCAGGACATTTGCTTTAAAAGGACCCCCCAAAGAGGACACGTCCGGAAATTCCCGGCCGTTTGGCAACCCTATATAAGCTGCCCAGAAAACTCTTATGGCTTGGTGGCGGCATAAAAACAACACAAATGGTGTGCAGAAAGACACTTACACACATACATTCGTGTGCATAGAGGCTCTGTGCAATAGCTTCAAATGAACACACACTTATTTCCCAAGTGTCTTCATTGAATGTCCAAAAGCAACTATTAATGTGCAGTTAAATTCTAATACCACAATGATTAACCTACCCAGGGGTAGCAGAACTCACACTCTGTGGTAGTTATGGTCATCTGTACACAGCTCCAGGGGCGGAGGAAGCCTCCTCGCCACCCGGGGCGGTGAACGGAGGCTTCCCCCTAGGGGCGGGGCATTGTGATGTTGCGTCGTGACATCATGACGCAATGTCATGACGGAGTGCGCATGCACGAAATGCCGCACGTGCGCACTCCGTTGCCAGGCCGCCACTGCTCCCGCGGTGCCCTTGCGAGGTGCCACGCCAAAAGCAGCGGCGGCGGGGCACCCCGATGAGCACTGATCACGTGAGGCGGCGGCGGCTCGTGGGGGTGTGCTGCCGCTGCTGCTTTTGGCACGGCACCTCGCAAGGGTGCCGTGGGAGCAGCAGCGGTGCCAGCGGAGCCCGCCCAAGTGTCACCCCCTCCTCCCGTGGAACCCGGGGCGTACCGCCCCCTCCCCCCTTGTGATGCCAGTGCACAGCTCAGCCTATCTGCAATAAGGATGGATGGGGTGTGTGTGTGTGCTCTGCACACAGCCTCACATTGATTAAACCACTTCAGATATTATAGTGTTCTGTTCCTGAAGGATAGGATCACCACATATTCTTTCTTGATAGGGTTGTGTTTTTTCATCTTTTCCAAATGCACAAGGACAAATCAGATCCTTACTACTGTTGTTGTTGTTGTTGTTGCTGCTGCTGGGAAATGCATCTTAATTGGCGCATAAATATCTCCGTTCGGCTTTCAGGCGGAGCTCACTCCACCAGCTCACATCTCTGCCGTCACGGTATTTGAGGGTGCTCCATCAAGCTGCAGGCACCTCCAGCGATATTTTAATTGCCTACGAACAAATCTGCACATTCCTGAAAGCCCAAGAGAGTGATCTGGGCCAGCCCTAAATATATATTAGTGTGGGTGTTGGAAGAGGAGTGTCATATCAAATTGAAGTCTGAGAATGTCTCCAGGAAATCAAAAATCTTTATATTCGCAGTTATAAAGGGATCATGCTGATGCACCTTCATCGCCTGCGCAGGTGTTGCAGGGCATGATTTAAATGACGCTGCCTTGCCCTTCGCTGAACTGCTCCCTTCTCGGCTGCACACCTGGACGCACAGCTGCTGAACTCCATGGGCCTCCCGAGCAAACTCCCAGCCAAATGCCTTTTGGAAAGAACAGAGCCGACTGCCCGATCTCAGGCCATGGCTTTAATGCATTCGCTCGGAATTCGTCTGTAAATGTACATTGTTAATTTAGAGCCTGCTCTTCATTAATTAGAGGCTTAGTGGCAAGTGCCATTGAGCTATCTGCTATGTTTAAGGTTACCTCAAGCCCTTGTAAATGACTCGCTGATAACAAGATGAATCCATCTTCATTACTTGGCCACTCCTGTCTCGGTATGCTCTGCTTCCTGTAAAAGGGCGATGTCACTTGGAACCGTAGAATTAAACTTTTATCCAAACCAGATTCTGCACTTTCACCTCTCTCTCTCTTTCTTTTCTTTTTTATTCCTCGAGTCGTTCCAATTTATTTCACCTAAATGACATCTGATTACCTAACATGGAGAAGAGCAGCAAACGCAACCTGAAACAGCCGGCAGATCCCTTGTTCTGCTTTTCCGTGGGGGAGCGTTTCACCCCGTGGTGTGTAAATAAAATAAAATATTTCCCCCCCATTTTTCTTCTCATAAAGTTATGCCTTTGGATAGGATGGGGGGGGAGGTGTTTCCCTGAGGAATACAGGAAATTAATTTTAAATCTGAAGAATAAATATCTTTTTGTTCGGGTTTACTTTTGCTCGCTCTTTCAAATATATCATATTCACCGCAGCAGACTGTATGTGTCAAATCCACCTGAACTGTTTGTGCAAGCTTGTGCTTTTGCCCAGATTTCCACTTCTGCACACCGGAAGCCACAAACCTTGCATAAAGTTCACTATATAAAGGTAAAGGGACCCCTGACCATTAGGTCCAGTCGTGTCCGACTCTAGGGTTGCGGCGCTCATCTCGCTTTATTGGCCGAGAGCTGGCGTACAGCTTCCAGGTCATGTGGCCAGCATGACTAAGCCGCTTCTGGCGAACCAGAGCAGCGCATGGAAACGCCGTTTACCTTCCCGCCAGAGCGGTTCCTATTTATCTACTTGCACTTTGACGTGCTTTCGAACTGCTAGGTGGGCAGGAGCTGGGACCGAGCAACGGGAGCTCACCCCGTTGCAGGGATTCGAACCACCGACCTTCTGATCAGCAAGCCCTAGGCTCTGTGGTTTAACCCACAGCGCCACTATATACCTACTCTGTTTATGGCTTTCAGCTAAGGCAAGGTAGCTTGGATGTAATCATTGACTTCCTAAATGCATAGGTTTTTTCCCCCTTAAGCTGAAAGCACAATAACTTAAAGACACAAACTAACCTTTCTTGGCAGATGGTCTCTGTACGGAGCCACTGCTAGAGAGAGCTAATGCTACCCGGCATGGTCGTTTAACACATTAGGGTGCTTACAGGTATCACCTGCTGCTCTCATGAACCATGGTTCGATGTAAAGCATCACTGGCTGGAAAAAGTAATTGTAACCCTAATGAGAAAGAGCTCTCCCGAAGTTTTGATGCTCTGTGTTGATGTAGGAAGGAGGAAAGAGGGGGAGAAGGTAGAGATGCTTACAGGAAGCTCTCCCAAAACTGAGGCACCGGGCCTTTAACTATGTGACGCTGCTATGCTAGTCATCCTTGTCAGCCACTTCAGTAAATATAAGCAAGTAAATTCCTTGTCAGTTGAGTGAGATTGCGAAGAAGTGATCAGCTGCTACATATTCACCAAATAATTGCAACTTACAATTAGCATGTTACCCTCTGTCAGGGGTGCCAACTTGAATTAAATATTGTGCCCCATTCCACATAATCGATCACATGACACAGTGCACACACACCATTTGAATGGGAATACCCACCAATATTTTTTTGGGGGGTGTGCACCCCTTAATTTATTGTGGCCCCTAAAAGTTGGCTCCTACGCCCTCTGTGATGCAATCTGGCTTTCTGCACTTGCATTCAAAGATTCTAGTCCTCAGGATTGTATAGAGGATTTCTAAAATGTGAGGGCAATTGTTTGACGAAGAATCAGCAGCAATAAAACAACTCCAAAACATATCTAGTTGGATTGGATGCTACTCAACGTTTTTGTTTCTCTCTTTGGCTAGTTGTAGACTTTGTATCCCAGACTGAAGTCGTCACCCTATTCAAAGGTTTCTACAAGTCCTTGCCCTTCTTTACTCTAAACCACTGGCAATGTCTTCCAGTGTGGTGTAGTGGTTAAGAGTGGTAGACTCGTAATCTGGTGAACCGGGTTCGCGTAGCCGCTCCTCCACATGCAGCTGCTGGGTGACCTTGGGCTACTCACACTTCTTTGAAGTCTCTCAGCCCCACTCACCTCACAGAGTGTTTGTTGTGGGAGAGGAAGGGAAAGGAGAAGGTTAGCCTCTTTGAGACTCCTTTGGGTAGTGATAAAGCGGGATATCAAATCCAAACTCTTCTTCCATGGAAAATCTGCCAGACCTTCAGGGTTGTCCTGGAACCTCCACGTTTGCCTTCTTACCTCCAGGAGGGAGGTGAAAGGCTGGCTTTTTCTCTTTCCTTCTTTTACCTTTCTTAGCGCAGTGTCTACTATCAAGGAGTACGCTAGTAATACAATCCGGTGTTCTTTGATGCTTGAGCCCTGCTCAACTTGCAACTTGAGAAACCACTACGCTGTATTGAGCAGCCACTTTCGTAATCGAATTCGAGTAATGAAAATTTGTAAAAAAAAGAGGGAGAGAGAAAGAAGTAATCATCTTCATGTATCATCCCTTTATTAACCGGAGCCTTCATTAAAGGATAAGGGAGAAGAGGATTGTGAGGATGCTGTATTTGAACACATCACCTGTGGCATCCTTCCCCCCCTTCTCCGCCATTCCCCCTGATCCTTAGCTTTTGTAACAATTTAGACGTGGAGTTATCTACATTATACATGATTGAAACAGACAATCTCAAGATGAACTTTTCTTAAATTTACCGGAAGGATGAGCTGAACTCTTTAGGTAAGTGCTCTTTAAAGTTAATGTGCTACTGTACAAAGAAATCTCTCCCCCCCTCCTTTCAAAAGATAAAGCTTATATATTGTGGTGGCGGTGTCACCAAGTACAATGCTGCCACTGAAATGGAGGTCAAATCTGAAGGTTTTTTATTATTTGCCAGCAAAAAGAAATGAAAAGTTGTTGAATTTTTTTTGTTACTATTATTCAAATGGAAACTGTTTTCCAGCTTCTGAGTCTTAGATCCCTGGTTAGGGTGGGTGGGGGCAAGAGGAACACTCAGCTGTTCAGGTTTTATTATCCAATGTTGCCAAGGAAGGAAGGAAGGAAGGAAGGAAGGAAGGAAGGAAGGAAGGAGGGAGGGAGGGAGGGAGGAAAGGAAGGAAGGAAGGAAGGAGGAAGGAAGGAAGGAAGGAAGGAGGGAGGGAGGGAGGGAGGGAGGGAGGGAGGAAAGGAAGGAAGGAAGGAAGGAAGGAAGGAAGGAAGGAAAGAAAGAAAGAAAGAAAGAAAGAAAGAAAGAAAGAAAGAAAGAAAGAAAGAAAGAAAGAAAGAAATCCAAGAAGAAAACTTGGATCCAAGTCAGGTCAAGGCGACTTTTTTTTTTTTGCAAAGGTTAAAAGCTATTCCAAAGGGTTACAGCATCCATAAAGGCAAATGAAATTATATATAAAGACGGATGGAAGAAAAGCAATAATTGAGATAAACTGTGACTGGTTCAGAAAGCTTTAGACTGAGAAAACGCTGATATTAAAGCCGGGAAATGGAAAGTCTTTCAAATCAGCTGTCACATCAAAGAGTGCAGAATTTCATTACATTTGCAACAATTATGTTTACTTTTTAATGTTTACTGGGCCTTCTGATGCAGTCCTCTTATTGTTCAGTTAAGCATTCCTGTAATAACTTTGGGGAGGGGGGAATATTGTGATGCTGAATCTTCAACCCGCAGCTATCAACCAGTGACCCAACCCGCTCCCTGCATCTGTAATATCACAAGTCTTTGTCATGGAAAGAGTTATGAGGTCTCAATCAATTGTATTGTAAAGTCACAAAACCCGTAGCGCGATCTGGGTAATGACCGTGCAGGAACAACTGTGGGCCTATATATATATTTCCCAGTTTAACCCCACCCTGCATCTCTTCTGCTTTGTTGTTTGCCATTAATGGAACGAACAGTCATTGTACCGGAGCAAGTATTGGAATTGCGGAGCCTCTAGTCTATGGCAAATGAAGCCGGCCGTAAGTACGAGATCCCTGGGCCAGGAGCCTATTGTGGGCTGCAGAGTCAAGGGATGAAAGCAACACAAGTGAGGAGTTGATTGCAGGTTTCTGATTAGCCCACAGCTCCTTAAGCACCCCCAGATGTGCAGGATTGCACCCCGCACGCTGACACTCAGTTCCAAGATCTGCATTTGCTCCTACAAAGATGTGGCTGGCATCGCAGCCAGTGCTCAAGGTACAAAGACTTCTTTCCCCCCCGCAATGATTTTTATTGATTTCATATTACATTCATACTCAAATTTTCATCATATTATATTACATACTATAAGCTTGCAGCTCCGCCGAGCTATGACTTCCCTCCCTCCTTTCAACGGTTTTTAGATATTATTTAGCCTCTAACGCTTTTGTTTTTTATCTATCTCTGACCTTCTTTTCCTTCCTCCTCTGATTTCAGTCAGAGATTATTCACATCTCGCAACATAGGAATTACAACAGTCCTGTTAGTGTCTTTAAACTTGTACAATTTTCTTTTAAATTGTCTATAAATTTACTCCAATCATTCGCGAACTTCCAGTCGTCTTGGTTCCTAACCTTGCCTGTCATCTTCGCCAGTTCGGCATAATCCATCATTTTTAGCTGCCAATCCTCTAATGTTGGTACCTCTTGCAGTTTCCACCTTTGAGCAACCAAAATCCTTGCTGCAGTGGTCGCGTACATAAATAATCTCTGATCTTTTTTAGCGATTTCGTCTCCCATCAACCCAAACAAAAACGCCTCCGGCTTCTTGGGAAATGTATATTTTAGTATCCTTTTTAGTTCATTGTAAATCATTTCCCCAAATGCTTTAATCCTATCGCAAGTCCACCACATATGATAAAATTCACCATCTTTTACCCTACATCTCCAACATAACTTATTCTTCATTCTGTACATTTTTGCAAGCTTAATTGGCATTATGTACATCATTTCCAACACGTTCTCTTTCAAGATTGTGCATGCTGTAAATTTTAAATTTTGATTCCACAATTTTAACCATGCATCCAATTCAATATTATAACCGAAATCCATAGCCCACTTCATCATCACCTCCTTTACTTCTTCATCTTTTGTGTATCAAGGTACAAAGACTTCAGCTTGCTTTCAAGTCGGTGGCAAAAAGGCATCCACATTGTACGGATGCCTTCTCTGTTTCTCCTTTGCAAACTTAGCTTTGTTTAGGTCCAGGAGTCTGCAAGTAATTCACTTATCAAACCGTACGCAGCTGGCTAGTCTGTATGTCAGTACTTTGGAATGATCGGTCTATTTCCAGGCCGCGTCTCTTATGAATGTGCTCATTCATAAGTCCGCCCTGTCCCGTTTCTGCTTTCCTCTGTGAACGTTTGCATTCCAGTGTGGGTTTTCGAACACATTTCTCACAAGACAGTCGTTTCCAAATGAATTTTGTCTCAAAATATTGGTTTCTAAAACAACTCATCTACGCCTTGCCTTTTCGAAAAGCATTTCGGTGTGTTTTTGAGCTGGATATGGCATTACCAAATTCACAGAAATTGTTACTCCGAAGGACAATTGCATTCTAATTGGGGCATCAGAATTCACTTATATCAGAATTCACAAAGTGCAAGTTCCCCAGCCAGCCCTATCAGGACCAAATAGACGACACTTCTTTGTCTAACAGTCAGAGAAAGGTCTGATGAAGTTAATGTAGCAATGGGTGACAAAAATCAAGCCCATATTTATAAGTCACTGTCCCTCTGCCCCACAGCAGCCGCACACTGGCTTGACATTTTCATTGAGCTATCTACTATGACCCCAAGATCTGATTCCTGGTCACTCACTGCCAGTTCAGAACTCTTAAGCAGTGGGAATCTTTTGCCCCAGTGTCCATCACTTTGCACTTGCTTACACTGAATCACATATGTCATTTTGGGGTCCGTGAGTACAGGGCAAGAGCATGCTCTTTTCAGTGCCGCCACCATCATGAGAGACTGGGCAGGCATCCTGCACACCAGCTAGTAAAAAGTATAGGGCAAGTTCTGATAGGGGTGGCGTGATATTGTTTGGAAGCCACAAAGGGCAGATTGTACAGGGTTTTCTAAAATCTGGAGCTGGACCTGAACATTATAACCACCACCATATGGAAATATAAGGTTGCCTCGAACAAAGTTTTACTCGGAGTAGAACCAGTAAAATTATGGGGCCCAAACTAGTCATGTCCATCAATTTCTGTGGGTCTACTCTAAGTTTTGCTAATAGTGTATTCAAACAGTAATGACTGTGATGCATAATTTGTTGTCCTTCAAGCTGTTTCAGGACTTTTCCATTTTATTGTAACTTTTTGTTGCAGCTTATGGATATTAACAGATAATTAGCATATAATCTTGATAAGCCACATTTTTGTGCTCTGTTCCCAAATGTTTGAAGGGAATTGCCCTCAGGATGCAGAAGATTTCATTTTGAAACTACATCAGGAGTTTCAGATTCCATGCTGCGCCTTACTTAGTATGAGTTGTAGGGTGAAAGTCAAAGATGATGTTTTATTCCATGGCTATACAAAAACACAGCTCTAAGGTGGCTATTGACTTGGCTAACTGGGCATCTGTTCCATTGTTAGAAGAATAAATAATTTTTTTTAATGTATGGATGATCAACAAGAAATCAAAAGGACTCAGTAGAGCCATGAAATAGGTGGTTATTTAGTACAGGTAAAGGTAAAGGACCCCTGGATGGTTAAGTCCAGTCGAATTCGACTATGGGGTATGGCGCTCATCTCTGCTTTTAGGCCGAGGGAGCCAGCATTTGTCCACAGACAGCTTTCTGGGTCATGTGGCCAGCACGACTAAACCACTCCTGGTGCAACGGGACACCATGGTGAGTGCCAGAGGGCACAGAAACGCCGTTTGCCTTTCCGCCGCATTTATCTACTTGCTTTCGAACTTCTAGGATGGCAGAAGCTGGGACAGAGCAATGGGAGCTCACCACCATCACGTGGATTCGAACTGCCAACCTTACGATCGGCAAGCCCAAGAAGCTCAGTGGTTTAGACCACAGTGCCACCCACCATCCCACTTTATTTAGTATATTGCCCTCCTGCCCAGAGTGGGTAACCTATGACCCTCCAGATGTTTCTCCTTTATATATGGGTCCAGTGTAGTGTAGTGGTTAAGAGCGGTAGACTCGTAATCTGGGGAACCGGGTTTGATTCCCTGCTCCTCCACATGCAGCTGCTGGGTGACCTTGGGCTAGTCACACTTCTTTGAAGTCTCTCAGCCCCACTCACCTCACAGAGTGTTTGTTGTGGGGGAGGAAGGGAAATAAGAATGTTAGCTGCTTTGAGACTCCTTCAGGTAGTGATAAAGCGGTATATCAAATCCAAACTCCTCCTCCTCCTCTTCTTCTTCCTTATGTGGGCAACAACCAGATTCTGGTCTTGCCTATGAAGTTTCCCTGGTTCTTTCCAAACCATGCTGTTTTCAGCTTCATCGCTTTCACCCGAGTCTCTCTGTCTCCACCTGCCTTCAGAATTTTGCCTGGAGCCCCTATTAGACCTGCAAAGCACCTCTCAAAATTGCAGTCCCAGGCCAGCCTTTCTGCATTCTTGGATACTTATGCAGCTGCCCAGCCTTGCAATGGGAGTTGGCTGCCTCTCCCAGTTTGAGATTTCAGTTGCCTCCCCAAATCTGGGCAACTGGCAGGCGATGGGATGGCACAGTTTCTTGGAGCTGTACTCCAATGTGGATAAGCCCAGCTGCTTTGTCTTTCTTTCTTTCTTTCTTTCTTTCTTTCTTTCTTTCTTTCTTTCTTTCTTTCTTTCTTCCTTCCTTCCTTCCTTCCTTCCTTCCTTCCTTCCTTCCTTCCTTCCTTCCTTCCTCCCCCTCCCCGAAAGATCTTGAAAGAGGAAACTCATTGCTTATGCTGCAATTTTGATAACCTAACTGGCAGAACAGTTATTCAAATTTTTAAGCTTTTAAATGCGGGAAGATCAACCTGGCCATCCACATAAATAATTTTGACATGATAAGTATGCGAATGCGATGATAACTGATAAGTGAAGCAATTACCTTGCTTTTTTGGATTATATTAAATGAAGATTCTGATAGATTAATGAAAAGAGACAAAGCAGACAAAAAGGCGGCTGTAGAGCTTTTGGGCACCGTGTTATCTCTATTATACCATATTGAAATAGAGAAGCTATCACCAATCATGCTTCCTATGTAAGTTTTAGCTTCTAACAGTGAACAATGAATAAATTGTCACAAGACAGTAACTGATAAATTGGGATTGGCATAGGTTTTTTTCTTTTTTTAAAAAAAGAAAGAAGTGTAAATAAAATTATTGGCTGCCCCATGACAGTACCTTTTGTGTGTAGGGTTTGGGGGGAGATTTTGTTGAGTGTTGCAATTTGCAAGGTCTGCATCCATTTATGCTCCTCAATTGTTCTTTGTTGGACTATCCATTTTAAGTAGTCAATTCCTTTTAAAGAGTTTATCCCAGCACTATCATTGTCTTCTCAGGCAACCTGAATTTCACTTGGATTTTTTTGGTGTTGTTATTAAACTTGACTTCTGGCCTTAAACTAGGAATGAGGAACCTCTAGCTCTCCAGTTCTTTTCTTTTTTTGGAAACAATTCCCTCCATACCTGAACAATCTCGTTGGAACATACGTGTGTTGGAGGAGTATCTCTTGAACACCTCATTTTTAATGTATTTTAATGTATTTTAATATCTGTTGGAGGCCGCCCAGAGTGGCTGGGGAGACCCGGCCAGATGGGCGGGGTACAAAAAAAAATTATTATTATTGTTGTTGTTTTTATGGTTGTAAGTTGTTTCAGATTATTTTTAATGTTGTTTTTAATTCTGTAACCCATCCTGGGACCTGAAGCTGAAGGGCGGATTAAAAAAAATAAAATGAAAAATGAAAACAAAGATTGGAAGATCTGCCCCCTGCCCTAAGTCCAACACCCCACCCACCAGCAACAGGTTAAGTCATTGAAGTCACAGTGAAGTCAAGTGGCAGAATACTCCACCTTGGCAATTATCTGGTATTATCTACCTGTATACCTTCAGATGTCGCTATTTGGAGATGGGGGTGTCTTTGGGCAACATGGTCTCAGCAAGCCTCCGTCTCTGAATGGATACCCTTCTTCTCACTACTGTTGTCTCTCTTGGCTCGCTCACTCTGAGAGGGCAGCTGAAAAGTTGGCAGTAGCACAGAGGATGGGCAGCCAGGCCAGAATGCTTCAGGGAATGGCAGTGGGCTCCGTCTTGGGATGTGGACCTCTGCAGTTGCCCAGTGATGCCAAGCTCTGGCACCACCCTTCCCTTCAGAAAAAATACATCAGCATGGTCTGTATTGTTGGCACTCACTTTAGATTATTAAGGCAAGGTTTAACGAGCTGGGCTCTACAACATATTTGCACAGTGGAGGGTTTCCCCCCCTTTCCCCGCACTTTGTTATGGCATCACAGGTCCTGATGACGAATGAGCAGCAAGCATGATATTTGATTCCCACACAGACACTTCTTTCGATGCTGCTAATTCTCCAAATAAAAAGTGATCTTGTTCTCCTCTCATTTAGAAGCCTGCTCATCTAACTAGAAAGAGGGAGGGGGAGAGAATGATTCCTTAGGATTCCAGAAGCCTGGGAACTTTTATTCTTCGCTCAAGTCTGGCAACTTGTTGAGCGGGTCAGCAATTTTTTTTGTGGGTATCACAGTTTTCCGAAATGTCAGAAGTAACTGCTCAGCTTATGGGCTAATTTCAGCAGCTTCTCAATTCACTTTGAGTTGATGGATGATTTCAATAGCATGGAGTTAGCGAAGTACTTTTGTGGAGTTCAGAACTAATTCTAAGAAAACATTTTAAGATAGATTTCCATATCATTGCCAGTTCCCTAGCTTCACTCCCAGACATGCAGCTGCCTATGGGCTTATAACTTGTGCATGTGGTTATCATTTTTTATTTTTTTTTGCTGAATCGTAAGTCAAACTGCAGTAAACAAGAGCAGTTGAAAAATGAAAGTAAAAATATGATTCCTTGTCTTCAAAATTATTAGAGAGAAGGGGATAAAAATTAAAGTGGAGATAGGTGGAAACCTATAAAAATAGAATTAATATAAATTACATTGCAGGGCTGGTGTCTTCCAGATGTACAGTGGTACTTCAGGTTACAGACGCTTCAGGTTACAGACGCTTCAGGTTACAGACTCTGCTAACCCAGAAATAGTACCTTGGGTTAAGAACTTTGCTTCAGGATGAGAACAGAAATTGTGCGGCGGTGGCACGGCAGCAGCGGAAGGCCCCATTAGCTAAAGTGGTACCTCAGGTTAAGAACAGTTTCAGGTTAAGAACAGACTTCTGGAACGAATTAAGTTCTTAACCCGAGGTACCACTGTAATGGACTACAACTCCCATCAGCCTCAGCAAGCATGCCCAGTGGTCAGGGATGATGTGAGTTGTAGTCCACAGCATCTGGAAGGTACCTCATTGGCTGCTCCTGTTATATTGGCAATATAACTGAATAGCAGTGTGCAAGGAAATGTGTTTTCTCATGTTATTTTTATGACATAGCAAAGGAAAAGGAAAGCCCCCATAGTAAAAAAAAATCACAGTCTGTTTCTGTGCTACTTTGAGCATCTTCTCAATTCTCATTGAATAGTGAATTTCTCCATTGACTCTATTTTTAATGTAGCTGTTTGGTTCTTCTTTCATTACGGCGAAAACACAGTGGAAGGCAAGATATGTCATACATTAAATCCTGGACAAGTGGCCCCTATAAACTGGCTAACTGGTCAAAGCTCTGCAAACCATACATAGCCTCCTCCGAACTCTTCAGAGGAAGATACCAGTAAAACCAATAATATTGGGTGATACCCACTGCTGGTCATACTCAGAGTAGACGCAGTTGGATATCACCCACCAACTCAAAAAAGCGAATGAGGATTGGTTACAAAATGACAGTAATGCTATTCAGTCTTGATCCAGCAAAGGTGATTTGTTTGTGTGCATATCTTATGCAAAATGATGTTATGCAAGGGCATCAGTAATCAGAGTTGTGTGTAAACGGCCTCTTGAAATTCTCCACCTGATTTTTGGGCAGAGGAATTACAAGTGGCAGCAGCAGCAATTGTGTTGGCAGTCTGGCCACAGTTTTGGCCAGGTTGACCACTGCTCAAGGGTCTTGGTGTCTGAAAAGACCTCCTCAGTGGTCCAACCCAATGGTGCCACTTTACCACCCTTCTTGCATGGGGTGTGGTGTGTGGAACCACTTTTGAATGGGAATTGGCGGTGGCCGACAACTATTTTAATTTGCCCACAATGCAATGCCAGGGCCCATAGATCTATTCAGTTCTTGTTCAAAAGTGGCACTGCTCCCCCATCCATTGCTAAAGTCCCAGCTAGGAGGGCAATAAGTGTTTGCTGCTGCTGCTGCTGCCATCATGATGGCAACAGAACAAAGCATGACTGTAGGGGAATAAGGAGAGTGTATTTGGTGTGCTTATTGTTGAAGGTGGGGGCAGTCAGGACAGGAGCTCTTTTCCCTAAGGCTAACTGCAGCACCATGTGTGTGTGTGTGTGTGTGTGTGTGTGTTGGTTGGTTTTTATTAGGAACACAGCTGGGAAGGGTTAAATCTCCTTGCACCCTGCTGAAAACCACCCCTTACAAGACTAGAATTAAATAAATTCATCTCCTGACATGCAAGAAATCTAGGCAATCACAATAATATGTTGTTTCAGGGTTATGTTCCAGCATGGAAAACAGCAATGGACCCAGACAAAACTCAGGGAATTGCATTTACTCTGCGTTGATTGTCCCTCCCCGCCCCCGGCCTGGCCACATCTAAAGTAAAGGAAATGCCTGATAGTATTTTTTTTGTCCTTTATGTGCAAAATCACCCTTTTTCTTCTTCCTCGTTTTAGTTTCTTCAGGTTATAATTGGCAGCATGGTAGGATAAATGCCACTCGAGATCAATTAATCCAACAGCAAGGATCTAGCAAAGGTGATTTACCTATTAGAAATACTCAACCGTATGGCAAAATACAGAGAAGCCAAGTCCGCCTCTGCCCAGCCCAACACTGAGCTCACCCAGGACCAATTCTGTTCTGTAGTTATTCTGTAAACGTCTTAACAGATGATATCACATATAGGTGTGTGGCAGTAAATATGAATTACTAGTTGATAAAAACAAGTGTGCTGAATCTCTCTCTGAAATGGACCTAGTATACTAGTAGAGACCCACTTGCGCATTTTCTGGATGTGATGATCGCTGATTCTAAAGGCTACTGTCTATTTTGATTGAGTAAGTGTGCTTTTAAAATGCTGTGAAAATAAAATAAAGATCTATGCAAAAGTTGGTTTCTCTTGCTTCCTCTCAGCAACCATTACTTGGGTTTTTGATCTGTTGCACCTCACCAGTTTGGACACTATGAAATCTAGGTACTGATAGAAAACTCAGCTTGCATGAGTAGCGGTATTAGGACACTTGGCCGGCAAAGTAGCAATACAATTAAAGCATCAAATTGCACGGAACATGTAAAATCTACCACTGCAAGCAAGTCTCTAGAAACGCAGTGACTCCAAGCCAACCAGAGGCAACTAAAGAAATGTGCAGGTAATACCACTAAACTGCTGGAGGTCAGTTAAATTGCTCTAGCAAACAGTGCTTCCTTCTCTATCCACTGATAGAGAACACGGGCAACTAACAAGCATTGGATAGGATAAGAACATTAGTTGTCCTACATCAGGGTTTCCCAAACTTGCGTCTCCAGCTATTGTTGGGCTACAATTCCCATCATCCCTACGTACCAGGACCAATTGACAGGGATGATGGGAGTTGTAGTCTAGAAACAGCTGGAGACCCAAGTTTGGGAAACCTTGTCCTACTCTCTCTCTCTCTCTCTCTCTCTCTCTCTCTCATCTCTATCTATCTATCTATCTATCTATCTATCTATATCTATCTATCTATCTATCTATCTATCTATCTATCATCTATCTATCTATCATCTATCTATCTATCTAATCATCTAGCTCTCATCTATATCTATCTATCTATCTATCTATCTATCTATCTATCTATCTATCTATCTATCTATCTATCATCTATCTCAATTCACTCTATGATCTCTCTGAGCAGTATATGCACAGCCCCCAGGCCCCTGTACTTTCCCTATCTCTCCTCCATAACGGCTTTGAGGAGGCTATCAGAACTGGCACTTTCAGTTTTAATCAATCATAGTTTTAACATTACATCCAGTTAATAAACTGTGAGTAATCTGCATCACAGTTTATTGACGCAAACACAGTTTGAATGATTTGAAGTTGGTTTGGCCATAGTTAGGCTCATCACAGCTCGTTCAAGTTCGGACATCCTGCTAAACTATGTTTTGCTAAAAAGTGAAAGTTTCTGATCTTCCTGCAGCCATGGTAGAGAAGGAAAGGGAAGAGGGAAGAGCATGAGTCCAAGGTTTGTTCAGGGAATGATAAGCCATAGCACACATTGAATGAGGCCTACAGCTGACCACCAGGAAAATGATTGGTAGTATTCCATTGCATGTGGCTATTTTTATTTTTTTACAAAACGAAACAAAACTGATGATTTTATTCCCTAGTAAAAAAAAGGAATGCTGTTGCTTAGCAAGCATCAGGTAGCCTGAGTTGTGTGATTGCCCTCCAGACAGGATTGCACTCTATGATTTGATCCTGGTCTCCAAAAACAAAACAAAAATGTAAGTGACCCCTGCACGGTTAAGTCCAGTCAATGGCAGTTATGGGGTTGCAGCGCTCATCTCGCTTCAGACCTGAGGGAGCCAGCGTTTGTCCAAAGACAGATTTCTGGGTCATGTGGCCAGCATGACTAAACCACTTCTGGCGCAACGGGACACCATGACGGAAGCCAGAGTGCACGAAAATGCCGTTTACCTTCCCACCACAACGGTACCTATTTAGCTACTTGCACTGGTGTGCTTTCAAACTGCTAGGTTGGCAGAAGCTGGGACAGAGCAATGGGAGCTCACTCCGTTGCGGGGATTCGAACTGCCGACCTTCCAATCGGCAAGCCCAAGTGGCTCAGTGGTTTAGACCACAGCACCACCCGTGCACTCTATGATTTGATCCTGGTCTGCAATAGTGGTCTAGAGGACAGGCTCAAACCATAGTTTGCCACTTCAGATGTGATGGAAACAATGGTTTGAACATAGGAGGAAGTGACTTATTAGAACTGAGCATGTGATGAGAGAAGGGAGGCAAAGAAGGGGGTGGGAGATGTGAGCCTAGAGCACATTTTCAGTTTGCCAGACCGTGGATGTGGTGTGGAGGTCAGGAATGGTACATCTGGGTTCAAACTGCCAATTAGTGCTGCTCTTCAAATTAACTTCCTTTCAAAGGAATAAAGGACACAAGAAGTTATTGGGATTTTTTTTTTAACCCAAATGCCCAGACAGGCATTTAATGGAAACATGCAGCAGAAGGTTCCTTTCTGGAGCAGCTGAACATACATATTACAGGGATTCTTGCTGCAGAGCAACTGGCAGCCAATGCAATACTTCCTTGTTGCTTCTGCCCTGCTCGAAAAACTGATACCCTTGTCTGTGCAATGATATTAATCAGATATGAATAGGGAAGGCATTTCATTTGCTATTGATCTACTCCTAATCAGAAATCAAAGTGAACCTTATCCCGTGACAAAGTGTAATTATCTATTTTGTTAATTACTATAATCATCTTCCCCACATTTATTTTGACAGCAGTGTCAGCAGCAGAAAACTATTTCCTCAAATTGCTTCATGCCAATTATGAATTACAAATTCATACAATTTTGACAAATGATTTTCATACTCCATCTTTGCACAGGCTTTGGGGGAGACGGACGCCGCCCTCTTCGAAACAGTCATCAGAATGTTTTTGTCCCTGGAAAATATGTGTTAGGAAAGGTCCTATTAAAATGGCTACATATACTGTGTAGTAACTGAATATAAGCAAATGGGAAGGATAAGGGAGGGGAGGTGTTTAGGTAAGCTTTTAATATTTGATGAATTATTTTATTTTAATATTTTGCTGGAAGCCGCCCAGAGTGGCTGGAGAAACCCAGCCAGATGTGCAGGGTATAAATAATAATAATAATAATAATAATAATAATAATAATAATAATAATGTTGTTGTTGTTGTTGTTGTTGTTGTTGTTGTTGTTGTTATCCACTGGTTATCCCCATCCTGCATATCTTTTCATGCTGTACTTCTAAGCATCTTGTAAGATGGCAGCACTGTTTTGCAGGGGATAAAACAGAAGTACTTCTGGGACATCCTGGTCGTTATCTTTTGAAATATGGCAACCCTAGCTCAAAGTATGACTAAATCTGAATTAGGGATGGGGAGAAACTTGGTTTAGTTCACATTTAAAGGCAAACTTATCTAATTTGCACTTTCTGAAACAAGATGCACAGCTATCCTTTGAAATCCACACTTTCTCAAATTTTGCAAGCAGCAGCAGCAGCAACAACAATGGTTTTATTATTTATACCCCGCCCACTCTGGGTGGCTTCCAACACATATAAAAACATGATAAAACACCAAAAACATTTGTGTACAATGTGTACAAAAAAGCACAAACTAGGGTAAAATGTGCGATAAAATGCATGTAGCAAAAATAACACACCAAAATCCATTATATTAGGGAACATTGCTTTGCAAAAAGATATGCACCAGGCACATTAGTTATATTAGGCAAAACTGCATACAATTTTGGGAGAAGTTCACTCTAAAATCCTGATGAATTTTCATGAGGACTTAATAATAATAACAACAACTGCAAACTAATGTGGAGAGCTAAACTTAATGTTGAGAAAATGAGAAACAAAGAGAAAGTAAAATTAACCAATTCACCCACCCCTAGACTAAATCCAACTTATTTACTTTGAAGCAAGTTCTATTGGATTTCTCCCCCGCCCAAGGAAGCATTTTGGGATTGCAGCCTTACAGCTCCAGCAAGTTTATAGTGTGTCGGTACATTGTGTATCTGTCTGTATATTTTGAAACAATTAGACACATCTTCCTCTAATCCAGCAATGAAACAGCAGCTTCCTCTGCTTCAGAAGGTCTCAGAATCACGCTCCTGCTCATGTCGGTCTCTCGCCTCAATATTCATAGCACCAAGAAGAGACAACTTGTGTGAAACTACTTCATGTAGACAAATATGCCCATGGAGAAGATGTCCAGGGTTATGGGTTTCATCTGCTGTTTTCTATCTGTGGGTTTTTTTTGTGGCCTCGTTTTGCATTCTGCTCCTTATTGCTTTTCAAGTAGTTCTTGGGCATGAAAAGGCGGGGATGGGGGTGGGAGAAGCAACAAAGTGAAATGTTAATCCTCAACTAGCAACTGTGTACATGCCACCTAAGCACATCCGGTATCAATCTCTTGCTCTCCTATTTCAGTGGAATCACTCAATAACTAATGCTCCAATTCAAATGGAAACTCAATCTTCAGAACATGGAAGGAAGCAAAGATCACAGCTGTCCATCCTCCGTGTCGGGTGAAACAGAGAAAGCATCATGTACTGTCTGCATGAAAATGTGACACGGTGACTTCACATTTTCACCGGACAAATCGGGGGGGGGGGGGACTGGTGCCAGGATTAGTAGATTACATGTTTGTTTTTATCATAAAGACAGCGTACTTGTTTTTACGTTCGTTTAAGCTTTAATTGAATTGTCACAGTTGGCAATTTTTTCCCATTTCATTTCCCTCTGATCTTACTGCTTTTATATAACTGTTATCTAATAAATAACCTTTTATATTATCTGAATCAGGGACTTTTGAGATATCAGATATCACCCCATTCTTCAGTTCTCTTCTCTAAACAGCTCTACACACACGTTTATGAATGTCCACATGCCTCCTGACAATTTAGGACAGTGATGGCTAACCTTGGCACTCCAGATGTTTTGGGACTACAACTCCCATCATCCCTGACCACTGGTCCTGTTAGCTAGGGATGATGGGAGTTGTAGTTCCAAAACATCTGGAGTGCCAAGGTTAGCCACCACTGATTTAGGATAACATTATGCATCTGATGAAGTGGACACCAGTCCACAGAAACCTTATGGTATTATACTTTTTTCCAGGTCTCACAAGGCTCTGTTACTTTCAATTCAGTCTCTCTGGACTTGTCTCTAGTGTATTAGTGGAGATGTCCAGGAGACTGCACCACCAACGATCAAAATCTCGAGGGTACAGTATATTATCAACATTTTAGAAATCTAGGTTATGCAAATCCTTGGAGTGCCTGCTGTATCTCCTCGGTATCTCCTGATTCACCACCAAAATGGAGCAAGAATGATGGCGCTGGACCCAATCTTTGTATCAAATGTGCTGTCAGAAGGTACGGTGATGACCTTTTGCTTAGGCAGCGCTAAAGGGGGATAGGCAACTTTCTTGGAAGAAAAGTTGATCAATGGCTAGTAACTACGATGGCTAGATGCAATCTCCAGGTTAAAGGGAAGGATGAAGAAGAAGAAGAGTGGATTTGATATCCCGCTTTATCACTACCCAAAGGAGTCTCAAAGCGGCTAACATTCTCCTTTCCCTTCCTCCCCCACAACAAACACTCTGTGAGGTGAGTGGGGCTGAGAGACTTCAGAGAAGTGTGACTAGCCCAAGGTCATCCAGCAGCTGCATGTGGAGGAGCGGAGACGCGAACCCGGTTCACCAGATTACGAGTCTACTGCTCTTAACCACTACACCACACTGGATGGTAGTGAATTATAGTTGCTGGAGAGCAACAGTAGGAGAGTGCTGTTGCCTTGATATCCTGCTTACAGGCTTCCCATAGGTATCTGGGAATGAGGGACAGAAAATGATGATGGATGCGATAAGCCTCTGTTCTGATCCAGTGTAGTGTCTCATGTGCTGGAGATCAAGGTTCAAACCCCAACTCAGCCATGAACCCCACTGGGTGACCTTGGGCCAGTCGCTCACTCTCAGCCTGACCTACCTCACAGGATTGTTGTGAGAGTAAAATGGGGAGCAGGTGAACTACATAAGCCACCTTGAGCTCCCTTTTAGGAAAGGTGGGATATAAACGTGAATTATTTAAAAAATAAGAATCTATGTTGTTAAGTAATAATAATAATAATAATAATAATAATTCTTTTATTTGTACCCCGCCCATCTGGCCGGGTCTCCCCAGCCACTCTGGGCGGCCTCCAACAGATATAAAAATACATTAAAATATCACAGGTTAAAAACTTCCCTAAATAGGGCTGCCTTGAGGTATCTTCTGAATGTCAGCTAGTTGTTCATCTCCTTAACCTCTGCTGGGAGGGCGTTCCACAGGGTGGGTGCCACTGCCGAGAAGGCCCTCTGCCTGGTTCCCTGTAGCTTTGCTTCTCGCAGTGAGGGAACCGCCAGAAGGCCCTCGGCGCTGGATCTCAGTGTCCGGGCTGAACGGTGGGGGTGGAGACGCTCCTTCGGGTATACAGGACCGAGGCCGTTAAGCATATGAATCCATGCTGTTGTTTTAGCTCTTGTGGCACAAGAGAAGTCTCCGTAGTTTAATTATCCACTGTGTGAAGAATGCTTTTTTTTTTTTTGTAAAAACAACAACAAAACTGTCCTGAATCATTCAGCTTCATTGGACAATCCCTGGCTGCCGTATTATGAGCAAGGTAGAAAATCTTTTCCCTATCCACCGCGCATAATTTTATAGACCTCCGTCATGTTTTTCTGCCAACCCCCATCTACTCAACTTTTTTTCTAAACTAAAAAGCCTCTGCTGCAACCTTTCCTCATAGGGGAGTTGTCTACATCCAAGTATGTCCAACTTAATGAAGCATTGGATTGATCTGTCAGCGACAAAGTGGCGAAGGCTGCTTCATTCCTGGTGAGTTTTTATACAAAAGATGCGTGTTTTTTCAAATGCTTTATCTTGCCTCTTCTGAGGCTTTAGGCTGGTTTTAGAAAGAAAGAAAAACCAAGAGAGGACTCTGAACGTATTACTAACATATAATGAAAGCAGTCATTAAAAAAAACACACCTATAAATTAATGGGATTGCAACACCATCAAAATTAGCAATAAGCAACAGCCACTTTCATATCAATGGCTTGCTTAAAAACTGGACTTTAAAGAACCATGATAATGATGATGATTGCCCTTTGCCTTCATATCTCAGGTGTCAGATGCCAGGGTAAAGAGGTGCATCTTCAGCATTGGTTGAAAGATGTATAGTGAAGAAACTCCCCCTCCATTTTATCCTCACAGCAGCCCAATTTAGGTTCAATTTAGAGCTCATGACTGGGCTCTATATTACGCAGTGAGCTTTATGGCTGAGTAGGGTTTTGAACCCGACTCTCCCTGGTCCTAGTCCAACACTCTAACCACTAAACCACCCTAGCAATCTATAAGCCACTCTCCAGATCTGTTGTGGGAAAGACTTCAGGCCTGCCAAGTGCTCTCCACACTAAGCATGGTTTGCCACGATCAGATGTAATACTTGCCCATGGTTAACACAAACCAAGGCTCACAAATTCACTTCAGGTCCTCAACAATGGTTTAGCTAGTCAGATGTGTTGGTTGCCTGAACCATGGTCAAGGGGAAAGCACCTTTAAGGGCTGGTTGGCATGACACACAAAACCAAACTTCAGCTTAATGAGTAAATGCAATTGTGTTGACTCCTGGGGAGGAGCTTGCAGTTTCTTCATTCCTCCCTTACCCGTCTGACGGCTGTGCTATGCTAAGCTAAACCAAGATTTGGCTTAATATGCCATTTTACCAGGGATTTGTGGTCAAGCTCTCTCCTCACTATAGCTTGTGGATAGTGAGGAGGAGGCTTGGCTATGCGTAGGAATGGGGGAGAAATTCAGTTCAGTTCACAATCGCAGACAAACTTACCTAATCAACACTTTCCCAAAGCAAATATGCAAACCGCAATACAACCATCCTTCAACAGCCGCACTTCTCTGAATCTTGCAATGCAAGCCTCCAGCCAAATAATGTGTATAAAAATGTGTACACTCAGGTAAACTGTGCACAAAATTTTGCGTATTAGTGAAAACAACGTTATATTATGGGGAAATGCTTTGCAAAAATGTGTACGTGAGGAGAAATTCACGCAACAATGTTGATGAATTTTCATGGGGGCTTTTAAAGAAAATCACAAACTGAGGAGAAAATGTGGAGAAGCGAACTTAATTTTGGAGAAACGGGAAACGGTAAGAAACCAAAATGGACAGACTTTCCCATCCTGTTCAGATGGCACACTGAGCCAAAACCTTGGTTTGGCTTTTCTAGGCGCAGCAGCAAAAGGGACTCTTGTGTGCTCTTGCTAAGTCAAGGTTTGGTGTGTTGTGTTTTGTGAACCAGTTTACTGAAACAATTTTGGGATTTTCTATCAGTGTGTATGTGTAACACCTTCCTTCGCCTGACTTTCTTAATCACCCCACTTCCTTGTAGTTTCTTTATTGGTCTCAATAAATAAAGCGACATTCTCCTGATATGCGTGAAAGAGCTTTTTATTCTCTTTACCACTCTGCAATTTGTACTTTTGCAGTTCGCCATCACCACAGGGCCCATTTTCAAACTATCATTTTTAAAGGTCACTTGTTTTGTTCCAAATGCAGTTGAGCCTGACCATGATTTAACGACACCTGAACAAGCAGCATTAAAATTACCCTCTGTGTGTGATCATAAATAATTATCAAGCAGGGGAGGGAAACAAAAAAACATACAGAGAAAGAGAGAGAGAGAGAGGGAGAGGGAGAGAGAGAGAGAGAGAAGAAAGCAAACAACATTTCTTTGCAAGAAACCAACACGAAGGATATTAGTTAAAATGTTAAAGTATATAAACCAATTATGCAAAATCCTTTCATATTGCCTTGCTTCATTTCAAACATGGCATAGGCTATTTTGTCTGTGAACTCGAGTGGAACAAAAAGCTACAGAATGCAATTTGTGTCAGGAGCTGGACTACAGAAGGACAACTAATTCTAATTAGTACAAATTCCCCACAGGCCAGAAGGAGGCCCCAGTGCAGGAACCAACTGCCTAATGCACTTTCTATCTTGCAACAGGTGGGCAGAGGTCTCCCAAAGGTTGCCATGGTGATGGCTAATGGTAGACCTTTCGCTGGACACCAGTAATTAATTGAGTGCATGGCCAGCCTTTGAATGTGATATCTTTTAATATACTTCTGAAGTAAAAAAAGATTGGCTCTTCTAATTGGTTAAAATTAAAACAGCAGAAGAGTTTGCCAAGAACTACAGTAATGTGATGCAAGTCTCCCCTCAAACTCGAATTCTTTGCATATCTACAAGAGTGGTATTGTTGAGGGAGGGTAAGAGAATCACCCCGGATAAAAGTGTCCTCCATCAGATAACACCGATATTTTACAGAGCAGGTTTCGGATGCGAACGCATTTATGCAACTTATTAATATTCATCATGGGATATATGCTAGAAATACGGCTTTTAAAAATCATTATAAGTTGCGAGCAAAACATATATTTGGATTTGTAAATGAGAGCGGTGGGGAGAAAGATGGAGAGAAGACACAGCGGGAGGGTTGGATGACATTGGAGCAAAGCCCACATTTTTAACTATTTGATTTAAGCAAAGGTAAATGGGACGCGGGTGGCACTGTGGGTTAAACCACAGAGCCTAGAGCTTGCCGATCAGGTCAGCGGTTCAAATCCCCATGACGGGGTGAGCTCCCGTTGCTCGGTCGCTGCTCCTGCCAACCTAGCAGTACGAAAGCACGTCAAAGTGCAAGTAGATAAATAGGTACCGCTCTGGCGGGAAGGTAAACGGCGTTTGCGTGCGCTGCTCTGGTTCGCCAGAAGCGGCTTAGTCATGCTGGCCACATGACCCGGAAGCTGTATGCCGGCTCCCTCGGCCAATAAAGCGAGATGAGCGCCACAACCCCAGAGTCGTCCGCGACTGGACCTAATGGTCAGGAGTCCCTTTACCTTTACCTAAATGGTCTCTAATTCCTCAACATTCATCTTGAAATCTTGCTCCTTAAATTGCTGAGCCTCAATTCTCCAGTGTTGGTTTCCATTTATGGAAACAATTCTGGTTATTGATTTTTTTTAAAATAATAAAAATATTATTGTGAAAGCCTATTATTCAAAAATAGGGATGAACAGAGCAGCTCTACACTTAAAGTGCTTGACACTGCTGCTAAGACTCCGGAAAGGCCTCTGTATCCAATGTGTGTTCAGTGAGAGAGGAGGGGGAAAGCCCACAACTAGAAAACACAAAAAAGAGGCAGACACGCCTCAGCATCCCTGAAAATTCCACCAATGGCAACGAACCAGGGACTGTGCCAATAGGATAACCACCTGCCACACACACAGAAGAACCCAATTAAATTACAATGGGGACAGAGTCCAAGAATAATCAACGCACAAACACATACAAAAACCATGCAGCCCCACTCCATCACCCCAGGGGCACAACCAGCCCAGTCCTTGTTACTGCCTGACACCACTCAGGGTATTGTTTTATGAGCATGACACACAGGAAGAAGACACACAGCACAACACCAGAGATGAGGAGAAATTTGATTTTGTTTGCAACGGCCAAATTCCCACCTCTCAAATCAACATGCCACCCCCCAAAAAATATTGAAATTTTGCTATGTGGTTCTCCTACCAAACCATATGTATAAATGTGCATACATTGGAGAGAATATGCGTAGAGATGCATATATTAGTGAAAACAACATATATAGAAATGCGTTTTATCAGGGAAGCTTGCTTGACAAAAATGAGCATCCTCGTTACAACTGCATACAAAGACGAGGAGAAATTCAAACTAAAATGCTGATGAATTTTCACGACAATTTTTTTTTTTTAAATGCACATTGCTGCAGAAATGTGGAGAATGAATTTAAGATTGGAAGGATGAGAAACTGAGAGAGAAATGACAGATTTGCCCATCCTCTCAAGAGTAGCCACACAGCTCTCTGGGCAGGACTCCTACAACAAACACAAGGGTCCACCCACAGAAGAAAAAAGACCCTCTTGCCAAATATTCAAGAGGAGGTAAAAAAAGAACAAGCAGACAAAATCCTAAAGCCAATCACCAAATGTGACTCCAGTACAGGATTGTGCCCTAAGGCGATGGTACTTTTCCTCCCCTCTGCTCAAGGAAAGTGCTCCTTTAAAAGGTTTTCAAATAACACAGGAGTAAAATTATACTCTTATAGGGATTAGGATTAATTTGATAGGAGTTGCTTTTACGAAGGTTTATTGCCAGGGAACAGTTTTGCTGTTCACACTGCTGGAACACAAATTAGTTACCAAAGGTGACTTATTAGAGGCCTCGGGTAGTGTGGGGATGAACATTTGAGCCTGAGTGTTTACTTCTCTGGCTTCATAACAGTGATATTTATGGAGAACAGAAAATAAAATTGAGATAACACACACTGCTACTTAAACTGGTCCTGAAAGTTTTAATGTATTGCAAAATAAATAGATAAATGTTAACGTTCTTACATTTTGGTTTACGTATACACACCAGTTACACAAGGACCCTGCTGGCACTGGCCATATGGCAGCCATTTTGCTTCCTCTTGTTTGTCCTCTCTTTTGAGATGGGCAAAGAGCACGGAAAACATTGGGTCTAGAAAGTTTACACCCAATTTCTTCAGTTTAAAGCCCACCTCCCACAACTTTATTTATTGCTGTACATTTCCTTCTAAAAACATAACCCAAATTCCCCAGTTAATTTATACCAAAAGCAGAAATGAGAATACTTTTTAAAATAAAAAGTATCATACCATGCCCATCTTAAACTAATAATATTATTTGTTTCACCCTTATTATATGTACAGAACATTTTAACTGAAATCACCCCAGAGGGGTGGGCCAGTTTACTCCCTTGTCACAAGGATGATTTTATTAATCAAATGCCTTCAATGCTACCTCATAGCATTTTCCACTACTATTGTTTGGTCTGTACCAGAGGCTAGAATGTGGCTTCTTTTAATAAGACATTTGCATAAACTGATCTGAAAGATCTCCATGTGATGACATTACTCTAGGGCTGGCCTGTTATCTCAAAAAAGCCTGAGGTGCTGGTCCGAAAGAGATCAAACTCAAGAATTAACTAGTCTTTATAAAACAGAAATAGCTCTACAAGCAGTAAAACAAATGATTATCATTCCTTTTTGGCGGTAGACTATGCCAAGGCAGAGAAAAACAGAGCTTTCAAACACTGACAATCTGGTATATTGAAGTATGACCATTCTTTTTTATTTTCCACGTTTTTGGTCCAAAGACAGTTCTGAGTAATTGATTCCCATAATGAGCTATGGTTCGTTAGTCAATTTAATTTATAATTGAATTGGATGGATGTAACTCTGTGTAAAATTGTCTCTGAAGAATCTGTTTTGTTCGTCTGTTCAACTTCTGACAGGGATGGAAGAAAATCTAAATTATTCCCTTTTGCAAGGAGGGAAAACTCAGAAAAGTCTCAGTTTCCCTTGTGAAATTAAAGGGGGGATATTTTTAACTGTTGCCATGTGAAATGACTGTGGCTTCACTAAAAAAAATTGTGCCTTTCAGTTTATGTGTTCATGTCTGAAATAATAGGTCAATAGATAGCAATGTACAGTAAAATATTGAAGAATTTTCCCATTTCCCCCAACTGGACATTTTTTCTTCTTATAATGTATACAGTTTAAGAAGCTGGTTCACATGTTACACTGAACACACGGACAAACTGTCTCTACACTGTCTCTATATATGTACAACTGTTTGTGTGTCTATAATTGTTGATTTGTACAGTTCAGCTACTGCACATGCAGGTAAACAGACTGCATGCTTTTTGAATTTTACATGTGAATAACTGTACGAGTGTTAATTGCATACACAGGTACGCAAATTGCGCACTCACTGAACATAACTTGGGAACACCCCTGAGCTCTATTCAGGGTTTCTAACCCATTGTGTGATAAGGGAGAAAAGGCCAAGCATGCTAACTCCACCCCATATCACTGCCCACATAATCCTCCACAACTGGGAGGGCAAACTTCTGAAGCGGGGAGATTTTTCTATCCGTGGGCTCCCCTCTACAGATGTTTCCCTCCAACTCGTGGCAGATGAAGAAGATGACTGGGTGGATGGAGCTGGTCTACTCCTCCTTACTCACACTCCTCTAACAGCCCTTTGCCATACAATGCCTAACACAGGGGCCACTAACTACTCGTGCCCACCATTGTATCACTATAATGAAATGGCAAGAGAAATGCCAGCATGGTGTGTCAAGTGAAGAGATCACTATCTTTCGTTTAAGGCAGCACTGATGGACACTTGATGGGGAAGGACTGTAGCTTGGGGTAGAGCACATGCTTTGCATACAAAATGCCCCAGGTTCGATCCCTGGCATCTCCAGTTAGAAAGATGAGGTAGCACGTGGTGTGGAACACCTCTGTCCAAGGTCCTGAAGAGCTACTTCCAGGAGGGATCTTCTTCTTCTTTGATGATCCCTCGTAGCCAAATAATGTTGTCTTCTATGAATATGGTCTTAACAGTGTGTCCATACGTGACTGTGGAGGCCAATTCTGGATCTGAAAATCCTTCTACAGTGGGGACATAGGTGTCGTGTTCCCGATGGTAACTGTAGCTAGCTGTCAAGCACACACGCCACTCCGAGAAGTCAGCGGAAGAAGTCTTGAAGTTTATTGTACAGCACACAGAGAAACGTGGAAAGTCCGTAAGGATTCTGAGGAGGCCATCTCAGAGTTCCCCTTAAATACATTTTGCTGGTTGACCCCCAATTCCCCCCTCCCTTCTGCCCTAAAGGTCCGGGGGAAATCCTCTTCCCCACCCAGGATAGCTTGGACAAAAGGGGTTAACTGCTCCTGTCTACCCGCGCTATTCATGGGTGCTTTTTACATTGTTATTGCGATGCTGACAGTTCCGCCGCGCCCGCTGCTGATGGCTCGTTAGCGGTCGTTATCACTGGCTTCCCGGGATTGCCTGCTAAGCCTTTCACACCTGGAGTTGGGCCATCAACCTGGGGTTGTTTACCCCTCGGGGCATGCCTATGTGAGCTCAGGTCTTGCCGTGTTCGGTTTAACCCCTGCGCGCCTGGCTCTGCTGTCGCCCCCTTTCCTGGCCTGCTGCCTGGTTCCCCTTCCTGGCGCCCGCATGGCGCGAGCCCGGTGGATCCCGGTCTGCCACTGTCTAGCCGGGTCGCGACAATAGGTTGATGGGTACTGTTAATAGTTTGACTTGGTGTGAAGGAACCCCCCTATGCTGTTCCTCAAGCTAGCTTGCTCAATGGAATTTGAAAGGTTATCACAGGTATTTCTCAGTGAGTATCGACAGCTCCTCCTCCTCCTCCTGAGCTCCACATGCTCAGGTGGGGGCTAGAGAAGCAGTTCAACGTTATAAACTAACCAGTAAAAGAAAAAGCAAGAGTTTTGCAAATATCTTAGGATGGAATAGTGTTGTGGGACTGCAAGGGGATGCTTTTTGCTTTTGTGGAGAAGTGATGTTGCCTTACTGACCAGCACAATCTGATTGTGAAGGTAGATTTGTAGACAGACAGTTGTCACCAAAATGCCACTCAACTCCAGGGCTGTTGCAAAGAAAAATCCACAAAGGGACTGACTCTTGAACTCTCTACTACATGGAGAAGTGGGGAGCCCTGCTCACAGAAACAGTCCTCTTCAATGAAACATTGTGCCCACTCCATCACGATGTTTCTATGTGCTCCGGGTTGATTTAGAATCAGACCACCCCGTCCTAAAAAGGAGATTTATAACCCTTACGCGGTGTCTGAGATAAGACTGAAAAACAGAATAGCAGAAATATTGAAGCATTGGATCATAATTGGCAAATAAAAAGAACACAGAGTCCTTTACATTTCTTTGACTCTCTTGTTGTCCGAGGCCGTATATCAAACTATTTCAAGGGCAGATTCAGGGTGGGATATCACTGAGAGACGCAAAAGAGGATGTACACTTTTCTTGAAACAGCCTCTGTTTGTGCTACCTGTGTAATTCCTGAAAAGGGAACTGGTGTGTATCTTCTCCATGGGAGAGAAGCTTAAGCTCTGGGTGCCTTGTGGCGAAGAGGCATACGTTTCCCTCTTCAAACATTAATCAGAAGTGCAAATTGTGGATGTATGCCTCTTTCTCACATTTCTGTTGCAGCTATTTACCTGCAATATATAAAGCTACTCTCAAGACAGTGAATTTTCTTTTTGTCGAAGAATGGGGAAAGTTTCAGAATGGCAATATTGATGGCTATCTGCCATCTCTGAAGAAGTATCTGTATCTGAAGAAGTGTGCATGCACACGAAAGCTCATACCAAGAACAAACTTAGTTGGTCTCTAAGGTGCTACTGGAAGGAATTTTTATTATTTTTATTTTGTTTTGCCAACCAATGTCAGTGTCATTGTTTCCTTAAAGAGAGATGAGAACTAGGTAATAACATGCAAATAAACATGCAAATTACACTTGACCCTTTGCCTTACAGCATGATCATACTATGCGTGTTAGTACTATCAGGCTGTTCTGGCCACAAATGTTATGGCCATAATATGCCACAGAAAGAAGAAAATAAGACTGGCCAAAATAGACCGGGGTCATTCAAAGGATCTAGAGTGAAATGATGAATTCAGTTTGCAAGTGCGATCGGATCACAGTTCTCAAAGAAAGCCTGCTCAATTTAGGGGAGGGGAAGAAATTTGTTCAATTTGTATTTTGTTTGAACCTGCCTGAGTCACACTTCCCGAGCCAATATGTAAACTAAAACACAGCCATCCTTTGAAATCCAACACTTTTCTGAATTTTGCAGCGCAGATTGCCAACAAAAAGGAAAGAACATAAGATACAAAAATGCAATAACTGCTGCGTGGAAAAATGCATACAAGAAGAAATAATAATAATAATAATAATAATAATAATAATAATAATTTATTATTTATACCCCGCCCATCTGGCTGGGTCTCCCCAGCCACTCTGGGCGGCTTCCAAAAGAACATTAAAATACAGTAATCTATTAAACATTAAAAGCCTCCCTAAACAGGGCTGCCTTCAGATGTCTTCTAAAGGTCTGATAGTTGTTGTTCTCTTTGACATCTGAAGGGAGGGCGTTCCACAGGGCGGGCGCCACTACCGAGAAGGCCCTCTGCCTGGTTCCCTGTAACTTGGCTTCTCGTGGTGAGGGAACCGCCAGAAGGCGCTCGGCACTGGACCTCAGTGTCCGGGCTGAACGATGGGGGTGGAGACGCTCCTTCAGGTATACTGGACCAAAGCCATTTAGGGCTTTAAAGGTCAGCACCAACACTTTGAATTGTGCTCGGAAACGTACTGGGAGCCAATGTAGGTCTTTCAAGACCGGTGTTATGTGGTCTCGGCGGCCGCTCCCAGTCACCAGTCTAGCTGCCGCATTCTGGATTAGTTGTAGTTTCCGGGTCACCTTCAAAGGTAGCCCCACGTAGAGCGCATTGCAGTAATCCAAGCGAGAGATAACTAGAGCATGCACCACTCTGGCGAGACAGTCCGCGGGCAGGTAGGGTCTCAGCCTGCGTACCAGATGGAGCTGGTAGACAGCTGCCCTGGATACAGAATTAACCTGCGCCTCCATGGACAGCTGTGAGTCAAGAATGACTCCCAGGCTGCGCACCTGGTCCTTCAGGGGCACAGTTACCCCATTCAGGACCAGGGAGTCCTCCACACATGCCCGCCTCCTGTCCCCCAAAAACAGTACTTCTGTCTTGTCAGGATTCAACCTCAATCTGTTAGCCGCCATTCATCAGAAATGCAGACCAAAAGGCATTCTAATTTTTGTACAGATTTCTCTTTTCAAAAGAACGTTGCAAATTGGTCTGGAGATTGGAAATATGAGAAATGGAGAGAGAAACCAAAGTTGACAGTCATTCATCCCTAGCTCAGCCCCGAACATGGAAACAGGCTTGAGAGATTCTCACAAGCACAGGTGTGCACAGCTTGCGGCCCTTGATTCATGCACATATAGATCCCACTTTCTGCTAAAAAGTATTCAAAAGTATTCTGCTAAAAGGCGGGACACGTATGGAATACAGACGACCATTATGGCATTGTGATCTGCTAGGTTCTCGTCAGCTTATTTTTGTAGCTGGAGACAGGCAGAGTAACTGGAGGCATGTTGAATTTTGGTAGGCTGCCATATGCAATGTCTGGGCTGGAACCATCTTGATGACTCCCCCATAGGGCAAGCCTGCCCTAGCAGCTTATAACCCACACTTGCGCAACTTCATCCCACTACTTGATACATTATGAATCCTAATACTAAAAATGTAAGGTATGAGATTTTGTTGTTGTTGTTTAGTCGTTTAGTCGTGTCCAACTCTTCGTGACCCCCATGGACCAGAGCACTCCAGGCACTCCTGTCATTCACTGCCTCCCGCAGTTTGGTCAGACTCATGTTGGTAGCTTCGAGTACACTGTCCAACCATCTTGTCCTCTGTCGTTCCCTAGCCAGTATGGTGTAGTGGTTAAGAGCGGTAGACTCGTAATCTGGGGAACCGGGTTCGCGTCTCCGCTCCTCCACATGCAGCTGCTGGGTGACCTTGGGCTAGTCACACTTCTTTGAAGTCTCTCAGCCCCACTCACCTCACAGAGTGTTTGTTGTGGGGGAGGAAGGGAAAGGAGAATGTTAGCCACTTTGAGACTCCTTCGGGTAGTGATAAAGCGGGATATCAAATCCAAACTCTTCTTCTTCTTCTCCTTCTCCTTCTCCTTCTCCTTCTCCTTCTTCTTCCTCCTCTTCCTCTTCTTCTCCTTGTGCCCTCCATCTTTCCCAACATCAGGATCTTTTCCAGGGAGTATGAGATAACATATGAGGTATGAGATAACATCTGACAAAAGCAAGACATTTGTATGACAGAAAGACAGCATGCCACAAGTTAGACATCAACCAAGTTTGACTTGGAAATTGTCCATTTTGTCCCGTTAGAACGTTTCGATTTTGCATGGGCTTAAACAGCCCTGAGCAGTTGATGTGCGAGTCCAAGACACGAGAGCATCTAGCAGAGAGCATAATGAGATGTTTGATAACATCTACCCAGATGGCAGAAGCATTTGGGCCGTATAACATGCTACAGGGGAAGGCAGAATTCCTTGCGCATTCACTCATCAGCCAGTTTGATCTTTGTCAGGGGAAGCCATTGCTGACCTTTAATAGGGTGCTGAGTCTGTGTTGCATTTCCCACATTTTTTAAATTAAAAAAGCACTTAAAAATAACTAGTTAATAGTTAATATGGGTAATGTTTGCATTTTATATAAAGAAAGGTATTCGTAAAGCCAGCATGTGCCAGTTTCTATGTACTGAAAATTCTAGTGCTACAAAATATTCACAGTATTAATGTGGTGGTAATCTCTCTCTCTCTCTCTCTCTCTCTCTCTCTCACACACACACACACACACTCACACACACACACACGTGCCAAAAAAGAAAAAAAGAAACTAAAAGAAATTTGGCTAGGGAAAGAAAAACAGAGCTTCATTGCAATGGGATAGGGGGAAGATAATCAGCTACTCTCAGTTCCAAAAGGCATGTATATTTATCTTACAGCCACAGGACTGCTTTTGCTGTAAGCTGGGTGTAGAGAATTTGTACTGGAGAGAATTTCACATGGATCTGTAGAGGCAATCATGACACACTGCTCTTCAAACTCAAATGGCCTCCAGTTAAGGGGTTGCTTAACAATCTCATTTGTCTACATTTGCATCAAGTCCTCAATAAATTCAGATGGCAACAGGCTTCCAGGCTCCTTATGTTATTTGGATAATAGGGTTTTTCCTTTTCGTGTAACTGTAATAGCGGAACTGTAATGTCAAATCTTTGTCATATTTCGAGAAATGCATATAAGATTTCCTTTTGGAGGCAGCGATATCGTCTCCCTGCTGAATGCACTCATTGCTACAATGAAGAAAGCTACAGAGCTGACTTCTGTTTTTGGATACACCATTAAACCAGCAATGCTGTACTAGCACAGGGGGCTGTATCATTTGGCCTGTTGTTGCTTCCAATATTTAGTTTAACGTGGGCTGTTTGTTTCTAAATGAAAGAAGTATAGCATTTAACAGCAGAGGGAGACTGGAGCTGTTGCAAATCTTTTGATCTGCAGTGATTACACTGTTGAAAAATTCTTTCATATACCTCGTTTTCAAAATAGGGAAGGTGTATGAAACAGCAGAAGTTGTTTCCCTCTTTTTTTTAAAAAAAAAATACATGACATCAATCATTTCTACATAATGCACAAAACAAACTCTTCAGCTCAGATAAGATGTGTCACTTTAAACTTATGTTTGGAGGCACTTGTATCAGTGTGATCAATCACTTAATAGCCTGTGCAAGTTACATTTTTACTTTAGTCTTTAAACTCTCTTCACTCCACTTCTAAAACCATTGTTTTAATCTAAAGTAAGGACCATAGATCAATATTGTCATTTGCAGGGTATTACCAGACTTATATTGCCAAAAGTCAGAAGCCTTCTTCAAAATTATTATTATTAAAACAACTATTGTAATCTAACTTTCGAATGTAGATCAATATTTTAATTCATTCCCAAACAAATACAGCAAAAAGTCAGGATAATTCTTTAAAATTATTATTATTATTATTATTATTAAAACAACTTTTGCTTTTAATCCAAGGTTGGGATGTAGATCAATTAATTCATATACAAATAAATCTGGTAAAAGTCATAAGAATTTGTTGCTGTTGTTAATTATTAAAATAGACATGCCAGCCTGCTGCTCTGATAGGGGAAGAGGTCAGTAGAGAAGTAAATGATCTTGCATTGCATGACTGGGTACAAAAGATGCCCAGAAAAGAGCACTGAAAATGAAAGAGAAGGAATGGGGCAATGGTAGACAATGGGCAGCACAGGACCTCTCAAGGAAGATTTGTCCCTCTTCAATGAAATGCAAACTTTTCACGTAAAACAACCCATCATTTGATTTATCATTAGCAGATGGTATGGGGGCAGGGGGTGGAGAGAAGCCAACACAATCATAAACTCGAGATGGCATTTTATTGCTGAACATCCAGAATAAATGACCAGATAAAGGGCCTATTCATCTAATGGCCAGGTCACTTTCTGAATGTCTATGCACTCACATCTCCTGTGGATGACTCCAGGATTTTGGAGTCAAGATTTACCTACCTCCTGCGCAGAGCCCGAGAGACACCATCATGCCTGGGACTGATCTCTGGCCTTCACCCAGCTCAGGCTGTTCTTCAGCAAATAGCCATTAAGGTGGCAATCCCAACCATGTCTACTCTGAAGTAAGTCCTATTGAATTTAGTGGGACATTCTCCCAGGTATATGGGCTTAGGACTGCAGCATTACTTAGGTAAAGGTAAAGGTACCCCTGGCCTTTAGGTCCAGTCGCAAACGACTCTGGGGTTGCGGCGCTCATCTCGCTCTATAGGCCGAGGGAGCCGGCATTTGTCCGCAGAGTTTTTCTGGATCCTGTGGCCAGTATGACTAAGCCGCTTCTGGCAAAACCAGAGCAGCGCCGTTTACCTTCCCGCAGGAGCGGTACCTATTTATCTACTTGCACTTTGATGTGCTTTCGAACTGCTAGGTTGGCAGGAGCAGGGACCGAACAACAGGAGCTTACCCTGTTGCCATTTACCTTCCCGCCATTTACCTTCCCGCCGGATCGATACCTATTTATCTACTTGCACTTTTGACGTGCTTTCGAACTGCTAGGTTGGCAGGAGCAGGGACCGAACAACAGGAGCTCACCCTGTCTCAGGGATTCGAACCGCCGACCTTCTGATCGGCAAGCCCTAGGCTCTGTGGTTTAGATCACATCGCCACCCGCTGTGTTAGGTAGAAGACTACAAAAGGACTGCCCTTTGGAGGGCTTTTAGGACTGGTTGTTTATGGGATGTTTTGGCTTGTTTGTTAAAAATATATTTTTATGTTTACAGTGCTATTTTTTATTATTTTGTTTGGCCTCTTTTATCTTTTCTTTCCCTTAGATTGTGAGTCCCTTGGGAACAGAACTATAAACATTTTTTGGGGTGGGGGTGGGGGTGGGGGAACTGTTGAAAGCTACTCTATGCCCACTGGAGAAAGTAGGATATCAATCAATGTAATAAATGAATAAAGCACACAACAGCAGAAAAGGTAACTTTGGTGGTATCCCTACATCACAGGAAGATAATTGTGTGGACTGCTCAGGTGGGGCTTTCCCAGTATCTCTTATTATTCTAGTGATGCCAGGTAGAGATGGGGTAGAAATTCAGCTCAGTTTCACATTTCAAATCTACCTAATCCACGCTTTCCAGAACAATACATGAGCCAACACATAATTCACCCTTCAAAAATGGCACTTCTCTGAATGTTACAATGCAGTTCTCTAGCCAAGTAATGGGCACGAAAATGCAAATACTTAGGGTGAAGTGAGTACTAATATGCACACATTTGTGGAAGTGATTATATATATATATATATATATATATATATATATATATATATATAATTAAGTTGGGGAGATTGCTTGTAAAAATGTGTTGTTGTTGTTGTCTAGTCGTGTCCGACTCTTCGTGACCCCATGGACCAAAGCACGACAGGCACTCCACAAAAAATATACACAAAAATGTGTATATCTGGAGAAATTGCATAGGAAATATGTATATCAGAAGAAATTTGCAGGAAAATGTTGAGAATTTAGAAGGAAGAGGAGGAGGAGGAGGAGGAGGAGGAGGAGCTTGCAATCTAATGTGAAAATGTGGTCAATTGAACTTAAGTTTGGAAAAAAACGAGAAACCCAGAGAAACCCAAACTGACTGATTTGCCAAACCACAGGTGGCAGAAAACCTTGGCCCTGTATACCTGAAGGAGCATCTCCATCATTCAGCCCAGACACTGAGGTCCAGCTCTGAAGGTCTTCTGGCAGTTCCCTCACTGTGAGACATGAAGCTCCAGGGAATCAGACAGAACGATAATGATGTTTGCACTATCTGCAGTTGAGGACCATCCCTGTCATGAAGTGACCAGCTTGAGGAGGCATCACAAGAGGATGGTCATGAATGAAGGTAGCAGCCAGTGCCTCAATGGTGCAGCAGGACATTGGCTGTAGCAGCGGAAGGAATCGGCTATATATCTGGCAACAAGATGACTTAGGCGGCCCTCTCACTTATTAGGGATAAAACGCTATGATACCTGCAGGGGCACAAGCCACCGCATGTGTCTCTTTAGTTACCTTGGCTCAAAAGACAGGGCTGCCAGCTCCTCAAAGTTCAAAACCCCTTCCTTTGCTCTTCTGCCAACAAACTAGCACTTGTGGCTTGGAGTGTGCAGTAGCTTCAGTTCGGAGTTGACTTTATTGCTTTGGTTCACCTGGGATTTACACACCTCATAGATCTGGTTATAGTTTAATGTTTTAATAACCCACAGACGGAGGGAGAAGTCAGATAAATATCCAATTTATCCCATCACAGGCCATAACTACCGGATCTCATACGGTTTTCACCTTAGACCATAAATAAGGTTCACCTGAAATGCGCCCCCAGTTTATAAACCACGACCCAAATTTTCGGTTTGCATTATCTTTGCCGTTAACTTGCAAAAAAGTAAACATTTGAAACAGTAATGCCTAAAAAGAGAGAGGCTGCTTTAAGAGTATCCCTTTCTCTCCCTTGGGAATGAGGGAGAGAAGATTTTGGCTACATTAACTACAAAGTGCCACCCACGAACTGAGAGCTTAGCGCAAAATGAATGGAAGGTCAAACTTTAGTAGTGCCATTAATCTGTATTGCCACATACCCAGATTTGGGCGGGGAGGGATATGAGAAATGTAAACACAATTTCCAGCCTGCATTAGATAGCAGAAGATATGCATAGTCTAAGGAGATAACCTTTCATGAACATTGGGAAGTTTGACTTTATGTCACAAATGTGTTTTTGTTTGTTTGTGTGTGTACTTTTTATTATGGAGTGCTTTTTATCTAGCATTTTCTCAATTTTTATTTTGGGTGATGTAGGAAATGTGACTTCTGATAAAAATAGGAGCAATGAGGGGGAGAAATATCCCAAAGGATAATGCTATTTTTCATCTTTAATGTGCTTCTGACCTTACTTCATTCTCTACTTATCCTTCTTTCTCCAGTTATTGGGGGATCATTATTCTTTTTGCAGGTGCCCCTTGGCCTCCATTTTCTTGACTTTTTGTTTGCTTGCATTTTCTCATGCAATAATTCATCTCTACTTCCTTTCCATCTTCCGAGTCCTGTTTTCACTTTCTTCCTTAGTCTTTCTCTTATCCCTCCACCCGCTCCGCCATTCATGTCTTGCTCCTTTTCACTTTCATGTCTTTTAAAAACCACTTTCTCCTCCACCAGTTCTTTTTATGTTAACATCTCCCTTCTTGCTTCCTTCTTTCTGCTCCCATCTCTTCTGTCCTTTTCTTACCTCTATAGGCCAATCATTTATGAGATGGGGGGGGGGGGAAATTCGCCACAATGCTGACAGCCTGTTATGAGGCACAGGAAGATCATTCTCTTTCTGCTCTGTGACAATTTTGCATGATTTCATTCATTAGTCCATTACATCTCGTTTCTGCATTAACCATGAACATTTGTATTTATATATGTATGTTACCACAAAACACATTTATAGATGCATTTTATCCTAAATACACATTTAAAAAAATGCATTACGGTATTTTCTTTGAGCCAAGAATAGTACTGCAAAATTCAGAGTAATTTGACACCAAAAGGTTAATTACATTCTGATCTTTACAAGTCCAGGAGATGCAAATCAGGTTAGTTTACTTCAGAATTTACAGCTATCGAAATCCTTAGATATCTGTTACTACTTCCCAACCCACATCTCACTGGCCACAGAAGGGTCATTGCATATCAAGTGATCCAACTTTTTTACCTCACATCATCCAATTTTCTTAATATTTTGTACACTTGTTGAATGATCAAAACTAAGTTTAAATCTAAAATTTTAATTATTTATCTCATCCTGTTTGTGAGTTATGAGGGTTTGAAATTTCAAAAAATTGACAGTTTTGGCCTTGTCTGATTACACAAAAACATTAAAAGCTCAGTCCAGAATTGAGATATGTCTAAAGTAAAACACTAATCTGAAAACTAAAACACTAAACTAAAAACACTAATATCTTCTGAACTTCATGGCCTTTAATATGATATACCACATGATGGACTTACTTTAAATTTTAAATTTAAGTTACAAGATTGAAATTTTTTTTAAGTGATTAAAACAATTAATATGATTCCATTACCCCCCAAAATGTATTGAGATCCCATGATGAAATTTTGCAGGTAGCTCTTAGAAATATTAAATACTCAATACATTTTTGGAAAAATGTAATCATATTAATTGTTTTAATCGCTTTTTAAATATTTCTAAGAGCCAGCTGAAAAATTTGATATTGGGATCTCAATGGGATCACATTTAAAAAATATGTTTTGGGTTCTATTTTGGATAAATGGGTCTTCTTAGAGTAAAATCTAACAGAATAAACAAGACTTATATCAGTTACTGAAGACAATAAGACAATATCAGTTACTTCAGGCATTTCTTTAGAAAGTTATTCAATTAAAAGGTATCTGAAAAGCTAGTCAGGCTTTTCTTTTAAAAATGTGTTCCGAAGCTGAGTGATAGCCTGATATTGCATGATAGTATTAACGCTTTGAAAGAATTATTGTTAGTTCTTCATTTTAAAAAGTTGGATCACTTGATATAGAATGGCCCAGAAATAGATTTTAAAACAAAGGCACTCCCCAGATTGTCAATAAGGAAACCTTAGGGCACCATATAGCTTCTGAGAGCACAGAATAGTTAAAGGATCTGTTGAGCATTAAGATTTGGCTGCACTGTTTGTATATGTTGACTGACTTCTCTAGGTCTCTTAAAGTTAGTACCTGGCATCGAACAGGCTCTTACTTCTAGCCTCATTATTGCAAAATAGGTTATTATTTATTATTATTATTAATTGAATTTATATACCACCCTATACCAGGAGCTCTCAGGGCCGTTCACAAAACAAAATCAAAATATAAAACCACAAAATATATCATCAAAATACAAGGTGTGGACGGAAAGTTCGGTGAATGGTCACAGAAATCGGACAGCGAGAAATTCGAACATACAATCGGCATTGGAAACCCACGAAATGCTCACAATTGTGTACGGAGATAAAGCTGTAACTTGAAAGACAGTGTATGAATGGTTTAAGTGTTTGCGTGTTGAGGTCCCCCAGACCACCCCTCAAAGAAACACACTATACACACTGGAATTTTTGTTTAAGGTTTTTGGCATTAATTTTGGCCACAACTTTATTAAAATACAAATTATGTGAGTGGTTGCTTAGGCATTGGTTAAGTCTATCTGTCCCACTGGGGACAGAACTGACCTCCATTCGCCTATGGAGTCAGTACAAGGGAAAACACTTCGGGGAGAGATCTGAGCGCCCGTTCTCCCCTAATGTTCCCAGGGGCTCTTGCGTGGGCCCTGGCCCCCTACTGGGGGTACGGACAAGCGAAGGCGAGCCCCTGAGTTCCTATAATGGAATTCCCTGCGCAGCAGCAGCATTAAAGGGGCAGACACAGCCAATCCTGCCCCTTCAGCATTGGAGGGGCAACCACAGCCAACCTGCCCCTCTATCAACCAATTTATAACCAATGCCTAACTGGCAACCTTACAAGTTGTGACGAATTGCTACGTAGGAGGCAAAAAACCAGATGGCACCAGCCAATCAGCCAACTGGAAAAAATTCCTACCAGGCCCCTGCCCCAAAAGCAGATGACCCCATGACAGGCATAGCAAGGTCAACACAGAGGCCTAAAAACAGGGAGGGAGGGCAGGTGATCCAAAGCACGCAGCCAAGAAGGCTCCTGTCCCACGTGCAGGGCAATATATCGGCTCTGGCTGTCCATCAACCAAATTGCAACATATAAATCTCCCCAGTAACAGCCAGAGCCCCAATCAATGGAGTGGCCATCCAAACTAACCCGCCCAGCAACAGAGGGGAGACTGGTTGGCCCCCACCGCAACACATGCTCTCCATGAAGGAGAACCCGCTTTCCGTGAAGGGCAGCAAACCATCGAAGATGACTCTCTGTCTGGCAGACTGTCCAAGAGCAGAATGGCGGCAAATGTCGACAGAGTTCGTGAGTTATTGATGCGGGATCGGCGTTTGTCCATCTGAATGATGGTGGAAGAATTGCATATTCCGTGTGAAATCAATACTGAGGTTATTTTCCCGCTCAGGCTCCACTGGATTTCTTTCTTTTTCCAAAACTGAAATCTGCAATGAAAGGGCACATATTTTCCAACATTTCACACTTCCAAGCTGCTGTGATGAGGGAGCTGAAAGCAGTACGAAAAGAGGACTTCTCCAGAAGTTTCCAACACTTCTACGAATTTGTCAACGGTACATTGTATCAGAAGGGGCCTACTTTGAAGGCCTGTAAGGTATGTATGTTCAAATATTTCTCGCTGTCCAATTTCTGTGACAAATCACTGAACTTTCAAGTCACATCTTGTAAAAACAACAACCCAATAACCCCTCATGGCTACAACGACCCATGATTGGTATTCAGACAGGGGCACATGTAGGAAGCCCCATTGCTAATGAGGAAAAACAAAGAACCATGAGACTAAAGCCATCCTGGGCTGGATATCCCAAGTACCTAGAAGGAAGCTTCCATTGAACCAGGTTGAATTCTATATAAAATGGTTGTCAGAATTTGGTTATAGATCTAGGGGAGACAGCTCATAGGACCTCACAATGATGCACAGGTGTTATGGCACATGGAATGGATTTGACAGTGGGTGAGTGGTGATAGGAAAATGGGTCTCTTCACCCCAGCGCAAAACAGTGCATACATCAGACAGGAGCGATTCCAAGCTTAACCTAGAGATACCAAGGATTGGATCTGGGAACTTCTGCATGCAGAGCATGTGCTCTCCCTCTCAGCTATGACCCTTCGCCATCACCTATTCTGAAAAGGGTAGGCAAAATAGCCTTTATGCAGCACCGTACGTTTTCTCCGCTACAGTATGAGAACAAACAGGCGCATAGCATGTATGACATGGCGTGATCAAATGCTAGAAATATCAAATTATTTTGCGCTCTTTTCCATGATTAGTGGCATTATGCTGTTATGCAAATAATCTGTTATTTATAGAGAGATGCATTATGCAGTTATGCAAATCACCTATAAATAATTAATATTTCTCATCATTATTTGTGGGGAAATATCCCCCTAAAGCATGTAATATCAGGTATTCAATATATTGTGCCCCCTCCCCTGCATTCTTCTGCATATCACGGTGTTGCGGCCAATGGTTTCCAAGTTACAGTCCGACATCTACACCTCTGTCTGTAATACACAGTGAACACTATGAATTAGTATTGTGATTTGGTCTTATCTGTTGCTACAGGTGTTGCTACAGAACATGAATGGTGTATAGTCATAACCCTTATCCCATGCAAGTCCATGAAGCAAGCATATGCCTTGATGGCGACGTTTGAAAAACCACATATTGTTGACTGAGATTTGGAATCCATGAAAGCCCCTTGAAAAATGTGATCAGTCTTGTTAAAATTCAATTGGCTTCCTTTAAAATTCCTCAGTTGCTTCACCATATTCCCTTAGCATTTCATCTCATTCTCCAATTTTGGGTGGCATCATTAACCAAGGGTAGCATCCTTACCATTATCTATTGCAGGCAATGAGCTACTAGAGCCCTCTAGATGTTGTTGGATTCCAGCTCCAAGCAGTAAAGCCCATGATCAAGGATAATGAGAGTTTTAGACAAATGACCTCTGGAGAGCCACAAGCTCCCCTTGACCCCTTAAACCAACTAGTGGGTTGGTTTAAAAAAGTGGATTTGATACTTTTTCTTCATGCGATCCCATTAATGTTTTAACGAGACCTGGTCTGTATATGAAGACAGACCATATTCAGTTCTCTTATCATGGTGGCACTGTTTTCTTCCTTGCTATGTAGAACAAAAAAATAGAGTTGGATTTTAAAAAAAGATATTTTAAATCAGTGGCAACAGAAGAAAAACAATCCTTTATAATAAGTAAATACAAAAACTTCACTGTATTGGCTAACTTTAATCAGGTAGCTAACTTTTTTACATAAAAAAGATTGGCCTGCATAGCCTAAGCATACATAACTAGGTATAAAGGTAAAGGTAAAGGACCCCTGGACGGTTAAGTCCAGTCAAACTTGACTATGGGGTATGGCGCTCAGCTCATTTCAGGCCAAGTGTCTGTCCACAGACAGCTTTCCAGGTAACATGACCAGCACAACTTCTGGCGCAACGGGACACCATGACAAGTGCCAGAGTGCATGGAAACATCATTTACCATCCCGCCACAGCGATACCTATTTATCTACTTGCACTGGTGTGCTTTCAAACTGCTAGGTTGGCAGGAGCTGGGACAGAGCAACAGGAGCTTGCCACCGCCGCTCAGATTCAAACCGCCTACCTTCCAATTGGTAAGCGCAAGAGGCTCAGTGGTTTAGACCACAGCACCACATAACTAGGGCAATGGTGGCCAGTAAGTGGCAGTAAGAAGGCTGATTGCCGAAGGATTGATGCTTTTGAATTATGGTGGTGGAGGAGACTCTTGAGAGTCCCATGGACTGCAAGAAGATCAAACCTATCCATTCTGAAGGAAATCAGCCCTGAGTGCTCACTGGAAGGACAGGTCCTGAAGCTGAGGCTCCAGTACTTTGGCCACATCATGAGAAGAGAAGACTCCCTGGAAAAGACCCTGATGTTGGGAAAGATTGAGGGCACAAGGAGAAGGGGACGACAGAGGACGAGATGGTTGGACAGTGTTCTCGAAGCTACCAACATGTGTTTGACCAAACTGCGGGAGGCAGTGGAAGACAGGAGTGCCTGGCGTGCTCTGGTCCATGGGGTCACGAAGAGTCGGACATGACTAAACAACTAAACAATAACAACAACAAAGTGGCACAGAGGTAGAGGGCAGCCAGCTAGCACTATGGAAATGTGCAGCTGCTGACCAGTAGCTCCCAGCGCAGGCTGATGACATCATTAGTCCATGCCTGTGGTGCTATTTGTCAGCAGACCAGCTGCCACATGGTGTTGACCCATTTGCCAGCTTCCTGCACTCCTGTTATGTAACAACCACCAATAAAGATGTGTAGCTCCTCCAGATGGAAACCATTCACTTTCACTTCTGTTTCTTTCACTCCCATATTCACATGCTTAAAAGTATGGACTATAGTTCTCGTCTCCCCCTTGATCACCACACAAAATTTGTCCTAGCGAACCACCTGCCAGCCACCACTGGGTTGTTCGAACTTGTCTACTATGGCATGCCAGGCTGCCGGATGACCTCTCTGAACAACAAATGTACCAATCCCTGTTCATTCTTCTCTATTTTTCTCCCCTTCGTACCAAAGTTCTTCAGAATACAGAACTCTCTAGCTTCATTTTTATTTTCACAAAATGTACCCTAGCCTAATTTCAGATCCCGATTTCCCAGTACAAACTTAAGCAACAAATATATAATTATTCTCATAAATAACTCAGGACTATACAGTATATTTCAAACAAGTTTCCCCACAAGGCACAAGTGCCCTATATTAAATTCTTTTTAAGTGTAAGTTGATTAAGGTAAAAATTAGTTGTTATTACCTTATGGACATTTTAGAATTTTGCAGCATTTCAAAGCCAGTTCTATCAGGAGTAGATTTGTTGCCGCCCACAGGTATAATCATCAGGAAAATTAATAATCATGTTCGGAGTGGTTATAAATCATTGTGGTTTAGGCAATTAATATGGGGAGGAAAAGATGAAAGATCTATAAGTGTTATTATTGTGTAAAGTATACATTGTGAACCCTCAGCTCCGACACAGACTAATTGCAAATTCCAGCTTTCTGATGTTGAATGCGTTACAGTACAGGACCATCAAAGAGAAGGAAGGGATTCGGAATAAATAATATTGATACATGCCAGTAGCTACTAGCAGTGTGTGGAATATTCACGGATTAGCTTGTCTGTGAGATATATTGGTTTGAGATTCAATTTTTTGGTGTACATTAGGTGTACATTTTAAAATGTAATGTTTGAGGAGTTCTTAAGTGATGGTAAGAAAGCCAGGGCACGCCTCTTGTTAATGTAGGAGATAAAGAAGTAGTCAGTCAGTACATAATCAAAGATATCAAAGTTTTTCATTCAAACTAGAGCGCACCCTCCAACATTTCTCAGATGAAAATAGAGATGTCCCAAGGGAAAGCGGGACATTCCGGGATCAAATCAGAAACTGGGGTGGCTTCTGTAAATCTGGGACTGTCCCTGGAAAATAGGGGCACTTGAAGGGTCTGCCATAGCTGTGAGTAGACCTGTTGTGTCTTAGGGCCTAGCAGCTATACCATATGGGGGAGATATATAGCCAACGATCACACATGCCTCTCTAATAACATTTAGTTAAACAAGGCATTTACAGCACCATCAAAAGTCCTGTGGACTTCAGTTCAGCCTAGTCCCAGGGAACTGTGTACGGAATTGCAACCTTAGTTAAACAAGGTAAGAAGAAGAATCACATAGGTTTCTTATCTGCTTCATTACATAGCTGTCTGCTGAAAGAGGACTTGCACCTGCGTGTGAGACTGAGATAATATATTTATGGAATTTATTTGTTCCAAGGTAAGCTTCTGGCAGTTGCATTCTAAGTGGATGGTACCAAACAAGCATATACATTTTCACACAGAGACACACACTATTGAGCTCAGGTGTTACTTGTGTGTTTCCCACAGCTGTCTATGGGATGCTAGACTACAAATCCCATGCTCCAGCAGGACCGTTCTTCTGTTCCTCAGATACTCCCCACATCTAGAAACATTTTCTTCCTGTTTTTTGCAGGTATCGTTTAAATTCTAACCCAAGTTATTTCATGCCCTCTTTTTTGCTTTAGCAGTTTAGATACTTGGAGATCTAAACAATCAAATAGACAGCTGTACTTCACCTTTGGGGCAAATCCCAGCCTTCATGAACAGGCTGCTATATAGAAATTATAGCAACTGATACTCACTGTTGAAACAAAGATAAAGTATTTAATACATTCAAATAATGGCACACCCCATGTACTTTAGGCTTCCAACTAATGTTTCAGTCTATCAGGTGAACTGCATTTCAGGCTTCAGAAATGATTTATACGGCCTGCTAAACTTTCAGATGTATTACGTCCAAGCAGAATTGTGAAGCCAAACACGGAAAGCAAACGCAAATTTAATTAAATGCTGAAACACCAGACCAAAGTGTGTCGGGGGCAGGGGGGAGACGCTAGCCAATTAGGTCAAGATAGTCACTAAAACCCGGAATAACTTTTCTACAATGATAATATGAACCATTTTAGAGTAACGTAGCAAGGAGCAAAATAAAACAAACAGTGCTTGTTTTACATTTGGATGTTGACAGATTAGAACACTAATAGGCGAGACATTTCAGCCACTCAGGCCTGATAACGTTTAGTGATTGTAACTAAACACGTACCGCTCATCTTATGCTTATTTAACACATACGCTTGCAGCTTTATGCATGTCACTGAAAAATGATTTTTAAAATTTAAAAATGCACAGGGGGAGAAAAAGAGAGAAAATGGCACGAAAATGACCACCTCTGGATCTGAACCATAGCCAAGCACTTCTTCTGGCTACTGGTCAACCCCAATGGCCCTGATACCATCTGTAGCAACATCCATGAAGGAAAGGAAGACTGAGAGCTGCATTCAGTAATTAAGTCATTTTGTTATGGTTTTGTTATGGTTTTCTAGGGGGCGTTTTGGCTCTATGCACTTTTGTTTATATGTGCGATAGCCAGGAACGTAACTTCTGCATAAGATGTGTTATGTGTATTGGGAAGTGTCGAGCAAATGACTGAATAATGGTGCTCTCCGGAGGTGCCAACCTGAATAAAATATTGGGAGGAGGCAGGTAAGCCCCGCCCTGCGTAATCGATCACATGACATGGTGCACACCCATCATTTGAATGGCAATGCCCATCAACTTTTCGGGGCCCCTGGCCCCCACCGAATATTTCATTTGACCCCTTGGCCCCTAAGAGTTGGCTGCTCTGGTGCTCTCTTCTAACATGAATGGTGAGACATTAGTGTGGGGTGCATAAAAGGACATCTGGAAGACATGTATCTCAAGGTGTGCAATTTGTATCAAGAGAGCAGATAACATGCAAGGGTTTTGTGTTCGTCTGGACAGTCTGCCAAAAAATTGAGAATGGAATTATGACTGAGTGTCATTGAAACTAACTTATAATGGACTTAGGCTGATTTATCCATGCCTTGTACACACCATAGCTATGTCTGTATTGTCAGTCTTGCTGTCTCTATCAAGAGAGCTTTGATTAAAAAAATCTAACCATGGGATGGTTGAGTGCAACCTCTTCAATCTAATCTGCATATCTATCTCCATAGTTCTTCCAAGATATGGAGAATAAAGCTAACTTGGATAGCGTGTTAGGACAGTATCAAAAGGAGATGAAAAATCAATCCCCCCCCCCCAGCCTTTCTGATTCACTAAACAAACAGTAAAATAGGCTGGTCTTGATTCCCTTCCCTTTTCTCCTTCTTTCTTTTAAAGATTCACCTGATCCATCTGGGTGGTTAAATTAAATGATCTTTTCCACAAAGGTCAAAAGTTAAGTGTCTTGGTTTCACGAGCCTTTGCCTGTAATGGGATGATAATCCAATTCTTTGACATGAAGAACGAATTCTCATCCTGTAGTTATTAAATATGCAGGAAGCATGCGTCTGAAGATAAATATATAGAAGTAATGAGAAGTAGAGCTGGGATAGAACACCAAGATAATGCTGGAAACACCCGTGAAACAGGAAGGCAGAGCAAGGGGGGGGGGAGAGATGGCAAAGGAATACACTGCAAATGCAGATGCTCTTAATGTCTAGAGACTCGTACCCCAAAATAAACCATAAGATGTGATGGTTCTAGTTCGGAGGAGAGATCTCGTACCAGCCTCATTTCCACCTCTGTTATATTCAGCTGATCACATGTTTTATGTGTAATAATGCAGTCCTCAACATGAACTAAGCCAAAGAGTAGATCCTGATAAGACCAATGTGGCTAACGTACCACTCGGCCTGAGCATGGCCTACAAACAAAACCACAAAAGTTACCACCTCACAAACATTATTTACTAGTCCTGCTGTTCACACATGTATAGGCTAATCATCTGTGATACACTGTGGGCCTGAAAAGCAAAAAAAGAGAACTAAACGCATACCATCCAACATTTATCTGATGAAAATAGGGACATCCTATTCAACAACAACAACAACAACAACAACAACAATGCTATTATTTATACCCCACCCAACAGACAGGGTTGCCCTGGCCACTCTGGGTGGCTTCCAAGATATATAGAAACAACAAAACATTACACATTAAAAAAACTTCACTATACAGGGCTGCCTTCAGTTGTATCTCCTCGGTTTGGGGGTCACATAACTCTATACCCTCCAATGTTTCTCTGGGGAAAAATGGGATGTCCTAAGGAAAAGGGATCCAGGTGGCGCTGTGGGTTAAACCACAGAGCCTAGGGCTTGCTGATCAGAAGGTCGGCGGTTCGAATCCCTGTGACGGGGTGAGCTCCCGTTGCTCAGTCCCAGCTCCTGCCCACCTAGCAGTTCGAAAACATGTCAAAGTGCAAGTAGATAAATAGGAACCGTTCTGGCGGCAAGGTAAACGGCGTTTCCGTGCGCTGCTCTGGTTCGCCAGAAGCGGCTTTGTCATGCTGGCCACATGACCCAGAAGCTGTACGCCGGCTCTCGGCCAATAAAGCGAAATGAGCGCCGCAACCCCAGAGTCGGACACTACTGGACCTAATGGTCAGGGGTCCCTTTACCTTACCTAAGGAAAAGCGGGACATTCTGGGATCAAATCAGAAACTTGGGCAGCTTCTGTAAATGTGGGACCGCCCCTGGAAAATAGGGACACTTGGAGGGTCTGCAAACGCTCTTCCAGTTTTTGCTTCCCTGACTCAGCACACAGACGCATCTTCAGCTTGCTGCAAATTGCCAGCCATACATTTATAGCACATTACTTCTCCAAAGAATCGTGGGAACCCTAAGGGTGCTGGGAATGGCAGCACACCCTTTTAACGTTCTCTTGGATTATTGGATAAACGTCACCTTTGCTAACAAGTGTTTTCTGTTTATAGTTGTGGAAATGATCGTCATATGCATATTTTCTCACAGGCCTAACGAATTGTGGCTCTCATTTGCTGCGTTAGCAAAAGAGTTCTGGAACCGTACTGCCTTTCCAAAGCCCCTGACTGTGGAATGTTTTTGCCTCATTCCGTAGACACTCAGAACATGAAGTCTGCTGCCTCCTAACAGACGTCTGCATTGCAATTCAGAGCAAGCCAAGACACATGTAGGATGGAATGCGGGTGGGTGGGAATTTCGCATTTGATCGGGGAAGGAGATTTGCAGCAGAACTCGGGCATTTATCTCTGCTCGTGATAAGCCATACAACAGTACGGGGAAAACACCGGCCTTCGTACACTTTCACAACCTGTGCTTTATAGGAATTGGCTGTTTCAAGCAGCAGGAAGGAACGTACCACAATGCCAACAGTCTTTAGAACTAGGACACCTGTCATGAGGACCCATATCTGAGACAATGCCCATAAACTGATGGACACCTTTTCTCCTCCCCAGGAACATATCTGAAAATCAGGTAAAGATTGCACCAGGCTTGGAACATTTACACATTTGTGCATTGACAGTTTTGTAGGAGCATCACGACCCTCACTCGACACTATCCATTTTTAACGAAGGATCAGGCCTTTCACCTCTTTGGGTCAGATTCAGGTAAACTGAAGTGAGTTCACTAGTCTTAATCATAGTGGGAATGTTTCGAAATAAGGTGGCAATGGGAGGGAGAATTGAAGGCGGTCAAACTGCCTCACCCAGCACCCTGAAGGGCTCGTGTCAGCAGGGTAGAAGGAATAGTTTACAGGATTGGCCTAATTTCCTCCAGGACTGGTTAGGGAGGTGGTTGTGAATGCTATTGATCTTTAATGCCTTCACCTACACACACACACACACACACACACACACACACACACACACACACACTGAAACACCCCCTGTCTCCCCTGGAATCCCTGTTTCTAAACCCCATTGGTAGGCAAGAAATGTAGAAGTTTGTTTGGTGGTGGGGAAGAAGCTTCTCACCTCAGATCTCCCTCTCCAAGGTCAGCCTGCTTTCTTGCCTTGGAGATGGTGATCAGGGGCTTCCTACGCCATTGAGAGTCCCTCGAAGGCACCACAGCATTGCAAGGCCTGGTTATTATATTTGAACCTTCCCTCTTTCGTTTGACCTCATTTCCCCGTCTAGCTATGTTTTAAAAAATATATATTGCTCAAGCCATTGTGTGTTGCAAAGCCAATACTGTATTTACGCGAATCTAATGCGCCATCGAATCTAATGCACATCTCAATTTTCAAAACCTTGAAGCCAAAGTATTTGCTGGCACCATCAAATCTAATGTGCACCCCAATTTTCACAACGCAATTTGGCCCCAAAAGGTGCGCATTACATTCGAGTAAATATGGTACCGGTAGTATTGGCCAAACATAGCAGTAGGTTTGTTATTATATTTTAAAAATGGTTCCCCACTCATATTTTCTGTTATTGTTGTTGTTGTTGTTGTCGTCATACTGCCCTTCATCTGAGGATCACAGGGCAGGTTACTATCTATCTATCTATCTATCTATCTATCTATCTATCTATCTATCTATCATCTATCTATCTATAATATGTATATAGCAGCAAACAAAAACAATACCTCCCCCAGATATAATATTGCTATAATGTCTAGGATTTTTCTATTGAATTTTTGTTCCCCAACCCATAGCTGCTTCCCCTCTTTCTGTCAGATGTTAACTCTGGCCATATAGGGCTTTTTTCCCCCATTTTGAGATTTGGCCCACAGGCTCACATAATCCTTTAATTCAGATTCATGTTTGGATGTATTTCTCTTTCATTAACGAGAAAGCATATTTAGATAATTTCAGCTGAAGTCACTTCTTTGTGCATCCATCTTCCTCATCAATATATTCCCAGTGTATTCTCTGTCGCATGGCGTTTTAATTAGTTTTACGAGATGTTGTGCATTCAGCAAAAACAAAAAAGAAAAAAGGAGAGAAAAAACCCCCAAATATGACAAATGTGATTAAATGTTTCACTTTTGAGAACATCAGCTTAGGTAAGCTTTTACACAATAACGCATTAATAACCTTTTGCATGTGATATAAAACAATTTTCTGTGATTGATTAAGAGACTTGTGATGTTAACAGCAATAACAATAGATGAATACTTTACTCATCTTGGAAGCAGATAGAGCATGTGAGAAGCACATAAAATTAGAGTAGCATCAGCAAAGAAGGCAAAGTGGAACTGAAACATTTTTGCTCTTATTTGAGTCTATTATTTGAGTGCAAGGTTTATCAGTTCAGTAATAGTTTATCAATATTTCACTTAATATTTTGGTTAAGCAAAGAATGATGGAGAGTAAGGATGGAATGGTCTTTATTCAGATAATAAATGTGTAATCTTAATGCTCCTGGGAGGACTTTCCCAGGAGCCAGGAGATGGTACAACCCCCACCTCTCTATGGAGGTCCTTCACTGCCCAGCAGTGGACAGCTTCCCTATTGTGGCTTCCCCATCGGTGATGCTCTGTGGGAGGTAAGGGCCAAAAGGGCATGTTCTGTGGGCACACCCCTGGAATGGGAGAAAGCCTATGCCATCTCTGGAACTGGCAGTAATTTTCTCTACTGTTTAAACCAATGGGAGAGAAAATGGGGGGAAAGGGTGGAACACTCAAAAGCCATTGCCACCATTCTCGGATGTCAACAGAGTCTCCCCCAGCCTCCGTACGATTGTTCTGTCTGCGATTTTAATAAAGTGAAGAGGAGCAGAAGGAAGGACCGCCAGGCTGGGCTACAATTTATCCCTCCTCAGGAGCCAGCTGAACCAGCGCTGATTGGCCAGCTGCACCGATCCCAGGAGGAGGACCGCCCAAAGCCTACTGGCCTGGCCAATCACAGGCAGGAGGTCAGCCAACCCCTTGGCTGCTTGCCGGATCACTGCAGGGCCTGTGGTCTGGCCACAAAACCACCCACCATTTATGGTGAGCAGACTTCAAAGAGGGTATTGCACATCTTTAGGTTGTTCCATCACACAGAATAAATATGGGTGTTTTTGACAGAGAGCTGTGGGACAGTCAATCCCAGACTGTTCCGTCAGGTTCCTAGCAGCCTGCATTTCCAGCCTGGCCATGTCACTGAAATCCAGCATTACCTGGTACTGAAATCCAACATTTACCTACTTTGGAATACCAATTTATCCAGCTCCTAAAGCAACCCCTTCCCTCTCTGTTCTTCTATGGTTTGGATCCTAATCTGAGACTTTCCTTTCCACCCTTTCCTCCCTGGTCCCCTGCAAGAAAAATGTAGTTTTCCCAGGTTGCCTGAGCCCTTGATGTGGACGTCAAACACCTTGAAAACTACATGTCCCAGGTCTCCTTGTGCATGCAATGCTGCTGAGAAGATCAAACCAGGTAATGATGTCCCCAACGTGCCACCTATTTTTGGTAGTTTGAGGCTGCTGGGCTATGTGTCAGCACAGCCCTTTAATCAACAGATAGGATTTTTGAATGACTGAAAAGAGCTAGGAAGAAGTGGGTTTAGATTGAACTAACATATGGTGATGGAGGCATGATAGCAACGCAACCTAAGGCCGCTTTCCCAGCTTGGTGCCTTTGATATGTCACCTCTTGAATGCCAAACACTGCCCTGGAAACTTTACAGTATAGCCTCCAACATTCCTCCGATGAAAATAGGGATGTCCCATTCCATAACGATAATTTTACTATTTATACCCCACACATCTTACTGGGTTGCCCCAGCCACTCTGGGCAGCTTCCAACATATATAAAAACGTAACAAAACATTAAGCATTAAAAAAACTTCCCTATACAGGGAATAACGAATATACTCTCCAACATTTCTCCAATGAAAATAGGGACGCCTTAAGGAAAAGCAGGACAGAAACCAGGACGGCTTCTCTAAATTAGGGACATCTCTGGAAAATAGGGACACTCGGAGGGTCTGTTACAGCAGAAGCAATGAACAACCTTCTTGATTTCTTTCCTGTTTGCTTTCTTTGTCAGCAAACAGCTAAATCTTAGGCCACAATCATTTCTATTTACGCATTTCCATTCTCTGCCTACCATTTTTGTTTTGACCTCCAGTCACGGGGTTTTACTACACACATTCTTTAAGAATAAAGACAATTAAAACAACAAACCCGAACGCCTGAACGAAACGCAATAAGTGTTTTGCTTGTGCCGAGCTAAAGGCTTTGTTTGCGATGATGCGATGCCCTGCTTGATTCCTCTCCAGCCGCATCACGTCAGAAACTATCAAAATAATACTTGCAATAGTTAGATCAAATATACAAGTAAAAATGGGAAAAGAGCGAAGGGTAATGCAGAAATGCAAGATCCATTAAACTATGCAAGTATGCATGAACTGTAAAAAGTGGATCCCGTACATATCGGCTATAGCCTTTAGCTGTTAGCAGGTGTGAGTCAGTCAGTTGTACAATTCATTTGTCTACCTAATTGCACTGAAGATAGGCTTTTAGTTTGCCTATAACATTGCTAATGAGTAGGTTTTCAGTTCGATCTAACTAATTAATTCTTGTTAACTTCCTTTGCCTTGCTGTTCTTTTAATTTAACCAGAGACAGCCCCATAGTTGCTACTTGTGTTGAGGCTCCACCAGATTACTCTATTCATTAAGGGCTATAATTGTTGGCCAAACCCATTCCAAATGGTCATTACAACCTCTGGCTTGCATATTGAATAACAGCAATTTCCTGACTCCAACAGACTCTTACGTGAGGGAGGGGAAAATGCTAATAAAGAAAGAATAAATGATTCCCTGCTTCATTCAGTGGTGTGTAGATTTCTTTTACAGAAGAAATTGCACCGAGGTGGTAAAACGGGTTTCTCGCAGGCCCCCTGCCACCACCCCGAGTGAAAACAATAAGAACCAAGTCAAGCATTCCCTGCTACTGTGATTACAGCATCCGTAAAAGTGATTATATGGCTGCTGTAATCAACTTCAATGAAAGCTGCCTGTTAGAGCTTCAATAATTACTCATTTCTGTTAACAGCTTGCTTTCAGTTTAGTACTTTGAGGCCTAGAAAGAAAATAAAAAACCAGGGTGTTTTAATAAAAAGAACCTGTGAGTGCAATACTTTGTGGGGTAAAAGCTTGCGTGTGGGCAAAGAAGGGGGGGGGGAGGAAAGAAAAGAAAAGTTCGTGTGCAACTTTTTTGTCCTTTGAATAACAAGCCCTTTCCCCCCATTTAAGCTTTAGGTTCTATTTAACCAGCAATAAGCACAAGTTCATACAGGGTTCACTCATGTACCAAGTGTTTACTGAAGGAGGCACAATAGTTTAAATAAAGTGGTGGTTTTAAATATTTTACCCATTGCTTTAAACAAATTGCCAGCCCTTAACGTTTGTGTTCATTTGAAAACCACCACGGTTGCCTCTGCTTGTGATGTATCTCCTCACCCCGAGCTTCTCTCTCTCTCTCTCTCTCTCTCTCTCTCTCTCTCTCTCTCTCTCTCTCTCTCTCTCTCTTAACTGCTTAGCTTAAGTCAAACACAGCTCAGATCATTTTAGTAGTTCTCAATGGGCTAAGGTGGCCTTTTGGATAGTATACCAAGCTTGGAATTGGGCAGAAGTAGCCTGAAACTGCTTCTGAACCACAGTGATGTGGGAAATCCTGACCAGCTTCCCTGGGCAAGCTTTACTTCAGTAGTGGAAAGTGTGATGCGACTCAACTGACCTCCCCCCACCGGTTGAGCCCCCACTGCTGACGCAACGGAGAGGAGGAGAGGTAAAGTGGTGGTGAGGTTGGCAGAGTGTAAACATGGCCACAATAATGCCAAATTGCATTTGCTGGCATGTTTGCACCATGCCACCCTTAGGTAAAGGGGCCCCTGACCATTAGGTCCAGTCGCGGGTGACTCTGGGGTTGCAGCGCTCATCTTGCTTTATTGGCCTAGGGAGCCAGCGTACAGCTTCTGGGTCATGTGGCCAGCATAACTAAGCCGCTTCTGGCGCAGAGCAGCGCACGGAAACACCGTTTACCTTTCCGCCAGAGCGGTACCTATTTATCTACTTGCACTTTGACGTGCTTTCGAACTGCTAGGTTGGCAGGAGCTGGGACCGAGCAACGGGAGCTCACCCCATCGCGGGGATTCGAACCGCCCACCATCTGATCGGCAAGCCCTAGGCTCTGTGGTTTAACCCACAGCTCCACCCTTACCACCATCTTAATCCTTTCCCTTTCCATCCTGGGATGCAGCAGTGACTCAACAGGATAGAATTTTAGAAAGCCCTCCCTCCATTGGAAGGAGGTCAGGCGAACAGCGTACTCTCCCATTGAAATGTCTGCTGCCGCCGAAACTCCTGCATAGGGTTATTGGGCTCATTCTCTCATGTACGTTTCCAAGTACAATTCAAAGTGCCGGTGCTTTAAAGCCCTAAACGGCTTCAGTCCTGTATACCTGAAGGAGCGTCTCCACCCCCATCATTCAGCCTGGACACCGAGGGCCTTCTGGTGGCTCCCACACTGCGAGAAGTGAAGCTGCAGGGAACCAGGCCTTGTTGGTAGTGGCACCCTCCCTGTGGAACGCCCTCCCATCAGATGTCAAGGAGATAAGTAATTATATATCTTTTAGGGGACATTTGATGCCAGCCCTGTATAGGGAAGCTTTTTAAGGTTTAATGTTTTACTATATTTTTATATAGACTGGAAGCAGCCCAGAGTGGCTGGGGCAACCCAATCAGATGGGCAGGGTACAAATGAATATCAACAACAACAACAACAACAACAACAACAACAACAACAACAATGTAGGCATATTTAGTCTTAGCAATTCACTGGGGAAACCCAGGGCAGCAAACTTAAACTGTAGGGGAAGCAATGAGTCACTGAATTCACCCCCCGGCCCTGCTCTGCCTACTGGTTCTCCTAGGTACAACTGCACCTATTGGCAAAATTGAAACTGTTTCTTCCAGTTGACTCGCACAGGCCTGGCTGGTGCTGAGGCCTTCTTTAAGAACAAAGACAATTAAAACAACAAACCTGAAAGCCTGAATGAAACGGACTAAGTGTTTTGGTTCTGCCGAGCTAAAGGCTGCGTGATTTGAACGCAAAAGAAAGATCAGCTGAAAGGACATTACATTTCTTCTCTCCTCACATCAGGCAACGTTTTGACGTTTCCTTTCTTCTTCTTTGGTCCTTTGCAATGTCAACTCCAAGATGAAAAGTTGCCCTACCCAGTGGCATGGCGTGGGGAGGGCCAGAGGGGCGATGGCACTGGGCACATTTTTTGGGTGGTGCATTTTGCTCCTCGCCACCCTGCAAGCCCCACACCGCTGTGCCCCTGCCCGCCTGCAGCCCTTGGCGGGTGCAACAGACATGCACCCGAGGAGTGCAATCGCACTGCCCTGCCAGCCCTGTGCCCATCTGTGATGCTGCAGGGCTGCGTGAGCAGGACACAACAGGCATGCACGCTTCCTGTTCAGGTACCAACCATGCACGCTACGCTGCTGGCCTTACCTCAAAGGAAACATTTTCATCATCGCACAGGGGTATCCCCACACGAAGCAGAGCCTTTCTAGAAGATCTTAATAAGCAGGCTGGCTTCTATTCCCACCGTGGAGCTAGATGGAACCCATTTGGGGTTCTGTGGCCCCAGTATGCATAAAACCACCACGGTATTCATCTTTGGCCGTTCAGCTATGAAAGAACTTGCCAAGTAGCAGCACAACACGTCTAGTCAAAAGAAACTCCTTTTGAATTCTGAGAGGTAAGTGGGGTTAGGGCTGCACTCCAAGACACTCTGGAGGCTTAGTACTGATCGCCAAGCCCATTGTAAGAAAAACTCATTTATAAAAGCCGAGACCGGTAGGGTTTATCAGCTCAATTCAGCAAAGGGCATCCACGTATGGAAGCACACTTCTGTAAGCACAGCCAGGACCAGCTATCTCCAGCCACATCTTGCTGCTTAAATGGAACACACCAAATGGACTTTGATGCAGATGGGGAGGCTCAGTTCACCAGTTAGTTTCGGGAAGGAGGGGTGGCAGAATTAAGCAATCTGGGGCTTCTTGGGTGAAGGGAGGAGCTTTGGATCTAGTGGATCTCAGACTACCTCCACCTTGCCCATTTCAGGGACTACGGCCAGCAGTAGATTTACCCTTCAGAGGCATATCTGGGTCTCTAGGGCAGAGATGTCCCCCTGCTGGTGGATCTCCTCTTTGCTGGTAGAAGGGTACTTCTACCCTAGTTTAACCCCCTCCAAGTGACAGATCTGAGGATGGGTTTAGTCCATTCAACTGAATGGGGCTTATTTCCAAGTAAAAGAGCAGGGGTCCAGGCTGCACAACTATTTAAACATAAGTATACTGGCTCAAGCAGTTTTCTGTATCAAGGTTGTCTACTTAGCATCTGAGCGTACTGTTTTCCTCCTCTGCCTTCACTACACATGCACTATTTTAAGGGAAAACAAACATTAAAAATCAACCTTAAGTGGAGATCTAGTTTGGTTGAGAAACGTAAGAAGAATTGTGAAGAGGAGCTGAAGGAAGCCGAAGAACGGACAGATTCCTTAGGGCTTTTCTTTTCTTTTCTTGACTGACTAAAGTGCAACATGTTAGAGTGTCTCTCATGTATCAAAAGCGACATTTGAGTGCTTTTCTTATTCAAAATAGTACCAGCTTCTTCAGCATCAAATGCAGTGCAGTCCTTTCAAATGAAGGCATCAAGGTAGACAGGTAAGTTGGGGTGTTCTGACACATATTCTCCTTAAGATGTGAAGAGTGTCTTTAAACCTTCTTGCTTGAGGAGGTGATTAGGGGAGACTATTTGGAATTATGTGTAAGTGGTATGCAAAAAGCTATGCTACTCTCTAGTCCAGCTTCCAGCTACAGGATTGCATTACTGACAGTGATATCTTGCAACGTGTGATGATACTTGAGCGGATTTCTTTTTTTATAAACCATCCAGGGAAAAGATAAAAATGTAGCACTTAATTTTGTTGTACGTTATCAGCGGTTTCCATTGGCAAAATTGGGTAATTATGACCAAATTAACACAAACATTTATATTGCACCAATAGACTATTTTCTGTTATCACAGAGGATTGATCAGTAAGTATAGAACATATTTACCTGCATAACCTCTGGTGCAGCTGGTATGTCTAACAATTCGTAAAAAAATTGGAACTCTCAAATAACTCTTGTCATATGTAGATTTTTAATTCCTCTGCTTAGAATTATATGTATAAGAATTACTCTATTTTGCAGACAGGGAAACTAAAGCCTTGGGATTGAGACAGATTTGTAAAGCTATATATAAAATGGCTTGAGGGGTGTGTGTCACATTTTAGATCCCCCAATTTCATCCTTAAACCCCAAATATGTCTCTCTATGACTTTCAAATACCCACCTTTCCAAAAGAAAGCACTGGCTTGCAAAAAAAGCTTTGATTTTCAAAAGACCTTTGGGTGGAAAATGTGGAAATAAAATAAATAAACCACAAATAAAAACTAGGTGTAGTGAGTTGCTTTTTACAGCAAGTACTTGTATTTTCACTACTTCAGTCTTACATCACTGAAATATCACCCACAAGCAGGTTGTCACCTTTTTATTCTGGCAGTGTTCCTAGGCTTTTAGTAGCTACATGACAATTAAGAATTTAGCAGGATGCAACTTTTACTGGTATGGAAATCCAGTGAGAGGCAAACATCTAACAGGTGCAGATGTCCTATCATTCAGCTGCTAATGTACAGAAACCCTGTAAAGATAAAGGTGGCAAACGTATTAGGAAAAATAAATCAGAACTATGATTTCATTTTATGAATTGGTGATGGCACTGCTGAGTACATAACAGAAACCTGTATGTGACTAACCAACAAGTAAACAAATAAACAATCCTTCCATATAGTAGAGTGTATTTCTCAGAAATCTCAGTCAATTTTTTAAATATAAAGCATTCACTACTTCATAGAAAATAGTACTTATTCATAAGTGCAAGAGTCTGACCATGGGATATACAATCTGGAAGACTTTGAGAAATTCCTTTGTGAATTTTCCTAGTCAAACTCGCAAATCTATCATTGGATTCAGCTGGGGTAGAGTAACAGCCTCCACTTTTCAGATATTTGTGGAGAACCCTGCTCTCATGTGAAAACACTCAGATAACAGTTGGTATACCCCCCCCCCAATTCGCATAATGCACAATGCTATCTTGGCACAGATGTCATGAAGATTTAAAAATCAGCAGTAAGCAAGTTGTATACACATGTTAGATGAAAAGTAAGCAGTATAACAAAAAAAGTTTCAAGAAATGTTTAGTATAAAACAGAGAGAATGGTTGAAAATGCTTCTGTGTGTATTGTTGCTCTTGAAGTAGCTAGTCATTTACCAGTAATATCCAGAAGGCCAAGATCACATAAAATATTGTACTTTTTGTGTAGGTCAGTGCATTGAAAAGTTCTTGCAAACTCTATGTGCACGCTAACCTCTGTGAGACTGGTTCCTGCATGCAAAATATATTTAAAACCTTCATTTTAAAATAGTTGCTCTGTGTTTGGTATCTTGTTTCCATATGCCAAAATGAATTTAAGACCAATATAAATGAACCTTGTAACCCACTCCCCAATCTAATAGCATTACGATAGAAAAAAAAATATTTCAGCCATTGCTTAAATTACCATGTGCACCTAATTATGAATCGGAGTAATAATTTATGAATTGGCAAATGTCCCTTAAAATGTGGAATCAAGATAATTTTATCCCATATTAACTTCTGCCAACTCAAATGATAGTGGGGGGTGGGAATAGTAGGGGGCCATCCAAGCCCCTGGTTGTCAGCAGCAGTATTGAATGGAGCAGCATTGTCATCACTGCATCCAAATCTTTGGCCCTTTTCTGTGTCGTAACTTAAATGAATTTGACATACACTGAATAGCAGAAAAGATAGCAGATACTATTGATACCACACTCACAAGAATTCACATATATATTTATCAAATTTTCATAGATTTTTGGACATGAAATAATTTTGATAACATCATTATATAGTTTATTTACTAGGTGGAGTTAGTTGTATTCATGTTTCCTGTGGCTGTTCTATTCATGTTTAAGAGATACAATATAGTCTAGCTTTCTGACCTTTAGATCTTTTATGCAAACAGAAACAGGAAAAAGTTAGCTCAATATCAAAATAAAAAGCACAAATTAATAAATTGATAACTGTATTGCAATTCAACTTAGTCGAAAGCTTTTAGCTTTACAGAATTACCCCCCCCCCCAAAAAAAAATTCATTCACTTTTTATTACCAGATATTTTGATCTCTGTGGATTTAGGTCTCAGTTATCACAACCAATAACTATATTTTTTGTTAGATATCTTAAAATCTGTCAACCTCTCATATGATCCTTCTCTCGTTGTGTTGAAAAAACATTGCCCTAAATTAAACCACCTTTTTAAAAAATATTGATGCCATTTGTACTCTGTCAATGCAGGGATTTTTTTAAATCGCTGAACTTCATTTGCATGAAAAGGGCTTTCTTATTTCAGCAGGCATCTTAAGGCAGTTTTATGATGAATCATTGCTGTTTATTATTTGTATGGCTTATTTTTAATTTTTGTATTTTTATGTCAAATACTTGGAAAGGTTAATGATTAAGTGTTATATAAATGCCACAAATAAATAAATGCCAAATAAGATATCATCCACCCAGCTCCAGATATTTCGTTAAAAATAATAATTATATTGGTGGATTATGGTGGATTAATTGGAGAATGAATAAAGTAAGTAATTGGTATCTGCAAGGGTGCACATATTTATTCAGAATGATTGAGAAAAATGGAGCTGACTGTCCGTCCGTCCGTCCCCCCCCCCCCCATGTATCCATATCTAGACTATCCTGGAACATTAAGGCCAACATCTTCATTATATTGAGTAAATTACACTTACAAATGCTTGTTGTTGACCTAATTTTGCCCAAAGTGTTTCATATTATTTTTGAAAAGTCATTTATCACCTCCTGACATTAAACTTCTAAAAAAATAAAAAAAAGCAACAGAATCTTCTAAAATTTTGAATTGCTGAATTACAAAGGTCACCATCCAGGAAAAGATAAAAACATGGTTAATTTCCACTGAAGTCATTATGATATATGCTTTTTGTTAAGCTCTGAGGCCCAAAAGATTCCAACAGGACTTAATGCTAGGATATTTTCTCTCTGAATTATGCTCATGATCACAATGACTATTTCTTCAGAAATTTCACTTAGCTGTCAAGGATGTTACGAACAGCAAATGAATGTGCCTAAATAAAAGCCAGCAGATTTTTTTAAAAAAGAACACTATTAATCGATAACAATTTTCCATCAGTAATTACACCTGGGGTTGGGGAGGCGATTCTTGGTGTCCCCCCGCCCCCCCTAATCACATCAAAGCCACCACCAATTGTTTTTCCAGGTTTTCCTGCTGAAGAGTTTATATTCATACCATCACACTTTCATAATAACTGATATTGATGGAGGTGGGGAAGGACACACAGGAATTTGTAAATTTCTAAGTAATGAGCCTCAGTTTCTTTGAGCCTAGTCCTGGACTCACATTTTTCTACCTGTAATTCCCCCCTTCCCCACTTCTGTCTTTAACTAATAGGGTTGTTTAACAAACTATTGCTTGTTGTTAAGTCAGGTTGCCTGATTTGCACTGTATGCCGAGCCAAAGATTAGATGAAACTGAAAGTAAACTTGACACTTGGATCAGGTTTATCCAAACCATGGTTTAGTGTTGCATGTGAACCAGCCCATTGTCCAGAGAACCATGCAGGCAACAACATGTGCCCTGTCTCATTTTGAACTTGCTTTTCCTGATCAACAGGGATGCTGCAGAGGAAACCACTTTTGAAATTAAAACAAGTTTGCAAAGTAGTTTATGGCCTGGGAGGGGGTCTGCTATAAAAAGAGGGGTAAAATCTAAATCCCACTCGATGCAAGCAAATCCTAGAAGCACCTAAAGTAACTCTCTGGATTATGGCCAGCAAATGACATAAAAGCTTGATTGTAAAAGAACATTTTTTAAAAAGCTCTACTTTGGATTTCACCACTTCGAGGTTGCTGGATTTCTAGTGCTGTAACATTCTACTCTTTCGAAATGTTATATATTGTGTTTTAATTAGTGTTCCTTTTGTCTGGAGGTTGGGGCAGAGCCAACACCTCATCAGGTTCATCCAACCCAAGGGTGAGGAAGTTTACTTAATCTTTGGCAAACAAAGAGCCCATCTTTACTTCTTGTAAACTCTCATGCCTCCCCCCCCTGAAATATACTTGGAGTCAAGTGTGAATTTCATGCTCTTTATTCAGCTCATAGTAGCAAGGAATGAATGTTTCCCCAAAACGTCTGCTATACAGTGGAACCTCGATTTACGAATTTAATGCGTTCCGAAAGCACACTCGTAAGTCGAAAATTTCGTAAGTCGAAAAATGGCATTCCCATAGAAATGCATTGGAAACGTAAGTCGAAAAATTCGTAAGAAAACCCTATGTAAACCTTCGTAAGTCGAGTAAACCGCATCTAAAATCCAAGCGGATTTCCTTTCGGAAGTCGAAAAATTCGTAGGCGCGCGGCCGCTTTTTCCCTTTCGTAAGTCGAAAAATACGTAAGTCGAGTACTTCGTAAGTCGAGGTTCCACTGTATATACATTATTTACACAATGGGCCCCACGTGATTGGCTAATTCCGGGCTACTCCTGTTGGCCAATCAGGTTGCGGATTCACTTCATCCAGGAGCCTGATTGGCTGCTCTTGCAGGCCAATCAGGTCGCTGATTCACTTCCACCTGGAGCTGGATTGAGTGGCTCCTGCGGACCAATCAGACTGCTGCATTCTGGATCCTATTGTTCTAGGACCAATCAGACTGCTGCATTCTGGATCCTATTGTTCTAGGATTCAGCTCAGTACATAAAACCCGCATTTGTTAAAAAATACTTATCTGATCCAACCTGCTGCCTTGGTCAGAAAAAAAGGATCAAAATAATAACTTAAGATTCCTTTTGCCCCGGATGCATCTACCATACTACTTAAAAATCACAAATGAAGCCTCACATACTTCTCTGATCCCAGCTTGTGCCCAGGGTGATTGCAATCTCTGCAGCATGCAAGCATCAAAAATGACTGAGGCTGCTCCTCATATAATAGATTACTTTCAAATGAGACTCTCTAATCCCACTGTACATAGAGAAAAGATTAAAGAAACTGACTTTTGGGGGATGGCGGTGGGTGGGTGGGCAGGAGTGAAAATATATATATATATGCCTGGGTGAGGAAATTTGGGAAATTCTTCAATAAAATATAAAATAAAATCCATTTGTGTTGCCAAGATAATGTGCATATATCTTTATACAGAGTCTCACCCTTGCCCCATTTAGCTCAGTATCGTCTACACTGACCGGCAGCAGCCTTCCAGGGCTTCCTGCAGATGCTCTACCACTGACCTTTCCCTTCCCATCTTCCGCTAGTCACAGCAAGCCGTGCGACATGTACAGGTCTGTTTCTGCAGACCTCGAGCCGAGTTGACAGAGAACCGCGACTTATTTGTGAGCATTGCAAAAATCAGCAAAATAGCACTTCCCGTTTCCTGAGTGTAACAATGGCATCCAACCAGAGGCAGAAGCAGCACTTTTCAAAAGTAAAAAGAGGTACCTGAAGCATGAAAGGACCTCATACATGAAATGGAATTCTAAATTGTTTTCCATTTGATTGTGTATTTTTTGATGTGGTTTATTTATTGTTTATGACTTTTGTAATTATGTAAATCTTGTCATGTTGTAAGCCGCCTTGAGCATTGTTTTTAACTGTGGAAAGGCGGCATACAAATAAAAAATGATGATGATGATGATGAATTAGCTAAGGTCCACAATGAATAAAATATTGGGGAGGGCAGGTAAGCCCCACCTTGTATAATCAATCACATGATGTGGTGTATACACATCGTTTGAATGGCAATGCCCATTAAAAAAAATTTATAGGGAGACTGGCCTCCTCAAATATTTTATTGGGGGGCAGAAGGGACCTTGGCCCCTCGAAGTTGGCTCTGATGTGGAGACTCATGCCCATATGTGCATAGGTCCTCTTCGCACTTGCAGCCAATGAGGCCACAGTTAGAAGACGTGTTGTCGTTTGAAGACATGGCTACCAGACATGACCCCACACTAGCCCCCACATTTTCTGGAAACGGGTAATGGGCAGGGGTTGTTCAAATGGCTTTTAAAATGTGTATGGTAAAGGTAAAGGGACCACTGACCATTAGGTCCAGTCGCGGACGACTCTGGGGTTGCAGAGCTCATCTCGCTTTACTGGCCAAGGCAGCCGGAGTTTGTCCGCAGACAGCTTCCGGGTCATGTAGCCAGCATGACTAAGCCGCTTCTGGTGAACCAGAGCAGCGCACAGAAACGCCGTTTACCTTACCTATTTATCTACTTGCACTTTGTGCTTTCAAACTGCTAGGTTGGCAGGAGCAGGGACCGAGCAATGGGAGCTCACAGCCAACCTTCTGATCGGCAAGCCCCAGGCTCTGTGGTTTAACCCACAGCGCCATCTGCGCTGTGTAGGCTGCAACAAAGCCACCTGTGTCTCCTTGCTACATGTATCTACATAGTACAGGCATAGGCAAACTCGGCCCTCCAGATGTTTTGAGACTACAACTCCCATCATCCCTGACCACTGGTCCTGTTAGCTAGGGATGATGGGAGTTGTAGTCCCAAAACATCTGGAGGGCCGAGTTTGCCTATGCCTGACATAGTACATGCATTATAATTATGATTATTACTATTATAATTTCCCCCCAAATGTTGCCTTCTATTACATTAGAGCAGGAGTAGCCAACATGGTGCCCTCCAGATGTGCTTGGACTACAACTCACATGGCTGGTGGGAGGTGTATTCCAACATCTGGAGGCCTCACCCTGCATCAGAGCATATATTGTGGGGCAGTTGCTTTTGGGTTATGCACAAAGAGGCTCTTATGATTTGCATGCATATTATACGCGCTCCTGAGACCATTACCGCACCTTCCGTTTTTGTATTATGCAGATTAATTGAAAAAGGATTCTGTAGTTTTGAAAGAGGACACATGAACTATATTCGGTTTGCAGAGGCGAGCCTGTTCTCTCAGGGACAATGTGATTTACGCTACTGTAAAACAAGAGTAACTGACAACAGGCAGGAAGCCTGTTCCCAAATAGAAAGCTCTTTCATGCTGAATTATAACATTTTTTTAAAAAAATCCAGCATTAATTTAGAATGGGAAGTGGAGAAAACATCCAGCTACCCCCTCAGCTAGCTCATGAACAGTAATTTCATCTTTTTCTCTTAATTTCCTTACAGCAATGATTCAGTTAGAACAAACAGTGGAAGCAAAATGTAACAGAATTATATGGCTTGAAGTGTTTATAATTTTCTCACTCCTCTATTAGCAGGCTAACTCAAATAAGATGAGGCAAAGCCTGCTCTGAATGGCATAACAAATACAATGAATAACTCAATACATTTCCTCAGTACATTTATTATTATTATTATTATTATTATTATTATTATTATTATTATTATTATTTTAAAAAAGTGTTGTTTCTTCACCCCCCCAACATGTAACTGAGTGACCTGGTTTGTGTCCCTTTACAATGACTCTGAAGGAGTTAAGGAAGAGGTTATTTACACAACACCGCCCTGTTAATCAGAAAGTGAAGTGTATTCTTTCCTTCAGCAAGGAAGCAAAAGGTGCTTTGAACTAATGGCTTTGATGTGGTTCATCTAACGAAGTCAATAATCTGGACAGGGGAAGTATCAGGGGCCAACTCTACCGCTTTCGGTTGCCATTGCGACCAAAATAAAGAAGAGATGTTTTCCGACTTAAGGAGCATGGCTGCGTTTCCTTTATCAGATTTAAGTGGCTACTTAGCTCACAAATCTGGAACAAATATGGTGTCGGACACACCAGTGCTTGTCTTTCTAAGGACATCTTTCATGAGCTATATGTGGGAATGTTTAGGAATGTGGATGAGGATATATTGCTTAAGATATCCTATCCCAACTTGTGTTTACAAGTTCCAACAAAGTCAGCAGAGTTACATTCCCCTTTTAAAATCACACAGCGGAAGGTTGCTCAGGTTTGTTTAAACCTCTGTAAAATAGTTTCCTGGTATATATTTCCCCCTTTTCCCTCTTAAAATAAGACACAACACAAGTCTTCTATAAAAGCATATAAAAACGTTTACTCACGGACATCAAATGGTCACAATAAGATCCCAGATGAAGGCAGACTTGAGTTTAGAAAATATATGTACATATGGAGACTCTCCATGTAGGAGAAGGCTCCATTTGGGCCCTCTTGGCTGGAAGCCAAGAGTCCATCTCTGCTCTAAGATGTTGCTTGCTTGAAGTCACGATCCTAAGAGAGGGAAATGGCCGCTGACCTGTGGTTTTGTGCTAACCTGCCCAGGTGAAGCCACACCCACCTACAGTTACATAGAGGAAGTTGTCTCAGTCCAGGTAAACAGGAAGTTATGGCTGGAGGACTGAGACACCTTCATGTCCACTCTAGCTATGTTGTGTTTGACTGCTCTGTGTTTACATCCCACACTATATAGATTTGAAACATCGGGAAAGCCCAGTTCTCAACATACACACTGAGCGAAGCGAATGGATGGTGCCAGTTTTGGTCTCAGTCCCGATTAACCACCACTAAAGAACAACCAAACTGCAAAGAGTCCATAACACCTAAAACAAAAATCTGGGGATGCGAAGGGTTTGGACCCCCCCCAACTTAAGAGGCACCCCTGAAAAGTCTCATGGAAACAATGTCCACCACAATGGCTTCTTCTCTCCCTACCCACTCCAAACCCTGGAGTAAACTGGTGACAGAAATTCTTTTTTAGGAATGGAAGTCTGCAAAGGCACTTGTCATAAATACTTCAGTCTTCTCAAACCGCAGGAAATTGGGCTTTAAGATGTAACTGCCCATGTTCATCTTCAGAGGTTCTGTGTTTCCCTGCACTGGGGAAGCAACTCTGTAATGCAAATACTATATAATTTGAACATATGCATTTGGGGGGCCTCAGAGACAAAAGATTCATTTATTGAAAAGTTTATTAAACTAAGAAAACACACCAAAAAACCAAAAAGCTCTCCTACTGATAAAAATGTAATGGCTGCCAATTAACCACCGGGCTAAGTTCAAGGTGCTGGTATAGGTGGATGATTCTTGGGACCTGTTATATATCCAACTGATCACTAGAGCTATGCCAAAAAAGAGGGGACTCCTTGTAGATACCGTCTCATCGGGAGGTCTGTTCTGCACAATATAGGAATTGGTCTCTTAGTGTGGCAGCACCTCCCTCCCGTTACATACCAGACAAGCACTTTCTCTATCTTTTTGGTGCCTATCGGAGACCTTACGTTTCCACCAGGCCTCTCATTGTTTAATGAGAAATTACCCATAAATGAAATGAATGGATAAAAAAGAGAGCTGGCATTGCTGTATCAGAAATAACTAACATGAACAGTACCCCCCCCCCCAAGTTGCTATATTTGTCCCGGCTCTATGTAAAAAAATTACACTGGGGCACAGCAATGAGTAAACTGCCAAAGATCAGCCAGCAAATTCATGATGAGACTTCTTAAGCAGAAATATGTTCAGTAACAATAAAGAGCATGCCTCTGAGCATATGCAAACTGCTTTCTCCTCACCACTGAGCAACTGCAGCCTCATCCCCTTCTCAGAATTAGAATGGAGAAATGGGATTTACAGCAGATCTCCATCATAAGAATTAAAGCCGTAACACCTCTCCCTTTTTTTTAATTTGAGATTATCTACTTCTATATACCTCCATTACCAGCAATCCATAACTAATTGGTTTTCCTCCACACACAAAACAATCCATTCCTCATTCCTTCCCAGCCAGCAATTCACAAAAGCATTTTACACCCACAGACCCAGCTCTTACCACAAATGTTCTCGTTCTTCTGGCTTTTGTTTATTAATTAAATTTATAACCCGCCTTTCCTCCCAAAGAAAGGCAGAGATAAAGCCATGAGCAAATCTTAAAAACAATTCTAGTACAGATGCAGACTTATCTGTTCTCTAGGGTTGAATCATTGGCATATAGGAAGAAAATGAGTATCCCAGAGCATGTGTGGAGTGCTGTTCTTTTACCATTGGACAATTTCTTGCCTTCCTCCACAAATAGAATTCAGGGACAAGGCTGCCCCTGAGCAATTTGCCTAGTCAGGGCAGCTCTTACCTCCCAAGAAATCCATTACTAGTTCTCTCTCCATCCTTCTCTCATTCCAATTTCCAAATATTTATCACTTTTTATTTTATTTTATTAAACCCCTTCCAGTGCAACAGCACTTTGCATTCACTCTTATGTGTTCCCCTGCCATAAATTAAGGAAGGAGATGAGAGCCAATACCTCCGTCGCCCAAACTCCTTTTTCTGTTTTCTCCCACTCTTTCCCCTCCCTATAATTCCTTTGCAACCCTTGGGAAAGCAGCGAGGGATAGCCAATAATAAAAACATCCAATTTGCATTTAACAGTGAGGGATTTGTGGTGGGTTGGTGGAGGAGTTCTGTAGAATAAAAACAGGCATGTGCATTTTAAAAAAACAGCCCACTTTATTGTGCTTATCTATTTGCTCAGTTAGAGTGGCATGGTCAACAATCTTGGTGGCACCAAGATTGGTATGGAGATACAGAGCTTAAATATACCAATCTGAGAAACAATTTGCTTGTTATATGCTTTCTGGGCTTTAGTTTCAGCAGCCATAATTTATCTGCCGTGGAAACAAATGCCTCATAATGCAAAAAGAGTTACACGTTTTAACCCCCTCTCTTCCACACTTGAGTATGGATATCTGCCTCGACATTTCATCTGGTACAAGGCCTCAGAGTAAAGGCGGACAACAGAGACCAACTTGGTACTGCTTTTCAGTGTCCTTAAGCATTTCAAGATGCTTCATCCTTTGTTGGGTGATGAGCCAACAGAAGCTTTGGAGGAATTCATTTAATTCTCAGATGTTCCTGTTCCATAAAACCCTGCACCACCACCACCAGCCTTGTATCTTAGGCCATCCTAGCCACTGCAAACCTGTGGCTCCTCCGAAACCAATCAGGCTCACAGCTGTCTGTAATGTACCACTCCACTTCATCTTCCTTTAAAGAAACAGAAGGCTTGATGGCCTCCTTTTCACCCAACTTCGTCTGCAAGTGTCCTTCTCTTAGAGGGCTTGTGTCACTCATTTCAAAGTCCAGGGGTTGAGAGGTATAATGAGGAAGGGCTCGGAGACACTTTCGGCGGTCATCCTGTACGCTCCGAGGTCAAGTGTTTTCTTACACTCCTACCCATTTACCAAAAGTAAGTTGGAGCCGTGCGAGAGACAGCTGGGAATCTAACGGCCTCGTGCGTCCTGGTGGATAAATCTTGCCTTTGATCATATGCACTGACCTTGGTTGCAACAATAGTCAAGAACTCCCTAGCACTGGACCGAGCTGAGAATCTGTTGCTCCGAGCTTCCTGTTTTCGTTCAGATGTGTACAAATTACCTCAACATGCCCTCCTCCCTCCCCACCTCTCCCGAAAACACTAAGGTCTGAAAGAAACTCTTGTTATATTGTTGCCACTTAGGTTACACTGAGCCTGCATTATCTACTCACAGCTTTAATGACTTCCTGCTGAGAGAGGCTCTGTAGAAGTCTTGGCAGCAGGGCTAAGAATAGCATTAAATGCAAGGTTATCTAGGCATTACACTCACTGTAACATGCAATTAACTCTCCTCTTCCATTTTCATTACACAATTATTCATTAATGTCAATTTAATTTTATGCATTGTTCTACATGACCGAAGGCTGATTACGGGCCTTTTCACTGCAATATCCCAAGTTAACTGGTGCCAGCCTCACTCAGGGCTGCCTAATTGCAATTTAGCCTAGACAATTCCTCCCATTTTTGCCCTCCAGTAATGGAACAACAGATCTCGGCCAGGTAAGGATTTTAAGGTGGAGGGGGGGGGGACGCAAGGCTGAGCGATGCACGAAAGACAACCGGACTCTTCTTTTTTCTTTTTCTTTTTTGAGACAGAGAAAATACATGAGTTTAGAGCAACTTTCTCTTGACTGTGGTTTTTGTGTGACTGCTGGTAAGGCTCCTAGGAACAACAACAGCCTCATAATTTAAATTGGTCTTTGCTCCCCATAGAGATTTCTTCAGTTATGTAATACAAAACATAAACACTCAGTATTATAGAGGGAAACTTCTTATGATATTTAATTCATCAGTTTGGTAATGTTTCACAATTGTTGCATTTTCTTTTTTAAGTTCAATTGTTTTGAGGTTCAAGCAGGCTGTTTATTGTTGTTTTTGTTTGTTGTTGTTATCCTAGTTATCTTTGAAATAGCAGTACTGTGACTTTTCTCTATGAGCATGTATTCTTAAGGATATTTCCCCCACAGCGGCCACCCTCCCCACAGTAAGGGAACACACAATCTCATTTCTAGCGTATATTAAGCCAGAAGCTACCTTAAAATGCAAGTTCAGGCAGACAATCCACAGATAATTTGGTTCCCCATTAAATATCTCATCCCAGTGCTTAGAATCTACATCAGTGGATTATCTCTTAATTTTTCCAGTCACACTGGAAGATGATAGTCTAAAATTAAGACATTGGAAGCTTGGAGTTTCAATAGTAGAAGGTGAGCCACTCAAACAATGAAACTGTATTTTTAAAAACTCAGCTGCAAGAAGTTCTGCTCTCCCTGGTTGTCAGGACATGCTGCTTTCCTATGCTTGGTAACCGGAACATAAGATCAGATACTTTCTTTAAGCATCTGCTTCCATGCTCTCTCTGCTTCATGTAGGGATGGATGGCTTAGCCTTCCAGTCCACGACAATTTCAGAGATATTCATTCCTAAATCCATTCTGTCCCATTTTCTAAAGCAGAAAGGTGTACCATGAAATTCAGACAAGTGCAAAATCAAAAGGATAAATATTAGTTATACACATATTGACACCTTCAGTCTGCATGAAGTCCAGATCTTACAGCATGGTCATTTCAAGAGGGGCTTGTACCCCATAGCAGTGCAGCCCTGGAGTCCCAGGCATCTCTCTCAGCCAGCCTTCAGCCAGCCTGCCCAAGATGGATCTCCATCTTTGTTCTCCCCCCTCTTCTTCCCAGCATACCTTGCTCAAGATTCTTTCCTACCACCTCACACCCAGTTACCCTGCCCAGGTCCAAGATTCCTCTTAGATGGCCCATCAACACCTTTTGGCATGCTACCATCTCTATCCCAGGTGATGCCCTAGTTTGGAAAGAAAGCTTAGCCACCAGTGGCCAGCCTCCAGTGGCATGCAATCTTCCCTTCAATACTCCAAACAATCGAAATCCTACCATTTACAAATTTCTAGGGTCCCCCCCCAAAAAACTATAACAATATGTTCAGTGAGTTATAGACAAAGTGATTTCTCGCAGAGAGATCCCGTTGCGGGGCGGGCATGAAGGCATTTCTTGTTTGGGTTTTTGACCCTTGGGTCTACGCAGCTTCCAGGACCTGCCTGTCGTAGGGCAGAATTTTATGTTGCAATTTAAGGACAGCCCAGCGTCCTTATATTGGATCCCCATGCGGATCTCCTGTCACTCGTTTAGAGCTACGGATCTCCCGCCCCCCCTTCCCTGGTATAGGTGTACGTTGGCCTTGCTGTGCCGGGTAGGGGTCGCCTCCCCTTGAGAGGGGCCTGGTAGGAATTTTGTCCATTTGGCAGATTGGCCGAGCCACGTGGTTTTTGCCTACCATACAGCAAATAGTCACAACTTGTAAGGTTGGCGGTTAGGCATTGGTTCCGTGATTGGGTGGGCGTTTTCCCACCAAAGTGGTGTGAGTTATGGGAATTCCGCAAAGGAATCCGGGGGCTCAACTTTGCTGTCCAAACCCTGGCGGGTGCAGGGCCATGCAGGAGTCCCTGTGGACCCCTGGAGAGGGGGGACACGTCAAATCCGGTCCTGCTAACTCTCTTCAGTTAATGGTCTCCCATCGCTGACAAGTAGTCAGCTCTGTCCCGCTGCGACAGCTAGTCTTGCTGCTGACTAGGGTCAGCTCTGTCCCGATTGGACAGTTGGTGTGCTGACTAGGGTCAGCTCTGTCCCATTGGACAGTTGAACCAATGCCTACGCAACCACTCACTTGATTTGTAATTAAATAAAGTTGTGGCCAAAATAGAGCCAAAAACCCAAACCAAAATTAATGTCTCCGGTGTGAATCTATTGGGTGAAATGACTGGTGCCCTGCGCCCGCAATGCCTCTTCCCTTACTTTGCCTGAAAGTTGAGAAAGCTGCTTCAGCACTTCAGCTTTTAAATCCTGCGGGTTTGTTTTGGGTACAAGTATTAATTAAAAATTAAAAATTAATTTCATACTGGAACTTGGTCTGCAGTTTTAGCTGGTTTTGCTGCATGGCGTTGTTTATTGCTCCAAAAATGTCAAAAACAGCATCTTCTTCGCTATTTGAAAATACGTTCATTGTGTAATTTCAGATTACATAACTAACGTATTTCTAAACTAGCAAGGAAGATTTGTTATTTTGCTTTTCAATAAGAATCAAAACATGCACATGATGATATGATAACAGATTCTACGAATTAGGCCTCCACCCACAACAATTGGTAGATTTCTATTAAAGGATGTTTACCTGGAAATTATATGAGGAGGCAGAGAAAGAGACCCGTATAATGGCATGAGCTCGTATTCTTCTCTGTTATATCTCCATCTCTTTTAATGCACCTACATAAGTAGGTAAACCAATAGGTCATCATTGGCTATGATGATTTTCTTACAAGGTGTGAGGCTATAAAATATGTTTTAAAACTCCCTCAATAGGTTTTAACATAATTGGGTCAATGTGTGCACTTAAAACTTCCCTTTCCATAACTAGGCCCATAACTGGTGTTCAGGGAAATTTAAAACTATATGTATTTTAAATGTAGATTGAAACACACACACACACACACACACACACACACTATAAGGACCAAGTGTCAAAGAATGGAGACGTAAAGGGCATGTTTTGTCTGATGTTGCCTGAACACTGTGCCTACCAGAAGGCCTTAGGCAAGCCATTCCCTCTGAGCCTCAGCCCTGCTAATCTTACCTTACAGCACTTGTGGACAACTTGCAGTATTCTGCCTAATTTCATGTGACCCTTGGCTTTATGGAAGGTCGGGGAGAGAGAAAGAGATCCTTGTTCTGCTATTCTATTTGATCCTTGTTCCACCACACATCCTTTTCTTCCTACTGTTTTTAATCTGTGGGTCAACTTTTTAAACAACTTTTTAAACAAATCAGAAGCTGAACTGAGGTCAGGGACTGATACCCAAACAGACCCTCCAAGTGTCCCTCTTTTCCAGAGACATCCCTGATTTAGAGAAGCCGTCCCAGTTTCTGATTTGATCCTGGAATGTCCCACTTTTCTTTAGGATGTCCCTATTTTCATTGGAGAAATGCTGGAGGGTATGGAGTTATCCGATCCCTGAGCCATGTGAAGGCCATCCTGTATAGGGAAGGGTTTTTTTTTTTTTTTTTGGTTTTTTTAAGGTTTAATGTTTTATAATGTTTTAATATATGTTGGAAGCTGCCCAGAGTGGCTGGGGCAACCCAGTAAGATGTGTGGGATATAAATAGTAAAATTATCGTTATGGAATGGGACGTCCCTATTTTCTTCTGAGAAATTTTGGAGGGTATGCCTCAATAACTGAATAAGTTATTGGTCATAGAACTGTACTACAGTGATAGGCATTCTATAGCCTAATAGGTTGTTGTTGTTGTTGTTTTATACCCCACATATCTGACTGGGTTAATCCAGCGCTGAAGGAAGTGATCAATCATCAATCATTTCTTGCTGCCTAAGAGATAGAATAGGAACCAGAGGGAGGGAAGGAAGGAAGGAAGGAAGGAAGGAAGGAAGGAAGGAAGATTGTGAATGTCACAGAGGCAGCCAAGAAAAAGACGAAAGTAAAATGCAGTTAGAAATGGGTAAACAAAGGGTGCCTTGCAAACTGCCTTACAAACATCCTTGTAAAAACTTTACAATGATGACACACTCTGTAAATCTATATTTTATTCTGGGATGTGAATTTTGGACAAGAGAAATGTTATAGCTGCCAACTGGTGGCCAGACTCTGCAGTCAACTTCCTCTCCCTTTTAATATGTCTCATCTGGAGAGTGGGCTTTTTGACCTGAACATGTGACTTATGCGTTGCTATGGCCAAGATATGAACTGGAATGATGGTGTCGGTGTTGATCTGTAGGCATAAGTTTCTGTCTGTGTTGGATGACTGAAAGTGAGGCTTGCCTGAGGCGAGGCCAGCTACTAGGGGCTGCTCACTGGTTAAATTAGCTCATACCCTCCAACATTACTCCAATGAAAATAGGGACGTCCCATTCCATAATGATAATTTGACTATTTATAACCAAAACATGTGACTGGGTTGCCTCAGCCACTCTGAGCAGCTTCCAACATAAATGAAAACATAATAAAACATTGAACATTAAAGGAAAAAAAACCTATACAGGATTGTCTTCAGACAGTTTGGGAGTCAGATAACTCCATACCCTCCAGCATGTCTCCAATGAAAATAGGGACATTCTAAGGAAAAGCCGGACATTCTGAGACGGCTTGTCTAAATCAGGGTCGTCCCTGGAAAACAGGGAAACTTGGAGGGTCTGTTAGCTGCTGGTAACTATCTGCGTAACTTATTAAGACAGCAAGTTGTTTTTTATTCTCATAGAGAGAGAGAGAGAGAGAGAGAGAGAGAGAGAGAGAGAGAGAGGTCAAGAATTTGTCTCCTATGTACTCATGCAACCATTTCAGCATGCATGACGACCAAAAGTCAGCTATTGAGGCCTGTTATTAAACACACACACACACACACACACGAATGAGTTGCTGAGTGGCTTGGCTACTCTGATTGCCAAACATATTAAACAGTTTTTCAAAATGAAATAACTGTTCCTATATCCCATACCTAAATATACCCCCCCTCCCCAGCCTAAGTTAGTCAAACCAATTGTTTTTCATTATGGGTTACTTGCCTGCCAATTTTTGCTCTAAGGAACTAAGAGATCTTTGACATATAGCAATTAGGATGGCAAAAGCAATCTAGTTAGGTAAAATTTATGCCTCTGCAAATGAAAAATATAAATAAATAAACAAAAGCTCCCAACAATAATGGGAACACTGCAATTTAAGACATCATTAGAGGGGTTCCTAAAGAAACACCAGGGGGAAGGGTGCTTACGAAGAAGAAACAAGGAAATGATACAGTGAAGTAACTGAACGGTCCAGCCTGATGCCTCGGTTCTGTGAGTGTAATGCTGTTCCCAGCCTCTTGCGCCCTCCAGAACTGTTCTAAGGGTTTAGTGGCTCTCCAGAACAGTGTGAGATGTGACACAGGAGATGGGATGTGGGGCGAAGGGAGAACCCAGAAAAATCACTTCCCTGCCTTGCACAAGTATTAGATGAGTGTAAGCCCCATCTATGGATGGAATGGCCATTGGATATTCTCTCTCTCTCTCTCTCTCTCTCTCTCTCACACACACACACACACACACACACACAGTATATATTTTATCCCACCCTTTACCGAGGACCTCAGGGTAGGGTCTAACAACATGATGAACACAGTTAAAACAGCCACAGTTAAAATAATAATAATTTAATAATAATAATTTCTTATTTCTACCCGGCCCATCTGGCTTAGTTTCCCCAGCCACTCTGGGGAAACAGTATCTTTCTCAGTAAAACACTACACTCCATTCAATCCTCCATAGCGTACGGACCAGCTTCCCCAAAAATGCTCGGGGCACCTCAGAAAGCTTGATCATTTTCTTCTTGAAACTTGGTTCCCATTTTCCACTTATATCAACGGTGTCATGTCATGGCTGCTACAACTGTGAAGTGAACCCTACGTGTGGGGAGCTAGCAGCCATTCCTGTGGTTACAGCTGTGCTTCTACCCGTTGCTGTGGCCAGGCAAATGGCTACCATCTCCCCGTGTCACCACCAGCTTCATTTCACACCCGACTTTCTCTCCACACAGTGTTATCGTTGATGCTTCACGAGTATCAAAGGATGTCAGAGGATTTCGATCTGGATCAGATTTTGCTGTAAGCTGCCGCTTGTTTCAGCTGCTGAGTGGATAGTCAGGTAGATTGCCCGTGATAGGTGAAGAAGAGTAAGAATTTGGATTTGATATCCCGCTTTATCACTACGCTAAGGAGTCTCAAAGCGGCTAACAATCTCCTTTTCCCTTCCTCCCCCACAACAAACACTCTGTGAGGTGAGTGGGGCTGAGAGACTTCAAAGAAGTGTGACTAGCCCAAGGTCACCCAGCAGCTGCATGTGGAGGAGCGGAGACACGAACCCGGTTCACCAGATTACAAGTCCACCACTCTTAACCACTACACCACACTGGCTCTCTAACACCCAAACCTGACACCTCAGACAGTCATTGTTTGGGTCCCTGGCTGACCACACATCCAGAAGCATTGTCAGTCAATGCAGTGCTTAAAAAGCTATACTGAGGCCTGGATTTTCTGACTGAAAGGGACAGGACATACTGTAGGTCGCCTTTCTGCATTTTCCCCCCTCTCAAGGTGCACATCAGTGCTGGCAAGGGAGGGTATCTGCTTCCATTAACTGTCTCTTCTACAAGAAGTCTCACTTTCTATTTCAGATTTCCTATGTGAAAATCTAGATGTTGGGATTTATTCTTCTGTTGATGCATGGTTGGAACTTTCATTAACGCTAATGGGAATTATGCACACATATGGAGAAAAAATATATACCACATGGTGATAATGACTTGCATTTATATAATGTCTTCCGTCTCAAATCACTTTCAAACTGTTCCACTGCTAATTTCATCTGTTTGTTAGTCCTGGTACTGTACTCTGGGGCAGGCAGGGGAATGCAATTTTAACATCTGACCAAGAGATTAGCTTTTGCAATCTGTCAAATTGTGTCCATCCGTCTTCTCTATTTTATTTGTGGTCAACAGGCATTCCATAAATACAAGCTGGCAAGTCTGTCTATAGTCTTCAGTGATATCAGGCCAACCATGTTTCCCAGATGCAGGATAGATTATTTCACAAGCAAGGAGGCTACTTTCTCATGTGCCTCTCTTTTGAATAGCTTGTCTGAATCTGCTGACCCCCCTCCAGTCACTGCTGCCTGATACAATTCTTCTAGGATGTGGCTGATTCCGAACAGCTTTGTAGCCATACACCCAGCACCCGGGATATATATGTACCTTTGCAGACAGATGCAGCCATTTTCATCTTGCAGTCACACATACCAGCAGGTACTCTGGAATATCTGGAAGGTGTATGGAAGTTTTTGTATTTGTACACTTCAACAAAACTATTCCCAAAGCTGCATGCAGAACGACAGAATTATTCAGTCAAGCTGAGCTGATTCAAGCAAACATGCAGGTATGCTAATCAGTGACATAACAACGACGATTCACTATGTGTACCTTCCTCCTCTACCAAAGCAGCATGCCACAGCAACCATAAAATCAAACAAGGTAATCACACAGTGATGAAGAATTTCTAAAAGCAGTAACAAAAACATGGAACGCATCCAATACTTTTTTTTAAGGCTAAAAGATAGTCATTTTAGTACATTTCATCCTGCTTTCCTTCCCTCACAGGACTCAAGGAAGTGCACATAGGTATCCCAAGTTGTTTCTTGGGCACTGCCCAGATCACAGACCTGCTTGGCTTCAGCAAGATGGCGGCATGGTGTGTCCATTCTAAAGCTGGTAGCAAGAAAACTAGGTGTTGTACCTTAAAAGCCCATTGAAACAAGGGTGTTTCTCATATTTGGTAAATAAAAAATAAAAAAATCTGAGAGATCAACTGGGAGCACCAGGCTAGGGGGACCAGGCTAGTCCCCTAAATGTTCCCCTGGTGCTTCCTTCTCCCCAAAATTGCTCTTGCAAGTTGGCACCTCTGACCCTAACTGTTCCACTATGAAAAATTTTGCAGCACACCACTGACTGGGAGACCATTCCAAAGACCTGTGCCCCATCAAAGAAGAGTCCACCTTCTTCAAAAACAGCACACTTGGTATGTCATCTGAAACTGTTAAACACACCCCTGGCTAACAGCTGCTCCATCACCAGCTGTGGACTTCGATAGACCAAGGAGCACTTCCAAGCTAGTTATTGGCAAACCCATCCAGAAGAGGTCTGGGCACCTCATCTAGATCATCCACATCCTTGAGTAGTAGCTATCTCCATCAACTCTATTCTGTTCCTGATGATAGGTTCCAGCCCATCACTTCTACTGCTTCCCTGGGATCGGCAGGACTTGCCACTCCATGACTAGCATCTACCAATTTAATGGTTGCAACATTGGAGTCAAATGCTCCCTCTAGCTCAGGCATAGGCAAACTCGGCCCTCCAGATGTTTTGGGACTACAACTCCCACCATCCCTAGCTAACAGGACCAATGGTCAGGGATGATGGGAATTGTAGTCTCAAAACATCTGGAGGGCCGAGTTTGCCTATGCCTGCTCTAGCTGGTCCCTTTTTGAATCAGTCAAAGTTCCCACGCAGTCTTCAGAGGCAGCCCCATGTAGAGTGTGTTGCAGTAATCCAAATGCGATTAAAGCATGCGTCACCATGGCCACATCTGACACCTCAAAGAGCTGGCACAGCTGACTTGCCTTTGACTTTCTTCATAATCTTCCTTATCCCTTCCTCACTTTCATTTGCCTGATGCATTCATATTTCATAAAACAAGCTGTCTTTAATAACCTGATATGAAGTCCAAAGATCTACCCTGATGTTCAAAATGTTGCCCACACATTGCATGAAACATTTTCCTCTGTTCTTCCCAGCCACTTTTTTTTTTCCTTAAGGGGGGTGTCATTATTATGTTCTCTCCCTGCCTGTTAGTGTAATTTTAATTTATCATTAAGCATCACTTTGCTTTTTAACATAAAGAATTCAGTGTGCTTGATGGAGCAGCACTTCATGGAAAGTTAGTTTCTCCACAGCAACAACTGTTTAGAAGAGAGTTTATTAATTTATCAGAGCCTTATGTTCAATTTCAGATTTTTTAGCTTAGGAACTAACAATCAACCGCACCTGTTACCAATTAAAGTATTAATGGCACATCAATCAAAGAAAAATCACTGCAAAAGGAGATTACACAAGCTCTGTACTCATGTCAATTTTTTTTTTTGGAAGTCATCCTTTATTTCCCAAAAGAAATTAAATCCATAAACTATCCACGACCAATTCCAGACGTGGCTTTTTTGCTCCAATGTTTGTAGAGGCTTAACACCTGAGCCTTGGAGGGCAAGTATTTTGTTTCAATGAAGGAACTGGGTGTCCTGTATTTAAAAGGCAATAATGTTGTTTTAAACACAGATGCCAGCAGGACACTCTAAATGCTTTTACAAAGCTTGACAAAAGTTAATTACTAGGTTTACAAAGAGCCATAAAGCGCTAGTAAAGGGGGAGATTGATGGGATCTTATTGTTACTCACAAGTTTTTATGTTTACCTGTAACTGGCAAGGTGCTGTGGCACTGGGGAGAGAAATTGCACAGGAGATGTTGCACTTCATCAACCTTTTTATTCTGGAGAAATACTAGAGAGCGTATTCTCCTATGGACAGACTTGCGATATAAGGACTGGTGTCATACAGTTTTGGAGACCTTTTTGCTAAAAAAATAAATCAGGATACATCCAAGAATATATCGAAAAATCTGAACTCCTATCAAAGTGAAACAAGTTCCGTGAGAAATGTAAAGTGGAAGAAAAACTTAAGGAAGTTTAAATATAAATAATGGGGGGAAATAGTATTAAATAAGAGTATACAAGAGAAATGGAAGGAGAATGAAGACATTGCAACTGAGAATATTGGAAGTCAAACACTGGGCAAGGTGGGGGGTGGTAAAGGATAAAGGTGATGGAGGGGTAAGAAGGAACACAAAAGGTGTGTATATTTTTAAAGGTATATATGTGTAGAGGTTTATATGTGTAGTATATATGTATATGTATATATATATGTACATGTGTATGTCTTTTTTTAACAAATAAAAATTAAATATTAAAAAAATAAAATTAAAATAAATCAGGAAAACAGTACCGTCAGTGAAAAAAATAATCGCCAGTATTGATTGCTCATCCCCCCCTTCAAAACACAAAGAATGTACAAACTGAGCACCATGGATTATTCTTTTGTAAATAAAATGTACTCATTGACATGAACTAACACATATGGTATGTGGGTGTCTGAGTGCATGAATGTGATGAAATTTGGGAGTTGGGTTTTGTTGTTGCAGTTTTCTAGTTCATTTTTTTGTGTGGATCGCTTGAGCTTTCTTCCTGGTGGGGAAGGGTGGAGATAAAAGGTTATGTTCAGAGTAGCCCAATGGACTTGAGCTAACCAGGATGAGAAGCTGAAGTCTGTTGATTACAATGGGTCTGCTTTGAGGTATGACTTGGTCGGTGCCTCCCAATAGATTTGAAACAGAATTTATTTCTGCGTTTTTATTCCAGTTGACTAGCCCAGCTCTAGGATCTCAAAGTAGGTTCCAACATCAAATTGTACATGGGCAATGCAACCCGAGGAATGCCGGCTGTGAGGAGTAGGCATCATTGATCTTAGCTGCATGTACAACTGCAGATTTAACATCTCTAGAAGAATCACTTACTAGCAGCCAGGGCCAGGGATCTGTAATGGACTTGTTTATTTTGTGGGTCAAATAAATATCTGGTCATGCTTTCCAGTTTGTCAGAGAGCCTGAAAAACCCTAAAAAGGACATTCACGTTTGTACAACAAACTGAGTTTCTTGATCTTTTGGAAAATAAAACACTTGGACTTCTGTTTTCCTGTTTGAGAAATGGAAACATATTTTTAGAAGGGGTTTTAACACTTAAAATACTCGATTCTTCCTTCCTTCTTCTTCTTTTTTAAAAAAGGCCTGTCAGATTCCTTCCTCTTGTTTGCTTCAGAAAGTGGTGCTTTGATTGTCCATTAGAGAGTTGTTTACATTTCTCCAAAAGCTCCATTTAGTTTTCCTGACAAGGTGGAATAAGTGACTGACTGTGATGGATAGAGGCACCTGTCCTAATGGCTGCTCAAACTGTGCCCACTAGTGCACGTTACATTGATAAATTGACAACAGTTGGGACATGCTCTGCTAACAGCAAGAATGAGGCTACTAGGACAAACACAGGCGGTTAGACAGTCTGCTTTAATATTCTTGGGAAAGGTATACAGACTTCTAATCTAACACCCCAACAGCTGCAGTGAGAAATTAGTGCGGAGGTTGGGTTTCTTTGTTACCTCAGTATTATCATGGGTAGCTAGTTTGGGAAGTATACTTTGCAGTCAAAGTATTTCCCAGTCTTCTTGTTGAATACGCACCTGCAATGCTTGCATCTGGGACTCCAGTTTCCTAAAACGGAGGGCGGCAGGGGTGGGTTATTTATGCCTTCTCACATGTAGTGTGTGAAGGGGAGGAAAAAGGAGTGTGAAGGCATGTTAGCCTTCATAGCGGTAAATCTGAAGTTGTTCTTGCCATCCTTAACAAGGAATCGATCACACCATCAGTTCTCAAGCCAAATCACAGGAAAGGAGATGACCGTCTAAGCCTCTACTAGGACACCGTAGAAAAAAAGAGGCGGCTCTGGTAGGGCAATTTATTGTGATAAATGGTAACCCCAAGTGCAGGCGTCTCCCTCTGTATGCATAAAAATTTCCGCGCCTTGATGACACCCAGTTAGGCGTTTATCACTTCTGCTCCACATTGCTGACAGCGACTGGGAGAGTAGGGCTCAAGCATGGTTTGATAACGTCAGGATACAGGTACATCTCGTTACACGTGCTACAAGGAGAAAGGGCTAATTTTGGGTAGCTTCCACTTTCTTGTTTATCATCATACCTGAAGGAGCGTCTCCACCCCCATCAGTCAGCCCGGACACTGAGGTCCAGTGCCGAGGGCCGTCTGGTGGTTCCCTCGCTGCGTGAAGCCAAGTTACAGGGAACCAGGCAGAGGGCCTTCTCGGTAGTGGCACCCGCCCTGTGGAACGCCCTCCCTTCAGATGTCAAAGAGAACAACAATTACCAGACCTTTAGAAGACATCTGAAGGCAGCCCTGTTTAGGGAGGCTTTTAATGTTTTATAGATTATTGTATTTTAATGCTCTGTTGAAAGCCGCCCAGAGTGGCTGGGGAAACCCAGCCAGATGGGCGGGGTATAAATAATAAATTATTATTATATATTATTATTATTATCATGCATAGTTCTGTCATAGTGTGGCTCTTCCAAGGCCTTCATTGTTGTGGGTGGCATTGAGTTGCGTAGTGATGAGATGGTTCAGTCCCACAATTTTGATGGAAAACATGCTTGACCCTGTGACCTGACCGCCATTTCCATGTTTACGATGCCAGTTTCCCCTGCCAAGTTACTGTGTTTATGGCAGTGAATGGATAATTTGGGGCCCGCCAGATGTTACTAGATTCCAACTTGCACCATCTCTGACTACTGGCTAGGCTGAGTGGGCCTGAAAGGAGTTGGACTCCAACAACAGCTGATTCTTCATCCCTGGTTTATGTGAAGCACATCTGACTGGTTGCCACCTCCCTGCAACCAACTCCCCCAGCATCTGCCTCACTCTGCGTAATGTTAGGGATGGCCCTGTGGATGGAAGTGCCTAGGCAATTTTGATTGTTTTCGAGCAAGATCACAATCAAGGACCACCTCTCTCCATATGAGCCCACCCAAAACCTGTGACCATCATCTGAGACCCTTCTTTGTACGTCTCCTCCACAAGAGGTCCAGAGAGGCAGCAACACAAAAACAGACCTTTTGTGCCTTGGCTCCCCATTTCTGCAATGCCCTCCCCAGGGAGGTTTGGCTGGTTCCTCCAACCAGGACTTTGGCGGATTAATATCTCATACCCTTTTAAATGTTTTTGTGGGAGAGGCTGGGGAGTTATTGGTTTGGGGGGGGTTGTTCTTGTTTTTTATTATGTATTTTGTGTTGTTTTTTCTTGTATGTTGTGAACTGCCCTGAGATCTACACATGAATGGCAATATATATATATATATATATATATATATATATATATATATATATATATATATATATATATATATGTGTGTGTGTGTGTGTGTGTGTGTGTGTGTGTGTATATATATATATATATATATATATATATATATATATATATGGCTGCAGCTCTATGCATAGTTACTTGGGAATTACTCTGTGGGATGCATCAGAGCATGCCGTAAATCTTTCGTTACATTTTCTTGATTATAAAGCAACGTCATTTAAAAAACAGAGGTTAGCATGCAGAAGCAATCTTGGTGGCATCTATCCACTAAGCTTCAGACCTTCCTTCCGAGGTCCAGCAAAGACTGGGAATGATTATTTTCCAGAGGAACTGTACAAAAGTTGACCAATTATTTTATCCTATAGCCAAGTCTGCTTTTGTTACTTTTCCGTTGCTTTGGTTACTTCTTGTTTTCAAACGCTGTTACCTGCTCTGAGCTTAGGGATATATGACAGTTAAAAATCTAAATAAATATTGCCAATGCTGTGCATTATAATCACTGAGAGTAAGATTTATGCTCAAGGGGAAACATCCCAGTTATTTGAATCATGGACTGATGAACAATTTCAGAACTTTATGGCCGTCTCCCCCTCCCTTTCCCCAATCAAACTACTATCCAATCAAACTAGCATTGCATAATCCAGCTATATCCTAAGTACTTGAGCAGTCAGTGGGTTCACCTTAATTCATAGGGGCTGGATAATTTCATCCCAAGACTGAGCCAGTGCAGAAAACATCGCAGCAGCCTAATGCCAGGCCATTTTTTTTAAAAGAAAAGAATGCAAAAGCAGAGGAGGAAGTATGGACAACAATAATACTCACCTCTAAATCTGCCTCCAAACGGCCTCAATGCTGATTTTATGTTAAGACACAGTTTGCCTTTATGATCTGCATGGATAATGAAGCAATTAACAGCCATCATATACAAAACATGCAAGTAGTCCATTAGATACCAAGCAAACCATTAGCTATACCATGTGTAAGCTGATGTGACTGGATGGTTCCGTACGCCAGTCCTGAAGGTTTGCCAGAGACCCTATTGGGACAGGCAGCAGTTGGTGTTATGAGGAATTCTGATTTGCTGGCAGTCAACTGCAACCCCCACCTGCCAGTGACGTATTTAGAGGTAGACATGGTTATGTATACAGCAAGTGGGTAGATCCTGCCCAATTTTAGCAGGGCTTTCAATGCAAACCCCTTCACGATCCTGGAGCAAGGCACAGAGGTGCGTTGCTCCAGCAAATGAACAATTGGGAACTTGTTTTGTTCTTCTAATTTGTTCTTTGCAGCAGCCACTGGGGTAGGGGTGAGCTGTCTCCCAATTTGATAGTCTCAGAGATGCTGCAGGAGAGGATGTTTAAACCCTTCTTGTTCTATATTTGACTTCAATAAAGCTGCTGTTGGCCCCACATTTCCCCTAAATGGAGCTAGCAGTTTCAGGGGGTGTTTTAGAATGGGGAAAACAGCATTGTGGATGCCCATGTGGTACCTTCCAGATGTTCTGGGCTACAATGCACATCACCCCCAGCTATTGGCCATGCTGGCTGGAGATGATGGATGTCCAGGCGTCCCCAAACTGCGGCCCTCCAAATGTATTGGCCTACAACTCCCATGATCCCTAGCTAACAGGACCAGTGGTCAGGGATGATGGGAATTGTAGTCCAAAACATCTGAAGGGTCAAAGTTTGGGGATGCCTGCTGTAGTCCACAACATCTGGAAGGTGACATAATGGCTACCCCTGGTTTAACCATCTCTCCAGTCTTCTGTCTTCATAGTATTTGGAGCTTTCCATGTTTTTTTCTTAACACACACACAAATGGTCACAACTCTCCCATGGATCATGTAATTTGACTCCAGGGAAGATGACCCTTGTAGCAGCCATGCTAAATTGACGACCCCATGACCATCTGTGAAATGGCCCCATCATTTGAAAGCATTGAGAAGTTTCTACTACATGGATGGTACAAAAACGCCCCGGAATGTTTAGCTACAAACTCCTTAATCCAATTTGTTGTAGAGGAAGCACTTTCTCTTTGCTCCTTTCCTGGGAATCAGAATTCTAGGCAAGCATTCTTATTTATACAGGGTTGTGTTGTCCTCACACTAGACATGGAACAACAAACGAATTTAAATAAACGAGGAATTTTCGATGGCCAAGGATCACCCATGAGAGCTCTGAGCTTTTGTTTGCAAAGAAACTTTGGGGGCTGGAAGTCATTCCTCCCCAGGTGTCCTTGACAGTAGAGAGAACCAGCAGAGCTTTTGCTCAGACTCGCATGCTTAATAAAACAGATATCCAAGATAGGGAGATTATTATTAAGGCAGGGCCTGTCCTTTATTAGGCCTTCTTTCAAACAAATACAAACAAGCCCTGTGAAAGTATCACAGTAAGGGAGGATGAAATTAAAAAGCCAAGCACAATGGCATTAGCATGAGAGGTTATGACAAACGCAATCATTATTGTAAACAAATCCTCAATGCATGTAATCCACAAAGAAACTCTGAAACAATCCTTTTCCTCCATAGGGATCTGCTGTGGTATAGAATAATACAGTATCATTATAATAATATATAAAAAAAGGGAGAGAGCCATGAGGCATATCGCTAAGAGAGAAAACAACATCAAAACATAACACAGAGAAGAAAAGGAAGCAGACGGTCTATTGTTTTTCTGCCCAGGGCGAAGGGAACAAAGAATTTTTAAAGAATGTTAACGTCATACCCCTGAGTTTGACCACAAGTGAAAATGACCTGCCTGGAACTTGAATGAGTCTAGGAAATTTTTTGTTATCTCTGCTTCTTTATTGATGTGTGTTGTTTTTCCACTGTGTACATGTGCATGCGCGCAGCACAACTGTGGGAGCTCACCCCATTTATAATGAATCCAACCCAGGAACGTAATTTTACAAATGCACTTTTACATTTAGAATGCTGTTATCATAAAAACAAAACACACACTGTGCGGGTAGTCAGCCTGACTTATAGCAGCTTGGTTCAACCTCGGCGAGATAACCAAGAGTAATGGTTTTTGATAATCAAGCCGCAGTATTAATATAACATGAACCGTAAATGCTTTTGTGCTGCAGCTCTGAGTAAGCTACCAAATCTCATTGGAATATAAAGGAGTAAAGCAGTATGCCTCTTTGTTTTCTCTCCTAAAATAAAGTGCTTCAGAGCCTTGCCATAGATGCTCCCCACCCCCCACCCCCAGGCAGATTGTGAAAGTATTTTCTGAAGTGGATTGCTCTATAGGTGAATCACTGATCCTCATGTTCACATTTCGCTCCAGCCAGAAAAGTGCTCTGCAAAACTTGTCTGTGAGGTCTTGTACATAGCTGTCAACCCTCCTTTTTTTGCGGGAAACTCCCTTATTCCAATGCCATTTCCCGCTGCTATACCGGATTGTTGATATCCCTTAAATTTCCCGGATTTCAAAGGAAGCAGCTCCTCTCCCTCCCTGCCGGCCAGGGAGGCTCCTCAGCTGCGTTGCTCGGCTGCCAATAAGGAGTCTGAGACCGACTGGGGGCGGAGCTTGCATGCCTTGTGCAGCCAGACCCTCACTCCCAACCAGACAGCCAGCCTGCCTGTGGTCTATGCGCTCGCTCTTTCGCTCACCCATTCACACGCAGCCTCTGGAGCACAGGGTGGCGAGGCTACTTGGTGCCATTGCACCGCCCTCGCGGCATCCCTTATTTTCAAATCCAAAAGTTTGGAAAAAATCCCTTATTTTCAAATCCGAAAGTTGACAGCTATGGTCTTGTATGGTGGTGTTCAGATTCAGAGCAACCAGTAATGAAGGTCAGTTTTCGCAGTGGGGCCTATCGGTGTCCACAAGATGAATACAGTGGTACCTTGGTTTACAACCATAATCCGTTCTGGGGGTCCATTTGTAAAGCAAAACAGGTTGTAACCCAAGGCGTGCTTTCGCCAATGGGGCCTCCCAAAAAAATTGGTTCGTAATCCAAATAAAAATGGGTTGTAATCCAAAAAAAGTTTGCAGATTGGGACATGTACTTCTGGGTTTGACGTGTTTGTAATCCAAAACGTATGCAACCCAGACTGTTTGCAAACCAAGGTACCACTGTACTACTGTTTCATAAAATATCAGGGTGGTGTACAGCAATACAAAAACATCCAGATTTTTCATTGTTTTGCTTCATGCTGCTTTTAATGCATGCATATGTTTATTGTAAGTTGCTTTTGGTTATGCGCACCTTTTTTGATCAAATTACGTAGCGAAAATTAGGGTGCCCATTAGATTTGATGGTGCATTTACATTCGCCAGCAAATACTTTTTTTGGTTTCAAGGTTTTGAAAGCTGAGGTGCACATTAGATTCAATGGCACATTGGGTTCACATAAATACGGTACTTTGGTACCAACGCGGCTAAAAAGTTTAATAATGATGATAACAACAACCCTTTAAAAACAGGACAAACTGATCATTGCGACACTGGCGACTCAATAAAATGTTAAACAACTGCATAGGCCTATTGGCATAACAAAAAGTCTTCAAGAGATGTCTGAAAGTCAAAAGGAGGAATGCCTACTGAATCTGTTGAAAGTATGTTCCACAGCATGGGACTGGGAACAATAAATACCCATCTTCTATCAAAGACCTGTTAGGCCTCTGTTAGGTCAACCCTTGTTGACATCTCTAGGCTTCTAGTTTTATATATATTTAATCAATAAGTTGTTTGATCTGCAATCTAATATATGGCAGTGCTTTTCCTGAACACTTTTATGAGTATTTGTTTAAGTATTTATTTATTTTTAACTCAACTTCTGCACTAATAATGGGAGAAGACAATTCTTTCTTCATCACCTTTATAGCCTTGAAATTGTGTATGAACTAATGCAAGGATGTGGAAACTGTGGCCTTCCAGATGCTGTTGTACTCCGACTCCCATTATCCATGACACTTGGCTATACTGGCTGGGGCTGATGGGAGTTGGAGTCTGCAAACGTCTGCAGGGCCACAATTCCCTATCTCTGGCTTAACGGAACTCATTCCAGCTGCAACTAATAGTGAGGAAAGAGCCTAAATTACTGTATTCCAGTTTTCATCAAGGCAGGGGGACGGGACATGCTACTTGTAAGATTTATGTGATGTGGAGTTCAGCCTATCAAAAACAAAGGAGTTTTGATGAATGTAGCTGATTTTATATACATTGTATATACACGAACACCACACAAATGTTAATAGAATTATACTGAGTCAAAGCACAAGGCAACTATGAAAACAATATATTCCTAAAGTAGCAGTGTCACTACCACGTCATTTTCAAAGTAGATCTGTCATCAGAACATGTTCTGTTTCAAAGAACTATAATCTCTCATTAAGCTAAACACTGTTTTACTGGCCGTATTTTTTTCCACATATAAAAACTCACATTGCTTATGAGGCTAATTTAATATCAACGAGTGGTGTGGTACAAATTGATGACAGAGCTGCCTTTCTTGAAATCTCACATTTATTTCTTGCGGGTGGTGCATTAAACAGAGCTCCAACTCCTAACTACTTTTGATCATTAACAATCCCATGGCAATGTTGGGGTTGTGTGTGTGTGTGTGTGTGTGTTTTACAAGACTCCAAGTGTTAAATTAATCACATCAACCTGTCAAATTCCAGCTCATGTAATCTTGCATTCCTAAAATTCCAATTTCAACTGGAATCGTTAATTCTTTCTCCACAAAACATATCCAGAGGTGCAGTGCAAGGCTTATGTGGCTGAAGCAGAAAAAGTGGAATGATTCTTACCCAACCTGGAGGGAACTCGGTGTTATGTCAAACAGGCAACTTCTGCCAGCCATAGCTTACGCTTATTGTGACGACGTGGCTTGGTTCATCTCCTACCAAGCAACAGCCAGTAAAATGAGTTGGAGAAATGGGTTAAGAGTGAAATCCAAACCCCACTCCCTAAAGTGGGATTTTGTGGAGCAGCAGAACCACTGCAGAGGAAGATGGAGGGACAAAACAATTAGGCCACATCCCTGTGCCACCTCTGGCCTGCCACAATTGGGTACACATCTGGCACAATATCATCTGGCAACAACAGCAAGATGATCTCAGGATCCCTCCACATCCTTGGAACAGCCATTTGGACTTGTAGCAGTACACCTCTTGCCTTGCACACACAGCGGCCAGTGGGAATGTGGCTCATTCCAAACCTCCGTCTGATGTAAGAGAGGTTTGGGTTGCTCTGTTATTTATAGGTTTCATTTATAACGAAACTTTTTAACCTACCTTTCTAAGAACATGCTAACTCGAGACACCTAAGCTTTGGCAAGAACCATTTCAAACAGAAGCGGAACAAAAAAAAAACAGCCAAAACAGCAGAGTGGATAAGTCAAGGACCTAATTTTACAGATGCACAGGCCTTTTTTTTCTAGCCAGAACTCATCAGCAGGACCGGTGCCATGGATTTTGGCGCCCTAGGCGAGGGGGCGGGCCATGTGACATCATTGCGCATGACGTGCGGTGCCCCGCCCCCTGCCCTGCCGGGCACCCCGCGCCGCCGCGATTTTCGCCGCTGATTGGGGTGGCGACGGGCGGTGGCGGGGGGGCGAGGGGCAGGCTGGCCAGCACCCCTCCATTTTGGTGCCCTGCCACCGTGGTTTTTGCCTCAAGCTGCTTGCTCCGCCGCTGGTTGGGGCGGCACCGGGCGGCAGCGGGGGGCAGGCTGGCCAGCGCCCCCTCCATTTTGGCGCCCTAGGCAACTGCCTAGTTCGCCTAAATGGACGCGCCGGCCCTGCTCATCAGTACTCAGTTCAGGCACCTCTCAGGTGGGCGCCATTGCCATTCTAAGAGAACAAGGGAGGCATTCGTGGTGAGTTCTGGCACTTCTTCCCCCCCCCCCTAGAAAAATAGCACTGCAAAGGATCCAACTGAATAATAAGGATCCAAGCACATAAACAGGGGGTCATGTAAATCTCTCTGGGAAGGTGTGTAATGCCCGAGTAAGAACATGAGTAAGTGATCCTAGTTGTTATACAAGGCATGGGGTGCTAAATCTGCATTTCATAATTTTGACAGCGGCTATACTGTACATGCTATACAAGCCATTTAAACATGATTTTTTTTAAGTGACATACATATAAAATGAACGAAGGCTGTAGTTCCAGCACAATACTGGCATTTCAAGATACTTCCTCCCTTCCCTCCTCATTAAGGCTCATCCATGTGAGTTACTTCACTGACACCTCTGTGCTTCCAATCAGTTTTCATAGTTCTAAACTTAAAAAAGGTTCGCAGTACCAGTTTTCGGTTTGCCCCCATCTGCATCCAAATAGCTGAAATCATTAAGAAGCATTACAAATTGCATTAGCCACTTCATAACCCTTAAAAGGGAAAGACTACAAAGGATGAACAAGGGGAAGGAATTACCCCTTACCCCAAAACAAACGAAAAACAGGGCAAGAGTCCACGCAGAAGAGAGATGTTATGGTTTGGCTTTGATTCTTTCCATAGCTATTGTTAAAACGACCATTGCTTACAGGTGTTGTGGCAGGGCAAAGTTTGTGTCCTCTGGCAGCGGATGAAAGGATATAGTCTCCTTTTGACATGATGCGAAACATACTTTATAACTGGATACACTAGAAAGAAATCATGGCGCCCTGTTCCAAAGTCAGACAAAGCAGCATAGATTTAGATCACTGGCATGATTTATTCTACTTCAAGGGGATGACCCAAAGTTTCCTTCAAGTGGTGTGGTTGCTGCTGAAACTGATGGCACTTGGCTTCCCAGACAGTCTCCCATTTGGTCACTGGTCAGACCTAGGTTAATGCCTTTGGGGGGCTGGGAGCTTGCCCTGGGATGTTTGGCAGCTCATTCAAAGTTAAACACTTTGAAGTAACCAAGGGTTAAATCAGTAGTTCAAACCCATTGAAATCAACACGGACGTTTAGTCATGACTACTGATGTAAGAAAACGTCATTTTCTGTTTCTGCCCCTTAATCGACACATGTAGCAATGTTTCTGTTCCGTTGCAGTTCATCTTTTGCCAAAATCTATGTTGTTCTCCCCATTGTCTGCTGTGGTGAAATTACATAACTTGTGTCATTTATGTAATTAATAATGTAAATTACATTGTCATTACGTTGCCCCCCCACAATTCATTTCAACCCAAAGGAAACTGTGCAAATGTGGGAAATACCAATCAATAATTTGTGGACTGAAAGCAACAACAGTGAATGTCCATCATATTTTCTGGATTGAGTTCCATTCTGGACATGGGACAAATAAGCAAACACCAGTAATTTCCACTGCCATTTCTCTTTTCCTAGGAATTCTCTGACATCCCTAGTCAATACAACTTATGTTCTACTGAACTAAGCATGACAAACCTAGTCTGAATCCAACCCTATGATTCCAATGTCAAGTGTAGAGCCAGTGCTATAAATCTCTTCAACTGAAGTAAAGGGGGCAGGGAAGTGCTTAACCTTAGCCAGCTTGTGTCAAATTATTAATAAAACGTCACCTTTTGGGGGGTATAAACTATTTTGAGCAGCAGGAATCCTGATCTGATTGGATCCCTCTTCTGCAAGAATGGTTAATCATTGTTAATCCAGCCCTGAAAACCAGTTCTTATAGCAGAATGAACTAATGATGTCAAGCGAGACTATCACATATGGCATCTTGTTTTGAAAATACTGGGTCTATATTTAAAATTGTTTTTGAGTTTTCCTCTGGGCTGCTGAGGCTATACATTTGTCATCTTGACCTATCCTAGCAGGATCACAATTCTGTGGGCTAGTCTCCAGGTAGCTACTTTTGTTGTTGTTGTTGAAGCAATAGTTTGTTGTTCAGACAGCTGGCTTGAGTTTGCTTACTTACTAGATAAGTTTTTCTTGTAGAAGAGCTAATGTCTCAATCGAAAAAGCTCCATTTTATGAATCGATAGCGACGTGACTTTAAGATACAAAAGAAACAGAAATACAGCCTGTTTGTGCTATATAAGGTCTATGGTTTTGCTATTTCTTACTTCCACAGATAAGCACTAAAAGAAGAAGTGTACAGAATGGTCATATTTTGCTGTATGAAGTGGACAGCTTCCTATTGTCTTACCTTTTCAATGGTAAAGGTTAATACTTTATTATTAAATATCCTCTCTTTGATTTAAGGTGTATGGGGTATTTGACTGACCAGTCAAAGGGTAGCCGATGAGTCTCAAACCTTGCACACCTCCTTCCAGCAACTCCGGCAGCCAAGCTGGTGCCAAACATATTGCTCTGCTTTCTTTTGGACCACATCAGTGAGGCTGGGGGGGGGGGGTGGCTGGCTGGCTGTGTCATCTGGGCAGTCCAGGACCTCCATACACACTGCCCAGTCTTATGCCCATGGAGAAATCACTTCAGTGCTTTTAACACAGTGCTTTGACTTTATCCCCAGAGGCACACTCCACTGTCTCTCAAGACAGACAGAGGCCAACAACAACATGTCTTTGATTTCCTCTATTTTAAGCATCATTTAGTTTTAGCTATTATGCAAGCCTGGATTGGAGAACCTGTGGCCCTCCAGGTGTTGTTGGGTTCCGACTACCATCCGCCCCTGCCAGCATGGCAAGTGGTCAGGAATTATGGGAGCCCAACAAAATATGGAGGCCCACGGGCTCCCTACTGATGATATAAGTGGATGTTTGGGGGACTATTTCCCAAGATCTATTCGATTTCTTCCCCCCTCCCCCAAATGTTCTAAATAACAATTCTGAAATGAGCTTTGCTTATTATATTACATCAGATATTCCTACAGTCTCTTAGCGGCTCTTGATGCATATCAATAACAAGTGACTGAATCCATTCTAGTTTCATTGGCAGCCTCACCTCAAAATTGTCGCTGCCCTAGGGGTCATGAACAGGGAAGTGGGGTCGTGTGGGTTTTTCTGGACCGCTTGCTGTGACTATAAAACTATTTGATGGCACCGGGATGGCTTGATGGGAATTTCAAGTAATACATTCCAGCTATGTGAGTTCTACTTATTAGGACCCTAACAGGCAGCTCTCTGAATGTTGACAATGATCTTGTCTGTGGAAACAGACCTGTTGGGTTGCTCGGGATCAAGGGGCTTAAATGCCATGGCATTGCCATAATGTCTTCTCCATTGGAAACTTCAGATGGTTCTGGATTCAGGAGCTAGACTCTTGATGGTGGACGGCCAAAGAGATCTTATTATACCTGTACATCGTTCAATGATCTCTAGTGGCTGCTTCCCGGAACCTTTGGATCCACCACAAAACTGAAGCTCTTCTTGCTGCCTTTTCAGCACCCTGCTCTGATAACAGGCCTTTTTCTTGTGGCTCATACAATGGGCCACTGGGCTGAGCTTCTTGTTCACCAGCAGAGAAGCTTCTCCAATAAAAACACTTGGCGGATGGCAACATTCAGAAAGGAATAACCTAGATGGCAAAAGCCAGAATTAAAACTGCCCCCGCAAACTATAAATAATCATGGAATCCATGGTTCTCATGAGATCATGGCAAGTATTTCTATTTAGATACATGACCCTTGGCACACTGGATTTCCTGAAAAATGAAGGACCAGCTGGGGTTAATGGCCTACAGCTATGCCTAAGGCCATCAAGTCTCCCAGTCAGTCATTAATCCCCAGGATGTACCCTGGGCCTTGATCATTTCTTCTTAATTAAGGCCTTAGATCCTCAGGATCCTTCCATTGTGCCAGGAGACTCTTTACTTCAAGGAATGTGTTTTATGTAGCCTCAGCTTCCTCCCAACTTTTCCCTCTTACTCTAAAGATATTTGACATGACACGTTCCAATTTCCTTCCTAATGGCCAATGTTTAATATGGCTTACACACAATTATTCCCCCCCCCTTTAATCTTTGGCACAGGCCCTTTACTCCAAAAACTGGGGTGGGGTGGGGTGTATTAGGTGGAGGGGGGATTAATCCTTTTTATTTTTTTTGTCCCATGAGAAAATATAACTGTCATTTCTGCATGAAGGATATTGAACCTAAAGTAAATAACTAGCCAGGTTTTAAAAGCTTCCATCTTTAAAGCAAATAAATCCCAAATTAAATACATCTAAATGAGAAGGGGAGGGAACCAGAAAACATTTAGTAAGGATAAACAGATACGGCATGAGGAAAGAACTAAAAATGAGAGATGCAGTGACAGAATCCATTTCTTCTTTCCAGGTCTTAGCCATTCATTTTTCATTTACTCTTGGGGGTCGTTGTATTTTTATTAATTCTGGTTCATAAAGTAAGTCTTAATTACAATTTAAAGTAATAGCAAAAACAAACAAAAGCACCTCATTACAGCAAAGTTGCATTGCTCTGAAAATATGCTTAATTTTAAACTAGAGGGGGGTTTCCTGCATAGACCTTTTGCTTCTATTTTCAGAGCATTTGTCTATTATCTTTGAGAATTCTGGGAGAACAGGTGAGGTCCCTATAGACTGGAGGGATAGGGGTTCCCTAACAGCGGGTGGCACTGTGGTCTAAACCACAGAGCCTAGGGCTTGCCGATCAGAAGGTCGGCGGTTTGAATTCCCGCGATGGGGTGAGCTCCCATTGTTCAGTCCCAGCTCCTGCTCACCTAGAGTTCGAAAGCACGTCAAAGTGCAAGTAGATAAATAGGAACCGCTCTGGCGGAAAGGTAAACGGCATTTCTGTGTGCTGCTCTGGTTCACCAGAAGGGGCTTAGTCATGCTGGCCGCATGTCCCGGAAGCTGTACGCAGGCTCCCTCAGCCAGTAAAGCGAGATGAGCGCCGCAACCCCAGAGTCATCCACGACTGGACCTAACGGTCAGGGGTACCTTTACCTTTACTAAATTTTAGCACCCTTAACAAACTGGATTTTCGGCAGGGTGGGGATGCCATGCTTGTTGGAGTGTTGCAACAATCATTTAAATGTACAGTGCCTTGTACCCACAGGTGTGTAATGTGAACTTTGGGTGTATGAATAACGCCAAAGGATCAGAAAACTTCTGAGAGTTCATAATCAGGAGCTTGAGGCAACCTGAATCTACAAGATTATGAAAGACTGGAATCCTAAAAGGACTTTTCTTTGGAACATCCCTAAATGCATCAATTAATTAATCCCTAAATGCTATTCACTGACCTATGCCAAATCCCATTCATTAACGGTACTTTGAAGAGCTTTTAATATATTTTTATTCTTTTCATTCATAGTGTTTATTTAGCTCCTTTTAGTTTTTTATTCTTATATCACAGTCATTTTAATTCATTGTAGCTCACTAGCTTGAGCTCTATTGAAGAAAGGGCAAGGTATTAATGTTTAAAACAAATGCATATATAATAGCTCCCGGAGAAGGGATGTAAAGGTGTTCCCTCCATTTTATTATTCCTTTTGTTTTCATTATTTAAAACTTCATTTCTTTCATTCACTGAAATCACATTCATTTCATTAGTCATTTGTTTTTGCAATTCATGTTCCCGAGTCCTCCCCATTATTTTTCTAATAAAACCCTGCTTTTAAAAATATGCTCCCTCTTTCTGTGTGTAATGGAGATTTCAGTGCTTCTCCCCTGGCAGCCACCATTTTATTTCCCCAGAATGGTCTACCCATTTTGTATCTCAGTGTATCCTTCGGTGATGGTGTCGAGGCTGAAATGACAGCTGCCTTTTTTTGGGCCCTGGCAGTCTTCATTTGCAATTTCCAGTCGCTCCCCCAGAACGTTCCAGAATGATACCACACCAGGGCACAAAAATCAGACCAGTAAGCTGGAGAAACAAAACACCTGCCTCTTGCAGTGGGCAGAAAGAGGATTACAAAAAGGATCCCCATCCTTTTTTTACCCTCATTACTCACAATGTTCATTTCATATTGACTGAAAATTAGGACGCGGGTAGCGCTGTGGTCTAAACTACTGAGCCTAGGGTTTGCTGATCGGAAGGTCGGTGGTTCGAATTCCCTGTGACGGGGTGAGCTCCTGTTGCTCGGTCCCAGCTCCTGCCCACCTAGCAGTTCGAAAGCATGTCAAAGTGCAAGTAGATAAATAGGTACCGCTCCGGCATGCATGTTGAGTGTGAAGTTCAGAAGGGAAACTCTCCCTGTGTTCAAGGAAATGTACAGATAACCCTCACTGGGACTTGGAACCCTGCAGAATGTTGTATTATTGGGGTTCCCAATGTTCAGTTTAGAATGTCTATTTAGACCAGGGTTTCCCAAACTTAGGAACTCCAGCTGTTTTCGGAATACAATTCCCACTATCCTTGAACACTGGCCCTGTTAGCTAGGGATGATGGGAGTTGTAGTCCAAAAACAGCTAGAGACCCAAGTTTGGGGAACCTTGATTTAGACCAGGGGTGGCCAACTCCCAAGAGACTACGATCTACTTACAGTGATCTACCCCCGGGTTTTTTTTGGGGGGGGGGGTTCACGTCAAGGGTTGTTGAGCTTTTTTTAGGGAGGAGAAAAGCCCCGTTCTTAAGGGTTTTTGGGGAGAAAGAGGAGCAGCCACTCACCAACAGATCGCTGGGGGAACAAACAGCCTCACTAAGTAAACTCCATCTTCCAATCTGCAGAGAATGCAACAATGGAGGGGGGCGGGGTTTAGGGCCGGATTCCATTTTATCCTGCGATCGACCGTGATCTACCAAAACCTCCCAGGGAACTACCAGTACATCGCGATCAACCTGTTGGGCACCCCTGATTTAGACCTTTATGCACAATCTGAATGGCTGTAGCTCAGTGGCAGCATCTCCAGCTACGGATGGAAAAGACTCACTGTCTAAAACGCTGGAGAGCTGCTACCAGCTAGTGTAGACCATACGGAGCTACATGGATCGATGTCCGACTTGTTATCAGGCGGCTTCCTAAGTTCTTAGCACATGGAGATTGGAAATGTGGGGGACATTAGGGGCTGAGCTTGCAGGTGCGCCCCTCCTCACATTATGCGCCCCAGCTTGCTCACATGCATAGGGCTAATAGTCTCCCTGTATACCTGGTGCATCACAAACCTATTTCCATATTTTCATGTCTGCTTATCTCTAGGGCCTCTTATCCCCCCCCCCCCCCCCGCCTTCCTTCATATGCATTGAGCCCAGAAATAAGTGCTGACCTCAACTTTGTATTCTCTATCTATTATCACATTATGCCACAACCTCAGTATTATTTAAATGCTGGAGTTTTGCTGGAGATCTTAAGGAGTCTCACAATTGCAAAGTGTCACACAATTTCATACAGAATGACTACAGGTAAACAGCATATAAGCAGGAACATTGGCCACTTGTAGAATAACTCCCTCACCCTTACGCCTGCATTTCCAATTATATTCCTTTCTGGTAAACAGCAGACAATGACATTTCAACAGTTCAAGGCAGTAACCACAGAAGATTACCTAAGAAAATGAAAGAATCTTTTTAAAAAAAAAGCAATGGGGGATTTTTTTTTCTTTTTGTAGATTAAAAAGCATATTATTGCCATTAACCTGGGTTAAAAGCTGGGCTTGGATACAAAAAACTCTTTTTGCTAATCATGTTACAGATTAAAGAATTCATTCTCTAAGTGCTCCAACTTTGAATCTTCCAGCGAGGACAAACTTTGAACCTTGTTTAATGATGCTGGGGGAGACTTTCTTCTCTTGAACTACTGCTAAAAGACTTTAAAAATAAATAAATATTTTTTTTTATTAAAAAAAAGGAAAAAGGAAAATAATGTTATTTCAGCAATGAAGCACTTTAAGAGACTGACTGAAACCACAATGTATAAAAAGTATAAGTCGGGCTTGGCAGAAGTGAACTAAATAAATAGTGATGCTAAGCGACATATCTAACAATGTAGCCTCAGTGTCTTGTCATTAGCACAATTATGTCAGTACAGTCAATCAGCACATTGCCTTGACTTTAAAGGAAGAATCTGAATGCATGCTTTTAAAGTCGGAGGCAGGGAAGCAGCGGAACGGAGGGATCATCACATTAAAACAGCAAAGTGACTTCATAGCTATTCACGGCTCCTCTTTGCTTTTCTTTAAACAACCCACAAGGTTATACCTTTTTCAAGTGCTTTGTTATTGGAGTATTGCTAAAAAAAATTATTTTTATGGTTTCAATACCATCTGAAATAGGCTTAGGGTGGCAGAAGGGGTGGGGGGAAGAAATTGAGGCAAACATTCCTTTCGCAAAGGAGACACTGATTTACTACTTAAAAGTGATAATAAAGGGCATCCAGTCGTGATCTTCAAGCAGAGATAAACAGCGCACACACACACACACACACACACACACACACACACACACACCTTCCAGACCCTCCAAATGTCCCTATTTCCCACGGATTGTCCCGGATGAACATAAACCGTGCCGGTTTCTGATTTGATCCCGGAATGTCCCACTTTTCCTTAGGATGCCCCTATTTTCATCTGCAAAATGTTGGAGGGTATGGAGGTATGCGAACCCCAAACCAAGGAGGTAAGTAACTATATAACCTTTAGAAGACATCTGAAGGCAGACCTGTATAGAGAAGTTCTTTTAAATGTTTAATGTTTTATTATGTTTTTATATACGTTGAAAGCCGCTCAGAGTGGCTGGGACAACCCAGTCAGATGGGTGGGGTATTGTTGCTGCTGTTGTTGTTGTTGTTGAATAAGACGTCCCTATTTTAATCAGAGAGATGTTGGAAGATACGATCTTCCATCTGGGTAAGCAAAACGCTTTACCATAGTTGAAAGACACACCCCAGGCAGGCAAAAGCACTGAGGAGGATACTGAGCATAATGGTTATTGGCAAGTCCTGAAGCCTAGATTGAGAGGCCAGTTTATAATCCCAGTTGCAGAGGCAGGTTTTATTTTATTTTTATGCAGTTTTTGCTGCATAAAATAGCCACGTGGGCTCTTCCCATTAATACCTGACATTTAAAAGACATTTAAAAGAATCAAGCTATCACATCACATAAAGGGACGTGGGTGGCGCTGTGGTCTAAACCACAGAGCCTAGGGCTTGCTGATCAGAAGGTCAGCGGTTCGAATCCCCACGACAGGGTGAGTTCCCGTTGTTCAGTCCCTGCTCCTGCCAACCTAGCAGTTTGAAAGCACGTCAAAGTGCAAGTAGATAAATGGGTACCGCTCCGGCGGGAAGGTAAACAGCGTTTCCGTGCGCTGCTCTGGTTCACCAGAAGCGGCTTAGTCATGCTGGCCACATGACCAGCATGTCTGCTGTCTGCGTACAAATGCCGGCTCCTCAGCCTATAGAGCGAAATGAGCACCGCAACCCCAGAGTCGTCCGCGACTGGACCTAATGGTCAGGGGTACCTTTACCTTTATCACATCACTGGACATTGGTATGATTGGGCTAATCTGCTCTTGGTCTTACATCCCTGCCACTGTGGGGGCAGTGTGGTATCATAGTTAAGAGTGTCAGGCTAGGACCTGGGGGAGGCTAGAGCAGGTATCATCAACCATAGCTGGGATGACTGTGGTCGATAAGACAGGCACATCCATATACCACCCAATATCCCTAACACCGGGTAATTTTCGAACAAGTTAAAAAGCACAAGTCCCAATAGGGATACCTCAGGAGAACCAGCTTCTTTAATCTCTCAGTTATGACAGCTGTCCATTTATTCCTACTCTCTCTGTTTCCTGTTCCTTAACAGTTACAGATCCATAGGAGACCTGTCCTCTTATCACATGACTACTAAATCCTCTAAAAAGTACATATGTAATTATTTCGTGCAGCTTAAATTATCTCTCTTTTCATTAAACAAATAGCTCTAAATACCAGCTCTGCCATGTGCACTGTTCATTATATTTATATATCTGTTATTCTGCAGATTCCAAATACCTTACATAAAATATCAACAGATATAGGTGGGACCCGTTCTAGTCTCAATTCTGAGCTTAATAGAGAAGCTGCCTTTTATACAACTTTTGAAACAACTGCTCAACAGTTTGGGTGCAGGGAGGTAGAATCCAGGTACTTATCTCCTCAGCGTAGCGACCATGCAATGCATAGAAATACAAGTACAGACTGCTGTTTTCTGAGTGGATCTCTGGATTCGGAACATTTTATTTCTTTCATTATAATGTTGGTTGAACAAAAGGTACATTTATATGACTTTTCAGCATAATTAGAAGTTTTAGAGCAATTAGAAGGGCCTATATATATATGATAGTCAAATACCAAAGAAGATAGTTCTCTCTCTTGCACTTTCTTTTTTATTAAAACATAAAAGTTAACTTTTCATTTTCCCTGTTGGATCAAGCGAAATGTTCAGTTAACTTTCTTCTCTCTTTCAAACTATGCTGCATCAGCAAAAATTCAGTAAGGAACATTAATTATCAAATGTGCCAGTTTTGTGACTATTAAGTACCTCATTAGATTCTGTTTTGGAAATTGCATTTATGAGCATTTTTATACAAAAAAAAAAAAAAATTCTAGGCATGCTTGGCATTCTGTAACTCCACATATACAGTGTGAGATGAAGATCATCTATGCGGCTGCTGTAGCATATGTGGTTTTTGTTAAACTAAAAGCACTTCAAGCAAATTTGTTACTTTATCGCAGGAAATATAACATTTGAAATATGAAGCTCTGTAACCCCAATCTTCTCTGATCAACATGCTCAAAGGGCTTTCAGAGGGAGCAAAATAAATGTGCAGCAGAAAAGGGTTTAAACGAAAGAAAGAAGGTGTGAAATGGTTTTCCATTGCATTCTCCCACGTTACAATTAAAATACCATCTACAGATTTACACCTATCCATCCATCCATGTAAACACCTTTATGCTAATTTCTATTATACAACTCTCCCTCACGTTGATTAAATGAGCAGGTATGTATTTGGTTTTCTTTAGCAGGTACCGGTATATATACAGTATGTATATACTGTATTTGGCTTTCATATTACATACAAACCTTTCACTCTTAGAGCAGAAATCCTCATACTTTTAACAAAAGGAGGAGGGGAACGAGGCAGAAAATAAATAAATTAAAACTGTGTTTAAAATATATCATCTGTCCTAACCTTTCCTCCATTAGGGAAAATATGCCTGGAAAAAAGATTAAATACAAATTTGCTTTGCTTTTAAACCCACTTAAGAAGCACCTATCCCATCTGTCCATATAAATTCCAATGGAAAACACGATGACATGCAATTACTAATCTCAATGTACACAGCTATGCCTCGGGGACTTGGTGGTTCATATTTTACTGTTCTGTAATCAAATACAAAACTAATGAGTAAAAATATGCTTCCCCCAATAAATTCCCAGCACCTGGACAAGCGTCTGACAGGGAAATGGAAGATGCTCACACAAAATTCATTCTGCAAAGCTATTAAAGTGTTATACTTGCCAACAAGTGTTCATTAAACAAGAATGAAGGATCTTTATGCCAGTTCCTTACCAAAGGCTTTTTAATATTTTAATGGAGAGTAAAGACTATTTATCTGAACTCTGATCAGTTAATGTTCAAATCTGTTATGAAGAAACAAGGAGTCTTTTATAATACCTTTCATAAAAATCCACTTTGCAATGCTTCAAATAAAGACTAAGCACTGTAAAAGATTATGTTGCATATAAACAAAATCAGTATCGTTTTGAAATTATATGGTTATTCCTGGAACTCTTTCTCACATCGGAAATGTGTTTTGTATATGTTTTTATTTAAAGAGTGGTTTGATAAACACCCCCATGAAACAAATGGAAAAAGGGATTGGAGGTGACATCACTTTTTCAAGAGCTGGAAATAAAACAAAGCCAATTTCATGGGACAGATGAAAGACGAGTGAGAATAATAGAACCTACAAACCTAGTCCATATACCTCTTTAGGAAACAAGAGCTTAGATAGAGGTGATGGTAATCGAGAGATAATCTTCCATAAAGGAATCTGTGAGCTGCTTCTCATGTTACACTTGACATGGGTACTGAGCTGTTCTGCATAGCAGAATGCTAAACGGGGCAGCTTTTCTCTAAAAACCACTTAAGCTTCCCTGCAGGCAAACTTTAGTGGAATGTATTAAGGCGCACTTTGAGTCTGTGAATTTCATAATCTTTTGTACTGCACTCAGCTCCTTGCTTCTGTGTTTGGCACACCAGAGCATCAGAAAGCCTTGCCAGGGGTAAGGGTGGCTGGTCATTTTTCCACATGTATTATTTTATCTGTCCGTTCCGCCCTCATTCTGCACTAATCTGTGGATTTTTTAAGGGAAGAAATCCACATGAAAATTCATATTCAGATAGGACTTAAATACGTAGTTTGAACACATCGTTTTCAGGGAGGGGAAAAAAGACAGATCTCATTCTAAAACACACATTTTAATATGTACAGTCATAACTCCTTTTGCATCCGCCCCGTTTAAGGTCCATTTCGTCCAATGTCCACGGCAAACCCGGCAGTACCAGAGCGTTCCGGGTTTGCCGCACGAGCAAAAGCACTAAATCATGCTTTGCGCATGCGCAGAGCAGCACTTTGTCGACCGTCCCTTTTGTTGAGCGTCCGGGGCTCCGGAACGGATCCCGGACGCAAAAGGAGGTACGACTGTATTCTGTACATTTTAGAGCCAAGAACTGCATTGCTAAATTCAGTGAAGTGCAGCATCTGAAGGACAACTGCAGTTCACATTGTATCACAATTCACAAAGATCTAATTCTTCGATTCCCTGGCTGAAGGGCAACCTTGATGCCACTTATTAGTATGCCACAGTATGGAAGTACTACAGACTTTGAAGCATGCATTATAGGAGCCTCCTAATCCCATGCTTGCTTCTTCAATACTCCATCCTTGGCTCAGACACTTAGGTGGCTCCAAGCTATGTCCCCATCTATAGAGCGGTTGCTCAATCTTGCCAATGTTGGCAGCTGTGGTTTCCAAAATAAATAAATAGAAAGATTTGGGGATAAATACTTTGAATTTGTTCCAATGAACAGTTGTGTGCAAACAATTAAAGTTGATGATTATGATAAAAACAATGATGGTGATGACAACACAACATTTCTCCCAGCTGTCCTTCACCCAGACTAGAGGTCTCTAAATACTACATGTATTAGCAACCTTCTTAGAATAACTTGAACAGATCATGGGGGAAATTATGGAAAGAGAGTTGGAAATTTACGGCTTGTGAAGCGATAAGGGAAATTTTAACAAATATGTTTTACAGATGGTATTTAACACCAACCGTAATACGTAAAATGTATAAAACAAAATCAAATCTGTGTTGGAGGTGTAACAAAGTAGAGAGGACACTCATACATATGTGGTGGGCATGTGATAAAATCAAAAGCTTCTGGGATATAGTGTAAGAAGAGTTAAAGAAAATGTTTAAACAAAACTTTGTTTAAAAAAACCCAGAAGTTTTTTTATTGGGGGTATCTAGACACAGATATTGCCGGAGAAAATAAGAAAATATTCCTTTACGCCACAGGAGCGGCAAGAACACTAATTGCCAAACATTGGGCGGGGGGGGGGGGGGGATAAAAAAAAGAATGGCAAGACAAACTATTTGATTATATTGAATTGGCTAGATTGACAGAGGCAATTAGGGGTCAAACTAAGCAAAAATTCCAAAAAGAATGGGCAAAATATAGAGAATATCTTAAAAAGCAGTGCCCTCAAATTAATACTTGGACTTGTTTTGATTAATTTCTGCAGAATAATTTATGGTACTTAAGTTAAAAACAGAAAGAAAAAGGGGGCAATAATGAACTGAAAAGGAGACAGTTTATCAAAAATGAAAAAAGAACCGTGTTGAGGATGAAGGAAGTCAATTAGAAGAAAAGAAGAACTGAACAATGGTGTGTGTGTGTGTGTGTGATTGATTATTTGTTTTGTATAAGTTTTCGTATGTTATCATGTCTTATTTGTATTTTTGTTTTTTGTCTTTTGTGGTTGTTTGTTTTTCTTTTGATTCATGTTTAGTTTGACAAGTGTGTGTGTATGTGTTGTAAATAAACTCAATATATATATAAAATAGAATAACTCCAACAGATTCTACTTGCTTGACACCACTAAGGGTGGCTTTCCTACCACATTAACCCTCAGAGGGCCATATTGGGATGACCAACTAAGCATATTTCCCCACAATAAGAGTTCTTCCTGTCCCGGATTGCAGAAAGGCAGTGTACTTTTCTTGCTTTAAAAATGATGCCCGCTCATTTTCTATGTAATTAGCCAGTTCCACATGTGGAATCTGCTGTTATTATGTCTAGTTATTCCCTTAAACAGAAAGCAGAGCTGACGGACATAAATTTAACTCACAGAACCCTCCTTTTCTCAGAACCAATTGGCCTGTCAGGGTGAGATCCAAATCCAATGCTGCCATTGGTCCGGCAAATGTAAGAGAAGGGGAGCTGAATTTTCATATTTTCCACGTCCCTGTTACAGCCCCTTGTGCTATCCCTGAAAATATGCACCAAAGAATTGGGGGTCCCATCAGAATGGACGTGGTGGCAGGGTGTACATGCAGGGGGGAAAGGTCAAGGAGAAAAATGCTTCCCATTCTCTTATGTTAGCAGACAACTCTGCTGGATCAAAACCTATTTTGCATACATATATCTCAAAGTTGGCAAATATGAAAAATCAGATGTGTGTGTAGCAACCCTAAATCCAGGAGGTCATGATGTCATGAGAGGAAAGCAGAATTCCCCAGAGGGGTGAATGTACAATAAATAACTCTAAATTGTGGAAACAAGCAAATTAAACTGAACAATCCAGAAAAGGGGGTGGCCAGGAAGAATACATATATTTATAAAAAGAAAAAAGAAAGACATCGTGAAGCAAGTAACAGAACAGGCATTTGCCAAGAAGACTGGAAGAAAGATTCAATCTCACCCATGTTATTGATCTAGCTCAACCATCTTGCATTCAGATGCCAACCTAGAATCATTACTTGAAAATCTCCCAACTTTTTGGATTCAATTACACCAGTGCTTTTGCTCTGATACCAACTGCAAATGGCTGGCTGGCCATTAAAACTTTATACTCTTGAGTCTGAATCCGGCAAAGCATTTCAGCACATGCTTAATTTTAAAATTCCTTTGTGGCTCTAGAGGGTTGGTGCCCAATCCAAGCAACGTACATGAAAATTCATGAAAAGGTTCCCAGTGACGAGCACAGCAATCAGATCTGGCCCCCGTTAAGCCTCTCTCTCTCTAATCAGAGCACAATACAGAACACAAACCAAATTTAAAAGCTGCATCTCATGCAAGTCTATTCAATCTTTCATGAAATCAAATCTTTATGAATACAACTTAAATTTCTCCGTTAAAAAGTGTGTGTGTGTTTGTGTGTGTGTGAGATAGAGAGAGAGAGAGAGAGAGAGAGAGAGAGAAATTAAAATGACTTTCATGAATTTGCATATGTTAAATTATACAATTGCATGCACAGCTGCTAGTTTTATATATCCATATGAAGCCTGGAATGACATGTTTCAGTACTAGTTTTTAATGTCTGAAGAACAACCGACAGAGCTTTGCAAAGGCACAAAGATACTTAGCCGATCAAAGTACATAGGCTGGCTTACTTTGCACACATGGTACATTACAGCCATTGCATTTTGCTGAACTTTTACTAAATGAACTATTTGGATAGTGCCACACCTTATAGAATCCTTGAGAGTCATCTTGGCTACAGGATGTTATGTTGTACATAGCTCCTATTAAGGCAGAGATGAGAAACTTGTGGCCCTCCAGATGTTGATGCACTAAAACACCCATCATCTCTGACTATTGGATGTCCTGGCTGGGGCTGATGGGAGTTGAAGTCCAACAACACCTGGAGGCTCCCCATCCATTAGCTAAAGATACAAGCTGTGTTTCCAGATATTTTTGGACTCCAACTCCCTTCAGCCCAAGCCAGAAGGCACAAAAAGTTGTATTTAAAAAACATTTAAATGTGTACTTCAAAGATACTTTTGCTTCAAATATCTTACTTTATTTTAAAAACGTCTGTCTCCCAATTTGTCCACAGAGACTCAAGGTGGCTAAGAAACAGTAATATGCAAAGAATAAAAACAAATATAACCCCAAATTCCCTCAACATTTAGTCCAATCAATACATTACCGGTAACAATAACCCTTAACTAACCATTTTTGCCTTGGCTTATCTGAGTCAGTGACTCAAAGATAGGCATTTATACACATATTTTATCTCAGAAATTACACACATTTTCTCTCAAAATATGCATTTAAAAATATTTTTAAAATGGTTTTTAAGCAGAGAACTCTGTTGGAGCATTCGAGAGGCATTAAAGCCTGTGTACAACCAAGATCCGATCTGTACATTAGCCGGAGAGGTGCAGATCAGGTCAGTTCATATCTGAATTCGAAAATATCAAATTCCTCAAGCATTCCTCCATCTGTCCTGCTCACTGCACACTTCCCTGTGATGAAATGAGCAAATAAATCTGAACAGTGATCTTAACCGCACGACACGGCACTTCAATGACCACTTTACCAAATGCTAGCTGTAATCTGCATTGGATTTGCTGCTTTCCAATGACTAATTTTTCATCATGTACACAGATGCTCTTTCCTTGTAAAGGGCCTCCCTCCCTGCTTCACCCCACAGTCTTTCGCTCCGTTTGGTGTAAAGGGTAGCGTTGCATAGTGAAGCAACATGTCATGCAGTGCAAAAATTGTGCTACAAACGGTGGCTTTTGACGTAACGATTATTCAGTCTGTTGTGGAATTAAGCCTCAATGGAAAGAATGGCAACTGCTATCTGGTTAGGTACCATTTTTCTAGATCTCCGTTGAACAACTGCATACATCCACACGTAAGCCAGTCCCAAATAAGGCATGGATTTATAAGGTGGGAAAGCCTCTCCTCTTCACCGAGGGGAGGGGTTGTGGGCGGAAATCGCTTCCCGTGCTCATAGGGGGGCATGGGCGGGTCCCCTGCATCACAGAGTCCTGGGCCCACGTCATGCCCCCCCCAGCCAGCCAATCCGGCTGGCTGGGGGGCATGGTTTGGCCGCATTTAAACGGCTGCGAGCCCACGAGCTCCTGCTGTTTTGTTCCTGCTTCCTCGGATCTTCCTCCCTCCCTCTATGTCTTGCATTCAGCACATGACCTTGCTATGGACCTCGGTTGGTCGCCTGTTCAGGGGGCCTGGTAGGAATTTCCCCCACTTGGCAGATCGGCACCAGCTTGGTTTTTTGCCTACCTCGTAGCAAATCGTCACAACTTTGTAAGGTTTGGCGGTTAGGCATTGGAAAATGTGTTGTGTGTTGGAGGGGAGGTTGTGGCCATCACCTACCCCTCCCCTTGAAGGGTATTCCATTAAAGGAATCCGGCAGTCGTGGTTCCTGTCTGATGTCCAGGTGGTGACTAGGGCCATGACATGACCCTCCGGTGACTCTAGGGGAAATCTTCCAGTTGATTTGCATCAACAAGCTCCTCTTGTGTGACTCCCTGCAGAGCGGGCAGGAGTCAAGTATAGTCGGTTCGGATCCAATGTCTAAGCCAATACCACTCACATTCTGTAACCAATAAAGTTGTGGCCTTTTTTAGCCCATTAACCTTAACTACTTGTGTCCATGTGTCTTATTTCATCACAAAGCGGGGAGTGGGGCCTCGTCTCACAAGTGAATCCCCTGAGAGCAACTGCCACCTGGTTGATCCAGGGATCATCGGGCAATGTGAAATATAACCCTGAATATCTTTGGAAGCAGAGTAGGCCCCATCGGGACCACATAACACCGGTCCTAGAGGATCTTCACTGGTTCCCAGTACGTTTCTGAGCACAATTGTGTTGTGTTGGTGCTGACCTTTAAAGCTCTAAATGGCCTTGATCCAGTATACCTGAAGGAGAGTCTCCACCTCCGTTGCTCAGCCTGGACACTGAGGTCCTCCTCTAAGGGTCTTCTGCTGGTTCCCTCACTGCAAAAAGTGAAGTTACAGGGAACCAGGCAGAGGACCTTCTTGGTAGTGGTGCCCCCCCTTCAGATGTCAAGGAGATAAAGAATTACACAACTTTTAGAAGACATCTGAAGGCAGCCCTGTTTTGGGAGGTTTTTAATGCTTGATGTTTTTATTATGTTTTTAGAAATGCTGCAAGTCTCCCAGAGTGGCTGGGGAAACCCAACCAGATGGGTGGGGTTTAAACAATAACATGATGATGATGATGATGATGATGCAAGCCCGCTTTTCGATATAAAACAAATTCTAAAATTTCGCTGGAAATGAATTGGTTTATTTGGCATGAACATGCACACTAGTCTAGATGGGTATAATAAATCAAAGAGGTGTACTTCTGCAACACATAATCAGTTTGTGACATTCATTAACAGAAGGTGTGGTGAAGGCTGCTGTCTTCCAGAGGGAGAAATAGGAGAGGGAAACCAACAGGAAACCAATGGCCTTCCATATATTGCTGGACTCCTGCTCAGCCTGAATGGTCAGGGATGATGAGAACTGTAGCCCAAAAACATCTATAGGGCCATAAGTTACCCATCTCAGGCTTAAAACAAATGCTTAGAAAAATCCAGAGAGAATAGGTCTGTCAACAGCCATGTGTGATGACCTGGGAGTCAGACTCAGACGCTGAACCTGAGGGATCCCAGCCTGCACAGGATTCACTGCCTCCAGAACCAGCAGAGCCAGGGCTGGGGCCTGAGTCTCAAGGGGACTCACCTGTGCTGGATCCTCAGGTGCAGGCATCGGCTGAGGTTGATCTGGCTTCTAATGGGATGGAGGACTTATTGCCTGCAGGTGCTCCACTCCCCACCCAGTCAGGGGAAGCTGAGGTTGCCTCTGGGTCCGGTAACCCTCCAGCTTCTCCTGAGCTGCAAAGGCTAAGGGCAGAGAGGCGAAGGGAACTAAGTTCCCGCAGGAGGAGTGCTCGCCTCCAAGCCAGGAGAGGCGAGGCACCTGAGGATCGGAGCCGCCCTTTGCCTCGGGGCAGATAAAAGCCAGCCAGTCCCAGTCCCAAGTTGCAGGAGCAACATCGGTGCTGCCTAGTTCCTGTTCCTGCGTTCCTGACCTCAGCTTGGTTACTTCGGCTTCCTGACCTCGGCTTCCTGACCTCAGCTTTGTTACTTCGGCTTCCTGACCTCGGCTTCCTGACCTCGGCTTCGTGACCTCGGCTTCGTGACTTCGGCTTCGTGACTTCTGGCTTGGACTGACCTTGGACTGGACTAGACCTCGCCTATCGGATATCCCTCGGGACCAGCACACCATGCTTCCTAAATGGAACCTCCTTTTTACAAAGGTAGCATATTGACAAAAATAAGACAGGATGACCACCTATTTCATGACCGGCTACTTCATTTCCTACTGCAAAAATAAACTGGAAAAGAACGGTTGTCAGTAGAGACAGGCCTACAAAATTATCCTTTCTGTCTCCCTCTCTTTCTTCCCTCCCTGATTTTTCAATGAACCCGAAATATTGAGGGGTTTTTTTAATACCAAAGCTGGAACAAGATTATAGTTGTCCTTGTACGTTACCTTATAAGGAAGATTTTGACAGCACTAGATTGCACTCATAAAAACTAATGAAGATTCCTCCTTAATACGCATTGCTTTCTTCCAAGTTTGGACTTGAAGTGACAACGTTACAGAGAAATACCCTGCAGGTTTTTTATTTAAATTGCGTCCTATAAAACAATGTCCCCTTGTCAGTCACCACTAATTCAGCAGAAGTTAACCAATAAATCTCTCCAAAGGCCAGCAAAGCGCTTAACTTGGCACATCCCTAATAAAATTAGGAATGTGACTTTATTACATGAACCTTACGTAGGTTTGGCCAAGATATTAAGATTTTTGCTTATGGCAACAATGGCTAATGTGGATTGGTATTTTCATTATAACACACCCCACAGCATTTCCAAGTTACGTCTCAGGTTTCCAAATTGGACAATATTTTTCAACGGCATTTGACACATTGCTAGGTGCTGTGGCTGAAACGCTTGTCGCCAAAGCTGCACACAATTTAGCGTACTTAAAGGCAGTAAAGACTTTCGGTAATGCTAATTCTGCTGCATAAATGAGGGCAAATTAATTAATACTTCTATTAACGTAACCTGATTTCACTTTGTTCAAGCAGAGAAGCACTTATAAGCTTTTAACCCAAGCTCAGATATATTGTTTCAGCTCAAGGCAATTTTGCAAAGCGATTTATACAGGAATAAGCTGAAAATGCTGGTGGGGGGGGGGGACAGCAAGATTTGGAGGGTCTGAAATGCACACTTAGCATTTTCCCCCATTTCCACAGGAAAAACATATTTGCGAAATTGTTGGACGCTCTGCGCCCTCGGAGCATTTTATTTTAGAGAATCCTGTCATATTGTGCTTATAGTTCTTTTATCTATTCCCCACTTTCTCTCTCGTACCATCTCTTTCCTTCCATTTATAGCACCTCTATTCTTTTTTTCTCTTTTCTCTTCTTCCCCCACCCCTCTCTTTGCACCGCCTTTCACTTTCTTCCTTTGTTATGTATTGTTCAAACTATAATACCATCGGCTTTGGAGACAACAAGATAGTGGTCTCACCTGGCACCAGGTTAGCACTGTAGAAGCCAGTGGCCACACCTTTGGCAGAGCACAATATACGCAGGACACTGTCCCTCCTCCACACATAGCCGTTCTGTTTAACATGCAGCAATCTCAACCCTGCAAGACTATCAAGTCACGGAAGTTCACCTTATGATAAATACAACGTAGCATGAAAAAGAAGTATGATTGATGCCCACTAAGCAGACTGTTTATCAGACAAACTCATTTTGCCAACTTTGACATAAACTGTTAGTTTTCTTATCGGACTGACATTGCGAGACCAGCACCTTGGTAGAAAAAAAACTTCCCAAGAACTCTTCAATGACCTCTAAACAGCGCTATCTTATCATCATCTGACTTTCTACCACAATAAATCATTCACAAATAGGTTAAAAGAAAAGCTGATATTAGAAAATGGATTTATTTTCCATAGCTATAGACTTCAAAATGTGGCAAGACTTTCAGTGGAACTGGGTGATGTTGATAAAGTGTGCAAGGAGACTCTTTGCTTCCACTGATGTTTTGTGAGACAACTGTCTAATGTGATTTGTTATCTCCCAGAGAGAGAAAGAACTTGATTGCTATTCATTGGGCCCTTATTAATTGTTTTGTGGCCACTTTATAATTTGGTTCTCAATACCAAACTTGGGGGCAGAAAGAGATTCCTTGGCCTGAACCCAGTGAGGTCTTCTACAAATGGAAAATGTCCTTCTATTCAGAGAAGGGCAGCTTCTGTTCTCAGAAGAAGCTTGGGTCCAGAATGGAAGAGAAGAGTTACATTTTTGCCTCCACCCTACAGCTCCAAAAAATAACTCCCATGCAGATCCAGAAAATCCTCTCAAGGAGATCGGGCTGGGGGTGGTGCTCAAGTGGAAAGAAGAAACCAAGGCTCAGTTCCAACCACTCATGGAGTTCTTTTAAAACCACATAATGATCAGGAACCTTTGGAAAACAGGAGAGGGCTCGTGCACCTTTAATAGTTGTGATGGAAGCTACAAATTAAAGGTACAGGAGCTCTTTCCTCTTTTCCATTTAGCAACTTCCTTGAGAAGGGTGACATTCTCTCTCCCTGTGTGTGTATTTCACAGTAGACAGAAGTAATTATTTCTGTGTTAAGCATCCAGAAAGCAATATTATGTTACTGTACATGTGACTTGCAGTTAGGGTTCCCAAGACTGAAATTCTTTGATTTTGAATTTCAGAAGACGGTGACAACTCCAAGCTTCCTGGCAAGATATATTGCCCACGACAACCCATCTTCCTCTACAATGTGGCAACCACAGGGAAGTTTGCATGCTCAGTCCACAAGGTTCAACAGTGAGGCCCAGCAATTCTGGCCCGTGCCCTGCGTTCAGTGCCATGCTTCCCTTAACATGTTCCAGAAATGAACTCTCTGCTTTTGCACTGGGTTTCCTTGGCAGTTGAGTTGGTGTGGCCTGAAAGCAGGGAATGAAAAACAACAACAACAGTAACCCTATTCACACGTTGCTCCCTGTGAGGGCTATGTGAGGAGGATGGAGTGGGACTTTCTTCCCCTGAGACTGCACACCACGCCAACGCGGACGCCTGGAAAGTAGTGCCTTTGCATAAAGAGTTTCGTGCTTCTGCACCAAAATCAACTGGAATGCATTAGCCAGGCAGCATTGCTTCCTCTTTCCCATGTGATGCCCTAAATATATGCAATGTGTGAAGAGGGCTGCCGTCATAAGACTATTACTTCAAAACGTTATCCTCATTTTATGATTCCACGTGCATTGCAGCAAAAAAAAAAAACACTTCCACCTGGCTGTTAGGCACACCTGTTCAGATGCACTGTTGTGCCAAATCTGAATGGGAAAAGAGTGAGTGGGTCTTGCCTAAATGAGTGTGGGACAAAAGAGTATGGTCAGGCTGCTCCCTCTCAATAATAATAATAATAATAATAATAATAATATAATATATTGTATTAGAAGAGGGTGAGTGTGGGACTAAATGAGTGTGGGACAAAAGAGTATGGTCAGGCTGCCCCCCTCTTAATAATAATAATAATAATAATAATATATTGTATTAGGAGAGGGTGAACATGTTCATGGAATCTGTCACCTATTCCGGCTCAGTCCTAAAGTAGATTCAATATGAAAATTAAAGGGAGAAAGGTAATTTCATTTGCTTTCTGTAAGCCAATATATGTTCCTGATGATTGCTGTCATCCCTTCGTCTGGTTGGCATCTCACACTACGTTTCACCCATTTAGTCCTTTTGCCCTAGTTGTCTTTCGCAAATGCATAACACCTAATGGACCCTTGGCTTACACAGACATTGTGCTCTTCACTGTTGCCGTGTGAGTGATTGAAGAATTATACCAGAGTCATTTCCCCCTACACGCCTGATCCTTTCTCCCTTCTTTCTCCAAAACTGAACATGAAAGTGGTAGCCAAGGAGGCCTCACTCTGAACTCAGCATGGCCTTTGAGTCATTTTTACAAATATGGCAGTAACAGAAGCAAAAACAAATCTTGGTTTACTGCTGAAAAACACTCGCTGAGTAATATAAAGCAAATTTACTTCAATTTACTACAGATAATCATATGCAGATCTGGAGTCTTTATATTTTACAGCTCTCCTTAATTCCACATCTTCCAACTGCAGACAGTACGCACATAAAACATTTCATCATAGTGTTTCGATGGAGTTCCTCTCCCCTCTAAAAAACAAAAACTGTTTCGGTAACACCATATCCCACCCCAAATTCCTCATCACATTATTTAAAATACTGTTTTCCATGTCAAGGTTGCAAAACTGCACTGACATGACTAATTGAGATGTAACTGAGAGCTGCACAATGCAAAGTAGCGATGGGGGGGGGAGAGAAAATGGAGCTGCATTTTAAAGGTCTTTGCTTAAGAGAACATAATGCAGATAAGCAGTTTAACTACACAGTATTTGTCAGGCTGAACAATAGTTCCCAGCTCAGGAGAACAAAAGTCATTTCCTCCCCCACCATTTTGGTATTTAACATCTGTATCACCATCCTTAAGACACACATGTTAAGTGTACAGACAACGTGAGCGGGAAATATTATCCTCTCCCCTCACCCACTTTGGTTATCAAAACCTAATGAGCTCCAAAATAGATACATTCCCACTATTTCATATTAAAGAAAAGTTAGTTGCTGATCATTCGTCTAAAGCAGGCATGTCCAGCTCCTAAGAGACTGCGATCTACTCCCAGTATAAAAAAACTGGCAGTGATCTACCCATTGTCATTGGAAGAAGGAGAGAGAGAGAGAGAGAGAGAGAGAGAGAGAGAGAGAGAGAGAGAGTAAGAGGAGGAATGCCCAGAGGTGTTGAGCTTTTTTGGGGGAGAAATGCCATAAATCGCTCACAACAAAATCCACAGCTAACAAACACACGAAGCGCCAACCATTATATCCCAAATCGCAATCAGCAAACGCCAAACGACCACCTACTAGAGGCGATGGAGGAACAGAGTGAGGGGGGAGGGAGCAGAGACATTCATTCCCCCGGTTTTTTAATCCCGCAAGCAATAAGGATCCCGCGATCAACCATGATCACCCGGGGATCTACCTGTTGATTGCGGTCAACTGGCTGAACATGTCTGGCCTAAAGCATTCACGGAGTTACCCTGAAGGAGTGTCTCCACCCGCATCGTTCAGCTCCAAGGGCCTTCTGGTGGTTCCCTCACTGTGAGAAGTGAGGTTACAGGGAACCAGGCATAGGGCCTTCTCGGTAGTGGCGTCCGCCCTGTGGAACGCCCTCCCATCAGATGTCAAGGAGATAAAGAACTACACAGTTTTTAGAAGACATCTGAAGGCAGCCCTGTATCGGGAAGTTTTCAAACATTCAACATTTAATTATCTTTTTATATTCTGCTGCAAGCTGCCCAGAGTGGCTGGGGAAACCCAGCCAGATGGGCGGAGTATAAATAAAATCATCATCATCATCATGGGTTAGTTGGGGTTATTTCTTAGCCCCCAAACTGGTTTGTAGGTAGCCTTGGACAAACCTCTCTCTGTTAGACTCAGTACTCTTTCTGTAAAATGGAATTAACATTCTACTATTTGGAGAAATTTAGTGTATACTGGAGAAAAATGCTGCATAGAGCTAATGGGTCAAACAGCGTTAGCATTTGTGCCTATGCACAAGAACAGCCTTTGTTCAGTTTTCAAAGGGTTAACTGGGGAATGTTAAGAAGGAGAAAGGAAGAAAAATTAGAAGAACTGCGAAGGGGAAGAATGTGAAATTTGACTCTACCCAGCTTGTGTTTTGCTACACAGAGATCCAGTAATTTTTCTCATAGCAAATTATTAGAACATCAAGCTCTAGCAGGTATTTACTACCATCATCAATGCCCTCTCCTGATTGTGTGAGTTTAATGAAACTGGTACACTATTGGCAATCAGGTGCATGCAATTCCAACAGTAAATTCAGAAGAGGAAATCAGAACGCAGGTCTCTCCCCCCGCCATATTCCCCCTCCCCTTTGAGAATAATCTGGTTGTAACTCTTTGACTTTCAGAAGGACAGAATTAAATTGGACCTTTCATCTACCTAAATAGAAATATTCCTCTTTCATGCACCCTCTCCCATTCTCTACTTTTCATTTCAAGTCCATTCCACCAGAAAGTCCTCCAGCATGAGCCCTGTTGAAAAGTTCAGGAACTGTTTTAAGGCCACTGCAGTATTCTGAAACGTGTTGTAGATATTCTAAGCCTATAACCAAACTAAAGTATATGTACCTCAAACAATTGTGTCTTATTTATTTTCCTGTTTACCCCTACCTTCTGATCGCTTCCCTTACTTTGTTATTTCCCCAGTGTCAAATTTTAGATTGTAAGCTCCTTGGGGACAGGACCTCCATAAAGCATAATGCACACCAGGGGAGCCAAGTTGCCCCCAAGATTGAGGGGGCCTGGTGCGTATTGCATGTGTGTGACATCACATGCATGGAGTGATGTCACATCGTCTGCAGGAGGCCAAGCGCTCTGGAGGAACCGGCCACTGTGCCACACTCAGTTCCGCACTGGGCCTCCTCTGCCCCCTCAACATTGAGGGGCCCAGTCCCCTCCCAACAACTATTAAGGGGGCCAAAGACACCTTGACCCCCTAAGAGTTGGTATACCTGATGTTCACTGACAATGATACACAGTGGAACCTTGGTTCTTGAATTTAATCCGTTCCGGGAGTCCGCTTGACTCCCGAAAGCATTCGAAAACCAAGGCGCGGCTTCCGATTGGCTGCAGGAGCTTCCTGCACTCAAGCGGAAGCCGCGTCGGACGTTCGGCTTCCGAAAAACGTTTGAAAACAGGAACACTTACTTCCGGGTTTTTGGCGTTTGGGAGCTAAAACGTACGAGTACCAAGGCGTTCGAGAACCAAGGTAAAAGTGAGCCTGTGAACTATATTGCTTATGTTCCTGTTCTGTTTCCCCACATTCATCTAGCTCCCGTGTCAAATTTCAGAGTGGAAGCTATGCAGAGGCTGCCTTTGTGTACTATAATAAGAAAATAACAATTAATAAATAATAAATAATTTCGTACTAACACCAGCGACTGAAAAGCAAAATAAAAAGCGCCCACGTGATATATTATGCTAGCAAGCAGTCCTGCAACGCAGCTCTTAGTATTATTTTAAACAATGAAATTATTCAGAAATTATTCAGGAAATTCTTTGGAAGGGTTTGCTCGGTGGATTCCCCTAAGTCACAAACTGAAATACCACACGCAAGGAGAAATACAGTTCAGCTGCATAGTTCCATCTTGCATATGCAAATATCACAGCCCAATCTTATGTCAGCTTGAAAAGATAATGTCATGCAGAAAATTAAGACCATCTGATGAAATAATGTTATGAAATGTGGTTGGACAGAGCGGCTCGTGGCATGTAGCAGTTTCCACACCAAAACACAAGAGTCTGTGCAAGAAAACCTCAAGTTCTGAACACTTCAGCGAAATGCAGTTTATTCATTGAGGGACAGCTGGTGTGTGTTTGTACGTGTGTGTCTGCTAGTTAGGACAAGGTTGCATAGTATTTGTTAATTCAGTCTTGACACAGAAAATGTCTCGTGTTTCGGGGTATTCGTTATCAGTTTGTGAATTTCTGGGCCAAACTATGTTACAAGTTCAAACCCTGGTCTACCCCAATTGCATATCAAAGGTCGGGAAAGTGGGGGGTGGGGAACAGGTCCATTTTTTAAAGAGAAAATAAAGCTAACCTGTCTCCTTCTGACCCACAGCTGGGCATGGAAGTTAATTTCATTTGGTGCATCAAGTGAACATACCAAATTCATAAATATCGTTTTCATTTGGGGCAGACTCCAACATTAAGCAAATGGGTCTGCTGTAGCTTCCACCTATAGTTTGGCCCTCATCTGGTGGCAATTCAGGGGGGGGGGCTATTTTCTTTGGATTTATTTAGCCCTATCCTGTGGGCGAGACAAGATGAAACAGAGAACCTGGGGCTTCCACATGAAACAGCAGGCCGCTTTCGCCCCAATAATGTATAATAAAATAAAATGTCACAATAGCCAACCCGCCCCAAGAGAGCAGCAAATAAAACAGAATGCGGCAGGGATGTGCTAAGTATTATTTGGAAAGGGAAAGTAGGCAGAAGTAGGACCCAGGGCTTGATTCTAAAGGTAGTAGCCACACATTTGCTAGAATGTCTACTTCTGCCACGCTAACCACCCTCACTGTCACTATTTTTTAGGAACTTCCATTTTGCTCGGTCAGTCCACTTGACTCTGGGGCCTTGGACTACAACTCTCATCAACACCAGCCAACATGGTGCTGCTGACTGGTGGCATTGGGAGTTGTAGTCCTAAATGCCTGCACAGCAACAGGTTGGGGAATGCTCTCCTAAAGAATTTAATACGAACAATAAAGGCTTGAGGAGAACAAACAGGAGAGGCTAAAACACAAATACAGTGGTACCTCGCGTTAAGTACTTAATTCGTTCCGGAGGTCCGTTCTTAACCTGAAGCGTACTTAACCTGAAGCACCACTTTAGCTAGTGGGGCCTCCCGCTGCCGCTGCGCCGCGAGAGCACAATTTCTGTTCTTAGTGGAGTTCTTAACCTGAAGCGTACTTAACCTGAAGCATACTTAACCCGAGGTACCACTCTATTTTGTAGTTACATTCCAGCAATCTCTTTCTGAAAGCTGATGAAAAGTCCTGACAGGCCTTTATTGGAACATAGATTAACTGCACCAGAGCCTCATTTCAAGAGTTATTTTGGAGGAGGGGGGCCGGAAACCTATACAATTAGTTTGGGACTATCAAAGCAATTCTAGAGTCCTTTGGTGGCACAGTGCTTATCTGCATTCACTCTCTTTCTCCTTCCCGCCATAAAATGAAATAGAAGTAAACGTTCCCATAATACTGCATTATTTACCACTGGTAGTTTGCTAATGTTAGAATCACTGAATTAATAGCATCACTGCCACTAATATACGCTCAATAACGAGTTGGCATGCAGAGGCAAAAATGCCTATTCATTAACATTGCCTCACCTTCACATCTCTCCCTTTAGAAATTAATCCGTTCCCCCAAATAAACTCACTTGCTCGCCATTTGCATAATCCAGTTATCATTCCAGAGAATCCCATAAAAGAGCCTTAAATATGAGCTGTAGTAGCTGCAAAATTGTCTCAAGTGCCACTGCCAAAAACTCAGATTAATCTCAAATTAGCAGCTATGTTTGAAAACGCAGGCATATATTTGTCTTTTCTTCTCATTGCTATTAACTCTGACCCAGCCACTAGTTGAAGTGGTCATGCAAACAACAAATAATCCTGTTTAAAGTAGGTCCACGATTAATAAAGTTACTAGATCATTATTGCGAAATGTTCACACGTCGGTGCGTCACTTCCATTTGTAGAATCAACCACCATCTAAAAACGAGGAAGCAGTTATTCTTGACTCCATCTTCAGTACAGACCAGAAATTTGTACCTTTCTCCTTCTCTGCTTCATCATATAGGAAGAGGAAATCCCTCCATTTTACATTTTACCATGGTTTTGTATTGAAACTTGAGTCTAGTGATTACGCTTGACTACCAAACGGATAATTTTTGAACTTTAGTTTACTGTTCTTATATTGATGTAATGCTAAGGCATTGGCTTGATTTAGTGCTGGCAAGGCATTAATGGAAGTGGTATCCCCAATCTCCTCACCAAGCTACAATTTCCAGAGTGAAACTTAGTTCTTCAGCTTAAGCCAAGAAAAAGTTTTCTTCAAGAATTATTTGGTTTGCATTATCAGTGAATATTTGTATATGTATCCAAGTCTTGAGAACCACTGAAGAAGCCCGGAACCTTCCGTGGGAGTGTGCCATCCGCAAGCCCCAATCAAAGGGCCCCATTGGGGGCGAATAACGGCCTCCTAAACTACAGGACTGCCTGGGCGAAACAGGTGAAAAACGCCGGCACCCTGTCTCTTCATCTTTATGTACATCTTTATTAACATTTGTTGGTAATATCATCAACTCCTCACACTATTGGGAACCACAGTGAACTTACCTTTGTTGATATCTTCAGGAATTTATTTAAAGGAAATCTGAAGACTGAGTTTAACATCTGGAAGACATACTAGAATTAGATATTGAGATGGTATCAAACATTTGAAAATATACATTGTTATTAGATATCAACAGTCTGTTTTCAGATTTATCAGGTTATAAGTCATTGTGGCTTTTGTATAAGACTCTATATATTCTTCTCAGAATTTGGTGACTAATATATGATAAAGAATGTATAATTGACTTTGAGATAATTGTGTGCCGCCAATGTGTTGCATATGTTATACTAGATGACTTCTAAAGTGGCATGAGAGTGCTTTCGGTTTATGATATGGTTGTGGCCTTATATACTGACACATGTAAATGACACACAAGCTGTGTTTCCTTCTCATATGCACAGAAGCAGCATCTCAAGCCAACTGCTGCTTTCATTTTACTACTTACGTTTTTCATTTATCTCAGGTATTTTTTGTACCTGAGGTTTTATTTTGTTTTGGTATTTTTTTTTTAAGTGTGCATTGACTTTTAGAAAGAGATAGATTCTTGCACCTTTTGCTGTTAGATGTCTCACTGTTTCTCCATCTCATCATTCAGCTGTTTCTTCTGGCAAAGCCAGAAACCAGGAAAGAGTCATCGAGTAAAAGAAAACCAATAAATTGTGAGCAATTTGCTGCTAGTCCTGTTGTCTTAGTCCAGATTGATCCTTTATTTACTTCACCCAGAAATGTTTCTGGTGACAAGTCCATCAATTCACTACCAGCCTAGATTAAATGCTAATAAACCAAATGTCCAAAAAAAAAAAAAAAGTTATTCATAAAACTCTTTGGTGCCCAGAACCTTTTCATTATGGCTCTAACCAAAGGCACCAAAGAACTAAATTTTAGCATCTACAGAATTTGGAATTTCTTTCTTTTCCCTAGGCTTTTCCCTTTAAAAATAGAAAACTATGCAAGGATCATGAGTATTTGTGTTTTTCTAATACACTACTTGTGGAGTAGAATGACAGAAGTAGCTAGAAAATATTATTCTGGAAAGCAAACAAGGAGGAAGGTGAATTCTCTGTAGAATGAGGACATACTGCTATTTGCCACAAGCATTTTACAGCGAAATCCTACACCGAATCAAAGAATTTGAATGGATCTGAAAGATGAATTGGTCAACAGGGAACTAATGTAGTGCCCTCCAGATGTTGTTGGACTTCCATACCTGACCTTTGGCCATCCTGGCTGGAACAGATGTGAGATTAAGTTCAACAACATATGGAATACTCCTGGCCTTGTCCACCCCTTACTGATGTAGGAAAGCCTCTGCTACACCATCTCAGAAAGGTGACTATCCAGCTTTAAATCTTCTAATGAAGGACAGCGCTGCACCCCCCCCCATTTTTAAAATGGAGAGAATTGCACTGCAAAATTCAGAAGTGCGAAGGATGGCTGTGTTTTCATTCACATGTTTTTTTCAGGAAGTGCAAATGTCTCGGGTTCACCTTGAAATGTGAATCAAATTTCTCCCCCAACCCTGGCTTCCCATACTGCTTGGCTATTGCCAGAACAGAATGCTGGACTAGATGATTTGGTGCATCCTAGCTGGCCCAAGAGACTTCGCTGCCTGAAGAAATGGAGCAGCAAATGGTACCCTCCCATCCGCAAGTCGACTTGCATTAGTAATCAAGACCAGACGAGGCTGATGTTGTTTTGCACCTGAGGCAGAAACCACAAGCACCTCTTTCCCCTCCCTGTCAGAAAGAACACACAACAACAATAAAGTAAATAATGAACCATTTTCTCCCCTTTCATGACACTCCAAACCACCGGCCTAAACTGGCAGCCCCTCATTCTGCAAAATGGCAGGGTGGGCCTAGCAGGAGAGTGCGGAAATGAACACAACTTGTTTGGAGACTCCATGGATATATCCAAGGCAGTCTGAAGAGTTACCATGGATATCTGTCACCATGGAAAATTCCTCAAAGATGAAGGGGGCAAGGTCAGCACACATGTAATGTACATTGCGTTCCTCAAGCCACTTTGAGCTCACTGAGAACTATTGTCTATCCCCATTCATGAGGGTGGCTTAAAAAAAAAATCCATGTTGAGAATGAGATGAAAAGGAAAACCTGAATATTTTTCTCCTTTTAATCTCCAATCGAAGCACCTACAATGTGAAACCAAGCTACCCTCGGGGCACTTTTCTACATTTATTAGAAACCAAAGATTAGAACCATTTTATGGAAATTAAAGATAATGTGGAACATTTGTCAACCTCACAGCCACACAGAAATGTGGAACGGCGTCACGAAAAGCTTCTCAGACAGCATGTAAAATGGATTCAGCCCAGCTAGTTGGTTGTGACTACCCAGGTAGCATAGGCAACTTTTAAAATTGACCACTTCTTTCACTGCTGAACCACTATCACCTCCTGAGTTCTGCTGATGAGTAAGTCGGAGCTTTTCCATCTTATACATCCCAAGCAAGTGCAAACTGCATTTTACATACAGTAATAGCTGTACAGTGGTACCTCGACTTACGACGATAATGCGTTCCGACGCGATTTTCGTAAGTCGAAAAAATTCGTAAGTCGAATCCCCATAGGAATGCATTGGGGGAAAAAAATTCGTAAGTCGAAAAATCCGGGTCAAAAATTCGTAAGTCGAAAAAATCCTATTAAAAGCGGCCGCAACGTCTTTTCGTAAGTCGAAAAAATTCGGATGCGGCGGCCATTTTGTTTTACCGGAAGTCACTCGTAACTCGAAAAAAACGTAAGTCGAGTTACTCGTAAGTCGAGGTACCACTGTAGTTTCAGCAGTAGTATGGTTAGGTGAATTTAGGCTCTGAACTTTCAGAGCAATCCTAACTGTAGAAATCTGGTTATCTCTATCCCGAATTATACTCAGGAGTGGGGTCACTGCTGGCTGAGCCAACCCAAACCTGACAGAGTGAAAACAAGTCTTTAGAATCCAGTTTGATATACACCACTCTTTTGGATGTAAGTTCTGCTCGGTTGCTAGATCATATGACTGACCTGAAAGAGCTAAATCATTTTAGACTCAGGAATTAATAGCTTTATCCCTCAATCATTCCATCACATCCTTGAGATGATACCGTCACTGTATTTGGAGAGCCTACTGTTCATTTTGCTGAATGGGGCCCTGGGCTTATGCCCAAAGTCCTCCTGCCCCAAGACACTGCCACACTTGTAATCATAAAGCTGTAGAGTTGGAAAGGACCCCAATAATCACCTAGCCAACCCCCTACAATGCAGGAATCTCAACTATAAAATCTTGTAAGCCTGAGTCCATTCTGAGCTTCGGCCCACCTGACCTCCACCCTGCAACTGTTGGCTACTCATGCATTCCCTTCCTTCATGATTTTCCCTTTCTTCCATTTGTTATACATACCCTTCTTATATCTCAGCTCATCTGTAAGCTCCTTATGCAACCATACTGGTTTCTTTAGCTGCCTCCCACTTTTCTTTCTTGTTGGAATTGTCACCATTTGTGCCCGCAATAATTCACTTTTAAGAAACTCCCATCTATCTTGGACCCTCCTTCCCAAACGCCTGTTATCATACGTTTCGGCTCCCGCATGCCGAAAACCCAGAAGTAACTGCTCTGGTTTTCGAACGATTTTTGGAAGCCAAGTTGCTTCCGGGGAGTTTTTTTTCTTTTTTTCTTCATTGACTTTGCCGACCGCCCTTCGATCCTTAGTTGTCGAACGTTTCAGAAGTCGAATGGTCTTCTGGAATGGATTACGTTTGACAACCGAGGTTTGACTGTATTTCTGACCATGTGATATCACCCAGTAGTTCCTTAAGCTTTTTGAAATCATCCTTCTTAAAGTCCAGAGTGCATGTCCGACTATACTCAGCTTTACCTTGCCTAGAATGAAACCCAAAAGGACATTATCACTCCCCCCCCCCAAGGTTCCTAGCACTTCTACTTCATCAACCAGTTCCTCCCTGTTGGTCAGGATCAGGTCCAAGACACATGATCCCCTAGTTGCTTCTTCCACCTTCTGGGAAATGAAATTGTCAGTGAGGCAATGGGGGAAATTGTTGGACCTTACATTCTTGTCAGAGTTTGAGTTCCAACAGGTAGAAGAAGAGTTTGGATTTGATATCCCGCCTTATCACTACCCGAAGGAGTCTCAAAGCGGCTAACATTCTCCTTTCCCTTCCTCCCCCACAACAAACACTCTGTGAGGTGAGTGAGGCTGAGAGACTTCAGAGAAGTGTGACTAGCCCAAGGTCACCCAGCAGCTGCATGTGAAGGAGTGGAGACACGAACCCGGTTCCCCAGATTATGAGTCTACCACTCTTAACCACTACACCACACTGGCTCTAAAATCTCCCATGACTGCCTCTGAGAAGTGCCTCAAATCTTTTGAAGATGCAGACAGAATCTCATGTGGTTTGATGCCTAGCACCTGGTCCTGTCACCTTCACAATTTTTGCCTGGTTCACCCCCCACCCCCCGATGTTGAGCAGGCCTAGGAAATGCATATTGTGATGATGCCAGAACATGGGGCTAGAGAAGGAGAGGTGGAAAACACACCCCAAAAGGTGCTAGCTTCAGTGGTAACCCCAAATTTCCTTGCAGTTCTGCCCTTTCACGAAAGAGGGAACAGTGACGACAACAGCTGGGATACAGGAAAGTGATCGGTTTGACTGCAGGATCACTCCCCTTCCCACCCACCAAAAATGCAATCCAGGAGGGTCTATTGTTCTGCTTTCCTCCAGCTGCTTACATCTGTCCATGCTGTAATCTAAGCAGTACTAATAAATCAGTGCAATAAGCTAACGTAGCTAATATCTACCCACTAATAAGACTAGAGAAAAGTTCAATTGTGGCCATTTTGTCTTCTTCCCTGTGATCTATCATTTTATACTAGCAAGAAACAGACTTGGGGTGGGGGTGGGGAAGAAATGTGTGTCAAATTAAATGTATAAACATTTAACAAGGTGTAAGTAAAGTCATCTGTCCCACGTACAAATCAGTGCAGGGAGAGATACAATGTGCTGCGCTGAAACACAAGGTTTATTACTTAATGACCCTCGTTTTATATTCCTCACAGCTTAAGCACAGGTTTTGTACTGTTCAGGCAATAAAGGAATCTCCTTGTGTCATAAATCACATTCCGATCTTTAGCCAACCGACTCCAAAGTATATCATCACATCATTATACCAAGGAATTCTTAAGAACAAAAACTGCACAATATCTGCAGAAGGGACAACTTTCCCAGGGCAAGTGAAGACTTGGAGCTTGATGTTACAGGAGACAGTCTGTCTCTCCTTCTCTCTTGTGATAAGATCTAGTGCAGAGGTGGAGAACCTCCCAAAGCTTCCCTTCAAGCCTCTCTTTACGACCCTGCGGAACTCTCCCGAAGCCATGACTCCACATCAGGCCATGACCCACCTTGGCCCTGCTCTACCCCCTCAAGTGCTTTTGATTGGCTGGAAAGTGCCTTTGAGCACTGATAATCCCTCATGCTTACCTGGATGGAGTAGGCAGAGATGCGGTGTGTGGACTGGTTGGACACAGAGGAATGGTGGGAGGAACCAGCTGGGGAACCACCAAGAGAAGGAGGCTCAGAGCCCGGGGAGTGGTGATGAGACAATGATGAGTGGGCAGAGGGAGAAGACAAGGAACAGGAGGTGTCAGGAGCTGAAGAGGAAACAGGGTTTAGTGCAGTGATGGCTAACCTTGACACCCCATATGTTTTGGAACTACAACTCCCATCATCCCTAGCTAACAGGATCAGTGGTCAGGGATGATGGGAGTTGTAGTTCCAAAACATCTGGAGTGTCAAGGTTAGCCATCACTGGTTTAGTGAGCAGGGAGAGTACGTGGCAGAGAGGAGTCCAGAATCAGAAGCAAAAGCTGAAGCAGGCTAGTGGAAGAAGGGAGGCCAAGAGGCAGAGATGAGTCAGGTTGGAGAAGAGTCATGGGTGTTTTCCCCTCCTGCTGTGACAAGCTCCCTTCTCCTCCCACCTTGTCTCCCAGAACCAGAAGCGGGCTGAAACGGGCAGAGCAGTGGCAGGCTGCAACTAGGTGCAGTCTCAGATTGCTTGGAAAAAGCCCTGGAGGTATATTATTATTATTATTATTATTATTATTATTATTATTATTATTATTATTATTTTAAAAAAGGAAAAAGCCCTGAAGAGGAGGGGGCTTGGACGGCTGCGTGTGCATTTGCTGGGTTCATACCCAAGGCAAGGAGGGAAGTGATTCCCTCCATATCCTTTTGCTGGAGAGCCACAGCCTAGGGCTGTATCACATGCCCGGAGAGCTGAAGAGATGCTTCCCTATGATAATTAGATAAATCCTCACCTGCTCACATTGCTTTGAATTTGGTTAATTGGGTTAATGCTGGTTTGCAGTTCCTCCAGTTTGTTATATTTTAATAAATATAACCTTATTCCAATTCTGTTTTCTTTTTGAGTGTGGGGGCAGGGTCTCATCCCAGCTTAATATTGATCCATAACACAAACTGTTATGATTGGTTTCTTTATAAAATAAAATAAAAAAGCTTCACGTCTAACATAAATAAATGTCTAAGCAATCAGTATCCACATGCAAAAGAAGGCTGTCATTAGGTTTTTATTAGTGAGCAGTAAGTGCCCCAGCTGGGAACTTCTATGAATTTCTGAACAAAAAGGACTTCTGATAGTGGTAGTATGATGATAATTCTAAATTTCCTCTTTGCAGCTGCACTTGATCCCCAGTATTTGCTAAAATCTCTCTTTTTTTGTGACTTAACAGTTATTGGCTCAGCTACTATATTGCCTTAGAGCACTTTTTTTTTCCTGTGGAACCATGAATTAATTCCACATGGCAATACGACTCCCCCTACTCCTCAACCTTTTCCTTGAGGTGGTTATAAAATGTCTGTAGAGAGCAACAATTTTTATTCTACTTAATAACAACTTCTATAAGGGCATGAGTTTTAGTGGAGTTTAAGTACAAAACACACCATCTCAACTAGCCCTTTTATGTTACAAAACTTCCATTAAACTACGGCAGGAACGTTCATTTTACGCAAGTATTCCTTAAATCGGGGTGTGTGGGGTTTTTTGTGCAGTTCTTACACCTGTAATTTGAATGAAAATCTTGAGAGACATCAAAACTTAGACAAGTGCTTTTGCTTTTAGGCAGCTACTTAAAACTTATATTTTTAAGGCTGCTTTCCCTGAAAAATGACTCCGGCATTTTATCTTGCATATCGTGTAGAATATTGTAATGCAATGCTTTCAAGATCTGCTTTTTAGACTGTAGCGTATACTTTATTTTTACTATATTACGCATGCTGTTCTTTTGATGGCTTTGTTGTACACAGCTTCGAAAATATTTATCTGACAGAGTCGCCCAGCCAGTGGGATTTACCAAGTGCTTAACTTGGGCTGCATTGTGCCTGCGAGGAGGAAATGCCACCCCTAAAATTCTGCAAATGCATGCCCATTTGCTAAATGAGGAGTCCCAAAGTTAGAAGGTTCCAAAAGCCGATTGGTAGTTAAGAAAGCCTGACAATATAGCCGCAGCAAGTTCACTCCAGTGAAAAATGACCTTATTTCTGATAGCAAATTATGCCACATGGGTGTGGCTATTCTGACTTTTCTCCAGTGGTAGATTCAAGGAATGCACAGAAATGCAAAGCGCACCCTAAAGCTAATCAATTGTACCAGCATTGTCTACTCAAAATCTTAGATAAAAGTTCCAGAAACATAAGGCCATTCTTATTTAAGGTTTGGATGCCTTACTCTTAAGCACTTGCAACCTGTTGCGCAGCGGAAATTAATGACGCAGAGTTCTTCTTAGGAATAATAAAATCTTTACTAAGTTAAAATAAACTTCTTTACAACATGGTTCCAAATAGCTTGAAAGAGATTTCATACAGACTGAACTGAACACAGACTGAGCTCTATACTGGCTGCATACTGAGGCAGACACACACAGACACCAGGAACACTGAGATATACTCACAACCACTACAACCTGAGACTGAGAGAAAATGGCCGCTACATTTTATGAGAGTGAGTCACATGACCCAGAGTGACTCAACAGTTAGTAGTTAGGCTTCAACTGTTTTAGTAGGCCAAATGACTTTGCAGTCCTAATACTTCCCAGGCCTGCTTTGTTGCTTTTGCTCTCATGTGTCTTTGTCACATGACACAACCTTGTCTACGGGTCTGGCTCCAGGTTTGAGGAACCCTGGGCAAGCTGTTCTTGGTGAGTCCCCTCCCTATACTAGGAGAGCCTCCCCTGGCTTTCTTGTTTGTAGGGGGGCAAGCAGTCCTATTTGTCCATAATGATGATGTGGGAAGCACTCAATTGAGCTCCAGGCTCCCTCCTCCAGGCTTATTTGTCACTGCCCAGCATAGCTGTCAACTTTCGGATTTGAAAATAAGGGATTTTTGAAAACTTTCGGATTTGAAAATAAGGGATGCCGTGAGGGCAGTGCAAAGGCACCAAGTAGCCTCGCCACCCTGCGCTCCAGAGACTGCACACTAATGGGTGAGCAAAAGAGCGAGTGCATAGGCATGCAAGCTCCGCCCCAAGTCAGTCTCAGACTCCTTATTGGCAGCCGAGCAACGCAGCTGAGGAGTCTCCCTGGCCGGCAGGGAGGGAGAGGAGCTGCTTCCTTTGAAATCCAGGAAATTTAAGGGCTATCAACAATCTGGGATAGCAGCGGGAAACGGCATTGGAATAAGGGAGTTTCCCGCAAAAAAAGGAGGGTTGACAGCTATGCCCAGGCCTGCTGCAAATTCAAATGTCATTCTCAAAATCCTGTCCCCAAAGCAGGCAGACTTCAGGCAGAGGAACCTGGAGAGGCCAACCAAGCAAGATGGAAATGATCACCAAGAGAGAGCCACACAGAGGGCACATAAACCAAAAGAATTTGAATACACGGCAGCTTCTAGAGAGAGAGAAAGAGAGAGAGAGAGAACTCTGCAACGGTCAGCTGTTTGTAATGCAAAACTGAAACTGAAACCACAGTGCCTGAGAGGTGACTCTACAAGTTCCTGTTATGGCAAGCCAGGAGGGCCAACAAATTACATGCATAGCACAGTGCACTGGTGGAGAGATGGGCAGGAGGAGGGCATGGGAGGCCAAAGGAATTTTGCTTGTTGCAGGACAAAGGCGCTGAGACAGGAAAAGGCAGCCAGTCAGGTGGTGAGCACAGCCAATAGAAAAATAGGGGCTGTAGAGTGAGCAGAGTCTACAGCCTACAGAGTCTACAGCCAGGCCTAGGCAGTCTACATGACGTTGTGCTCTGGCAACGCTTGCAAGGGTCACTTTCATGCCTGTTTTGTCTAAATGGTCAGGCTGGCTGTGGCTTTGACCTAGAGGAAGTAGTCGTGTACATGTCCAAGTCACTAAGCCCTGAGCCCCTGACACTTGTGTGTGAAGTGAGCCAAGCATGTTGGCATTGCAAGTTTGGGGGTTGCATTATTAGGCTATCAAGGAATGTGAGAAAACACCAATATTTAAAATTTGACACTGCATGGAATAACAGTCCCCACCAGAATGCACGAATACGCTGTAACACAATGGAACAAAAAAAAAAATTAAAATCAATTGCTATTTTTGTTATGATGTGCCTTTTTGAGGAGGTGTTTAGTGTAGCCTCACATGACAGACACTAATTATTGTGGCACCTTATTGGCAGCAGCTGCTGGACAGAAAAGGCCATGTGTAGGATCCAAACAAGTTCTTAGTTCTGTCTTCTCCTTCCTTCCATAATCTCAAGTTTATTTATGGCTAGCCGAAGCTGGATGTCAAATCTGGGTCCCTCAGAACAAAATCTTAATAATTAACTGGCAAAACTGAACATGATCGTTTCTGACACACCTACACTGGTAATTATTGCTTTGAGGCCATTTACTAATGAAATTAATGTATTCATTGCCCTAACAAATTAGCATAACTCATACATAATGCCCCACATTTCAAGACCTTCCTAGGAAAACAACACTTAATAGTGCAGAGTGAAATGGCAAGGGCATGGCAGAGAGGCAGCCTGCTCTGAATGACTGCATGTTAAAAGCCGCCATGACTAAGAGAGTATTATAAAGCAGAATGTAAACACAGTATGGGTAATAATACCATTAACAGGGTCACCAAAGGCATACTGTTCATTATCATTTTTGCACTTCAAAAAATATTCAGATCTTATGACGGTAGTAACCACAGAATTTAATAAGCTCGCTACTTCTTGCTGCTACATAGCAGGAAAATCATTCTTTGCAGAAGCAGTTACTTCTTCCCCATTTCATTGATAATGATTACATGGGTGATGTTTCTCCTCTTAGCAGGAGGAACGTAACGTGTCTAGGATCATTAAGAAGAGGGAAAACACAGTAGATTGGTCAATGATATAAAAATGGTAAATGTTAATTCTAGGATCTACACGTAAACACAACCAACTCGTCACCCATGGCACCTTGTCAAATGCACAGGCCTCCAGCAAATATATACAAGTCACTAGTTGCCTGCTGGAGGATGGATATTTGTTGCCTTTGGGGGGTGAATGTCATTTCTCAATCCTAAAATAAGCATGGAGAAATCAAGCATGGAAAACTGACTGCTGTTCCTCTGCTGCGGCACACAAGGCAGTGTTGGGAAACATGCATTTATTCCAATCTCCATTCACTCCATCGGTGAATGGAAGGACCTTAACTCAGTGGCAGAGCACATGGCTTGTTTACTTGAGGTCTCAGATACAACCCCTGGCATCTCCGGAAGGAAAAGCTCTAGACTGGGGGAGGAGATTAGTAGGAAGACCTGGAGAGCCTCTGGCCATCAGGGTGGACGATATTGACCTAGATTGACTAGTGGCAGCTTCCAATGTTCTTGTCCCTCATCATTGCAAACAATGCTGTCAGCCTGGGCTTTCACTTGTGGATTGAACTGAGACAAAGGATTTTTAGCACATTGTATGTGTTAATTGGCTCCCAGTGCCACGATGTCTGTGGGCTCTCCACAATCCTTTTTATAGCGTACTCATGGTGATCTATGCTCATGATGCTGTGGGGGCGGTCATACACGAATCCACTTTCAATATAGTTTACAACGGCAAAGGTTTCAGAGCAGTCACCTTACTTCATTTCCAATTGGGGCCTGCCCTATAACTTACTCCTGAAACACTGTAACTTTTTTGGGGGTCCCAATTTCATTGCCTCTGGATAGCAATGGTGTGTTAGTATTGGGGAAGCATTGCAGAACAAACAATAAAGCAGAATAAACCTGCCACTAATGCACTCTTATTGCAGCAAGAGCATGTTGCAGAAGACACCCACAATAAAACACCAGTCTGGAGGGGTCCTCTGTCATCCAGAGCTGTTTTTCGAATAACCACCATTAAGTTTCACTTTCCTCTGACCTCACTTTTTGCAACACTTTATGCATCTGATGAAGCAGAGTGGAGTCTGTGATAACTTACGCCACAATTTTGCTAGTCTCTAAGGTGCCACAAGACTTGGTTATTCTATGCATATTTATTCAAAAATAAGTCTCACTGGCTTCAATGGGGCTTACTTCCAGGCGGATAGGATTGTGGCCAAAATCACCATCCAACAAAATTAAGAAAATAAGAATCAGAAACCCATCTTTATAAGAGTCCCAAAAAATTAATCAGTCACTGCCCATGCTGTGAAAAGCACACTGAAATAACAGCAATTTGAGCTGGTGTCTGAGGAAGGGTAAGGAAGGAGCTGATCAGATATTCCAGTGCAAAGAATTCAGTAATATGCATAGATGAACCAGGCTAAGCTGTCTGAAACTTGAACCAAAGGGTGGGGGGGTGACTTCTCTGGTGTAGGCATAAAGTGCTGGGCCATAAGGGAACATCTGAAATACAGAAGAATCCATATTTCAAAGACCTTGCTATGCTAAAGTTCACTTAACTGCGTCAAGTGGTCCATTTTCTATCCAACAGTAACAGATTTGAGAAGGAAGTTGACAATTCTCTTCTCCATTACTCTGGAACGAAAGAACTCCCCTTTGCACAACGCCGACAATGAGATGCAGAGTTTTTATTATTCTTCCAAACTCAGCCCATTTGCAAATCTGTATCATATTTCACAGAACTCCAGAATAGTTTCTTGATTAAGATGCTGCATTTTATCATCCATCATGACTTACATGCCCAGACATTCCTACACCCACCACATTCTTCTTGGGTGATGAAACTGTAGTCTTCCAACAGCAAACAACAACAAATGGGACTAGTGACTACTGTCTCTTTTGCCTTTCCATTGCCTAGAGGACAAAAGTATGTCTCGGAGGTCTTCCAGATCACACCGTATACCAATTTGAAAGCTTATATTCAAAGCAACAACACCAGTTTGCTAACATATAGAGGGAAAGGAGGGGCCGAATGACTATTCTCGGACTCTGAAAAAGTACTCCCTTCGAACAAAGTAAGGGTGGAATGGAGAATTCACTGGGATGCTTTTACTTATGGTTCCACTAACAAAATGAATCAATGATTATTGTGAAATAAAGCAGTAAGGGTTGGGATTGTGCAACTAGTGATGCCCTCATACATTCTACTAGTTCTGGAGTGAATTGTGGTTCTGGTAGGAATGACTGCACAGTTGTTTTCTCCATGTTGTGTTTTACTTTTGGCAGTTGCTGCCTGGGCCCAGCAACACAGATGCAGCACCAAAAACGGTCTGCTACCCTGGAGGAATAGGATGGAGAAATGGAACAGAAAAACATAACTTATTTGTTTTGCTTCCCATCCAACATTTAGGCTTTGTTTACTGTATTGAGGTTATATCTGAGATATGTGGTAGGTATATTTTGTCCAAGTACCTTGGGAAGGGGGTCACCCACCTCTGCTTGCTCACTTGTAAGTTTCTCAGGTGCCACAAGATTCTTTGTTATCCTGTACATATTTATTCAAGAATAAAGTGCCACCTTGTTCAATGGGGTTTGCACTATAATCTGAGTGTCAGGGAGTCATTTCTAAGGAGAGTTAATGTGCAACCAAGTTGAGACATGGAAGAGCATCCTGGCTTAGGAACATGGGTGAATCTGTCAGTTTCAGTTTCTCTCAGTTTCTCATTTTCCTGGTCTTCAGTTCCCCACACTTCCACAGCAATTTGTATTGTAAAAAGAGTCTTCACAGAAAATTCACCAGCATTTTAGTTGCATCTCTCCTAATACACGTTTGTGCCATTTTATCTAATACAGTCTTGGAAAGCAATGTAACACGTGCCCATATTTTTTTGGTTTCACCAATACCTTTTTGTGGAAGGCGGTCCTCAAATATATCCATTGGCTGGAGAACCGCATTGCCAAATTTGGGGAAGTGTAAATATCAAAGGACAGCTTCACTTTGACTTGCATAGTTTCAGGAAGCGAGAATTCAACAGGTTCCCCTTAAAATGTGAACTGAACCAAATCCCCCCACCATCCCTACATGAGGCCAGACATGATGGTCCTTCCTGCAGTGCCTTAAATGTAGCTCTTGCAGTGGCTTTCTGTAAATATTATCGTTGGTAATCACTATAACAGTTTTCTGTCTTTTCCCCATCTAGACTGTAATGAATAGGATGAGCCTTTGTTCACGAATGTTCCTTCCTTTAAGTGGATTTAATGACTTCACATTTTGTAATTTACTTGAGCACTGGAGGTTTATTAAAACAGAGCATTGAATTGACCCACATACCTGTGTCACAGGGCTGTTGTGGAGTTTGCAAATGAGATGTTTGCAAAGCGGGTTTTTTCTAAGTGAAAAGTGCTAAGTATCTTTATTGCAGCGCGATAGAGATCACAGAACACAAGTGAATTAGTGCTAGGCATTAATCCTTATAAGGGTAAACATACCACGGGCAAAATAACATTGCAGTTATTTTTTTTCAAACATCCAGCACTTCATTAAGTACCACATAGGGTTATATAACTCTGTGAAGGCATAACTATGCAAAGTTTATAATCACAACAGGCGGGAGAAATGTTCTCACGGATTTTGCTTCTACACACAGAAGCAGGCCACACAGAGTTCCTGCAGTTCAATGGAGCTAGACCCTCTAGACACAGAAAAAGACTGCTTGGACTTTGCCTGCTTGGACTTTTTCCAAAATTAACTCCTAATGCAGAGACCACAGCTGTCCCTGCCAAAACTGTGAGTGCAGTTGGACCCGTTGGGAGTAAAAGACCTACAGCATGAAGTCATCAGATTCAACTGGATTTTCATAAACTGATAACCAGGATTTTGCATTTTAAAATACTTTTTGTTGGCAGTTTTAATCTATTTCTCGTCCAGTGGTCCTGCTCAGTCTTAGTTGTGGTGAGGCTCTTTAGGCATTTCACCCTAATGTTAGAGGCCAAATTCTGTACCATAGCCTGATGTTGCCCCATGCAGCAAAATATATTGAGGTCAGCATATATAACTGAAACTCAAATCCTAAATACACCTTCCTGGAAGTGAATCCCATTAAACCTCTGTGCAGACATGCATAATATTGCACTGCCAGAGCCACTTTCTGAACAACTCAGATTCAGAAACAATGGGTTTAAGCTGGCTTCTTTCAAACTAACCACAGTTAATGTTGACGACAGTTTCTGGTGTGGATGACATGCCAAACTGTGGCTGAACAAATGTAGAAGCAAAATGTTTCAAACTGCTCCTCCTGGCCAGATGTGAGGAGAAGCATGCATGCAATTGAAGCTAGGCTTGTTTACATCTTGCTACACCACAGTTTAGCTGGAAATCTGAATACAGCAACTGAATCTAAACAGAAGTGTGCTTTTGGTTCTGCTGTTATTTTGTGTATTATCTTCTCTTCACCTGATAACGATCCGGTGAGTCTGATGGTCTTGAAGTTGGAAAAAACCTAGTTTCTTTATACATCCACCTGTAGCTTCTTCTATACATGATTGAAGTTCTTTGCTACTTTCTTTCAGGGCAGTGGTTGTGTGCAACTTGACCTCCACAGCACAGCTAGATGCTCTGTAACTCCACTTACAGAGTTGCTGTTGAAAGCCTCTTGCTCTTCTTCAAATGCATTTTCATGGGTTAAAACAAAAACAAAAACTGGCCTAATCAACATGAGTTGCCTTTTAGAACTTATGCTTTGAACATCTGTAGCTCAACAAGACTTCTGAGAAGCTTGAAAGCTTGTGCTTTCAATGAGTTTTGAACCTTTGGAAATGCCATCTCTGTGAGATTCACAAAGCTCCTAAGATTATGATTCACCCAGAATTTTGAAGGCTCTTGAAGCAATTCTATTTACGTGTGAGAAGAAGACACAGATGCTGATCAATCAAAGATGGAAGCAGTGCAATCACAAGACTCCAACCACCCGAGTCTCCTGTATATCTAGCACTTTGATATCTAGCACTTAAAGCAAATTCAATCCAGACAACTTTAATTCAGAACACTACCAACTGTCCATGTCTGTGACCCTCATCTTGACTTGCAGAAGACCACCCTATACATTGCATACAGGTCCCCAGGTTTAAAGCATTGTTCTTTTAAGGTGGTACATTACCATCTTTGATTGCTCCCCTTAATCGGCGATTAGTACAAGCCAATACCTCTGTGCGAGGAAGTGTGGCTTACCATCACTGCAACAGTTATGGCAGGTCGAGTTTGACTGTTACAACACATCAGCCATTTTATTTGTTCCTGCGCAATTGCTTTTAATCCTTTAACTTTCTTGAGACTCCTGCATAGGTATCGGGCTGCATCTTCTTCCCTCCCTTCTCCCATCCTTTGTCTACAGAAGAAATGATGTATCCTTACTCATGTAAATAACATCCAGATGAATAATCATGGATGGCATCCAAGATAGACATGTCAGGTGAAGTAAACATTCTACAGCAGAACAACCCCTTAAGCTATTCCTTTGTAATATTCTTACCTGCGTCTGCCACAACGATTCTTTCACATGATGCACCTCTGAAAGGAGCATTTGATGGCTGAAGTGCCATTTGAATTAGGGAATTACATGGTGAAGAGCAAAGACCTTCTATCAAGAATTGCGAAAACAATGCTAACAAACACATAGGAACCAGAGGTCCTGCTTTTCGCAGATGCAATACAAGTCATATATGACTTCTTTTTCAATATGCACTAGGCCAATGTGATAATGCAAATGGATCTGTGGTTGGTACAGACTATTTTCAGCTGTTTTGTGTTGATGCTGAAGCAAGGACTGCAGACAAATGGGCATTTGATTGGCCCCGGTGACAATAAGATGCTTGGCTAGCTGGGCAACTGGCCTGATCTGGCAGACTCCTGTTCTTATGCACAAGTGTGGAACTCTGCTCCAAGATGACCATATTAGAATCCTAAAATAAAGGGACACTGGCCAAGCCATCAGCATTTCTGCTGGCCTCCAAAGATGTTGCTGGGTATATATACCTGCGATTGATGAACAAATTAATTTGTCCACATGTGTGTAACCAGGGACGGTCTAGACTGCTCACCTAGCCAAAAATAAAAATAAAAATGTGGATCTCTATCCATTGGAAAGCATGTGCACATGTTTTGAATGATTTCAAAAATATCAATATATAAAACCCCCACACCAGCACAAACAAAATAAAATAATCTGCATTATTAACAGAATATGCACATAAAAGACCATTTGTGACATATTGAAGCACTTTGGGTGGTATTCAACTAAGTAATTGCGGAAGTGGAATGACTTCTGCCTGTGAAATAGGTCCTTCCCTCCCCTCCTCCCATCCGCCACCCTGTGCCATCCCCAAATACGCTTCCAAAAGTTTGGGGAACCCCCAGAACAGATTTAGGCGCTGTATGATGAGAAGAGTCTTCTGAGCAAGTGAAAATCCTTGCACTAATGGGCCCAGTGACTTCGTACTACATTGAATTCCACCCATTACCTACCATATCACAGTTAAAGGTAGATAGCCGTGTTGGTCTGTCATAGTCAAAACAAAACAAAATAAAAAAAAAAATCCTTCCAGCAGCACCTTAGAGACCAACTAAGTTTGTTCTTGGTATGAGCTTTCGTGTGCATGCACACTTCTTCAGATACCATGAAGTATCTGAAGAAGTGTGCATGCACACGAAAGCTCATACCAAGAACAAACTTAGTTGGTCTCTAAGGTGCTACTGGAAGGATTTTTTTTATTTTGTTTTGTTTTGACTACCATATCACAGTAACCTTCACAACAATCTTAAAATGTAAGCCAGTTCTGTGATCCATATATGATGCAAACTGAGGATGAAAGACGAGTGGCGACGTCATCTAGTGGTTTTGTGGTTGAGTTCCTAGTTCTTAGCTCATACTACGTTTGACTAGCTCTCAGGTTAAAAACGGTTTCATTTTACTCTTAATCAGAAGTTTTATGAAGAAATGATGTAAGTAATGAATAATAATGAGTGACTTACCTCGGCTGTACACACTTTGCATCTTGGAGCACCTTCACCCTGAAGACCCTGTAAAAAGAAGAGGCATTTAGAAGTAAAACCGATCTTAAAAATGGGTGCTGCAGAGTGGGGGGGGGAATGAACATATGAAAAAACATCAGCATTATCTGCTTGGCAGCACCGAAGACTCGCAGGGCCAGATCAGTAATGCAAAATGAATGTTTTACAGTTTCAGAATGTGGTTCACATGTGATAATTGGCACCATTCTTGCATTGTAATTTTTTCATTTTATGCTAATGCTCTTAATTAGTCCTCAAGTCAATAAGGCACAAAAAGATAATGGACAATCAGCTTAAAACAGGGCCCAGGACTGCGGAGTCTCTCTGAGCCTCGAGAAGTAATCAAGTTTATGGTGTTTAACCTTCATTCTCAAAGAGAAAATGGATCTCGAGCAGCTTTGGCGAGACAAAGCATTCAATAAGTATTGTTTGATTTTTTATGGCATATCATTCCCATTTTTTTAAAAAAATTAATGTTACTTTTAGAAACCACAGTGTCTACAGTGTAATAAATTAAGGCTGTGCGGCAGCAGTGGTGCCCAGGGATCATGGCCCCCAATGGCATCATGGCACTGAGCTGTGAATGCAGGAGACTTAGGGCCAGTTCAAATGTAACAACCTCACAAAACCATTTATTTATTGGAGTGAGAATGTTGGTTGTGCCCAAATATCTCCTCTTTCCTCCTCCCCTTTCCTAGTCCCTTCTAATGAAAGACTTCCAGATAGGATGTCTAGGAGTCCAATTTTGTCCTAGAGAGTCTGCTATTCCCCAAGCCACATGGTAATTTGGCTGTCTCTATTGAATCCTAGTTTAAGCTGGCTGTTTTTATTGACCCCTATTTTGTGCCAAAAGCTCCTGAGCGAATACGTTGTGAGATAGCACTTTCTGGACTTAACAGTGCAATCCCATGCAGGTATACTCAGAAGCGGCAAATCTCATTGACTTCCATGGGGCTTACTCTCAGTTAAGTGAGTACTGAATTGCAGCCTAGATGACAAGTTTCAAAATGGGTCAGACAGGAAGAGCTGTACTTATAATCGGTGCTAAATGACCATTGGATTGTAGTACTCAGAATAAAGCCAAGTTCCTCAGCTTCAGGGAAGAACCTTTCAAAAATGGGGAGGAAGTCACAGGAGAGAGCTCCTTCACTCTGCTGCAAACAGTAAAGGCAGCATCCAGTGTTTAGCTCTACTCAAAGTAGACTCATTGAAATTAACAGTTATGACTAACTTAGGCCCATTAATTTCAATGTATCTGAGTAGAATGTAGCTGGACGCAACCCTTTGGGTGGTACTCAACATTTACTCAGAGCAGATCCACTGAAATTAATCAATATGGTTAACTTAGGTGCATTCATTTCAGTGGTTCAGTTCTGAGAACTTAGTTGAATACCACCCTATATCAACTTTGGAGAAATCTCTCACACATATTTGGGTATCTAAGACTTGATTGAAAGGGGGGAAATATGCCTGCACAATATGCTTGATAGTGCTTAGAGATATTTTACTAAACAGACCAGTGAGGGAAAGGAGGACCTTAACAGTAAGAGTAGACATGAAGAAAATAGGTTTTAGGCCACAATCCTATACCCACTTACCAGAGAGTAAGATCCACTGAACTAAATAAGATTCACTTCTGGGCTGACATGTTTAGAACTGCAAAGTTAAAGGCTTGTTTATCCCGATGAGGATGGACATTGGGAAACATAATGCAGATATGAATTGAAAACACCTAAGGTTTATGAAGGATGACCCTTTCATTGATTCTCCCACTGATAATCCTTTTGTGTTTGTTTTTCGTGTTTGCCTCATAGCTGTGTTGTTGAATTTGGTAGCTACCATCTTCCTAGCATCTTTATAAAACTTCTTATTAAAAGAGCAAAGAAAGCACTCTGTATTTGATGAAGAGTATTTATAAAGCTACTCTTGATACACACACGTTACTTTCTGCTCCCGAGGAACCATCTGAGCGGCAGGCCTAATCTCCAGCAACTCCCTCAACTTTTCATTTCTCCGGGGTAATATATAACCTTCCTGTCTGTAGGTAGCCATTGTCACGGGAAATATTTTTTCTCCTACCTTCTGAAAGGACGTAATTTATAACATGAAATTAAAAGCATCAAATTAGTAACCCAATCCCTATATTCCAGTTTAATGAACTAGCGCCTTCATCGCATTATTGTTTTGTGCCACTGGACCAATCTGTTTTGTTTTGCAAACAAAATGTGGTTTTTATTAATAAAGAAATGCAGAAGGAAAAAAAGAGAGAGAGGCATCCTTGGCACAGTTAAAATGATGTTTCCCAGGGGCCTCCATGGTCTCATTTAAAACAGCATTTTCATCATTTACTCTCAGCAAAAACGAGAAAGAACGTGAATATTTGTGCCTTTCCCCCTTTCCTTTTCCTTTTAAAGGTTGAATGGGGATAGCTGGGTGTACATTGTGTCTAATGTGTTCCCCACTGGGACAGCACAAAGGCTTTGGACATTGGATGTTCAAATCCCTGCTCAGCTCTTAAGCTTACTTTATTAGGGCTAAAGTGGGCATGATGTGAAACACATCACAAATCACATCTGGCTCTGTGTGTGTGTGTGTGTGTGTGTGTGTGTGTGTGTGTGTGTTTTAAATTATAGGATTCCTTCAAATCATTCATTTGGAGGGCGATATCCAATAGGAACATAGGAAAGAGCATTATACTCTCTTGGGGCACAGGTCCATCTAACTTAGCTCAGTTGGCTAGAGCATGGTGCTGATAATGCCAAGGTTGCAGGTTGTCCCCTATAGCAGTGTTCCCCAACCTTGGGCCTCCAGCTGTTTTTGGACTACAACTCCCATCATCCCTCGCTAGCAAGACCAGTGGTCAGGGATGATGGGAATTGTAGTCCAAAAACAGCTGGAGGCCCAAGGTTGGGGAACACTGCCCTATAGGACAACTGCATTTTCCTGCATTGCAGGGGGTTGGACTGGATGGTCCTCCAGGTCCCTTCCAACTCTACAGTTCTATGATTCTATAACTCAGAATTGTCTACATTGGTTGGGACATTCTCAGGCCTACCAGGAGACACAAGGGATTGAACATAGAACATAGGACCTTCTGCATGGAGAGCAGATGCTGAATGGACTTGTGCTTGAGTAATGGGACTTCTACTCTTACCTGAAGCCCCCAGAGAAAAATTGGGGGACATGACCTAGTTTTTTTGGGTTTTTTACACCCCAGAACTTCAGCTGGTTGGAAAGAACCAATGGAAGCTATTTCCTTCCTTACTGCAGTTGCAACCACCCCACTCAAATCAGTAGCAATGGGAGCTTTGATTCCAGAGCTGGTAGAAACTGGGCTATGATTATTGCTAGGGCTGTGACAAGGGAGAAAGGGGTTAAACTTGCCCTCCTTCTGCACTGCAATCCAAGTGAAAATTGGCCTCCCTCGCAGTTGCTGATATTCTTTTCTTTTTCTAAAAAAACAAACAAACCGTAGATGTGGTTTCTAATGACGCATTTAGCGTCTTGTCTAGCTTGACCCTTATCAGGCCTTTTTTCCCCCAATAAGAAGAAATACTGTGAAATTGCACAAAGCCCTTGGGTCTGAAAAGTAAGGATGCTAAAATAAGGAAGAGGAGAAATACAAAGTACATACCCAGAGCATTTTTACAGGGTTTAAGGATGGATTGGTGCAATGTACTTATGGGCCATTTTTGACAACCAAGAAAAGGCACCCAAGAGAGCAGCACCACAAAACCCTAAATTTTTCAGACAAGATCTAACATTGCACCAGTGTGGGCATGATGGGATTTCCCCATCTCCTCCTGCAGTCCCTATCTGGTCCAAGGAGTATTCCAACCTTCTGAGGAGAATTCTGATGGTGTGCAGTGGGTGGGTTTGCAGGGGGGGAGGAGGAGATGGGAAAGTTCAATTTTCATTTGCAGATTTTTTCTGCACAAGTCAACATCACCCCTTCTTTTCAAGCAACATGTTTAGCAGCTGGTGGTTAGACCAACCTCAGTCATGATGTCTGCCACCCCCACTTCAAATTAATAACATCTCCACATTAGAGATGGACGCCAGAATTGAGTACCACTCCTGAAGAAGTTTGACAGAGCTAGATTTTGGTCAGACCTTTGCGTGGCGATGTCCCTCCCCCCACGTGAAATAAAGACACAGGACACGAAATATAAGGTTAATGGGAATAATTAAGGCCACAACTTTATTGATTACGGGATGAGAGGTATTGGCTTTTAGGCATTGGAACTAACCGACTATATCTGACTCCAGCCCGCTGTTGCTGGAAGTCCGGGAAGGGATAGCCACCCAAGGTGAGCCCCTGCGAGGCACGTCAGCTAGAAACTCACCCTGTGACCACCGGTATGGGGCGTGCCTTTGGGCCCTAGTTCGGACGAGGCCACGCCCCCCGTATTCGTTTACCGAAATACCCTTCAGCATTTGGCTGAGGGCGAAGAGGGCGAGAGAGGGAGTGACCGGCCGCGGACCTCCTTAAGTACCGGCGGGCACGCCTGACCCGCGCGACCTGATTGGGCGTGCAGGCGTGCGCCGCGGCCGGAACTCCCAGGATGGGGAAGGGGATGGAGCCATCCCCTGTCCCCGTGGGGGATCGTGGCCCGCCCGCAACCGTTTTTCCGGTTGAGGCCGGAAACGGCTTTACTGTGTCAGACCTTTAAGGTCCTATGGCAGAACTTGGGTCTTCAGGTTCTGAAGACCCAAGTTCTGCCATAGGAACTTTAAAAAAAAATCTAGTCCAGGGCGGTCCAACTTTTCATACAAAGTGGGCCGCAAGAGTACTTTGACACAGAACCTGTGGGCTGCACTGTCTTGTTGAGAGGGAGAAAGGGAGACCAAAATTTGATAGTCAAACAGAGGGTAATTGACATCGAGAGGCAAAATGATCTAAATAAAGTCCCATCCTTCCCGATATCGGAAGAACGAAGATACTTGCTGCTCCCAGCCGACTATCTAACCCAGCTAGAGATTCCATCACATAGAAGGGCATTTACGTTGGCTAGGTTCCATACTCTACCATCAGCGGTTCTATACGGGAAGTATAGACAAGTCCCCTTAGAATACAGACTCTGTCCGTGCAAATCAGGAGAAGTGGAGACCATCAGCCATGTTTTCTTTCGTTGCTCCCTATACAGAGACCTCCGGAAAGAATCTACCCTAGGGATATTTGATGGGTTACCAGGACAATCTGAAGAATGGCAAATTAAATGGCTCCTGTCAGACTCAAATTCAAAGGTCACCGCTATGGTGGCAAGATTTTGCGCCAATGCTATTAGAATCCGGAGTGCCTACACAGGAGATGCTCAAAATAGCTCCTGATCTGAGCCAGACTGATTTCGTTTTAATTTATAGTGAATAGTAAATAATTAATATAACCTATGGATCAAAGGATGCTTGATCCATTTTTAGATAAGTCATTTTAGTGATTTTAGATAAGTTATACTAGTTTATACCAAATTTAAATATTGAGAATGTAATGCATTTTACTATGCTGGTCGGTGACCATAATAAAGAATACTTACTTACTTGATCCCCCCCCCCACGAGCCCTCATGCTACTTTGCCAAAGCCAGCAAAGCAACATACCAGGTTTGGGAAGGAGACATGAAGAAGAAGAGTTTGGATTTGATATCCCACTTTATCACTACCAGAAGGAGTCTCAAAGCAGCTCAAATTCTCCTTTCCCTTCCTCCCCCACAACAAACACTCTGTGAGGTGAGTGGGGCTGAGAGACTTCAGAGAAGTGTGACTAGCCCAAGGTCACCCAGCAGCTGCATGTGGAGGAGCGGAGATGCGAACCCGGTTCCCCAGATTACGAGTCTACCGCTCTTAACCACTACACCACACTGGCTCCCACATGAGACCCTGGCAGGAGGCCCTCCTCCTTCCCAAAGCTGGGAAAGTGCTAACCAGGCTTTGGGAAGACTCTAGGACCCTGTCTGAGCCTTCATGTCCCTTTCCCAAAGCCCAGCGCCTCCTTATCCAGCTTTGCGAAGGCAGCATGAGGGCTGACATCAAACATTGCTGAGGGTCTCAAAGAAAGGCCTCAAGGGCTGCATGTGGCCCTTGGGCCATGTGTTGGACCACCCTGCCAGTTCTTTCAGGGCTAATCTGTACAAAGTGACACCATTGCACCCTGTGGGCCCCCAAAGGCTTCTACAGCACAGCCTGCAATATATCTAACATTATCTGTTTCATGCTGAAACGCTTTGGGTTGCGATGAGATGCCTGGGACCCAGCTACTTCAGTAAAGAAAAAGCGTTTTAAATGCGTTATAATGCTGTGACACCAGATGGCGCTGTGGAGTCCCGTCTTTCGCCAACGTGATTTCCCATTATGAGGTTTACAATGCATTTTGCTGAAACTTTTTTTTGATGTGTCTAGATCCAGCCCTGGTTTGGTCAGACATAGTGAGGCCCAACTAACCATGGCGTCTGGGCATATACTTCTCTGAAAATGTTACCAAACATTTGCAAAATATATATATTAATAATAATAATTTAATAATAATTTATTTATACCCCACCCATCTGGCTGGGTTTCCCTAGCCAAATATGGCTGTGAAGAACCCATCCATACTAACAGGTCAACCAAGGCTTGCTTTCCCTTACTGCACAGCATTAAAAGTTTTGTAACTGCTTCGAAAACAGTGAAGTATGGATGCAGAACCTGTGGCTTTCCAGATGTTGCTGAACAACAGCTCCCATCGTCCCTGACCATTGGCCATGTTGGCAGGGGGTGATGGGAGTTCCACAACATCTGGGGGTCACACAGTTCCTCGCCGCTGCTTCAGGCAAATTACTTAGTTCAAAAATGCTTTAGAGGTTCACTGATTAAATAGGACACTGGCCCCTCCTTTGATTAGTTATACTTCTATGGATCACAGCTATTTTGACATCAAGCAGTTCCGTAACTGCAGTCCTGAACTATACCAATACATATTTCCCCATCTTTGGTGTATCTCGTTCAACCCTGTAGCATTTTGCTCACTGTTTGTTTCAGTGAGGCGGTGTTTGCCTACGGTGTACAGACATGTCTGAGATTAATCCAAAGAGATGGATCAAGCTAAAAGAGTCGTTTATGCAGCTTTGGACTATCCAAGAAGGATATTTGTGCACAAAGTGTTGCTAACATCAAGATTAAGGGGGGAAAGGGGGAAACCCCCGAGAGATACTCTTAGATGTCTGCAAATTAATAGATGAATCCATTAAGAAATCGCTGCTCAAAGGAACTGTGGCTGGCAAAACAAGGAAGTGTAGCTGGTCTGAGAAAAGAAACCTTCAGCTAATTTTGAAATATGAGTTCCTTGTATTATATTGTAGCCACGAGGATAAGCCAACACAAAAGCATTATGATTTACTGCCGCAATACAGAGAAACAGTTTTTTCCTGTATAGTTCCTTTCCAACATGTCCATCACTAACTAAGGTAAAACATTCTTAGCACAGCATAATCAGATCTCAGAGCTTCATTTTTACAGCCAAAAGGGGGATAGCCAGACTCCAGTAGCTGTAAAGAACTGAGGAGAAGTAGTCCATTTCACAGTATTTGAAGTGCTCAAATCTGCATTTTAAAACTTTGAAAGCAACTGCAGTGGAAATAAAAAACGACAACACAAAAGTCCTTCATTCTGTCCCATGAGTCAGCTATCTTTCTCCATTGTTAGTTCCCTACACTGAGGAGCGGGGCGGAAACTAACTGCATTTTCACTCACACTGAAGATGATTATTTCTTTTAAAACCATAAAAAGCGGGTAAACCCATCCCTTTTTTAGTCTTGGACACTTTTAAAATCAGCAGGCAAGAAAGCAAGGCATGGTTCATTGTGAATGATGGACGGCGACAACAATAACATCCCCAATTCACAGCCACATTCATAGATAGTGAATTAGGAGGTAGGCAAATACTTTAAACAAGTTTCTGGGTGGAGGAACTCTACAGTTATGTTATTCTTGCTCAACTGTTCTTACCTTCAACTGTTTCTAAAACTTATGGAACAGAAGAATGCTGGCAGAGATTGTTCGAGGAAGGCTTTGTGTATTTCCAAGGCCCCTATTCACCTACAGTCAGGGTGGTGGAGGATTTTTCTTTCACTGCAATAATTTTCATCAAAAACAACACCTCACCTTTTATTCTAGATATTTAGTAACAAACATTCACTCACAGAGGGAAAAGTAAATGGGTGAACTTGGGGACAGCATTAGGCTCCTTTGAAAACCAAGTCCAATCGCGGTCATTCCCTGATCACACTAGAGTATAACAATGCTGCAAGAGTGGGGCAGAAGGTTAAGGGCATTATTTACTCATTCCAAACATATCCTGACCTTTTGATGCATTCAGATTGGCTTACAACAGGTAAAACAACAACAACAACATCATGGATAGGTGTAAGATATAGAAATGTGTTTATTCTTGTTCTAGAATGATGCTTTACACAAAAAGGAAAATGAATCTGTATGATTTTTTTGGTAAAAAAGTATGTATTTAAAAAGTATATGCTCAAAATACAGGAGCGCTTGGTCTCTTTATGACTGAAGCTGGGCAGCATGACAGTGTCCATTGTTCAACAGTGGGGTGGTCTCTCTCAAGAGGTTGTGGACTCTCCTTCCTTGGAGGTTTTTAAGCAGAGGTTGGATGGCCATCTGTCATGGATGCATTAGTTGAGAGTCCTGCCTTGCAGGGGGCAGGACTAAATGACCCTTGGGGTCCCGTCCAACTCTACAATATGATTCTGTGAGTAATGGGCACTTTATATGCAAGTCTCTCAGATGGAACCATTGCAGCTCAAGAAGAACTACAGGTTTGGGGAACTATGGCTGGGAGACACGGGTCACAAACTCCAAAAAGTACTCCAGCTGGCAAAATATGGTTCTTCTGGATGCACAAATGCTAGCTTTAAAAAGTTTTTGGCTCTGATTGGTTGATGCTATTTCCCTCAATGAATGAATAAGGAAGCAGCATGACTAAAAACCATTAAATAAAAACCACAGAGACTCATTTGGTGCTCAGGAGAGTAAGTTAAAGGTGTTTTTGTTTTGGACTAATGCGACTTAATAATTAAGAGCGTGTTAAATTTGAAGTCCCTAGTTCCAATCTCTGCTGAGCCACAAACTTCTGGATAGCTCTGCTTCTCAGCCTCACTCCCTATCTGTAATATGGACACACTAATATTGGGCTGTCCCTTCATTTCCCCAGTCCCACAACTGAAGATACAACAAATTGAACCTTGCTCACCTCTACTGATTAGTAGATGTCCGTACGTTCAGCTCTCTGCAGGCATCATCTCTTTTCCATCACTAGATGGGGCCTACTGCTTCCTGCAGGCTTGCATTGTTATAAATGCACAAGGTCATTGCATGTATTGATCAGCAAATAGAACTGGCTCCCATTTTTGCTGTCAAACATCTTCCAGCTCTGGATTGGTGCATCAGGTTCATTTTGCTTCTGATTTTATGCACATGTTTGCTGACATGCTTATTTCCACAGAGAGCTGCTTAATTCTCCCAAATGTACGAGAAGGTGGAATGAGCTGGTTTGAATAGACCCGGTTATGTTTCAGCAGTTTTGCCTCTTGGCAGATTCTAATGCGATAGCCCAAGATTGTTTAGAGTTAAAAGTGCAAGCGGCCAACAGAATGGGAGCCATTCTTATTCCCTGGGTTGTGTCCGAGGGTCAGAGGCGAGTCCCAGATAACCTAGAGCAGATGTAGGAAGAGCAGAAAAAATGCCATCGATGCACAGTGACCACCTACATTTCAAGGAAATAAAAGGCCAGCTGCCTGAGAAGAAGCAGAAGAACTTTCTGCCTTCCTGTGTGGCTGGAATCAAACTGCAAAACTGGGCACAATTCAAAATTGGGGGTCCCTTCATGCTCCTTAGTGCTACGGGCAGGTGCAGGTGGCGCTGTGGTCTAAACCACTGAGCCTCTTGGACTTGCTGATCAGAAGGTCGGTGGTTCAAATCCCCGCGACGGGGTGAGCTCCCCTTGCTCTGTCCCAGCTCCTGCCAACCTAGCAGTTCGAAAGCATACCAGTGCAAGTAGATAAATAGGTACCGCTGTGGTGGGAATGTAAATGGCGTTTCCATGCACTCTGGTTTCTGTCACGGTGTTCCATTGTGCCAGAAGCGGTTTAGTCATTCTGGTCACATAACCCGGAAAGCTGTCTGTGGACAAACGCCAGCTCCCTCGGTTTGAAAGCGAGATGAGTGCCACAACCCCATAGTCGCCTTTGACTGGACTTAAACATTCAGGGGTCCTTTACCTTTACCTTTTACCTTTAGTGCTACACAAGCTGTACACCAGTACCGTTGAGTCAATGACCAAGCACACAGCTCCTAAAAGCATGATGAACGAAGGGCTACAGCTTGATGGCAGAGCCTCTGTTTTGCACGCAGAAGATCCCAGGTTCAGATCTGGGCATCTCCAGGTAGGACTGTGAGAGATCACTGCCTGAAGCCCTTGGGCTTAAAATGGTCTCTCACTCTTGATATGTGGTTTGTGCAGATGCAGTTGTCCACAGTATTACATCATTGTTCCAAACCATGTCAATTTCAATATAAGCATTTACTGTAGTTAAGACTAACCAGGATTTCCCAATTAACCCGGATTTGAAAACACGGCTGCTTTTAACACAGTTCACATTGCTGCCCATACCTAACTGAGTTGAAGTCAGGAGTGGCAACTTGTTCTCCAGTAGGGAAGAAGTAGGGAGCGGGAGTGCAATTGGATCACCGCTTCCCTACAGCGTAAACCTTTGGGAGCATTATAATCATATCAGAAGTAAAAATACAGTGGTACCTTGGAACTTAAATGGAATCCGTTCTGGAAGTCCGTTCGACTTCCAAAATGTTTGGAAACCAAGGCATGGCTTCTGATTGGCTGCAGAAAGTTCCTGCAGCCAATCGGAAGCCGCGGAAGTCACGTCGGCCGTTTGGGTTCCAAATCACGTTCACAAACTGGAACAATCACTTCTGGGTTTGCAGCGTTCGGGAGCCAAAACGTTCGACTCGCAAGGCGTTGGGGATCCAAGGTGCGACTGTATGTGATAGTCTTGTGTAAACCAGGAGCTGAAAGAAGACGACTGGATTTTAGGAAGATAGCTTTATAAATCTCCAGCAGCCCTTTCCAAGGCACACCACATATTGGTTTGCATTTTTAAAACTACCATTTCGATTTGGGAGGGACGGCTGAAAGACACTTCTCTGTGTGCTTCTCACACTTCTTACACAGAAACATACATTCCGTTTTACCGTTAAGCTAATCTCCAAAACATAAAACAAAACAAAACAGCTCCTTACAGCTAAAGTTTGGCCAAGAATGGGTGGGGGAGAGGAATAAAAAGAAACCACCAACAATTTGCACAAAGGAATGCATACTCCTCTGTGAGTTTTTGGTCTGCTGCCATTTTTCCCTTTTGGCAACCATTGCAATGTTGTGGGCATCGTACAAATGCATTTGCGGCAGCCCGAGGGTTAAGTCAGACATTTCTTATCTTTGACAGATGGTTAATTTACAGTCATTATTACTAAATTCAATTGCTTAATAAGTTAGATATGACAAACACGTGTGTAGAAATCTTTGCCAAGACACCCTTCTCGGAATCTGAGGATGAAGCAAGCCCTGAAACACTTTCCCCATACATCCTCATGCTGAGGGTGACAGACTGAAGCACATTTTTAATTTTCCTATGGATTTTTCTTTTTAACTCTTTAAGATCATATGCTTTCTTACTAGAGTATATCTCCAAGACACACAATCCAGGAACTGGGTTAGGCAGAACTCTCAATTAACGAAACTGGTAGTATGGTTCCAGTCTTAAGCACCTGTTACAGGCTTCTGAATCTTAGCACGTGAACGTCTCTTTCAGGGGTAGCCAACGTGGTTATTGTCGTTATTGTGGACTACAACTCCCATTACCTCCAACCATCAGCCATGCTGGCTGGGGCTGATGGGAGTTGTAGTCCTCAATATCCAGAGGCCGCCATGTTGGCTACTTCTGAATTCTATCCCCCAAGATGCACGTGGAATGTCCATACTGCACACTCAAAAGGACACCATGAGGGAGCCAGTCCTGAATACACAACAGCCCCAAGCAGGGCTGGTCCAAGACATTTTGACTCCTGAGGTGAACCATAAAATGGTGCCCACCCAACAACCAGGGAAGAAGGGGCAAGTGAAGATCTGCATCAGGAACAAGGGGGGGGGGGTGGAGGAGATCAGCAGCACCTCCTATTCTCCAAGATGCGATATGTGAGGGGCTGCCAAGGATGCTGCAGATCCAGCATCCAATGCTGCAGCCATTGTTTCCACTACAACAGCAGCAGCAACACTGGGCGATGCATTTCTTGGAGGCCAAATCTGCCGCCCCTGGGGATCGCCTCACCTTGCCTTCTGGGTGGGCCGGCCCTGGCCCCAGGTGTGTATTCACTTGCTTCAAGTTATGAGGACAGCAATTGGTTATGCCCCTAGAGAAGCAAATGTGGAAGTCTGTGGTGAAATCTTCCCTGCCCCTTTGGTGATCATCACTTTGGCAAGGGGAAATTTCTCCTTAAGCATCTGAGGGTCTGTTGCTACATTTCTTCCAGTCCAGTTCTTGCACAAGCCCCACTCTTTTCTGTGGTGCCAAGGGCATGGTGGGCAGTAGGTAGCTGCCCATCTCTGCAACGACCCAATGACCTAATTCACAAACACAGAACCTCTTTTGTAAAACGTAGTAGAAATCCCCAAAAGCCTCCTGTGGAAATAAATGAGAAGAAATCTAAATGCTCAGAAGCTATTTGTACATAAACCATATCAGGTAGGAAGTTGCATTAAGATTTGCATCAGCATTTCAGTGCACTAAACAATTTCAGCTCGTAAATAAAGGCGGATCCCAAACTAAACCGATACCGTTATAAACCTATGTAAAATGTAGAGCATGAATAAAGAGTCTGCTTATCTTTGCTCATCTGTCAAGCTAAGCCCATCCACATAACCCCCCAAATGGTCAATATTTATTCAGAGGGAGAGAGAAGATGAAAACATTGGCGTAACGTAGCTGGATACATCTCCACTACCAGCTAAGGAACACATACAACTCTGACATACAACTCAAAAGTTCAACAACTCAAAAGCTCAACAACATTTGTGTCTAGAAATACGGCAACCCTAACATAGGGTTGTTTTCAACATAGCACTAAGGTTAATATTCTATCAGTGCAAGGATTTCCTCTTTCTTTCCCTCCACATTTGCTTGATCCCTGAATCTGTTCTGGAGTTTACTCCAACCCACTGGAGCATATTTGGGGAGAGCAGGAACATGCAGTGGGAAGAGGAGAGTCTTGTTGCGCTAGCAGTCATCCTTGCACACATGCAACTATTTCCTTGATCAATGGCGCTACTTTCCAATGCATCTCAATGAGCAAAAAAATATTTTTTTTTCATTAGTCACTAGATTTAATAAATCCTCAACCCAGTCTTCTGCACAGGGAGGTTTGGACTTTCTCCAGTTTTTCAGAAATAGACATTTGGCAGAAAGACCACAACATACATGACAGTGCTATCATGCCCAGCACAAAACAGCAGCCATTGTGTTCCAGGAGTTCCTGGCTCAATACAACATGTCATGAATTTCAAATCCAATACTCTCAATACTGTTTTATGCAGAATTCGCTGTGTCGGCATACATCTAATTCCTTCCGGAGGGAATCATACACTTGGATCTTCAGGTCAGAGGCCTACTTGGAATTTGCTTAACTTAGAGCTCAGTATGTCCCTTAGGCTTATGGGTCTATTGTATCTTGAAATAGTACTATGTTTGGGGTCTTCAAGGCTGGCAAGGCATGAGGCAAAAATGCAGTGGGCCTCTCTTATTCTTACTGTAATTTCAAGGGCTCTGTCCCTGCCAATCACAGACTTTCCTCTCATGCCCCGTTGTGTGAGGAGCTCATCTAGTTCAACTCCAGCCTGGGTCACCTGAGGATAATGACATTTGACATGCTCAAAGCTGCAGACCAGAGGTCAAACTCGGCATGATGGTAGCAATCATCACTCATTGCCCATGGACAGAAAAATGTTTTTCTCCTTGTCTCGTGATACTAGAACCCAGGGCCATCAGGTGAAGCGGAGTGGTGGGAGATTCAAGCGCAACAAAGAAGAAGTAATTTAGACACGTGGTTAAACTTTGGAACTGAACACCACATGTAGTGAAAGGCACCGGTTAGCATGGATCTGAAAAGAGAGTGGAAGGATTCATGGAGGGGTAAGAATGCTAGCGGCTACGTACAACCTCTGAAGTCAGAGGCAACCTACCGCGGAGGAACAAGAGGAGAAGACAGCTATGGCTTTCATGTCCTGTTTGTGAGCTTCCCAGAGGCATCTGACTGCAGGGAAGAGGATGATGGAATGGAGAAGGATGCTGGTTGGACCCATATGACCATCTGTTCATGTGGAGGTTCACAGAATAGTGTGTGTGTGTGTATGTGTGTGTGTAAATGCCCAATTTCATCATTAAAGGGAGCTCCTCTGTTTCATCCTCACCTGCACTGCCTCCCTCCCTGTCAGCCAGACTCCATTACTGGAAGCGAGACAGGCTGAGAGATGAGTGTTGGGGGGTGACAGCCTGCAAGGAGCGCTCTGCTCCTTTCATCTCTGCACCCCTTTTGATGTTAAAATTAGACACTTTCCCCACTTTAGACATCAACTGGGCAGACACTTGAACAAACAAAAGTGGCTGTCACCATCACGTCGGGCTTGGCCCTGAGTCTATGATGTGGGATGGAAGAAGAAGACCGGGAGAATGCAGGAAATTGTGATGGATGGGTTATTTAATCTTGTCACTCTTGAAACAGCCCCTCCTGGGACCGGAATACAGGCTGGGGACTGCAGGACTGAAGGCTACTCTTCTTTCCTCCCCAAAAAACGCCTGCGAAAAGGGAGAATAGTTTTAACCTTTTTTGCCTGAAATGCTAGCATTTCTCAGCCAGGCCTGGCTTTCACCTCGGTATCCTAGTTTTTATTCTACAAGGGTTTTGTTTTTGTTTTTACATAGGGCAGCATTTGAACACGTGAATCCTCCCACCTATGTTGGGAAGTGGTACATGCTGAAGGAAGTTCTACCATGTTCTTCCTTAAAATGTACATCATCTCTAAAGCACCAAAATGATGCTTCTGTAAGGCAAGGCTAGGGAACCCTTTCCGGTTTGAGAGCCACATTTCCTTGTGGGCACTGATGGGTGGGGCCACAGGCAAAACTGGATAGAACAACTCATGTCAATGCTGCCTTTGCACATACGTTCCTCTCCATCTTCCATCCAAGCAAGCAAGCATACATTATCAGGGTTCAAAGGCACATTTCAGCCAGGCGAAAACAACCCAAGGAAGGTGCAAAACCCACCTATCAAAATTTCCTGCATTCTCCTATCACTGCCTGTTTTTACATGCCAGGCAAAAACATTCTTAATAACCCAGGCTTTTTAATTGGGAGGGTAGCTAGATATGCCAGTGGCCTTTGTTGTGCTTCTCCTTTAAGTGGGGTGGGTAGGACTTGTTCCTTTTAATATCTTTTATATGTCTTTGTTCTTTCTCTTTTCATTGTTTCAGTCACTCTGAGACACCTGAGTGCAAAAACGCGACTAATAAATAAGAATAAGACTAGTAAAAATAAGAAACAAACAACTAATTCCAGAGGGCTGGAGCTGCAACACTAAAAGCTCAATTTCTAGGACATACGAAGCACATCTCTGGGGTGTGCGCAGTAGTCTAAGCATTGCTCCATCTGAGAAATGCAGTTGCCTAGCAGAGATGTATGGAAGCAAGGTCATCCTTTCGGCAGCCTGGTGCTAAGTTGTTTAGGATATGACTTTTGACAATTGAGTGCTGGGTTAGGCTCATCCTATCTATGTCAGGTGTCCCCAGAATTGTAGTAACTAAAGCCCCCATGCATGTTAATGTTGTGGATATTATTGTAAGTAAATTAAATAATAAGTTTCCCCAGTTCTCTTGTGCCTCGTCTCGTTATTCTGGTGTGCGCAGGGATTTGGTTTCTGTGCTCTGCTCCTGAGCTATGCCCCATTACAAAGCTCACCGAGAATGTAAGCAAGTTAGACACTTTTAAGCACATTTGACCAGAAGTTATTTCTTGATTTCATTTCGCTTACTAAACAGGCTCAGAATCACAGCCCCTCCGCCTGCTACTTTGCCGGCATCACACAAAATCTTAACAAATGACCGCGGTCAATTCTAACAAAAGATGGGGACTATCACGTTGCATTTAGCAATTTGACCACCAGACTGGCTTCCTGTTCTGGCACAAAAGGGAAACCACTCCAAATAATATAGCCTAAATTATAACGTTAGGTTTGTGAACTCTTTGGGGAACTGGGGAAATCAATTCCATGGAAAAAAAAAAAAGGAGAAGTCCTGGGTCTGTTAACATATTAAGTAGTGCTGATATAGAATATTTGCCACATGTGTTTCAAATTAGGGGGAGGAGTTCTAAAAACCTCTTCCAAGTCAACATCTCACTTATTTATAGCTTGATCTTGAGACTTTCCTAACAAAATATTGCATTTGCAGGGATACTAGTGCAGGGAGCTATAGGAAGCTCATCCATTGTACCTAACAACCCCTCATCCTGATGATCACTCATTTTTGGCTAACTGCTAATGGTACCCATGATCGCCAGCCACAATGAGAAAGAGTTGTCTTGTGATGCGGCAAGTCTAGTATCACACCCACATCCACACCCACAATAGGAATGGAACCTGAACGTCTGAAGGACAATTTGCTGGGGTTTCTTATTGTAAAATTGTTTGGAGATGTTTCATAGGAAGCAATTCATAAAAGTAAGCGAACAAACAAATAAGCTACACAACATTATATTTTCTTCTGTGTTTGAATACTTTGCATTTGGATGCTAGATAGCATCTGAATTCAGACTCCACATCATGCAGCCATGCCTGTGATTAGGTGCTACATACATTTTCTTTCCTAATGGCCAATGAAACTCAACTCAATGGAAACTCAACTGCTACACACCTAGGCTGTCTTCTTCTTCCTTCTTCTTCTTCTTCTTCTTCTTCTTCTTCTTCTTCTTCTTCTCCTTTGGTGATCATTCGTAGCTGAGTAAGATTGTCTTCCATAAACACGGTTTTAAAAATAGTCCGTAAGTGACTGTGGAGGCCAATTCTGGATCTACACGTCCTTCCACAGTGGGGACATAGATTTCTGGGCGGGAGTTGATCATGGTGAGGGTTTGCCAAACATGCCTTCCTCTTAGCACATTTCTCCCTTTTGTCCTGAGTTTGAGTGTCTTCAAAACCCATTACACCTTTGGTAAAGGCTGTTCTCCAGTTGGAGCGCTCGCAGGCCAGTGTTTCCCAGTTGTCAGTGTTTATACTACATTTTTAAAGATTTGCCTTGAGAGAGTCTTTGAACCTCTTTTGTTGACCACCAGCATTATGCTTACCATTTTTAAGTTCAGAATAGAGTAGTTGCTTTGGAAGACGATAATCAGGCATCCACACATGACCAGTCCAATGAAGTTGATGTTGAAGAATCATTGCTTCGGCACTGGTGATCTTTGCTTCTTCCAGTACACTGGCATTAGTTTGCCTGTCTTCCCAAGTGATGTGTAAAATTTTACAAAGACACCGTTGATGGAATCTTTCGAGAAGCTGGAGATGGCGTTTATAAGTGGTCCACATTTCACAAGCATACAAGTAGAGACAAGTTTCACAAATAGAGACTTCCTAGAGAGGGTGTGGCCTTGAGGCAGTCTGAAAACAGTAATCCAGCTCCTCTGTTTGCAGATATTAACCACTGGAACACACACCTCTCTTGAAGTTGATTAAATTAACAGATCAGGTCATCACAGAATCATAAAATTGTAGAGTTGGAAAGGGACTCTGAGGATCATGTAGCTCAACCCCCTGTAATGCAGGAATATGCAGCTGTCTCATACGGGGATCGAATTTGCAGCCTTGGCATTATCAGCACCCTGCTTTAACCAACTGAGTTATCCAGAAGATATCAACTTAAGTATAAGGCTAAGCACTTGTATTTACTTATTTTCTCCAATCATGGAACCCATGGTGGTAGCCTACACATGGTTCCGCAGCAGTCACCTATCCAGACTGTGATCAGACCCACCTGGCTTCAGCAAGCCTCACATACCTTCAGGCCATATAGAATCATAGAATCATAGAGTTGGAAGAGACCACAAGGGCCATCCAGTCCAACCCCCTGCCAAGCAGGAACACCATCAAAGCATTCTTGACAGATGGCTGTCAAGCCTCTGCTTAAAGACCTCCAAAGAAGGAGACTCCACCACACTCCTTGGCAGCAAATTCCACTGTCGAACAGCTCTTACTGTCAAGAAATTCTTCCTAATGTTTAGGTGGAATCTTCTTTCTTGTAGTTTGAATCCATTGCTCCGTGTCCGCTTCTCTGGAGCAGCAGAAAACAACCTTTCTCCCTCCTCTATATGACATCCTTTTATATATTTGAACATGGCTCTTGTTCTGGAACCAAGATTATAAACCCATGCTTGTGTGCTATAACTAGGGCTAGTTAAAAAAAACAAACCACCTTATTCGGTGGGGAGGCTTATCGCTGAATATTCTCCAGCGGGAGAGGGTGGGGAGTCTTCTCCAATGGCCCTTCCCAAAGCTATTTCTAGAATAATATTTTCAGAGAACTTCTGAAAAATTGCAGGCAAATGAAGACAAGGAAGGCCTGCCGTCGTGTTATCCCCACACAGTAAGCTGCTGACGTACAGTGTCGCAGGAAGAGTGAGAGACCAAAGATGCTGAACTAGAAGGACATATTCTGCATCAGTTCCCTTACCTTTTGTATCCAAGTTAAAAGACATTTCTGGTGAGCAATCAAGTTTTTGCAGTCACAGAAGTGCAGCAGAGCGTCACGGCCCATCTCGTCTCCTTCCCGACAGATAAAACATTCTTTTGACTCTAATTAAAAAGATTAATAAAGTAAGAGAACACATCAGGTTTGCATCAATCAACTGCCCATGTGGTTCTTATTATTGTAATTAAAAGTTATCTCCTCAAAATTGTTGGATGAAAGTGCCATGATCTGCAATTGAAAACACATTGAAGGGAGTTTTCCCAACTTATTCTATTTTAAACAGTCAGATTGGAGCAACGCTCTGGAGATAATGTGTTCAAAAGGGTCCTTAGAGGCAAAATGTCAGCAACCATATATTTACGTCCTTTGAGAAGCCCCTTATAAAAATGTGCATTGTGCATCTTTCTGATTTTGTTGGTTTTTTTTAAAAAAAAATAGCTGTAAAGGGGGGGGGGGAGAAGAGAGAGTGAAACACAGTATCAGCCAAACCTCCTTCAAGTGTACAACTACAAATGATAGTATTTGCCTTTTACTATCCATTCATTAAATCACTCCTTCCTAATGCAGTTCTTTATTCCACCGGGAGCTTTCATCTGGGTTTGCATAAAGGACTTGGGAGCCCTCAGGCAGAAATTCCAAGCTCTTGCCCTGGATGCAATAGTTGTTGCCCTAAGGAAGAAAGGCATTGTGGGGGAATAGTATGTGCACGGAGCCCAGAACTTGGGCCCATCTGATTGACAGGCAGCAGCCCTCCAGGATTTCAAAGGCCACATCAACATCATACATTTAAAACACTACGATACCACTTTAAACAATCCCTGGAGTGGGTCAACAGTCAATGCCTCTTCACGGGGAATTATAGGTCTGTGTGGGGAGTAGGGGCCTCTTAACAAACAACAGCTCACAGAATTCTCTGAGGAAAGCCATGAGTGTTTAAAGTGGTCTTTATAGCGTTTTAAGTGCTTGGTGCGAAAGCGGCCAAAGAGGAGTTTTGCACATGCCTAAGATGGGCAGAGATTGAACCCTGGTGACTTCTGTGTGCACGCGGGTGGCGCTGTGGTCTAAACCACTGAGCCTCTTGGGCTTGCTGATCGGAAGGTCGGCGGTTCGAATCCCCGCGACGGGGTGAGCTCCCGTTGCTCTGTCCCAGCTCCTGCCAACCTAGCAGTTCGAAAGCAAGCAAGCAGATAAATAGGTACTGCTGTGGCGGGAAGGTAAACGGTGTTTCTGTGTGCTCTGGCTTCCGTCACAGTGTCCTGTTGTGCCAGAAGCAGTTTAGTCATGCAGGCCACATGACCCAGAAAGCTGTCTGTGGACAAACGCTGGCTCCCTCAGCCTATAGAGCGAGATGAGTGCTGCAGCTCCATAGTCGCCTTTGACTGGACTTAACCGTCCAGGGGTCCTTTACCTTACCAACTTGAATAAAATTGGGGAGGTGGGAGGTAAGCCTCGCTTTGCATAATCGATCACATGCCGCCATGCACACACACCATTTGAATGGCAATGCCCATCGACTTTGGGGCCCCCTCAAATATTTTATTGGGGAGCCCTCAGCCCCTAGAAGATGGCTCCTATGGCGTGCACAGCATGTGCTGTACAGCTCTGGTGTGGGCTTGAACAAGATTTGGGGGTAAATCCATGCCCCCCCTCAATAATTATGTGATTTTACAAAAATAACAAACATGACACAACTGATGATTTCAGCATTCAGTAATGCCTCTAACCTGCCTCACTCTGCTTCATCCCTTCTCGGCCTACGGCTAGGTGTGGGGGGAGAAATTTGGTTTGCATTTTAATACGGACCTACCTCATTTCCTGAAATAAAATGTGAGCTTGGAAGACAGCTAACACTTCCAAATTTGCACTTCTCTGAATTCGGTGATGCAACCAAAAATGTATATACCAAACAAATTGCATGTATTAGGGGAGGGTGTGCCTTAAAAAGCCACTCTTGTTGGTGAAAATCAACCTACAAAAATACATTAGACAAGGGAAAATGAGTGGAGAAGGATGGAAAGTTAGAAAGTGGGAGGCAGCCTCTAGGGCACCGGTGCAACCTTTGATAGCCCATATGGCATTTTCAATTAATCAGAATTCCATTTTAAGCTGTGAACAAACTGTTAATTTGCTGTCACTTACCGATGCTTTCAGACCTTGAAGAGAGCTAGAGTGAAATCAAGCCTGATCCTCAAAACATCAATTAACCATGGCAAGTAATTGATTGATGCCTTTGGTCCAGTAACCTAGCAAGAGTAACACAAGTCCAGTTCTGAAGGAATCCTGAATGTTTTGAATATGCTTCCAATGAAACAGAAGATAATCCTGCCTTGGGGCCAAAGTAACTAGCGATGGAATAGGAGCTGAACAGGGAGTTCCCACCACTGCAAAATGGGTTGGTGGGGGGGCAGAAGTGCCAACCCAAAGTGGAGACACACTGCCCTCAAACTGCTAGGAAAAAGCTCTCAGCCAGGTGCAAGCTCTTAAGACAGCTGAGGCTGGAAGGGAATCCACCAGTAGTATCTGAGCCCAGCCTTCATGCTCTGGCGGGGGTTACCAATGCAAAGAAGGACCAGGAGTAGGAAATCAGCTTCTGAGAATGATTGTCCTCCGCCAGTACAATTCAGAGGGGTAGCAGCAAGAAAGAAATATGGAGGTGGGGTGGTAATGGGCCCAAGAGAAAATACATATCACGATCCTTTAACCTTCATGAAAGCTCCACATGGGAGCCAACTCCTAGGGGCCGAGGTCCCTTCAGCACCCCCAGTGAAACATTTGAGGGGGCTGGGGCGCCCGAAGTTCATGGGCATGGCCATTCAAATGGTAGGCTATGTGAGTGCTGCGACTTATGATTGATTATATGAGGCAGCCCTTACCTCCCCCCTCAATATTTTATATAACCTCCAATATTTCTCTGATGAAAATAGAGATGTCTTATTCCATAATAGTAATTTTAGTATTTAAAGCCCACCCATTTGACTAGGTTGCCGCAGCCACCCTGGGCAGTTTCCAACATATATAAAAAACATAATAAACATTAATATATATTTAAAACAAAAAACAAAAAACCTTCCCTATACTGCAGATGGCTCTGGGGTCAGATAATTCCATACTCTCCAACATTTCTCCGATGAAAATAGGGACATCCTAAGGCAGTGGTGGCTAACCTTGACACTCCAGATGTTTTGGAACTACAACTCCCATCATCCCTGACCACTGGTCCTGTTAGCTAGGGATGATGGGAGTTGTAGTTCCAAAACATCTGGAGTGTCAAGGTTAGCCATCACTGTGACCTAAGGAAAGGTGAGACATTCCAGGAACAAATCAGAAACTGGGACTGTCCCTGTAAATCTGGGACTGTCCCTGGAAAATAAGGGCACTTGGAGGGTCTGTATTTTATTCAAGTTGGCACCCATGCTTGCCCACACTCTCTAGAAGAGGAAACCGACCGCAGAAGACTCTGCGGTCAATTCACCAGCTCTTTATCTTGGGGGGGGGGGGTTGCACAGATTTCCATATCTATTAGCCCCAATAGTTACATGGAAAGTCAAGATACAGATACCCCCGAATAGCAGGTGCTGGATCCAAACAACCAGGGGAGGCTCGTGCCCTCCTTGTGAACTTCCCAGAGGCATGTGGCTGACCGCTGCTAGCAGCAGGATGGCAGGCCAGCTGGATTTCGGTCTGGTCTAGCATGCCGATGCCTGTTGGAGCAATGGGAGGGGGGAGCACACAATATGGTGTCCATGCCATGACAGAAGATGAAGAACAAAACAGTTCCTGTATCTGCATCAAGAAAACAAGACGGCTGTGCACTGTGTTCACCACTTCACTTGCGAGCCTAATGCATGGGTTTTTTTTGGTAGCACCGAATGCAGTGGAAATAAGAGTAATGACGCCAGGTGTCTGATAGGGAAAGCTTGTTAGGGCCCACATTATGTATGACAAATTGTTCAAGAAATGTGACCCATCTATGGCTTCAATATCTCCACTAGTTATGGTACTCTGCTGAGTAAGGGTTGGCTATGTAAATTAAAGCTGCCTCGGGATACAGTGCTTTTCACCTGCGCTTAGAAACTGCTGGGTTCCCTAAAACACACACACAACTTTTGAGAATTAAATACGTGACACACTTCCCCATTCTTTCCTTTGTTCTGTCTCACTTTGAGGGTTGCAACCCTAAGCACATTTCCTTGGAAGTAAATCCTATTTTAAAATCTGTCTGGATGAGCTTCTGAGCAAACATGGATAGGATTAGGCCATTGGTGTCTTTAAAGAGGGTCATACCCACCTTGTGTAGGAAAGAGAGATTGCTTACCCTCCAACATTTATCCGATAAAAAGAGGGACCGCCCCATTCCATAATGATAATTTTAGTATTTATACTCCACACATCTTACTGGGTTGCCCCAGCCACTCTGGGCAGCTTCCAACACATATAAAAACATAATAAAACATTAAACATTAAAAAGATTTCCTTATACAGGATTGCCGTCAGACGGCTCGGGGGGTCAGATAACTCCATACCATCCAACATTTCTCCAATGAAAATAGGGTGGCGCTGTGGGTTAAACCACAGAGCCTAGGCCTTGCCAATCAGAAGGTCGGCGGTTCGAATCCCCGCGACGGGGTGAGCTCCCGTTGCTCGGTCCCTGCTCCTGCCAACCTAGCAGTTCGAAAGCAAATCAAAGTGCAAGTAGATCAATAGGTACCGCTGCAGCGGGAAGGTAAATGGCGTTTCCGTGTGCTGCTCTGGTTCGCCAGAAGCGGCTTAGTCATGCTGGCCACATGACCTGGAAGCTGTACGCCAGCTCCCTCGGCCAGTAAAGCGAGATGAGCGCCGCAACCCCAGAGTCGGACACGACTGGACCTAATGGTCAGGGGTCCCTTTACCTTTACCTTTAAGGAAAAGTGGGACATTCTGGGATCAAATCAGAAACTGGGCCGGCTTCTCTAAATCAGGAACATCCCTGGAAAATAGGGACACTTGGAGGGTCTGAGATTACAACCAGCTAATCACCTTGGTTGTAATTGCTCTGAGATTCGGCTGGGAAAGCAGAGCAGGCTGGCCAGTTCGGGGGGGGGGGAGCTAAAGTAGCCAAATTGTTTTAGATGAGGCAGCGTAATAAGAACCCTCTGCATAAATTCAGCACGCCCAAATTGGACATTCATAAACCCTCCCCAAAGAGTTCACTAGTAACGGGAAACTTGGCACAGCAAACTGGAGTATATATCCATTCCTCTGAAATATTAGTATTCCTTCACACCCCTCTGCCATGGGCCCAGCCTTCCAAAAAGCCTCTCAAAACTCTTGCTACGTTTTGCACTACCGAGAGCGGCAGACACAATGCTCAGTCCTTCTGCTGCCTTGTCATACCCATCAAGCGGCCTCAAATTAAACAAGCTTCTCTGCCCCCCCCCCCGCCAAAGAAACATCAGACTGGCCAGTTGAGAAAAAACACATCCAAATACCCATTTTAAGTTTCAGTGTTGAACATGAGGTCAGCAGCACTGATTAGTAGTTCCGGGCTGATTGTCTTGTACACATTTCTCAGAGGTTGTGCTTCATCATTAATAGTTTCTAGGTCAACTGACTACTTCTATTAAGATGCAGTTTGAAATTAGGGTTAATAAAGTGTGGGATAAATTAAGATTAATAAAGTAGTTTTAAGAGAACCAAAAGAAAATCTGGGCTTCAGTACTGCATAAATTATAGCAATTTAACTATTTAAAGAAGACTCCCTTGGATTTATTGACTTAGTCTTGTCCTTAATAACCAGTACTTATGTGCATGTATCCTGTTGGGACTGGATGCAGGGAAATCCAAATTACATCACATTACTGATGTCCTCTAACTTGGCATCAAGTGTTCCAATTGAAATTTACAAGGCAGGAGAACGCTGCAACGTTAAATGAAAAAATCAGCCAGAACTTATTAACAACATGGGTGTTTTAATTAATCCATAGGGCAGCCAGGATAGGATGGGCTTTGCATAAAAGAAAACATGAAATCAAGTTTTTGCATGGCCATGGGGCTGGCAAGACAAATTACTCTCTTTAATAACCTGAATTCTATGGGAATGAAACGGAAAGAATGACCTACTGGGGAAGATGAACATTAAATACTGGATAGTTCTTTGCACATATCTTCCACTATATAACATAAACCTCATAACTTCTTTTAAATAACAAAAACAGGTTGTTGAGTGCTGATGGCTATGTAGCCAAAATGGCCCCACCCACAAGCATGGAGGACACACCCTGAGGTATTCAAAAGTATGTTTTTTAAGCAAATACCCCCCATAGCAACCTTACCATCCCAAATCCACTATTAGAGGGTAGATAACATGATATCGCAGTAGAACAGAGATCATGTCCATGTAATTCTGATGAGATTGGATCCATTGGGCATACATATTGCCCGCTATATCACGATACCCGGCGGGAGCTCATTCAACCATTATTAAGGGAACTACCTGGCCACTCAGAGAAAACTTATGTTGAATACCTTCTTGCTGACAAAGATCTGAATATCACCAGGCCTGTCGCGAAATTCTGTTTTGTGGCAAAGAGGACAAGACAGGCTGTGGCGACAGCGATGGTCGGTGAATGAATACGGATTTCAAACTCTGGATGATAGATTTTAGCTGAAGGAGTGTTATTTAAAATGTAAATAAGTATAATGGGAATTTTTAAATTTTGTCTACTATGTCCGCGCCCTTGGTGCTGATGCAGTACATGTTGCTGGTGTTATTTCTGTCGTCTGGTCTTTGACCGCAATAAAGATTGATTGGCCATCCCAGACCACACACATATGGACTGCACAAGTGGGGCCTAGAAGCAAGAGGGGAGAACAAATATTTGAAGCAGAGGGGAAAACGAAAATGTGCACAGACCAGCACACTAGCTAATGGAGCCACATCTGCTGGAAAGCTCTACAGTGTTGCACCAGAGAAGTCTAAACTGGTAGCCCCAGAGTGGGAGGCAGCAATGCTTCTGAATACCAGTTGCTGGAAACCACAGGAGGGGAGAGGGCTCTTGTACCCAAATCCTGCTTGTGGGTTTCCCACAGGCATCTTGTTTGGCCACTGTGGGAACAGGACGTTGGACAAGATGGACCATTGGCCTGCAGGCTCTTCTTATGTCCTGATGCTCTGGGATGGCTTGGGGTCTAATGGATTGGGAACTAATGGACTCCACTCCCCAGCCAAGAAGTGACCCATTATTTTGGGGGGGAGGGGATGATCTTCCGGCTACTGCTGGCTTCTGATCCCCAAACTTTTGGGATCTCTACAGTAGTGGAGGCCTCCCACCACTGCATCCAAACCCCCTCCAGATTGAGAGTTTTGATTGCTCTGTAAAACAGGAGCACAGGGCCCTTAGACAGTGACGGTGAGAGCCCTGATCCAAATAAAGGCTAAGGTTGCAATTCTCGGTGTGTTTACCAGGAAGTAAGGAATAATCTGAAATCATTTCTTGGCATGTGACCAGAATCACTGAGCTGCTGACCCAGCACTGATTGTACTGCTATGCCTTGTTCAGCAACATCACTCTGATGATGAGTCAGTTATGATTATAAGTTATCATGTACCAGTTGGAGACTGAAAGCTCCTCAGAAGAGGTGCATTTCCCAAACATTCCAGATTATAAACTGCTCCGCAACACTATTATGCATAGCTTCTAAAGTGCTATACAAGCTTTATAACAACCTCATTTTCCCGGTAGGATTCTTATCGGGTTTCGATTGGACACACTGCCTGAATTTCAATGGTGCACCACCAATTTACACCAGACAAGGACCTGACTGACTAACCATAATGAGACTCTTGTGGCTGAAGCCTTCACAGAACAATCTGAGGATATATGGCATAGACTGACAAAGCCAAAAAACACACAAATAAATAAAAGTTAGGGCTGACATTCCATTCATATTTCATTTCATTTTATTCAGTTATGCTTGCAAAGGGTTGCTATCATGCAAACCTGGCTGAAAGAAAGCCAGCAATCTTCACTACAAACTCCTCTTATCCTGCTGGAGACAACTGTATTCTTGCTGCTTACAATGGCCAAGGCATTGTGGTGTAGTGGTGAGAGTGTTCGACTTGGGACTGAGGAGACCTGGGCTTGAATCCCCATTCATATCTTGTATTTACTGGGCGACCTGGACCAGTCACAGCCTTCACAGGATTGCTGTGAAGATAAAATGGTGGGCGGAGGGGAAGAGAAATGTATATACTGCCCTCTGCTCCCTGGAGAAAGGGTAGGAATAAAAATGCAATTCATTTATTTATGGGAGAATCTTAATCCTGCTTTACTAATGCATAGGAGTTAACCAAGACATAGACTGCTTCCATTGTATTAGATGAAAAGGAAGAACAGAGCTGTGGGTCACCAGCATATTGATAACAACACACTCAAAATCCCTCAACGATCTCTCTTCCTGTCCCTTTAAGTAGATGTTAAGCAATAGGAAGGAAGGGGCTAAACTGATCCCTGAGAGACACCACGTACCAGTAGCCTTGGCAAAGAACACGATCTCCCCAATATTGTCTTCCGAACCTGACTCCCAAGGAAGCACTTGGTCCACAGCAAAATGCCCCTACCCAAACCCACCCCCTCCAGGCAGTGCAGAAAGAGACCAAACATTAGCCATAATCCTGTATCATCCTTATATCCATTTTATCCACTAATGCTATGGTGATGCTGGAAGCGATCCCCGTCCCCAATAATTAGCTGTGCTTCCTAAAAAAAAATGTCCAAAAAGATTGGTTGAGAGCCTATGCTGCCAAGCCAGAACATAAATCTTCCCTAAATGTAAGGAAATTTATGATGAAAGGAAAGGCCAGGTCCGAGTTTGGGTCTTCTCGGAACGACAATCACAAAGATGAAGTTAAGTCTAAAAATAGAGGAATAAGATCTTGAAGTGATGGGCCACTTTCTTCTTTACCAGTTTAAAAGTCCTACAAGAGTCATTCCTCAGTTGGCATGATCTGTGCAGTTCATTGTCCTTACCGAAACTGCACAGATACGATAATACCACCAATGTGGGTGGGAGTATTACTGCTACTATTCTAGTAATAATTACTCCTACTATTACTCGTATAATACTACTATTATTACTATTCCACCCAAAGGAGCCCAGGGTGGCAAACGCATCAGTGATAAAACAATACAATTAATAGTAAAATAAAACCATATTCAAAACAATTGGAAACATCTAAAAGCAATTAAAACATCTCAAAACAAGTAAAACCATCCTATACTCTCACAGCTAATAATTTCAAGGTCGCCAGGAACAGCATCTTCCGACCGCTGTCCAATTTTTTCTCACTATCCTGTTTTGAAGACCTGCGTGTTGCCAGCACCAAATGTTTCCTGAAGAGAGGTTCAAAAAGCCGCAGGACGATTACCGAGCGATCTATCCCATTTCATTTTTTGTTAGCCAAATCTGGCATTCCAGAAGTTTAAGGAAACTGCAAGCATGTTTCCCTAAGCATCTTGGCTATAACATTTGACGTGCCAATCCACTCAGCATTTCCCCAATCCTTTAAGAATCCCTTTGTCTTAACGGGGCTCTCAACATGTCACAGCAATGGGCTTCGCAGATCAGTCATGTTTTATATTCCCAGGCATTTATCCACTACTTAATGGTCTGGGATCCAAGTACGGTGGCAAGTCAGCCTGCCTGATCTTAAGAAGGCCAAGGGCAGAGCCGTCTCTCTACTGGCCCAGCTCTGTCATGTGACCCAGGAATACCATCATCATCATCATCACAGAACAAACACAGATACCTTTCCACAGAGCTGGGAAAGCTTGTCAAACCCAGAATGCCTCCAATTGTTTTCAGAAAGTGCAATTCGTTGGGCGCCTGTCACACCTCAGCAGGGATGCTGTTCCACACAGAAAGCCATGCTCCAAGTTACTGCACAGCAGGCTTCAGATATTGTAGCAGCTTCAAGGAGAAACTGTCCTGCAGAACACAGTGACCTTCTGGTAGTGGTGGGCTTACCCGTCAATTACTGTTTCTCTCATTCCCCCCCCCCCCCAGTTTTTTCAATTCTCCACATTGGTTTGTGATTTAAAAATAACAAGGGTAATCATCATCATGAAAATTCATCAGCATCGTAGTGCAATTTTCTCTTATATATGAATTCTTGCGTGCAATTTTGCCTGCCACAAACACTTTTTGCAGAAGAATTTCTCTTAATATAATGCATTGTTTTTTATTCTGTTTCCACTAATACATGGCATTTTTATGTAAAATGTACCCCACTATATGCATTTTTGTACACATTACTTGGCTGGAGATCTGCACTGCAAATTCGGAGCAAGTGCCAATTTTGTGGCCGTGTTTCAGTTCTTGGGAAAGAGCAAATTAGGTAGATTTGACTTTAAATGTAAACTGAATCAAATTTCTCTCCAGTCCCTATCTAATGAGTATAAAATGGATTAAAGAGGCATCTAAAATATTCAGGTGGTCCCGAGCTGTATGGCGCATTAGATATTAGTACCAAAACCTTGAATATGACCCAATATGGCCAGTGGAAAAAGACAACTGTTGTCCTTTCACCTTCCAGTGGGCATGACCAAAGCCCCAACTTCTCTGTCTTGCAGCAGGAATTGGAGGAGGCAAGTGTTGCTTCAGGCTATACAAAAGGATAAACGACAAGCCCCTTTTTCCTCAGTCTGCACTGCCCTATATTTAATGGCACGGTATCTCTGGAAATGGAGCTGCCCGAACTCCAGCAATTTCTTCATCTTCCTAGTGCCTGAAGGATTAACAGTATGCTGGCATTGCGTTAACTTCTGTACTGCTTTATTTCCCCCTTTCTCAAATTGTTCTTTGCCTTTTTGGCCTCTCCGTGATTGAACAGATGTTTTCAGTGAACTCTTGACAAAGAAGCCAAGTTTCCCTCTCCCTCCCCCCCCCCCGCCCGCAACTCGACTTTCACCAACATAGTATGTGTGTACTCTGCACACTCCACTATTTAATCACATCGATGCAAAGGAGGTACCAGGAGGTGCCAAGGCACTCCTGCAAAAGGATCAGAAATGCTGAAATTGCTGTGACAATAGGTATGTGCACACAACTTGCAAAGACCGAGAAGTAATATCTTGCACTGAACCACTGCCCAAGATCTTTATTTTATGTGGTGTTCTGGATTTTGGATTTTTATTTTAATATAAAGTTATGGATTTTGGATGTTTCTTTTACATAATTTACTGGATCTTGGATCTTTATTTTATAGAATGTTTTGGATTCCACACACACACACGCCCAATTCAAGAAAATGGGAAGGGCAGTGATTATAAACCCATTCTGCCCTGCACATGAGTGAAGCAGCTCAGCGGTATATGAGGATCGTTGCTTGCTCCCTCCTGATTTCCTAAAAAAAAAGTGGGATTTTTGAGTGATCCTGTGGATGTTTTTAAAAGCCTCAAAGGGTTTTGTGAGTGTTTGATAGCACTCCCTCTTCCCAAAGGGAGAAAAAAAAATGCCTTTTCTGGGGGAATAAGTCCTGAAGGCCAATGGGATGTCCAAGAAAGACAACCCATAGAAACAGAAGTTGACTCAAAGACATGTAAATAGGTTCATTTAAAAACATATAGATTTTTTCCCCCAGGGTGCATATTGTGTGTGTAAAATAATAAAAAATAAAAGTCATTTTTAAAAAATAAGAAGGGGAAAGTATCATTTTCAACATGGCCAACAACTATCCAGTTTAATGGATTCAGAAATCCTAAACACTTTTCTGCAAATGTTCTCTTTAGCTCAACGCTGCTCATTTTTATGCGTTAGTACAATACACAGAAAGAGCCACAAACATAGGCTGCATGCTTTCAGATCCCCTACCATATGAATCAGTCCCCTAACACTTTATGATTTATGCAGCTTGCCAGTGGAGAAGTAGGCCATGCCAGCCTTGAAAGCACTTTAGCTTGGTTGCTTTTACTCATGAAGGACATGTTGTCCTGTAATTATTTTGTCATTTCTTAAAAAGGTAAAATCCTTAACAGGTTCGTGCAATATGTGCAGCTGTGTGTACACGTGAGTTGCTGTCTGACTTTATTTCATGTAGCTGGGATCATCACCCCCAACGACTTTACTAAGCGCTACATAGTGAAACTTCAGACAACCGAAAATGTGCTAAACCTTTTCAGAGTTCCTGGTGCGGGGGATGTTTCAGGGGCATTTAGCACCATGACGCAATGGGGTGCAGGGCATCATGAATACACCCCCATTGACTAATCCTGATTCAGCCAAACTGAAACCAGCTCCTACCTCATCTTTTAGGCCAACTAAAATGACACAAAATAGTGCACAAGCTTCTGAGTTTTTGAGAACTCTGAAAACAAAAGAAAAAGCAAACAGACAGGACAAGGAGAGAAGAAGCCGGCAGAAGCTGAAGTCGTGAATTCCGTACAAGTCTTAAGATGCAAAGTGGGAGGAGGCAGCAGACGTTAACATGCCTTCCAAGTGTCTTGATTTTCCAGGGACTTTCCAGGAATTATGAAAGCCATCCAGACTTCTGATTTGATCCGGGAATGTCCCTATTTCCCCTGCCAGTGCCGGCGCCGCTGAGCTCAGGGAGTAAGATGGGCTGGCGCTTGTCCAAAGCGTCAGTAGATGCAGCTGGGCAGCTGTGAGTGAGTAGCTCCTTGACTATCTATGGCCTCTCCATTGCTGCCGCTGCCAGCCTCCACCCTTGGGCAGCTTGTGGTGGCTGCTGGAGAGCGGGCAAGAAGCAGGTGTGCTGGGCCCGAGGGTTCCCTGCTTGGTGAGGACCAGGCGGTGAGCCAAAGCCTCACCTGGGGTCAGGCAGCGGCGTGGTGAACTCGTCAGGGGCGGCAGCGGGGTTCAAAGCGTGGCTCACAGTCTGAGGGGCTAGGAGTCGACAGGGCCGGGAAATAGACCAAAGGTCAAGCCGAGAAGTCCTAGTCCTAAACTAACCCAGGGGTAACCTGAGAAACAAGGTCCAGGTCCGGTCCAGAATCCGAAGGTTCAGTGAGGAGTCAGTCTGACAGAGCCAAAGCAGAACACGGGGCAGGAAACCAGGCAAGGACAGGTACAGGATCTCAGGCAGGATCTTGCTTGCAGCAATGTTGCTCCCGCAACCTGGGTGTGGGGTTCGACAGCCTTTTATCTTTGTCGGGGCAACGGCCGGTCCCGGTCCCCAGGCAACTCACCTCCCTGTTTTGCCCGAAGGCGAGCACTCCTCCTGCGAGTACTCAGGTCTCTCTTTCTCTCAGACCTGAGTCTCTGCAGCTCGGGAGACGCCGGTGGGTTACTGGACCCAGGGGCCGCCTCAGCCTCCCCTGACCAAACTGGTAGTGGACCAGCTGTAAGTGATGGTCCAGCTGAAGGCAACGAGGTAATCTCCGCATCTAGAGCCAGGGCAGGCTCAAGCCCCTGACTCGGCCCAGCTGGTGTTTGCTGCAGGGGAATCTGTGCAGACTGGGACTCTTCAGGATCAGGCCCCAGACTTGGTTCAGATGATGTCTGAGGCAGAGGATCCGGTGCAGACTGAGACTCCTCTGGTTCCGAGTCTGAGCCTGAGTCCCAGGCCATCACAGCAGGAGAGGCTGCAGCTTCCATGGCCCAGCCCCACATGATGTGCTTGCTCTGAGGGGCAGGCAGAGGGCAGGGGTGCCCTGGGCAGGAATAAAGGGGGAGCAGAGTGGAGCAGAAGGAGTCTTGATTTTTTTTTTTTTAATGCTTTCTGCATCTATGTCTAATCTTGCCCCTTTCCAAAATTTACTTTTCTTTTTGTAAATCTACCGAATAATAAACGGCCTCAGCCCAGTATACCTGAAGGAGTGTCTCCATTCCCATCGTTCAGCCCAGACACTAAGGTCCAGCGCCGAGGGCCTTCTGATGGTTCCCTCACTGCGAGAAATGAGGTTACAGGGAACCAGGCAGAGGGCCTTCTCGGTAGTGGCGCCTGCCCTGTGAAACACCCTCCCATCAGATGTCAAGGAAATAAACAACTATCTGACTTTTAGAAGACATCTGAAGGCAGCCCTGTTTAGGGAAGCTTTTAATGTTCGATGTTTTATCGTGTTTCTAATATTTTGTTGGGAGGCACCCAGAGTAGCTGGGGATGGGTGGGGTAAATTATTTATTTATTTATTATTTATTTATTTATTTTTATTATATAAAATCAGAATTAAGGGGTTTTCTCAGGACAGCGGAGGGTGTGCGTGTTCTGTTGGCGCGGTGGGGACACTCACCCTTCTTCTGAGAGGAAATGTTCTTTGGGCGTCAGGTACAAAAATGGGGGGTTAAGGAGTGTCACTTGGAGTGAGGAGTGAGAAACGTCCCCATTTTCATTTGAGGAATGTTGGAGAGTATGCATTAACACCAGACTATGACTGTGCTAGGCAGGTGGCAGGCTGTGTTTAGGCCCCCATCAGAAACATACCTTAGCCCTAAGACATTGTCATCCCTCTGATGGGGGCATGTTTGATGACGGTGGAAGCCTCATGAGACTTTCTGAAAAAGGTGGAAGCCTCATGAGGGGAGGGTATGAATGGAATCACATGGCCAACCTGGGCCAATTGTCTGGAGGAACTGGTATGTTGTATACAAGGCATTGTCACCTTTCCCTCAAGGACTTCCTCTTCATTTCCTTCACTACCTAACCCTCCTACCCTTAGGGCAGTTGTGTCAGGGGATCTGTAGGTTGTTTACTGTACCACAACTGGCCTTTGGTCTCCCCTTTTCTACATCCTTCGCACCATCCTCAATCAGATTGGCTTGCAATTTGAGTTTTTGATTTAGCTGTTCCAAGTTAATTGGGAAGGTAAGTTATAAGCACCACGAAGCTCTGCTGCAGAATCTCAATACAGTCACACCTTGGTTTTCTGAAGAAGTATGCATGCACACGAAAGCTCATACCAAGAACAAACTTAGTTGGTCTCTAAGGTGCTACTGGAAGGAATTTTTTTATTTTATTTTGTTTTGACTATGACAGACCAACACGGCTATCTACCTGTAACCTTGGTTTTTGAACATCTTAGTTCTTGAACATTTTGGCTCCCAAACGCCGCAAACCTGGAAGTGACTGTTCCGATTTGCGAACTATTTTTGGAAGCTGAACATCTGATGGGGCTTCCAATTGGCTGCAGGAGCTTCCTGCAGCCAATCAGAAGCTGTGCTTTGGTTTCTGAATGTTTTGGAAGTCGAAAGGACTTCCAGAATGGATTCCATTCGACTTTCAAGGTACGACTGTACACTGCCAGAAACAAAGGCCTTTACTCTCCAGAGAACTTCTGCTACCCCACACAGTGAAGGTACCTCCCGCCCTCCTGCTCCAGCTGCCTTCCTCCTTCTGCAGAAAGAAAAAAACAGGCTGCAACATTCGGCTTCTTTAATGTTCTAGCTAAAAGCAAACAAATGCCTTCACTGTTCTCCGCTCTCCACCTCCGCTGATTTAATAGGTGCATTACTATGTGTATAATGGTTGCTGGTGTGTAAAGAGCGGAATTAGGAAAGTGGAGGAACAGGAACATCCAGGAACTGGGACTCTTTGATTAACACACCTCTGTACTTAATATGCACTTAAGCCATTGATCAGTTAATTGCACTAGCTATTCAATTAAGGCATTCATGCCTGTCACGGTATGCTCCAAATGTACCATATATACTTATTATACACTTAAGCCATTGATCAGTTAATTGCACCAGTTATTCAATTAAGGCATTCATATATGCCTCCTACAGTTCACTGTAAAATGTGTACCATATATACTTATAGGCAGCAAATTATCCCGGGCAACAATTGGTAAACATTCCAAATTGCTATCGAATGAGGTGACTCATTGATGCTCATTCCTATGGGTGGCTTGTTCCTGAACAACAAGACTAAGACTCATTCTTTGCTGAAATGTGAACACGGCCAGTAGGGAGGAATTTATACTAAGGGCATACCATACACCCCATATTTGGGGCCAAAGATGCACATATGCATCTGATCTGGCAGAGATGACTTGGGTAGACAACTGGCCTCCTACCATGAGTTTATGAGCACCATAAAGAAAAGGTCTCAGCCTTTCTCTATTGTTCTTTAGACGTTCCTCAAGGTTTTGACTGCACTGTGGAATACCCCCTCTCTAAAACAAGTCTAACACCACACAAACATTAAAATAAAACAGGTTTTTTTGGTACTTCTGCAAAACTTGAGGTCCACTTAAGCGTTTTGATACCAGGGTGGACTTTGGAACTATGGCGCCCTGAGCTAAACCAAAATTTGGTAAGCCCCCCAGCCCTTGCGCCGTACCAGGCTTCAAGAAGGAGGCATGAGGGCTCCAGCAGGGTCCTAGAGCCCTCCTACCTCATTTCCAAAGCTGGGCAAGCACTAATTAGGCTTTGGAAAGGAGACGGAAGGACTCTAGGACCCTGTCAGAGCCCTTATACCTCCTTCCTGTAGATGGGAAAGTGCTTACCAGGACCCTCCCTGCTCAGTGCATAGTGCAGGAGAACTGGTTGTGCTGCCTTATTTTTTTTTAGTTGCTATTTTGTTAACATTGTTTTTATAGATTATAAATGCCTTATTGATCTGTTCATCATTAAATGACTTATAGAAATAGAAAATAGAAATACTTTATTGTCACTGTTTACAGGTAGGTAGCCGTGTTGGTCTGCTGTAGTAAAATAAAATAAAATAAAATAAAATAAAATAAAATAAAATAAAATAAAATAAAATAAAATAAAATAAAATAAAATAAAAATTAGGAAGGAATTTTTTTATTTTATATTTTATTCTTACTACCACATATTTGCAGTGAGATTAAACGAGCCCCCCTCTCCCCCCACAATCTCTCAGTCCTCTATGTGCTGTTGTTACTTATGCTGCAATCGTGATGTTTAGCTAATATCTTAGTTGCTGGTTTGTTAATAGTATTTTATAGATTGCAACTATCTTACTGATGATGTGCTAATTATATCATATCATTTACGCTGTGCTCGTGATGTTCTATTATGTTATTGTTATTTATTGTTTGTAAGCCGCTTTGGGGTTCATTTGAATGGAAAGCAGCACAAAAAAATACAATCAATCAGTCTAGTGAACTGCTTCAGCTAGAGAACGGTCCTCTGCAAAACAGAGCACCTGGTCTACCTAGCTATTCTCATAATGGCTGTGCATACCACTGGACAACCTCATCATTATTTTAAGGTAAGGAACAAGAGACAAACCCTCTTCATGGACTATGGAGGGGAGAAAATCCCTTTACTTGCCCCCACAAAACCCCTGAACCTACTTGTTTGCAGTTATACAGGAAGGGCTTTTGTATATGCATATATATTTCATTCCACCTTGCTCAATAGTTAGCAGATTTTTTTAAGATTCCCCATTATACTGAAAAGGGACCACAGAGTTTTGTCTTTACACACAGCAGCTGAGAACCTGAAACACAGAACAAAGCAGACATAGCACAGAGAGGCTCAGAAACAGATCTTTACTTTCTTTCTTTTTAACAGATACAAGGCAAATCTTGAGGCCTTGCACCCCTCTAAAAATAGAGATGAAACAGGGAGACTGATTCATCGGGAAAGATACCACAAAACTAGAACTGGCCCTAAATAACAGGGACAGCAGGAACCTAAGCATGAATCACTGCTCTGGAGGTGAATCAAGAAAGACTCCTGTGGCACCTTAAAGCTATAGGAGGCTTCCAGGGGAAAAACACATAATGTTATAAATGGGTCTTTCAGATATCGCAAATGGGTCCTTGGCAACAGGATTTTAAAACTAATCAGATTTGTTTTCCCTGTGGAAAGGGTAAATATGGAATAAGTAGGGGAGCGATGGTCTGGAATTTTGATAGAAATGGTGCATGGATGCTATTTTTTATTTATTTAATGCATGGATGAGGAGCAACAATCCCGCAATGGATACCTGCATGGAAAAACCCTACTAAATTAACTGTGGGATCAGCTTCTGTGCTTCATCGGATACATACAACAGATTTCATGGGGTTTGGGCCACAAAACCCTATGTCATAATAAATTTGGTAGTCTATGGAGCCACGCAACTCTTTGCAACAACAAACTCACAAAGCTACTTCCCTGGAACTGCTCTGGGAGAAGGCTGCCTCTTTTCAACCCTCTGGGGTTTAAGAATTAATTCCGCCTATAATTCAAATATGCATGTTTTTGTGTGTGTTAGGAATGGAGGAGAAACTTGATTCAGAACACATTTAAAGTCAAATCTATCAAATTTGCACTTTCTGGGGGGAAACATGCAAACACAACCACAGCTAACTGTTTAAATTCTCATTTAGCTGAATTTTGCGGTGTAGTTTTCAATGTGTACAAAAATTCATCATATTAGGGGGAATTGCTTGCAAAAATGTGTACATCAGTCAAAACTGTATATAAAAATGTATTTATTAGGATAAATTCATACTAAAATGCTGCTGAATTTTCAAAATGCTGGTGGAAATCCCATAAGAGTTCTTTCCTTTTTTGAAAGCCGCATTGTGATAAACTTAATTTAAGATTAGGAAAATGACAGAGTGAGAAAACCAAAATTCACAGATCCTTCTCCATAGTGTGGGCATGTATGTATGTATGTATGTATTGCCTCAGCCATCAGAAATTTGGGGAACACTGGTCTAAATCAGCGGCATACTTCCATAATCATTGAAAAAATGTGATGTTATCAGGACAAAAATGACCTTTCCACCTTTCGGGTTTCCTCCAGCAATGGTGGCAATATGCGCATTTTCTGAAGGAAGTTAACTTCCCAGTTGCAGCTGCTCTTTGAATTGCCCAGCTTGAACTAGTTTCAGTAAAACCCTTAATGTCCCTTAACCATAATGTATCCGTGTTGTATTTTAATTTTAAAAGGATTATCGAGAAAATCTACCCTTTCCGTCAACTCTCTTTGAAAAACTGGCAAGTGTTTTAGTTGATATCCACTAATATCCTCATCCACTCTTAATCAATTATCAACAATGAAGTGTGTAACAACAGTGAGAGGGAAATATCCAAATTTTGTAACGGTGGGAGGCGAAGAGTAAAGAATCGAAAGATCTTTCATTCTGATGCAACTTTTCGCTGCCTTGGCCACTCACTTAAAATTCAGTGCGATATGTAGAAGCATTAGAAATGTAGACAGTAGTTTATGTGTCCTATGCAATGCTTTACTGATATGGCAGGAATGTATTTTTCTTTTCCATTTGCAGAGCCTGTAACTACAGACCATGGTTTTATCTGCTGTTCCTGTTTCTGCTTTTATGATGTTGTTTTATTTCGTCTATAGACTTGCCTTGTGCGTAATTGTTGTGATCCACTCTGAGCAATGCAAATGAATTGGAGAGGCAGACTCTGGAGACCTATGGAAATGCAAGTGTCCCCATTTTCCAGGTTCTGGATTTACAAAGGCCATCCCGGTTTCCGATTTGATCCTGGAATGTCCCACTTTTCCTTAGGACAGTGGTGGCTAACCTTGACACTCCAGATGTTTTGGAACTACAACTCCCATCATCCCTAGCTAACAGGACCAGTGGTCAGGGATGATGGGAGTTGTAGTCCCAAAACATCTGGAGTGTCAAGGTTAGCCATCACTGCCTTAGGACGTCCCTATTTTCACTGAAGAAATGTTGGAGGGCATGGAGTTATGCAACCCCTGATCCAAGAAGATAAGTACCTATGCAACCATTAGAAGACACCTGAAGGCAACCCTGTATAGGGAAGCTTTTTAATAGTTAAAGTTTTATTATGTTTTTATATATGTTGGAAGCTGCCCAGAGGGTCTGGGGCAACCCAGTCAGATGGGTGGGGTATAAATAATAAAATTATTATTGTTATTATTGTGGAATAGGGCATCCCAATTTTCATCAGAGAAATGTTGGAGGGTATGCAACTTGAATAAAATATGGGGGGGGGGCTGGTAAGCCCCACCCCACATAACTGACCACAAGAAGCAGTGCACACACACCATTTGAATGGCAATGTCCATCAATCTGCAGGGGGAGGCCCCCTCAAATATTTTATTGGGGAGGCCGAAGACATCTCGGTCACTAGGAATTGGCTCCTATGTCATCCACTGTTCTCAGGGGTGCTGGAATGAAATAAGGTTAGGAATTATGATTAAATACTGTCTGAACCTATAGGTTATAGCTCAAATTAACTTCTAAGGATTTTTTTTTTTTCATATTTAAATGTTTGCTCTACGTGGGGCTACCTTTGCAGGTGACCCAGAAACTACAACTAATCCAGAATGGGGCAGATAGACTGGTGACAGGGAGCGGCCGCCAAGACCATATAACACTGGTACTCAAGGATCTACATTGGCTCCCAGTACGTTTCCGAGCACAATTCAAAGTGTTGGTGCTGACCTTTAAAGCCCTAAACGGCCTCAGTCCAGTATACCTGAAGGAGCGTCTCCACCCCCATCACTCACTGAGGTCCAGCACTGAGGGCCTTCTGGTGGTTCCCTCCCTGAGAGAAGCGAAGTTACAGGGAACCAGGCAGAGTGCCTTCTTGGTAGTGGCACCCGCCCTGTGGAACACCCTCCCACCAGATGTCAAGGAAATAAACAACTATCTGACTTTTAGAAGACATCTGAAGGCAGCTCTGTTTAGGGAAGCTTTTAATATTTGATAAATTATTGTATTTTAATATTCTGCTGGAAGCCGCCCAGAGTGGCTGGGGAAACCCAGCCAGATGGGTGGGAGTATTATTATTATTATTATTATTATTAATAATAATAATAATAAGTTGTTGTTGTTTTGTTGTTGCTGTTGTTTTATTTATTTTTATTATTCTTTTCATTGATTTATACACCACTTAAACATTCACATTTCTTTGTTGCAATCTCAGTGAGAATGATTCTTGGGAACTAAATTTAGGAAGTTACTACAAAGTGCATAATGTATGGCATTTATCAAATGAAATGCAAAGTGTAAAAAGGGACTACTATAATTTGCATGCTAAATATGTCAGTGAGTAAGAAATATACACGAACGCTTCCAGCTTTGGAGGGAAGAAAGGGTCTACTTTCCTTCGCATTACTCACTAAAGAGCTATTTTCAGCAGACTTAGTTGGCTCACCCACTGCTTGCAATACATACCTGTGATTTCTCAATGTTTAGAGCAAAAACATATTCATTCAAACAGGGATCCACTTTCCAGAAATCATTAACTACAGTATTACTGTAAGAGCTAAGTGAATTCAAAGCAAAAAGGCTTCACAGGCTTTGCTTTCTCAGCACTTGTGAGATGTTAAGAAAGGCCTATTCCTTCATTCTAGAAATGATTCTTTTAATTATCTTCCAATTTATGAAAAACTGACATCTTTACTGGTCAATAAATGCTCCGACTGTTTACTCAGTGGGCCACGTTCCCCCATTTTGCTAATACGGTTTGACTGCAAAAAAAGCAATCAGTCGTTTCAAATTTTTACATGCATTTCCCCTCATAAATTATGATTAACAGCACAATCCTATGCATCTCTATGCAATCCCCATTGTGTTCAGTTGGGATTACTTTCAGGTAAGCATGTATAGGATTGCAGCCTTCCATACAAAACAGAACCTTAATCTAAATGTTAAGACTTCATTTTAATTTATTTTGTATATTTGAATTTACTTGGATGCGAATATTTTTTGTTTATGGATAGATAGGTTTGAGCTTTGCAGGTATTTCATAATGACAGTTAGATAATATATTAGACTTGGATTTGAAGTAAGTTTTCAAAAGTCATAGAATCAAAGAGTTGCAAACTTGGAAAGGACCTCTGAGGGTTATCTATCTAGTCCAATTTCAACTAAAGCATCCATGACAGATGGCCATCCAACCTCTGCATGAAAACCTCCACGGAAGGAGAGCCCACAACCTCCTGAGGGAGTCAGTCCCTCTGTCGAACAGCTCTTACTACGGCTAGACAATATATCTATATGTCATCCAAAACCTGTTTGAAGCCCATATTGTGATACCTGGCAATATATTGTGAATTATGATGTGTGAGAGTGTGTGCTATGCAAAAATCACAAAGTGGGGGAAACCGTGAAGCCAGCCAATGCTTCTCTCGATTCCTGAAGCACCTGTTAATGCTGCTGGCTTAGCTCTCCTCCTCATTTAGGGGGCAGTGAATCACAAGAGCAGGCACCATCAAAAATCACGATGCAGGAAAAACAATGAAGCCAGCCAATGCCTCTACATAGGTAAAGGTAAAGGGACCCCTGGCCGTTAGATCCAGTCGCGGACGACTCTGAGGTTGTGGCGCTCATCTCGCTTTACTGGCCGAGGGAGCTGGCGTACAGCTTCCAGGTCATGTGGCCAGCATGACTAAGCCGCTTCTGGCGAACCAGAGCAGCGCACAGAAACGCCATTTACCTTCCCGCCGGAGCGGTACCTATTTATCTACTTGCACTTTGGCGTGCTTTCGAACTGCTAGGTGGGCAGGAGCTGGGACCAAGCAACGAGAACTCAGCCTGCCGCGGGGATTCGAACCGCTGACCTTGTGATCGGCAAGCCCTAGGTTCAGTGGTTTAGACTCTACATAGAGTCTACATAGCTCCATCCTTATTTCAGACACTGGACTATATTGTTATATCGCAATATTTAGCTAGTGATATATTGCGATGTTGAAGACCAGCCCTAGCTCTTACCCTCAGAAAGTTCCTCCTGTTGTTTAGTCAGAATCTCCTTCCTTATCACTTGAATCCATTGGTTTGGGTCTTACCCTCTGGGGCAGCAGAAAACTCCTGCATGGGAACTGATCTGGAGCAAAGGATGGGTGACGTAAATTATTTGCTCCTCTTTTTATTTTATTTTATGTCATTCTCCTTCCATTATCTTTCCTCAGAAATTGTTGTCCGAGCCACAGCAACACCCATTTTATTGTCATTTGATTGTTTGAAGGCAGAGTTCCTTCCAGATACATCCTGCCCATATCACTAGATAAACAGTCTGTCTGCTGCCACCTGTATCCATCCAAACAGACCGTCCACATAGTGCGTCACATTTTCAAACGCCCCTTTAATTCCCTCTCCCTGCCCTCAATGTAACAATTTGTCCGGTTTTTAGCAGCGCCTAATCTCTCTTTTGTCCCACTCCCCTTCCACCGTGACATACGTCAAGGATGCTTCCAGCACTGCTAAACAGGCCTGTGCTTTTTCATCCTTGCTAAACATTTCATTTTCAGCTTTGCATTTTGGGGGGTGGGGGGGGGAAGGCCTACTGCAATGAAATGAAAACCCAGCTGAAGTTATTTCTAATTTTATTTGTTAAAATATTTACATTGGTTCGAGTCCCAGCCTCTACTGGAGGGTAGGACTCAAACCAATGGCTTCAAGTAACAAGAAAGGAGATTCCGACTAAACATACGGAAAAGCTTTTTGACAGTAAGAGCTGTTTGACAGTGAGAAGGTCTCCCTCAGGAGGTTGTGGACTCTCCTTGCTTGGAGGTTTTTAAGCAGAGGTTGGATGGCCATCTGTCAGGCAGGCTTGAGTTGAGATTCTGGCATTGCAGGGGGTTGGACTAGACGACCATTGGGTCCTTTCCAACTCTTTGATTCTATGATTCCATTTGAGCCAAGGGACTATAGAGTTCCACACTATTCTCTTCTAATAACAATATAGTCCGATGCAGAATGGTCAAACTGGGCCAAAATGTAGCCGCAGACACTAATGCATGTAGGCTCTGGACATGGAATCTTCAAAAAAAATATGAGGCACGTGTTCATAACCAGCATGCACTGGGGTTTAGGCCACCATGCAGAAGTTATAGTCAAGTCATGGAGGTTAGGGCTGGGTAGCAGCAGCAAATAGGATCCATGTGTGTATGATCCTTCATATAGGATCCATGTGTGTTGAAGGCTATGGATGAAAAAGAATCTTCCCTTCACAGCTGGGTAATTGGGGAGGGGTATTCTCTGGTATTCTGAATTATTATTATAACTTGGAAGCAAGTTGCTGCCATGGGCATTATGGGTACTTTAATGAGCTGAATACAGTGAAAAATTATGAGTCATAGGGTATGTGGACAGTGTGTGCATGAACTTAAGAGTGCTTAGGTTTTTTTTGCTATTTTGTTAATGTTATTAACATTGTTTTATAGATTATAAATGCTGTATTGATTTGTTAAACATATAACAGGACTTTTGCTTTAAATGTGATGTTTAGCTTAATTTTTAGTTGTCGCTTTGTTGACAGTGTTTTATAGATTGTAATTGTTTCACTGATGATTTGTTAATTGTTCTACATGATTTTTGCTGCATTTGTGATGTTCCATTATGTTTTATCATGTTGTTGTTATTGATTGATTGTAACCTGCCTCGGGATTCATTTGTATACAAAAACATGTATACAGTGGTACCTCTGTTTACGAACTTAATCCGTTCCGGAAGTCCATTCTTAAACCGAAACTGTTCTTAAACCGAGGCGGGGCACGCTTTCCCTAATGAGGCCTCCTGCCACTGGTGCCCTTCCACTATTCGGCTTCCGTTCTTAGACCAAGGTAAAGTCCGCAAACAGGGACACTACTTCCGGTTTTGCGGAGTTCGTAAACCGAATCGTTCGTAAACAGGGCTGTTCTTAAACCGAGGTACCACTGTATTGGGATAAATTTGAACTCAAATGCTGGCGAATTTTCTTGAGGACCATCCTGAGACCTGTGGGTATAGGGCAGTATATAAATTCAGTTATTATTATTAATTATTATTATTAATCAAAAACAAAATGCAAACTAATATGGGAATGTGGACAACTAAGTTTAAATCTGGCCAAGTGAAAAACTAAGAGAAACCAAAATTGATAGATTCATCCATCCCTAAATTTGCATTCCCTAAATTTGCACTCTGCCTTAAGGTAAAGTCGTCCCAACAGGAAAGGCACTAGTGATGGCTTAATATTTTTCTACATATTAAACCCATTTATGCCAGTGTTCACTTCTCACACAATACACACTGAATCTTAAAATAACAATAATAATAATCAGGAAGTCCTTAATGCCAAGAAAATATTTCCTTTTGACAGAAATATTTTTCTGGAGTGATTGATTTAGAAGGGCTGAACTCATATTCGGTGCCTGAAATCCAGGAACCACCAACTGGGCTGGGATTCAAAATTATAAGAATAGCCATCTATTTTTTGGAGGGGTGCGTGTGATGCAATGAGCAGCAGAGGCAACTGCTTTTCTCACCTATCCCACAAGGGAAAGAGGAAGGGAAACATTTAAGAATTAGGGCAAAGAAAGCAAGGAGCTATTGAGTTACTGCAGCGAGCTCTGCTAGAAGCAGGATCAGAGTTTGCATTAGAAGGACACTTCACTCAGGAATTTAAATAAATCTTTCTCTTGAAAGCAATCATTTGATATGGGAGCTAGGAAAAGACAACATAATAAATAATATGTTGGAGGATTGTGGGCAAGGGAAGCATGTGAACTCTCGGCATCTTAATTGAGGCACTTGGGTGGAAGTCAGATTCAACAGCGTTGTTCAGTGTGGCTGGGAAGCTGTGAACATGGTCAATGTGGAGTTGCTACGCTCAGCAAATCGGGTCCTCCCTCAAAGAGGGCACGTGTTGCGGTGCGACCTGGCAACCAAGCCCTGTGTTGTGGGTGGGATCGTTTGGATGGCCACAACACCCTATTGGTAGGTCCCTCGATGATGGGAGCAATCCAACCGAGTAAAGGACATAGAGGGACATATTTAAGCCCATGCAAGTGCGTCTGAGCTTCCTCTTGGGGCTAGTGCATCGGAACACCCACCCACCTCTCCCTATATTTAGGGCTTGCGCTTGACCTTGCTATGCCGTCGTGCGTCGCCTGTTGTTGGGACAAGGGCACGGCAGGAATTTCCCCCACTTGGCTGATTGGCTGTTGCCACTTGGGTTTCGCCTGCCACGTAGCAAATCATCACAACTTGTAAGGTTGAGGATAGACTCTGGTTCAAGTGATAGGGGTGGCAGAAGGGTCTCGCCAGCCCTATGCGAAGGGTATTCCGGTAAAGGAATCCAGGGACTCAATGGTTTGGTCAACCCATTGAGGGGTTGTCAACCCATTGAGGGGTTGTGCGCATGCCCGAGTCCGGGGGACATCAGGGTGACTGATTGGTGAGGTTCCCGCCTTCCGCTGTCCCTGGTGTTCACCCTTGGCTGACCTACGATAGAGCTCAGGGTCAGCGCTGCCTGCAAGGGTGCAGGGAGCTAGTCGAACCAGAGCCTACCACTCACTTGATTGTAATCAATAAATTTGTGGCCTAAATTCTGCCAAAAACCAAACCAAATATTTGAGTCATGTGTGAAATTATTTCTAGGGGTTGGTTAAAAGGTCTAAACATGCAAATGATTAATCTGGCAGCAGACTGAAGTGGTGCTCTGTATATTCATTCACCCTCAATTCATGCACTTTCCAGGATGAGAAGGAAGGGTAGCTTCCCTAATACCAACAGGTTGCCAATGGGCATATCCGTCCCCTCTGCATCTATGAAGCCTTTGAGTGCCCACCACTGCCATGCCACCTTGGTCACGAAGTGGTGAGGGTAGCTACCTTTTTCTCCCTTCAGAAATGCATAGAGCAGCAGGAGGAAACTGGAAGAGAGACACTCTTTCTCTACATCCTCTCCCAGCTCGGTCCACAAAAACTACATCTGTCCGATGAAATGACAGTGTTTTACAAAAACCAATATGAGGGATGCGTTTGAGGAATTCCATCTTTGCAAATTCTGATACAAACTGACCTGATCTGCACTCCCCAAACTAATGTGTGGATCAGAACTTAACGGTCCACTATACTTTGCATTTCTCTGAATGGTCCAACAGTCAAAATAAATTAGAAACTTTCATACTTTGAGTGAAAATATGTTGAAAATACATATTTAAATATGGTGTCTGTGTGCACAAAGATGAGTTTAATTACTGGTTAAGGTGGAAACAGGACATAATGAGCTTCTGGCCTACAAAAGTGGCATGAACCAGAAAGAGCCTATTTTGTCTATCTAGCACTTGCCATGTTTTCACTTACACTGAAGGTCAGAGCATTGGTTCATCTAGTTCTGGAAATGGTTTTCCAAGGTCATAGGCAGTAGTCTTTCCCAGTTTTACTGTCCATGAACTTGAGATACCAGAGAATGGGTTAGAGACCATGTGCCCTGCCACTGTGCTACTGTTGAGTCTACACTTTTAACTGCATGCTGCCCAAATTAGAACTATTGACCACAATTCAGAAATGAATTTCATATGAATACTTTGCCCTTCAGCTTACTTCAGAATGATGGATTTAACTGAGCAGGGAGGAAGGGAAGTGTAGACTTTTCTCTCTTTCTACCCTCCAATCAACCCCTTTGTAAATCATTCCTTTATTTTAAAGAAGAAGTGGGGAAATCATTAGAATTATGGACTCAACCAGAAATTAAATAACATGCTTTGTTTTTCCAATTTATTTTTTTCTCAATCAGCTGCAGTGCAATACCAAATGCCGGGCAAAACCAGGCAGAGCTACACTTCCTACCAAGTCATGGGCTGTAAACTCTGAACAAAGGGTGATCAGTAAAATAGCGTTGTGTATAACTTGTGCAATGTTCATAAAATAAATTAATGAACAAATAAATATTCTTTGATGGATGCATTAGCTAGTTTCCCACAAATCCCCCTACCCCTATTCTCAGGGGTAGCATGAATTGTGAGGGAAGGAGGATGACATTACTCCCACAGGTATCCCTGCCGAAATATCTGACGCTGTGCAGTTGCTAAACCTCTGCAGTGTGAGTAAACAGTATGCCATACTCAATGTCATCCACTTCTCAAGATGTGGGAAGTATGGTATCAGAAGCCAGTTCACTAAGCATTATTTACAGCTTCTGCTTTTATTTATATATATATATATATATATATATATATATATATATATATATATTCATTGCCATCACTTCTGATGAAGATTTGGTTAATGCTTGAAATCATCATTGCATCCCTTCCCCACCCATGACATTTATAGCGTTCATTTTCTCAGGGAGGGTAAATTTAATCTTCTACACATTACCAGGAAAAGTGATGGCAGCACAGCTCTCCTTTATGAAGGCACCTTCATCAAATGAGGTTGCGCCACCTACTTCACAAAAAGAGATTCGGCTTCCTTGAAAAGATCTGGTAATCGGTTCAGTCCTTTCCACAGAATCCATGGTTCTTTTCAGAATACCCATACAGGTTTGTGGGGAGATAAACTCCAACCATGGGACACGGGTGGCACTGTGGTCTAAACCACTGAGCCTAGGGCTTGTCGATCAGAAAGTCGGCGGTTCAAATCCCCATAACGGGGTGAGCTCCCGTTGTTCAGTCCCAGCTCCTGCCCACCTTAGCAGTTCGAAAACACGTCAAAGTGCAAGTAGATAAATAGGTACCACTCTGGTGGGAAGGTAAACGGCGTTTCCGTGTGCTGTTCTGGTTTGCCAGAAGCGGCTTAGTCATGCTGGCCACATGACCTGGAAGCTGTCTGCAGACAAACGCCGGCTCTCTCTGCCTATAGAGCGAGATGAGCGCCGCAACCCCAGAGTCGTCCGCGACTGGACCTAACGGTCAGGAGTCCCTTTACCTTTACCTTTAAACTCCAACCACAGCCTTCTCCTGACACCCTCCTGATTCTCTCATAGCAGCACCCTAATCCAGCCTTTGCCAGGCTGGTGCCCTCCAGATGGTTTGGACTACAACTCCCATAAGTCTCAACTAGCACAGCCAATGGTCGCAGATGATGGGAGTTGTAGTTCAGCAACATTTGGGCAGCACCAGGTTGGCAAAGACTTTCTTAAGCCACTTCCCCTCAGGACAGTGGTTCAAAAGAGCACAACGTCCACATTTCTCAGTGACTTCCCCTTTCTTAGGCTGGCTTCTCCAGATGTTTCAACATCGCATGAGTGACATCACATACATGTGACACATGTTGGGCCCCCTCAATCTTGGGGGCAAATTGGCCCCTCTGTCCAAAACAATTACTGTATATAAGCCAACCTAGTACTTTCATTTACATGCCAAATATACACCTTAAGTTTTAAACTCGGCAATGCCTCCCTGATTTCTTTCTTTTGCACCTGACAACACTTGCACAGCTTGATCACAGAGTTGATAATGGAAGCAGAGAGTAAGGTATCCCTGCATCCTATTTTACAAAGGACCGCCTGTTATTTAAAGGGTTCTCCTGTCTATGTTTGGTTTATGTCCAAAGGAGGGAAAGCAAAGAAGCTACCCATCGACAGTTAGCACCTGAGCAGGCACACAGGTCACCTGGTCAAATTTCTTCCCATTGGTCTGATGTATTATGTCTAAATTATAGTAATTATTCCTCAGTGTGCATCTACACATATAAAGCATGTTATGTGAATGTCTATCGTCTTTTGAGGCAACAAGCAAGTGGCCTTCCTAATAGGGAGGAGAAGATGGAGAAGTGAAGGTACCTTAAACCAAGTCAGACCAATAGTCTGCCAGCCCAGTGCTGACCATTTTGGTTCAATCTGGGGCTTCTAAATGAAAAGGAAGCACTGTAAAACACTAAGCTATGGATTCTCCTCTGGCATTAATTTGCTAACAAATGCCGTACTCCCCAGCACATACAACATTAACTCAGCTGCTCAGCTTAGACAGCATTGGACTATAGCTGGTGGAGAAGCTGCAGCCCATCTTTAACATCCCAATGAATTGCTTGCTCCTTAATACTCACTATGACTTTGCTGAGAGCCAATCAAAATACTCAAATCTGCTTTGCAGGTAACTTTGGGCCTTCAAATCCAACACAAATAGCTGCTGTATTTGAATTGGTTCTGGCCTTCTCAGAAATAGCATGCTCATCCCCAGTTGAGTGACTGTCAATTAGGATATCATAACGCCAACCAGAAGATCGGAACCAAATATTTTGCTTCCTTAAGTTATCTTTCAATGCCAGCATGTTGCTAATTTTCCATTTCACCACAGGTGGGACAAGGCTCAAATATTTTATTATGCCTGCGGCACAAATAACTGCAAAACTGTCTTTCAACAAGCTTTGCATAATTTTCCTAAATACCTGCTTCACAATTTTAATAATAACCATCCATAGACATACCCAAATGCAGGTGTGCAACCAGAATTTCTCCCTCTGTTTCACAACTTGCTTTTGTTGTTGTTGGATAGCAATGCAATCCTTTTCACCTTTATAAGCATTTTCAAAAACTAATCTACACCTATCCTGGGTTGCTGGTTCTCTGTTTGGATGGCAACAGTATCTCCATAGCTATTATGGTTCTCGGCTGAACACCAGTCCCATTTTCCGTGGTATCCATTACTTCCCAGGCTAACTTCTAGAGCTGATTTACATCTGGGGACCTGAAACAGCTGCTGCAGATGTGTTAGTACACACACACACACTGCTGTGCTGTGAAGCAGCAGAAACTGGTATAACCAATGGGTCACATTTTTTTTCTTTTCAAAAGGTTGCTTATTTAAAGTCACCTATAGGATTTTAGAGACCCAAAAGCCCTCTTCATGAATTTGTTAATCAATGTGTGAAGAAGTTCATGAGAACATGCCTTGTACCTTACACATTAACACACACAACAGCCAAGGGGTTCCTGTGCACATTTGAATGTTTGCATGCAGCGCTTCCTCCATGGAGATGAAAATTCAGGTTGCTCAATGTCCCCATCCACAAGGAGGAAGCCCCATGCATGTATATCCATACACATTGGTGGCCACCATCACACTGACACAGATACACACTGGTGCCACCATGATGATGATGATGATGATGATAGGGGCACAACACAAATATCCCAAACTAGGGGGTGGGGCTAGCTACCACATGTTCAGTATCCACAGGTACCATATGGCTGAAGAGGGGCACAGAAGGGTCATTTCCTTGGCTCTGATTGTTTAATGATGCATTTACATTCTTCCTGTTATCCATCCGTGAGATAATTTCTTTCACCTTCCAATAATCCCATGGTAACATCCATGCTGGAAGGTCTAAAAAACGTATTCAAAGCTACTTGGAAATATTGCTATCAACCTTTTCCTTTTTAATATGGGTCGTGCTGTTGACAGAGTGAGTGGTCCCATCACACCTTGGAACAATGGCCAGCTTTACCCAGCCCTTTCAGATATACCAGCATTTCCAAAGCATTTCCCCTATTCCCCTCTCAGAGCTACAATTCCTAGAGTGGGTTTAGCAATCCAATCCTTCTTCACATGGAACTCTGGGGATTGTAGCTCTGGGAAAGGAATAGGGTTTTCCTAACAACTCACAGCACCCCTTAAACTACAGCTCCCAGAATTCTTTGGGGGAAAGCCACGACTTTTTAAAGTGGTGCCACTTTATGTATGGTATGAATGTGGCCCTAGTTTCTTGTCATGCAGTGGTTGTCCTGCATGAACCACATATGCACATGGGAACACATTCAGCATTACCCCATAGCTGGGTTTTGCATGGGAAGGTCAAAAGTGCTGGGCAAACTGTCTTTCAGGGAAAGACAGCATGATATGTCTTCTCATTGCAGACTTTATCGTTCTAGGGACCCCATTAGCACTAATGGCTCCATAAGTACCTGACAGACCCCAGTGTCCCCCAAAGCAAATATTTTAAAAGTTTATAACAAACTCTTCTTACATGCACTCAGAGATTCATTTCATCAGACACCAGTGTCCCAGAGATCCTGGCTTTGACAACCGTAGTAAGAAAAGGAAACAACATTGCTCAAGAAGCACAAAGCACATCCCGTGCCCCATTCACAATGTTAGCTTTCTTTGCTCCGGTCTTCCTCTCCTCCCACTTCATTCATACAGATACACGTCAGAAGCAGCCTGACATTTGTCTATGAAGAACAGAGAGTTACCTGCATTGATAAGAGGGGCAGAGTCAGGATGGACTTTGAAAGGTTCGCAACCACTGTCCATTGCCAATTTCCTCCAGTGCCTGGCCAATGTCCTTTTATGCTAACTGCCTTGCCCCCATGTGCAGTCTCGGGGCTTCACTCAGGTGTCCCTTTGCCCGGTTGTGTTTCCTTCCAGCTCCTAGCACAGCAACCTGGGCAGGCCTCCAGCATTTCCTGCACAAACACTCCTCACAGTCGAGCAGCCGTTAAAATGCCATCGCTTTCTCTCTCTCTCTCCCTCTTGCAATATCCTGGCTCCGAACTTCAGAAAGCACCGCGTCAACAAGCTGCTTCTTTCAACTTAACAATACAGCTGAGAGGTGTTTATGTTTATGCAGGAAGTAAACGCAACCTAGACCAATAGAGCTGCGCTGTGGGCTTGGCCTGGGGCTGGGGCTGATGGTGATTTCAACTGGAAACAGGAATTGAAAGTACATTCCCCCCCCTTCAACTCACTTCGCCTGCAGTCTGTCTGGTTGTCTCCGGCAAATGCCCGGCTTTGCTGTATTGTGGTCATCCGTAGAAATATGTGTCAGCCTGATATGCTTGCTGCGGCATGTTAATTCATTGTCTATTTTCATATCTATCTATCATCTATCTATCATCTATATCTCTGTGTGTCTGATCATATTGCCTTCCTTAAAAAAAAGAATTAAAAAAACATCTGGAAGGCCTTTGCAATCTATCACAAACAAGAGGAAATCCAAATCATGTGACTTCTAAGAAAATGATGCAAATTGAATTCCCTGCCAACATTTACAGTAATCTGTTTTTCTTTCACTTTGCCCCCCTCGTGCTTGTAGGAAGACGAGGGGAGAAAGCAGCAATAAGAAGTGAACTGCTTCAGACGCGAAAATATGCTAAGCTCAAGAACTGTTGCTTTATTAAGTTGGCTTAATCGTTTGGGGGGTATGCTTGCGAATTGCAGAAGCTATATAGGGATCCTAACTTAGGCTGGCTTTGGAGTTTGGGGGCTCTGTTCTTTATGCGCGATACATGCCAAAGAAAGGGAAGTTGCCACATTAGTAATGCACCTCTATGAAACCACAGGGCTGGTTTTACTGCTTCGGGTAATAGGGATGTGTTGCTAAAAACAGACACAGTCTAATACACACTTTATGGAGTACCCAAGAGGTCCAAACAGAGAGAAAAGAGTCAGAGAAAAGAGAGAGGCTTGGTCCAGGCATTCACGTACTGTGAAGTGAGTTAATCTCAGCCAGGAATAAGAAACATACAGCAGCCATTGGAGAAAGAATAAACTTGGGTAAACTGAAAGTATATCCCCCCCACCTCCCACTAATCATGTAGGAATGCTACATCTTAATTCTCACAATGTTTTCCAAAAAATAATTATTATTCTCTGTCTCTCTGTCTCTCTCAACCTTTTTATTTGCAAGAATTCTAACCAAATTCTGTGGCTTGACTCCAAATAGCTCTTCAAGGTATGCCCAGTGAGATTTATCAATTTATCTTGGGACGCTTTTTATTTGAACAGGAGAAACTCCCTGCTTTACACACACTCACACACAATATCTTAGCACCATCTGCTTTTGAAAGAAAGCCCCGATTTCAAAAGGGGTATGGCAGGTGGCGCTGAAGTTCATGAACTGTAAGCCCAAACCCCCGACTTAAGAACTCACTGAGTCATTCTGTGATACCATCCATTATGATACGATAAAGCGTACGTTCCTTAATTTGTTCCATATTGGAGTCTAGATAAAGCTACCAACGTATCAGTGAAGGCATATTACCGGATATTTTAGGGGTTTGCTGATGTAATCGTAATCACAGTTGTATCCTATCCTGCCTCCAAGGAGCTCAAGGAAGTATGAAAGGGGCTGTTTTAGCCATACTATCCTAACCAGCAAACCTTGTCAGACAAAGGAATACTGGCTTGCTCTGTGTTTCATAGTTTGCTGGAGACTTGAACCCATTTCTTGCAGACCCATGACCAACACTTTCTCTTTTACCACTCCAGCTCTGTAAACTAATCCATGGCACTGGAGATATTTTGATAAATGTAATATAGGTGGAGAATGTGTAAAGATTGACCGAGGTGAAAGACTTCAATGGCTACTAGCCATGATGCCTATGGCTCAGTATTCTATACCATAGAACCAGGGCTATTTTTCAGCTGAAACTCAGTTCTGGCACCTCTCAGATGGGCGCCATTGCCATTCAAGGGAGGAGTTTATGGTGAATTCCGTCACCTCTTTTTCTAGAAAAACAGCACTGCCTAGAACAACAAGAACATCGGATAGGGTGACCACTTAGACAATGCCGAAAAGGAGGAGAAATGAGAACAGAGATTTGCATAAATGTGGGTGGGTGGGTGTGGAGAGGGAGAGGGAGAGGGAGAGGGAGAGGGAGAGGGAGAGAGGGAGAGAGAGAGAGAGAGAGAGAGAGAGAGAAATTGTAAATGTGGTGTTCCCTCTTTGCAGTAAAACTCCAGCACATGCATATTTACAGACTTTATTACATATATACAAAGAACAGCTGCAGTTCAAAATCATGCATCCGAACCTGTCAAGTCAGATTCGGGGAGTGGCTTCCTTCGTTTTCGATGCCAACAAAGTAGGCGTGGAAACCTCGCGATACGTCTTTGATCTTTACGTTTCATTGCCTGTGCAGGTGTGAAAGACCCCCTACTTTTCTGAGTCTGAATTTCCTCCTACCGGCTCTGTTGGGTTGTAGGGCTTTTCACCATCCCTGACCCCCTGCTGCTCCTGACTACACCCCGCCCCCTGTTCTGCTTCGTGCGTCAGTTCCCTGTCTTCCTCTTCTGCCAGTTCCTGCTCAGAACCCTCCCCTGCTACTGACGAAACCGCCCGTTCTGGCTCTTAATGCTAATTTAGAAATAATTACTGAAATACCCATAGGCTTGTTAAGTCTGCTGTCTAGATACAGACTGTTGATGGGCAACTTCAAGGCCACAGTTCTCTCTTCTTGGGGTTTAAACCATATACCAGGCTTGGGGTGGACAACCCTTCAAATAGGTACAGATCATGAGAGTGTTTTCACATACCGCCTCTTGCCCAAAACACACTCTCACTAATAGGTGTAGCGTTTCCCTCTATGACAGGAAGTATTGAGAACAACACAGATGCATTGGTTTAGTTCACGCAAAGCTCTTTGTGGTTGGAAACTGCACCTTGTGGGAGAAGGGGCTCTATCCTGCTCACCCAGCTCGCCTGGTCCCATCTCTGGGCTCCCATATGTATTCCATATGTGTAGATAATGTTTGCAAGGGTAAGAGCAGCCTTTGTGGAGCCTTCTGGACATTGGACCTCAACTCCTATCACCCTTGACTTTGGGCGATGCTGACTGGGGATGATGGAAGTTGTAATCCAAAACTTTGGACTACACTATCTCACACAGGCCCTACATATGTAAAATCCAACACATGCAGTAGGTCTGAGCCACTGGGTCACTAAACTGCAGTAAAGGATTTTGTCTGCACACATGTTTGCTGGTGTCCGTCTGGTGGACCCACAAGAAGACAGTCCATCAGGAATCATCTTGCTTCCCCATTACGTGGAGGCATTACATGTTTCCATGGGTTTAGTCCATGTTCAAAAGCAAACGAAGAACTCTGTTTCAGTTTCTTTTTTAAAGAAATCTGTTTTAATAGATATAATAATTTATTTATACCCCACCCATCTGGCTGGGTTTCCCCAGCCACTCTGGGTGGCTGCCAACAGAACATTAAAAACACGATAAAAGATCAAACATTAAAAACTTCCCTAAACAGGGCTGCTTTCAGATGTCTTCTAAAAGTCAGATAGTTGTTTCTTTCCTTGGCATCTGATGGGAGAGCATTTCACACTACTGAGGCGCCACTACTGAGAAGGCCCTCTGCTTGGTTCCCTGTAACCTCACTTCTCGCAGTGAGGGAACCGCCAGATGGCCCTCTGAACTGGACCTCAGTGTCCGGGCTGAACGATGGGGGTGGAGACGCTCCTTCAGGTATACTGGGCCGAGGCCGTTTAGGGCTTTCAAGGTCAGCACCACACTTTGAATTGTGCTCAGAAATGTACTGTTAGACAACCCCCCTTCTTTCTGTGGCTTCTGTCATGGATCATTCTGTTTTTCAGTTCCTTGCAAATTTAGGCTATGTGTTGATATTTGAAGGGCGAGTCTTACACCCACCCACCAGTCCCATTAATATATCCACTTCTTTCGTACACCCCATGCCAAGAGTTGCCTGCGACCCCCATCTCCTTCATTCTACTCGTTCTGCTATGCATAGATTACCTCCTTTCTAGCCTCAGTATATGGAATCAGATATTTTTTCATGCATAAAGGAGGTTGCCCTTTCTTTGTTGCAATTAAAACCATTCCTCCTCCTCCCCCCAACCCCCCAAAGCACATGTTATTGGGACACAGTAATACGCTGTCCCTAATTTGCAAATCCATAACATATATAACCTCTTGAGGGGGGGGGGCACGCTTGCATCTAGTACATATAAAGAAGTGTTGATTTTGTTTGGGGTTTTGTTTTTTTAATAACATTTTTTAAAAAATGAACACAGAGAATGCTCCCTTTTCTTTTTAATATATATTTATTTACCGGCTTCCTGACTTGCCCCCTTCGAGCTACGCCGTGGGTCTATAAGTGAGAGATGGCTAGTCATGCATGAAGAATAGAGGCTTAATTAATTGAACTTGAACTGTAAAATGGTGCACTTGGTGTGGTTAAGGCACATTCCACACTTTCCCCCCATAAAGAATGTGACATTTTTGTGGAAGTGTTGAAGAATGGGGCTAGGAGCCATCAAACGACCGAGACTTCATTAAAAAGGTATAGGAGGGAACCCTTTTGCCCTACTTTCCATGCAGTCTTTTCTCCCCCCCCCCAACCATTTTTAATTAACCTTTCATATTGTATCTCTGCTTACATTCCCCCCCCCCACAAAAATACCATATTACTAATACTATATAAGGAGCTTGCATACTTATAAAAGCAAGCATATAGATTTGGAACATTAAGTGCTTAGTTTGTTGAAGGTGGGGACAGGTTTTCCATGTCCAGTTGGAACTGCCATGGTAACCATTTTTCATTTCTTCCATACGCAAGTTCCTGGATTGTAGTGATCCCCTGCATTGAAAAATATTGTTGAAATATCCCAAATTATCCAAGAAAGTTGATCAGGTTTCCATAAAATAGTGACTTCATTGTTAGCAATGGCTTATTTTCAACCATCTCATGAAATGGCTCCCTTTTTTTGACATTCGAAGCTGTAAGCAGAAAAAAAATATGAAATATATGGCTTCACATTTTCATTTAATGATATTTATTATAAAAACAAATTAAGGGCATTTTAGGCCCTCTCTCATTTCCTCATAAAGCACACGTTGCCACTATTTTAAACACACTCGTGTTATGGGAGAGAAGTCAACCTCTCAAATACCTCTTACTCTCTCACTTAGTGAAAAACAACATTGGATCTCCAAAAGTAGCCTTATTAACATGAAAAGCATTTTTCTGTGATCAGCAAGACCTTTCTTTTGAAAGAAAGCAAAGGTGAGATTGTTCTTTTTTTCCAGCTATTGGCAGCCTTATTTTGTTTTTGTTTTAGTTTGTACATGTTAAGTTTCATTTATTTTAGAACTGCCAGTGGAAGTAGCTAGATCACATGGTCCTGAAAAGTAATATTCCGGGAAGAGAAAAACTGTACATACATTTTGGTGTTTACCAGGAAATAACTGCTTCTCACAGTCTTGAAGGGACTTGATATTAATGGGAGCGTGTTTGTTATGTCCCCCTAGTCGGCCATGCTGACCAGTTCAGATATTTCCCACTGATGGGTACTAACAGTCTGATCCCATGAATTACTGACCTAGTTGTGCCTTCAAGCCAGCCTTGGAGGCTGATCCCAGTTATGATGTACTAAGGGTTCGCCTTTCCTGACAGTATAGTTAGGGTAGGGAGGAGGCTGCTCAAAGAAGGCCATTAGAGTGGCTCTGTTTGAATCAAACCCATGAAACCACACATCATCTTTATAGTAAGTGGATCTGTGTGAATTTCTGGTGTGGTCCTGCTCCACTTCGGATGACTACCATCTGCAAACATCTGTTCCTGCTGCAGTAGCTAGTGTCTGCTACTTATGCCTGGAACACTATTTCTCACAGAGCATCTGGAGCAACTTCAACTTCCTTCTGAAAGCCCAATGTTCCAGCAGGAACCCTTGATTAAACTCTGGCCTTCATCCTACATTTGTCTCAATGCACGAAGGTCAGGGATGGAGCCAAAGGACATAAGGAGACCAGGGTTGTTGGGTCAGCCAGCACAATCCTCTTCCTCTCCACATATAAAGTAAACATGAGGATGTTTGTGGGTAAGGGTGGGTGGTTCTGTTCAAACCTGGAACTGGTGCAGCAGTTTGGCCCATATTGGGCCCAATATCCCCACATGATGGCAGCTAGGCTGGCTCAGGAGCCAGCACAGTCCTGCTCAGTGCTATTTTTCTAGAAAAAGAAGTGCCGGAACTCACCATAAACCCTTGTTCTCTTATAATGACAATGGCACCCACTTAAGAGGTGCTGGAACTGAATCCAGTGAGTTCCGGCTGGAAAAAAAAGCTCTGATCCTTCTCTTCCCATGCTCGGAAAGCCTAATTTGGAAAGCCTAAAGATCCTGGGGGATCCTACTAGTGGCACTTCTCCCAGCCAAAAAATCCAGAGGCTGGAAGGTAAGCTCCACACCAGCAGAGCGATGCTGGTGTCATACCATAGGCAGGTAGATGGAGGCATCTCTCTCTCTCTCTCTCTCTCTCTCTCAAATACACACACTCTCCGTATTATTCCCTCCTCATGCACTGTATTTGTATTCTAATACGATGGCATATGCAGCAGTAAAACGAATTTGTATCATAAAAGATACCTTGAATCTGTGGTCCCTGATCAGACCTACTGCAAGCTGGTACCAATTAATGTCCATCAGTTATCCACTTTTAACTATCTATAGCATGTGAGCCTGATCTATCACACCACTACTTGACAACAAGTAGGATACCATGCAGGATCCAAGTAACGTATAGACTCATCCTCTAAATCCATCTTGAAGTGACGCCCGGACTCCATCAAAAGGAGCCTATCTTCTTGCCAACTGCTTGAATGGGTGAATTCTTACACACTGCAGTAGACTGATGTGAGAGTCATCAAGCCAGTGAATCAGTACATATAGCATGTAGGCAGAAGGAAATAGATGGGAATCCAAGAATGATGACACAGCAGTCAATGCTGTGTGGTTTAGTGCACTACCCCAGCTTCAACTCAGAAACTCTAGGTTTCAATTGCCAACCTTCTCTTTAAATAAGAGGGTGGAGAGCAAAAGGCTTTCGGTATTCTTCTAATTGCTAAATGTCCAGGAAATCTGAGTAGCAACAACAAGATAGATAACTGAGCATGCAAACCTAGGGAATGTAGTATTCATGGTCAAAAAGCCATTTTGTGCGTGTGCACACAGAGAGTTCATGTGATTTGCTGGAATGTTTTCACGACAGCATCTTCAGTCTTGCAAATATTTCCGCTCACTCTACGCTGGGTCATGCGAGACGAACGAGAGTGAAAAGTTAATGGGCATTTCCCTGTTTGCCTCACTTTATACAAAGTGTTCAGAACGCACATGGAACTAAAGTAAAACCATGCATAGTGCAGAACTAGAACTCAAATTAATACCACCACTTTAGCTGCAGATTTAAATATGGCAATTCTCTGGTTTGTAATCCCAAAGAATTGTAAAAGGTTAAAAAAAAAAACTAGATGGTTAAGTCCAGTCAAAGGCGACTATGGGGTTGCAGCACTCATCTCACTTCAGGCCGAGGGAGCCGGTGTTTGTCCACAGACAGCTTTCTGAGTCATGTGGCCAGCATGACGAAACCGCTTCTGGCACAACAGAACACTGTGACAAAAGCCAGAGCACACGGAAACACCATTTACCTTCCCGCCGCAGTGGTACCTATTTATCTATTTGCACTGGCATGCTTTTGAATTACTAGGTTGGCAGGAGCTGGGACAGGAGCTCACCCCGTCGCGTGGATTCGAGCCACTGACCTTCTGATCAGCAAGCCCAAGAGATTCATTGGTTTAGACCACAGTGCCACCCACTCCCCTCCCAAAGAACTGTAGATCTAAGGGTAACTTCCGATGATACATAGTCCAATCCTGTGTGTAATAAAGTTTGATCAAGGAAGCTTATTTCACCTATGTAACTCATATGCAGAAGCAGCTCACTGGATTGGATAGAGCTGCTATGCTTGCTTCCTGGCAGGTGTCCCACTGTTGCTTAGCAGGAGAGGCAAGGGAACAGGGAGGTTGGTGCAGGGCAAATGCACCATCAGGAAAACATTTGCACCACAACAAATCCCCACCACCTGGACTTTCCCTCTCTTGCTAAGCAACAGCAACGCACCTGTCAGGAAGCTACCATACTGATTTTGCCCCTCCCGGCAATTCTCTTCTGCTCATCTAAAAGTAGAATAACGCTGGTGATCATAACATACGTTTCCGAGCACAATTCAAAGTGTTGGTGCTGACCTTTAAAGCCCTAAACAGCCTCGGTCCTGTATACCTGAAGGAGCGTCTCCACCCCCACCGTTCAGCCCGGACACTGAGATACAGCGCCGAGGGCCTTCTGGCGGTTCCCTCGCTGCGAGAAACGAAGCTACAGGGAACCAGGCAGAGGGCCTTCTCGGTGGTGGCACCCGCCCTGTGGAACGCCCTCTCATCAGAGGTTAAAGCAATAAACAACCACATGACCTTTAGAAAACACCTGAAGGCAGCCCTGTTCAGGGAGGTTTTTAATCTGTGATATTTTAATGTATCTTTATATTTGTTGGAAGCTGCCCAGAGTGGCTGGGGAGACCCGGCCAGATGGGCGGGGTACAAATAATAAATTATTATTATTATTATAAGCATCTGCTTCTTGGGCAATGAGACTGCAGGACCTGGGTCAGATTTACAAACAAATAAACCCAACAACTCTAGATCAGGGTGTTATCAGGATCCTAATGACACATCTGATTATCCAGCAATGTCACATACATATTGAAATAGGACACACACGAGAGAGAGAGGGGGGGGAGAGATATGGAACCTAAACAATACAGGAATCCTCCTGAGATGAGATCATAAACAGACACTCATCAGTCTCTTCAGGTCACTTGATGTGCTGGTCCCGTGGAGTATCCAGGAAGCGAGGTCGAAGTCCGGTCCGAGGTCGGAGATACGTGAAGGCAGTCCGAATAAACAGAGGCAGGGTCAGGGCAAGGAGTCCGGCGAGGTCAGGAACAGAAGGATAAACAGGGAACCAAGGCAGGTCAAGAGTTCAGGCAGAACAACCGGGCAGGGAGCAAGCAGAACTCTGCAGCAACGATGTTGCTCCTGCAACTTGGGACTGGGACTGGCCGGCTTTATCTGTCCCAAGGCGAAGGGCGGCTCCGATCCCCAGGTGACTCGCCTCTCCTGGCTTGGAGGCGAGCACTCCTCCTGCGAGAACTTAGCTCCCTTCGCCTCTCTGCCCTGAACCTTTGCAGCTCAGGAGAAGCTGGAGGGTTACTGGACCCAGAGGCAACCTCAGCTTCCCCTGACTGGGTGGGGGATGGAGCACCTGTAGGCAGTAAGTCCTCCATCCCATTAGGAGCCAGATCAACCTCAGCCGAAGCCTGCACCTGAGGATCCAGCACAGGTGAGTCCCCTTGCAACCCAGGCCCCAGCCCTGGCTCTGCTGTTTCTGAGGGCAGTGAATCCTGTGCAGGCTGGGATCCCTCAGGTTCAGCGTCTGAATCTGACTCCCAGGTCATCACACCATCCCCCCTCCCAGGCCCCCCCCTCAACCGAGGGGCCGGACCAGGCTTGCTGGGGTAAGCCGCATGGAAATCACGGAGGCAGACAGGTGCGTGGATGTTCTCTGCTGGTTCCCACGACCGATCCTCGGGCCCATACCCCTTCCAGTCGATGAGGTATTGGAGCTTCCCCCTGCGGTATCGGGAGTCGAGAATGTGCTCCACCTCATACTCGGGCTCCCCCTGAACCAAAACTGGCTGCGGTCGTGGATGGTCTGGGTGGAACTCATCGGGCGGGGCGACCGGACTGAGCAGGGACCGGTGGAATACAGGGTGGATCTTCAGGGTCGCGAGTAACCGGAGACGGAAGGCCACAGGTGAGACCCGGTCCACGATCGGAAATGGGCCGGTGAAGCGGGCATCCAGCTTCCGCGAAGGCCGAGAGGGGTGCAGGTGACGGGTGGAGAGCCATACCAGGTCTCCGACATGGAGTTCTGGCCCCTCCTGACGGTGACGGTCGGCCTGGGCCTTATACGCGTCCTTGGCCTGGCTCAGTTGCTCCGTCAGAAGCTGCTGTTGTGACTGGAGCTCCTGTAGCCAGTCTGTCACTGCGGGAACTGCGGATGCTGGCAGCACGCTTGGAAATAACCGCGGGTGGTACCCATAGTTTGCCTGGAACGGGGTCTGTTGAGTGGAAGCGTGCACTGCATTGTTATACGCGAACTCGGCCAACGCCAGGTGGTCGACCCAGTCGTCCTGGTGGAAGCTGCAGTAGCACCGGAGGTACTGTTCCAACACCGCGTTTGCCCGTTCGGTCTGTCCATCCGTCTGTGGATGGTAGGCCGAAGATAGGCAGACCTCCGTCCCGAGAGCCTGATGAAGAGCACGCCAGAAGCGGGAGGTGAACTGGGCACCACGATCGGAGATCAAACGTTCCGATAGGCCATGTAAGCGGAAGACGTTTTGTAGGTACAGTTGCGCCGTCTCCTTGGCTGAGGGTACAGACGGGCACGGGGCGCAGTGCACCATTTTAGTGAAGTGGTCTGTGAATACCAGGAGGCAGGTACACTGACGGGATGGGGGTAAGTCTACCATGAAATCCAAAGAAACCGTGTGCCATGGACGAGGGGGAACTGGCAGTGGCTGTAGCAGTCCCGCAGGTCTCCCGGTCGCTCCCTTGGCTCGCCGGCAGACCTCGCACCCCCCAATGTACCGTGCCACGTCGGCCTTCAAGCGGGGCCACCAGAACTCCCGGCTGACCAGGTGGGTGGTCCGATACCTTCCAAAGTGGCCAGCTGCTGGGGCGTCGTGTGACATTCGAAGTACCTCGGCCCGCAAAGGCCCTGGTGGGATGTACAACCGACCACGGTGCATCAGCAAACCCTGGTGCACAACCAGTTCCGGGTATCGAGGACAGGATCCCCTGGCCAATTCCTGGATCCGTTCCTGAGCCCACGCGTCGACCCGTTGCTGCCTCCGCACTCGGTCCCGCAGCGACTCAGTCTCATGAACAGCCAGGAAGGCCGCTGGTGGGATGATCGTTGTTGGGGCCGCCTGCTGCACCGTCTCTGCAATGTCCTCCGGTTTCCGGGACAGCGCATCCGCCTTCTGATTTTGGGAGCTGGGGATGTAGCGGATCCGGAACTGGAACCGGGAAAAGAACAGTGCCCACCGGATCTGCCGCTGGTTCAGCCTGCGGGTGGTCTGGAGGTACTCCAGATTCCGGTGGTCGGTTCTCACTTCCACTGGGTGTCGTGCCCCCTCAAGATGATGGCGCCAGACCTCAAAGGCCACCTTGATGGCCAGTAGTTCCCGCTCCCACACGGTATAGTTACGCTCCGCCGGAAGGAGCTGCCGGGAGTAGTAGGCGCAGGGTAACAGTGGCGCATCAGGTCCATGTTGCTGAGACAAGACGGCACCGAGAGCCGTACTGGAGGCGTCCGTCTCCACCACGAAGGGACGAGAAGGATCAGGATGCTGCAAAATTGGCGCCTTCTGGAAACAGGCTTTCAATCCCTGGAATGCCACCTCAGCCTTCTCATCCCAGTCGAAGGGCGTCTTGGGGCGCAGCAGTCGGGTCAATGGGGTGGTGCGATGAGCATAGTCTGCAATGAATGTCCGGTAATAGTTGGCGAACCCCAAAAACCGCTGTAGGTCCTTGCGGTTCCGCGGCGCCGCCCACTCTCGAACCGCAGACACCTTCCCGGGGTCCATCTGCACGCCGTCCGGGGAGAGTCGGTGTCCAAGGAAGTCCACTGACTGCTGGTGGAACTCGCACTTGCTGAGCTTAGCATACAGGCGGTGCTCCCGCAAGCGCTGCAACACGGTCCGGACATGACTCTCGTGGCGAGCTGGGTCACGGGAGTAAATCAAAATGTCATCTAGGTACACCACCACGTACTTGTCTAGCAAGTCCTGGAACACGTGGTTGATGTACCGTTAGAACACGGCGGGCGCGTTGCATAATCCGAATGGCATGACCAGGTACTCGAACTGCCCATAACGGGTCCCGAATGCTGTCTTCCACTCGTCCCCGGCACGGATTCGAATCAAGTTGTAGGCCCCCCGGAGGTCTAGTTTGGTGAACATCTGCGCCCCCTGCACCCGCTCCAGCAGCTCCGCAATAAGGGGCAAGGGATACCGGTCTGGGATGGTGATCTTATTCAGGGCTCGGTAATCATGGCAGAGGCGAAGCTCCCCACACTTCTTCTTAACGAAGAGCACTGGAGCGGCCGTGGGAGAGGTAGAGGGCCTAATGAACCCGCGTTCCAAGTTCTTGTGGAGAAAGTCCTGCAGGGCTTCACGCTCTGGCTCTGAAAGAGAGTATAGGCGACTCACCGGCAGGGGCGCCCCGGGCTGGAGGTCTATGCCGCAGTCGAAGGACCGATGAGGAGGCAGCCGGTCTGCTCCCCGTTCCTCGAACACGTCTACGTAGTCCCGGTACACGGCGGGGAGCGTTGACGCAGCCTCTCCCATGGAAGCGGCCGATAGCATCTCGGACTGAGCATTCGAACCCGAGTCTGGGAAGCGTACAGTTCGATTGACCCAATCGATCTGAACATTGTGAGACTCCAGCCAGTCCATCCCAAGCACCAGCGGAAACCGGGGCATGGTGGCAATGTCCAGGGTACGCACCTCCCGGTGCTGCTGGTGGCACAGGACCAAGGGCTGGGTCTCCCGAGTAACGGCGCCTGACCGCAGGAGTCGTCCGTCAATTGCCTCCACCCGTACCGGTTCTAGCTTGTTCTGGAGCGGCACCCGGTGCTGAGCCGCGAAGGCAGAGTCCATATAAGAGCGGGTTGCCCCCGAATCCACTAGAGCGTGGGTGAGAATCCAGGGCCCGCCGGGGGGGTACAGACGCACCGGGATCATGAGGTGTTGCAATTCCACCGGTGAGGGCCCATCATGTGATGCTTGGGACCCCAGGTAGCCTGGGCCATTGGCTACTGGGGTTGGCGTGGTTCCCTGCGGCTGGCATTTCTCGGGGCAGGTTCGGGCATAGTGTCCACTCCCACCGCAGTAGAGACACAGGTTCCCCTCCCGACGCCGAGTCTTCTCCGAGGGGGAGAGGCAAGGTCGCGCCGCCCCGAGCTGCATCGGCTGCTCCGGTGACTCGGCCCTGGCTGTGGAACTGCTGGGAAGCACCGGAGCCGGGAGCCCAGAGTGCCGGCGGGCCCGGGCCTGGCGACGGTCCTCCAACCGATCGTCTATCTGCAGACTCCGATGGACGAGGGCATCCAGCGTGGCGGGGCGATCCAACGTGGCCAGCTGGTCCAGTATCTCGTCCGAGAGCCCCTCGAGATACTGGTCCCGAAGTGCGGAGTCGTTCCAGGTCAAGTCCTGCGCCAACAGCCGAAATTCCGTGGCGTAGGCGGCCACTGTGGACTTGCCCTGTTTCAACCGCCGAATCGCCCGATTGGCTTGACTCCCCTTCTGGGGGTTGGCGAACGCGGTTTCCAAATGGTTGCAAAACCCCCTATAGTCTGTCAGCAAGGGGGAGTCTTGCTGGAGCAGCGGCAACGCCCACTTGGCCGCCTGGTCCTTCAGCAAGCTGATCAGGAAGTGCACCTTGGTGCGGTCGTCGGGGAAATCCCGGGCTCGCCCCTGAATATACAGCTTGGCCTGGGCGAGAAACATGGGAAAGCTGGTCGGGGACCCATCGAATTTCTCTGGCAGGGCCACTGGGTACTTGCCTGGAGCTGGGGCGCCGGCACCAGGAGCCGGCAAGGCTTCCAAACGCTGCTGAAGTGCTGTAACCGCATTGCTTAGCTGCTGCACTGTGTGGGTCAAGACCTGGTTCTCCTGGGCCAATGCTACCAGCGCCGCCGCTTGGTCAGTCATGACGACAGGTTCCTCCCGAACGCACCCCAACGAAGGGGGAGTGCGGGTGTGGCAGGAGCAAACTGTGCTGGTCCCGTGGAGTATCCAGGAAGCGAGGTCGAAGTCCGGTCCGAGGTCGGAGATACGTGAAGGCAGTCCGAATAAACAGAGGCAGGGTCAGGGCAAGGAGTCCGGCGAGGTCAGGAACAGAAGGATAAACAGGGAACCAAGGCAGGTCAAGAGTTCAGGCAGAACAACCGGGCAGGGAGCAAGCAGAACTCTGCAGCAACGATGTTGCTCCTGCAACTTGGGACTGGGACTGGCCGGCTTTATCTGTCCCAAGGCGAAGGGCGGCTCCGATCCCCAGGTGACTCGCCTCTCCTGGCTTGGAGGCGAGCACTCCTCCTGCGAGAACTTAGCTCCCTTCGCCTCTCTGCCCTGAACCTTTGCAGCTCAGGAGAAGCTGGAGGGTTACTGGACCCAGAGGCAACCTCAGCTTCCCCTGACTGGGTGGGGGATGGAGCACCTGTAGGCAGTAAGTCCTCCATCCCATTAGGAGCCAGATCAACCTCAGCCGAAGCCTGCACCTGAGGATCCAGCACAGGTGAGTCCCCTTGCAACCCAGGCCCCAGCCCTGGCTCTGCTGTTTCTGAGGGCAGTGAATCCTGTGCAGGCTGGGATCCCTCAGGTTCAGCGTCTGAATCTGACTCCCAGGTCATCACACTTGACAAGAATGAATAGAACCATCCACGTGTGGTTCTGAGAACGTTCACAAGGTGCTGTGCACTTCATCAATAACCCACCACAAATGATCAGTGGTTTCAAGCATAGGCTGCAGAAGCAACAGAGAATAATTCCCTTTCAGTTTCCACATGCATAGTTCTACCAAGGCCAGGAGTACATTCTTACTGCCAAGCCTAGGTTGAAAGCCATTCTGGCAGGGGCCCAGATGCTTTCCCCTTTTCTCTTCTTCTTCTTTTTAATTTTTTTTTTAAACGAAAAGCTTACAGTAATTTACGATCAATAATTACATAAAAGGGAGGAAATGTTACATTAATTAAAATAGTGTGTATGGGTAGACATTATCATTTCATTTCTCATTCCAGTTCTCGATGTAGCTGCCAGAATTCTCACCCTTTAGGGAGTCTCTCCCCCCCCCCCATTCCCTGCCCACACATACAATTTGGATGGGGGGGGGTAAGAGGTGATCATGGATGTAATGGTAAGAAATCAGAAAATCAAGTTGGACGTTTTTATGCTGGGGCCACAATTGGGGCCAGACAAATCAGTCTATTTTAGTTTCTCCAAGTTTCTCATTTTTCCAATGTGAATTCCAGTTTGCCACATTTCAGCAGCAGCTTGCAATTACCGCCCCCCCCCAAAAGTCATCATGGAACTTTGCCAGTATTTTAGTGAACGCATTCTCCAATATCCACCCCTTTGCATGTGGTTTTGCCTAATACACTTGTATTTGAGATCAATTTTCTCAAGTACGATGCAATTTGTGTATGCTATTTTCATTAATATATGGATTTTATGGACACATTCCCTCGATATATGCCCTTTATCATACACATTTTTGCTTGGAGAAGTGCATCACAAAATTCAGAGATGTACGAAGGTTGAAGGATTGGTTTGTGTAGGAAGTTCCAGAAAGTGCAGGCTACCATTCCAATGCGAACCAGCCAAATTCCTCCTTTTCCCTAGATCATAACCCAACAAATAAAGGCCATTGAATGCACTACTTCACAAAATGAAACCTCTAGTAAGAACATTCTAGTTTTTCCTGGCTTTGTTTCATAAGCCAAGATGAGCAAGGATTAAAATCACAAGGAGTTGATTGCATCCTTCTTACCACTCCCTCTCTGTCTGCAATAGTGGCTATTACAATTAAGCACTCCCACTCTGTAATCAAAGTAGCAACCCAAAAGACCAAGGTTCTTTGGGGGTTTTTTAAGGTCCAGCTTTCATCTGTTTTGCCCAATCAAGGCCACTAACTTCCTTGGGAAGTTCCGTGTGGTTTGACAACTGAAGGCAAAATTTACCATCTGTATATATATATATATATATATTCCACCTAGAGATACTGGTACAAAAAAACAACAGCCATCCCATTATACCACAATGCATATAATTTATGGAATTGCTTTAGTTTGCACTTTGTAAAAAAATAATAATCAGAAATACTTTATCCTTGCTAACTGCAAGCTTTAATTTAAAGCAACATAATCATACTCAGAATGCATGTAATATAATAATGACCTCTATTAAAGATCATAAATAGCAATCAATTCTGTAGAAAATAATGATCAACTTAGATAATAAGTCTGATTGCATTCACAAGCCTACTATGTGCCTACGGTGTGTTATTTCTCAAGCCTAGAATAGAAATAGGTTTATTGAGAAGATTCTTGGCTAAATATCAAAGGAAAGACAAAGCAAATCTAAAGTCGCTTAATTAAGTCCAGAGGAAGTCTAAATTAGAGCAGCTTGCAGATTTTTCTCCAGCTCACTTGCTTTAACCAATTCAGACCAATCTGATGTAGTTATATGTGCATATTATACATGGCTTGTTCACAACTGCAGCTCATCCCAGCCCTGGAAAGAAGGGGAAATGTCCTGCATTCCTGACATTTGGCACTGAAGGGACTGACTTTACTTGCAAGCCAGAAACAGACACACAATACCCACCAGCAGTCACCCTAGGGTTAGTTAAGGAGAATTGAGAGTAGATTCACACTTCGAATATTTGTTGATTTCAGCTGAATAGCTTAGCTCTGTACAGACCCCGCTTCTAAATTTGCCACGCTACCAACAAGGACACAATAGTTGTGATCTCCTGTACAATCTCAAGTGTGGAACACGTTGGGATGATCCTCAGGACCATTTTGGTCATGGGAAAGCATTCTGGTTTAAAGGAAACTCATCAGCTAAGAATCCAGAACAGGAAAACAAAGCAAAATCTGACTACTTGTGTGTACAGTGACAAAGGAGCACAGGAAAGGACTTGGAAACTTTGCATGGAGTCTGGAAAAGGATAGGATTAGAGGGTTAATTACTTGAGGTCTATGTAATGGTTAATATAATCAGCCCTTGAAAAGTGGGGTGGGGAGCAATACTGGGTAACAGACTGGGTGCATGTTCTGGTCACAGCTAAGAGGTAACAATTCTAAATAGCCTAAACAACTGTACTATAGGACAGTTGGTCATTGAACCAACCAGACAGGAGACAACTTTGGGCATAATTTTAAAACAGTGTCCAGGATCTGGCATGAGGTCAAGTGTTGTCAAACCAGTTGGAAATGGTGACCACAGTGCTACCACATCTATGTGGAGGTAGACAACTGCAAGTCCAACAGAGTCACATTTGATTCTGAAAGAGAAAATTTCTTTGAAAATGGATTCATACAATGGAAGTTGAAAGGGAAAATCAAGAGAAGTCAGATCTCTCCATGACACATTCAAAAGCAATGATACACTCAAGATAGAATTGTACCACAAATGAGGAAAGGCAGCACCAAGTCCCAAGAGGATGGCACCTGACACCCACACTAGGTCACAACACACAGGATGGACGTATGAGCCGGACAGGTTTGCAGAAATACAACAACAACAGGGCAAAACCACAAAACAGCCTAGCAAGGACTGAGCAGATACAGTAGCCATTAAATGTTGACAAGTCTGGCCAAGACATTGTCATGAGTTGGTAGGACACCAAGGAAAGGGAGGGGGAACCCAGTGAGGGGTATAGCCACAATTGATGCACACCAGGAGAAGCTGAAGATGGGGACTTAGGAGGTACTCACGGAGAATGTCAAGGGGGGTAGCAGACAGTTCATGGGAGCCTGGGGAAGGGGACACATGAACCAAAGGTGCCCCCATCTCCACAGTCATGACAGGCTCTAAGGTGCCAGGAACAGCAGGCAGTGCACTCCAGGAGACTGAAGCAGACAAGCAAACACAGCCCAGCTTACTAGTGGGCCAGCTGAAGATCATAGGACTCGTGAGGTCTGGGAGGAGGCGGTGTTCCCTGGGCTGGATTAGGCTCAGGGCAGGTGAGGATCAACTACCTGACATTTAGAAGACATCTGAAGGCAGCCCTGTTTAGGGAAGTTTTTAATGTGTGATATTTTTAATCTTTGTTGGAAGCCGCCCAGAGTGGCTGGGGAAACCCAGCCAGATGGGTGGGGTACAAATAATAAATTATTATTGTTATTGTTATTTGTCAAGTTGGAAGGGCACAGCTGCTCAGCTGGAGCAAACTCAGTTGTACCAGTCAAGACTGGGAAGAGTAAAAGGGGAGCAAGGCAGAGACTCGGGGTCTGCTCAACTTTCTCTGTTGATGCAGACGGGTGGGGAATGGAAATCCAGTGTACTGTATGTACCGTATGCAGGCTGACATTCTGAGCAGCCCTGCTTCTCACATTGCAATGCATTGCTGCAGATCCCCCTGCTTTTATCCTATTGGTACTGTAATCTGTGTTCTGTCTTTTGGCTTTCTACCTGTGAAATCCTTCCTGTGACATATTTACTGCCTTGTCTTTAAATAGCACCTGAAACCCCATCTTTTAAAAATTAGTATTCCGACTTAAGAACCTTGGGCCTCCTGATTTTTCCTTCCATTTCCCTCCCCCTTACCTCCCTTCTCATTGGTCTGTATTAGAACTGAACCAGTGGGCAGGATTTATCCCTTAAAAAAAATTTTTTTTTACAATGCTTCATTTATAACTGCCATAGAAATTCTAAATATTATTACTATCGTGTGAAATTCACGGTGAGTTTCAGAAGGTCTAATAAATCTCTAAAGTGCTCAAATTTTAAATGCTAATTTAGATGAACTTGTAACAATCTTATAAACATTCCATTTTACAATTTCTCAATTAAAAACTCTATTTCCGTTTCACAAAAGAAACCCAATGACAGCCCCTTTTTAGAATTCAGTGTAATATGTACCTTATAAAACACTGCTAAATGGTATACTGCTAAGGTTTACCTTAGCCTCCCGTTGCCATGTGCAATATAGTTTTATTGATTCAAACTCAACATAAAGCGCTACAGTGTGCTGCAGTTTCATTGATTTCACTTTTAAAGTCCCGTTAAAATAAATTTGGCAATTTTATTTTCTCAAAAATTGAGTGAGCTGTCTTATAAGCAATATACATGTTTGGTATCGGAGGAAATTTCTGTACTCAGTGGTTTCTGTAAGTGAAAGTCATATCCCATAATGTCTCCATCTAAATTAGGCTTTTAAGTTCTCACTACAATACTACAGTATATCCATGCACTGCCAATCATCCATGGGTGGGATTCAGCCAACCAGTTTTCTAACTCTCTGAAGTAGATGTACTTTACAGACTGTTTATAACATCTCCATCTCAGCACATTTCCTTTCTCCTTCCCTTCTATTTATTTACTTCCTTGCACTAATAGCATGCCCTTCCTTCCTGTGGGAGCACAGAGTAACTAACATGGAGTACAACATTAAGAATATTATATAGGAGGACGATGCTACTTCTCTCACTCACTCACTCACTCACTCTCTCACACACACACCTATACCCCTACCGCTATCACCATTGAGCCCTCCACTCTCCAACACATACACACCAATGTGGCCATGCAGTGATTTTTTTCTTCTCCTGCTGTCATAATAGGCCAGCATTCCAATTTGTCTAAATTAAAAGGCTGGGTGGCCTCCATGGATGGAATCTAAGCTTGGCTCCCTCTTCAAAGAAGCAGTGCCCTGTTCTAGTCCTCTCCTAAAATGACCACCAGCTGGTCCAGGGTGGTGATTGCAACTGCTAAAATGGCTGTCCTAAAAAGGCTGGCCACCTGGGGGCCTAATGAGAAGGGTGGGGAGTGATAGCACAGCTGGTTCAGGCAAGTGAGAGGCACTTCTGGGCCCCTGTGGCTCTTGTCCAACCTAATCAAGTGTCAGTGCTGGAACTGCAAAGTTGTTGTTTTTTTTTAAAAAAAATATGTACAAACAAGAAGACACACTACCCAGCTTCCTCCAAATTATTTTAAGGTAAGAAAGAGCATGATATACTGTAAACACAGCTCCACTCCTCATGTGGGATTAAAAAGGAAGTGAATTCCTTTTGCTTTCCCCACAAAATGTCCTTGGACCTATTTGTCTACAATTTGCAGGCTTAAGCCTTTCTGGAGGGGCTCCTATACCTCTAAATTTTATCCACTTTGGCCCAGAGGGAAAACTTTCATAGCTGTTTTTAGATTCCTCATTATAGTGAATGGGTAAGCACAGAGCTTCATTTACACAAGAGTGATTCAGGAGCCAAATTGTTGTTCAAATTGAAGAACACAAAGGGCAACTCAGAAACAGACCACACACACACACACACACACGGTTAATCTTGGGGCCACTAATCTCCTCTCCCCTAAATATCTCCACTCGAATAATTTCAAAGCAATCCTACAGTGGTAGTAGCTATTACGGTGAAAGAGGCTCTTAGATTTGACTTGTATTTGAAAGCACAGATTGTATTCAGTGCTCATGTCATTTCAAGGAAATATCAATAGTCTTGTTTACTGCTTCAGATAAAAGTTTGTTTTTAGAATAATGTTAGAATTCTTGATGAGTGGAGGAGGCAAGATTGGCAAGAAGACTCTGCTTCCTTAAAGATATTACTGAACACTCCACAGTCGGTCCATTTCTTAAGGCTTCTATTAATGTCAATATGAGTTTTAAGGGATTACCCACAGGAAGGTCTTGGAAAATAAGATGTCAACATCTCAGTGAATCTAACCTGAGGCACATCTTTTTAAATGCATCCTGTAAATATTAAATAAATTTGCTGACTGTCTGGTAGATGCGGCTGCTTATTGTTTAAGAAATATTTCAACATAAAGGCTAAAAACTGTGAAAATTTTGGCATGTGCCAAGAAGAATTTTAGAATTTTGACAGAAACTGTGATCTAATTAAACAGTAAGACCTGACAACAGTCACCACTGTCTGTTAATGACCTCCTGGGGGCAGTTAAGCATACCGAAACAAAACAAAACAGACTGAGAAGGTCAACAGCCCTTTAAAAATAAGGCTCTCACCATTCCTGTGGCTCTTTTAACTTTGAGCACCCACCCCATTTATTTTACAGTGTGTGAAGTGATGCAAAATGGACCAACATACATGATTGCTGAAGCAATTGTACAGCGTTATTCAATAATCCGGTAAACCTTAAAGCAGCAAGCCAATTCTGTCCTTGGCAAAAAGAAGCCACTGTTGCCAGGACAAGGATTTCATGCTATCTAACACCCGCCAAACTGTCACCTCCGCACATTGGAATTGAATGCCCACCTAGGCATCACTGCTGGCGTTCTTCAATAGAGAGGGGACAGTTCAAAGGGTGTCCTGGCAGTGTAGATTGAGTATGTTCTGAGAGTATGGCCTGAATGAGACAACCGCCTTGATGGAACTAAGCTGCTTGGAGTCTCACAGAATCGTAGAATTGTAGAGTTGGAAGGGACCCAAAGGGTTACCTAGCTGAACACCTGAAATGCAAAAAAACACTGCCTGGGTGGAAGATCTGCTCTTCGCTCCATGACGGAAGAAAGAGAGCTCTAAATGTAAAAATTAAGACTGAAAAATGTAGTTCTGTTAACTTCAGTGAACCCATCGGGCCAGATTCAACTTAGCAGGGATGCTAGTGGGAACAAGAACAAGTTGCGTGAAAATGAAAGAGTATACGAACCAGTGCCTTCCTTTGACGTGAATGGAGATGTTCATGTTCATTGAAGTGAGTGGGAATGTTCATGATCAGAACTCACACAGTAATTGAGATTGGGGTGGAAGAGTAACTATTTTACCTTCTGATATTGATCAGATACCATTTTGCTGAGATACTTTTTAGGAGCCCATTCATCCCTTCCTCCCTTCTCAGTAAATGTGCAGAGAGACAGACATTTAATTCTCTGTAAAGCATGTGATTTATTTCCTACATACCGTTAAAAAGACTTTTCCATAAATGTTCCAATAGATCCAAGTCAAACATCACTTTGGCTTCTGGAACAAACTTATTTCCAGTCAATAACTGGAAATTACACAAAGTTATAATGTTTGGATTGCAAGAGACTAACTGGCAGTCGGCTTTACAATAGGGAGCCAGGGAGAACTGTTTGCCTGACCTAGACCCATGCAAGTAAGTTAAATCATTTCTAATTAATTTCAAGTTGCAATTTCCATGCAAATATGAGCTGCATTTATGCCATCCCAATATAATCTGAGTCAATGGGCTCCTCTACTAAAGATATTCATGCGGTAGCTGTGGAATCTGCTCATGTACCAGCTGTTTGCTAGGGAAGTTGTCTCACTATTAACTCAACTGTTGCCTTTCCACTGGTGCAGAACACCATGGGATGGCAAAGTCAACACATCAGGGAAAGGTGGGGAACTGTAATTTTTTTTTACAACAGAGTCTGAAATTTGCATCAGTAAGTGAAGTTCACTGGAATACACTGCCTGGATAGAGAGAAAAGGTTTTGTATACTTGCCTGTTTTGGACAAGAACTCCCATTTGCCGTTGCTACTACAGATAAGCATGTTTGGTTGTTGGTTTGTTTTTTACATAAAAATATCTATTTTGGTAGTGACAGAATAATTTGGCCATGATAAGGAAATTTTGTCCATGGTATGATTATTTTTCACCTAGTCCTTTTGAGACATTGGCACCCTATTTGCAAAATTTAACAATTCCAAAATACAGACGCACCTTCACTTACACAAGATTAAATATACTACCTTCAGCTGTACTTGAGGGTCGAAATTTTAAAAAATCCACTGAAAAAAACGCTTATGTCCATGTGGAGATGGCAGTATTGAATCAGTAGCTTGTGTGCTTCTAGCCTGCACACTTTATAAAGATTTGAGGGGTGAGGTTATTATCCCTTTACTACTGTCCATACCAGGTCGCTCAGTCATTGCTACTGTGTCCTTTCTTCTAGCAGATCAAGATAACCAGGTGACAGCAAAAACGTCAAAAAAATAATAATATTAGTAGGGGCAATTAGAATAAGATCTGTTATTTGATTATTGATGTAAACCTCCAGAATGTATTATGTAGAGTTAAGTTTTTACCTCTGTCTTCAGTACACTGCATTTTATTCTATTGCTATGGCTAGTGGCTGATGCAAATAAAGATTCTTCTTCTAATCCTTCTAAAGATTTATTTTGGTACCTGCAGACTTTTGCTATTCTCATTTCAAGCCTGAGCCTTGTTGTCAAAGTGGGGAGAACCATCTGGATTTGTCTGTTCATTTTTGACCACCCATCTGCTAAATTTCTCACCCCGTCACAGGGATTCGAACCACCGACCTTCTGATCAGCAAACCCTAGCCTCTGTGGTTTAACCCACAGCGCCACCCGTGTCCCAAAGGGAAGATAACTGGTTTATAAATATCTGTTGGCAACTGAGATATACACATTTATTGTGTGCTCTGATTCTTTTAAATATACATATATTTCTGCATGAGCAGATGACAAAACAGAAGACCGACTTGTGTAAAATAAACCAATTGCAGCTAAAGGGGAAACAGCAGATGAAAGTGTGAATTAATGTCAGAATGCCTTGAGGAACGTTTGCACATTCCTAAGTGGGAGTGAACCAGTGGGCAGAATCGATGGTGTTGGAAAGTAAGGGTATACAGAATGAATCAGTGGGCAGATTCAAGGGGATTTAGGTCTTACTCAATTCCAGGTGAGTGCTGTCTGCATGTTTGTCATCACTTTATTACTCTGGCCTTGGTGATTGGCAGCCGAAGCTTGAAAAAAGCTTGTTTCTGCTGTACTAGTTCTCTCCTTCACACAATCAAGCCATTCCTTCATCAGTAAGCGTGGAACATGTACAAACTGTCAACTCTCCTGTGTGGCTTATCCCTTCTGCATTCAGTGGCAAGAGATTTCAGCAAAAACGTGGATCCTCAGTGAGTATACAACGTGGGTTTGAAAGGAGGCCTCTGTGCCATTGTTCATTCCTCTGAGCACTGCAAAGAGAATGTGGCTTCGATTTTGACCCCCTTGCCCATATGATTCTGCAACAATGGCACTTGTACCGAAGGAGCGTTTTATATTCCTCTTCCTTTTAAACCTGATATGTTCGATATTAAGAGGAAAATAATTACATCCTTCTCCTGGGAGGCTTATTTTAAATCCGAGCTATGGCCCCACAGAGGCCAGTGCTTACATTTTTCAAAATTGATTTTAGGCAGTGTAAACAGTCTGAAGCTGCATTTGATGTTTCCTCACACTCATGGTGACACAGTATCACTGAACTGTTGCCCAACGCAGCACGTGTTTTCCATCTTTTGGCATTGCTCATTATTTTAACCCTTTGGCCGTAGGCTGGCAAATGGCATCTGACTTCATGCATAAACTTGTGGCTACTGCAGTATTCACAGTAAGAAGAAACACATCGGTTAAGACTTTCATTAACACCGCCAAGCCTCCCAGTTTGCAACATGGTACCTCCTGGAGTTATTTGACCACTACAGGCTATATAATAAGCTGAAGTCACTAGACTGATTTATCTCTAAAGCCAAGTTCTTCATTAATTATTGGTAAGGAAGTTCTGTTCTATTTTTAGGTGTCTGAAATGATTATTTGAAATGCTCCCCCCCCCCTTATCTTTTAGGTGGTTGGGAAGTAAGGAGACAGCTTGTACAAAATGTGAGTCTTGAGAAATAACACTGGTTTGGCTAGTGTCAGGGTTGCACCAGATGAGCAGGAGTGGTGGCAAGCCCCCCTAGGCGAAGCGGCAACCATGGAAGAGTCCAGAGAAATGGAGGGATTCTTACCTGAAGAAGACTGGTGGCACCACTCCTCAGAAGAGGAAGAATCAGATAGGGAGGTGGAAACACCTGGACAGGAGGAGGAAGTTGAGCCAGAATCAGGCCCTTGTGAGGAGAGGAGCCGGCTGACCCCCTCCCCTCCTCCCTTCTCAGCTGTAGAACGTAGAGCTGAGAGCCGTAGGGAACAATTAGAGGCAGCTGCAGCTCGTAAGAGGTGTGGTCATGAGCCGGCTACTTAAGGAAGACCGGCTGCTTCCCTCACCAGCACCTGCAACTGCTGTGCTGGAGCACGTGGTTGTTCTTGCTTGTCCTGTTCCTGGTTCCTGTGTTTGTGTCTTCGGCTTCCTGACTCCTGGCTTCCTCTGATCTTGGCTTTGTGACTTCAGCTTTCTGAATCCTGGCTTAATCCTGACCTCAGCTTCCTGACTTCTGGCTTGAACTGACTTCGGCTACTCCTGACCCCTGTGTGACTGCCTGACTTCGACTAGCTTCTGACCTGGACTGTTTGACCTTGGCTTTATCGGACTCTGACTGCTGCTCTTCAGTGCTCCAACTTGTTGGCATCCTAACAGCTAGCACTTTCAAATCAGAGTTGGGGAATATGCAGCCCTTGGCTTAATTCCATGTGGCCCTCAGCCTAAGTTAATTGGGTGGGTGGGTGGGGAGACTGTAAGGAGAGGAGGGGGGCAAGAGGGGAAAATGGGAAGGGGAAGGCAGAATGGATGGAAAGAGAAAATGGGGAGACCCCCTTGTGAGTAACCGCAGACCCCTCTGCCCCCAAAATGACTTGTTTGGGGGCTTTCCGCAGACTCCTGCATACAGGGAACCCAGTGATGGCACCTCTGACTTCATGCACATTCAGTAGGCAGAACAGGAAGCTCCTCCCAGCCCAGTCCAAAGTGGGTTTGCACTGCAGCCTTAAGCTACCCAGAGTCCTCAGCAGTATGGATGAGTCTGGACTCAAGAGACCATTCTGGCTAGCTTAGACGTGGAAGCTTCTGATCGCCTCCTCACGCAGGCACACTGGGAAAAACAGGTGAGGGGGCAGCACACGAGACCAAGGCCCATTCACATAACCCTAGCCTAGATCATAGTTTGGCATTATGTCTGAAAAGGCCCTTTGAGTGTCTCTTAGCATTTTCAAAGGGAAAGTCAATGGAATTCTTTGTTTCTGGGTTTTCACTTCAGTGAAACATGGCAGCCAGGCTCATTAGGAGGCTTTAAGAAGAGAGAGGGGTGTGAATGATTGGCAGCCTGTGGTTTCTCTAAAGGAAGCATTATTTGGGCCGCATCCTCCCCTTGCGCTTTTGATTACCATCTTCCCCAAATATATTTTATTGTTTACGTAAGCTGAGATATAAGAGGTCGGGGTGGGTGGAGTGATTCTATTGTTGTTAATGCAGACATCTTAAAACAAATGGCTTGGGTCTATTTGAATACCACCACAACTGTTTAATAAGCTCACCTAAAGTCAAGCTGGTGCTCTGAAGATGAGCAGCGCTGATGATGAAACATTGAGAGACCGTTTCATCATTTCAAGGTTGGAGGCTAAGACCAATAGGAATTGATTAACTAACCTGGCAAAAACCTGCAGAACTCTGCAAGGAATCCTAGCATAATTTAGACTGGCTCGACACTACGATTTAATGGGAATCTTAAAGGGGAAATCCTCAAAGGTGAATTTTGAGGGCGATGGGGGTGAACAGGTCTCTAATTTTTTTTACTGACTCTAGATATGACCACTGATACTCACCACCATGATTTGATACGATTTGTGTCTGAAGAAGTCCCTAAGATATGAACTGCTTCCTATACCCTGATAGATAGATAGATAGATAGATAGATAGATAGATAGATAGATAGAAGAGTTTGGATTTGATATCCCGCTTTATCACTACCCAGAGTAGTCTCAAAGCGGCTAACAATCTCCTTTCCCTTCCTCCCCCACAACAAACACTCTGTGAGGTGAGTGGGGCTGAGAGACTTCAGAGAAGTGTGACTAGCCTAAGGTCACCCAGCAGCTGCATGTGGAGGAGCGGAGACACGAACCCGGTTCCCCAGATTACGAGTCTACCGCTCTTAACCACTACACGACACTGGCTCTATAGATAGATAGAAAATACATCTTGTGTGATTGTGCAGTGTACTGCCCAATGATCCATTTGGCTCCTGCTCACTCACCATCTCAGTAGTCTCATCCCAGTTGTCCTCCCCCTTTGACCAATCCTGTCAAGAATTCTCCAAAGGGTTCGTGACGGTATTTTAGGAAGAAATCTTGGAAGTAGCCCAACAGGCAGATATGGGGTCGGAAAGAAGGAAGAGGGAAGGCCAAGGCAGCAGAGGGAAGGGAAAGATGTGATGCACGGCGACCTAATATAACAAAAGATTACATGGTTTATAATATCAAAATGTGCTTTGAATGATATAGCACCGGAGAAAGAAGACATCATGACCGACGGAAAGCATCTGGGCTTCAATTCTTCTATCAAACAACCCAAAAGGGATTTCTCTATGTTCTCTACCCTGACCTACATGAACCACTGAAGCCACTTGGCAGTGAATTATTAAAAAGCTGTAGCAGGAGCTTGGCACACCTCTAAACTCCTGGCTTTCCTGTTCTGAAAGGTTAAAAAAAGAGAGAGTTTTCTCTTTGTGCTAGTGAGGGAGCATCTGTGAGCTCACCAGCACTTTGCTTGCAGTGATAACCTTGTTAGTGCTCCATATAACTGCATGTAACCACTCAGCATGACATCCTTTCCTATTTCTCTTTATGAATAATTTTGTTATACCTCATCCATTTTCAAGTGCTCTTTATTACAGCATGCCACTACATTTATTAGATTTCCCATCAGAGGATTCTTCTTCTTGTTATCCTTAATAGTGCCATGTACTGCCCTCTCTTGACTGTAAAGCTGGCAGTCTTCAAAGGACATTTATTAGTTTATAACCCATGCCTTTTAAAATTCATGCCAAGAATTTCTTATGTGTAAAAGCAAGTTTGCTATAAACGCTCACACCATAGGCTTGGGGGTAATCCTAGGAGGGAGCAGTGTTAAGCTAACGAAAAATTTAAAAAAAGCAGGGAGTTGGATAAGCATTGTCCTTAGTTGCCCTTGCCGCTCCCAGGTACTCTTGGGGTGTCAGAAGAATGAACACACTCAGATGACATTTGCATCATCTACATCCTTGGTTGAAACCAGCCTTTTGCCAAAGCACACATTAGCGAGTCCCTCACTGTTTTGTCCCTAGACTCTTGCCATCAGTTGATGCTAATTCATTAGACAGGCAGCAAGTTTACACAAGCAGGATGGACCATCCTTCACAAAGGTATGGCCAGGATTGAACACCTTGGGCATTGGGCATCTAGTCTGATCAGATCCGCAACAGGAGGGGTTGAGTCAAAAGTAAATTCTGATATATTTGGGTAGCTGGGTACCACTTTAGCTAATGGGGCCTCCCGCCACCGCTGCCCCGCCGCCGCCACACGATTTCTGTTCTCATCCTGAAGCAAAGTTCTTAACCTGAGGTACTATTTCTGGGTTAGCAGAGTCTTTAACCTGAAGCGTCTGTAACCTGAAGCGCCTGTAACCCCAGGTACCACTGTATGGATAATTAAAGAACCAACTGAGACAGAACCGAGAGACAAATGAATTTTTTTGGCTTGGTTTGCATTTAAAGGCAAACTTACCAATCTGCACTTTCTGAAACATGACGTGAATCGTTACACAACAATCCTTAGAAATTTTCACTTCTCCAGATTTCGCAGTGGAGTTTTCCAATCTAGTAAAGTGTACAAATATGTATGTGCTAGTGTAAAGTGTGCATGTAAACGCATGTATTTTGAAAATAACATACAGAAATGCGCTCTATTGGGAATTAATTAATTTAATTAATTGCTTATCTGCCAGAATGGGAAGCTTGGAACACAGAGCCAGGAAAAGGCAACTGTTGATGAACAACCTTGCGTCTTCATGGCTTCTGCAAAACTGGGAATATGCAAGATGAGATTCACTTGACCAACCTTAGTGGCAGAGCAGACATGGAAGTGAGACTTGGCAATAGGCCTCTTTCTCATTCACTGCCTATGACTTTAAGACAGACATAATCTAAACATGAAATCATTTGAACAAAAAGCTGCTGCTTGCCTTCTATCACTGCGCCATTGAGAGCGTGCTCACTTATGGCTTATGTGTGTGGTACGGAAGCTGTACTACCCAGGACAGGATGGGGTTGTGCAGAGTTGTTAAGGCAGCAGAGAGCATTGTTGGCTGCTCGCTCTCCACCTTAGAGCAGATTTATGCCATGAGGTGCCACAGAAAGGCACTGGACATAGTAAAAGATCCATCGCATCCTGGTCACCGTCTCTTTGAGCTTTTGCCATCGTGACATAGATACAGGACGATGACAACAAGAACAAGCCGTCTTAGAAACAGCTTCTTCTCCAGAGCGATCTCGGCTTTGAATGGGAAGCCTGGACTTTGAAAGTCATCTAATCTTACCTGTTATGTTGTATCATATTGTATGGTTTTAATCAGTGTTTTTGTAGTTGTTTTGTTTTTGTGTGGAGTGCCCTATCTGGGTGGATGGAGCAGCCAAGTAATTTCGTTGTCCCCAAAGGGGACAATGACAATAAATATATTCTATTCTATTCTATTCTATTCTATTCTATTCTATTCTATTCTATTAACAAAATGAGTACTTGTTGGGTGATAATTTCCATTTACTTTCCATAGGTGTATACTTCTCTCTGTGTGTGTGTGTGTGTAGGTAGGTGTGTGTTTTCTCCATTTTGATACCTCTTGCCCACTTTCATTCTGCCGATTAATCTTGTTTTACCAGAGGCAACAGTGGAAAAAAGCTAATGTGCATGCATACACACACGGGCATTGATGGACTATGTCACACCAACTCTCTTTAAAAAAAACTATTCATTATCTGTCTCTAGCCAAAGTGACTCATCCACATGCGTTTTTGAAAGGAGCGCAGAGACTTTGGGCAAAATAACAGTGAGAGTCTCTGTTTTGAAACCTCAGAGGAATAATAAAGAGTTAATAGCTGGTTATGAATCGGGAACATGGTTTGGAAAAGGAGATGCAGATGACTTCATTTAAAGAACACGCTTTGAATTATTCATTCCCAAGGAAGGAGAAAGGTAAGCAGTTGTCATGGCTTGCTGAAGGAAGACAGCTGGCACCCTTGAGCGGTCCGTGGGCATTGACCACCCTGCTTGTGGCCATTGGTTCTTCTACTTCTGTTCTTGCCAGCCCCCGGCAGCTTGCACAATAGTAGCACAACTTGGCAAATGTGCACAAAAAGCCCTGGTTGTGCCACCCCACCCCCCTTAGTAGTTGCACACTGGCTCTGTGGACAGCAAATCATAGTTCCAAGGGGATCTTTGTAAGGGACGGAATAAAAATGTGACTTTGGGATTAGCTGGGATTTGAACCAGGAGCTTTTTGTGGGATGTAATTCCAGTGCCTAAACGGGAAGACATGATGGGGGGCTCTTAATGAAATCCACTCAGAAGATAAAAGAAGAATGGGAATGTGTTGAAATATATATGGGAAAATTTGGAACGGTAAATTAAATAAGAACAAACATTACTAGCTGTATATCGCAAGGTGATTGAATAATAAGAAGAAAGGAATGAATATAATGAAAGAACGCAAACAACACAGAAGAATAAGATAATACTAGCACAATAAGATCGCAGGTAGGTAAGGGAAGTTGGGTAGGCAGGCGGGAGGGGGGAGGGAAGAAAAAATATTAAGGGTTAAAATAAAATAAGATGTAGGGATTTGTCTGATGATTTTATGGTTTGATTATGTATGTATGTTTTGATTATGTATATATGTTTGATTTAATTCTCAATAAAGTCTTTTTAATAATAATAATAAGAAGAAGAAATCCACAGAGGTGCCAAGTTGAATAAAATATTGGGAGGGCCAGGTAAGCCCTGCCCCACATAATCAATCACACAACACAGTACATGCACACCATTTGAATGGCAATTTCCATTAACTTGAGGGGGCAGCCCCCTCAAATAGTTTATTGGGGGAGGAGGGACCTCAGCCCCTCAAAGTTGGTGCCTATGGAAATCCACAAGCCCTACCTTCTGACAGCTTCCAAGATTAGTCAAGTTATGGCTGTTCTGTAGTCTTCTAAAGCTGTACTCAATGGGGAGCATCAAAAAGGATTCAGGGGAAGCCATGAGCTTTGAACGTATGGTGTGACCTCTGACTGCCCCAGAGCTTCATCCAACTGCGGTCCTCTCTAGAGTGAGCCGTGGCCACCACAAAGAGAGAAATTACATGCACAGCCTCCAAGTCCTTCCTGATCAGTGCAGGATGAAGATGATGTCATTAAGGACAGCATCTGTGATTACATATGTATGAATACTTTTGCCTATTCCTTCTTCCACCCCATCTCTCTCCCACCCACATGCCGTCGCAGACTTGTCTCTTCCAGTCTTCTGCCAGACATCTTGTCCTGGGCAGCCAATGGGACCTGGGCAATGAAAAAGCACGTGTGAATTCTCCAGAGAACTTTGATCTGATCTGTTCACAATACTTTGATTTGCTGCCATCGAGGCTGACGAATGAGGAGAGAAATGTAATCCCAAAGCAAAACAGATCTATGCATTTGGTCTTTCAGCAGAAGTTGGCCGCAGATCCTGGAATGCACAATATTAAGAAAATTTATCTTGGTAAAGTCTCAGGAAAATGTATGTTTTTATTCTACCCGAAGTAAAAATATTGGTCAACGTGAAATTAGAAAGTGAAAACAATACTCCCCCTTGTTCTTTTCTTTTTCTTTTTTTAAATCTCCCTCCCACGCTCAATTGGTATCCCATACCAATTCTAAAACAAATAATATATATTGTATGAGGGGTTTTTCCTTAATAACATTTTATTGGTATTTACTTCATCTTACAGCAAAGACTTTTAATAGAAAAAAAACCTAAAGTTACAATAACATGCCAAAGTAATTATAACATAACATCTGATTACAGAGCATCACAGTTCACATTTCCTTACCTTCATTTCCAGAGTTTTCTTTTTTTAAGAGAGAAAAATGTGATCTTCATTGAATTCTGTACTAGTGGAGTCAATAAGAGCATGGTGGGATGGTAGAGCATTGGGAGGCCAGGGGTTCAAATCCTCACTTTGCCATGAAACTCCCTCAGTGGAATTCGACTTGTTACTCTCTCTCACCCTAACGTACCTCACAAAGTTGTTACGTAGAGAAAATGGAGATATGATTACAGTGGTACCTTGGTTTACGAACTTAATCTGTTCTGGAAGTCCGTTCTTAAACCGAAACCGTTCTTAAACCAAGGCACACTTTCCCTAATGAGGCCTCCCGCCGCCAATGCCCTTCCACCATTTGGCTTCCATTCTTAGACTGAGGTAAAGTTTGCAAACCAGGACACTACTTCCAGTTTTGCGGAGTTCATAAACCGAATAGTTCGTAAACAGGGCTGTTCTTAAACCGAGGTACCACTGTATATACATATGCTGCCCAATTTTCTTAGGAGGAATGTAGTAAAGAAATTTAAAAAACAAACAAACCAGAAAGATGCACACTGAGGTAGGAAAAAAGTCTGCCTAGGCATACTTAGCGACAAACTTTATGCAACACATATACTCAAGAGTCTGAATCTAGCATATAAAATGACATGAGTGTCAAGAAAATGTTATTCATCTGTTCAGAATATTTTCCCCCCACCTTTCAATGTAAAATATTTCTAAGGCTGATCACAACTAAGCCTACCGAGATGCTTAGGAAGTTGAGGAAATGTTAATCTGTTCTATTATTATTTTGTATGTTTTAAAATACAGTTGTGAATTTTTCTCAGTGTTATTGTTTTATCTTTTTGTAAACTGCTTTGAGGTGTTTTTTGAAAAACAATCAAGCACTGTATAATTTTTTGTAAAATAATACATAACCATGTGACTATCTATCTATCTATCTATCATCTATCTATCTATCTATCTATCTATCTATCTATCTCATTCAATCAGTCAATCAATCAATAACCTTTATTAGGCATAACAGGTTCAGGTGCTTCGAAATAAAATTATAAATTAAACATTCACGTTATAAACTTCATAAGATAAAATACATATTAGTTGAACTAATATTTTAAAACGATATATCAATTTCCAGTTAGCGTCCCCTTGTCCTCTCCACAGTGGCCCAATCTCTCTGCGTAAACCGAGCGCAAAAACTCAGCCACCACTAAAGTAACTTCATCATTATTAATATCTATCTATATCTATCTATCTATCTATCTATCTAATCTATCATCTATCTATCTATCTATCTATCTATCCCTCCTTTCTCCAGATCGGGACTCAAGGAGGCCTACACAAATTTAAACAACACAGAAAAAACAAACAGAAAAGTTAAAAAACAAATAAAAGATAATGGTTCAAAAGTAACTAATCTATAACAGAATTAAAACGATATAAAAACAAATATATGAAAATGCAAAGAGTAAAAGCATATTGTAAATTAAAGACAGTAACAACATACAATAAAATAATGAAAGTTATAACAAAATTAAATATCTAATTACATTTAAGAAATCCAAGTAGTGGCAGGCCAATGTTGTTAAAATCACCAGAGCAGTCTAACCTCTGGCAATGATAGTCTGCCAAGAAGGCTTTCAATAAGTATCACTCAGATAAAACATAAGCCAGTGATGAGGAGAAAATCTTGAGCCCGGTAGCACTTCCGGTTGAGAAGGCCTTGAGCTACCCTTGCTGATTAGGTGCGGCAATGCCTCTCCCCCAACCCCTGTGTGCTAGCTGAATAGAGTTTGCCTCTGAACCAGCATGCCCTCCATCCACCATGCTGGTATGAAACCTGCAAGTATCTGAAAGCTGTCCATGAGGACATGGACATTGTGTATGGGGCTGTGGAGGGCGGTTGCCAATGACTGCCACCAGCTTGGATGGTTTGAAAAGAGGAATACTGTACACAAAACTGTGGTGGGTAGCACCTTCGATGGCTACTAGATATGATGAATATGTTCTCCCTCCAGTGTTGGAGGCCCTATGGCTAAGGATATCGGTTTCTTGGAATCATGTGGGGGAAGTGCTGTTGTGCTAGTGTCCTGGTTGTGGGTTCTCCATTGGCATTTGGCAGGACTCTATGAGCACCAGAAATAGGACTAGTTGGGCCTTTTGCCTAATCCAGCATGGTTCTGAGAAGACTGAGATATTGCCCATACATAGGTGCCAGCTCCAGGGGGGCGAGGTTCTCTGGGCCCCTTAATCTTTTTTTAAGGGGGCCAGGCCCCCTATTTTCCAGGCCAAAATGCGGAGCCAGGTGTGGAGCGACGTCAGGACGTCACGCAACATCACACATGTGAGTGTGTGACGTCAGGACGTCATGTGGTGCCCCCTCAATGTTCTTCAGAAGATGGCGCCTCTGTGCCCATGTCAGTTTTTTATTTCACAGAAGCCTCATAATACACAGGTGCCAACATATTGTTTCGCAGTTACTATGAATCGCTCCACTATTCCTGCATACGGAGACTGAGTGAAATTTGGTGAGGCTCCTTCATACATTAATTTGCCGTCTTAATGTTAATTCACAAACTTTACCAATGAAAACATAATTGGCACTCAAAAGTGGGAGGGATCATAGAATCATAGAGTTGGAAGAGACCACAAGGGCCATCCAGTCCAACCCCCTGCCAAGCAGGAAACACCAAATCATTTCCATCCAATATCACCGTGGTACATCTATCCTCTTGACAACTGCAAAATGCAAAGCTTTAATGGGTAACTGGAGACCTTCTTATCTTCTGAGGTTCAAAACATCCCAATAGCTTCTCCAAAATTATCATTTAAAGCACATGCACCTGATTGGTGCACCAATATTTCTGAAAACTTCATTATCTCCAGGCAGTGTTTTTTTCTGGGGGGACGCATACCCCTAAGCGTTTTGTGAATCTATGATTGGCCTCATTGAGGTGCAGTATTTCAATATGAGTAGGAACAAGAGAGTACCCCTAAACATTTCTTTTAGAAAAAAAGCACTGTCTCCAGGCAGCTGAAATCCTTTCTCTTGTCACTATGTAGCTCCCAATAGCATGCTCCTAAAACTTTGGCTTCCAAAGAGAATTCCCCGGTATCGATACCAAACAAGCACTGAATTAATCTAAATGATGGTCCTCCAGCTAACACTATCTTGTTTAGCTTTAGCGCGTGGACCTGTGCCTGCAAAGTGTGGGGCAAAAAAATAAGTGTGGATAAGCCCTAAATGAGCCCTAAATGTGACCTTAAACATAGACACACGTACACCCTCTGAGCTCATCTGGAATTGAATGGAGCTGACTTTGAATTACCTCATGCTGCCACAAACAGTTGCATACCCCTCAACCGTCCCTATTTAAGCAGGACGTCCCAGAATTACAGAAGCCATCCCACCTAGCTTCTAATTGGATCCCGGAATGTCCTGTTTTTCAGTCTGCTACTCTGGCGTGAGGCAGCTGGCTTGCACCATTGCACCAGACCAAAAGATGCTCGTTTTACATCAGGGGGATGCATTTGCAGCCAGGAATAGTAAGGCTCACCAGCCGCCAATGGCAGTGCTGAGCTGCCACTCCTGGCTGTATCGAGTTGCCATATGTAGCTGAAGTTTTGGTTCGGCAAGGCCCACCAATCCCTGGCTGCAACTGTACGAAAGGCCCATGCAATCGGGAAGAGCCCTCTTCCTCCCAAAGACCTATTTTGTCTTGCTCAGAGCTCCCTGCACCCACTCTCTTACCTTCTGCCCCCACCCCCACCCAGAGCCAGGATTTATTCAGGGCTGGCGGGAGAGAGAGAAAGAGGACTGGCAGGGAGTGGGAGAGATGGGGGACAAGTGGGCATTTAAATTAGGCATTTGGTTTCTGAGTGTTCGCAATTTGAGCACTGGAGCAGCCCTGTTGATTTTTGGCCTGAGCAAGCAGTTACTTGCTCCCCCCCCCCCCCCCCCCGTGCACAGAAGCACAGTTCCCAGAATTCACTGGGGAAGGGGAACTGTTTAAATCTGTGGCATGCGCCTGCTGCTTTTTTATTACGATCTCACAAGCTCTGCAGCAATCCTGAGCCACACAGCGCTATTAACACCACCCCTGTCTTCTTGCCCCTGTGCCACTTAACCGTCCTTCCCAGCAGAGAGCCTTCTGCCTGCTTCCTACTGCCTCTGGATCCGATGCCAGACTGAAAGCACGCCAGTCCCTCCCCAAAAGCCACACATGAAGCAGTGGCCACAGACAACCGCTTTCTTTCTCAGGCTTCCCTGTAAAACACCACACAGACCTTCATTCTCAGACACTTCCATAAATATAGCACACTGAAGCAAGGAGAGGGCTTTTATTTTTTGGTCCAATTAATTATATGAATGCCCACAGCACTGAATCGCATGCCTCTCTGCTACATTGTACTTAATTATTTTTTATGTTTGCATGTTGCTAAGCCAGGAACGTCTTTCATAAATCTGATCTTATTATTGCAATTTTCTTTAGCTTTATTCAAAATAAAGAAGAATGAAAACATAGGAGCACGCAGTCCGGTAATATATTAATTTTGCCACAAGAGAACTGTAAACTGCCCTCGCCTTTAAGTGCCTACGTAATTGCCTCAATGACTTAGGCTATCCTTTAGGGGGTGCAGGCGCAGGTAGTGATTTTTTTGGGGGGGGGTGGCGGCTGCTTGTTAGCCCTAATGATGGAAGCGAGGCCCACTGCCTCTAGCAAAAATCTGAAACTATTTTGAAACAAAGATATCTTAACAACCTCAGAAATGGCGAGTGCCACTAGTTAGTGAAAAAAAAAATATAGAATGAGCCAATTATTCTTCCACAGTAAAACAAAGTATGTAATTTGCTAGCATCACCTACAGGTGAAAGCTCAGTACTGTGCACTGCATGTATGGAAAAGAATGTGCTTTCAAGAGGCTTAAAATGGGCAAACGATGGAAATAATCAGCAAACAACGGCGTCCAATTTGCTCAAGGTCCAACTTGCTCAGAAAGCATTCGGCTCCTGATGCTACACTTCCCTGCTCATATTCTGAGTGGAAACAGCTGCAGACAGACATCTTTGTAATGTGCGAATGGTCAGATGTGATTCGGAGATGAGTAAACTGAGAAGGTCCCAGGAGCTTTGCTGTCACATGTCTTAGATTTAGGCCTGATCACATCCACATTACAAAAGGCAAATTGCAAAGGAACTGAAACTGATTAGGCCGGTTGTATACAGTGCATTGTTACGCAAGGGTTTCAGCAAACAAGGAAAGGGCTGAGGTTATTCATTTGTGTGCAGGATGCATATTTAAATAGCCCGTACATGCAGCTAAGAACTTTGGCCAGATCAGGGCTCCCAGAAGTGTACATGAGTCCCCATCTGTGCATCATTCAACCTTTTAAAGAAGGCAAGAAATAGAACTCTAGCCAAATGTTTGTACCAAATATTGGCCTATTTGGGCCCCACCAATTCACTCTTTAAACAAAGAAGGGATGTTAAACTCATTTTTGCAATATCATTAGTGCTACCTTTGTTCACATTTTCAGCCTGACCCTGAGCATGTTTAGTACACAGGGCTTTCCCATACTTTTGTTTGCCTTGCCACTTTGCTCCAGGAAAACCCATGCTTTAGCTTGAACAGGAAACCAATGGCAATCAGGTTTTCTGAGGATTGCCATTAGTTCCGATTTAGTGCAAAAGAGTGGGATTTCCATGGGAAAGTGGTAAGGCACTTTCCAGTTTTGTTGGGGGTGGGGTGGAAATCTGCTTTGGGTGGCACTGATTTAGGCCAGGGGAAATGATGGTGCTTAACCCGCTGCCACCTGCTGCTGCAACTCTCCCCAAGTTGCTTTTCTCTGACATTAATGAGACCCTACAATAGCATGGGAGCGGGTGGCGCTGTGGGTTAAACCACAGAGCCTAGGGCTTGCTGGTCAGAAGGTCGGCGGTTCGAATCCCCGCGACGGGGTGAGCGCCCGTTGCTCAGTCCCAGCTCCTGCCAACCTACCACTTCGAAAGCACGTCAAAGTGCAAGTAGATAAATAGGTACCGCTCCGGCGGGAAGGTAAACGGCGTTTCCGTGCACTGCTCTGGTTCGCCAGAAGCGGCTTAGTCCTGCTGGCCACATGACCCGGATGCTGTATGCTGGCTCCCTCGGCCAGTAAAGCGAGATGAGCGCCGCCACCCCAGAGTCGTCCGTGACTGGACCTAATGGTCAGGGGTCCCTGTACCTTTTTACAATAGCATACCTTCCCTTGCTGCTTCTCTGCCTCACAGCGCAACCTTCTGAACTGCTTTTCCTGTAACAAAAGCTACAGCATGGTTTTTCTGTGCAACATTTACTTCTGCCTCAAGTTCGTCGGGTTGTTATCAGCAATAGTAGGGCTACATGATATGCTAGTGAACATTTCTTTTCGAAACACCTGTCTGTTGGTTTATGTGAAGGCAGGGGAAGAAGGGCATTTGCTAGGGAGAAATGGTGGGCAAAAGGGGGGTGCTTATCCCTTTCTATGACTACCAATCCTCTGTTGAAATAAAACCCCCTCCCAGCTAGATTTATCACTGTTATACCTCTGCCTATCATTTCGCCTGCTGGGAGAAAGCATTAAAAAAATTCCCATTTGGCCAGCAGAGAGGCTGCTTTGGACATCTTATGGCCACATGGCCTATACCTGTGGAGATCAAGTGTGGGACAAGAAAGACATGACTGGACTAAAAGGAATTTTGCATGTCAAGCTTTGCACACTGGTCTCCACAAGCGCGGACAACCAGTTGGAGCTTTGCAAACCCAACAATCAGCTGATCTACACACGGAGAGAATAATTGGTACAATTAATTTTATTTTGCACGAAATTGTTTCATTAAAAATGTGGGATAATTCCCTCCTTTTTATTTAAATTTACATCAGTGAAGACGATGGAGATGCTGCCCCTTGGCATTTCCAGAAAAGGCCCTGTTGTTTGAAGGTTTCATGACAATATCCAGAAGTCTCTGTAATGATGCACAGATTGCTGTTTCAAGTCTTGCTTTGTAGCATTTCTCCATGGGACAAAGGGTTATTCCTCCCCCCTCATTTTAGGCTGAGGCAAATGCACCTTGCCCTACAGAAGCCTGTTGAAATTCCAAAATCAGCCCTTTCATTTCCTGCTTTATGTTCCAGATTGCTTCAGTCGGTGCTTGATGAAGTAACCTGCGATGCGTCAAACTCCGTCAGAGAAGAAGTCTTGGGAAACCACAATTCCTTTTCCCCCTGTAGCCTCGGAATCTGTCTCCAGTAACTTCGCCGAGCCGAACAGCGCAGAAACAACCTTTAGTTGAACCTTTGGGCCTCACTATCTAGCCCATCATTCTTTGTCAGGCTGCAGTATATTTTTAAGTGCATAATAAGCATAATTTAAGGTACTTAACAGGTTGCCACAAATATAAATAATGGGAGAAACATCTTCTTGGAGTTAAACTAAGAGATTGGCAGGGAGCTTACCTAAAGGCAAATGGGTTGAAACGTGTCCAGGCCTGTACTCCTGTTTCTCAGTTAAATGCACTTTAGATGTAAACTGACAGCCTGCTTTAAAATAAAAAAAATATTAAAAAATTAACCACTTTTTCTCCTTGCTCAAATGGCTTGTGTAATGGGTTTCCCATTCCATAACAGCAAAGATGGAGCAACAAGACTCTTCAGCTGGCTTAATCAGGCCGTCTGGGAACATGCACATCATATGATCTGCAGTTCAAGAAAATGGCAAGGTTGGGGTGACCTATGGTGTGATTTCAGTAGCATCATATTTCATCCCAGAGAGTAGTGAGTGCTGGTGTGGGTGTATGATTTGTCTGAGTGTGTATGCAATTCTTATATGGCCCTTCTGGAAAAAAATCGTCTGGAACTAGAAGACAGCCATGTTAGGAGTGGGGCTCCTGTGCCTCTAAAGCCACAATCGCATACTCACTTACTTGGGAGAAAGCCCCACTGAAATTGATGGTGTGGATATGCATAGGATCAGGTGACTGAAAAGTATCACTCAGGACAGGAAGAACCATACATCTGGAATTTGAAAAATCGGCAAAATGTCCAGGTTTTTGCCAGTAGAACCAGGAAGTGTGTGAGGTTCATTTCCCCAAAAAGCTCAACAACTTTTGTGACCTGATCGAAATATGGCAACCCTAGAAGAAGAGGAGGAGGAGGAGGAGGAGGAGGAGGAGGAGGAGAAGTTTGGATTTGATATCCCGCTTTATCACTACCCGAAGGAGTCTCAAAGCGGCTAACATTCTCCTTTCCCTTCCTCCCCCACAACAAACACTCTGTGAGGTGAGTGGGGCTGAGAGACTTCAAAGAAGTGTGACTAGCCCAAGGTCACCCAGCAGCTGCATGTGGAGGAGTGGGGACGCGAACCCGGTTCACTAGATTACGAGTCTATTGCTCTTAACCACTACACCTAGAAGAACTCTTAGTGACTTGTCAGGGGGAACTTCAAAACTAATAAAAATCAATGAATTTCAAACGAAAGAATTCAAAGACAGCAGAATAATGGAACAATGGGTTATTTAAAGGAATCAGAATCTACCCACTCTATCTAGCTGAAGTTGTACCACTTGTCCACTGTAAGGTGTGTGGACACTATAAGCTCTTATGAGCTTCATGCCCCTCTCCCTTCCCCTTTTCTCTTCATGCATTGCTTTTGTCTGAAGAAGTGTGCATGCACACGAAAGCTCATACCAAGAACAAACTTAGTTGGTCTCTAAGGTGCTACTGGAAGGATTTTTTTTATTTTTTATTTTGTTTTGTCATGTCTGTTATGGTTTGTTTACACCGCAGTTTCCCATAATATCCACAATGGGAAATGAATATAAGTTTATTTTCAATGAGATGAAACCAGGATCCTGATTTCATCTCCTGGTCAAAATTAAGCTACAGTTTCCCTTCCTAGATGTAATGGGAAACGATGGTTTAAACCAGTGTTTCCCAAACTTGGGTCTCCGGCTGTTTTTGGACTACAGTTTCCATCACCCGTGACCACTGGTCCTGCTAGGTAGGGATGATGGGAGTTGTAGTCCAAAAACAGCTGGAGACCCAAGTTTGGGAAACCCTGGTTTAAACAAACCATGATGGAAAGGAGGGAGGTGGTGAAGAGGGGCATGAAGGGGCTCTCAGAATTGTTACCCTGTGGATTATTTGAGTGGGCCCAAATAATTTGAACTGGGCCTACCTGTCCTTGAAATTCTAGTCAGGTAGAAAAACAGCATGTCTAGGACAGTATGCATGAACGAAGGGATGCTTTTAGTTTGGTTGGTCAGAAGCTGTGCCAGCCTTCTATCCCTAGGAGTTAGCCAGGGAGTCACACAAAACAGGTGTGAATTTTCTTAATAACTTCTTGCATACACTTTGCTATTTTTTGAGGTTCACTTCCGCTTCTCCGTACCCAATAAAACGGTAATGTGCAAACTGCTGAAATACAGACATTGGGGCCAGGGAGTTTAGGCATTTCCTATGGAAAACGGATCTGACTGCAAGAAATAAAATGTGTTCACTGTATTAGTTTAAGCAGGTACTGTACGCAGAGGCTGGAGTGAGCTTCTCCTTTTTGGAGCACCTGCAAGGAAGTGATATCCTAACTGGTTTCCATGTGCATATGCCTCTGCTGGCTGCTCCGATCAACGCCCATCAATTAAACAGCTGAGACCTAAGCAGAAACATGTGTCCATGCCTCTCATGGGCTGCCCTCCTTTCTCAGTGTGGTGTAGTGAGAAGGCAAGGGCATAAGTAAGGCTGCAGCCAGCCAAGGGCTCATAGGCTATGCAAATAGGGTCCCCCACCCACTACAGCTTAATGCTGTCTATTTTTCTGAACTGGGTCCATGCATGTTTAATGTCACAGTCTTGCCATACACCTCTCGGAAACGAGCGAGATCATTCAAAACAGCTGTTTATACATATTTGCGAGAGGGAGGGGAAGCCACCACAATGCGCTGCGCTTCGTCTCATGTCAAAAATTCTTCCAAGTTATTGTAAAAAGGGATTGGGAACAGGAGCCACAAGGCAAACCCCTCCTTAATTTTCTGTTTTTCCTCCCGTTGATTCACTCATGTTAAGCCCTGGGCCTGTGTTCCCATCACTAGAGGAATTCCCGTTGACTGCACACAACTGATGTTTGTATATGTTACTGTAATGCTTCAAAAGCATCAGAGCCCGCTGCCTTTATTAGCCAGAACTAAACAAAAAGGCTGGATGGTCCTCTCGTGACCTTACGAAACTTCGTGCGGAATCATAGTCACTCAAGGGCACCCCAAGTATCTGTCTGTGGGAAAGGGATCGGGGTTGATTAGCACATTTAAAGGCAAGGGGGATTGGCAGAAGGATTCAGAACTCAACAGATAATGGATTGCCTTTAATAATGGAGCTAAACGTCCAGTGTTTGAGAGCCAGTTGCCAGCTCTCAGGACTAGAGGAAGACAGCATCCATTGCACATTTGCATGGGGGCCAGCATGGTGCAGAAGACAGAGTGTGCTGCCGAGGAGCCCTGAGTTCAGATCTCTACTTAGCCAGTGATTGATCTTGGGGCAGTTGTGATTTCTCAGCTCAATCTACCTCACAGGGTCACTGCGAGGAGAAAATGAGATAAACCACCTTTGGAGGTGGTGGAATACAAAAAGTCAAATGTGTAATTGCATGTTTAGTCATACCCTCGAACATTTCTCCAATGAAAATGGAGACGTCCTATTCAGTGCTTTTTTTCTGGGGGTTACGCAGGGGTACGCATACCCCTAAACATTTTGTGAATATAACGGGATAAGAAAGTAAAAAAAATTAACAAATAATTTCTTCTCTAGCACGGTGAATCGTCAGTTCCGTTGCTACCCTCCAATGGCGGCCTCATTTCCTGTCATGGTGTTTCCTGGGTCTCAGACGGAAGCGAGCGTTTAATGTGTGAGGTAGGAGTTGGAATCTAGCACGGTGATTGGTCAGTTTCGTTGTTACCACCTCCAATGGCGGCTTCATTTGGCGACAGACACCAACAGCAAGCAGAGGAATCAGGAAGATGTTAGTGCACACAACCTTATGCCAATGTGGAAGGTCCTGTGAGCTGTCAGCTGTGTAGTATGAGGTAATGCATGTCCTTTGTACTTTTGTCCATTTACTGTATTTATTTTTTCCAATTTGAACTATAAGGTGGTGATTTTCTTGAGTCAAAATGAGAGTACACCTAAACATTTATTTTATTTTTTTTTTGGGGGGGGGGAAGCAAGCACTGGTCCTATTCATGAATAATAATAGTAGTAATTTTACTATTTATATGCCGCCCATCTGACTGGGTTGCCCCAGCCACTCTGGGCAGCTTCCAAAATATATAAAAACATAATAAAACATTAAAAAAAAATTTAAAACTTTCCCATACAGGGCTGCCTTCAGATGGCTCGGGGGTCAGATAACTCCCTACCCTCCAACATTTCTCCAATGAAAATAGGAGATGGAAATGTGAGTTCCCTCAGGTGCACCCAGGTTTGTTGTTTGAGTTGATAAAACAAGAGGCATTTTCCTTTTTTTTAGAAAGAAGCAAACGAGGGCCTATAATATTTCCCAGTCACCCCCTCCCCCCTCTTCCACACATTCATTGCAGTTATAAAAGCTGAATGGAGAGCATGGCCATTTGGATTCCAGGCGTGAAACTGTGTTCGCAAGTCTTAACGTCTTAAGAAGAAATACATCTCAATCATCCGCACTCTGAATGTTTCATGGGGAAAGCAGAAGAGTTCCTCGTGTAAAAAAAAAACCCCTCAGTGTTGTGCATTGGTATTCTACACCCCAAAGACACAAGGCATCAGGCGCTGGGCAAAAAGTTAAGCACCTTACCCAGAATAAAACCAGGATTTCTGCCGCCGTCAACAGATTTTAATATGTGTGAACTTGCCACATAGGCAGCAGTAAGTGAAACTACATAGGCAGCAGTAAGTGAAACTTCTGTTTGCTTTTGTTTATTTTTCTACCATATATACGAAATGTGCTTCTTTTAAGATGTTCTTTTTAATTCTCAAGATGGTGCTGCAAAAGTTCCACAAGGAAAGGTTACACAAAGCAGCCGCAAATAAAGTGCATGTGCATTAATAACTTAGCTTGGCTTTTTGTTTAATGTCCAAGATGATTGGAACAGATTGTATCATGAACTACTTTCCCTTTCGCTAATTAAATAGCACTCCCCACTTTCCATAAAGCATGCTGTGTTTTGTTTTGTTTTTTTAAAAAAGAAAAAAAAGTATCTATAGTCACTCCGCTGGATAAATTACTTTCAAGTAAGTGCCATAAAGCCCATTACATTCCTTCTTTAGACGTGGATCAGGTCCAAACAGACAATCAAAGGATTTCAGAGGGATTATTTTAGATTAGTAAAAAGTAAAGGAGTCATGAGGCCCTGACACGATCGTAAAGGCAGAACGGATAAATTAGAAGCCACATACCAAACAAAAGTGCTCTTGCAAATGCAGCAGTGGATCCAAAAATGAAAAAAAAGAAAAAGAAAAATCTTACTGTATTAACCTTAGCCCAAATGGAAATCTGTTTATACAGGAATAAAAATGTCAGAAGTCCAATGCTATCTCCTTTGCAAATAATAAAAAAAGTCATTTCAAGTGAAAAATAACAAGAGCCACAAACTTAAACTGGGCTGCCTAAGTAGTCCGGGGCCGGGTTGGGGGGGGGGACAGTGAGACGTGGGGGCCGTTCTTTCTGCAGGTCCCATTTTCAATTTCGCAGAACAGCCCATGTTATGATTTAGCATATTAATGAACCATTATTGCATAACTGTAGTTTTATTGGAGATATATGACCTGCTAAACGATGCTGTTTTTCCAGGAGAAAAAGAAGAACTTTGCAATACCGATTCTATGGGAATGTTTCCTGCTGCCAGTTCCTAAATCTTTCAGGAGCTGTCAGCATGCTCAGAAATCAAGCCCAAAATACCCTAGCAGGCATCAGGACATGCCTAGGCCTTCTATTTTATTTTATTTTATAAAAAATGCAATAGAAACCATTGCAGAAACACCTTAAAACATGAGAGATTATTGAGAACAAGATCATCCTATCGCAATTGTCAATCTGAAGGACACTGTCAGGTACGTGAAATTTAAGCTGCTCCTCGTCGAAATGAAACTTGACATTTAAAAGCAAACTGGGTGTTTTTTTGTTCCTAGCTAATTTCTGCCCAAAGTAATTATCCTCAGAGCTACATTTACAACCCTCTTTGATACTAAAGTGAAATTCTGCTCAGAACAACAAACCGAGAATAGAAGTCTGTCATTTCTAGTCAGACTCTGCTTTTACACACAGACAAAAAATTGCAAGTAGCCATGTTGGTTTATCGGGGGAGTGGGGGTGGCGAACCTCCCCAAAGAAAGCTTTTATTAGGACCAAATGAAAGGGCACAAAGAAGTAAACCAGCTTTAGAGTTCCTTAAACAATTGTGATGAAGAGTTTTAATTGACTCAATAATGATAATGATAATGATAATAATATTTATACCCCACCCATCTGGCTGGGTTAAAAGCACAATAGAAAATTAGACATTAAAAACTTCCCTAAACAGGGCTGCTTTCAAATGTCTTCTAAAAGATAGTTGTTTATTTCCTGGACATCTGGTGGGAGGGTGTTCCACAGGGCGGGTGCCACTACCGAAAAGGCCCTCTCCCTGGTTCCCTGTAACCTCACTTCTCGCAAAAGCTTGTTCACTTCTTTCTTGGCCCATATCTCAATGGTAGGGAATGGTTTTTGTTGTGTTTTTTTTTAAAGGATTTTAAATTCTAGTGAGGACCAGGTGTGAGGCGAGAGGAACGATCATACCAGAAGAACCTGGAGATCCCCAGGCAGTCAAGGTCAACAACAATGTGCTAGACTAGTGGGAAACCTTTGCCCCCCCCCCCGATCTTCCTGAACCAGAGATCCCATCAGCTCTAGCAAGCATGGCCAATGGACTGGGAATATGGGAATTGTGGTCCAGCAAATCTGGTGCGGGACAGAGGCTAGAGATAGAGACAGAAATAGTCTGACCCAAGTTAAGGCAGATTCTTCGATATTTTTTTTACTTAGTTCAAATGAAGGACTTAAGTATTATTCCTGCACATGACCAAGATGCTTCATGGCCTACTGGTAAGCAGAAACATATATCACAATTCTGGAAAGAGGCTGAGAGAGCATATATGGACAATTATTTTACAATAAACTTTACTACAACTTGAAGTTGGTGTACATAAGATAATAAATCTGTAGGTAGGATAATGCAGATGACCAAACTATCCTGGGATGAGAGATGTTTCCTGCTTGGCAGGGGGTTGGACTGGATGGCCCTTGTGGTCTCTATGATTCTATGATCTCACAGACCCTCCAAGTGTCCCTGTTTTCCGGGGACAGGTCCCTGGAAAGCCATCCTGGTTTCTGATTTGATCCCAGAATGTCTTGCTTTCTCTTAGGACAGTGGTGGCTAACCTTGACACTCCAGATGTTTTGGGACTACAACTCCCATCATCCCTGACCACTGATCCTGTGATCCAGCTAGGGATGATGGGAGTTGTAGTTCCAAAACATCTGGGGTGTCAAGGTTAGCCATCACTGCCTTAGGATGTCCCTGTTTTCATCAGAAAAATGTTGGAGGGTATGGAGTTATGTTACCCCCAAGCCGAGGAGATAAGTAACCTTACAACCTTTAGATGGCATTGAAGGCAGCCCTGTACAGGAAAGTTTTTTTTTTTTTTAATGTTTAATATTTTATCATGTTCTTATATATGTTGGAAGCCACCCAGAGTGGCTGGGGAAACCTAGTCAGATGGGCAAGGTATAAATAATAAAATTATTGTGATTATTATTACAGAATAGGGTGTCCCTATTTTCATCAGAGAAATGTTGGAGGGTATTAGGTCATCCTGGGTATATGTGGCTCATTATACGTGCTCTGGCGAGGGTCAGAACCAGAAAAATTCAAAGGAAATATGTGGTTCCTTCCTGCAAAGGCTACAGGTAGCTTTACTGGGGATTTTAATGAGATACTATTCATTAATTCCGTAGCACATGTAAGGCATAACCCAAACAAGTACATGATATAGACTTAGAAATGCCCTGCAGTGGGAACTGCACTAATGCCACCATGTCCTTATTACTCATTTCAATGTGCCGTCCGAGTATTCCTGCCCAAAGCTTACTAGGAAACTGATTACTAGTGCTTCCATCAAATCTGATTACCTGGACTATCCTATTACCCCGTTCTTATTCTAAAGGCCATTTTACAAAGTGGTGCTCCAAAGTTAAATGGACAAGACCTGTTATTAGTTAATGAGGGTCAGGAAGGGGGTGGACTTTATTTAAAGCATCACATCCCTGCTTAATCTGGTAAAAGGAAGATTTCTGTCCCTTAGTAGAGTGATCTACTAAGTAGATCTACTATTTGAGTTATGCCTTTCAAATTATGTCAGGGAAGCAAATCTAGTACTTTCGTACCTTACAGTCTCAGTGTGCTATCAATAGGTTGAAGATGGCCTTTAGTTTATCTTAGTTTGTTTAAAAAGTATTTCGTTTGCATTTATTTATTTATTTAGTTTATCTTAGTTTATTAAAATTTGTTAAGGACTATTAAAGGGAGGGCAAGTCTTGGGAGGTGGGTGGGTCTCTACTTGCAACAACACCTTGGGGAGACGCTGAAAGAAACACCAGAGCAGGGGTGGACAGAAGGAAGATCAGGATCTTGTGGGAAATTGCTGGGGGGTGCTATCCAGTGCAATCATTGTGCTTGCAGAATTCCCTCTTGTTTGCCCTGCACGCCCCTAAAATCTGTTTTGGAGGAATGAGAAACCTCCTCATCCTGAGTAGGTTAGGTGGAGCAGGAAGAGAGGAAGGGGAAGTTCAGTTGCATGAGTGGAAGTCATTCCACTATCTTGATGACTTTGTTGCTTACAGTGTTGGGCCACTTGTCGTACACCAGAAGGACGTTCTGATTCTCAATTGTTTAACAACATCAACAACATGACTCCTCCTCCAGTCCTTAGAGTAGAGTAGAGTAAGGCCCCTCCAGACTGGTGGGATTTTGTGAGTGGATTTTGAAACACATCATTGACATCATCATCATCATCATCAATAAATAAATAAATAAATGTTTACTTATACCCCGCCCTTTCCGGTTCAGAAACCCGGGCTCAGGGTGGCTAATAACAGATTTAAAACACTTAATTATAATACAACATAAAAGCAGCATAAAATACAGTATAAAAGCATGAGTAACAATAAAATTCAAAGTTCAAAAATCAATATTGGGGGCAATCCATCCAACAAACATTAGATAGTCACCAGGGCTAGCTGGCTAAATTAGTCCTACTTGGGCCAGCGAGGAGGCCAGGGGAGAATTAGCTGTGGGGTCCCAGAGCAGGTAATCTTCATAAAAAGAGGAGGGGGGGAAGAGAAGGGAAATAAAAGATTAGGCTGAGTTACAAATTAAAGGCCAGGCAGAATAGCTCTGTCTTACAGGCCCGACGGAAGGAGGTTAAATCCTGTAGGGCCCTAGTCTCATGTGACAGAGCATTCCACCAGGTCGGAGCCATCACTGAAAAGGCCCTGGCCCTGGTAGAGGATAGTCTGACTTCCTTAGGGCCCGGGACCTCTAAGCTATGGTTCTTCATGGACCTTAAGGTCCTCTGTGGGGCATACCAGGAGAGGCTGTCCCGTAAATACGAGTACATTAGTGATGGATTTATATTGGACTGCCCACACGTCATTCTACTGTATGAGCTGTTCTGAGCTGCTTCCCCAATGTCACCACAATATTGCCATCTGTAGGGGCACTTTTGTGCTGTATAGTGGGGGGGGGGGAAGCAAGAGAAAACAACAACAAACCTGGAGTATTTGTGATATGAAAAATTATAGGACTTCAGCAAGAAGCTACAGGGATCTGATTGGAAACAGGGCAGTATATTAACCCCCAAACCTTTGCAGGTGCAAACAGTATTAAAAGTGAGATCATGTGGAACCACCCCAATTCGACTGGGAGCTCAAATAATACACAATAAAAAGACACTAATAGGAGCCCAAGATGGAGGCAGAAGTGACTGATTTGGAGACTGAAACTGAGGAAGCAGTACAAGGCTGGATCTAGACAGGTCAAAAACTTGTTTCAGGATAATGCATTGTAAACTTCATACAGGGAAATCATGTTGGTGAAAGACGGGACTCCACAGAGCCATCTGGTGTCAAAGTGTTATAACGCACATAAAGTGCTTTTTCTTTACTAGTGTAGCTGAGTCCCAAGTCAAAGTTTCATTGAGTTTTTTCTTTGGTGGGATGTTGCCTACCCAAGCTCATGCCATTTTATAATAAAACACTTACTAAGTGGCCATGGTTAAAACAGGATGTGTGACTAGTAGGGGATAGGATCTTAACTCAAGAAGAAGGTAGACCCTCACCACCACCACAGATGGCATTTCAATTGTTGTTTTAACCTGTTTTATACCACTGCCCACACCTACATCCATTGATTGCACCATCTCTCTCTTTCTCCTGTTTTGTTCAGTTTTCTTTTATTGCTCTTTCCTTTGGTTCCCCCCCCCCCTTAAATTGGTTGCTGGCCATTCTTGAGCGTCCCTTTGCAACAAAGAGCAGCATGGGCAATATCTCAAATAAATACGTAAAGGACACATGGTAACACAGACGCTTCTCAAAAGCAGGATCACATTCCAGAAACAGTTTCAACTCACAAGAAGCAGGCCGTGCTGTCCATAGACAAGTACAACTCTTCCCCCCCCTCCTGTTTCCTCGCCCCCGCCCCCAGGAAGAACTGTTCAATAAATTTCAGTCTTATCACCTGCAGGTTGAAGATTAATAAGGGGATGCTCCTGCACAACTCCCATTGACATGAAACAAGATAAGTCTTTTCCTAGGCCTTTCCAATTCCAGAAGGAAGACAATTCTCTCAGCAACTCATTCCTGCACACACACACACAAGAGAGAGAGAGAGAGAGAGAGAGAGAGAGAGAGAGAGACTCCAGAACTGTCATAGACCTGGGTAGCTTAACACCCTTATAGAAATTGTCCCTTCCACAGGTTATCTGGAATCCCTGCGGCTAAGTGATAATGCTGATATCTCTCATCAGCTTGGATAGATGCCGTCACTTTGAGGCTTGGGTGAGATCCTAGGTCACTTCCATATGACTTGTTTTTAACCATTTGTTCTGGTATCTTTGCACAACTTTTGCAGGGAGGTTCTATAAAGTCCACTGCATATCAAGCATTCATTCTGATTTGGTGCTGGGGAAGTTGTTGTTGTTGTTGTTTAGTCGTGTCCGACTCTTCGTGACCCCACGGACCAGAGCACGCCAGGCACTCCTGTCTTCCACTTCCTCCCGCAGTTTGGTCAAACTCATGTTGGTGCTGGGGAAGTTATACAACACTATAAGCCAAGCAATTTGCTATTCCACACTTTCCAGGGTGTTTCCCCATCACTTTCCTTACAGCAAAAATAATAATAATTCGGATATATATATATATATATATATATATATATATATATATAGCAGGTTTGTTTATTTATCTAAGAAAATGATATTCCATCCATCACCCTATATCCCAAAGCAGTTTACAAAACAACAACGCAGAATTGAAAACATAGATGAAAGCATTAGAAAGTAGAATATAACAACATTCATGGTGCAACAACATCCTGAAAGAAAATTGCAAAATCTACTTCAATTGCAAGCCGTCAGTTTTCCATTTCACGATTCAGCCCTACCCACAAAATGGCAGCATTTAGGCTCACATCCATACTCTCCAACTAGTTATGACTACCCTTCTTCAGATTCACACCATGGAACTGGCCGATAACAATTCACTGTTACCTTTAATGCTCCTCAACTTTACTGCATTTTCTCTAATGCAGCCTAATCCTGCTCAATTTCCAATCCTCTGCTGCTCATACATTTTGAAAGAAGCACCATTAACACTTGCTTTTACACACATTAGGCTTTGAATCAACTTTGTTTTGTTTTTAAAGGGGCAAAAATTCCCCAAAGGGCAGCGCTGGAGAAAGTTTAAACATTTTCTATTCATCCTGTTCAACACCGCTAACCAGAAAGCAGCTGAATTCCCCCCACCTCCCCGCAATGTTCAAGACTCCACTGCATTTGCTATCAAAGGTGACATTATAAAAACACTACTGAGATGATAAATGATTACATGGTAGAACCACCTCTTATCTCCATTCAAAATGAAGCACAAGGAGGTCACTTGCAAAATAATTGTTCTGGGCTTCTTTTGATGCTTTAAAAATGTGCATTGCCCTGTTTATTTATTGGAAAGAGCAGTATGTAAATACTTTCATAAATGAATAAATCAAAGTAATATGGTTTAGCATAGGGATAGCCAATGTGATGGTCTCTAGATGCCATTGGACTGCAGCTCCCATCAGTCTCAGCCGGCATGGCCAACGACTAACGAGGAGAACACCATGTTGGCTGTCTCTGGTTCTGGAGGGAAAACATCAACATTGGATTACTATAACATGAGAAATATGGAGATAGATTTGAATGGGTTGTTCAATCAGTCTGATTTTTTTTTAACAAAACTAAGAAGTGGCTACTCAGAATACTGCCATACAAACTCTAATCCTACCCATGCTTTCCCCTTCTATCCTAGTTTGAAGGTAAAGGATTGTAACCTGTGTCCATCTCATGACATTACGTGCATTGCAGTAGGCTTCTACAGGTCTGTTTCAGCTGGGTGGGAAAGGGCTGTAGGCACAGTGCTATTTTTCTAGAAAAAGAGATACCGGAACTCACCATGAATGCCTCACTTGTTCTCTTATGGCGCCCACCTGAGAGGTGCTGGAACTGAGTTCTGGCTGAAAAAATAGCCCTGGCTGTAGGTTACCTCAGTGGTAGAGCACATGCAGAGGACCCAGCTTCAATCACCAGACAGGGCTGGGAAAGACTCAGCCCTCAAGATCTGGAGAGCCAGTCAGTAGATAGACTAGTGGTATGACTCAGTAAAAGACAGCTTTCTATGTTCTGTTTACTTCAGCATGTGCAGGTCCCTATACCAGCTGAGGTGGAGCACATAGAAGTCCTTTCAAAAACATTTGTTGTTGTTGTTTAGTCGTTTAGTCGTGTCCGACTCTTCGTGACCCCATCCTGTCTTCCACTGCCTCCCGCAGTTTGGTCAAACTCATGTTAGTAGCTGTGAGAACACTGTCCAACCACCTTGTCCTCTGTCATCCCCTTCTCCTTGTGCCCTCCATCTTTCCCAACATCAGGGTCTTTTCCAGGGAGTCTTCTCTTCAAATGAGGTGGCCAAAGTATTGAAGCCTCAGCTTCAGGATCTGTCCTTCCAATGAGCACTCATGGCTGATTTCCTTCAGAATGGATAGGTTTGATCTTCTTGCAGTCCATGGGACTCTCAAGAGTCTCCTCCAGCACCACAATTCAAAAGCATCAATTCTTTGGCGATCAGCCTTCTTTATGGTTAAGCTCTCACTTCCATACATCACTACTGGGAAACCATAGCTTTAACTATGTGGACCTTTGTCGGCAAGGTGATTCTCTGTTGTCTAGGTTTGTCATCGCTTTTCTCCCAAGAAGCAGATGTCTTTTAATTTCGTGACTGCTGTCACCATTTGCAGTGATCATGGAGCCCAAGAAAGTAAAATCTCTCACTGCTTCCATCTCTTCCCCTTCTATTTGCCAGGAGGTGATGGGACCAGTGGCCACGATCTTAGTTTTTTTTAAATTAAAAAACATTAGCATTCTGCTATTGCAAGAAGGATCAAGGGTCATCACAAACAGCCAGTCATTGGTAAAATAACCCTATGGAAAGGTTTTGTGGAAGAGCTGTAGCTCAGTGATAGAGCATCTGCTTTGCCTGCAGAAGGTCTCAGGTTCGATCCCGGGCATACCCAGGTAGGGCTGGGAGAGAACCTTGCCTAAAATCCTGGAGAGCCTCTAAGAGTCTTTGTAGACCATACTGAGATACGATATGCTGAGATAGACCAATGGGCCAACTCTGCCAAAGACAGCTTCCTGCGCTCCTTTGTATGTGAACTGCTTTAAACTAGGGTGTGGTGGTTTCTTTGTTAAAAACCTCAACATTCAGAGAAGGGACTTGGAAAGGAATATTCTTCAGTGGGTCCAGTGCCTCTCCCAAAGATTCCTATTGCCACCATCCTGGCTAGGGCCCCACCTGGCTTTCTGCAAGCACCGCCAAGTTTGTTCCAACACGGGTATCGCTTCTTAGGAGGGCTGGCTGGATCTGGAGTAAACATTCCCAGTTCATTAAGATTTGTTGTTGCTGAACATTTTCCATTACCTGGATTTATGTGCTGTGCGGTGCTTAATCATGTTTGCAAGGAGGAGAGCACTTTTCATTTTTGCTTTTCAAGATTGTGCTGGTGATCACACGCGCACACACCCACTTATAAGCATGCCCGCATATACAGATTCTTTTCATTTGGGTGTGCGCAGGGAGGGTGATGAATGTTGATGTTTATGAACTTCAAGGTATGGCAGCCTTGGAAACTGAAGTGCTTTGTTTATGCAGAGTCCAGTTACAACCCAGAGGGTGCCAATGCAAACTTCTCAGGTCAGACTACCATGCCAGAAATGTCACCCACCTTCCCCTACTTAAAAGGGCAGCCCTCTTTCGAAGCAAAAAAGTGGGGGCCACCTCCCTTTGCAGCCACTGTGGTTTTAAAAATCTGAGGCCTAACTATGCTGTCTCAAACACAGCAGTTTTAAAATATGCTTTTATCTGATTCCCCCATATTTTTTTTTATCTCAGCAGGAATCCACTATTACCAGCTAAGCTGATTGATTGCGTCCTCTAACCAGCCTCTGCACCAGGCACACAGCATGTCCTTTGGACTGGAAGTCAGCTTTCATCCTCCAGGACCACCTGGATCAGCAGCTATTTTGGGTACTGTCAGCACACCACAAGGTCAGAGCACCTCTTTTCTTTTTGGGAGATGGCAGCATCTTACCTGCAAAACGTGGCGACGTTCTCCTTTCAAAAGAGCCAAGTTCCCCCCGACTTTTACTGGAGCTGTCCGGAGGGAAGTGTGATGCATCTTGTGGCAATTTCCCTCATTTGTTCCAATTCGTTCTTTCTAATCTTAGACAACAATGTGAGAAATCATTTACGGTCCGAGGAGTGCCTGTTTCAAAGCCTTCCATCTCTTTGTCACGCTCTGGTGTGACCAACACCAAGGCAGAACTATGTAGATCTGGGGTTCCAAGTGTGGCACCCAAGGGAATATTGGTACCCCCTGCCTCCTCTAGTTTTGTAAAATTTGAAGGGTTTGGAGTGCTTTTGTTGTTGTTTGCAGGGAGGGATGCCTATCATTTTTGGGGTGGCTCCCTTTTTGTCTGTGTTTTAGTTATTTGGGGGCCTTAGTTTGATTGCCCATTGTTGGGTGGGGATTTTTAGCATCACTATTTTCTGTGAAATAATCATTTTGTGCAGCTATAGACTCCATTCTCTTTGGTTCTCACTGAGTACTATAGAACTAGTAAACTGTAATATAAAAACGAGTGGTGGGGAATAAGTTTTATTCTGTTTGCATTTAAACAGAACCTACCAAATTTTCACTTTCAGAAACAATACATGAATTGAAACACAGCTGCGCTTTGAAATTTTGTAGTGCCAGCTTCTAGCCAAGTACAAAAATGCAACACTAGGATAAATTGTGCAAAAAAAATTGCAAACATTTAGTGAAAATAACACACAGTAGTAACACATTCTATTATGGAAAATTCCTCTGCAAAAATGTGTGCATTAAGCAAAATTGCAAACGCAAATGTGTATATTCAGAGAAATTTGCTCTCAAATTGATGAATTTTCATTTGGACATTAAAAATAATTTCAAGCTGATGTGAAAATGTGGAGAAACTGAACATAAGATTGGAAAAATTAGAAACTAAAATTGATAGATTTGCCTGTCCACTTTGGCACTGGGATGGGAGCAGATCCATGTTGCCTCCTGTGAAATGTTAATGTCCCCCATTTGCGAATGTTTGACAAAATAACTATACACCAGTCAGAAAGGCTAATTTCCTCCTATGTAAGTGAATGGGTGCCATTCACTACTGCGCTGTTGACTCCCATGGCAGTGGAGACAACAATGGTATCTCGTATCTGATGCAATTATGCAGTGTTGCATATCTACGGACACTGTGCTGTATGGACCTGTGTTGTGTGCTTGTGCCACATATAGACTTGACTCCCGTTCCACATCCCTACCAGTCTAGCTGATGGGGATTTATGGAAAGGCTAAAATGTTTGAAAATATTGTAGGGCAAATATGTTTTTCTGTTGTTGGAGGGAGGAATAAGCAGAATTGGGGGGTGGATGAAATATATGCAGTACTTATCAAACCTCTACTTAACTTTATGACTTCTTGAACATGAAATGTATTGTGCATAATAATTTAACACATAAAATTGTACAGCTTGTTATGTTTATGAAACTCTAAAGCATAAATGACTTCATTTTATGAAAAACAATAATTACAAATATACCCAGTGTCAGCTAGAGGGGGGGGAGGGAACTGCAAGTTGTTGTGCCCTATGGGAGTCAAGTATATCTTAGGGCTTTTATGCCAGCTAGGAAAATAGTAATAAATCATAAATACATTTTGAAAATGGGAAGCATCCGCATTACAGTAAACAAAAGGTTTTATTACCTGGGCTTAGAAGCAGCATTGTCAGGCGGAAACAGAAAAGGTGTATTTTTTAGAGAGAAGGATAAGAAAACAAGCACCCCAATAAAGCAGCTAAGGTTAGAACCATCAACTTGGTGCACAGATTGGACAAATTCATGGAGGAGAAAGCTACCAGTGACTACTAGCCATGATGACTATGGTCTGCCTCCACAATCAGAGGCCTCTTCTTCTTCTTCTTTGGCGATCACTCGTAGCCAACTAAGACTGGCTTCTATGAACACGGTTTTAACAGTGAGTCTGTGGAGGCCAATTCTGGATCCACATGTCCTTCCACAGTGGGGACATAGGTTTCCGGGCAGGAGTTGATCATGGTGAGGGTTTGCCAAATGTACCTTCCTCTTAGCACATTTCTCCCTTTCGTCCTGAGTTCAAGTGTCTTCAAAGTCCATGACACCTTTGGTAAAGGCCGTTCTCCAATTGGAGCGCTCACAGGCCAGTGTTTCCCAGTTGTCAGTGTTTATACTACATTTTTTTTTAGATTTGCCTTGAGAGAGTTTTGAACCTCTTTTGTTGACCACCAGCATTACGCTTACCATTTTAAAGTTCAGAATAGAGTAGTTGCTTTGGAAGACGATAATCAGGCATCCACACAACAGGACCAGTCCAACGAAGTTGATGTTGAAGAATCATTGCTTCGACACGGGTGATCTTTGCTTCTTTCGCCTGTCTTCCCAGGTGATATGTAAAATTTCCCGGAGACACCATTGATGGAATCTTTTGAGGAGTTGGAGATGGTGTTTATAAAGTGGTCCATGTTTCACAGGCATACAGTAAAGTTGTTAGTACAATAGCTTTGGTGCCCTGCAATTGTCCTGGTCCCCAAACACTCTGCCCTTCAATTGGGAGAAAGCTGCACTTGCCAAGCTCAGGCAATGCTGGATTTCAGCATCAATGTCGGCCCTTGTGGAAAGGTAACTGGCCAGGTAGGAGAAGTGATCAACACTTTCCTACTATATACTATTGAGTTGGATTTGTGGCACTGCAGCGGGGTTGTTTTGTGCTTGTTGGTGCAGCACTTTGGGTTTTTGGATGTTGAGCGAAGATGTTCAGGATGGTTTGGAGATCATCCTCTGAGTGTGCACACACTTTGTTGTCATCAGCATGTTGAAGCTCTGTGATGGAAGTTATGGTAAGCTTATTCTTTGTTTTCAGTCTACTCAAGTTAAAGAGCTTTCCATCTGTTCGATATATGATTTCTCCCCCGTTGGGGAGTTTCCCTTCGACAATGTGTAGGATCATGGCAACGAAAATAATAAATAGAGTTGGGGCGATAGCACAACTCTGTTTAACACCTGTTCCCACTGTGAATGGTTCACTTTGAGAGTCATTGTTATCTGTGATTGTTGCTGTCATAGTATCATGGAGGAGCAAATTTATATCAGCAGCCGACAGTCAGAGGTTGCCTTCGGAATACCAGTTGCTGGAAACAACAGAAGGGCCCAGTGCTCTTGTGCTCAAGTCCTGATTGACAGTTTCTCACAGGCATCTGGTCACTGTGAGAACGGGATGGTTGACTACATGGGCCTGATCCAGTAGGCTCTTACTATGTTCTCATACCCTCCAACATTGTTCCAATGAAAATAGGGGCGTACTGTTTTTTAAAAAAAAAATATTATTATTATTACTATTTTATTATTTGTACCCCATGCATCTGACTGGGTTGCCCAAGCCACTCTGGGAGGCTTCCAACATATATAAAAACCATAATTAAACATTAAAAATCTCCTTGGCTATGGGGGTTCACATAACTCCATACCCACCAACATTTCTCTGATGAAAATAAGGGTGTCCTGAGGAAAAGCAGGTCATTTTGAGAAGAAATCAGAAACTGGGATGGCTTATGTAAATCCAGGACTGTCCCTGGAAAATAGGGACACTTGGAGGATCTGAGAAGTTGTCAGTTTGCACCTTGTTTATCTGTATATTTCCAAACAGTACCTTTCACGAAGTTTCAGTCAAGCTGCTTCTGTCACAAAGATGGAGGCGTCTGAGGAAAATGAGAAACAAGTGGAGCCTGAGACTGTTCTTTGTCACCAGATTATAGAAGCAATATACCAGACAGGCGCCCAGGCTGCATGAAGTAATTCTGGACCGCAGCAGAAAGAGCCTCATTCAGAAAAGAAAAGGTCAACCCTCACATTTATGTATATGTATTAAACCCCCCCCCCAAAAAAAAAATGTACAAAAAACAGTTATCAACCCAAGAGGTTGAGCCCATGTTAGGAGAAGAAAGAAGACAAAAGTTACTACACCACTTTGCCTCTTTATAAACTTCCTTAGAAGCAGCCGTGGGCATATTGAGCACTATTAAACATTTCCTCACAACAACAGAAAGAGAGTTCAGATTGTATTTATCCCAGATTATTGTATTTGTGGATCTGTGAGGAGTGTGAGTGAAAAAGCACTTCCCCAAGTATATACAAAAATGGAAATTTAACACATCTCAGATGTATTGTAATAGCAGCATAAATGTCTGGGTTAATGTTATGCGTATGATTAGAGTTTTTCTCCTTTTACATAAACATTATTTCTGCACAACCTAAATTTTTTTTTTAGAAAATTGACAATCGTCATGTTAATAGACAACAAAAATCTCTAAAAGGTAATTGCATATGTACATTGGGCGACAAAGAATGATAGCTGGTGCATATTGGGTAGATTTCTTTTTTTTTTTTTTAACATATTTTTATTAAGTTTTTAAACGGAAATTATAAAGGACATAATACAAAATACAAATTATAACACACAAACTCCCCTCTCCCCCTCCCCCTCTCCCCCTCCCAACTACCACCCCTTCACCCAAAATCTTATCCCTGAGGAGTTCCCCCCATCTTCTGCTGTTAATTTTTATATATACATTTTTATCTTACACACTTTTGTTATTCTTTATATAATAAATCCTAGTATCATGATTTGCTTTTATACAGCTTAATCAAACCGTTTCCAGTCCTGTCATTCTTCCCCATTTCATATTTCTCTTCCATACTCATTACATATGTCTTTTAATCTATTATTAGTCTATTCCCTTATGTATTTCCAATAAAGAATTTTACAAAAATCATGCTTTGAGTTTCATTTCCTTCCGCCGGTAATTTATATACCAAACTCTTTGTTGATATATTTCACAAATTTTCCCCATTCTTTGTCGAATTTGTCGTATCCCTGCTGTCGGATTCTAGCAGTTGTTTCAGCTATTTTCATGTATTCTGTCATTTTTTGTCTCCATTCATCAATTGTTGGTACTTGCGTCTGTTTCCAGACTTGGGCCAGTAATGTTCTGGCCCCCGTCACTGCATACAAAAATAGTTTTTCATCATTTTTCCTAATATCTTCCCCCGTCATATTCAACAGAATGGCCTCCGGTGTTTTCCTAAAATTGTATCTGAGAATTTTTTTAATTTCATTATAAACCTCTTCCCAGTATTTTTTGACCCGATCACAGTGCCACCACATATGAATGAAATCGCCTTCTATTTGTTTACATTTCCAACACCTCCTGTCTGCCACTTTGTACATTTTCCCTATTTTAGAAGGCGTGATGTACCATCTGTACATCATCTTAAAGATGTTCTCTTTCAAAGCCACCGATGCAGTGAACTTAACCCCTGTATTCCAGAGTTTTTGCCACTTATCAAAATCGATATTGTGGCCTAAGTCAACTGCCCATTTAATCATTGTAGACTTAACCAACTCGTCCTTTGTGTGCCACTCCAGTAAAAATTCATAGATTTTAGATAAATTTTTCACATTAGTACTAATTACTGTTTGTTCCAAGATTGTTTTATCTTTTTCAAATCCTTTACTTTTTTTATCTTTGCTAAACACACTAAAGATTTGCTGGTAGTCTAGCCATCCCTGTAATCTATTTTTTATATCGTCATATGGTTTCATGGTAAAGATGTTATCCTGTTCTTTTAACAAGTCTCTATAGGTAAGCCACTGCTCATCCTTATGTATTTTCGAGATCGAGAAGGCCTCCTGTGGTGACAGCCAACCTGGCGTCTTCCTCTCCAACCATTCCTTATATCTGCTCCAGACCTCATACAATGGCTTCCTAATCGTATGATTGAGGAAGGCTTTATGTACTGAAACCTTATCGTACCAAAGGTACGCGTGCCATCCATAGTGGTTGCCTATTCCCTCCAGGTCTAATAAGTCCTTATTATCCAGTTTTAACCACTCCCTCAACCATACTATACACGCTGATTCATAATATAGTTTAAGGTCTGGAACTGAGAAGCCCCCTCTTTCCCTTTTGTCCGTCAGAATTTTAAATTTTATTCTGGGCCTTCTACCCTGCCATATAAATCTCGATATTACAGTCTGCCACTCTTTAAATTGGCCCCGTCCTGTAATGATAGGGATCGTTTGGAAGAGGAATAACATTTTGGGTACCCAAAATGCATATTGGGTAGATTTCATTGACAGATACGATCTAAAATCCTGCTCCCCCCTCCTTCACCACCTACACAAAGATCTTATTGAGAGACTTTTAAATGCATAATGTGGGACAATGAGAAAATAAGTGCAGCTGCTTCTTTCTCACAAATAGGTCTGGTCCAAATGCATTGCTACAAATATCTGAACCACTGAGAGGGGACTGTGAGCTCTCCCCCCCATTTACACCCACCCCTCTTCCTGCCTGCCATTGCCAGATTTCACCAGGTATAACAGGGTAGCCAATGTGATACCCTCCATATGTTTTTGGACTAAATGTTTTTAGCCATACTAGTTGGGGCTGATGGGACTTATTGTCCCAAAACATTGAGTGGTCACCACACTGGCTATCTCTAAAAGACCCGCTTCTGGCCATGCTGCTCTTTTGGAGATGGAAGCTATGTGTACCACAGCAGACCTGTCACAACACTCCCTAAACCCTCTTGTTGCCAAGGGTGCTGGCTCCTGGAGGCGGAGGCACTATGGCCCCCCGATCTTTTTTTGAAGGGACCAGGCCTCCTCAATGTTCAGAGGGCCCCCTACGCAATATCAGGACTGCGCCTAGGACCCCTCAATCCTCTGGAGAAGCTGGCTCCCCTGCTATTCGCCTACAGATACACGAGAGGATGCTATCCTGTCACCAGTGTTGAAGGGGAATCAAAGGTCAGGGAAAAGGTCTTTTCCTCATGGATTTTTTTTGGGGGGTGGGGAATGGATAAACGGGCAATCTTTCCATTTGTCCCAGGCAACAAAACATCTCCGGCCAGTCCTCAATATGGCAATATGTCTCCATGGACCCTAGTTACGATTCATGCTTATCAGGATTTCCTTCGTTCGCCATAGTTTGCAAAACAGTTCCAATGTCCATTTAAGAGACAGACTGGCATCACACCTGCACCAGGCCTAAATGTAGGATACATTTTGTCTCTTGGCAGAGTGATCTCAGCTCCAGACTGTAATCCATTTTTATTTTAAAAAACTTATTTATTGATGTTTCAGTTATTTTTTTTTTACAGAAATTACTTTATCCATTGACTTTCCATCCCCATTCCATAGTTTCCATATTTATCCTTAAACGCTGCACATATTTCACACTTAATATTCAATACATTCATTTTTATCTTAATAATTTTCTGTTTCTTGTATTTCAAATCCTACTTGCGTTTTCATCTCACTACAATAGTTCTTTAAATACTCAATAAAAAGTCCCCAGTCCTCAAGGATTTTCCCTCTCCATCATTTCAGTCTCTAAACTTTGCTGTTAATCTTGCCAGTTCCACATACTCCATCGTTTTCGAAAGCCATTCTTCCTTTGTTGGAACCTCCTCTTCTTTCCATACATGAATAAGTTAACCAACTCTTTTGGTGCATCATTATCTAGAATTCCTAAAAGAAAAGCTTTGGGTTTTCTCGGGAATCTTTTAAATCTCCTTATATACTGTAATCCATTCTCAGTAGTGACCAGTTGGAAAGGGGTGTCACTGCAGACCTGCCGGCCTCCTGGCAGCAGCATCTCTGCCTAATGTGGTTAAGACACTGCACAACCACACAAGATGTGTTTTCTATCTATTTATAGAGCCAGTGTGGTGTAGTGGTTAAGAGTGGTAGACTCGTAATCTGGGGAACCGGGTTCGCGTCTCCGCTCCTCCACATGCAGCTGCTAGTCACACTTCTTGAAGTCTCTCAGCCCCACTCACCTCACAGAGTGTTTGTTGTGGGGGAGGAAGGGAAAGGAGAATGTTAGCCGCTTTGAGACTCCTTATGGTAGTGATAAAATGGGATATCAAATCCAAACTCTTCTTCTTCTTCTTCTAATACTGGGATGGTGAGGCAGGTCATTGGCAAGGTTGGGGCAGATCAGGCACAGTGGCAGAAGTGCCAGATTGGCTCTGCAGCCTCACTACTCCCCTGCCTCACCCCATCACTGCCCTAGCAGGAACACCACCACCAAGAGCACAGCTCTCTCTGCTCCTGTCCACTATAAATCCTTACATTTATGGTTTTATTTTGATATCCTCTGATGGGCCTCTGTCTGAAAACATTCGGTTTGTTGAATACTTTCCCTGCTACTGACAACAACCTTCCCCACTCAACACACACAAACACATATATCCCACCAGTTACTACATTCCCAGACCCTCCAAGCGCCCCTATTTTCCAGGGAAGGTCCCGGATTCACAGAAGCTGTACCAGTTTCTGATTTGATCCCAGAATGTCCCTCTTTTCCTTAGCATGTCCCTATTTTCATCGGAGAAATATTGAAGGGTATGGTAGGACAACCCTATTTTCATCAGAGAAATGTTGGAGGGTATGGAATAGGATGCCCTCGGGGCTTTGATTCTGGCGGAACTCACTAGAACTCAGTTCCAGCACCTCTCAGGTTGGCGCTGTTGCCATTCTAAGAGAATAAGGGAGGTGTCCATGGCAAGTTCCAGCACCTCTTTTCCTAGGAAAAAGATACCTCTGGATATTTTCATCAGAGAAATGTCAGAGAGTATGCATTCCTGCCTCCCCTGGAGAGCAGGGGTTGTGTGTTGACGTTCTGGCATCACTAGCATTGTTAACAGGGAGGATTAATCTAAAATTGCAGGTTCTTTAACTCCTTGGACAATTGATTTCATTCACTTCGCAGCGCCTCCGTGCACCAGGAGTGATAAGTATGAGGCCCCACAAACGGCGGGAACTGGAGATAACTGCAGCTGTACATCAGGGTCCATCAGGATGCGGCAGATTCTCCGTACTGTGGACTCCATATATTAGCACTCAGAAAAGTTGAATCAGCACACAAGTCCATTTCTTGAAAGGTATTAATCGCTTTAAAGGGAAAGAATAATAACAGGGCGATAGAGAGTGAAGGAAGGAGACGGGGAGAAATGCAATCTGTTAGGAGACTGGGACAGAACAAATGAAAATTAGAGCAGTAGTTTGCTGTCACGAGAGAAGCCTAACCGGTGAGCTACACTTCTCGGAATGGCATTTTGCTCCTGTAGTAACTCCTAGGAATCAGCGGACTCTTATATGACCATAAACCACAGCCGGTGACTAGGGATCTATATAAAGGCATTGTCCTGACTTATTCCATCAAGGCTAGCATTAGATTTTTGGGACCTCCAGGGGAATGAACTTCCAAAAGTTTGCTCCAAGTCTTGGCTTCCAAAAGGTAGCTCCAAGTATGTATGTGAGGGTTCTTAAAGTGAAGGCATAGGCAGCCCATCATGACTTTTTGCTTAGGGATGAAGCTGGTTCAATTCATCTGGTTTCTCTCATCAGGTTCCCCGCCCCCTCTTCCCACAGCTGGATGGGTACACTGATTCCACCCAACAAACTGCACTATGGGATGGAGATAAGTTGATCTGTGATGGCTCATCTATGCAAACAAGTGACCACTTGATGCAGAGGTCATCAAATGTTGAGAATGCATAGTTGAATCAGCCCACAATGAAGGACAAACTGCAGAGATCCCGAGGACTGAAAAGAATGAGAAGCACGAAAGAATAGAGCACTAAAGGGAAGTAGAAACCAGAAGCTCTTTAGAGCCTCAGGGATTCCTATAGGCTGGTGTCCAAAGAAATCACTCATCAATCACAGCTCTGATTTCACTCATTGGCTAAAAACATCGAAAGGTGGGGGAAATCCCTTAGAAGTGTCTTAACTTTCTTTCTATGAGAGCCTCTGCTGATATGGGTTCTGATGTCATTCATCCAATTGTACCATTATAAACCAGACACAGGGGAGTGAGGAAAACTCTTGAGTGTTTCAGAAATGTGTGGAAGAATTGGTGTTCCCTGGAGGAGCCCATGGAAGCACATGCCAAGCAGATGTCTTCTTATGCTCTCACCACTTCTGACACCATTGTGCTGAAGCAACATGGGTGGTAGGGTCCCTTAGGGTTAAAAGCTTCTTCCTGGAACAAAGCAGATTTCAGCTGTTAACCCCAGCAGACCCACCCAGGTGGCCTCCCCACTATCAACTCAAATGGCAGGACCAAGTGGAAATAGCCCAGTGTCTTCCATTAAAACTAAACCCCTTGTTTCCATTTTAAATATGGGGCAATTGAGAAACCTTTGCAGGATTACACACGTACAGTATTCTTAAGTGGAATAGGTCTGAGAAAATGTGAGACGAGAAGCATTACGTGCTCCCATTATTGCATTACTTACCCTTTTTATTGCAGCTGTGTGCTATAACATTATTGAACTCTTAATATTTGGAAAGTGTTTTCTCTTTTATATATACTTTTGCTGTTGTCTACCAGCAGTCATTCCACCAAGGAGTGATGGGACTGCCTTATCTCTTCATCGGCTCATCTAAGAGATCTGTAACTTTGAACTCCTCTCCTTCAATCCTTCCATTCCAGCTGGTAGTCACAATAATTCCAACTTCCCCTTTTTCCTCCTCCTCCCATGCCCCTTTCCTTTTGTGCCTCAACTTTCAGATGGTAATCTTGAGGGCAGGAGCTGTCCTTCTTCTATTTTGGAAACTGGCAGAATTCTTTGTCTGTTCTCTAAGAATGTGGACACATTTTGACATAGCATGGCCAATTTTTGCATGAGAGCTCCTGAGGTCAAGGAGCAGATTTTTGTCTCAGTTTGGATACAGTTGGGCACCATTTTGGTGTTCCTGAATCCTAATTATGTAGTCTTTAATACAAGGAACTTCCTTCCCCATAGCCTCTCTCAATGGCCCCCCCAGCCCCTTTGAAAATTTCAGTGGATGAGAATGTTATGCAGGTGTGTGTATGGGCTGGGTGTCAGCTTCCCATTTCCTTGCCCCCCACCCTAGAAAATTTTGTTATGAGACTTGCAACAAGGCTTCAGCACCTGGATGAAGATCTTGGGGCACTTGCAATTTTCCTTTTGACAGTTAAGAGTAAACCAGCAATTAAAAAAATATGCCCTATTCATTGAGAACTTGTCTTTTTGCATTCTTTTTATAGGTAGGGGAGAGGCATGGCATCCTCAGCAAAGCTAATGAGGGTTTTTATGGGTTTTTTTAAAGGAGAAAAACCTCCAAGTCCATAATGTATCAATTAACACAAGTTTACTGCAATGTGATTTTGTTCAGAATGCGAGTTGACACTTGAAAGACAAAAGAATCCTGGCACAGGGTTACATGAGCAATATGGATTCCTAGTTTACGTTACACAAAAACTTTGGCAAACTATTACAAACCATTGTCAGTATGATTATCGTGCCACGTTAACATTGTTTGAAGGCTTTTCGGCATTGCAAAGAAAAAGGCTTTCAAAATGTTTGTGCTTCTCATGACGAGAAACATACTCTTGAGCCTATTCCATGAGTCTTGATAGCAATCAGGGGGTCCCCTGGGCAACACCGGAGAAGAGCTTTTACCCTTGCATGTTGTTAAATGGGTTAGCTCAGGACACGATCCCCACCGGGATGATCTTCGTCACAAGCTCCGTTGAAATGCATGGGAGCTGCACAATAGCATCTTCATTTCTGAAATCTGGGAAAGAGAAAGAATAGGAAACCAAATCCAATGAGGAATGCCTGGAAGAGACACGTATGCTTCTCCTACAGAAGATAAGATCAAGAGGAAACCTGATAGCCCTCTTCAAGTCCACTTTCCCCCACCTCCCATTCACTATTGGCAAATAAAACAACACACAGCTGTAGCCTGTTTCCTTTTGACAGAAGCGGATGAAATTTTAGGCAAACTAACCCCTCCAGAGTGTCTGCTAAATTGCATGCAAATAGGCCCACAAAAATACGATTTGGGGGTGGAAAGAACTAAAAGGAAGTCATTTCTCTGATAAAATAATTTCCTCTGGTTACAAGCTAGCCCTCTCAGTTGTGAAGAAACTCCCTCTCTGTTCCAATCCTGCCATCTTAAGTTTTGCCCTTACAAATCTGCTCCCTTCTCCAAACCAAGGGCCATCCTGATGTTTCTGGACTACAAGTCCCATCATTCTTTACCACTGCTTATCCTCCCTTACTGGATCCAGAGAAGGGGTTGTTTCCATAGTTGTACCTGGATTATGGGACACCACAGAGCCGTAGAACATAGCACAAATTATTATGATGTGAACCAGCTGAGAACCATTAAACCTACTGTAGTTTAATGTTTGTTGTAGGTGGTGGTTGTATTATTCTGGTGTATGGAAGCATGATGTGAAGAAGAGGCACTAAGGAAGCTACACAGACTTGCATATTAGAAAGATTTTCCATAGAAGGAAGGACCTTCAAAGCAAAATTAGACTACAAATACAGCCCTTGTCCCAGAATTCTGGGAATACTGCTTCCAAATAGGTTTCTAACCTCACTGGATAGCAGAGAAGAGCTTGAACGTCCATCTTTAAAGACTAGGCCTCATCAGGAGTTGAGAACATATTACATTGTCTGGATACTGGATCCCTGAAAAAGAGTGGGATGTGTACCCACAGTTCAGAATGTTCTTGGAGAAGACTCTGGTTCGACCCCGAAACCCTGTGCTCTGAAGCAGAGATCTAGTCTGGTAAATTCTGTAATAAACCAGAATTGGAGAATTGAGGGGTGATGGGATCCAGGGGGGCAGGCATAGAGGGAAAGGCAGGAATGAATGTTTTTGGATGGACGTCAGCTGGATTCTCAAAAACAAATAAGTGAGTGGTGTCACTGTAAATATTGGGGGGGGGGGGTGAGTGTTAAAAAGAAGAGGCATAAGAGCTGCATGTTAGTGGTTAATTAACCAATTAAGACTGCAATTCTATATTCACTTACCCAGGAGGACCCCCACTCCACTGAACACAATGCGGCTCATTTCTGAAGTTGTGAAGCTCACTAGGTAACTTTGAGCCAGTTACTGTCTCTCAGCCTAACCTACTTCACAGTGTTGTTGATGTGAGGATAAATCAGGGGGGCAACAACCATGTGCACCGCCTTGAGCACTTGAGAGGATAGGTGGGATAAAAGTTAAACAGAACGATCACATCTAGTTTGCTTTGCTGGTGTTTTATCAATACTTAAAAGTGCAAAGTTAAAACACTGCAGAGGAAGTATTGTAACCTCAATATTGCTTTTTTTTAATGTTTCCTCAATGGGTGCCTATGGAAATGGCCAGGGGTGGGGGCATGAATGAACATATTTGGTGGTCTGCACAAAGCCTGGAAATATGCAACAATCAAGACTCCCTCATTCATTGGTTCCAATCAGTGCATTGCAAATCTCCATAGCCCAGGGAGAAACTGGCTAAGGGACATCAACTTTTACCTAGGACAATAGTAGCAGTGCCAGTATCTTGGGATGGTTCACTCAGTGGCGGAGCTTCACCGGGGGGCGGAGAGCAGGCGGGGCTGGGCTGGCGTGCGTCCTGGGGATGTGGCGCGCCACCTGAGGGGCGTGGTGCCCAGCGTGGGCGGGGAGGCAGCCGCGATGGCACCCTGCCGGGATCGTGCTGCCGGGGGCGATGCGCTCCCCCCGCACTCCTCTTCCTCTGCCAGTGGGTTCACTCTGATCTCCACACAGGTCTTTCGTCAGCTTTCTGAACAATCATCTCTGCTTACCTGCAGATGTCTCCCTCCCTGCCTCCCTTCAGGTCCTGTATACCTGAAGGAGTGTCTCCACTCCCATTATTCAGCCCAGACACTGAGGTCCAGCGCCGAGGGCCTTCTGGCGGTTCCCTCACTGTGAGAAGCAAAGCTACAGGGAACCAGGCAGAGGGCCTTTTCGGTAGTGGCACCCACCCTGTGGAACGCCCTCCCATCAGAGGTCAAAGAGATAAACAACTATCTGACATTCAGAAAATACCTGAAGGCAGCCCTGTTTAGGGAAGTTTTTAACCTGTGATATTTTAATGTATTTTAATATCTGTTGGAGGCCGCCCAGAGTGGCTGGGGGGACCCAGCCAGATGGGCAGTGTACAAATAATCAATTATTATTATTATTATTATTATTATTATTATTATTATTATTACTTCTCTCTATCTGCTCACATAAACAACCTTCACTTGGCACTTTCTCTCTCAGCCCTCCTTTCTTTGAACATGCTCAGCTCCAATGAGATATGTCCTGAGTAGTTAGTAATGGAGGTTTCCTCTGGGTAGCGAAGTACAGATTCACGATGTTGTAAAACAGAGGAAGTGTATGCCACGGAGTCGGCGTAAAGGAAAGAAGACTCAGGGCCGCAAACTCTAATGATCTTCCACCAGCACACCAAACATTCATTTGTTATGCCTCATCTCAGGCACCTTCAGATAACCCCTTGCGGCAAGTACAGACACAAATTAAAGCCCCTCTGATGGCTTTTGCATTCACGACAAAACGTCTGCACTGTTTTCCAATGGGACTTTTGTTTTTCTTAGGGAAAGCTCACAACGCCCTCGCATATAGGTTGAGGCAAGAGGGGAGAAGGAAGAGATATTAGTTTTGCCTAGTTTTCCCCAAAAGTCTGTTCCCTCACTGCCACCCCACCCACCCCCAAAACCAGAGGCCTACTTAGATATTCAATTTAAGTTCAATCTTTTGGGGGTGGGGGTTCTTGTCAATTAAGTCAAACTGGGAGTCGAAAGAGCAAAGATGGTTTTGAGGGCCTTCTCTCTCTCTCTCTCTCTCTCTCTCTCTCTCTCTCTTTTAAGGGCTTCATTAAAAGCAGACAGTTTCTCTACCCTTTTAAGAAAACCTGTTATCTGATGACGTGAATTAAAGTCTCTCAAATGACTAATAATCATATCAAGGCTGCCATGTCAGCTTGTAGATTTGAATAAGAGGGCTCTGAAAACGTTTGCATGCCTCGATGTGCCGGCGCTAAGAAGCTAATGTGATAGCGCTGTCATAAAGCGCTGGGAAAGACAGGGCTTAATGTAATCTGTCATGTCATATGCTAATCTTCAGCCATTACTTGAGTGCTGTAAGTAAGTAGAAAGCATTTGGGAGAAATCCTTTTCAATTTCTCTGAGTACCACTTCTGCTGCTGGTCAGCTCAAATGGGTTTTTGTGCATTTAATGCCGAGCTCAAGTCAAGTTGGTTTAGGTCACACTTAATTAACCAGCCCCGCTGACGGCAGAGGGCTTGGTGCGGCACGATGGGAAATGGGTATTCCTGATACTGCCTAGCGTGTAAATATTTCATAAGTCGGAGGGAAAAGGAGACTTTCACAGTCCTTGATAGAGAGGATGTCCTTACACAGGGCGGGGCGGGGGGAGAACAAAACACACGCTGTGCCTCTTTAACAAGGTCTGGGGTGGGAGGGGGGCTGTTGTGCCTGTTTTCCTCCTGCTTGTACATGTGAGCACAGTTTTCACAAAGACGATTATAAATAGTTAAAGAGATTTCCTTTTTGTAACTGGGAACTTTTAAATCACTCAATACAAGCTGCCACTTAGCCAACAATGGAGAGAAAAGGTTGTGTGTTGTTGTTGTTGTTGTTTTTTGGGGGGGAACTGCTTTCAAGTTGATGTACTTATTAATAAGGCCAGAACAAGTGATCAAAGACTGAGGCTGGGGTGTGGGGAAGAGAGAGAATTCACTTTGCTTATTTGTTCTAGCAAATTGATACCAACATTTCTTGGTGTGTAGCAGGTTAAGAAGGGGACCCAGGTGGCGCTGTGGGTTAAACCACAGAGCCTAGGGCTTGCTGATCGGAAGGTCGGCGGTTCGAATCCCTGCGACGGGGTGAGCTCCCGTTGCTCGGTCCCAGCTCCTGCCCACCTAGTAGTTCGAAAGCACGTCAAAGTGCAAGTAGATAAATAGGAACCGCTCTGGCGGGAAGGTAAACGGCGTTTCCGTGTGCTGCTCTGGTTCGCCAGAAGCGGTTTTGTCATGCTGGCCACATGACCTGGAAGCTGTACGCCGGCTCTTGGCCAATAAAGCGAGATGAGCGCCGCAGCCCTAGAGTCGGACACGACTGGACCTAATGGTCAGGGGTCCCTTTACCTTTACCTTTAGCAGGTTAAGAAAGGGGGGAGGGAAGCACCAGAAGTCGAAGTTCGTGGGAGACGAGAAATGAAACATATTAGCGGCAATGATTGGGAATTTCAGGACCATTTGGGCAAAAGGGTGCTTGGGGGTCATTTTAATGAAAGGCGTGGCACATTAAAATGAATGGCTTCGGGAGCAGAGTGCTTGATAGTGATGGGTTGAGCTGGGGCACCTCTTGAAGACCTTGCCCATTCATCCTAGGCGACCCACACCAATAAATGGAAAATGTATCGAATGTCGCCAAGAAAAGGATGGAACATGGGAAGCTGCCTGATATGGAGTCGGAACATGATCCAGCTCAGCATCATGTCCACTGACTGGCAGCAGCTCTCTGGGGGTGTAAGGCCAAGGTCTCTCTCAGTTCTACCCGGGGATGCTGGGGATTGAACCCGGAACCTTCCTCATGAAAGGCAGATTCTCTACCACTGAACTACTACATGTTGTTGTCATTGGCATCCGTCTGTCTTGGGAGGCAATGGAGGAGTGAGCCTTTAGGAGGGTGAAGTCAAACTTTTTGAAGGTTGCAGGGCCTGTCATGGCTGTAGAGACCAATACAGAGGAGAGACATGCTTTGTTGCAGCTGGGGCAGATGAAGGCGTCCATACCCTCCAACATATATCCATTGAAAATAGGGACGTCCTATCCTATTATTATTATTATTATTATTATTATTATTATTATTCAGCTTCCAACATATATAAAAACACAGCAGTATAAAGATATATAAACTGCTCACACAAGATCAGAGCAATGTGGGGAGGGAGGGGGACAAGTATAAAGTACAAACCAAAACATAATACAGTGAAAATAACAGTACAACACTAAAAGTTGATCAATGGAATGATGCTGGCCACATGACCTGGAAGCTGTACGCCGGCTCTTGGCCAATAAAGCGAGATGAGCGCCGCAACCCCAGTGTCGGACACGACTGGACCTAATGGTCAGGGGTCCCTTTACCTTTACCTTTTTTTACCTTGGTTTTCGAATGTCTCAGTTGACGAACATTTCGATTTACAAATGCCGTAAACCTGGAAATAAATGCTTTGGTTTTCGAACACGCCTCGGAAGTCGAACATGTCACGTAGCTTCAGCTGAGTGCAAGATCTGGAGGCCTAGCTGTCGACTGTTCAGTCCTTGGTTTTTGGACATTTCAGAACCCCAACGGTCTTCTGGAACGGATTACGTTTGAAAACTGAGGTACCACTCTGTGTGTGTGTGTGTGTGTGTGTGTGTGTGTGTGTGTGTGTTTCCCACAACGCTTCAGTTTCTTTGGGGGGTGGGGCCTTCCTGGTTTCATGGCTTTCCCCATATTTAGTAGAGTTTGAAATAATTGGTATAAATATTCTTCCAATCGTCCCTCACTGCCTGCAGTCTTGAATCAAAGACTTACCGTTGTCCTGTTTGGTTCATTCTTCTTGGGAGTATTGCTAATTATTGGTGCAAGTTCTCCCATCACATAAGGCCTCTGAGCACCTAAGTTCCCAGAAAAAGAAATACCCATTCAAAAAAAAAATATGTATTACATGAACACTTAGTTTCATATGTGCCTCAGCTCAATTTCCCTGATCTCTGGGATCATCCACCTCAGAGCTATCCTATAGCAGTGGTGAGGAGCATCAAGCCTGGTGGCCAGGTGTGGCCCTCCAGGTCTCTCTGCCTGGCCCTTGAGACTCTCCACAGGCCAGATGCCCCCTCAGACCTGGAGTGTGAGACATTTTTCTTGGCTGGAATTTGTCCTTGAAAATCGACAATGTCTCTTGCTTGCCTCGATTGAAAGCAGATAATGTTGTTTGAGTATGTGTAGATTTCGGTTTACTGTGCAAAGATATTTAAGTTCACTGCTACACCTGCTTTTGCCTCTGGCTCCACCTACCACTGGCATATGACCCCCAGAATACTGCCCAGAATGGAATGTAGCCCTCAGGCTGAAAAGGTTCCCCACACCTACCTTACATGCATTGTCAGGCCAAGGGGCTTTGGGGGAGGGAAATAGCAGCTGCAAGTTTATGGCTGCCAGGAGATGCTCCAGGGGATGGCAGTGACGTTTGTTCTCCTCTCCCCAGCAAATTAATGAACTTTGTTCAATTTTTGCTGCTCATAAATGATGGGGGTGGGTGGGTTAGACATTGAAATTGTGGGAATCCTTGGTCACAGACCATAGTGACCTTTTATCCAAAGTATTAAGCTATGCTTAGCATGCCTACTCATATGAATTTGCCACTAAGTACAGATTCCTTAGTTTATTATGTCACCTCCAAATTTATAACCCAGCGAAAATACACTCAGCCAGAGAATGCAAACAAACCATTTCATCAAGGTTTAGGTCAAATAGTTTAGATAGATGGAGCGTCAGTAAACAAAGAAAAAGTACCCAATATGGTAAGAACAGGTAAAAAAAATGATTTCCTTAGTTTTCACTGAACTTTTAAGGAGAAAAAAGGGATAGATCCTAAATTTGTCATGGTTTATGGTCAATAGGGTATAGGAAATCAACTCCTGGTGACAATATTAAACTATGAATGTATTTGTGAGCACCTCTGCAGATAACTACCTGAAAGAAAGAGATCAATAACATAACAGATGAGAAAAAGAGAGATTATTTTCCCATGCAAATGGAAACTCACTTAAATGAGTACAAAGTACAGACTAAGGACGCACAGCAAGAGGTCTGTTGCAAGATTATCATTTTGAAAATATTTATATGCATTAAGCAATTCAATTTATTTGACACAGAGAGAACAAATCAAGAAAAATGTAGAGCTGCTAAACCATTCGTTTATTATTGGGGTTTTTTAAATCTAGGGAAACACCTACGACTGTTGTTTTTCTGTAGCAATTGAACTGTAGGCTTGGAAGACTTCTCAAAGGTCACCTGATCAGTCTCCCATAATAAATGATTAATGCTTTGAGTATGGGGTGGGGGTATCTGTTGAGATGGTTATGGGGAGGTGGGAATGGAATGCATTGCATCACCAATTGCCAAGAGGAAGAACAATTGGAAGGGGCAAAGCAGAGTGAGGCACTTACCTCCTGCCTCTTCCACTTTTCCCTCTTGCAGTCATGGACCTTGCATGTCCTTCATCAAGATCACAGGGGGTGGTCTCAAGACATGCATCCCACTACCTTGCTCAAGCTAAGCAGGTCTGGGTTTGTTCGGTGTCTGGAGGGGAGACCAACTGAGAACCACATGTATGCTGCCTTGGATTCCGTGGTAAAAGAAAGATGGGTTGGAAAATGTAAGAACATTGAATACATGTTTTTGGAAGGATCATACTTCAGTGGTAGAGTACATGCTTTGCATGCAGAAGGTCCCAGGTTCAATCTCCAATATCTGCAGGTTGGGCTTGGAAAGGCTCCCTTTCTGAAACCCTGGAGACCAGCTGCTGGTCAATGTGCTCAATGAACCAACGTGTAAGGCAGCTTCTAATATTCCAAGATTAGTCTTCAACTGGAAGTGGTTTACTACTGATGGAGAACATAGGGCATTTTGAAAATTTACACAATCCTGGTAGCATCCAGCATTGGTGTGGAGGTTACCCACATAACTGGAACACATGACCAGTTCTCACAAGTTCAAACTCCATTAGGGTGGCCGAATGTCCTAGCTGTTTGATGGGATCTCAGAGGACAGTCCTCTGTTTCAAGGTTTCCATTTGAAAGGCCGTTCAGTCCAAGCCTAAAGATACATATTCCGGGGCCTTGAACCCATCAGCAGTTAGTACTTGGACAGATGACTAAGCATGCACACAGGTCACCTAGTTACCATCTTCTCCGTTATAACGAGGTGTATTGCATTTCTCTGCATTATAGTAGATATTTCTATATAGAGTGTGGTGCGAGTTAATGAGAGCAGGTGCATGCTTGCACAAGGTTTCTCTTTCCTCTCATCAGACTCTTCAGCCTCACTGTGTGGCCTCCAAACCTTCTGCAGATGGTTGAGTGACCCTCTGGAGCAGATTTTGGGGAAACACGGGAGAATGTAGGAGGGCAAAGAGAAATGGGAACCTGGTGTATGTTGTGCGAGCAGACTGACATCATTGCATATCATCCATAAAATTGCACATGCAACTTTTATGTAAATACTGTATATGTCCTCTTTTGTCCTGATGTGGAAGTGGGCCATGTGGATGCAGAACCACCAGCCCATGGAAATGTTTTTGTTGAGCAGTACAGGTCAAAAAGGATCTAGGAGTCTTGGTAGACCACAAACTTGACATGAGTCAACAGTGTGATGCAGCAGCTAAAAAAGCCAATGCAATTCTGGGCTGCATCAATAGGAGTATAGCATCTAGATCAAGGGAAGTAATAATACCACTGTATTCCGCTCTGGTCAGACCCCACCTGGAATACTGTGGGCACCACAGTTCAAGAAGGATACTGACAAGCTGGAACGTGTCCAGAAGAGGGCAACCAAAATGGTCAAAGGCTTGGAAACGATGCCTTATGAGGAACGGCTTAGGGAGCTGGGTATGTTTAGCCTGGAGAAGAGAAGGTTAAGGGGTGATATGATAGCCATGTTCAAATATATAAAAGGATGTCATATAGAGCAAGGAGAAAGTTGTTTTCTGCTGCTCCTGAGAAGAGGACACAGAGCAATGGATTCAAACTACAAGAAAGAAGATTCCACCTAAACATTAGAAAGAACTTCCTGACAGTAAGAGCTGTTCGACAGTGGAATTTGCTGCCAAGGAGTGTGGTGGAGTCTCCTTCTTTGGAGGTCTTGAAGCAGAGGCTTGACAGCCACCTGTCAGGAATGCTTTGATGGTGTTTCCTGCTTGGCAGGGGGTTGGACTGGATGGCCCTTGTGGTCTCTTCCAACTCTATGATTCTATGATCTTCAGCAGGGCATCTAACATTTTGATCAGCCTCGAATATGTCAGTTGCATGTTATCCATCATTTATAACATAACATTTAAAACCTATTTATTACAGTACTTTCAGGAAGTTCATAGTTTGTATGAAGGGGGGAAGTCCTGATCATGGTCCTCTTATTAATCAGATGAAAAACTGGATGAAAGGACTGAAATTGAATTTCCAAATATACAATACTACTAAATCTGAAGGGGGGGAAATGAATTATGAGGAACAGCATAATCAGATACGGAAAGCCTTTGATTTTTGAAGTCCTGAACTAAAAGATGTTAAATGCATTTCAGATGAAGTAATAACCCATGAAGGAAACAAAAGTTTTCAAAATGATAAAATGCTACAGTCTACTGACCAAGGAAGAAGGATATGTTTTACCTAAATGATCTCTGTAAAAGAAATAGATTGGCTCAACAAACCAGGTGCCCCATAAAGCTAGTGGCCTACAATATCTTGGTTTGATTAATGATATGTTTGTAGAATGTGAACATTGTTAGTGATGTTACCCAATTTCATAATGACCCAGTTTTGAAATATGAGTTTGGTGTGCTTCTAAGCACACTGGTACCCTAAATCAGGACAATTCCCCCGTCTATCTTGTCTAGTTTGGACTGAAATCTAAGGCAGAAAAGAAGCTCTCCACCACCCCCTCCCCTCACGTGGCCACTGCTGCTGTTGTGATGAAAGTGGGAGATCGTCTCCCCACCCTCCCTCTAGGTTGATTAGGATGCTGCTATAACAGTGTCATAGGTACCATGGACAGTGGGAAATGTAATTTCCCTAGGTCCCTGAGAAAAGTGCATCTCTCAGTATTCCTTACGCCAATGATGGCCAAACTTGGCCCTCCAGCTGTTTTGGGACTACCATTCCCATCATCCCTGACCCACTGGTCCTGTTAGCTAGGGATGATGGGAGTTGTAGTCCCAAAACAGCTGGAGGGCCAAGTTTGGCCATCACTGCCTTACGCCTGTAACACTGCTGTAGTAGTGTCTCAAGAACAAGGAAGAGGGAGAGCAAGGAAGAAAGGAGGGAGAAAGATAGCAGACAGGGAGACAGGGGCCTCTTGTTCCTCAAAGCCATCAATGGCCCCACAGGGTTGGGAGGTTCATGGAGTAGAAGGTGGTGAAATGGTCCCAATGGACCAAAAGCATAACTGGATCCGGATCAGGCTCAGAATTAACCAAGCTCTTTTGGATTAGGGTGGAAACCGGGAAGGGAGGGTGTGTACATAATTTTGTGTGCAGAAGTTTTCAAAATGAGCGCATTGTGGCTTTGCTAGCTTAAGAAGATTGTAGGGAAAGAAGACTGCTGTTGGACCAACAGTTAAACCTGTTAGCAATTTGACAAGAAGAAAAAAAAGTTCTGATGTCAGGTCACTCAATAAAGCCCAGCAGTGCTTTTAAGAACAAGTGCTCCCTCTGCCAACTGTGTTTCTAGACCAGTATCAGCTCAGATTGCCTCCTAGACTGAGGATGCATTAGACCCTTAATGCAAATGTGCACTATTTGCAAAGTTTGATTGTAGGCTTCACCTTGGTGACAGGAGCGTAGCATAAGCATCACCAACAGCCAAGCAGAGCTTTAAATTGTGTGTTCTCTTCACAACGCCAGCCTAGCCTTCTGCCTGGCATACTAGTTTGAACATGCAGGAAGTTTTTGCTTTGTTTTTAATGTTGGGGGAGCAGCCAAAGACTCAGTCCCAAACTTGCTGTCTGAAGGCACCGTCTAACAACAGATACATCATAGAGCACTGCTGATTATAAGCAAATCTTTCCTTCTCTAAAGGTACACTAATGGCCCCGGATTGTGCAGTGGATCAATGGAAGACATTATTGATGTATTATAACCATTTATAGTCTGCCCTTCACAGAAAGATCCCAAGGCAGCAAAATACATAAACATTTTAACCAAGAATTAGCAATATAGAAACCAAACCAAATACACACAAAAAAAACCCATCAATAAAATCCACAATAAAATTACAGCGGAAAAGCCACAGCAACCAGAAGCAAAAAGAAAAAAGAAAGAAAAAAAGAGGCACTCTCAATCCCCCAATGGACTCCACCCCTCCCCAAAGCCGTCCGCAGTGCACTTCACGCTCCCCAAATGCATTGCCTTCATATATCATTGTGATACACCAATGTGGAGCTCGCACTCCTGTTGCCCATTAACCTAATGCTCTGGGGGAAATGCAGTACTTTTACATGTCCTCTGTCATTTGCTTCATGCTGTAACTTGTGTTGACTGGATCGAGGCTCTATGGTACAAAGTGAAAGGACCTTTAAGGCAATCCTTAGCCTCTCCTTGATGACAACTCCCTTTGCTCAAGTCGCAACAGCTGCATGCACTTCTGGCATCGGTACAACTGGAAGTGCCAGGAAAGTGCAGAGAAAACAGGAAACTGCCTGGGTCTACTCTCTTTGGGGGAACTGTGGCCCTCCAAAGGTTGATGAACTCCAGTTCCTACCATGATCAGGGATGACGGGAGGACAACAGTTACCCCATTCCTGCTCTGTGCCCATCATGAAAGCCAGAAGGAAAGCTTGAATTGATACCAGAATACTCCCTGTCAATGATGTGAGTGAAAAAGATGGCTTCTGGTCCACTGATTGCTTCCTACTCTCGACTGGCATTGGCTCTCCAAAGTCAGAAATGTTTCCAAACCTTGATTCTTTTGCAGTCAGAAATGTCAGGGGCTAAACTAGTCCAGATATTTCTGGACTCTGAGCCTCATCAGCCCCAGCTAGCAGAAGCAGTGGTCAGGGATGATGGGAGTTGGACTCAGGGATGATGGGAGTTGGAAAGGGCCACAGGTTAGCCACCCCGAACTAAACCTTGAACCTTCTACATGTGCTCAGTTACTGAGCTATGGCCTAAGCCAGGGCTAATTCACAATAAAAACAGAAGTATCATCACATGTCGTGTGTGTGTGTGTGTGTGTGTGTGTCAGTTGCTTAACATGGAATGCAGAGAACCTTATTTAGAAAAGCAGCGGTAGCTAAAGTTTAGATTTCCAATTAAAGACAATCAAACTAACAACATTTGCAAAAGGCCCTGGAGAGATTGCTAGCCAATAAGGAATCCTAATGTCTTCAACGCAGGTCCAAAAGTTAAAAGAGAGATCCACCCACATGTAGTGATGCAAGCCAAATATACATTCACGTTGCATTCACTACCCAGAATGTAACTGAGCACTAGAAAGGTGTAAAACATGTGCAGTGGGGAATGGGCATAGAACAAAAGTCTCTGCATTTTTACTTCTTCCCTATCTCTCGCCATTTCATCATATCCATTGAAAGACATAGCAGAATCCGTTTTAAAATACTGCATTTTTGTTTGAGTTGCATTGCTGTCGCTGAGATTCATTCTGTAAAGCTTCTCTTTCGCTCTCTCGTGTTTTCTCCCGGACCACGGAGGAAAGCAAAGTCAATAACAAAGGAAAGGCAAGGTGTTGTTGTTTTTTAAATGTACTTATGTTCAGTTGTAATTCAGCTATTAAATGGACTCTTATCATAGAAGGAACTGTGCTCAATGTTACGTTAATGCGAGCTTACAAAAATATTGCATTTTGCAGAATTGTGTGAGCTGTCAGAAGGGATCTCCTCCTCCTTTTTGTCTATTTCAGACTTCTCTGGAGAGCTTTCAGAATTATAGTACCAAACCTCAATACAGTTGTTTATTTGGAGAATTTTTTAGTACAAGCCATCTATAATGTTTGTTTTATTGGTTGCTTCTGTATTTGTATTAAAAATAATACCCCCTTTTTTGAGGGGGGGTCTTTTTCCAGTTCTGAAAACAATAAGCATGATCCAGTGAAAGATAAGCACTGTTTTTATTCCATGTTTCTGCACTTTAGGGGGTTGTAGAAGATGACCCTTTGGGTCCCCTTCAATTCTACAATTGAACAATTGTATGTCAACAGAAGTGCTAAGCATTTGCTTAAACATTTCTCATCGGAATCAATGGTGCTTAACAGTGCAAGCCTGTGCATGATACAGACCCTGCAATCATCATCTGAGGCCCTTCTTTGTGTGCCTCCTCCACAAGAGGTCCGGAGGGTGACAACATGAGAACGAAGCTTTTCTGAAGTTGTTGCTGCTTGTGGGACGCTCTTGCAATGGAGGCTCTCCTGGTGCCTTCATCCCATATCTTTAGGCACTAGGCAAAAGCATTCCTCTTCTCCCAGGCCTTTGGCTAATTAAACCATCTATGGCCTTTTAATCTGTGGGTGGGGGGTGAGGGGGAAGGTATTCTTTTGTTACCATAGTATGAATTTTTCTGTTTTTATATTGTAGCCTGCCCTGTGATCCCCAGATGAAGGGCTGTATAGAAATGCATATTTAATAATAATAATAATAATAATAATAATAATAATAATAATATAACATAACATAACATAACATAACATAACATAACATAACATAACATAACAACATAACATAACATAATATAATAATAATAAGAATAATAATAATAATAATAATAATAATAATAATAATAATAATTTATTTACACCCCGCCCATCTGGCTGGGTTTCCCCGGCCACTCTGCGCAGCTCCCAACAGAATATTAAAGACACAATAAAACATCAAACAATAAAAACTTCCCTAAACAGGGCTGCCTTCAGATGTCTTCTAAAAGTCAGATGGTTGTTTATTTCCTTGAGATCTGATGGGAAGGTGTTCCACAGGGCAGGCGCCACTACCGAGAAGGCCCTCTGCCTGGTTCCCTGTAACCTCAATTCTCGCAGTGAGGGAACCACCAGAAGGCCCTCGGAGCTGGACTTCAGTGTCCGGGCTGAATGATGCGGGTGGAGATAATAAAAATATCTACTCAAAAGCAAGTCGTATTGCATACTCTTCAACATTTCTCCAATAAAAATAGGGACATCCTATTCCACTGTTGTTTTTGTTGTTTTATACGTTGCCCATCTGACTGGGTTGCTCCAGGCACTCTGGGCAGCTTCCAACATGTATAAAACATAATAAAACATTTTTTAAAACTTCCTCATACAGGACTGCCTTCAGATATCTTCTAAAGGTTGTACAGTGGTACCTCGGGTTAAGTACGCTTCAGGTTAAATACGCTTCAGGTGAAGAACTCCGCTAAGAACAGAAATCGTGCTCTGGCGGCGCAGCGGCAGCAGGAGGTCCCATTAGCTAAAGTGGTGCTTCAGGTTAAGAACGGACCTCCGGAACGAATTAAGTACTTAACCCGAGGTACCACTGTATAGTTATCACCTTGGCTCGGGAGTTGCATAACTCCATACCCTCCAACATTTCTCCAATGAAAATAGGGATGTCCTAAGGCAGTGGTGGCTAACCTTGGCACTCCAGATGTTTTGGGACTACAACTCCCATCATCCCTGACCACTGGTCCTGTTAGCTAGGGATCATGGGAGTTGTAGTTCCAAAACATCTGGAGTGCCAAGGTTAGCCACCACTGTCCTAAGGAAAAGCGGGACATTCTGGGATCAAATCAGAAACTGGGATGGCTTCTGTAAATCTGGGACTGTCCCTGGAAAATAGGGACACTTGGAGGGTCTGCTGGTGCGGCTGAGGAGAAGTAGGAAGGGGGCAGTGGTAGGCTGAGATCTATGTTCACAACGGATGGGCACTAATGTTTACTGTACTCCATATCAGCAAGTTCAGGATCTTATACCAAGCCATATGCACAGGCCTAACATCAGCCATGAGATCTTAAGAGGAATTGTGTCAACTTGCCATCTGGCTCTCCTGCTGGAGCCTCCTGTTTCTTGCCATCATACAATCTGGCTTCCTTGAGGCAGTTGCAAAGTCGGTTCATGACCACCTGAGGGAAACCATGCCATCTGGAAGAAGGGCACATCACAGATCTGATATGGTTTTACTGGACTAGGACACATCAGAACGTTTACTATAGACTCAAACATGCCAGTAAAACTGTTTGCTTCCTATAAAGTTCTCCAAGCAATCAGAAGGCGAATGGAATTCTGATTTGAACTATTCATAGAAATTACTGAGTGATGCCACACACTGACCACCAAGTTAACATTTTGATTGTTTTTGCTAAGCCAAAACTGGGACGTGTAGGTAATGCCGCAGAATCAGGATTCAAGATGACTGCAACAAATTGGAGGACTGGGCCAAAACTAATAAATGTAAGGTTCTACGCTTTGGCAAGAATGACCAGCTGCACAAATATACGATGACTTGCCAGTAGTAGATGTGAAAAGGATCTAGGGGTCTTAGTAGGTGCTTTAGTTGAGATTCCTGCATTGCAGGGGGTTGGACTAAATGAACTTGGAGTCCCTTCTAACTTTACAATTCTGGGAGAGCTGTGGAAGGGAAGGTGACCAGGTCTTTTCATGTTCATCAGCAGAAACATAGCACAAACTGGAGTTAAGAAAGGGGTGCAACTTAAAATGAACTAATTTGAAGCCCAATCTGAATCAAAGCCAAATTAGTTCATTTTAGGTAGACTCATTCCAAAACTGAGCTGCATTGCTCATAAGAAAGCAGAATAGCTTATTCATTTGAGTAAGTGAAATAAGGCAAATAAGTGAAATTCCCTTGACTCAAAATTGTTTCTGATTTTGGAAGCACTCATTGGCTGGTCAGCTCAATGCAGGAAATGCTCAACTCAGTACTTTCAAACCTCCCATTTAGTAGTTTTGTGTTTGCTTTTTAAACCACGTTGCAAAGTCCCTTGACTCAAGCTGTGATGTGCACCAAATTATCGCAACCTGCATTTTTTGAGGCCTATGTTCTGTGGAACTAACCATTTACATCATAATGGGTGGCTATCCAAAGCACTGCCAAAGAAAACTACCTTAATTGGAGCAGGCAAAAGTGCCTTTCTAATCAGGATGAAGTTGAAGATATGTGGGCTGTTGGTTTTGGAAGGGAAGTAGCTGAGGTTGATGAGTGGAGTGCTGACTTATTTAAATGCTTGTTTCAAAAGTAGCTCCCAGACTGCGTCTAACCTCCTGATTGTCTCTACATCCACTTCCTTCCCTTTCAGCTTCCCGTTCTCTCTTTTCCGCTCCCCTTGGATGCCTTCCCAGGTCTGCTCTAAACTTCTAAACTCTAAAAGCATTCCAGTGTCCAAAACTCTCTCAGTTCCTGTACTTAACAAAGAACTTCATCAAAGAAAACTGGGAGGATGTGCAATTCTGGCCCAAACTTAATAACGAGCAGCAACAGAGGTAGACATGAACGATTACATCAGGAGGCACCAGTTCAATGAGTGCATGCAGGGCTTTCTGCTCAGAATAATAAAGTTAATATCCTTCCCTTGCTGAGGTTTGGAGAGAGCCTATATCATTTCCTCCCACAAAGTCTGCCCCGTTCACCCCACATGATTGGTCCGCCAGAACAGTCACATCAGATGCACTGTGGAAACTATTTCAAAGCAGGGGTGGGGAACCTGTAGCCCTTCAGATGCGGTCAAACTCCAGCTCCCATCAGCCCCAGCCATTGCCACTGATGATGAGCACTGTAGCTCAGTAGCATGCAGAAGACACCATATTAGCTGGTCCTGAAGACACATTTTTTATTTCTAAAGAGATTCGTAATTACAGCCGGAATATGCTAATAGCAAGGACCGCAATGTAAGATAACAGCACGCATTAAAACAAACAGATTGTGCAGATTGGTGTCCAAAAGAGGCTGTGAAATTCAGATGTGCAGCTTCGTGCTGTGGACAATGGCTTCTTGTCACTGTGTTGCCAAACTGTTCATGTCCTATTCCATTATTTGCCATTCCTATTATGCACAAAAGTGAAGGCTATGTTGTGTTTGTCCTAACCCACGCCTATCATGGATTTTCTATCCATTGTAACCCTCATAACATGACCGTGTAGCACACAATGAAGGGATAACTTGCCTCCAAGGTGAGAAGGGATTTGATTGATTCCCCATCTTTTCCCTAGGGCTGATCCCAATTTTCATTCAGTACAACATTTGGTGTTTTTGAAGGGTGAGATCACAGGCAATCCCTTCTGTATCTGGCTATGTCAGCCCAGAATGTGCTTTGTGTGCTCCTAGACTTTGCACAATAGGCTGATTGCAACCTAACACCAGAGAAAATATCTATTTAGCATATTTCTATTCTATGCTTCCTTTCCAGAGCTGTCAACAGCATACATGTGATTTCATAGAATCATATAGTTGTAGTCTACTTAGTCCAACCCACTGCTTGGTGCCAGAAATCTGGAAAGAGACCATCCCCAACAGATGCCTGTCCAATTGGACCTTTCCCATCAATACCTTTCCCCAATTGTTCAACCAAAATCTACCCCCTTGTAAGTTTAGCCCATTGGATCTTGTCCTTTCCTTTGGGTGAATTCCAACATTTTATCCCCCAGGTTAAATCAGTTGCATAGCCAACTAAAGGCGCCGAGTAACCTACTCACCCCAGCCTCTGCTTTCTGATATCCCCCTAACCACTGGCTTTGGGGCTCCATTGATCGCATCCATCTGTCTCGGGAGACAATGGAGTGTGCCTCCAGGGGGTTAGCAGCACCAAAGTGACCTCCCTGGGGCACAAGCCTGGACAGTGTGTATGGAGGTCCTGGACTGCCCAGATGACAAGATACCCATCTCGGCCTTCCTGATATAGTCCAAAGGAAAGCAGAGCAATATGTTTGGAACCAGCTTGGCTGCAGGAGTTAGTGGAAGGAGGTGTATAAGTCTTAGGGACTCCATTCCGGATTTGTGTGGGATTACTTCTTAGCCTTTTCTTCTCCTGAATATATCCCACAAGACAGCAGAGGTGGGGGCTCCATACAGATCATATATTTAAGGCACATGACTTCCCCCAAATAATCCTGAGAACTGTAGTTTGTTAAGGGTGCTGCAAATTGGAGTTCTGTAAGGAGTAAACCACGCTTGCCATGATTCTTTGGGGGAAGCCAAATATATATTGTATACATAGCCTGGATCTACCATCTCGATTGCTATTTGCAATAGCAATCATTTCTGTCAGCACTTGCCAATGCAGTGATATCACAAACACTGCATATGCATAAGGAAGGGAGAAGGAACCCTGGCAAACGAAAAACAATGTTCAGGACTGTATGGTACTGGAGTGAGCAATGTGTTCAGCACTGAGAGCAACTTTGAAACAGTGTCGTAAGCCAGAGCGTATAATTTTATGTTTCTTTTTATTATTAAGCATTTATGTAGCATTTTAATTTGCATACTTAATTGTATGCAATTAATACTCTTCACACAGAAGTCTTCATGAATTCTTCAGTTGCCAAACTAGAGATGGTGCACAAGTTGCCCATATTCTAACCTTCTTGCCCTCAAACTTTATATATATATATATATATATATATATATATATATATATATATATATACACACACACACACACACACACACACACACATACACACACACACACACACATACATAAACTGAGTTGGCTGTTACAAAAACTAATGAAGGGAATCATTTAATCATCATTTTTAGAAACTCAGTGGAATGGAAAATGATAGGTGGAATCCAACTAACTCTTTCCAACAGTGCAAGAATTTCTGCTTGCACAGTGGAACTCCCTGCTCCTCCGCCATGCTCCCTACATCTGTTCTGAGGTCCTCCAACCCTCTGGAGCAGATTTCAGGAAGACCCAGAGTATGTGCAGGAACAAGAGCTGGGAAATTCCACATTGCAAGCTGAAATGCACGGACAGAATGAGTTTCTTGGATATTGCCCAATAGGGATAGAAGGATCTTGATTTCTCTTGATTTCTGTCTTACTTACTCTCCATTCACACATCCCTCTGTGCCTCAAACATGATGGTCTAGTGTGAAAACATGAAAATTCAAACTCATTCACATGTGGAAATCCTTACTACAACCGTCAAGGGATGTGCATGCATGTGTGAACCAGTGTAGTCTCACTGAAAACAAATGCAGGCAGAATAATAGGTGTGCTGGGTGAAATTGCTCCAGCTGTGTGACTTTTCGCCTGTCTTGATTCTCTAAGCCATTTCTGTTTTTCAGTTCCCATGTTGTGTGTGTTAAACAAAGCTAGACTAACCTTAAACCTTTCCCATAAAACAGGATGCCGTGGCATCAACAGCATTCATTGTGCATCCCATATCTCCAGGTTCCTGTCAGCTACATGTCACCCGCAATGCAAACACCAGGAAAAAATATGAAATAATAATTTCATACATCATCTATGTGCACGAGCCAGTCAAACATTCAATACAAATTCAAACTGCAACTACACAATAAAGGAAATACCCATCCAAATAATATTTCAAATGATTGAAAGCCTTTTGATTTTGAAGTGTATTCTCTTAAGCTAAGTGGTCCCCAAGACCATCGAGAAAATTCAATTGTTTCATTTTAAAATGTTTCTGCCCAAAATTATATCAAATCCTAATGTCTCGGTAGAAACACATGGGATTGGATTGCTGAGTGGGCGCCTGATGTCAGAGAAGAAATCTAATTTTCCTATGGCATTTGCTCATACTGTCTCAAAATGGATAAAATTTTAATGGGTAATTTTCTGCAGCAGGTCGCAAGCCATTGTGCTGGGAAGATGTGCAGAAGTGCAGTTACTGTGTGGCACGAGGGGTGGGGGTGGGGACTCGGGGAACAAAAGACAGATAGAAACGGGTTTAGCAATATAATTCAAGGCACATAAAGGTATGCATACCTACGACATGTCACAATGTAAAAAGACATGTTTTATACTTCTGCTAATTATAAGAGATTGCTCCTTTCCATTTTATTTACATGTTAAAAGAGCGGCATATATTTAGTCTGGAGAAAAGGAGATTAAGGGGAGACATGATGGAGGCCTTCAAATATCTGTAGGGCTAGGGGGGCTAGGAGATTTGATTCAGTTCACATTTAAAGGTGGATCTACCTGATTCACACATTTTGAAACAAAAACACGGCCATCCTTTGAAATTCGCACTCCTCCGAATTATTCAGTGCCGTACACATAAGTTGTACAAAAATGCATATACACTCTAAAATGCATGTATTGGTGAAAATGGTATTTCAGATGTGCATTGTATCAGGGGAAATTGTTTTGCAAAAATGTGCTGCGATAGGAAAAAATTGCATAGAAACAACATGTCTATTAGCAGAAATTTGCATTGAATGCACATAAATTTTCATGAGCGTTTTTTTAATTTTATCTCATTTTGATTGCAAACATGAAAATGTGGAGCAATGGAGTTCAGGAAGGGGAGCAGGGGGCTGGTGGCTGTTGTAGATGGACGGAAGGCAAGGAAGCTCCTATCCAGATGACCCTGCTTCACATCTTGAGCTTTGTTTAATGGCAAAATCAGGAAGTTTGGCCACCATCACTGTAGTGAAAATAATATCCAGCCCAGCTTCAAGAGACCATGAGAGTGTATGGCCCTGCTGATGTTTCAACTCCCATCACCCTGGAAAGCATGCCAATGTTTGAGCAAGATGGGAGTTGTAGTCTGAGAACATCTGCCTGCTGCCACCTTATTTTTGGTGGCTCTCTTTCTTTCTCTGCCACTGCGGCAGCAACTAGGCCTCAGCCTCCTCGGCCTTCTCATGGCCTCCAGCATAATTCCCCTTTCTGAGAATGTTGATCGTGGTTCTACCTCTGCCCACAGAAAATGCTTATCTGTATCCAGTGATTTTTTTTCTATTAAAAAATGTTTAGGGGCACTCTCATTTTCCTACTCATATTGAAATACTGCCCCTCAATGAGGCCAAACTTAGATTCACAAAATGTTTAGGGGTATGTGTACCCCTGCGTGCCCCCAGAAAAAAACACTGTCTGTATCTTAGTGGTTTTCTTTTTCTTTTAAAACGTTAATAATGTTGCTTAGGAGCTTAGGATGAAAGGAACTCCATAATATATGCCCAGGAAAGGTACTCAGGATTGCAGGGAAGTAGTTTCAGTAAGGTACTAACTTCCACAATAAGAAATCCTTATTCTAGGCCAAGAGGATAACGTGGATGACACAATCATTAGGCAGTTATGTTCAGGGTCATGTCATGCAAAAAATATAATAAAACCACAGCTGATGTCGATGACTCAAAGGTGCTGACTAGTAATGAAGAATTAAAATTTTTAAAAAAATACAGCTATGACAGAAACCACGATGTAAATGGCCTCTTTTTTCCAGGATGACAAAAATGTCATATCAGGGAGGGATGACTTTGCCCATTAACTGTATTAATGTTATCACTTAATATTCACAACAACATGCTTGTTCTAAAGAGTTCTTATCTGACTAGTTTGCCTTCAGAAGATTGGGCTATTCATCATGCAGGGCTTGGGTCATATTAAGAAAACTACAAATGAGCATCCCCAAATGCTTGTGTTAACAGTTGTACTTGTCTTCAAATATATAGGAAAATGTGACATTCTGGAGCCATATGGTACCAGTATTAGTTGATCAACCACAGCGTATTATTTATTAGGAGGTGCATTTATGACATGAGCACTACAGTCAGCTCCATAACTGAATCTACAGTAGCATCTCAATTCTCTGCTTATTAACATTAGGCAGGCATCCTCAGCACAATGCTTTTAGACACCTGCTTAAAAATAAATTATCTCAGCAAGGCTATCCAGACACATAATTTAATTATGTGCACTTGTTTTTAATATTTCCTGATTTAATCTGTGTTTCATTGATACTTGTTTTATATTGTTTTATGCACATTGCAATGTGGTAGCCAATGTGGTGTCCTTCATATGTCTTTGGACTCCCTTAACCCCCGTTCAGCATGGCCAAGGTTCAGGAATGATGGCAATTGCAGTCCAAAAACTTCTGGAGGCCACTAGAATTCGTTTATCTCTGGTGTAGTGGGATGGTGACAATATTAAGCTGTTTATATGGTATTTTTTCCTAAATGAATAATACATCCTGAATATATTTACCTGGAAGCAAGAGTTGTTGTGATGCTAAACTGGACTTGAACAAACAACTCCAGAATGGGTTGCATGGTACTATACTAGGTCATGCTTTGTTCCTGTGACAGAAACCTTTGAGAGCCACATAACAAAAGGCCCAACAGAAGCTGACAAAAGGAAAACTGGACAGAAAACCATAGGCTGTGGATTGCGTAAATCAAAACCATCTCATGCCTTAATGTGGTCTTCACCTAGACAGGTTGAGAAATATCTTCACGAAACTCTTGGCAGAACAAATGCTACTGGGTAACAGAACAAACGCTACCAAAACAAATGCTATTTCCATGCAGTATTTATTTTCCTTTTTAGAAGGCAATTCCTTACCCCAGAGATGCCAGGAGCATCTAGTCTTATACAACTGTCTCCTGTCTAGGTGCAGACAGTTTAACAGTGCCTCCGCTTATACAGTACTTTCAGATGGGTGGCTCCTAGCACTAATAAATCATTGCTGTTCCCCTTTAAGTTACGAGAAGAATTGCAGTGGACTTTCTGGGCTATCAGAAATATTTACACTTGTCTTAACGTTCACTCTACCACGTTGCTGCCACACCAGTGGGCATGACAGAGTTACTGTGGTGGGTGTGGAAGGAGAAGGTGCATTGTATGTGTGTGTGTGTGTGTGTGTGTGTGCGTGCGTGTGTGTGTGTGTGTGTGTGTGTATATATATATATATATTCAAGGCTTGGTGCTTGTTAATTTAAGCATGGCTAGAAACGCAATGTCAGAAAACCCATTGCTGCCCACAAAATTCCCACCACTTCCCTCAGAATGTGAAAAAAAACAAACCCTGAAGCATCACCCCGCAGGATCAGTGCTGCCACACAACAGATGTTCAGTGGCAACATCGATCCTGTGTGGTGCAAGGTGCTCAGTCAAGGTAATTTGGTTAAAAAACCAAATTAAACATTGGCTGCATCCCCAAGCTAATTTAGGACCAGATCTGGGGTGGGTTGGTTCCTGAGTTGGCCTGGGGCAAGTCAGCTTGATTGGTGTGTGTGACCCAGATGTGGGCAAAGGGTAGGGGGGCTGCGAACAGCCCTACTAAATCTGTAGAGTGGGAGCAGTTGTAGACGGAGTACCTAGTAAACATCTCCAAGATGTTCTGGAGATGTGCAATGCTACCCATTCACTAAGCGGTTTTAACATGCCCATTTGGCCTTTAAGAGGGGAGGGAGGAAGAAAAATTAACTGAGTACAAACTTGCGGATTGACAGCGCTGCCGACAGAAGCCCTCTATTTATCTAAAGTGCAGCACACCTGCTGGGCAAGACGACAGCTAAAATATAGAAAAGCTGCTCGGCAAATTTTATTTATAGTCATAAGGCCCGGCGGTAACGCAAGTGACTGAATTTTCTGTTGCATACAGTTTCCTGATTGAACTTTCCTTTTGATAGTTTCTCTCTCACCCCCACCCCACTTCCTATTTTTCCTCAGTTCAGAAAGAGGATTCCCATCACCAGACTCTCTGTGCTGTTCTAATAAAGCTAAGATAAGTGGGAAGCTGCTGCAGAAACATCTTCAGATGGTGCAAATCTCAATCAGGAGTAGGTTTATATATTTTCAGCAACTCCCCCTTGAAAGACTGACATGTGTGGAACTCATCTGAGATTATTTCACTCATTTGGGCCTCCTAGAAATGTTGCTGGGACCCAGGTGGCACTGTGGGTTAAACCACAGAGCCTAGGGCTTGCTGATCAGAAGGTCGGCGGTTCGAATCCCTGCGACGGGGTGAGCTCCCGTTGCTCGGTCCCAGCTCCTGCCCACCTAGCAGTTCGAAAGCACGTCAAAGTGCAAGTAGATAAACAGGAACCGCTCTGGCGGGAAGGTAAACGGCGTTTCCGTGCGCTGCTCTGGTTCGCCAGAAGCGGCTTTGTCATGCTGGCCACATGACCTGGAAGCTCTCGGCCAATAAAGCGAGATGAGCGCCGCAACCCCAGAGTCGGACACGACTGGACCTAATGGTCAGGGGTCCCTTTACCTTTACCTAGAAATGTTGCTATTATTCTTCCTTTTCACAATGCCTATAAAATTCATTTATTGGTGATGGCATTTGGGTGACTGATTAAATGATTGATTGACTGACGGCTTTTAGTGCCTGCTGTGAAAATGTCTTTTTGTTGTTGTGTCTAGATTGCGGTTGCAATCCTAAACCCACTTACCTGGGAGTAAGGCCCGTTAAATTCAACAGGACTGAGTAGACATGGTGCACTGTCAGTCATGCTTAGAGTTGACCTATTGAAATCAGTGGGACCTTAGTCATGACTAACTGAAGTCCCATTGATTTTAACAGGCCTACTCAAAACATGACAAAATCCACACATGACCCACTTTATTTAAATTATGCTGCAGTCCTATACTTACCTGAAAGTAAGCTTTACTTCTGAAGACCGCAGTCTTCATTCTGTTTTAATTTGGGTATGAATATGTTTTCTTGCGCACCACTTTGAAGCAGAAATATGATCTAAATAAATAATCTTTGAGATCATAAAAGTGATCTAAATAAATACACATTCCCTTGAAATTCCTCAGATGTTTCTCCTGGGATGGAGCCCTGGTTTGCTTTGAAATTTGCTTTAGGTGAGAGTTTGGCAGCTAACAAAATTAAGCTAAATAATCGATACCACAAGCCTCTTTACAGTTGGGCATTTCATTGACAAGGTTTCTGGGTAGGGAGGAAAAGGAACACCTCAGACAAAATATCTAAAGGATTTCAAAAAACAGGGAAGTCTGCACCATTCCGGGTAAGTTTTTTTGGACAAAAATGTTCCTGAGGATTTACTAGCAGGCCAAGCTGGTAGTTATATTATTTTTCAGCCTCTGCACTGTTGCCTTTCTATTTCATCCAGACTTAATGTCATTAGTCTTCTTTTGCAGAAACCCGAGCATTCATTTTCTAATTTATCTAGATGATATCCTGACAGCAGCTCCCTTGATCGAGACTTTACCATTTACATATCTCCCTCTGTTAATCATCCTCTGAAATGAGATTTAGAGTAAAAAGGAAATAAATCAATCCTGACTACCTTCATATTGGTAGCATTTCTAGGATCATACCTGTCTACCAGAAACTGGGCTTTTCAGAAACATGCTGCTGAGGAATTTTGTCCTAGTTTGATCTGTTAGCTTTGAGTGGTGTGGATTCTTCCTGGAACAAAGTAAATTGGTCACCTTGCAACGTTTACTCCAATTAATAAAGTATGAGTAAATGATTCCAGTCCCTGCTCCCAAGCTCCATCAATTGATAGTCTCTCTCTGTGTGTGCCATAGAAGGCTTAGAAGACACACCAGCAAGAAAGCAAGAATGACCTCTTACCCAGGGAGTCAACTAAATCCAGTGCCACCTAGTGACTAAACTATATAATGGCATTATCCACAGAGAAAGAGCTTACTAGTTTCCTATATGCAGGTCATTTTCTTGTGAAGACAACATGAGAAATCAGGGCTGGCTGCAGGTTGTTGTTTTTTGTAGGACCTTCGGCACAGGTGGTTTGCGCAGACGTTAATCAGCATGGGTGGCAAGATGGACCTATGCAGAGCCACACAACACAAATTTCAAGGGCTGAACCACTGGCAGACCTACATTTTTGGTGCCCTGAAGCTTGAACTGTTGCGGGGAACACTTTGCAACCAGCAACAAGGTCTGGTTAACCACTGTTATCTTCATCAGTGGGGTTATTCCATGACAGATCACCAAACCTTTACAACATCTGTGCTATTGACTCTCAAACTTTGGGGTTGTTGAAATATATGTAACAAAAAAATAATCAATTTGAGTAGTGCGACACAAATTGGGTCTACTAGACCCAAAATTCTAAAGCAATATACTAATTTCACTTTTGGGGCCCCTCCAAGATTAGGGGCCCTGAAGCTTAAGCTTCATTAGTTTCATAGTAGATCTGTTCCTGGGCTGAACCACATGTCTCCCGATGCTACTCTCTGGAAACAGTCCTGCAGATAGGATTGGAACCACCATTAAACCATACCTGCAACTCTCAATCCACAGAGCTGTTCCCGGAGGATACAATGGTCAGTGACTATGGGAGAGGGTTCTCTCCTGCAAACTATCTGTCAAAAATACATATATCCAAGTATAGACACTCGTTTACCCTCAGATTCAATGGTCTTCCTTCTGCCCTGTTGCAGGGCAGATATGAGGGAATACCTTATGAGGCACGTATCTGCCCTTGTGGTTCGTCGGAAGTAGAAACAAATTTACACGTACTGTTATACTGTAGTTTCTACAGGGATCTACGGCTGACCTACATCTCACCGGTTCTACAAAAGTCCAAGAACGAATCCGATTCCCAATGTCTAAGAGCCTTGGTAGATGATAAGGACCCCGAAATTACGATTAATGTAGCTAAATTTTGTGTATCTGCTATTAAACGTAGGAAACAAGAACTTCTTAAAGGGAACTAGTGGGGGCATGTAAACATCTGATTTTAATTTAGGTTCTCAAATTTTAAATTGATGTTTTATTTGTAATGTTCTCTGTATCCTTTATATGTTCTACTATTTGATGCTGTATGAGTCGAAGCTGGTCTGTGACCATTTAAATAAAATAAAAACCATGGTCAGTGGTATCAAAAGTGACTGAGAGGCTCAACAAGGTTGCATTCCTCTCCTGTCTCCCAGATCAGTTCATAGATTAGGGTGACCAAGCCAAACACAGGTCTGAAGCCAGATTGAAATGGGTCTAGGTCAGGGGTGGCCAACTCCCAAGAGACTACGATCTACTCACAGTTAAAAACTAGCAGTGATCTAGTTTCAGGTCAAAGTTGTTGAGCTTTTTTTAGGGAGGAAAGCCCTGTTTTGGGGGGTACAGGTTGAGCCAAAGTTGTGGAGCTTCTTTGGGGGAAGCCAGTGATCTACCAGTAATCTACCACAGGCGTCCAGTGATCTGCCGGTAGATCATGATCTACCTGTTGGGTGTGCCTGGTCTAGACAATCAATTTCTTCCAAGCATGTCTGAAGCTTCTCAACCACCAGCAACTCCACAACCTTGTCCCCCAAAGGGCACATTAGCCACCAGGCAGTAGTTCTGAATTTTACACACACACACACACACACACACACACACACACTTTCCCCAATTGTAACTCCATTTAGAGATCAATCAATAGCTAGGTGTTTACTTCCTTCCCACCAGGACTCGCTTCTTTTAGCCTTGTTGATGCACAAGAAGCCTAAAACCTGTGGAGAGTTGCTTCTTGCTTTTTCCAGATGTCCCTCCCAGCAGAAACATGAGCTTTCCGACTTGTGGAATTCTCTAAAGTAAGCCCCCATTTCCCCTAGACAGAGACACTTGGAGGTCACAGAGAAGAGCCTCCCTCAGGTTTCTTAGTACATGAAGAAGTTGCTGCTCCACTTCTTCCAGGCATCTCCCAAAACAGAACATACACAATCACCACAGACACTGCTGATAACACAGGAGTCTTTGGAGCAACCATCCAGTTTCAGCAGCAATCCCTTGTATTCAAAGAAATGGGCTATTCTGCTCCTCCCAATGATCTTCTCAACAGGAAACAGACCTTCACTACAGAAGTCCTGCAATTGTTGCAGAGGTTTCTGGGACAGGCTCTCATTTCTCAGTGGGGATGCATGGAGTAGTAGCCAGTGGAATGTGAGGTCCATTGCCTTCTGTTTGGTTTCTTTGCACCAGGCAGTTCTCCCACACCTAGCGCAGAAATAATTTGCTGTGGGAGAGAAACCACTAACCAAGAGCAGTTTTCATCCCAATACCAACTTGGGGGTGAATGGATTTCACCATGATTTTGGTGTCAGGTGAAAGGATTTTCATGGCAACATCCAAATCCTGATTGGTACTCAAACATCAACAGCTTCAATTAACAAAAACATCTGAGACGTGTGACATGCACATCTCATATATTATCCAGCTTGGCCCACGGATCCTACCTTGATATGTAACCCAGCCTAGTTTTTGCAATCAAAATCAGCTGTGGGAAAGTTTAATTTAAGGGTGGATGCAGAACATTAAACATTTGGGATTGTATTCACACACCCACCCACCAAGAAATTCAAATAAATTCTTTCGGGATTGGTGTCTGACTCCCAAAGTGACATGACTTAATCATACAATTAGCATTTGAATCTGGCATAACAATTGCACCTTGCACAGGTGTTTGAATTTAAGTGTGAAAAAAACCTGCCACCTTGGCTGTCAGTCAAGTGGCACATGGGTACTATGACATGCTTCAATCACATTTTGTCACAAAGCCATAATTTGGTTTCATGGCCAACAGCAAGTGTCAAATTAAGCAAGCGTCTTCTCTATGGTGTGTCCCCAAGATCCTTTCATAGTGTTCCCTTTAGCAATGCCTTTCAATGTGTAGTTTTCATTTTGAATGTGAGGGGATGAGAGAGTGGGGCATAAATTCAAGAACTTCAGCTTCAGTGCATGTTCTCACTAAACTTTCCAACACTTCCTGTTTCTCCCTTTAGCACAAACAGGAAGTTTGTGCAATTAGGCGTGCAATTAGGCGATATAAAGGATATATCTCTGGATATTTCTGGATTCGTAGTAAAAAAATTAAAGACAACTAAAACTGAGTGCAAGCTGCAGGTTGTTGAGGGGATCAAATATGATTACTTCATGCGCACCATCCTATGTTTCTTGGAAGAATAGGAGGGTACAAATGCGATATGGAAGTTAAATGAATTATAAACACGCATGTGTTCCAGCTCCAAAGCAGTGAACAGCTGCAGTTCAAAATTCTGACAGGGTATAGGGCAGTATATAAATTCAATAAATAATATATAATATAATAAAATAAAATAAAATAAAATAAAATAAAATAAAATAAAATAAAATAAAATAAAATAAAATAAAATAAAATAAAATATAATAAAATAAAATAAAATAAAATAAAATATAATATAATATAATATAATATAATATAATATAATATTATCCATTTCCATTCCTGTCCATTTTTCATTTCCCCAGTTCTCCCCATTTCCATACCAGCTTGCAATTAATTGTAAAAGTCCTCATGAAAATTCATCAGTATTTTCCTGCAAATTTATCCCAACATGCACATTTTTCTATGTGGTTTTGCCTGGTATACACCTTTTTTGCAATGCAATTCCCCCACCCGTCTTTGTGCATTTGTTTGTCGATTTTTTTCACCAATATATGCATTGTTATGCACACTTTCCCCTAGTATATAAATGCAATTTTTGCACACGTTACTTGGCTTGACAATATTCAGAGATGGGAGGGTTTCAAAGGGTCTCTGTTCATGTATTGTTTCAGAAAGTGTGATTAGTTAGAATCACAGACTCATAGAATTGTAGTGATGGAAGGGACCCAAAGGGGCATCTAGTCCACATCTTGCAATGTATGTTTGCCTTTAAATGTGAACTGGGTCAAATTTCTCCCCCATCCCTAACCAAAGCAGACAAATGCATGCTGCTATTCACCCAAGTGTTGAAGCAACTACCAAAGTCTGACTACTAGCAAGGAAAGAGAAGACTTGCATCTTCTTCACAGGATGAAGAACAACATCCATAACTCCTCAAATCCCTGTTCCCCTGGCTGCAACCATAATAAGTACAGACAAAACACACTGGCTTTGTTGGAATGCATTACTAAAAACCAGCTACAATTATTCTATTTAGAGGAGCGCTTTCCAGTTAAGATTTATGGCTTGTTCATTGCAAGCCATTGCTTGGGACTGTTAATAATGGATAATACTAACTTGCATTTATTTGGAATATTGATGCTTCACCTGCTAGCCAAAGTCCTCCTTGAGGTAGCTCACAATACGTTTAGAACACAACAAATTAGACAAGAGTTACTGGAGAAGCCAGTATGGTATAGTGGTTAGTGTGTCAGACTAGGACCTGGGAGACCAGGGTTCAAATCCCCACTCAACCATGGAGCTCACTGGATGATCTTGGGGCAGTCACTGCCTCTCAGCCAAAGCTACCTCACTTAGCTGTTGTGGCGATTAAATGCGGAGGAGAACCATGTGCAGTTGTACCTTGGTTCTTGAATGGAATCCGTTCCGGAAGTCTGTTCGACTTCTGAAAATGTTCTCAATCCAAGGTGCAGCTTCCGATTGGCTGCAGGAGCTTCCTGCACTCAATCGGAAGCCGTGTCAGCCACGTTGGATGTTTGGCTTCCAAAAAACGTTCACAAACCGGAACACTCACTTCCAGGTTTGCGGTGTTCGGGATCCGATTTGTTCGGGAGCCAAGCCATTCAACAACCAAGGTACTACTGTATACCACTTTGAGCTCTTTGTAAATGCAATATATAAATAAAATAAATAAGGAAGACCAAAGTGTATACAAGTCTCCTGCACCTGCAGTCTTTGTTCCAGCAGCTATTCTGCTGCTTTGAATCTGTGGACCACAGCAGGAGTCAGAAGAAATGCCCCCTCTAATAAACTGGAAATTGCTTCTGGAGCAGCCAGACAGAACATATGGACAAAGGGAAAGAGTACTGCTGAATCAGGCCCTTCTAGGCCAGAAGGTTGCCTCCCACTGTGGTCAGCAAGATGCCCAGTGCTTTTTTTCTTTAAAAAATGTTTAAGGGTACTCTCATTTTCCTACTCATATTGAAATACTGCCCTTCAATGAGGCCAATCTTAGATTCACAAAATGTTTAGGGATATGCGTACCCCTGCGTCTCCCCAGAAAAAAAAAAAAGCACTGAACGTGCCCATGGGAAGTCCACAGTAAGCACATCAGTACTCTTTGCTCATGTTCACTGTGACTGCTATTCAGAGGTATGGTGCCTCTGATCATGGAAGTAGCCTCTCAGATGGAGGCTGTTGCTATTTGTGCCTCTCACACCTTCCAGCTCCTAGTGACAGATTCAAGAGGTTCTGCAGGACCTCCAGTCCTGAAATGTTCAAAGTGATGCTTGCATACCCTCGATTTCTCCGATAAAAATAGAGATATCCTATTCCATATCCACCCAGATTTCCCTGGTGAAAATAGAGGTGTCCCTCCAACATATCTCTGATAAAAACAGGGATGTCTTAACATAACCTCCAACATTTCTCCTATGAAAATAGGGACATCCTAAGGAAAAGTGGGACATTCTGGGATCAAATCAGAAACCAGGACGGCTTCTGTAAATCCAGGACTGACCCTGGAAAATAAGGACACTTGGAGAGTCTGTGCTTGACTTCTGAATCTCTGAGGTCATCTCAGAGAAAATGGCCCTGGTCTGGAAATGGCTCCCTAAGCAGCTAGATGTTAGTCCATTACAGGGTAGGACTTCTCTACCCAAGGTACTGCCTAGTGGGGCTAGTATTCAACAGGCTTCCTGCTAAAGCAGGTGTGTGGAACCCGTGGCCCATTCAATGTTGACGGCCTCCAAATCCAATTAGCCCCTGCCAGCATATCCAGTGGTCCATGGATGTTGGGAGTTGGACTCCAGCAACATCTGAAGGGGTACAGGTTCCCCACACCTGTGGCTCTTCTTGTGGTAGAGACACTGATCCACCAAAAGCATTTTGAAAGTACTTTTTTATATATGCAAGGCAAAGCACCCATTTATATTAATTGCAATATTTTCTTGAGCCAAGAAAGTTTGCATTTGTGACATTTCCTAGGAAAATGGTGTACTTATGGCTTAGCCAAGAATGATCTCCCAGCTTTGTAAAATATCACTGGTTTTTATGAGAAATGGGTTTACAGTCTGATAAATTTACGGTAAACCTTTATCCAATTTCATGTCGTACAAATGGCTGTGTTTAAAACATGTGCATGCTATTTGGTCTAAACCATTAGAAGACTAAAATACTCTGTGATTCCTTTTCAAATTTTCCATCAATTCAATATTCAGGATATATATAGATGGGTTAATCTTGCTATTCAATGTCTTAAAAATCAATCAATATTAATGTGTCTGCTGGGTTAAACTTTTAAGGTCATTGTCTCCCTTCTGACATCTTTAACTACATCAACATCACATTACCATTATAGACTTGTAAAGCAATGTACTTTTACTCTTTTTTTTTTTGCATGATAATGTCTTTTTGTGGTTGAGGTTTTATCATAATTTAAATCATGATACAGCATTTACATATCTTTTGTTTAGTAGAGAGACCCCCCATTTATCACTTTAACAAATGGACTTAAAAGAGGGGGGATTAAAAAAACCTCAACCCAAAATATTCCAATTTATTCTTCAATTGCAATGGTGGCTGCATCAATCTATGAGTAAATTTCCTTAATACATTTGCTATTAATTACAGCCTGATTTAGCTTACATGACTGTCAGGTTGCCATATATTGAAAATTCAATGCATTGTACAAAAATGGGGTGGGAGCTAAATATATTTTAATATTGTTAGTTTAGTATTACTGGAAATATTGGTAGTTCAGCTAACAGAGTCCTGGACCACCTTAAAGGCTATGTACATGATCTAGCCAAAATTAATCCCTTCTTCATTTCAGGGACAAAATTAGGCACCTGCTTAACTCTTTCCTAGCAAGATCTTAGTCTTTAAAAGTGGACAGGTGGGTGGGAATGAACATTCATAGTTTTGCCTTATATATAATTTGGTACCCCTATAGTTTAGTGAAGTTATTCCTGCATAAGGACCATTGCAGCATAATAATGCTACTGCCATAAATCAGGGGAATTACCAAAACAAGGCAGAGATGTGGGCAGGATGGGGCATGGGATTGGTGTAAACTTGCATTATATCCTATACCATTTCAGTCTGTGACCACCAGTCCCATCAATGGTGTGTAAGAAGTGGGAGAATTCAAAAAAGCTGCATCTGTGTGAATGAGTGCCATGACAGAACGGGATATAGTGTAACTCAGCATCCAATCACAGCACAGCATAACCAGTATATATGAATCCTACGCTGAGAGACCATAACATAGATGATAGGGTACACACCCTGGGGCTACAGATCACAGGGTTCTTGTTGTGCACACCTATAGCTCACAATATCACAATACCCTCTGGAGACCAATATCAGGGAGAAAGTGGTTGCAAGTAGAGCCTTAGGGTAGTAGAACAGAGTATGTTTCACATGCTGTAGATCAGTGATGGCCAAACTTCGCCCTCCAGCTGTTTTTGGACTACAATTCCCATCATCCCTAGCTAACAGGACCTGTGGTCAGGGATGATGGGAATTGTAGTCCCAAAACAGCTGGAGGGCCAAGTTTGGGTCATCTCTGCTGTAGATCCTTGACTTTTTTTTTAGTACAACTAGATAGGCCTCTACCCAGGCACTCCAGAGTCAGTCAAGAGGAGTACTGCATGGACCAGTGGTCAGGATCTTAATCAGGTCTTCAATAGAGTAATATAAGTTTGTGTCTTAAATTCCCCCTGACTTCTTAGGATTAGTACCCAAAGACTCACACTTAACATTATGATCATTGACTCCTATAGCCAACGCACTTGGTGCATGCCAACAGGATTGTAGCCAAGTTGGTCATCTCCATTAATTTCAATCGGTCTACCATCGGCTATAGCCCTCAATTTCTGTCTCCTATTGAAACACTTTTCAGACAAATTTCTGAGATGTTTTCACCCAGGCAGAAGCATTCAGATTCATCGTGTCACTTTTTTTTTTGTTTCCAGTGAAATTTGATTGAAATTCCATTGTCAACAACGCACTGTCAGAAAACTACACTTGCCTGAGTGGGATAATCCGGAGTCCAAACGCTGACCAACTGCAATATAATCATTACATTATCCTGAACTCCACTTGCCTACTTTAGAAAACAAACCCATAAATGTGGCAGCTCAGCAGGTCAAAACCTAGTATATGAATGGGAGATGCCTGGTTCCATGGGGAATGCCCAGCACCTGGCTATTTTAGGGGCTAATGGTACTGCTAGAGACTGGAGCAATACCCCCTTCTGGTAAATTCAAGCAATTAAGTTGTTTAAAAAAAAAAACTTAGGCACACTGAGGGGGAGGAAAAAGAGAGAGAAAGAAACCCTGTAGGCTCTTTGCCCAGTAAACTCACAATGAAAAGCAACCTTAATAAAAAGTTATAAATCTCACCTCTGAGCCAACAGGAAATTCAAACGTTTGCATTTGCAGGGGCCAGAGAGTTGCTGAAACAAAAGGTAAGTGTATGTACAAGAAACATATTGTGCTCTGCAAGCTAACAGACAGGTCCTAGGAGCACAAAGGCGCCAGAGTCAAGGGTAGGTGATTTCTAGAATCTTTACCATTGGCTCATGTGGGGCTCATCTTTGCTCGACACCCCACACAGAAAATGTATTTTCTAAAGACACAGGCAGATCCATCTAGCGATGAAGTCACAAACTGGAAGAAAACAAATGCACAAACTTTTAGCCTTCAACAAGAAGAAACGGTGGAGGAAAAAAATTCGCATTTCAAAGTTTTAGTCACGAGGCTGCACTAAAACAGGAGGATATATATTTATATATGTATAATATCTTTGAGACCTGTAAAATGAAAGATCAAAGCAAGGGGCAATGTTGAGTATTATTATTTTTTTATCATCTCCCTGACAAGGGCTGTTAGTTTTAATATACTGGCAGAAATGTTGGCCATTGTGAACTATGTGATTCTAATTTCCTTTTTCGCTGTTTTACTGCTAATACATACAGTGCTGTTGTGACCAAAAAAAGCCAACCTTTTATTGAAAAAAGGCTCATGCAGCAGTGTTCTGTGTTATATGGCTTAAGCCGCATGGTGTTTTCCCTCCACCAATGAGAAATCATAGAATCATAGAGTTGGAAGAGACCACAAGGGCCATCTAGTCCAACCCCCTGCCAAGCAGGAACACCATCAAATGGAGCTGACTTCATTCCCAGTAGTATGCAGGACCCAGAGGGAGTTCTGGGAAAGAACGGGTGAAAATGTCTAATGAAGGCCTGCATTATAAGGAACAGTCAGGCACAGAGCTTAGTGCTGCACATTATGGGAATGGAGAAGATGCAAGCGGGATTTTCATTCTCAATTTTCCACTTCCAGTAGATGTACGAAAAGGTAGATCTCCCACATCGCCTTAGTCAACATTTTCTAGTTATACAATATTCCTTTCTCATTCCTGAAGTGTGATACTATAATAGTACTAGTTACAGGTAGGTAGCCGTGATGGTCTGCCGTAGTCGAAACAAAAATCCTTCCAGTAGCACCTTAGAGACCAACTGAGTTTGTTCTTAGTATGAGCTTTCGTGTGCATGCACACTTCTTCAGATACACTGAAACAGAAGTCACCAGACCCTTATATATAGTGAGAGGGTGGGGAGGGGTATTACTCAGATGGGTGATTGGCTGACTTCTTTTTCAGTGTATCTGAATAGTACTGTATGTGACTGTCCACCCACCTGCCTTAACAGGCCCTGCTGCTTTAAGAACCAAGACAGCTACTAAAAGTATGACGGACAGCTTGGTATTTCAAGCCTGAACCTGCATCTGAGAGGACAGGACCTATCATCGTTTAATACTGGGCAGAAAGTTGCAGGAGTGAAGTGGGGTCAGGCGGTGGCTGTGGCAGTAACTGATATGGAAACAGCAGGTGTCACAGCAGCGAGTGTAATATCTATGGCTCTCCCTCTCTCTATTTTTACCCGTCAGCTATACACAAACAAACAAACAATGCAAAGGCTTTGGACTAAAAGGACCACATTGCAGGTTGGTGCACATGAATGTGCCCCTGAATGAGCAGGAGATTAGATCAGCCAAACTGTGACTGCGCACACAGTTGGGTGTAATTAAAGAACCTGGGGTTGTATGGCGAATGTTTTTTTTGGTATACATATACACAAAGGTGAGCTCAGCTCCAACATATTGAAAGCCAAGAACCCGTATGCCCAAAGATGGAAGGAAGAAATAGTTCTGACAAAGGAAGATTCGCCACTAAAATTAATGGAGTATGCAGAAATGGCGAAACTTACCGGAAGAATAAGATAAGAAATCAAGGAGAGAGACTTTTCAAAACAAAACGGAGAAAATTTATTGATTATTTGAAGATACATTGTAAACAAATCAAAACATTAGCAGGATATAAAAACGTGCAGTAGGAGATAATTAAGGGGAAGATAACGGGGGGAGGGACGCGGGTGGCGCTGTGGTCTAAACCACAGAACCTAGGGCTTGCTGATCAGAAGGTTGGAAGTTCGAATCCCCACGACGGGGTGAGTTCCCGTTGCTTGGTCCCATCTCCTGCCAACCTAGCAGTTCAAAAGCACGTCGAAGTGCAAGTAGATAAATAGGTACCGCTCTGGCGGGAAGGTAAACAGCGTTTCTGTGCGCTGCTCTGGTTTGCCAGAAGTGGCTTAGTCATGCTGGCCAAATGACCCGGAAGCTGTACGCCGGCTCCCTCGGCCAGTAAAGCGAGATGAGCGCCGCAACCCCAGAGTCGTCCGCGACTGGATCTAATGGTCAGGGGTCCCTTTACCTTTAACAGGAAAAAATCGTAAATAGACTTGAATTGGATATGCAGTAATAAAAATATATGAAGTAAGTAACCGCAGAAAGGAGGGGAGGGAAGTAGAGGGGAAGGCAAATTAGATTTGTAAAAAAAATGTTTTTCTTGTTAAAAATATTTGTAAAAGGTGAAAATAAAAAATATTTTTTTAAAAAAGAAAAGAAAGAAAACCAAGACACTGGAGTATTTTTAAAAAGTGCATGGTAAGGTAAAAGGACTAAAAAAAAGTCTTAGATTTGCATGTGCTATGTATGGAGATAAATTTGGATACAATGACTATGATTTAAATAGAAATGCATTACTTTACAGCAGTGTTTCCCAACCAGTGTGCCTCCAGATGTTTTGGGACTACAATTCCCATCATCCCTGACCACTGGTATTGCTAGCGAGGGATGATGGGAGTTGTAGTCCCAAAACATCTGGAGGCACACTGGTTGAGAAACACTGCTTTACAGATGGAAGCCAACAACAACAAGTCACCATAGTGGGAAAGACTGTGGCTATGACCTATGCTCCTGCTTAGTCTGTGGTCAGTTTGAGATCTATTTTATTTTAAAAAGTTGTGAAAATTCATCAGCATTTTAGTGCAGATTTCACTCCGTATACACGCAGTTGCCTGCAAATTTATTGCACACAATGGCAAAATTTGCAACATTTTTACCAAGCACAACTTTCCCTGATATAACCATTTTTGCATGTTATTTTAGTCAATATATGCAATTCTATGCAAACTTTATCCCCCATATATATGCATTTCTTTGCTTCACTGGAGAACTGTAGTGCAAAATTCAGAGAAATGCAAATTTTTGAAGAATGGCTGCATTTTGATTCACATATCATTTTGGAAAGAGAGAAGTGGGTAGGATCACCTTTCAATTTCACTGCCATCCCTAGGTATGGAGAAGGTGGGGGCTGGTGGTGTTGCAGTGGGAAGGCAGGGAAAGCAGATTCTGTGTGGAAAAGTCCACTTATGGATGTTTGGGCCTAAGCCACCGAGTCCTTGTCACAATCCTGTGTGCATTTCATACATTCTTTCATTTTCCATTTTTTTTAAGGAATCCAAAAGCAAAACCATGACTTCCTCAAAGGGTTTTTTTCTCAATTCTTTCTACCTAGGGTTCAATATTGCTCCTTATTTGCCCTGAAATATATCACAGAACTTCTGCATATCCATATTTTGATTATATTATAAACGTACTAAATAGCTAATTAAGGTGATCATAATTTACAATTAAAAAACAAACAGTGATTTTTTTCCCAAAAGCTTTCAATATCTTTTCTTTAATCAGTCAACGTGGCTCAAAATATGCATTCTTTACCCCCCTCTTTTTTCTAGATTAAAGCATTAAAGTTGCTAATTATATTCTCAGAACTAACAATTATTTCTTTACCCTTTTACTACCTTCTTCTGGCAACAAAAAAAAATGTCAGCACTGATTTAATTTTTTGCTATTATAGGATTAAGAGAACTTTCTAAAAGGCAATTAAATGTGCCCTATAGCTATAGTGGCTTTCCTATCTGCATCTAAAACCTCTTCGCTAAAACAACAGAATTAAAAAAATATATATTCAGGCTTTCTGGGCATATTTCTCCCTCATTTTTTTATAAAACGTTCCTTTAGTGATTATCTCCAAAGACAAGTTACCATCGCTGTAAGTCTCTGCACACATCTAGACCTTGGTGGAGGTAGATCTATCATACTAAATTAATAGAAGATGTAACTTAAAGGACTGTTTAGTGCGCTAAACCCTGTTCATGTCACATGCTGGCTCTTCACCTTTGGGAGCCCAGTTCACAATCAGCCGGAGGCCCTAAGTGAAAAGTTCAATAATCTCCATGTGTGCTTCCACTTGATGTATCACAAAATCAATTATTATATGGTGGAGCATTCAGCAACCTATGCTCAGGCAGAATCAAGCTTGAGCTCCCATTGGGAATCCACCAATTATCTAAACACTGAATTATTCTCAGATGAAACAGGAGCACTTGTTGCCAAGAGGAGTTCCAGAACGAAGCCTCATCGCAGGAAGGATGGATCCTGCATATACCGTACTTTTCCGTGTATAAGGCGAGGGTGTTTTTTACTCTAAAATAATGTAAAAAGGGGGGTAGTGCATGGGGAAGACGGGTGATTGGTTGCAGCCGTGAGCTGCGGCTTGTCATTGGCGAATTGGGCAATGGCTTCTTTTGATTTGCTGCTCCTGCAGTAATTGGGTGGGTGATTTGTTGCTGCGTACAGTAAAGGGCTGCTGAGGATTGGCTGGAGCTGCGCCAAGTGGGCGTGCGATTGCCGGCTGCTGTTAGTGAGCGGGCAGAGTTTTGTTGTAATTTGCAATGCTAGCGATCGTGAGTTATTGACTTTCTGCAATTCACCCCCCCCCCAGAAAAAGCTCAACAACTCTGGGGAATCCTCCCCAAAAAAAGCTCTACAACTGTGGGCGATCTCCCCCCATTTTCTTAATTTTTAGTCCCCCCAGTCTTATACAAGGGGGGTGTTATACACGGGAAAATACGGTATTTACTAGGCAACGTTGCTGCTGACAACGGTGTTTTTGTAAATGGTGGTTAGAGAGCGAACTGAGTCGTAGAGGTCTGCCAAGTTAGCAAGGGGTGAGGTGTGCCAGCTTCCTATTGACCAGGGTTTTCCACGTGGCCTAGACAATGCACCCAGCAGTCCTTACCCCCATCACAGATTAAAGATGTGGCAGTTTTGGTTTTTTTGGGGGGGATACACTTCTTTTGCTGAATAATAAACTGGTTTGTTATTGCAATGGTTTTATCTGTTTTTATAACTGTTGGTGGTATTCAACTAAATCAGGACTGTCCAATGCATGACCCATGGACCACATGCAGCCTTCAATGACTTTTTTTTTGCAGTCCTTAGCAACATTTGACGCCTCCCAACAGCCTTCATGCTGCCTTCCCAAAGCCAGGTGAGCGAGGTGCTGGGCTTTGAGAAGGAGGCATGAGGGCTCTGACAGGGTCCTAGAGTCCTCCCACCTCCTTCCCAAAGCCTAGTTAGCACTTTCCCAGCTTTGGGAAGGAGGTGGGAGGGCTCTAGGACCGTGCCAGGGCCCACACGCCTCCTTCCCAAAGTCTGGTGCCTTGTTTACGTAGCACTGAGGCGATTGCTCCATTTCTGCTTGATCCCCTGCACAATGTTCTAGGGCTTCTCCTGACCCTCAGAGCAAATTTAGGAGTGCAGGGAGCACATAGCGGGAAGGAGGGAGGAGCCTCATTGTGCTAGAAGGACTTGTACTGGCTCCTGCAAGGACAACTATTTCTGGTCCTCAGTGTGCATTCATACGTTAGTAGATTTCATACCAAATGCAATTGCTCTTGCTCTAACACTGGATGGCATCAAGTACTGATAGATGCTGCATAAACACCACACATTTAAAATATGTGGCTTCCCCCCAAAGAATCATGGGAACTGTGGTTTTCCCCTCAAAGAGCTTCAATTCCCAGCACCCTTAGCAAACTACAGTTCCCAGGATTCTTTGGGGGAAGTTGTAACGGGCCGGCCCTATGCCAGCGTTTTAAGAGTTAAGTTACACACTATTTGAATGGCAGCTCGCTCTTGGGAGGCGAAACATTCTAAGGTTTAAAAGGAGGGAGCAGCCGTTTGTGTGTGTGTGTGTGTGTGTGTGTGTGTGAGAGAGAGAGAGAGAGAGAGAGAGAGAGAGAGAGAGAGGTGTGTGAGGGAGATAGGTGAAGGAGAGGGAGGAGAGAGAAGAGAGAGGGAGTGTGAGGGTGGTTTTGGTTAGGTTTAGTTAATGCTTGTTAAACTAAAAGAGAACTAAGATATGATGGAACTAAGCTTGTGTACTATGGATTACTGAAACCATTATGCTTTGTGAAAAATAAAGTATTGTTCTTGTTGTGCAAAGAAATATCGTCATCTATTTGGTCCAGCACGTTATATATGCTCATAAAGGAGTGAACTCGGAGAAAAGGCAAAACTGACCTGAGGGGTGATAGTTTGTGTCTTAGAGTTGCACTGAGGAGGGGCTAGCGGGCGAAAACCTTGGACATGCCACAGAGGTGCTAGGAGTGCCTAGTCGACTGATACAGTGAGGGATCCAAAGTGAGGGAGGCGGCTCCTGCAAGGACAACTATTTCTGGTCCTCAGTGTGCATTCATACGTTAGTAGATTTCATACCAAATGCAATTGCTCTTGCTCTAACACTGGATGGCATCAAGTACTGATAGATGCTGCATAAACACCACACATTTAAAATATGTGGCTTCCCCCAAAGAATCATGGGAACTGTGGTTTTCCCCTCAAAGAGCTTCAATTCCCAGCACCCTTAGCAAACTACAGTTCCCAGGATTCTTTGGGGGAAGTTGTAACGGGCCGGCCCTATGCCAGCGTTTTAAGAGTTAAGTTACACACTATTTGAATGGCAGCTCGCTCTTGGGAGGCGAAACATTCTAAGGTTTAAAAGGAGGGAGCAGCCGTTTGTGTGTGTGTGTGTGTGTGTGTGTGTGTGTGTGAGAGAGAGAGAGAGAGAGAGAGAGAGAGAGAGAGAGGTGTGTGAGGGAGATAGGTGAAGGAGAGGGAGGAGAGAGAAGAGAGAGGGAGTGTGAGGGTGGTTTTGGTTAGGTTTAGTTAATGCTTGTTAAACTAAAAGAGAACTAAGATATGATGGAACTAAGCTTGTGTACTATGGATTACTGAAACCATTATGCTTTGTGAAAAATAAAGTATTGTTCTTGTTGTGCAAAGAAATATCGTCATCTATTTGGTCCAGCACGTTATATATGCTCATAAAGGAGTGAACTCGGAGAAAAGGCAAAACTGACCTGAGGGGTGATAGTTTGTGTCTTAGAGTTGCACTGAGGAGGGGCTAGCGGGCGAAAACCTTGGACATGCCACAGAGGTGCTAGGAGTGCCTAGTCGACTGATACAGTGAGGGATCCAAAGTGAGGGAGGCCCTAGACTGTAGGCATAGAGGTGTTTCATCCCAATAGCCCAGAGCAAAGAATATAACTGGCCACGGCAGCTGGACAGGAGCACTCTCGTTACTAGGATACCCTTAGAGAAAAGGGAGATCGGTAGTAAAGTCGAACCTCAAAGGATAAGGTGGGAGGGGATATAAATATATCCGGCACACCTTGAGAAAATTATAATAAAGTAACGGAGAGGCTGACAGACAGAAAGGGGGTCTGTCTAACACTGGATGGCATCAAGTACTGATAGATGCTGCATAAACACCACACATTTAAAATATGTGGCTTCCCCCAAAGAATCCTGGGAACTGTGGTTTTCCCCTCAAAGAGCTTCAATTCCCAGCACCCTTAGCAAACTACAGTTCCCAGGATTCTTTGGGGGAGGTCATCTGCTTTAAATGTACATTAAACTTATGGTGTGTAATGCAACTTCAGTGCATACGAAAAGGCCAGATTCAGGACCTACTAGGCTTAATCTAACACCATCATCAGTGGTGCTGGCACATATTCATGCCTCACAGAGAGCCAGACCGAGAAATTCCCTCTGTTATATTCTCAAGCCTGCACCCCACGCAGGTCATTATGAAACACCTTTTTGCGAAGTTGACAGGCGCACATTAATAACATCGAGTTGTTCCCAACATAACAAATACAAAAATTTAACAGAATTTAATAACATCTTACAAGTGTAATATGAGGGGAGGAAGACATGGGAGCTGTCAAGACTTGGAGGCAAATTGTCTCAAATCCTTTGCTTCTCGACCTTGCAGGAAAACGTGGCCCATATTTCTGTAACCCGTTGCTGGTTATGCGAGGAAGCAAGACCCTCACGTCCAGCTCTTTCCAGTCTTCCTCTTCCAACCTGACACCCAGTGGTGTTTGAGTTCCTACATCACAGGAGGTCTCTTTTTTTGAGGAACCAGGTATTACTGTCTCCACCAGCAAGCTGAATATATAGTTAATCGGGTAGCTGATGGGTCACCAACTCTTGGTGAATTAGGAACTTTACCTGCATATGAGGACAGGTTCTGGTGGACTGAGCGAACGAAACCAACATTGGGTCCAACAGCAAGAAGATGGTTTCTGCATGTGCTATAGAGGGAAGTGAGGGGCAGATTGGCCTCATCAACATGGGAAGACAGCCTATTTAGGAGAAGGAAAACTCTTATCCTAAACTTCTGCTGCCTTGCATGATATTTTAGGGAGAATAAAAGGCTAAGGAGCATACCCTACACAAACCCAGAGTGGAGTCCCTAAGATGGCTGGATGGTGCCTTGTGTGCTTCCTTCCGGCAAGTCCTACAGTCAAGCTGGTGCCAAATTTATTGCTCTGCTTTCCTTTGGGTCACATCAGCAAGGCCAAGAGGGGGGTCTTGTTGTCTGGGCAGCCCAGGACCTCCATACACACTGGCCATGTTTGCGCCCCAGAGAGGTCACTTTGGTGCTGTTAATGATTTCACCCCTGGAGGCGCACTCCATTGTCTCTTGAGACAGATGGATACCAACAAACATAACTGAAGTTTCTAAAGTTTTATTATGTTTGGAAGCTGATTTTCATATACAGTGGGACCTCGACTTACGAAGATAATGTGTTCTGACGCGATCTTTGGTAGTCGAAAACACTCGTAAGTCGAATCCCCATAGGAATGCATTGAGCGAAAAAAATTCGTAAGTCGAAAAAATCCTATTCAAAAATTCGTAAGTCGAAAAAATCCTATTCAAAGCGGCTGCGACTTCCTTTCGGAAGTCGAAAAATTCGGTTGCGGCGCCCATTTTTTTTTCTTCCGGAAGTCATTCGGAAGTCGAAAAACACGTAAGTCGGGTCACTCGTAAGTCGAGGTCCCACTGTACAGTAATTGCAATTTTTAGCAGGTGTGTGTGCTTCCCCCCTCTGTTTTGCTTATATCAGAGGTAGGTCAGGAACCTGAGACTTGAGGGTCAAATGCCACCCCAGACCACTGTATCTCACCCTTTTGGTAATCCCCAGGCCATATTCCCTCAACTATCTTGCTCCACACTCTCCTTGACTGTTTTTGCCTATCTGGAGTGTGTGTGTGTGTGTGTGTGTGTGTGTGTGTGTGTGTGTGTGGAAACTAGCCTACTGTACAAAAGTAACATTTACATCTGTGGCTCCACCCACTTTTGCCTGTGGCTCCACCCCCCATATTAAATTAATCTACCCGCTGTTAAAAGTTAACAGCAGTTGTTCATCATCATGTAGCTTTGCTTGCGATATAATTTTAACATAACTAAGCAGACGTGAAAGACAATTGGATTGTAATTGCAGCTGAATAATTCAAATAGAGGGAGGGAGGGAGGGAGGGCCAGACTGTTTTTATTCAGGCTGCCTGGTAAACTTTCTCCCAAAGCCGCAATAGCAGCACCATGGCTGAATGAGTGAGAATTATCAGGGGAGGGGAACATGCTATGTGGTCAACTGGCAAGTCCGGGGTTTGCACCTCTGACTTTCAATTGTTATTAGAGAATGAATAATCTTTGATTTGGGGCTAGATTTGAACAGGGAACAGCAAATAAGGAATGGGATCACCCGTTGATTAAAATGAGAATCATAAATACACAGACCGGCTGGTTCATTAACCGCCTGCAATTTGTCCTGCGCCTGCGGTCATAGGGGAGTGGTGGGGGAGCATGAGATCATGCATTGGAAACCTCTATAATCATAGCGCACACATCACAAATGAGGCTGTATGATCAGCAACACACATTTAATTCTTTCCAAGAAAGACCTGAACGGCTCCCGTCGTTTCTTTGAGCTAACGTAACTATCTTTAATTTGTAGTCATGAACCCTAGGAACGTTTAGTCAGTTGCTCAGGCGTGATTACTTTTTCTTTCTGATGTAACTCTTTTTTCTTCTTTTCTGCAGTAAATGCTTCATTCCCGTCGTGAACTCCAGCCAGAAGTCCCTCAAAGCTCACGCTTAGTTTACTGCTGCTCGCCAAGGCAGGCTCTTGCTTCACACAACCAGGAATATGCCCATTAGATCCGCAATGAAGAATGATGGGACAATTCAGAGTTCCACAAGCACAGGACCTAATGTACCTGCTATAATTTAAGATGGCCCCTGGGTGGTCGTAAGCCCACAACCTTGATAGAAGGATTTTGAAGACTAAATAAATCTTCCCAAAGAAAAAGAAAGGGTAAGTATACTAAAAGTTATATTACATGCTTTATTTAATGTGCAGCACTCAAAAAAAGGGACTTCCAGGTGGCTACAAAAAGCAGATTTTATTAGAAAGACGGTATTGCACCATGCCTGCCCCTTCAATATGGCTTGGTGGGCTGGACGATGGGCATAAACGGAGAGGTGTGGGATAAAGTAGAAAAAGAAAAAGAAAACCTAAATTTTAGGATACTGAATTGTGCAAAGTTGAAGCTTCAGAAGAAGGTTTGGACCAAGGATAAATAGCCCCTTCAGCAATAAGTGCCTTCAGCATCCCCTGCCCCCATTGCTAGTTTTGCAGGTCCACCTAGGTAGGCAACCTAAGGCCCAGGGGCTGGATGTGGCCCAATCGCCTTCTCAATCCAGCCAGCGGACTGTCCGGGAATCAGCGTGTATTTACACAAGTAGAACGTGTCCTTTGATTTAAAATGCATCTCTGGGTTATTTGTGGGGCCTGCCTGGTTTTTTTACATGAGTAGAATGTGTGCTTTTATTTAAAATGCATCTCTGGGTTATTTGTGGGGCATAGGAATCTGTTCATTTCCCCCCCTTCAAAATATAGTCTGGCCCACCACATGGTCTGAGGGACGGTGGACCAGCCCACGGCTGAAAAAGGTTGCTGACCCCTGACCTAGAGGGTTTATGGGGCCTGGCTCAGGTGCAATTTGGGGAGGCCTGCTGCTGCTCCCTAGAAGAACTTGTGCGTTCGTGTTGAAAGTTGGAGGGCTGAAATATACTCGGAGTCGAGTGTGGATTTCATGCTCTTTATTCAGCTCATAGTAGCGAGGAATGAATGTTCCCCCAGAACGTCTGCTTTATATACATTATTTACACAATGGGCCCCACGTGATTGGCTAATTCCAGGATACTTCTGTAAGCCAATCAGGTTGCAGATTCTGCTGCATTCTGAATCCTATTGTTCTAGGACCAATCAGACTGCTGCATTCTGAATCCTATTGTTCTAGGACCAATCAGACTGCTGCATTCTGGATCCTATTCAACTTAGTACATAACAGGGGCCACATGCAGGAATTACTGCATGCACAGAGTATAAATTATTGTTTGCAGCTCCTCTTTGCCCTGGCACCAAGCAGAATGATAGATTGATTTCATTTTTTCCTCACATAGGGATAAGGAAATAGGGATCAGGATGTGCTCTCTCCAGAGTCTCTCCTCCAAACTCCAGTCCTCTTCCAATATAGCTTTTTTATTGCTTCCAGGAGTTCAGTCTCACAGGTCTTCTGCTTGTGGTGGCCTTCTCCACTCAGCCCTCCAAATGCAGGAGTTTTTGTTTATTTATTGAAAAGGAGAACATTTGAGAAGTCCCAGCCCAACCTACCTTGACCTGGCAAAATTTGCACAGTCCCAAGAGCAGATGACAGTATGTTGGCATAATAAATCCAGTGCCACATCAGAGATGTTTCTACCAGACTATTTTCCCACAGTTCTAGTTGTGCAGCAGAGCATGAGGACGTTTACCATGCAGATGTGCTCTTCAGTGAACTGGGATGTCTCAGAAGGAAAACAGAACCACCGATCTGGTAGACAAGGGGCACACATGAAGCAGAACAGCAGCTTCTTGGTTGTCTTTCCTTCCCTACTATTTTAATTCTCTTTCAGGCCCTGAAAGATTATCGTAGGGTGGGATCACGATGCTATACTTGCCTAGAAGCACTGCTGGAATGGCAATCCTGGGATTTGGTCAGGCTTGCAGTTTAGCAACTCCTGCTGGTAATGAGAGATGAAATAAGCGTAATATAGGACTTTCTCAATAGCTTCTGGGGGCAACACAATTGGGCTAATTAGACCAGTATAAGAGCCTAACTTTACACAATGCCTCAAAGTCTTTTCTCAGGTTCTCTTCTAGTTCTTCATCCCTGTCTACATAAGTAGTCCATATAATGTCAATGGATCAGACTCCCTAATCTATAACATTTGCTTTAGAGTTGGAGTATTTGTATTCTGCTCCTCATGACCCTACAAACACACATTTTGCAGCATCGCTGTAACTTCTACCACTACTAGGTAAAGGTAAAGGGACCCCTGACCTTTAGGTTCAGTCGTGTCCGACTCTGGGGTTGCGGCGCTCATCTCGTATTACTGGCCGAGGGAGCCGGCGTACAGCTTCCGGGTCATGTGGCCAGCATGACTAAGCCGCTTCTGCCGAACCAGAGCAGCGCACAGAAACGCCGTTTACCTTTCCGCTGAAGTGGTTCCTATTTATCTACTTGCACTTTGACGTGCTTTCGAACTGCTAGGTCGGCAGGAGCAGGGACCAAGCAACGGGAGCTCACCCCGTCGCAGGGATTCAAACTGCCAACCTTCTGATCAGCAAGCCCTAGGCTCTGTGGTTTAACCCACAGCACCACCTGTGTCCCCCCTACCACTACTAACTGGGTGCTAAAAGTGGCTAAAATTCTAGTGTAACTATTTTCGTGGCACTTTGGGCTCACAGGCAGGGCTGTGTGCCGTCCACATTTTATGCAAGAGCGTGGCATTGCATGCAGAATTTGAGTTCCTGGACTCTCAAATTTCATTTGAAAGGAGAACAAGTTTCTAGTCCTCATGGCTGCAAACTTGTTCTAAATGTGTAGGCAATGCCTTGTGAGAACTTAGAAACCCAGTGGATGAATGAATAAAAAAATGCAGCGGTCAGAGAGTGGGGTTTTAGTGCTTTGCATGGCTTTTTGTCCTCCTGCATGCCCAGCAAAGCAGAATTTGTGCAACTGTGCTTAATTTGCATGGTGATGACAGAATTCCAGCCTTTTCAGAATAAATTTTATTGGGGGGGGGGTTCGGTCACAAAAGATGCACTGCCCCCAGGTTTCCCTCTTGGCCCTAAATGTTTTCAGGGCTCAGACTGCTGGAAGAAGATTCTGTCTGCTGTAAAGTCGAAGGACACTTACAACTACTTAAAAGCCGCTTGGCATTATGTAGTATGTAAGAGATTGTAGCAACAACAAAGGAGATGGCAGAACATTTATTTATTAGGCTTTTTCTCTCCAAAGAGTTTGGGGTGCCATATGTGGTTCCCCTACTTTATCCAGTACATTTCCGAGCACAATTCAAAGTGTTGGTGCTGACCTTTAAAGCCCTAAACGGCCTTAGTCCTGTATACCTGAAGGAGCCTCTCCACCCCCACCGTTCAGCCTGGACACTGAGATCCAGCACCGAGGGCCTTCTGGCGGTTCCCTCACTGCGAGAAGCAAAGCTACAGGTAACCAGGCAGAGGGCCTTCTCGGTAGTGGCGCCCGCCCTGTGGAACGCCTTCCCAGCAGAGGTCAAAGCGATAAACAACTACCTGACATTTACAGTATTTTCCTGCGTATAAAACTACTTTTTAACCCAGGAAAATCTTCTCAAAAGTCGGGGATCGTCTTATACGCCGGGTCGTATTTCTTATACGGCGAGTATATCCCAAACTCTATATTTTAACTGGAAAAGTTGGGGGTCGTCTTATATGCCCAGTCTTCTTATATGCCGGAAAATACGGTAGATATACCTGAAGGCAGCCCTGTTTAGGGAAGTTTTTAATTTGTGATATTTTAATGTATTTTTATATTTGTTGGAAGCCGCCCAGAGTGGCTGGGGAGACCCGGCCAGATGGGCGGGGTACAAATAATAAATTATTATTATTATTATTATTATTATTATTATTATTATCATCATCATCATCATCATCATCATCCTCACAATGACCCTGTGAGGTTGATTAGGCCAAGAAAAATGACTGGCCCAGGGACACTGATGGAGCAACCCAAACCACCCTTCTTCCAGGCTAGGTGGTGATGGATAAGGTGGAGATTTTCTATGCCCAGCTCTCCTGATTTAGTTGGCCTCCTACTACTGACTCCTTCCAATAGAGGGGCACCAGCATCTGTTGGCTCTGACCTTCGCCTTCTGCCCACTGAAGGACATGTGGACAGGTGGGAGTGTTCTAGCAAGATCCCCACTGATGTGAACCAGCAGAAAGCCTCCAAATGGATCGTTCCAAGGGCAGAAAGTGGGCAGGGCTGAGTCAACCAGAATCTGAAGGATCTCAAGCTGTTCTCAGTACAGTCACACAACAGCATCAGCTCCCGTTGTCCTGCCCACCCCGCCCTGTGGCCACCTTGAGTGGCAGAGCTGCAGGTGAGTCAGTGGCCCCACCGTCCTGCAAAATTTTGTCAGCGGGAAGATTTAGGATTTCACCCTTAGTGAGGTTGATATCTGAGGAGGGATTTGAACACGAGCCCCTTCAGTCAAAGTCCAACCCTTCTAGTCACTACACCAAACTAGCTCATTCACGCACAGGTCTCTGATATGACAACACGGGTGGATATAATTAACACGTACAAGTACCAACATCAATTACATTCAAGTGGGCAAGGATAATGCAGATATTATAATCATTCTTCTTGCTCAGCTGCTGACAGCAAGCAATGGTCAGGATGAAAACTACCTTCCATGTTCAAGGAGAAGCGTTGCTTTTAATTGCGCCAAATAATTTGTGTTGCTCTGCAAATGCTTCCTTCCAGATGCATCATTCAGCTTCTTCTTCTTTTAAAAAGGATCCATTCTAGGAAGAAAAAAAAAGACCTCAGCATAATTAGGAAACAATCACTGTGTTTTTCTTGCTGTCCTATTTTTTTTCCCTTCACTTTAAACTGCTTCATTGACTTTAATTAAACTTGCCCTAGGCTTATGAGCCTAGCAAACTGCAGAAACATTTTAAAACAAAAAACCCAAAAAATAACCAGGTTGGTTTTTCTTAGAAGGCCTTCTCCCCGACTCCCTCCTTTTCTTCTTTCAAATTTGCCCAACTAGCTGAACATATAAGTTTTCATATCAAGGCCGTTTCAAGCCATTTCCTGGAGAATGCTGATGTCCTGCCTTGTGTTTCCACTACAGACAGAAATCTAGTCGTACTCAAAACTCTGTGTTCACATATTAGCCACTGTGCAATGTCATCCATGCATGTGTGTTAATGTAGCCGTATATGTCACATATCACACTGTGATCTACTACATTCCACTGTGGTATCATCCTACAAACACATTAAGAATTACAAAAACATAGCAGCCTAAATCTAAATACTTGCAGCCCGAACATTTCTGTGGAGTATGACGGTAGACATACCCTCCAACATTTCTCTGATGAAGATAGGGAAGTCCTGTTCAATAATAATAATAATAACAATAATACTTCAGCCCCAGCCACTCTAGGTGGTTTCCAACATATATAAGAACATAATATAACATATAATAATAATAATAATAATAATAATAATAATAAGAAGAAGAAGAAGAAGAAGAAGAAGAAGAAGAAGAAGAAGAAGAAGTTATTATTTATACTCTGCCCATCTGGCTGGGTTTCCCCAGCCACTCTGGGCGGCTTCCAACAGAACATTAAAATGCAGTAATCTCTTAAACATTAAAAGCCTCCCTAAACAGGGCTGCCCTAGATGTCTTCTAAAAGTCTGGCACTTGTTTTTCTCTTTGACATGTGGTGGGAGGGCGTTCCACAGGGCGGGTGCCACTACCGAGAAGGTCCTCTGCCTGGTTCTCAGTAACTTAGCTTCTCATAGTGAGGGAACCGCCAGAAGGCCCTCGGCACTGGACCTCAGTGTCCGGGCAGAAGGATGGGGGGGTGGAGACGCTCCTTCAGGTATACTGGACCGAGGCCATTTAGGGCTTTAAAGGTCAGCACCAACACTTTGAATTGTGCTCGGAAACGTACTGGGAGCCAATGTAGATATTTCAAGACCGGTGTTATGTGGTCTCGGCGGCCAGTCCCAGTCACCAGTCTAGCTGCTGCATTCTGGATTAGTTGTAGTTTCCGGGTTACCTTCAAAGGTAGCCCCACATAGAGCGCATTGCAGTAATCCAAGCGAGAGATGACTAGAGCATGCACCACTCTGGTGAGACAGTCCGCGGGCAGGTAGGGTCTCAGCCTGCATACCAAATGGAGCTGGTAGGCAACTGCCCTGGATACATAATTAACCTGCGCCTCCATGGACAGCTGTGAGTCCAAAATGACTCCCAGGCTACGCACCTGGTCCTTTAGGGGCACAGTTACCCCATTCAGGACCAGGGAGTCCTCTACACCTGCCCGCCTCCTGTCCCCCCAAAACAGTACTTCTGTCTTGTCAGGATTCAACCTCAATCTGTTAGCCGCCATCCACACTTCCCTATAAAGGACTGCCTCCAAATGTGTTCTTACCTCCTTGGCTGGAGGGTCACATAACCCATACCCTCCAACATTTCTCCGATGAAAATAGGGACATCCTAAGGAAACGCAGGACATTCTAGGATCAAATCAGAAAATGGGGTGGCTTCTGTAAATCCAGGACTGTCCCTGGAGAATAGGGGACACTTGGAAGGTGTAGGGGGCCTGCCAAAGCCCAGGTCTCTGCAGATGGCTCACTGGTGACTTCCAGAGCCTCCTGGCCTTTTGGTTCATCCTCCTTGCTTTTACTGCCATCTCTTGGGATACCAGCAGTGGCAAGAGGAGATAGAGCAGCATCAGTACTGTTTTTAAAACTCTCTTTAGCTTGTTTATATGTTTGTAGGCTTGTACGCTGCCTTGGCACACTTGTAGAAGGCGATTCACAAACAAATCAATAAATCATATGTATCTGTAATCTATCCATTGGTTGTCCCAAGAGTAGACAACCGTTTTCCAGTCTATATGCTACATGCAACGAACAGGAGACAACACTGAATTCCTTCTATGCATTTTGCTCCGAGACGGAAATTGCATCCACCTCTGGGAGAGAATTGTGACAGCTTTTAACAGCCCACACTACAACAATTAGTGATAGGAAAAACATCATATCCCAAATGATATTGCAAAGGGAATTTATGTAGACAGAAGGCAATTATCTAAATTGGATTTTGGAAAGGACACTGTGAATAATCATATGGAAAACGCCATGGGATCTTTCATAACCCTAGGTGGTCAGGATTTGTTCTTCAAAAATATTAGCTTATGACAGATTGCTCTTAAAGTATCCACTAGGTTTCTTTCCCTTGACTTTTTCATTTTGCTCTTGAATCAAAAACTGCTGCGGAGTGCAAGTATTTGAGCTGTAATTGGATCGCCCCGTACAAAGAAAATAAAGCCACCAACACTCAGCCCAAACTGCGGAATAACAGGATTATTTGAATAAATTATGCCAATTGGCACCCTTTGAAGAATCACAAGGCTAGCATTTGTCCAGGTCACGTAAACCACTTCTAACTCTCCTCCTCCCTGGAGTTTGCATAGTTTTGCTAATCACAAAGTAAAAAAAGATGGAAGCAATCACAAGACAAAACTAATTTTGCAATCCCCTTTTGTCCATTTCAAGGCGACATTTATATTTTCTTCGCTTTTGTTTCATTGCTTTGCTGTTGCTATTCAGTTTTCGATGTAGATGCTGTCACTGTGAGCTAGCCATAGAGGTTCATTATCTGGAACCACAACCCCAATTTCCTGTCTTTTCTGGTTTAAATACTATGCATGTAGATTTAGAATACCTGCACAACCAGATCTGAATTTCCCTGTGAGTGTGATACAGCACATCTGATGCCATCTCTGTTTGCACCTAGGGATGAGCGAATCTGTCCAGTTTGCTTCCTCTTCGTTTCTTATTTCCCCAGTTTCAAGTTAACTCCTCCACATTTCCACATCATTTAGTGATTTCTTTTAAAGTCCTTATAAAAATACAGTAGCATTTTGGTGCAAATTTCTCTGAATAAGGCACATTTTATCTGTGCAGGCTTGCCTAATATACAATTTTTTTTTGCAAAATGATTTCCCCTAATATAAATCATTCTTGTATGGCTTTGTACATCATTCCCACTAATTTAGCACACTTTACTTTAGCATATGCATTCCTTGCTTGGCTGGAGAACTGGATTGCAAAATTCAAAGAAGTGCAAATTTCAAAGGATGGCTGTGTTTTAATTCACATCTTGCTTCAGAAAGTATGAATTAGGTAGCTTCAGTGCTTTCCCCCCTGGGGGTACTCAGGGGTACGCATACCCCTAAACATTTTGTGAATCTAAGTTTGGCTTCATTGAGGGGCAGTATTTCAATATGAGTAGGAAAATGAGAGTACCCCTAAACATTTTTAAAGAAAAAAAAAGCACTGGGTAGTTTCACTTTTAAAGGCAATGCGAATCAAAAATGTCCTCCATCACTATATATACCACTGCCCATGTACGGGTATATGGTTACAGGTGTGCACTGACCACAAGATTCATTTTAAACCTTGACTTGGTACTTTGGAAAGCCAAGCCATCTATTTTTTTTCCTGAAATCATTTTTATTTGATTTTACAATACAAAATTTTAAAAATTCAAAAACATAACCATATACAGAGATTCCTCTGAATCTCATGACTCCCCCTCCCCGCCTTTCCCCCATCTCAATCCAACATCCTTCAGAGGCTACCTAGTTACCTGAGGGTCCAAACCTGCTTCGGGTAAAACAACGCTTTGTTTTCTTTCCCCTCAGCATTGTTATGGGAAATCAAACAATGGCTATAACTTTCACCACTTTTGACAGAAGTAGATGTTTTTTGTGCCAGGCTCAACTTTTCTTTTTTCTTTTTAAAAAAGGAGCCATCTATAACTTATGTGTTTGGGCAGAACTGGATGAAATCTGAAGGCATGTTAGACCCTTATGAGGGGAAGAATCTCACACTCTCAGAGGGAGAGCAGCAGTGTGGAGTTGAAAGGGACTCTAAGGGTCATCTGGTCCAATCCCCTGCAATTCAGGAATCTCAACTCAAGCAAGCATGATAGATGGCCATCCAACCTCTGCTTTAGCTACCCCTCCCAGCTTGATATCTTCAAATGTGATGAGCATCCTCTCAATTCCTTCATCCAAGTTGTTTAGAAAGACGTTGAGCAGCAATGGGCCCAAGACCGAACCCTGCAGCACCCCATCTGCCACTTTTATCCAGGATGAGGAGGAACCATTAGTGAGCATTCTTTGGGTTCAGTCAGACAACCAGCTACAAATCCACCTAACAGTTGCCATTAGTCACCCATCCCATATTTTACCAGCTTCTCCTCAAAACCTTTGGAGCAGGCATCCCCAGCTTTCGGCCCTCCATATGTTTTGGACTACAATTCCCATCATCCTTGACCACTGGTCCTGTTAGCTAGGGATCATGGGAGTTGTAGGCCAAAACATCTGGAGGGCCGCAGGTTAGGGATGCCTGATTTGGAGGTTCAAAGGTTCCCGACACCTGCCTTATGGTGAGGTAACAAGGGGAATTTTGCACCAATTTTATGAATCTAGGGTTGTGTTTTAGTGAAACCTATTTTCCTGCAACTTATCTAGGAAGACTTATGATGGTCTTTCCTCCTGATATTTTCCATTCCATGTTATTTACATTTCAGAACCCACTCAATAAGTGTTTGCAGCAATGGATTGAGATCCAAGTAGCCTGTCCAGTTCCTCTTCATTAATGAAAGAATGAAGGTTATTCTTTTTCTAAGACCATCCATCTGGGCTGAGGTCCATTTATGCAGTATTCATTCCATGCCTTGGCTTCAAACAAATACAATATTTTTGTAAGGCTGGAAAATCTGCTCCACCTAAAAAATGGCTTGGCTAACATTACTATTTTTAACTTAGGTTCCTGGGATAAATATTATTCTGTAAAAATTCGTTAGCAAACTACTGAGCTCTTTTAACAACAAAAGTTTTTAGGGAGAAAAATAGAGAATCTTTATTCTTACAGTTTGTCCATTTTGATTCCCAATGCCATCTGTATAGCTTCCAGCTTTTCCCATTATTTAATGTGTTATGTGGCTGAGACCACCTTGAAACTGACTCCCTCCTTGTATTTAAATTACCTCTTTTGTATATTTAGTTTTAGCTATCCAATCCACATGGTAAAATGCTCCTCTATGCTTAATATCCTGTGGTTTTTAATCTATATTTAAACCTCATCTTGCCCACTGATCTTACAATATGTTCAGGGACATAAACTTGAAGTCTCCTGAGTTTATTAAGCATTTAGCTATGCTGAAAAACCTCTCACCTGGTTTTCACAGGGTGTTTTTTTAAAATGCTCTAAGGACCTGAAATTTAGAAACAAATATTTGTTAGCAAATAAGAATGTGAGAAAACCTTCTTGCTCCATATATACACAAATACTACTACTACTACTACTACTACTACTAAGAATAATCTTTCAGTTTCATACATCTTTTTTAAGACACTGAGTACAAGTATTTTGTCAGCATATTACCATTGCTGGCTACCTGATCTCCATATATTTTATGAGGCCTAACTTTTTATTTGACTAATGACAGCAATAATATCACTTAGAACTGAGATTAAACACACAAACTTTGTTGTTGTTGTTGTTGTTGTTGTTGTTCAGTTAGTTAATTAAATTTATATACTGTGCTTTATCAAAAGACCCCAGGGTAGTGTACAACATTAAGAACACATTACTGAGCATCAGTAATAAAAAAACATAATAAAAAGCACAGTAACAGATAGCATAACAATAAAATAATCATAACAACAGCCCCCACCCCACAGCTTTAACAGGCCATAGATAATTTAATGGCCAAAGGCCTGGGTAAAGAGGAATGTTTTTGCCTGGTGCCTAAAGATATGTAATGATGGTGCCAGGCAGGCCTCTCTGAGGAGACCATTCCACAGGCAGGGGGCCACCACAGAAAAAGGCTTGTACTAAAATGCCCCGGTTCAGATCTAACAGACCTTTTTCTGCAATGTGGGGTCACTAATATTGATTCATGTACATAGGCCTCAATCCTATATCCATTATCTCAGTCCATTGAATTAAATGGGAATTACTTCTGAGTACGCATAGGGCTGCCCTATAACTTACTGAAGCCGCCCTCTTATTTATACACACCCCACTGGGAGTTCAGTTTAACTCAGTGGCACTTTCTTCCCAGTAGGCATGTATGTGATTGTCCTGTGACTTATTTTAAAAGATGCTCTACATCTAGACCATAATCCTCTTTCCCATAGTGGCCATCTAGATGCCTCTGAGAAGCCTGGAATCAGGCCACCAGAGCAATAACTGTTGTACCCTAGCAGCTAGGATTCATGACTACTAGCTATAAACTCCATGAATTCATATAAACCCCCTTTAAAGCCATCTAAATTGTGGCATCAAATTTCACAATTTGGTTATGCTCTGTCGGAAAGGAGTGTGTCATTTTATGGATCTCCTACAACTTAGCTTTCTTTTGATGATCCCAGGTCCTCATAATTTGAGAGAAGAAGAAAAACACCTCTCTGTCAACTTTCTGTACTCTATGCATTGCTTTATAAATCTCTAGCATGTCATCAGAACATAAGAAAAGTCTGCTGGATCAGGCCAATGGCCCATCTAGTCCAACATCCTCTTCTCAAAGAGGCCAACTAGATACCAATGGTAGACCACTAAGCAGGATTCGAGCACAAAGACCCTCTCCCCTCTCCTCCAACTGGTATTCAGAAGCATCACTGCCTCCAGCTGTGGAGACTGAGCATAGCCATCAAGGCTAGCCTTCTACAGCCTTCTGCATCATGAATTTGTCCAATTCTCTTTTAACACTAGGTTGGTGGCCATCACTGTATCACATATCCCCACTAAAAAGCCCTAAATGTTGTAAGCTTTAATCATAGGGTTGTTTTCCAGCCACTGCCCCCGCCACAATTTCCACCACCCATTTCGTCACCTTTTTCCAGGGATGGGGATGGGTGGTCTCCTGCCACAGTTTTTAAAGATGTCAATTAATGAATGGATGGTCATCATAATTGTACAAAGGGCCACACTTCCCACCATATAATCCATAGCATAGTGCTACAGATTGGATGCACAACCAACCAATGGCTTGGTTAATGGTAGGGAGGCAGCGTTCTCTCACTGTGGGTGGCTGATCCAACCCCTGATTCAGGAAAGAAGTGTACTTCAGAGGTTTGCTCCAGTTGGTTCCATGCTCAGCCATTTCAGGGCATCTTAGGCATCGCTTTTTTAAAAATAAAAAAAGAGTAGTTTGTGTGCCGATGCGTTCTCTTTTTGTACATGGAGGGAACAATCAAAAGGCTTTCAATTTACAAATTAACTGCTGCCCAAAGGTTTTACAGAATGCTTCTCGTGACAGATGTACATGCTGCCTAACAATAAGAACAGGAATTAATATGTCACGTAATAAAAAAAAACCACCTATCCAAAGCACAGACTGTGTTATCTTCATTCCCTATGCATAGAAATCCCAGCACTAATGCAAATGGAAAAAAAGGGAAAGGAAAGAAGTCCATTAGTTGATTTGTTAATGCACATAAGTGTCAACAGGTGTGATCAAGTGTAAAGAGGAAAATGTCGCCAGTGCATTTGGGCTGTCAGAGAAGACAGACTTCCTGCAGGAGCCTTAAAAGTAAAGTTAAAATTGAAAAGTTGCTGAAACCCTCTATCAGCTGCCACCTTACAAGTATTAGATGTCTGATTTAAGGCTGGCCGTCTGCCAGCGACATTTTTAAAAGCTAGAAATGTGTGGGTACAAAAATACCTGCACTTCATTCTGGCACCTGAGCATTTAGCCCTGTATATTTCATGGAAATGTCCTCTTTGGGGTTGCCTCTGACCTGGTTCCTTTCTTCTCCAAGTTGTCACTAGTGGTGTCTAGCTAGATGCAGTACTATGTAGATGTATCCATCATGCACAAAAACTTGCTGTAGAATTATTATTTTTTAAATCAGAATATAGGGGGACTGCAATGTCACCATTTTTTTCCTCAGTAGGAGTTAAACCTCATTTATTTCAAAGGAACAACTTCCCAGTAAAACATACCAAAGCCAGCAGATTGTGTTTTATTATGTAAATGCAACATACAGAGAGAGTGAACAAAATAATGTGGACATGAGGAAAGTGCCTTAACAAACATACCCCAGTATCCTCATCCAACCAGCTTCTCCTGCTTTTTCTGCTGTTCTGGGAGGGCTGTGGCCAAAGTTCCTTCCTCTGATTGTTCAGCAACAGTGATTAAGCATCCTTAGCATTAGTGCTGCCTGCTGAGTGTCATACATTGGAGTTGCCTCCATGTTTTGTGCCCTAACTTTCTTCAGTATTGTCTGAATGACTTACTTTTGTTTTAAATGAAAGCTAAGAACCTGGCCCCTTGCTAAGGTATGGTGCATGTGTCCCCCTGTACCTCCCCTGGCAGCAACCCCTGAGATTTAATTTGAGAGGCAGAAATGTGGTTAGAGGATGAGGGCAGTACAACTACTGCCATACTGCTATTCTAGGACCCACAAAAAGCTGGAGCCAACCCTGCCAAGGGACAAAGATATAAAACTAGGGATCCCTTTTAAAATAAACAACACCCAGAGAAACTAATGTGGAGTTGGACATGGAAAGTAAATAAAAAAGTAGTGGAACTGATAAATTAGATGACGTATAGGTCCATATGATATAATGCATTGAACTAATAATTGCAGTATATAGCACAAAAATAAACAGATTGATTTAACGTGTGCAACTTTTCGCTCTCTTTATAAACTCTAGTAATGCAAGTCTAATTCATGACTGCTCAGGAATAGGTTCTATGGAGCTCAATGGGACTTACTCCCAGGTAAGTGGGATTGCAGCCTTGCTCTTGTATTTAAGAAATAAAACAATTGTCTGCTATTTGGCCTAAGTAGTGTGGATACTTAGAATGGATAGTACAGCCTCAGCCCACACTGCCTCCGCTAGTCTCCACAGAAATAGGCTATATCACAAAATCAATACCTATTTATTTTAGCACTTAACTAGGGCATGACCTAAAACAGAATTGTTTTTCTCCACTGTAATATGCTGTTTACAAAGCTGAAACATGTTTTCATATTTCATTATTCAACTGAGGCAGGATAATGGACTGAAATTCCTAGCAGCCCTGGATACAAATTTACCTCAGAAACTAATATTTCCCGACATAGGCCTGAAACTCAAAACTGAACTATCCTGGCATGACACCATGGTAGTCACATGCTGACAAGTCATATGCCTGGTTGCCAGGTGTTGCTAAAAAAAGATTTCTGAATTCTAAAAAAAAAGATACATGAATTTGCAAGGGGGGATAATGGTGACTCTTCAGCAACTTCTTAGGGTATATCCACAAGGTTCTTTGTAAGTTAATTAAATTTATTCCCTGCTTTGCACAGCCAAAGGAAGTCCCAAAGAAACTTATAGAAAAGTAAAACAGAGAAATCCAATAGACAGTAGAACATCAGAAAACAATATAAGTGTGCCATTTTATTTTATTTGGCTATGCTCTGTGGGAAAGGAGTGTGGGAAACCTCTCAAAGAAAAATGGCTGTGAGCTTCAGGGGAAGCAGCCTTATATAGGCTTTCCCCTCCCCTCTTCAGCAAGGGATCATGGGACAGCTTTTTCCCATGAGCCCATCACACAGAGAAGATACTGGGCAAAACCTTGCCCAGTATTTTGCTGCAGTCTATGGGCCACAGCGCCACTGGGCAAAGGTGTCTCATGTTTATTGGGCAAAGAACAGGGTTTGTGGGAGCAGCTGTTCTTTGGGGAATGATGACATTCTGGTAAACTCATTACACAATGGATGTGAACGTCAATGGGGTTTGGGCTTGGCTCATAATAAGACGGAAATGTTTTAAACCCTTAAGTTTGCCTTTATGAATGCCTCCTGTTCAAAACCTGGAACCATCACTAATCATAACCTGTTTCTGAAGAAGTGTGCATGCACATGAAAGCTCATACCAAGAACAAACTTAGTTGGTCTCTAAGGTGCTACTGGAAGGAATTTTTTATTTTTTATTTTGTTTTGACTGTTTCTTGGGCACAGCGATGGGCAGGTTCCATCCTACGACCTCAGAATTCCATGAATTCCCATTCTGCCAGTGCTATGCTAGTATCACGTAGCCATGCTGATCCTGTGTCCTGCTAGAAGCAAAGCAGAAAGCAGGGGTGCCAACTTGAATAAAACATTAGGGGGGCTCAAGTAAGCCCCAACCCTCATAATCAACCACCAGATGTGGTGCATGCGCACCATTTCAATGGGAATGCCCATCAACTTTGGGGGATGGGCCCCTCAAATATTTTATGGGAGGGCCCCTAGCTGCTGGCTCTTATGGTAGAAAGCATGATAATTATAGCAGAAATATGTCAGATGTATAAGAAACTCAGAGTGTCTCCTGTAACATAGCCTTCCATGGCCCAGTGGTTAAGACAGGTTCCGAGTCTTGATGCTATATTAGGGACTACTTATGCACCCTATTTCCTCTGCATTACGAAAGGCTGTGCAGATTCTAGACTGGTGTCTGGATGTAGTGGTGTGCTGGATGAAGCCTAATAAGCTATGGTTACCAGATGTCCTCGTTTCCTGGGGACAGTCCCCGGATTTACAAATATGTCTCCGGATTTCATTTAATGTCCCCGGATTTATATTTTAAGTGTTGTAGATTTATTAGTAGGGAATGAATGTTGCGTGATTGGTTCAATGGCACAAGACCCATCATATGGGGACTTCCGGCGAGGCAAAATGGTGGGCGCCACAGCAGTGAGCAGCTCCTGAACCCAGCCAGAGCCAGCTGTGCTACGAGGCTGGCCCTGGGCTGCTGAAACTGCCACTGCTGGCACCACTGCCGAGGGGGAACTGGGACGCCCGGCGTGTCAACGGGGGAAACCGCTGACCCCCCTTCCCGTGACCCAAATTGAGCCGGGAGCAAGAGCACCTGGCCATCCGGTCAACTGCCCAGCGGCGCTCCGGGGCCAGGAAAACCCCGGAGCTTACGCAGGGCGAAGGAGGAGAGAAGAAGGAGAAGGAAGAGAGAGGAAGAGGAAGGAGAAAAAAGAGGGGAGTCTCGACTTTGCAGCACCGCTGCCACCGCCGCCGCTGAGGAAAAGAGGTAGGAGAGCACTGGAGGGGCAAGAACACGTGGCCGAGCCCAGGCCCGACCTGAGCCTACTCCACGGCAGCTAGTGCTCCAAGAGAGCAGGGCAGGGCCCAGAGGAAGGCAGTGCGACAGAGGAGACCACAGAAGAGAAGATATTACTTCTTTCTTTTTAAAAAATAACTATTTTTTCTCTTTAAAAAAAAAAAAAGTGTTCCCGGATTCTTTGGAAAAAAATCTGGTAACCTTACAATAAGCTGAATCCTGACAAGATGGAGGCACTGGTTCTGTAAATTAGGTAAGTAGCCTGTTCTGGATAGGGTTGCACTCCCTCCAAAGAAGCAGGTACATGTTTTCGAGGTGATCTTAGCTGCAACTGTTCTTGGATGCGAATAGCCCAGCCACCGTGATCCATAGAGTGGGAACCTTAAAGATGGATTACTGCAAAGCTCTTTAATAGCACCATTAGCAGATGTTTATTTATTATTTATTTAAGGGCTCCCAGTTCATGGAGTATGAAAGTATTTTTTTCAGTACCAAAGTAAATTATGTGTCACACTGTGCATTGTTACGGGCTCCTTCTTATTTATTTTTGGCATTTATATACCACCCAATTAAGTATGTACTCTTGAGTAGTCACAAATTAAAATCAATATTAATACAAATAAATCAACTAAAAAAAAACAACCATCAATGAAAAAGCTTCACCAGCACAAAAATAGGGATAAAATCAGCATAAAATGATATGAATTATAACAACATATAATTCTTATTAGGTTTTTGCCACCCAGGATCTGTGACGGTTCGTGGCTGTCTTTGCGTCCCATCGCTGCAATGTAACTCTCAGATATCTGAACCCAGAATCAAGAATAAGCTGTATGAAAGGTGATTCTCCCTCCACCCCTTGTCATTTGCCCTGCAGACATTATAACTGCGGCAAAAATGTACAGTAAAAGTGAAGGCTTTGTGCTAGTGAGCAGATAAGTAAGTGACATGGTCTTGAAATTATGGTAAATCTGAATTGATGGCCTCATTAGTACTATCTCTTTTTGTCTTCATTGTAAAAAATATCATCCAGGAGGAACTCATTTTGCATTAATGTTGATAGAAAGCATAATTTTGTAGCGTTTTCATTATAATTTAGCTTTAATTAAAGTGTTAATTAAAGTGTTCCAGAAGGGGACATCTGCACTAAGGAGGAAAAAATGCACATTACATGAATCACTGAGCTTGCAAGGGTTTCATGGCCCTGTAGATGCATTTCAAGATCACTGGCTTGAGGGAAAGTAACCGAGAGAGGAGCTCTTTCGAAAGGCTGACCAGATGAGATCACTTTCAGGATGAAACAGGAAGACTCAAAGCTATGCAATATTCCAGTGATAAACAAAATGAAAGGGTAATAATAGCCGGTGTGGTATAGTGGTTAGAGCGTTGGACTAGCACTGGGAAGACTCAGTTTCAAGTCCCTGCTCAGCCATGAAGCTCATGGGGTCAGCACTAGGCTGTAGGTGGTTTGAAGTGCACCAGGAGTTGAGAACAAGAAGCCATGGGGCCAGCCCATGGTTAAGACCAGGCTTCCTCAAACTCAGCCCTCCAGATGTTTTTGGCCTACAACTCCCATGATCCCTAGCTAACAGGACCAGTGGTCAGGAATGATGGGAATTGTAGTCTCAAAACATCTGGAGGGCCGAGTTGGAGGAAGCCTGGTTAAGACCAAAGAGTAAGGCCTCAACTCCGCTACAGTGGTACCTTGGGTTAAGAACTTAATTAATTCCAGAGGTCTGTTCTTAACCTGAAACTGTTCTTAACCTGAGGTACCACTTTAGCTAATGGGACCTCCCGCTGCTGCCGCACCGCCAGAGCACGATATATGTTCTCATCCTGAAGCAAAGTTCTTAACCCAAGGTACTATTTCTGGGTTAGCGGAATCTGTAACTTGAAGCGTCTGTAACCTGAAGCGTGCTGAAAGTTGTTTAAATGCCCCTCTTGAGAGTCCCATGGACTGCAAGAAGATCAAACCTATCCATTCTTAAGGCAATCAGCCCTGAGTGCTCACTGGAAGGACAGATCCTGAAGCTGAGGCTCCAATACTTTGGCCACCTCATGAGAAGAGAAGACTCCCTGGAAAAGACCCTGATGTTGGGAAAGATTGATGGCACAAGGAGAAGGGGACGACAGAGGACAAGATGGTTGGACAGTGTTCTCGAACATGAGTCTGACCAAACTGCGGGAGGCAGTGGAAGACAGGAGTGCCTGTCATGCTCTGGTCCATGGGGTCACGAAGAGTCAGACATGACTAAACAACAAATCCCCTCACAGACCTACATGCTCAGAGTGTTTTACCAATTAATCCCTCTTCCCAGGTAACTCTGTGAGGGGAATTCATATGCAAAGAATCGTGTGAAGGTGCAAGAGAGTACCATGCCTGCTCCAGGTGGTAACTGAGAATTATTCTGCAAACCTTTTGAGGGCAGTTATGGGACGTCCCTAAACTTGTGGTCTGTGCAGGGAGCCAGCTACATGATTGCCTTGGAAGGATTGGTGCCGAAATTTATTATTGAAAAAGATGAATAATGCAAGAAAGCATTAGTCCAGAGAATCCAGACAATCAGTGTACCTGAAAGCAGCATACCAGAAGCTTGGAATGTGGGTTGACAGGATACTTCTGAAAAGTAGCTTTGAGAAGATGTGGTCCCTATCTATTATTCATAGGAACCTGCCTTATACTGAGTCAGAACTTTGGTCCATCTAGTGAAGTGCCAAAAAATTATCACCCGGCTTTCCCCAACCGTTCTCCATTAGGTAATGATAAAAGAAACTGCATTCAAAACTTAGCAAAAGGGGATGGATTTCTGTGAAATTCTCATGGGTGGGATGTGGGCTTTTTTGTGGCACTCACTTTTAAGGAGGTGGAGGGATATTTGAGAACGTGCTTCCATTCATTTGTTGAATGATGTTCAGTGGTGAAGGTTCTGCCCCAGATTCAATCCCGGCATCTCCAGGAAGGGCTGAGAGAGTCCCCTCCATCTGAAACCCTGGAAAATTGTTGGCGGCCAGGTGCAGACCAGCAAGAGTTCCCTGTAAAGTGAATAATAATAATAATAATAATAATAATAATAATAATAATAATAATAATGTGGTTTTCAGGCACTGTCTACCTCTGAAAGGTCCTGTGGAAAGGTCCTCTGCAACACCCGAGACCACAAACCGTGGCTGGAGTACTGGGAAGGAGCGGAAACATATTACTGAACATGTGTCAGGAACATACATACAAGGCCAAGGAGGACTTCTGCTTAGACCAAACAAAATAAAAAAATTCCTTCCAGTAGCACCTTAGAGACCAACTAAGTTTGTTCTTGGTATGAGCTTTCGTGTGCATGCACACTTCTTCAGATACACACACGAAATGCATGCACACGAAAGCTCATACCAAGAAGAAACTTAGTTGGTCTCTAAGGTGCTACTGGAAGGAATTTTTTTTATTTTGTTTTGACTATGACAGACCAACACGGCTATCTACCTGTAACTGATGCTTAGACCAAGACATACTTAAACCCAAGCCAGGTCAGCAAGAGGGTCCAGGTCAGGAGCTTGACTCTACCATGCTAGGGGCTTGAAAAATAATGCTGTCTCGTTCTTTCTTCACTGTGTGATTTCAGTTAGCTCACCACCAGCTGTGCCCCAGATATCATGAGAAGGCTCCCAGTTCTGAACCCGATCAAGACCAAACACTGTGTTGACATAGACCAAGACTATGCATGTTGAACCTATAAAGCCCATGTAAGTTCACATGATTCCAATGAAACTCACTCTCTGGTTAAGTAAATTTAGGATTGCAGCTTGAAGCATTTTTTTTGTAGCATTGCTCTTTCTGCTGATGTCAAGTCCAAACAGCGGCTTACTGTTAAAAGCATATACTTTCCTCTGATGTAATTCCTGGAATGTTCTGTGGTCTTATGGAAGGGCTTAACTTTGCAATGGGCTTGGTCCATAGCCTATACAATAATTATAGCAGCTGAATCCATCACATAAACATTAGTGATTGAAGAGATTTGCGGAAATTACTCAACGCCTGTAACATATTTAATAAACTTTTTGTTAAAACTGTTTGAATTTAAACTGGTATAAACAAAGGGACTGTAAGGAGATGTGCATATTTGCTTCACTCTCTCTCTCTCTGTCTCTTTTTAACAAAATGCATCAAGAGGCTTAATTGACTCTAGACAATTTATATACACGGCTATCACTTACTACCCTTGCTGAGAATTTGGGGGATTTGCTCTTGCCCCTAGTAGAGAAATTGATTATTTCGGGTATTTTCACATGTTGATGTAATGTTCTGTTGCTGACAATAAGGAGAGCTAATTTTGATGCTTTTACATCCAATCTTGGTTAGCTCTAGCCATGGGCATAATAGCATTGTCACATTGTCAGTTGGCTTGGGACCCCCCCTCCCCCCAAAAAATACAGTGGTACCTTGGGTTAAGTACTTAATTCGTTCCGGAGGTCCGTTCTTAACCTGAAGCGTACTTAACCTGAAGCACCACTTTAGCTAATGGGACCTCCTGCTGCCGCTGCGCCGCCAGAGCACGATTTCTGTTCTTAGCGGAGTTCTTAACCTGAAGCGTACTTAACCTGAAGCGTACTTAACCCCAGGTACCACTGTAGCATCCCAATTTGGATCAGTGGGATGATGGAGGGTATGAGATACTCTGCAGGGGGTTGCACTCTCCAATGGGCCTTTGCAATGCAAACACTGCTTGTCTTACCCATCACAATAGTTCGCTATAGGGTCTTTTTTAATCATTCTACCTCCCTCCTGTCTTTCCTCCTAAAACAAGAGATCCAAAAACCTACAAAGCACCAGAAAGCTGCTACCATCTTGGATGAGCTTACTTTAGTAAGCTGCCACTGTCTTCTACAAAGAAGTCCAATATCCATTATAGCTGCTAGATTTAAGATATGTAGCATTTGTACTGTTTAAAACTGCTGCTGATGGATTGATTATGTCATGAGCATGTAGGGAGGACTTGCCCTAAAAGGGGGCAGGCAAACTTTGAAACAGTGAAAGTAAAATAAAAGATGGCCACTGGCATTTATTTACTTTCTCAGCAAATATGAAAAAGTAGCATTTGTTTTCGTAAATAAATTCTTCTTAGAGACTAATATTTTCATTAACTGTTGAGTGCATTTGGTTCGTAAGGGAACGACTCGATCGATCTACATAATGAGCCACTCAACCAAAAGATAATAAAAATGATAAAAGATGTTTTCTATTGAAACTACAATCCAGCTGGATTTCGATGCATTGCTTTTGAAATACGAAGTAGATTAATATACACTTGAACGTAACAGGATGCAGGTTAGTGGAGAAGCCCATCTGGCCTCTCGCAATAAGCTTTAAAAAGTATTAAAAATTGCAAGAAACACACACACACACACACACACACACACACACACACGAACAGAACAGCAATGTTCAAAGTGCACCAAGGCACATATCTTGGTGAGGAATAAGAACCTAATCCTCTTTGAAATGGCCTTTATAACAATGTTCTAATTAATTCAATAGCCAAGGGAAGGAACTCAGCAAAGGGACTCCTGGTCAGATTGAGAAATGCCCCAGGCTCTGCATCTTGCATCCTGGTGTCCATGTCACCAGCTATTCTGACCCCAAGTAAGTTGCCATATGCATTCTCCATCAGGACCGGCCCACCCACGAGGCAAAGTGAGGTGATTGCCTCAGACAGCAGCATCCACACGGGCAGCAGATCCAGCCTCCAAGGAATGTACCACTCGCTGCTGCTGCAGTAGCAGCAACAGCTGTTGGGTGCTCCTTGGAGACTGGACCTGCCACCTCCTCAGCAGCCCCCCACAAATGCCGCCTCTGCAGCAGCCTCTTGGCAAATAGGAGGCATTGCTGGTCTCCTCCCACCCTTCATCCCAATGTAGATATTTATCCCCACCCCCCTTGTCCGTTATGTAGATCTTCACTCACGCCTTCTTACCCGGTGTGGGAGGTGCCATTTTGTGGTTTGCCTCAGGTGTCAAAATATATTGGGCCGGCCCTGTTCCCCATTTATAAACTTTTGGGTCTGTTTACCAGGGCAGCAAACACACCACTAACCATATCATTAAAAAATGATCTAAAAAGACTCACATTCTCTCAGCTGAGGATTTCGGGGTGTCTGGGAACAGTATGTTTCAGCCATCAAATGCCTGGGTGAACAGGAACGTTTTTAAATTCCTCCTGAAAGTCAAGAGATGAATGCCAGGGATGGCAGTGAGTACCACTGTGAAGGCCCTGTCAGGAGTTGATGCTAACCAGGCTGCCCTCTGAGTGGTTGTACCACCACCAAGTCCTCACTTGGTGCATCATAGCATCATGAGATGGTTGATAAGGGAGAAGGTACTCTATTAATGTTTAGTATGTGGGAAGCAGCTTTGTATGCTAGTACTAACACGTTGAATTGGGGCTGGTAGGTCAATGGCAGCCAGTGCCCTGCTTTCAAGACCAGTGACACATGATCTCATTGGGCTTCCCCACTTATAGTCTACAATAATCCCCCTTGCCAACCTGAAATTATCATCCACTCATAAAGCCTTTAACAGTATCGGTCTGCTATGTTCTGATCAACTGGCCTCCACAAGCATTGTAGCATCTGCAGGCTCTATAAGCCATAGAGTGGTCATTGCCAAAAAAGAGGATCTGCACCACCAAAATAGAGGACACCAATTTGCATAGCATTTGCGTGTGATATGTAGAGATGCAAATTTAGAATTTTATTATAATTATAATTTAAATAAAAAGACAATGCATCTCACCATGGTGGGGAAGATGCCTGGTGATTCGTTTGGCTGTTGAATCTGCAGAGTAGGTTTCGCTGGGCAACTTCATGCTCCTGCTCTCACTTTTTATGGTTCCTTGTCTTCGATTAGAAAATGCTCAAATAGAGGACACTTTCAAACAGAGGACTCTCCTCTGACAGTCCTTCAAAACATAGGACTGGCCTCTGTGAAGCATGACACGTGGCCCATCCTATTCAGCAGATGATTCCAAGCCATCTTTAAAGACAGCCCCAGTCTTATGGGAGTGACGGGAATATTCAAAGCATTCTGTGACTACTTGTCTCACATAATGACATGCGAAAAGCAGCAGAGGAATCTCACCTTAGAAGTGAGACTTAAGAGGTGTGCAGGGGTCACCGTTTTCTTTTGCAAGTGTGACAGCTGAAATTCTTCATTTATTAAATACACAATGCTAAGGTTCTGAGAAGTTGGAACTATAAAGAATCAGGTGAAATGACAAGGCACTGAATGGGTGGTTGAAGCTGGCATTCTGTCACCCCAACAGAAGAAAAAAGGGTTTCCCCAGATACAACCGAATCTCTGTTCTGCTGAGCCACCTGCATTCTGAATATTCATAAACAAGAATTCTTGCAGTATGGACCAATTCAAGCGTTCTAGAGGAGGACCTCTTGAATGGGTATCTTTTCTGTGCCTGTGCAACAGATACCCTTTCTTCTCCCAAGCAAAATGGTTCCAGGTGTGGTGCTTCCACTCAACACTGAATTTCATAGGAAGAGACATACCGTTTTCAAATTGCCTGGTTCTCCCTTGCCATGTATTTTCCTGATTCTAAAAGCCAGGGTCTGCTGCAAAAGGCCAATGGGTTTGGATATCCATTTGGAAGTCTGTTGCTTGTGCACCTTGCTCCGACCCTTCACACTGGAAGTCTTGACCTTTGGGGAATTATAGGGACAGGACTACCTAAATTGTATAGAAATTCATTTATGTATGTTACTACAGCAGCAAGAATGCTACTTGCCCCAAAGTGGAAAGAAGCAGAAGTCTTCAAAGGAAGACCGGATACAAAAACTTATGGAATATGCAAAAATGGGGAAACTTACCGGAAGAAGAAGAAATAAAGATAACAAACTTTTTTATAAAAGAATGGAAATGGGTTATTGAATATTTACAGATAAATTGCAAACAGATAAAAACATTGGCAGGATTATTGTAATAACCTGCATTTTCATAAGAGTATATATTTAAAGTAGATAATTAAATGAGCAAATTAAATGAATTTGGATATGCAGAAGATATTAAAAAATAAATTCAAGGAACCGCAGAAAGAGGGGGGAGGAAGTCAAACTTTGAAATGTTAAATTGATTGTAAAACTAATGAAATGTATAAACTTGAAAAGTATAAATAAAGAAAAAGAAATATTGAACCGGGCCCACTTTGCTCCCTTGCATGCCCCAGTTCCAAGCACTTTCCCCATTGAACAAGTTTTCACAGCCCCCTAGGAGGGATTGTCCATAAGTGAAGATCTCTATGAATATTAACGTTGAGGGTGTGGGTACCATAGCTGAGGCTGCTTCGGGATGTTAGCATTCAAAATGAGCCTCTTCTCCAAGAGAATGAGTTTCCGAGAGAGCAGTGGAAAAGTCTGACAAGCACATTTTGCTGCTGCTGGAAGAATTTATTTCTGCAGAAACCTATAACTCCTGGGTTAATATAGTGAACTTTGATGGGACTAGAGGGAAATATGGGGCTTCACGGGAAAGTTAGAGCAAAGTTAGATGCTTTTCCGGAGCACAGATTTATGGACGTGATTGAAACTGATGAGATCAAAGCCTGTGGTGATGCTTTACGCTGCCTCCTGATCAAATGCTAAATTGAGCCACGCAACAGTTGTCACTGATACAGGTATGGGCCAGTTCACACGAGATGTCAAAACTGTCACTTAAGGTTTATGCTGCAGGCAGCTGCAGCAGCAGCAGCAGCAGCAAAACTGTGCATGCCTCTGCTGCCAGATTCGCAAGCCTCCCTACCACACAGAAAACCAAATCTGCCCATACCACTTTTTTCCTTCTCTCATTTCTCCCCACCTGTAAGGACTCTGGGATGTCTCCTCGAGAGTAATCAGCCAGACCACGTTGTCTGCTAAACTAATTGTCTTTATTTACAAATGTACACATCAGAGCTCCTAAGATTCATGACCGCGTGAGTCGGTCGCAGATTCAGGGAGTGGCATTTCCCGACTCCGCCCCCAGCATAAAAGTTTTGGAAAGCCAAAGCGCCTCCTCTTCTCCTTCCGCTTTGTACCCCTGCACACCTGCGGGCTGGCACTGGGCTGATCCGTCAGACTCTCAGCCCCTCCCCTTGGTGTTGCCAGGTCTCTGTTAGCATCTTCAACCCTTTGCAACGCAATGTCTGCCTGCAGTTCCCCTTCCCCGCCACTGTTGCTTTCCTGGCTCTCCTGGGAACTGCTCTCTGACATGACTTCTTTCCCTCTCCATCCGCCTCCCCCCCCCCCCCGTCGGCTGAGCTCTGGGCGAGGGCAGGTCCCTGACACCACCCCACAGCTCCGTGTAATCAAAAACCCTACTTATGCAGACTGCTCAAAAAGAAGGCTTGCACTTAATTAAATGCTTGATTGCTTCAGAGATACAAAGGTACAGTCGTACCTTGGATCCCGAATGCCTTGCAAGTTGAATATTTCAGCTCCCGAATGCCGCAAACCCAGAAGTGGGTGTTCTGGTTTGTGAACGTTCTTTGGAACCCGAACGTCCGACGTGGCTTTCGATTGGCTGCAGGAGCTTACTGCAGCCAATCGGAAGCCGCACCTTGGTTTCCAAACATTTTGGAAGTTGAGTGGACTTCCGGAACGGATTCAGTTTGACTTCCGAGGTACGACTGTATTCTTATTACCCCTCCTATGAATATTGTCACCGGTTTCCTCTGCCACTGGTAAGTTTTGTGGGCTTTGTAGCTCTTTAGGAGGGAGTTGCTAAAACCTTTCTCCAGAACTGCTCCACAAAGATAGAATGGTGGACTTCCAATGCATTTCTGCATCTTGCTCTTGACATTGCTCACCCAATGATTGGGAAAAGCCTGTTCACTTATGGTCTACCTAGGATGTGGGACTTCTGATGCAATGCTGGATTCTCCACTTTGTTGTTGTTGTTTAGTCGTTTAGTCATGTCCGACTCTTTGTGACCCCATTGGACCAGAGCACGCCAGGCACTCCTGTCTTCCACTGCCTCCCACAGTTTGGTCAGACTCATGTTAGTAGCTTCGAGAACACTGTCCAACCATCTCATCCTGTGTCATCCCCTTCTCCTTGTGCCCTCAATCTTTTCCTACATCAGGGTCTTTTCCAGGGAGTCTTCTCTTCTCATGAGGTGGCCAAAGTATGGAGCCACAGCTTCAGCATCTGTCCTTCCAGTGAGCACTCAGGGCTGATTTCCTTCAGAATGGATAGGTTTGATCTTCTTGCAGTCCATGGGACTCTCAAGAGTCTCCTCCAGCACCATAATTCAAAAGCATCAATTCTTCGGCGATCAGCCTTCTTTATGGTCCAGCTCTCACTCTACATCACTACTGGGAAAACCATAGCTTTAACTATAGTTGTCTTTATCCATGGAGTTTTCTTGGCAGGGATACTGGAGTGACTTGCCAGTTCCTGCTCCGGGTGGATCAGGTTTAGTCAAAACTCTCCACTATGACCTGTCCATCTTGGGTGGCCCTGCACAGCATAGCTCATAGCTTCTCTGAGTTATTCAAGCCCCTTCGCCACGACAAGGCAGTGATCCATGAAGGGGTGGATTCTCCACTTACGGAAGAGCAAATGTGCAGGCGGGCAGAACAAAGTCATCCCTGGATAAAGCGTGGTTGGCTTTCTTCAGAGGGTTTTATCAGAGAATAAGTAATGACGAAAAGGCAAGTCCCTGCCCTGGGAGGATTTTATCTTTTCTTTCATTAGCAATTGCCAGTTATATTTGGGCGTATAAGACAAGTGGTCTTGCTCCTGCATTGATCTTAGTCTGCGGCCTTTGATGCATTATCTCTTTGCCATGACCGTTTTTGTTGTTCATAATTCTTTAATGCTTTGTTGTAATTGTTGGGAGTGATTATGATGATTAGTTGGCATTTTGTTGATATTACCTTGCAATATTTGTGTGCAATGGATTATTGAATTTTATGCGGGAATGGATCTAAAGTGTTTATTTTTTTATTTACTTAAGACAATTATATACCTCTTAAGTATTTGCACTTCTAAGCAAATCATAAAACTGAACACTACCTTAAGATGCCTGCTGGGACAAGAAAGTCTGAGCCATGTGCCTGAAAGTTCAGCAGGGAGTGTGTCTTTCTAATCTCAGTTGGGAGGGAGTTTCATTGCAATAGATCTTGGCGCATGTTTTAATGTGCATGCTTCGTTGGGCATCAGGCTTGTTGGGCTCATTGTTGCTCGTTGAGATCGAGAGGGTCACACAGGAAACACAAAACTTGCTTGTAGCTGCCTGTTGCAGGGATCACTAATGATGGGCCATTCTGTTGTTTAGGAAGGCTTGTTCACCATTGTTGACTTTCACATGGAGAAACTCCTGCTCAAGTACTGAGAAACTCCTAAAGGTAAAGGGACCCCTGACCATTAGGTCCAGTCGTGTCCGACTCTGGGGTTGCGGCGCTCATCTCACTTTATTGGCCGAGGGAGCCGGCGTACAGCTTCCAGGTCATGTGGCCAGCATGACAAAGCTGCTTCTGGAGAACCAGAGCAGCGCACGGAAACGCCGTTTACCTTCCCGCCAGAGTGGTTCCTATTTATCTACTTGAACTTTGACGTGCTTTCGAACTGCTAGGTTGGCAGGAGCTGGGACCGAGCAACGGGAGCTCACCCCGTCGCAGGGATTCGAACCACCGACCTTCTGATCGGCAAGCCCTAGGCTCTGTGGTTTAACCCACAGCGCCACCTGGGTCCCCGTACTCCTAAAAACTCCTAAAAACACACACACACTAAACTAGAGAGAAAATGGGAAGTTTATAGGGAGCCGATCAGATGGTATTCATTATCAGATTCAGGGAAAGAGGGCGATGAACCTTCTTATGCTCATCCCTGTTGTGACAATGCTCCACATCCAACCAATGACTCCAGCACCACAGTCAGAAAGCCAACCACCACAATGTAGACCTAACGCTCAACAATGATATACTTTATGGTCACCACCAGGGTGATTTTTCAGCCAGAACTCACCAGAACTCAGTTCTGGCACCTCCTAGGTGGGCACCATTGCCATGATAAGAGAACAAGGGAGGTGTTCATTGTGAGTTCCAGCACCTCTTTTTCTAGAAAAGTAGCACTAATCACCACCATCTTGGATGTAGCTGAACATTGTCAATCTAGCAGCTGGAGGTGCTTAGTTACTTTTAAGAGGATGGTTATAATATTACAGTCTCACGGAGATTTGCTAAATGGACATCTGTAGACATTTCAGGGATCTGATCTAGCAAGATTCAAACCATAAACTGGGAGAATTTAATTCATCCATTGATTGTTTCATTTTCCATAGATGCCTGTACCAAATCCCAAAATAATGCACTTCCTTAATATTTTTTACTCATCCTTCTGCTGTTGAAGGAACATACATGGAAGAGTCCTTGTGAAACTGTACAGTTGTGATTTTCCCTTCTTGCCCCCACCCCACCCCCAGTTAAACAGGCTCTGTCAAATCAGCTGATGCATCAATAAAAGCCTACAGTTTCACTTCACTGATAAACCAGACTGCAACATCACTTGTCAGAAACCCAGTGCTATGAACAATCCAAACAAAGGAATCCTTTCAGATTCAAAGAATCCTTCAGTATTCACCTTCTGCCACCTTTGATACCACAGATCTTTTCTATAACATCATATTCTTAAATGGAACTTTTGTACCAAGGCCCATATCCCAGAAATGCACACAAAAGCTATACAGGCTACAGAGCCTTCATGATAATCAAAATGGATATTTAAGATTTCTGCTTTATATGTTCATCCTTGACATGGGCTGAATGGAAATCTACTTTGCAGAGAACCCTGTTTTCTAATATGTTTTACCTTTGCCCACATATTGTCAGCTTCATACATCTCAAGTTGAAACAGAAAAACCAAGGTGTCATTATACTAGGAAAAATAAAGTAGCTTGCTCTGATGAGAGGACAAATTCCTTTCCAGATTAAGTCTCCTGGTCCTCCTTTCTTTAAACTCTCAGCTCTCCCCAATTTATACTACACCTCTGAAAGTTGTTAGAAGCTGATCCAGATGTGACTCTGAAGCCATCATCTGTGCAGACTCTGAGAAGTCTAGTTGATTACTAGTTCTAAAAAAGAAAGGAGATCCCTTGGCCAGCCCAGAATAATCTGAGGAATCAGGGGCTAAGGCAGGACTGAGGAATTTGTGCCCCTCCTTGTTCTCCAGTTCCAACTCCCATCAGCTCCAGCCAGCATGAAAATAATAATAATAATAATAATAATAATAATAATAATAATAATAATAATTTATTATTTGTACCCCGTCCATCTGGCTGGGTCTCCCCAGCCACCCTGGGCGGCTTCCAGCAAATATTAAAAAACAAAACATTAAAATATCACAGATTAAAAGCTTCCCTGAACAGGGCTGCCTTCAGGTGCTTTCTAAAGGTCATGTGGTTGTTTATTGCTTTGACCTCTGATGGGAGGGCGTTCCACAGGGCGGGCGCCACCACCGAGAAGGCCCTCTGCCTGGTTCCCTGTAGCTTCGCTTCTCGGAGTGAGGGAACCACCAGAAGGCCCTCGGCGCTGGAGCTCAATTGGTCATTGAAGATGGGAGGTGTAGTCCAATGGAGAAAGTTTATTTGTACAGGTGTCTGGTGCTGGCTGGTGCTGGCTCTGCCTCCATAGGGAAAGCAGGGAAGCAGAGGAGCTACACCTGTGAAATATTTGGGCCGACAGTTCAAAATGAATCTTCACTGTGGCAACTGCCCTGGTGAAAGAAAACTCCTATGGTTCTTCCTCTTTCCTTGTAATAATGTAAACATGAAGAACCAATCCAAAAAAGGAGTTGTGGATCCCGAGTTTGTTCCGTTACTCTCAATCCTTTTTATTGCTGGGTTGCAATTTGGACCAGGAAGTCTGCAACTGGGAATCTCTTGGGGATTTACACTTGAGAACATAAGACAATCCTGCTGGATCAGGCCAATGGCCCATCTATCCTGTTCTCACAGTAGCTGTCCAGATTCCTGTGGGATCTGTACAAGATTTCTCTGTCATCTCCTCTTCTTTGTTTTCTCTGCCCCTCCAACATTTGCAGGCTTTGGATTTTAGAGAGAGCCTGGAAGGCAGTGGGCAACCTTTGCCTCTATGAAGCAGGACCTTTAAAGGAGTTTCCACTATATCCAGAGATAAGTGGTACATGGCTTATTTTTGATGCTGGTGGCATCTTCTCCTCTCACCTGCTTCTCCCCCCCCCTGAGATTTTCTATAATACAGCCTTCACTAATCTGGTACTCCCCAGATGTTTTGAACTACAACTCCCATCAGGCAGCTCGGTCCCATCATGCTGGGGTTGATGGGAGTTGTAGTCCAAAAAATCTGGCAGGCATCAGGGCGGCCATAGGCAGTCTTTCCCTACAAGCCTCTGTGTGCAGGTTGTTCCTTTCTCCTCTCAGGTAACAGGACATTACTTACCAGAGTCTGCTTGCTATGACATTTCCCATAAGTTAGGTGGGTGGGGTTGCCTCCTGTAGGTGTTGCAAGGAGATAAATCAGGGGTGTGATGTTTAGAAGGGTTGTTGGTGGGGACAACCAGTTTTTCCAGTGGTGGAGCATCTCTTATCCTTCCTCAACAGAGCCTTTGAGCTGTGAAGATGAAATAGACAATATGTGAATAAGTGTGAGTGTGTTCTAGGATAATGCCAACTTACATGCTTGCACATGGATTGCGCATGGATTCTAAAACCTTCCCATATACAGATAGTGCCTGAACATTGAGCACAGCACAAAACTCCTTGGACAAACACTGTGCTTTCCTCTGATTCTTCTATCTTCTCTGATGGCCGGGGCAGAGAGATGAAGGGGGAGAGAACAGAGGTGAGCAGTTCCTATGAGGGGGCACAAGGTGGATAAAGGCAAAATTAGAGAAGGGGGGCGGAATCGAGGTGGTATTCCAGTAATTTGCTTCATGTTGAAGATGTAAGAAATTACTTAAATCGTGATTCTTTTAATTGTACTAGAAGCAATCACTGCATTTATAAAGAGTTCAGTTCTCGCTTAAATAAAATGTTTGGAATGCTTGAACGAACGAGGCTGAGACTACCCTAATTATATGTATCTATATATTTTCCGAAGGCACATGAAGCTTAAGTCGAAAACTGAATTATTGTACCTTAAGTCAACAATCTCCAGCCTACAACGCTGAAAACCAAACCTGGAGCCAGTCCTGGCATCCGCCGTAACTACTTGAATTATAGATCTGGAGTGAGCTCTTATATATATGGGGAGCCAAAGTATGCTAGTGGCGAAGGAGAATTCTGTTTATTGAGATATACGCTAGCAACCTAAGGAAGCAGTATTGCAGTGGAAATGAGTCTAAATTACTTGTAGAGAAGCCTGACATATTTCCAAGTAATAAAAATGTTACACCCTTGCACTCTAAATAAAATCTTAGTTGCTGTTGACAGTTGGTATGAAATCCCAGTCAGAAATACCAAGCTGCGAAAATAAGGCCTAACTTTGGTTGTTGTTGTTGTTATTATTATTGTTGATACATCTGGCATCCAATCATGAAAGACAATGTCCGTGTCACTCGAGTGGCCCCCGGGCATTCACTATATCTACATCGAGGTTAAACATCTATGTGAAGATGTGACAGCACACCTTATAAAAGATATTATTGAGTAATATAGACTTTCTGTAATAACCAAAGAGTAAAGAATATAGCTTTTTAAAGGTCTCCCCATGGCTGATCTCATGACTCAAAGATGAGACACTGTGCTGCAAGCTAAGTAATAAAATCTGGTGGAGACTCTGGGCTAGCTTGTGACAAATCATATCAAAGTATTATTAAAGAAGGAACTTGAGACCCAAGACTATTATTGATTCTTGACAGAATTTCTTATAAATAAGTGTTGCAATCTGATCCTGGGCTAGCCAAGGTCCTGGTAGAATTCCACCTATTTACAGGGCAGGTTGCAAAACAGTGCCATTATATTACTGAAAGATGAAAGGAGCACATTTGGCTGCAGAGACAGGGAGCGCTGCCAGAGGGAGGCCAGAGACAGTCGCTGCCACAATGGCCCCAGAGGGTGAGATGGAAAAGGGGCGAAAGTGATGGCATTTGTTGGCCCAAATCCCAGGAGCAAAGCATCAGGCAGGCTTTGAAGCCTTCACAGAAGTCTTCATCAGGTAGCATGGGAAAGGAATGTATTACTCAACTTGGTCTAGAAAAAAAACTTTGTGGCAAATGAGAGTTTTAGAAAACACACACACTCATACAGTTAAGACCTACAGGTTACAATCTACCTGGAACCCTTTCTCACACAAGTTGAACACATTATTTTGCAAAGGAGATTTGAAAATAGCTAGTTGCAGAGGGGTCTGCTGCTGAGAGACAAGTCCCCTCTTTGGAATTGGCTAAAACAAGATTGCCAACAATCGTGTCTCCCTGCAACAACCTGTGGATCGAGTAAAATAATGGACAAGATATGCACAAACTGTTTTCTTTCTAAGTGTGGCGTTGGCCATTCTTTCTGAATAGAATTGTGCAGGTGGAGACAAAAGGGTTAACAAGCTGGCCAATAGGAATCCGGAGGCGGGGCTTATTGGCTTTAAGACTCAGCCCAAGGGGGAGGAGAGTGCAGTTGGGAGTTCAGTTAAGAGTAGCAGTTGGTGTTGGTGGTTGTGAGGGTTGGCGTGGGGAGCTATGTGGTGGGGAGGTAGAGGAGTTAGAGTGAGCTAGAGGCAGAAACGAGACTGAGAGGATAAAGTGTAAAAGTGTATTTAATATCGAAAGCTTGTTGGAGTGTGAAAATAAACTCTTAGTATTCTTTGTTTAACTTAAATCCTGACTGAGACTCAGTGTTTACCAGGGAGAACCTGGTTGGTGGCAGCGGTATAGTGGTGGCACAGGGTCAATAGTCCGTGGAATGACCGGAGGCCCGGTATGATCGCCACACTAAGCTAAAAGGCGGCATCAAAGGCTTCTATCAGAAAAGGAAGCACATCAAAGAGAAGGGATGCTCAACCCTCTCTTGCTATTTTCCCAGTCAAAATGCGGGAGACGTGAGGTGAGGTGTGGGAGATAGGGCTAAGTATCCTTCCCCCTGCTGGAAGAAAAACAATTAGAGGTGTGGCAGGCAAAGGAGAGGAGCAGAAATAACTAAGCAGCTTGTTCCTTCCCCTGCCCCCGCCACTATTTCTTTGCTGAAATTGCCAGCTCCCCACAGCCATTTTCAGGGTTCCTTTGTTTTTAAACTCAACTCATGCATCTTTCGTGTATGGCCTTGTGCTATTTCACAATGTGAGTGGGAGAATCAAGTATCTGTGCGGGGATGATCTAAATCTCTGTCTATGGGAAGGGCTGTAGCTCAGTGGCAGAGCATCTGTTTTGTATGGAGGTAGGACTGAGAAAGATCCCTTCTCCAAAGAGCCTGGAGAGGCACTGCCAATCCATGCAGACAATATTGAGGTCTGACTCATACGGCAGCTTCCTTGGATCCTATGAAAGCATGCAGGGAGAAAGGTTCTAGACCTGCCTGACACACTAGCTTCCTATAAGGATCATTGGTTCTTCAGTTTTTAAATACTGAAGCATTTTCAACATGTGATCTAGCCTCAACATGTGTACTGTTCTCCTTAGACTGTTCTATGTGATTTTCCAGAACACAATGAGTTGGATTTGCAAGCCTCCAGCTTAGAGCTGATCTATGGGTCCGATCCAGACTTAGTCGCTTAGAGGAGACCTACCAAAATCAACAGGAAGTAAGTGGACCTCCTTTAAATATGACTAGGCCTGGATCCAGCGCAGAGACCATCTGAAGACCTGAAACAGACCCTATTTTCCAGGGGCAGTCCCGGATCTACAGAAGCCATCCCGGTTTCTGATTTGATCCTAGAATGTCCTGTTTTTCCTTAGGATGACCCTATTTTCATCGGAGAAATGTTTGTTGGAGGGTAGGGGTTATGTGACCCTCAAGCCAAAGAGATAAGTAACTTTGCAACCTGAAGAAGAAGAAGAAGAAGAAGAAGAAGAAGAAGAAGAAGAAGAGTTTGGATTTGATATCCCGCTTTATCACTACCTGAAGGAGTCTCAAAGCAGCTGACATTCTCCTTTCCCTTCCTCCCCCACAACAAACTCTCTGTGAGGTGAGTGGGGCTGAGAGACTTCAGAGAAGTGTGACTAGCCCAAGGTCACCCAGCAGCTGCATGTGGAGGAGTGGAGACACGAACCCGGTTCACCAGATTACGAGTCTACCGCTCTTAACCACTATACCACACTGGCTTAAGAAGACATTTGAAGGCAGCCCTGTATAGGAAACTTAAAAAAAAAGTTTAATGTTTTATTATGATTTTATATATGTTGGAAGCCACTCAGAGTGGCTGGGGCAACCCAGTAAGATGTGTGGGGTATAAATAGTAAAATTACTACTACTACCGGTACTACTGAATAGTATGTCCCTATTTTGATCAGAGAAATGTTGGAAGGGTATGCTGAACAGTACATTTAGTAGTATGCATTGGAGCAAGAAGAGGCATAAGAACATGAAAACGTAAGATCAGCCTTTCTTTATGAGACAAAGGCCAGTCAAGTGTAGCATCCTCTTCCTTATAGAGGACAACCACATAACATTAGGAAGCCCACAAGCAATTGCTGTCACTGCCCAACAATTGGAATTCAGAAGCACATTGCTGCCAATTCTGGAGGTAGCCATTGATGTCACCATTCAATTTCCATTTTGTGTTCCTGAAAGGAGTAGTAAGAAAGGGTTTTTGAGCGCCTTTCCTTCCTAATATGCCTTATTAACTTTAGACTGCTGCTTAAGATGGGGGGGGAGGGGGGAAGCGTGTTTTCCCCTGTGCTTATAACTGTGCTGTGAACGTGTTAGTAGAATGAATCTGTGACCCTTTAGAAAACTAAGGACACACCTCCATTAGTGTCCATATTGCTGCACTGAAGAGGCTGATACAGTCAACTGAAATGACAGGGTGATAAATATAAAACCACTATCATCAATAAGACTGGAATGTAAAAGCACTTAGTTTCAGCCTAAGTAACTCCCAGAAAGTTTGGTTTCAAGAACCAATGCATCATCCATCACGACTCTACCTTCTGTTGACAAAGTAATTGTAAGATATCTAGAATGGAGGTTCAATATGAACTGACATTTTTGAAAGGAGGAATTGTGTGCTGCACTTACTCATTAAATGTATTTTCCTTCACTAAAGATGTTTCCTTTTTTAGTTTATGTATGAATAACTTTAGTTAAAGTTCCCTTGACACACTGACTTTGCTTTGAATAGCACCTTATATTCATTAACATAAAACCTGAAAGAAAATAATTTTAATGCAGCTTTTTTAACACTTCAAAAGCCTTTAACAAATTGATCGAGCACAATTATGTATTCCAAAGGGAATTATAAAGAGATCACAGAAAGGTTGAAAAGTTCTGGTTAAAGGAGAGATAAAAATATTCCTAAGTAGAAACAGGCGTGCTGTGCTGGAACTTTAATGCTTACCAAATTGTAAAAGTAATACAATTATTTCAGAATGTCAAAGTTTGTAGCCCAGGTATGATCCGGCTGATGATAAGTAGCAAAGACAAGGTACTTGGAGGTTAGAAAGCAATTTAGGTTGCAGTTTGGTTAGCCAATGAGGGCACCATGCAGCCAACTTCTCGTTGATTTAAGTGTAAAAGTTAAGTGTGTGTTTACATCCCTCTCACTGAAATAGATGGGACCTAAAAGTGTTTCATTCAGGTGGATTGGGCCCTAATTGTACTACAATTTGTCACTGCAAAGCAGAGCAATTATCATTGCTTTTAAGGCTTACATGTATCAATATGCAAGTCCAGGTATTTGCATGATATGTTAAGTGTGCTCTCTAAGCATGGATATCCTGACTTTATCAAAAGATGTAACAGAATTTTAACTAGTCTCAAAGGCTTTGTAATGTTGCGTTCCTATTGGGGTTCTGATATTCCAGTATTATAAAAGCTGTGCCACAATAGACGACAGACAATTAAATACCAAGGAGAAACAAGCCATTTGGTGGCTTGTTTACTTATCGGTACTTCTTTGCCCTTCAGTTTGGAATGGACAAATCTCAATTTTAGTTTTGCTTCAGTTCTGATTACCAGTCTTTAGCTCACCACATGTCAGTATCAGTTTGTGTGTGTGTTAAAAAGGTCTCATGAAAATTCATCAGCGTTTTAGTGACATTTCTCCTAACTCACACATTTTTGTATGCACTTTTGCCTAATTTACATATTTTTGCAACCAATTTCCCCATATATCATGCATTCTTATGTTGTTTTCACTCATGTACGCATACATTATTCTAAAGGAAACATTTTTGTATACGCTTTTTAAATATAAATAGTTTTATTGATTTTCCAATAGTGCTATAACAGTCTCATTATAACAATGCCAATTTTATCCAAATAATACAATTATTAAAAACCAATTTTTAATATACCAAATTATACAATTTAGCTAAAGTGGCCTCCTCACATGCTAGATTTGATGGTTCCTTCTTTTATTATTATTTTCTGCTTTCCAAAATCTTAATAATTTCAATTACATTCCCTTCAAGATAATAATCCCTTATACAACAGCTACAATCTTATGGTTTCCATTTGTGTTAATATAGTAAGTAATTTATAAAGTTTCAAGTGAGGTACTCAGTCTGTAACCATTATTCTTTCCTGCATGTGGCAATCTCCCCCATGATGTTGACCCAACCATATATGGTATTGTGTCCTTCATTTTTGCATACACTTTTTGGTTGGAGAAATGCCTCACAAAATATAGAGAAGCACAATTTTTCCGTGTTTTGGTTCCCATATCGTTTCAAATGTGTGTGTTAGCTATTATGAACCAACCTGAATGTCTCCCCCATCCCTCTCTTCAATAAAAGCCTCAGCTTGGCTTGCACAATTTAAACACACAAGGGAAAAAAATGGAAATCATACAGATAAATATATATTCTCTGTGTGTGAACTACAACTTTTTTTGCAGAATTTCATTACAACTACTTGGCTTTAATTTATTTTCTCATGGTGTCGCAGGTTTCCCTCTCTTTTCCTTGATTCCTTTTTGGATTATGTAAGTCTAATTTCTAAGTCATCCCAACTGGAAGTCTGGGGATATGGATGCAACTTGGTACCCCCTCCCTCCCTCCCTCCCTCCCTATATTGGCAGGTGACTTCACTCTTCCACTGTAGAAACATTAGGTGTGTTGGGAGAAGATGCCCAGATTGAGTTTTCATTCACCTCCTCCCAGTCCTTCTGAGTCTACCTTCTTCTGCATTGACTGTTCGTTAAATACTTAGGGCAGGCATAGGCAAACTCGGCCCTCCAGATGTTTTGGCACTACAACTCCCATCATCCCTAGCTAACAGGACCAGTGGTTAGAGATGATGAGAATTGTAGTCTCAAAACAACTGGAGGGTGGGGTTTGCCTATGCCTGACTTAAGGACTGTGTTGTACTTTGATGTTTGTAATAATAATAATAATAATAATAATAATAATAGGTGTTTTGTTAGTAAAAGAGAAAAATGTGTAGAAAGAAAGAGAAGCAAAACCCAGACATTAGTAGGGATGGAAGCAGATCAATCTGATTTTTTTTATCCAGTTACTTTAGAAACCCAAAGGCACTTTTGTTTCAGCAGCAGATGAAAGGCTGAAACTGTAACCCTACATTTACTCACTAACTTAGGAGCCAGTCCCATTCAGCTCAATGGGCCTTGCTTCTCCATAAACATACATAGGATTGCACTGTTATGCAATGGCTGCTTACCCAGTAACGGGGGTGGGCGGCTATTGCAGCCTCGTCACGGCAAGCTCGGATCCCCCAGAGCAACGCTGGGGCTAGGCAGCCATCGGTTGGGAATTCCCTGGTCGGCCGATCTGATTGGCGGACTTTCCCACCTTCTGAACATTTGAATCCTGGGCCAATCTGGCTGCTGTGCATGGGCGTGGCTTGGGAGCAGACCAGCTTTGTACTTACCGAAATAACGCATGAGCCGAAACCCAGTCATCCTTTGAAATGTGCATTTCTCCCAATTTCACCATGCAGCTCCCAAGCCAAGTAATGTGACGAAAAGTGCACATTAGGGGAAAGCATGCATAAAATGCATATATTAGTGGAAATAACATACAGTCAAACCTTGGTTGTCGAACGTAATCCGTTCTGGAAGCTTCTGACAACCGAGGTGTGACTTCTGGTTGGTTGCAGGAGCTTCCTGCACTCAAACGGAAGCAGCGTCAGACGTTTGGCTTCCAGAAAACGTTCGAAAACCGGAGCATTTCCTTCCAGGTTTTCGGCATTCAGGAGCCGAAACGTTCCAAAACAGAGGTGTTTGGGAGCCGAGGTTTGACTGTACAAGAATGCATTATATTATGGAACATTGCCCTGCAAAAATTGCACGCAAAAATGCAACTGCTGTTCAATTTCCATGAGGACTTTTTTCTTTTAAGCCAGCTGATATGGGAATGTGGAGAGATGAACTGAAGATTGGAAAGAAGAGAAACTGAAATGGACAGTATTGTCTATCCCTAAGATCAAGAGCCCACTCTTATAAGGATTCCCAGTCATAGAGAGGCTTCCATGTACAATCAGCTAAATGCATATAGAAGCCCCCCTCTGACCTCCAAGCTGAATGGGCAAAGATCTGAAGAGAAGCCCACCCACACTTATGGGGAAAGGGCATATGTGTGCTCTCCTTCCTCACTGGACTGCTGTAGACTGAATGCATGCTCCTAAGCATGAACTCTGAAAGCAAATAAAGAAGGATATTTTTAACAATGAATATGGGAGAAAGGTCTCATTGTCCTCAGACAAAGGCTTAGGAGAATAATTTACTGTGGCCAGGAACATAACTAATTTGTTTAAGCTCCACTGAGTTCACCAGGGTTTGGGACTACTGTGGCTAATGGTCTAATTTTAGTTCTTCCTTTGTTGGATGCAGTGAACTAATTGCTGTGCCCATACAACAATATAATCTACAAGGGTATGTTTTGTGTTTACCTCATGAGCTGAATGTACACTTCATCCTCTACTACAGGCTCAGGATGGGTTGAAACAGTTGTGGCTCTCTTACAGCCAGATGTTCTTTGAAGATCTGAGCCTCTCAAGATAACATGCGCACTTCTGTCTTCCAGTGGTTTTAGCCTTGGCAGAAGTCTTTGTCAAATGTTTATTCATGGACAACATTTGCCGAATAATGCTGCCATAGCTCTTTTTACGCCCAGGATCTGTGACTTAATGCAAGCATTCTGCTCTGGAGAAATAGAGACACAAGAAGTAAAGCTCAATAAAATATCAAAAGAAGACATTTCAACATAAAAACTCTTCACAGAAGCATAATATACTGTTTCAATAGTTCCTTGTTCCTACACTCCTTATTTTTCTTGGAATTCATCTCAAACTTTGCAAGAGAAAGGGGAATTATATTGTCATCTTTAAAGGAAATCTCTCTGTGGGTGGCCTTGCGTACTTAATCTGGCCTTGCAGTCATCAGCAAATTATCTCTAGAATGCCCCATGAAATTACTCTTTCCCCCTTTTGGAGTGGGATTCAGTGGAGACACACAACTAAGCGATCTTCTAAGCCCCACTGGAGTCAACCAATCAGACACATATAGGAACACAGCAACCTTGGGTCGTATCCAATGCTGCATGTGCTGTGTTCTGTTTACACAGTGGGACTTCCCCTTCCTCTCCTCTCCCTGCATGCCCTCAAAATCTTCCCTGTCTGGAGTTGATTTTGAGGGTGCACGGAGGGCTGCAGGAGAGAGGAAGAGAAGGGAAAGTAGTTCCGCAGCAGTCTGCTGTACTAGCAGAGCAACAGAGTTGGATAAGCTTCCTTGTTTTCCATCCAAGGTGAGCACGGATAGATGCAGGGACACCAGGGAGACAGTGGGTTCCTCTGAGTGGACCCAAGAGACGTTTTGCTGCCTGAAGGGCAAGATGGCATCCCTGCTTCGTGTCTAGAAGATGAATAACAATAATAATAATAATAATAATAATAATAATAATAATAATAATAATAATAAAATTTATACCCCGCCCATCTGGCTGGGCTTCCCCAGCCACTCTGGGCAGCTTCCAACAAAATATTAAAATACAAGAATCAATCAAACATTAAAAGCTTTGCTAAATAGGGCTGCCTTCAGATGTCTTCTAAAAGTCTGGTAGTTGTTGTTCTCTTTGACAACTGGTGGGAGGGCATTCCACAGGGCAGGTGCCACTACCGAGAAGGCCCTCTGCCTGGTTCCCTGTAACTTGGCTTCTTGCAGTGAGGGAACTGCCAGAAGGCCCTTGGCGCTGGACCTCAGTGTCCGGGTAGATCGATGGGGGTGGAGACGCTCCATCAGATATACTGGTGGCAAACTGGTGGCAGATATATAAGGTGGCAAACCTCACTTTGCCACTGGTGACAGTCCAGTGTCCTCCACCACACTTGAGGGCAGCTAGCCAATTTAGGGGCCACAGGGCACACACAGTTCTTCCCCACAACACTGCCAGGCCATTTCTCTTCTGCATGTGCCACCTGAGGCAGCCACCTCACGCTGCCTACTGACAGAGCAAGGCCATGGTCCATGACCATAATGCCCTGATAGTGAGCTTCTGAGGTGCATCAGTCTAACTCTTCCTGAAAACAAAGTCCTGGAATAGATTGACTTAGGTCTGACAAAGCAAGACAAGCCAAACATTATTTCATGTTTAACCAGACCTCCTCCTCCTCCTCCTCCTCCTCCTCCTCCTCCTTCTTCTTCTTCTTCTTCTTCTTCTTCTTCTTCTTCTTCTTCTTTTCTTTTTGCTTACCTTTAAAGCATTAAGTGTCCACAGCATGGGCACCTTGCACGTACCTATTTGTGAGAGCTAGTTTGGTGGGCAAATAGTGTTAGTCTTGGGACATCTGGATCCCATTTCCTGCTCTTCCTTGACCTTCTCTGGGCAATCAAGAGGTTCAGTTTCTCATCTGTAAAAAAGGATCACTAAAAACACCTACCTTACAAAGCACATCCAGCCTAGCTTGGGAAATATCTCCTTCCATACGATCTGGCTTGGAAATGTAACCCTAGAGCCCTTTCAAAAATGGTGCAAATTATTGTTATTACGAAATCACTTGATCTGCACTTCTCAAAGTAACATTGGGATGTTGTCATCCTTTGGATTTTGAACGTCTTCAAATTTTGGCTGCTGCTTGTGGCTTCAAAAAGCTGTGTGTGTGTGTGTGTGTGTGTGTGTGTGTGTGTGTGTGTGTGTGTGTGTTTAATGCATATTTTGAAGGAAAATCCATTTAGGAATGTGTATTTTGTGGAAAACTTAGGTTAAAAAATACATATTTAAATATGAATTTCTGGACAGATTTTTCTTTTTTTTAAAGCATTGCAAGGTAACGAAGAAACAATATAGAACAGATTTATATGCAGACTGATCCACCCACCCCTAATTTCACCAAGCATTAAGGATCCCACTAAGCTTTCAATTAGTGCAAGTGAAATAGACCTCTCATCGTTTTCTTTCCTACCCTGCTAAGCCATCTCAAGTCTTCATCCTTACCTCATTTCCCCTTGCTTTTTGAATCATCAACAGCATGTCTGTTGGTCCTTGGACTTTATTTTGTGTCTACTCAGCTCCCGACCCAAAGAGCAGTCTTTAATCCCAGGCTGCTAGGCGCGAGCAGGTCACTTGGATATTGGTAGACAACCAGAGACAAGCCAAACAGCTAAGAACCATAAAATAGACAAATATTAATTTGCAGCAACCACTGGCCTTTGCAATAAAAATTGTAAAAAGAGGTGTGGGAGCAGACTTTAGCACCCACTGATTCTCCGTGAGACAAAAAACCCCACCCTTGTGCCCTTATTCATTTAATTTATTTAAAATTGCCCTTAGCAAACACCATTAAAAAAAATAATAAGACAAACCTCCAATAAACAGGACAAGAATGGATTTAAAATAGTCAACCAACAGCTGGCCTTCATCCATGCATACTTCTAATTCAATCTGAATCTGTCTTGCCCAGTTTTATCCTCATTTCTTTCTTCAATTCCAGAATGAACATATATAGAAAGAGACACACCTCCCCTTTTAAAGGGCTGTTTTTCTTTCTGAATCATGTATGGAATGCGCCTTCTGACTCCATCCTGTGTAAATAATGTGTAGAATAATCTAAGTACCATCATGGCTTTGACAGCAGAAGCCTTGTGATGAATAAGACCTTATGTGGGATTATTATATGACATTTCCAAACTAAATTATATTTATGAGTCATATACAATTGCATTACATTCTCCTGTTGCAGTGGATTTGTGCATTTAGCAAATGCTTTAGGAAAGATTGCTGTCTGGAATCCGGAGGGCTCCATCCCAAGGGGCGGGGGGAATGATCATACTTACAAAATTGTGGGCATAATCAATTTGCACATTTAGAGGATTTGTTTTCAGGGGCCCAATGTTACTGCATCTACATTTTAATGAATCCTGTGGGTCGCATCTATGCTACAGAGTGTGGTGTAGTGGTTAAGAGCAGTAGACTTGTAATCTGGGGAACCGGGTTCGCGTCTCCGCTCCTCCACATGCAGCTGCTGGGAGACCTTGGGCTAGTCACACTTCTCTGAAGTCTCTCAGCCCCACTCACCTCACAAAGTGTTTGTTGTGGGGGAGGAAGGGAAAGGAGAATGTTAGCCGCTTTGAGACTCCTTCGGGTAGTGATAAAGCGGGATATCAAATCCAAACTCTTCTTCTTCTTCTTCTTCTTCTTCTTCTTCTTCTTCTTCCATCCAAAGGTTTCATATATGGTTCCAGGGTGGGGTCTTTAGGGACACGATGTAACAACTTTGCTGAAGTGAGGCCGTACAAGTCAGATTTTGCACAGTTGACGTTTCCAATCACTTTTCAGAAGCAGTAATCTAATTTGGAGTAATCTCACTTGGAGGTAGGTGACCAAGTGTCAGGCTTCAGGCAATCCTATCCCTCCACCAGTGCCAACAAAGAAGCAGATAAAAAAGAAGAAGAGTTCTCACCAATTAATTTATTCAATAATCACAGTGAGAGACAAAGGAATGTGGTCTTTCTCTAGATAATGGCATTGCTCCAAGTAAAGTCCCATCCGCTCAGTCTCCTTGATACAATGGTACCCCTGGTTAAGTACTTAATTCGTTCCGGAGGTCCGTTCTTAACCTGAAGTGTACTTAACCTGAAGCACCACTTTAGCTAATGGGACCTCCTGCTGCTGTTGCGCCGCCAGAGCACGATTTCTGTTCTTAGCGGAGTTCTTAACCTGAAGCGTACTTAACCTGAAGCGTACTTAACCCGAGGTATCACTGTACCATACTATGTCACCCCTGTGCCGGCTGATCTGTGCTTTCTGCCTCTGAGCTTTCTGTTCTACTTCTCTCAATGCACACATGGTCCTAGGAGAGGGGGGGGGCGGTCAGAAATGCTTTCCAGAGACACTGAGTCTGTCAGCTGTCTCTCCCCTGATGCTTCTTCCTGCTGCTCTCCCAATATTTCCTAGCTTCTCCCCTCTGCAGCCTCTGAACTATGACCTTCTGCAAACCGCTGTTCTAATTCTATACTGTCCTCCTCTTCTTGGGAAGGGGCAGGAAGAGGGGAGGCAGTTCCCACCATTCCCCCTCAGTCCAGTCCCTGACACCAAGGCATGTGCAACTATGGCCAGATCTGCCTTTCCCAGCAAAAGTGGACCTTCCATAGGTTGCGCTATGGGTCAGTTGTAGCATTGCTTGTCATACTGATTTCCAGGAATGGATGACCTTCTGCAAACTGTGATGTGGGTCGCATGAAGCCTTGTGAGTTAAAGTAATGACAGGAAAAGCCATCCTTGATTTTCCTTTCATTGCATGTCTTCCATGCAAAGGGGTCATGCCCTTGGATTTTTGTAAAAGCAGCAATCTCGGAGTGCAATGGCCAGTGCCGTGGTTGAGTACAGAGGACATGAATTGAGTTTTTCCTAGGGATGGAGGAGAAACTTGATTTCATTTGCATTTTGAGTCAAACCTATCTAATGCACACTTCCTCAAATGCAGCAGTGCCCCAGCCAAAAAATGTGTACAGAAATGTGTGTATTAGGGGAACCTGTATTCAAAAATGCACATATCAGTGAAAATCACACACAAAAGTGCAAGGTATCAGCGAGAATTGTTTTTAAAAATGTCTATATTTGGCAAAATGTAATAAAAAGTATAGATTATGAGAAATTAATAGAATGTCTGTAAGGATTTAAAAAAAAAAATTGCAAGCTGATGCAGAAATATGGAGAACTGGATTTAAATCTAGAAAAATGGAAAAGTGAGATAAGCCAGGATCCATCTACTCCTAGCACCTCCTCAATACTAATATCCAAGAACCTGTGTCACCTTCATGGTTACAATACTATTGTACTACTGGAAATTAGCTAAATATTTTACATTTTATGATATTCTGCCTGTGCAACCTACTTGTAATTGGCAATTTATCAACGAATAAATGTCATTTGAATTACACCCGATTATGGACATTCATCCTGAAACACATGTTTCCAATAACCATCCATCCTTCTTAACCTGTCCCCCCCTCCCCACACCCCCAGAGCACTCTTTCCATAGCTGGGGGAGCTAGACTTCAACTCCCTTCACCAGTCCTGTGGCATGGAATCTTATAAGGAGCCTTTGTAAAAAAACAAAAACAGACTCAGCTATGCCCAAATTCTCCCAAGTTTGAAAATGTTGACTTAACGCAAACAGCATTACTGACTCTAATGAACACCACCGGCCCTTCGTTCCGTGCAGCCTGGTGTTTTCAGTGGAAAGGGAACATGTTCAGATAATGAAGAGGTTAAGTCTGATTGTAATTAGATTGTGGTATGCACAGTCATGTGGTTCGTAGTAAATTTTCCTTGATTAACTGGCCCTGTTTGTTAACATTAGCACTCTCTGTGTTGGCTGCGGAGACACACCATGGACCATTGCAAGATTAATGAAGGCAGGTACGCATGCTGATTAGATTGTGGCAGTTTAATAAACTCTCCTAACATTAAATTATTAAATGCATTCATGCTCATGCAGCCTATTCAATGGTCAGCTTGACCACCTATGTGCTAATATTGGGAATTTAAATGCAGGGGATGGAAGAAATATAGCCGTGTATGAGGTAATTAGCTCTCATGTCTGATAAATGGGGCAATACCTATGTGGATACATGTTTTAGCGCCTCACAAATAGGCCTTTCATTAATGGGAATCTTTGCTGGAAATTTTATGAAAGGTTTTGTGTTGTTGTTGTTGTTGCTGCTGCTGCTGCTGTTGTTGTTGCTGCATAAACCATCTGGCTAACAACTACAGCTGCTGTTTGGTTTAATAGCTAGTCAATTTAAAGACGGCAGCAAAAAAAATTAAAAAATAGAAAGTAGAAAATAGGAATGTCACTCAGTTTAATGTTACGACAATTATGCTCCCCACAGTATTTCAGGCACCCAGTCATGGAATGCTTCAAAGTCAATATATTATTTGGAAAATAATATATGAACTGTTAGGTGTTTGTTCTTGTTTGAGGGTGTTCTTCATTGTCCGAATTTGCTCTCTTTGCATATTCGGGGGCTGGCAAACCTCTCAAGAGCCAACCAAGAAAGTTGTTTAAAGTTCGACGGAAAGCACCAGGCTTCAGTATTTAGTTGCTTCGCCAATAAATCCTGACACAGTCTAAACATGTCTCTGGAATGTGCGGGGAGTCACATTCCGCCTCGTCATGGGCAACGTGAATTGTATGTCAGCTGCTGTGTCACTTCATGTTAAAAGCAACATGCCAAGAGTGCAACGTCCGGATGAAACGTGAACTGTCGTGTCCTTTGATGCATTGTGCTTCGTCCTAAATGGCATCAGAACCAACGGAGTGAATCCATACTGCTGACAAGATGGTTATCTGCAAATAGCCCGTGACTTTTGGTTAGTCCCGTCCCTAGTCTGCTCAGCGGTACTGATTTGGACTGCTTTTCGTTCATGATTAAGGTTGGGCAAAATGCATGTTTTCTTCAGAATACGAGTGGGAAACCTATTTCAAAGGCTGCTTTGCATTCTGGCCAGCTTTCTGAGGGCCACAAACTAATGATGGGCACAGCAACAAATGTAAATTTTACTTTAGTACAGCAGTTTCTACTCTCTCACACACACCCCTCTCTTTTCCTCCATCCAGGAAAGCAAAGATGTATTGTTATCACAGTTCAAAGAAACATTCTAACCAGGCAAAAACATGAAAAGAAGTTGTAGAGCAAGGCTGGGGTGTGGCATGGGGATAGGTGAAGAAGAAGAGTTTTGGATTTGATATCCCGCTTTATCACTACCCGAAGGAGTCTCAAAGCGGCTAACATTCTCCTTTCCCTTCCTCCCCCACAACAAACACTCTGTGAGGTGAGTGGGGCTGAGAGACTTCAGAGAAGTGTGACTAGCCCAAGGTTGCAGCTGCATGTGGAGGTGCGGAGACGCGAACCCGGTTCCCCAGATTACGAGTCTACCGCTCTTAACCACTACACCACACTGGCTGCATGGCTAGGGAGTTTCGGGGAGAGTCATGGGAGCCAGACAGATTTGGAGAACCACATTTTGGCTCTGTGCATGAGCAGGGGTTCCAACTTGAATAAAATATTGGGGGCCCAGGTAAGCCCCGTGCTGCGTAATCAATCATACGCCATGGTGCACACACACACCATTTGAATGGCAATGCCCATTAGCATTGGGGGTCAGCCCCCTAAAAATGTTATTGGGAGGCGCAAAGGGACATCGGCCCCTAAGAGTTGGCTCCTATGTGCATATGCTTCCTTACCCCTGCTTTAGAAATTTAGGGATGAGTTTTATGTATCAGTTATCAGTGTTAGGGAGCAAGCCCCACTCAATACAGCAGGATTAGCTTATGTGTGAACGTGCATAGGATCGAACTGTACCTCCTCCATCAAAACTAACTTTGGTTGCATCACACTCCAGCTTTTTTGCTTTACCAAACAGTTGTTGAGCAATATGGCGTCAGTTGTCAGCTGGCAGGAAGCCCCAGGGAGTTGTTTCCAAGTAAATGGGAGTTGTTTCCAAGTAAATAGTTTTTTAGGATTGCTGTGTAAAGCACTCAGTTTCAATAGGAACTCAAAGTGTTGCATGTTTTAGAAAGCAAGCAGTGCTATCACTTCATAGCACATTAAATGCCATCTTGCATTTCACTTTACCAAACACTCAGTTGAGTTTAGTGCTCAGATTTAGAAGGTGCTGAAGGCTACTTTGTTGAGGATAAAGGCACGCATCTGCTTTTGAATGAGAACTGAGATCACATGCTTAAATCTCCATGCAATATACTGAAACCGTATCTCTTTAGTCTTTAATCTGGGCTAATGCAGGTGGGTCTTTTTAGTTGTAAAGTTTTATTTGGAAACAAAAACAAAACAAAACAAAAAAAACCTCCCTCTTCATTGCTTCTGCATACATAAAGCAATAATTCTCTAACCATTTAATGAGAAGCACTTTCACTTCAATTAAAAATCAGTGGTGAAATACATGTGCTTTGCTCAAGGTCTGCTTTAGGAAGATCTAATCAATTTGCAAAGAAAATCCACCATGGCTGGTACTTAACAGACAAAATCTGCCGTAATTCTGTGGTAAGAAAACTAGTGTACTAAAATGCAATACAGACATCGCTCTACCCTACACTGCAGCTGTAATGGTATCTATTCATATGATAAGCTCAGTTCATGGGTGATTGCAGACTTGAGGTCCAGTTCCTCATGACTTCATGTAACCCAGCCTGTGCTGGAAACCTCAGCTACTGGGAATCTCAGGAGGGGAGAGTGCTGACGCTCTCAGGTCCTGCTTATCCTTTCCCCACAGGCATATTGTTGGCCACTGTGAGAACAAGATGCTAGACTAGACAATATGAAAACTGATATACAGTCATGCTTCAAAATTCACATTTATTTGAATTTTGTGATGCCGTTCTTCAACCATACAATGTTTGCAAAAATGCACGTGTTAGGTAAAAGAATGCATAACAATGAATATATTAGTGCATACAAATGCATTATATTGCAAAAGGTGTGCACTAGTCAAAACTGCGTACAAAAAGGTATTTACCAGATAAATTGAAATGCTGAAGAATTTTCAAGAGGGTTTTTTTTTAAGTCATAAATTGCTGCAGAAATGTAGAGAGCTGAATTTAAGACTGGAAAATGAAAAAGTGAAAGAAACTGGAATGGACAGGTCCTTCCACCCCTGCTTTGAAGGCAGGTTGTTCCACAGTCCAGCAGTTTATATCAACAGAAAGTTCTTTCTAATACTTCATCAAATTGATTTTCCCCGCCCTCATAATTTGAACCCACTGCTTCAAAATCTCACCCTCTGAAACAACAGAAAATAAACTTTCATTTACAGTGGTACCTTGGTTTAAGAACAGCTTAGTTTATGAACAACTTGGATTAAGAATGCTGCAAACCTGGAAGGAGGTGTTTTGGTTTGTGAACTTTGCCTTGGAAGCAGAACATGTTCCGCTTCCTGGTGAGTGTGTTCCGTTTGTAAATTGAGTCCCCTGCTGCTATGGGAAAGCACACCTTGGTTTAAGAACGCTTTGGTTTAAGAATGGACTTCTGGAACAGATTAAGTTCATAAACTAAGGTACCACTGTACATGATGGCCCTTCCAATATGACTATTTTATTGCTTCTTAATTATCAGTTTTGTGGGCCAAACACCCCCAACTCAGCACATGGTAAACTATGGAACTTGCTCCGCAGAAGACAGAGAATTGAATGAATTCATGGCAGAGAAAGCTATCAATGGTGCTAGCAATGAAGCCTAGGCTGTCTCCACCATCAGAGGCAGTTATGCTTCAGTTTGAAAGCACATCAAAGCACGTCAAAGTGCAAGTAGATAAATAGGAACCGCTCTGGCGGGAAGGTAAACGGCGTTTCCGTGTGCTGCCCTGGTTCGCCAGAAGCAGCTTAGTCATGCTGGCCACATGACCCGGAAGCTTTACACCGGCTCCCTCGGCCTATAGAGCGAGATGAGCGCCGCAACCCAGAGTCGTCCGCAACTGGACCTAATGGTCAGGGGTCCCTTTACCTTTTTACCAGCTGCTGTGAACTGCAGGAGGAAAGAGTACTCTTGTGCTCAGGTCCTGCTTGCAAGTTTCCCATGGGCATTTGGCTGGGGGCACTGTGAGAACATTGGCCTGGTCCAGCAGGTTGTTCTACCATCCTTCAACCTTTCCTTACAGGACTTGACCACTAGGTCCTTCACCTTCTTTGTCACCCCTTCTCTGGATACATTCCAACCAATTGGTGAACATGTAGCTCTGTCCCTGGCTACGTAGTGGCAGCAAAGTGATGCACTCTGTGATGGCGTGGGGTTCAGACTCAGATGCTGAACCTGGGGGATCCCAGCCTGCACAGGATTCCCCGCCTCCAGAACCAGCAGAGCCGGGGCTAGGGCCTGAGTCTGAAGGGTCCTCACCTGTGCTGGATCCTCAGGTGCAGGCATCTGCTGAGTCTGCTCTGGCTCCTGATGGGATGGAGGACCCATTGTCTGCAGGTGCTCCACTCCCAGCCCTGTCAGGGGAAGCTGAGGTTGCCTCTGGGTCCGGTAACCCTTCAGCCTCTCCTGAGCTGCAGAGGCTCAGGGCAGAGAGGCAAAGGGAACTGAGTTCCCGCAGGAGGAGTGCTTGCCTCCAAGCCAGGAGAGGCGAGTCACCAGAGGATCGGGGCCACCCTCTGCCTCGGGGCAGATAAAAGCCGGCCAGCCCCAGCCCAAGTTGCAGGAGCAACATTGTTGGTGACCAGTTCCTGCTTGAAACCTGTCCTGCTTTCCTGCCTGAGCTCCTGACCAGCCCTGGTTCCCTGCTTGCCTACCTGTTCCCGACTTTGCCTGACTCCCTGCCCTGCACCCAGCTTCAGCGACCTCGGACTGCCTTTACGTTGTACCTCTGACCACGGACTGGACTTGGACCTCGCCTTTTGGGTAACCCACGGGACCAGCACACACTCTCTCGATTTGCACATGCAACTACAGGTGGAGGCCAACCCCACCTTGTGCTCATAATGATTCCATCTGGGATTGCAAGATTCATACCCCGAGATAATGTTGGTGCCTTGACAAATTGGATCTCAGTTGTTCACGGTGTGGCTCTGCCTATCATAGAAGCAACCACTTTCCTCCATTAAAAGTCTGGTATGGGGTTTGAACCTGGCAACCCTGCTTATATCACTTCAAAACAGAAGGGTGAGCTTAAATTTCCTAAAGGGCTCAGTGGCATGTTAATATGGGGGAAGGGGTGGGGGAGAGAGAAACATTTCTGCACTTCCAGACTTCAACAGGGCAGGTTGCTTAAACAATTTCTAAACAACTCAAAGGAAATTAGGGCAACTGCCTCAGTTCCTCCTTTTGCAATAACTCTGATGACAGACAATAAAGCTCCCCCAGATGTCATCCTGAATGGTACAGTGCACATTCATCTTACATATTTGTCTCCAGGACAGGTGGTAATAAATTTCTACTTCCTGGGTTTAATTTTGATGGCCTTAGACAGGCAGACAGGCATTTATTTCACCATGAATTCCTTTTGTCAGCAGTTCCAATTATTAGCTCTCTCTCCGCCCCTCCCAGTTTTACTAGAGCTAAGCATTAGTTCAACCTTTGAGAAACTCTGGCCGTTGGTCCCCGTAAAGGGCAGTTTCCTACGTTTCCCAAATCAGAGACCATCATTTTGAGCCCCGCCACGCAGAGGTGATATGAATCTTCCCCCTGCTGCCCCAGAAGAGCTTTGTGTAAATTACGCGGTGGGGAAAAGCAACACAACACAACACAGCGGATCAGATTGGGAGACCTCGCTGAGATAAGTTAGGCGGAAAATTTGGCTGATGTTGCAGCCGCGGCTAAAATCCACGGAAGTACTGGGAAGTGAATGACATTGTGACTGCCCATGCAGTCTTGGCTAATTATAATTAATCCACACCGAGGGAACCCCAAGCCAGCATATCACAGCAGCAATTTCAGACTTTGGGTGCGCTTTAATGTTGGTGTGACAATTGGAATTAAAAATGTCTTTCATGATTAAAGTGTTAAATATTTACAAGGGGGAAGTTTCATTATTTGATGGCCGATGCCAGTATAAAAGCATGAATAAGGCTGGGGGGTTTTCCCCGCATTTACAGTGACCAAAATGATAAATATTAACTTATGGGACCACCTGCAATAGACAAGGCTCGATTTAGGGGTGAGCAACCCTGGTGATTACGTGGGGTACCAGGCTAGGGTGGAGACACCTGCCATACGCTATCTGCTTCACCATCCACTTAGATGTAACAAATAGCACATGCAGTTCATCTTTGATTGTAAAATTGGCACCCCTGATGTCCTTGGGCAGCATGGCCAGGGGCAGATCTACTATGAAACTAATGAAGCTTAAGCTTCAGGGGCCCTAATCCTGGAGGGGCCCCAGAAGCACATTTAGTCCACATTGTTCAAATGTTTTGGGTCAAGAAGACCCAGTTTGAGTTGCACGACTCAAATCGATTTTTTGTTGTATATTCCCTCCCCATGGCTATATTTAACTTTAAAAAGGAAACATGGGAGATCGAATGGTGGAGCTCCTAGCATCACATTTAGTAGTTTGGCCCTGATTCCCCATATGACCTTTCTCAGTGGGTGAATATAAATGATAAAGCAAAATTGCTTTCAAGATACACCCCTGAAGATTTTTGCAGGTCAAGTGCCATAGCTCGGCGATAGAGCATCTGCTTTGCATGCTAGAAGGTCTCAGGATCAATCCCCAGCATCTCCAGATAGGATTGGAAGAAAACCTTGTCTGGAATCCTGGAGAGATGCTGCCCACCAGTGTGGACAATGCTGGTGGACCAATGGTCTGATTCAGCTTAAGGCAGCTTCCTGTGTTCCTATGTTCCTATGTGGGACGAAGCAGTATGGTGAAGAGAGGAGGAAGTATTGCTTGAGAAAAGTGAGGAAGAAGGACTCTTGTGAAGTAAACTAAAAATAAGATACTTTATTTTCTCTCTCTTTTTAAATTATGGAAAGTATATTTGTCCTTTCATTAACTCTGAACTTGAAAAGCAATACCCATCTTTCCCAGGCTTCTCCTTGAAAGAAAGAAAACGCCTTCCTCCTTGTCTAATGTAATATAGAAATGCATAACATAAAAGTGTAGACCTGAAGCAGTATAGCTGATCAAATACCACACCAGGGCTATTAGAATGAAAGTAAGTTGTTTATTAAAAAAAACAAAGAGTTTTTTTGGCTTAAAGTTTTACAGTTTAACCCTACGTCACTTCACCCCAATAAATTGCCAAAACTTTTGCACTGTGAAAGCTCTCGGGCTGAATTAATGGCTTTGTTTTGCAAATTAATTTAGATATTAAAAAATTATATTTTCAACTGAAATTGCCGTTACTCAGATTAAATATTAACCAAAAGCTGTCTTCTGCTTAAATAGAATTTAGCCTTTGAAGTGTTTTTATTAATCTCTTCTGATGTAGGTGCTTGAAATTCTATGAAAGTGCTGTTGCTCCCAGTTCCGTGCATCACTTACTGTAATTTATTTTCAGAACATAATTCTATTTATAAATGAAAATCCTATTAAAAGAAGACAAGAAAAATTAGTCCTCGACTTTGCATTGGTAGAGTAGAAACAAAATGAGCGGCCTAACCTGAAGTGACATTTACAAATTACCTGTTAATTTAAACTGGGTTGAAGGATGACAGAGTTTAGTCAGACTGACAGGAAGTACCGAAGGACTGACAGCGGGGCCTGTAGTGGTCATAGAGCTCCTGTGGTGAGCACATTTATCTATGTTCTCAGAATTATTTTGTTTTAAAAAAAGCTTTCTGTAGAGTAAATAATATATTTGTAAAAATATTTACTCCTGGAAACCAGGTTTTCAAAGAGCTGTGATCTCTCTTCCCCAGTTGCCATGAGATTATTATTATTTTTTTAGCATGGCTTCTTAATATTGGTCATGTGGCTAGACCTTGTTAGTGCCTAAAGTGAAGATCACAGAATTGTGTTCTTTTTTGTGATACTGAAACATGAAGTGACAAGCCCTGTCTGTATCTTTGAAGAGCTTCGGGATATCACTCTTTGCCCCAAGAAAAGATCCTTTGTTCTCTAAACATTCTTTCAACAGATGGGTTTTACAGACTGAGGCTACAGAAGTGCCAAAGACCTGCAAATGTAGCCATCCCCCATCCCCTTCTTACTGCCTGTAAATAGTTACGAGGGCAATCAAAACAATGCTTGTGAAAATTGTGTCTTAGGTCATCCTTTTTTCTTTTTCTGAAATTTCAAGTTGACAGAATTTTAATCATTCTTTCCCCAGCTATATGTCACACTTACAGTGGTGCCTTGGTTCCCGAACGGCTTAGTTGCCGAACAAATTGGCTCCCGAACACCGAAAAACCTGGAAGTAAGTGTTTGCAAATGTTTTTCAGAAGTCGAACGTCCAACGCGGGAGCTCCTACAGCCAATCGGAAGCCGTGCCTTGGTTTTCGAACAGTTTCGGGAATCAAACGGACTCCTGGAACGGAATCAGTTTGAGAACCAAGTACCGGTATCCACTATATTAGAATGCCTGAATAATACATCTTGTTGTTGTTCAGTCATTCAGTCGTGTCCGTCTCTTCGTGACCCCATGGACCAGAACACGCCAGGCACGCCTATCCTTCACTGCCTCTCGCAGTTTGGCCAAACTCATGTTAGTAGCTTCGAGAACACTGTCCAACCATCTCATCCTCTGTCGTCCCCTTCTCCTTGTGCCCTCCATCTTTCCCAACATCAGGGTCTTTTCTAGGGAGTCTTCTCTTCTCATGAGGTGGCCAAAGTACGGGAGCCTCAACTCAGGATCTGTCCTTCTAGTGAGCATTCAGGGCTGATTTCTTTAAGAATGGATAGGTTTGATCTTCTTGCAGTCCATGGGACTCTCAAGAGTCTCCTCCAGCACCATAATTCAAAAGCATCAATTCTTCGGCGATCAGCCTTACTCGAATATATTTTTATTTCTGTCCTAGAACCCAAATTGTGCCTTGATCTACACATGCAACTTCCCCTTTCACTAAATGGAAGCAATGTCATCTCCGCACCCCTCTCTGCTCGTTCTTTCGTTCACAAATATCAGTGAAATTTTCGAGTAAATAACAAAAGCACCCCCAATTCTATCAGATTCGTGGACATTGTCTCACCTAAACACTTTTGCAATAGGCAAGGAGGTGGGGTGAATTTGGCAAAGATGTCCCTCCACCCACCCATGCTGCATTCCCATTGGCCACCATTTGAGGAGTGAGGCCAGCATCACTGGCAAATGCAGAGCTCTCCTTCCTGCAGCCAAACGGGTGGGTGGAAGTAGCACTGGCAGGTTCCCCACTGCTGGCAGCAACAGAAAGCTCCAAAATGGGATTTTCCAAGAGGGAAGGGCTCAGCTAGCCCGGGATCAATTGGAGCACAAGGTGGGTCCAATTGCTGAGCCAGCTCCATGCCGGCACAATTTGCGACAGGGCTGCAGATGTGGTGCTGACCCTGCCACCTCATCCAGCACTGCTGGACATCAAGGGCATTTAGCAATGCTCCCTTGTCCCTGAGCTCCAAAAAAACAGCTGTAACTTATATGTTGTGCAATGCAATGAAAAAGGGGTTAAGGTTTTGAAGTGTTGCATTCAGTTGGAAGGAGTTCTATAGCTGGGGGAAATGGGAAAACCATTGCTAATGGTGGAAGTGGGAGTTCAGAAACCACTTAGTTACAAGGGTTCCCTGGGTTGCAGCGATTTTCCAAATTATAAATGGATTATTGCGGATACTACAGTGTTAAATCTGTTCCAAAACAATTGCAAAGTTGAAGCAATTTTGGGCATATATTTTAAGGTTGTGCTTTTCTGTTTTGTTTGTTTAATGCCTTGCTTTCAACACAAGCTTTAGAATTTGTGGCCATAAAATTAGTAGTTTGTGCTAATATCCTATAAATATGATATGCTGTTGTCATATAAACTGAATGGGAATCAGGCTCAGAATGCACTGTGGTTTCAACATCTCTCTTCTCTGTACAGGAGATTATGGTGTTCCAGGGAGCACTGACTCTTAACTGTTTTAAAGAGTTAACATGAGGTTCTGTGGAGGCAGGCGGAGTAGTTTGCTACCAGGAGCAACTGGCAGTCGCAACAGAGCAATTGAAGGGAGACGGATATAACCAGGCCTTAGCAGTAACTGTCAAGAGAAGAAGGTGGAGGCAGGAGGCACTACAACAATTTCTGTGCAAGTGTACAGTTGCTGATTGGCTAGCTGCCCTTACTGAGGTCAGCAGCCTGCATCAGCAGCAGGGGTAGTTAGCCAATCAGAACTGCTTGTGTGCACTCTGCTGTCCTCTACCACTTACTCCTGACCAATACCAGCAGGGACAGGAATACACACTTCCATATTGGCCACAACTGCTGACTTGTGGGCATCTGGTTGGTTAGTATAAGAAGCAGCATGCTGGACCACACGGTCTTTTAGCCAGATGAACCTTCAATAGGGGTCTTTCTGATCAGTATGTGTCAGGAGCCGGTGTCAGGAGCAGGTCAGTAAGAAAACACCTGATGTCAGTGAAGTTAACTCTTCATTCAATAAAGCAAAACAGTGCAGGCCTAGTGATCACAGCAACTCTTCCCAGTAGATCTTCCCCCAATGAGACAGTTGTGGGGAATTTAAGTCCCCACCTTCCCACCACTCTCTAAGGCTCCTTCCCTGGTTCCTTCCCCAGCAGCCTAAAGCTCTGTCCTCTTGTCTCTCATTTCTCCATCCTCTTCGTTGCTCTGTGTGTTCTTGGAGACCAGCAGGGAGGGGAGCTGGTTGCAGCAGAAGGGAAAGACTCCCTGGATTCTTCAGCAGCCTGCCTCATCTCTGTCTACAGGCCTACCTCCTCTCCTGCCTCTGATTCAGGACTGCTCTCTGCCCCAGCCTCTTCCCACTTACTAAACCGTGTTGCTGCTTCAGCTTCCGACACCTCTGCCTCCTCCCAGTCTTCTCCCTCTGACCACTCATCGTTGTACCACCACCAATCCCCTGTCAGTTTTGGTTTCACTCCGCTTCTCATTTTTCTGATAGTAAGTTCAGCTCTCCAAATTCACACATCACTTTGCAATTTTTAAAAAGTCCTAATCAGAACTTTAGCGTGGCTTTCTGCTAATACAAACCATTTTATACAATTGTATACAATTTTCTGTAATATACAAGTTTGCATTTTTATGTATGTATTTATATGCATTTTTATGCACACTTTACCCTATTATATACATTTTTGTACGCTTTCCTTGGCTGGAGAACTGAATTGCAAAATTCTGAGAAGTACAAATTTCAAAGGATACCTACATTTCAGTTCATGTATTCCTTTGTGTATTGCAATTTAGGTAGATGTGCATTTAAAAACAGACTGGACCAGATTTCTCCCCTATCCTTTCGTGTGTGTGTGTGTGTCTGTGTGTCTGTGTGTGGGGGGGGGGTGTGGGTGTGTCTGGGTGTGTCTGGGTGGGAAGTATAATCCAAACAAGTCCCTTTTCTCATGCCACCTATATTTGAACAAGAAACATTTCTTCCTGTTCTCTTTCCTCTATGATGTTTCCACCATGGAATATACTTGTTTGAACATTGTTAGGGCTACATGAGCACTAAACAGCTCCTTTACTGTAAGACTGATATGCATGTCCTTACAGCAAGGACATATGATAATGACCGGGATCAATGTCATTTTAACAATGCACAAAGGCCATGATGGAAGGCTATTTCTTCATTAAACAACAGGAGTATTGATTATTAAGTAGAAACACACTAGAATTGAAATACTTGCTTAGACCAAGAAATTATCAATAGGTAAGCAGACTACCCAAGTGCCAATTACATACAAAATTGGAAGCCAGGTGTTTGGGAACCAAATTAATTACTGAAAAATTCATTTAGTCCTCAGTATGAAAATTCAGTCAAGGGCCACCATTCTTTTCTCAGTCACAGTGCACATATGGTGCAAAGGGGAAATAAACAGAAGGTCCTTTGAATGCCAGAATGTTTCTGAGAATGTTATTGGGGGATTTTCAATATTTTCCACTAAATCCATCCCAAAGGTACACATAGATGAGGGGAAATGACATATTATGCTTAAGGTGTAAAGTAAATGCACATTTAGATCCTTCATTGTTACATTTGATAGCCGGCTTCAATAGCTATATTATTCATAAAAGCAAAATAGTTTTATATACTTCTCCACTCTACGTAAACGGAATCATCTGTGACACAGTGATAGCTTTTTGCACAATTTGTGAGAGTGAGGGTGAGAGTAGCTCAGCTGGTAGAGCATGAGACTCTTAATCTGAGGGTCGTGGGTTTGAGCCCCACATTGGGCCAAATATTTCTGCATTGCAGGGAGTTGGACTAGATGACCCTCGTGGTCCCTTCCAACTCTAGGATTCTTTGATTCTTTGTCAGGATACCAAACTTAAGTTGTCTGCCTTATTACTAATCAAATTATGCTTAATTTCATGGGTTCCTTTAAGTCAGGGGTGGGGAACAAGGGCCCTGAAGGTATTCTGTTGGACTACAACTCCCATCAACCCCTGGCAGCATGGCCAATAGTCAGGGATGATGGGAATTTCAATCCAATATCTGGAGGGCTACAGACCTCCCAACCCTGCTTGAAATGTTGTGTTTTCATTAGAAATAGGCAAAAGGTTTATACAATCTGAAGAGAAACCAGGGAATTCTCTTGAGAATTATGGGATCAGAGTTACCTAAACAATGCAGAAATTTATTTATGTATGCAACCACTGCTGCAAGAATGAAATTTGCCCAAAAATGGAAAGAAGACGTAATGAAAAGAAGAAAGGTTACAGAAATTAATGGTCTATGCAGAAATGACAAACCTTATTGGAAGAATAAGAAATCAAGACAACAGAGTTTTTTAATCAAGGAATGGAAATCATTTATTGAATATTTACAAACAAACTGTAAACATATGAAGACATTAGCAGGATTGCTGTAAAAACTTGCAGTTTATAAAACATATATGAAATAGACGAGGAAGAGAATAAATAGAGTTAAGTGGGATATGCAGAAGGGGGGAAAGAGGGTAAATTCATGGAACCGCTGAAAGAAGGGGAGGGAGGTCGAAGTTTGATATGTGAGAAATGTTTTAATTTCGTTGTTGAAATGTTTATTTGTTATAAGTGAAAATTATAACTTTATTTTTTTTAATGAAATGTTGTGTTTTCATACATACCATGACATTGTGTCAAATATTTTTCTTTCTTTCATTTGGCTGTCTACACTCCATCTTTATATGGCCAGGTAAGGTGTGACCAGGATGTTTTTTTCAGCCGGAACTCAGTTCCGACACCTCTCAGGTGGGCATCATTGCCACTCTATGAGAACATGTACATGGTGAGTTCTGGCACCTCTTTTTCTAGAAAAATAGCAAAGATTGTGACCATAGTTTAGGCAGACTTACATTTGCAGCTTAGGCTACAAGCATAGTATCACTGTAGGGCGGGGGCGGGGAACCTTTTTGGCCTGGTGAGGCAGATTTTTATCTCTCCCCCCCACACACACACTTGACATGGGCATCCACCTGTCAATCATCTGTCAGGGTGATGGCATCAGGAGCCTGAAAGGTTGGCAATACCACCCACCTATCAAAGTTAACCTGGGGAGGTGCAGAAAGGGAATGCACTGGCGAGGCTGACCCCAGCTGGTGAGCAAAGGGTTCAATCCTGCTGGCTACAGGGGTTTGCTTTGCCAGTGTGTTCCCCAAAGCTTTTGTCAGATGATGGACAGGGGAATGTGTGGGCATGGGAACAAGCTAACTCAGCCCTTCCTTCTTTGGCCTCTTCCACTGACACCCAGCAGTTATCTTTATTCCCTGGATGTCTCCACTTCAAGAACCCTTTAACAAGCAACACTTAGTGGCCAGCCAACTCTCTCTGTAGTGTGGTAAACAGAAAGACCAGCATTCACTCTTGTACGCCGGCTCCCTCGGCCAATAAAGCAAGATGAGCGCCGCAACCCCAGAGTCGGTCACGACTGGACCTTATGGTCAGGGGTCCCTTTCTTTTAACCCATCCTGGGACCTGCTGGTAAAGGGAGGTAATAAAAAGCAGGAGCGGTAAGAATGGAATAGGAATAGGAATAGGAATAGGAATAGGAATAGGAATAGCCACCTTGGGTTCTGTGATGGAAGCAAGGTGGGACATAAATGTAAAAGGGTGTGTGCGGATAAAATCATAGTCTCCATTCCTGATTCACCACATGAGTTCCATACATATGAGCTGTGTCCTGACTATGACAGTTTCCAGATTCTGTAGAAATCGTCGTCTTTCTCCATTCAGTATCTTTCTCTCTGGTACTTTCAATCTAAGATTTAGCTTGCTCTTCGCATTAGTGCGATCATTAGCAGAAGGACAGCAAGATGGGGCTGCAGTGAGATGTAAGACACGGAAAATAAATGTGTGACAAATCACAGTGACATGATGCTGATGGTTGTTTCTGATGTAGAGAAATTAAACATCTGAATAGAGAGCACACAGCTGCGGGGTAATCCTCTCATTGAGGGTGGGCAGAGGAACACTTTGTGTTGTGAAGCTTGAGCAGCAAAGCATGTGGAGGGGAAGAACTTCTCTACAAACTCTGGTGTTGCTGCTGCTTACCCGGGTAGGGATGGGGAGGGGAGGTAACAAGCTTGAGACCCAGTGTAGACTGCTCCTACTTTTCAACACCAAACTACAAAAAACAGTCCATCATTTGGCAACTTCAGGTCCCACCAGCAGGACTGGTGCTGGCAATTTTGGCGCCCTAGGCGAGGCGGCGGGCCACGTGACGTCATTGCGTATGATGCACGTTGCAGAGCGGTGCTCCGTCCCCCGGCCAGCCGGATGCCCCCCGCCGCCGCGGTTTGCTTGCTCCGCCACTGGTTGGGGCGGCGGCGGGGGGCAGGCTGGCCAGCGCCCCTCCATTTTGGTGCCCTCGCCACCGCGGTTTTTGCCCCAACCTGCTTGCTCTGCCACTGGTTGGGGGGTGGGGGGCAGGCTGGCCAGCGCCCCCTCCATTTTGGCGCCCTAGGCAATTGCCTAGTTCGCCTAAATGGACACGCCGGCCCTGCCCACCAGTAGTGCAGAGCAACCTCCTAGCCTTGCATCCTAAGAGAATCCTGTTACATTTAGGAGCATCAAATAAAGGGACAGTAACTGCCCTTTGGCAGTCTAAGCAGTCTTGGGTGACGTCTTTAGTGATGGAGCATAGTCTGAAAGCAGTTGCTGAGCAAATGATTTATTTCATTCACCTCAGGATCATTTTAGCCTTCAACTCAAACTCCCCAAGACTCCATCACGGTTCCTAACAGGGTCCATTTTGCATCATACCACAACTACCACAACCGTGTCTTCTGCAAGTCCACCACACTATCAACTCTCAGGAACTTACTGGACAGGTGGTTTTAATGGGAACACTCAGCTTTTGCAGCATTGCATCCATTCTTTAACCACCGAAGGGCTAGAAGTTTGCAGACGCATGCAATGAGTTCCAGGAAGTCAAAACTAGGAGGAAAGAGAAATATAGAATTATTCATTTATTCATTAGAATCTGTGAGACTTTCAGAGATGAACTATGGCCAAAACACACAATCCATTAGGGGCTCTTCTTTCGCTTGCTTGGGGAAATTCTGGGAAGACGTGCAGTCATAATTTTGCAATAATATTCCATTCAAATAAATGGAATGCAATTTTGTTTGTTTGTTTTGAAGAAATAAAGAAGTTTGTGACTTCTGCTTCTTTAACAGGCTTAGAAAGAATTTCTGCATCTGCGAGGAAGAAGATGTCGAAGGCTTTGCTTTGCTTTGTTCCCAGGTGGAGATAAGGTTGTATGTTACCCACTTGTTTCTCCTCCTCTCTTGTCCTCTGTTTTGTATATGTGGTTTAGAAGGTGGTGTTAGGCCAAGACTTGTCTTTAAGGGATCAAGTAGCTTCTGAAGCACCTTTCCTAAACCAAGGGTAATGTGCACACAGTTCTGCAATGCATTGCGCATGGGGCTTCCTTTGAAAACTGTTCAGAAACTGCATTTTGCTCCAAATACACAGACCAAGTGACTGACTGGGACCAGATGAATGGAACCTGGTTATACCGGCAAGAATCGTTTAGGATCAGCATGCAAATAAGGAAACCAATGGGAAGTCATTTCATTCTGTTCCTTTCATTTACATTTATCCTGCACACAGAATGCTACTCAGACGTATTTTATTGAAAAGCAAAATTATTAATTGAATAGAATTCTATACGCATGACAAGAGCACAATCTATGTGGTGTCCCAAGGCTAATTTATGAAGCACTACATCAATTGGAAAAAGTTTTTCTTCTCCCTTAAAGAGGTCCAGGATTGCTTTTTCAGCTGGTTTTGTCTGCTTTCATAGCTCGTACATTGATCATTGCCTGGTACCAGTTTGCTAAACGCATGTGAGAAAAGAATTATATGAGGGATGAAGCTAATTATATATGGACTTACATACTCTGTCTTGGCATGCTTCACATTTCCCCCCTTTAAATTAATTCTCTAGGAATTCTTTGTAACTGCAAGTGAGTCACTACTGAATGGAACTTGCAGATGATGTCAATTTGCAAATACTAGAGAGAAGATGGCATAAATAATGTTTTATCTTTACTGGTTTGTTAATTATTTAGACCCAAGAATAACCAACTTCTGTAGTCTAATAGGATGCTCTATTCTTCACTCAGCTGTTCAAGGGCCAGAAGTATATCTTGCCCCACAAATGTACCTCCTCATAACTGGTTTGGTGTTGAAACTTGGAACCTCTGGCAGCACGATATTCCAGTAATGTACAGGATGTGTTCCATTGCAGGTACAGTACTGTATTTATAATAATTTATGTTCCATCCTTTTGTTGTACTGACGATATTCACGGCAGCTTACATAAATTAAAATGAATATTAGGCAGTATCCATCACCACAAGGATATCAGCTTGTGCAATAGAACACTCCCCCTTCTCTTCCCCCCATACACCCCCTAAATCTGTTCTTGGATTTCCCCCAATTCCCCAGAGCAGATTCGGGGAAATTACAGGGCATGCATAGGGAGAGGAAAGGGGTGTGAAGTTCCTTTGCGCAAGCAGAAATCCTTACATTTGTTATGTTTTTAGATGTTCTACACCTCTTGGTGATCTCTCCCTCTCTCTCAGTATAGAAGTGGTCTTAAATAAATAAATACAAAAAACTTTTTTCAAACAAACCACATCTACTTGGGTGAAATCATGGTACAGCAACAGAAGAATGACCAAGAATAATGCAGAGCTGAACTCTGTCAATCCATTTAGCTCTAAACTATTAGACTTGCATATGATGTCAGGGACTGTTCTGAGGAGGACCGCACTGAGGAAGAATGGTGGGAGCCACCCCCTCCCCCTCCCCCTGATCCTGAATCTTCCTAGGAGCAGGAGGACAGTATAGATTTGGAACAGTGGTTTGCAGAGGGGCATAGTTCAGAAGGCAGAAGCTGGGAAATACTGGATGGGGAACAGCTAGGAGAAGAAACACTGAAAGAAAGAGAGTAAACAGATTTACTGTCTCTGCACAGCATTCCTCCCGTGCCCTCCCCAAGGTCAAGAAGAGCTCAGAAAGTCTCAGAACAGAAAGCGCAGAGGGTACAAGATCAGATTACAAGATGTAGGAGTGACGTAGATTAATAGGGACGGAGGGGGTGTGAGCCTTAATTGGGAGCACCATTGTTCTAGGTAGACTGTTTTTTTTTTTTGTCTCTCACTATGATTATTAAAGAATCTAACTGGTAAAATGTCCCTTTCATCTTACCAGTTAGATTCTTTCATATGATCTCTTCTTATTTACTGCCACGGGGGAGGAAGCCAGTTCCCCAAAGCCTGACAATAATCTTGTTTCTTGTTGTTGCATTTCTTATATCTAGCTGGGGTTGAAATAGCTAAGATTTGTAGTAAATTTTATCATAGATTCCTAAAATGCTGCAAAATTATTATTTAAGTCCTTAAGATACAGTAGTCGCAGATGACTATCGGACCTGCAGGGTACCGTAAATAAAATAGGAGCATCGGAAGTGCCCAGACACATCAGACCAAAAGCTGACCTAGTCCAATCTCATGTTCTCACAGTGGCCAACCAAATGCCCAATGAAAGCCCACAAGCAGGAGATGAGTAAAATAGCCCTCTCCCAACAACTGGTGTCCAAAGCATCGTACCTCAGATAGTGAAGGAGAAGATGGCCACCATGGCTAGTGGCCATCAATCAATTTACTCTCCAAGGATTTGTCTGATTCTCTTGGTGTTTATAACTAGATCTTGGAGCAAATTCTACAGTTTAACTATAAGCTGTGTGAAGAAGCACTTCCTTTTATCTGTCCTGAAACTTCAAGCATTCTGCTTCCAGATCCAGAGAGCAGTTCTAGCCACTGAATAAAATAATATGGGAAAGAATCTGCTATGGGTCCCCCCCCCCAAAAAAAAATACAAAAAAAATGGAATTCAGCATGATGGGATTATTATAATTTCAGTTTGCAGTTGGTGCAATATATATACGCACCACACAACATGCATTTTAAAAATCACATTTTAAAACCAGCCAATTCGACGGCTTATACTCTGCATTTTCATTCCAATCAAGATAATTTTAAGTCATTACAAACACATACCTGCCTGCCAGTAATGACAGTTGTTTAATTAGGTCCAGATAAAATAGCTCCAATTCTGTTCCTGATCCACCTGTCAAAGCAAATCAGTCTTTTGCATGACTTAGGGGGGGGAAAACAAATCAGACTAGCTGATGACTTTCTGAATATTCAAGTAGACATGCAGAAGATAAATCCAAGCAGAACTTGTGACTGAACAAAAGCCTGAAACGTGACCTCATAGATGAAGAAATCTTGCTGTGCCAGAAGCAGATTTTTCAAGAAGGGCCTTCAGGAACATGGAGTCAAGGACAGGGTGTGAAAACGAAACCAGGATATCAGAAAATGAACAACAACAAAAATGGTGGCACCACAAGTAAGACATACTGCTGGTGGCAAGATCACCCATGGACACGATGTGAAAATGCAAACAGAAATGTTAAAGGTTTGTTTTAATCCCCCAAAGTCATGGAATTCGTAGCAAAGGCTCCCTGTCATGCAATTGTGACTTCTACTAAAGAAAATGCAAGCAAACTTTGACTTATTTATTTTAGTATGGCCATGCCAGTGAAGCCATGCCAGTAATAGGCATGTTACACAACCTTTCAACTTACCACTGGCTTTCATCTTGGTTATAAGATGAGCACAGCTAGGAGATGGTGGATGGTTGCAATCAGAAGAGTACTTTAGGGCTCCAGAAAGTTCCTTTGTAGATGCATCTTTAGGTTCTCCACATATGATGGCAGGTGTGGGCCATTGCTTGCTGAGAAAGAGTCCCTGCCAGGCCTTATCTGGACCCATGGGGCTGGAAGTTCCCATTTGCCGGGCTGGATGGTAAACAGAACAATAGGGGAGTTGACTTATGCTGAAGCCATGAAGTTGTGTCTGGTCACAGTGTTGAGATGGAAAGCAGGATAACGTAGCATTCAAACCAGGCTCTCCACCACGACCTGCAGGAAGCTTCTTCTTCTACCCAGACCTTCAGAGCTTGTTCAGGAAATGAATCGCTTTACTTCAAATAGTTGCTGGAGGAGAGGTACACCCAGAACCATTCAGAACGGACTTCTCCCATGTAAACCTGTCCCAGTTTTGAGATTTTTGAGTTTTGAGAGTTTTGAGGCCCTCATTTTTCTCCCACAAAAGACCATGTGCATTTGGTGGAAACTCAAGAGGTCTTCTCCATGGCCTTAGCTTGTTCTGGAACTTGTTTATTTTTCCCCCTTGCAGGCAAAAACTTTTTTTTTAATTCAAACAGGTTTTTGGCCTCATGAGTTTATTTAATTTCTTTTCTTCTTCACCTGCATTTTAAATATTTTAATTGGTTATTTTTTGCTTTATCTGCTCTTACTTGATTATTGTATCATTGTTGCTTTAATGATTTATTGCTCATGTTTAATGTAACTTTTTGTTAGCTGCCTTTGGCATTCTATAATGGAAAAGCAGGATATTGATAATATTAGTATTTATAGTATTTATAGTATTTTATTAGTATTTATAGTATTTGTGTGTGTGTGTATAAATACACACACACACACACACACACACACACACACACACACACACAAATGATATTTGCAATATAATGAAGATAATTCTTTCTTTATGCATTTGTACTCACATTTATTTTGTTCCATACATCTAACTCTAGGGAATTATTTTGCAGAACTTCTTCCAGGCTTCTTCCAGAACTTTAAATTGGTATTGGTTCAGTCGATCAGCATTTCTCATTTCCTGATACAATGGTTGCTATGAAACTTTAACTTAAGTTCACAATTTCTGATTCATTTTTCTTGTTCACTTAGAGATGTCAGTGGCATGTGTTACTTCTCAGAAGTGACATAGGGGTTTGGGGCAGACACTTGCGCCTCAATTATCCGCTTCCAAGTCAGCATCACCTGTTCTCTTTCCTGCGGATTCTTGCTATAGCTGGGGGAGGGGAGGAAGCACAGCTGCAGGTCAGCATCTTTCGCTACAATTAGATTCAAATTGAAATGGTAAGAGAGAAAGTAGGAAAGAGGTTATCTGTGGGTTATAATTATGCCTTGCTTGCATACTGGAGCGAGCCATTAATTGCTTGCTACAGATGCAATGTTGTTCTTTATGGTTCAGATAGGAGCCCTGTTAAGTGACAAGCGTTCCATTTTCATGGCCAACCAGAGAAGAAGGCACAACACAGGTAGAAGGTCACGATGTAATTAATAACTCACACCCCTAAGATGCAGGAAGCTATTGTACCAAGGGAGCAGAAAGACACAGCACCTGCCTACTTCCAACCTGCACCGGTAGCAAGGGCTCCCCATTTTGCAAAATTGTTTGCCCTCGCCATTTTAGTCTGCAAGCATATCTCTTTTGAAGGAGACAACTGAGTCTTATTTGTTCACGCATAAATCTGTTCTATCTCATTTCCACATAAACTTAACCGGTGACTCTCTCTTCTTTTTTAGGTGTACGAAGATTTGCACAAAAAGTATCTTAAAATGTGGTTTCTTTCAAAATATTCATTTCTAAACATATTTATTCATTTTTAAACATCGGTTCTGAAAACAGAATTGGAACATTTGGGACACGAAACCATTGGTGGATCTCTTAGCTCCACTCCTCTCATTAGCCCAGAAGGTGCATCATATCAAAATTCACAAAGATAAAATTCCTCAAGTGCCCTTAACCTCCTTTTAGTACAACACTTGCAAAGAGAAGGGAGGAGGTTGGACACCACTGTTGATTCCCTCATTCCAAGTGGGAGCAAATTCAAAGAGACAGCAAATATTAAGGCATGCAGCAGTCACAAGACTCAGCTTGAATCTGTAGCTTTCGGAAGCAGCCCTAACTGTTTATGAACCACTAGGTCTTTTCAAATTCAAAGGTGCAATTTGACTTGGAAGTGCAGAAGCCATCCCCCAGTCACCCTAATTTGCCTTGTAATTTTGGGTACACACACACACACACACACACACACACACACACACACACACTGGCAATGCACACCTGTAATATAGACCTGTCTGTTTCTTAAGATATTTGTTGGAGGCCCTTCTTCAGGTTCTCTGACCAAATAAGGTGAGGTGGGGGCTTTTCTGGTAGTATTACCCTAATAACTGTTGGTATATACCAGGGGTCAGCAACCTTTTTCAGCCGTGGGCTGTTCCACCGTCCCTCAGACCATGTGGTGGGCTGGACTATATTTTTTTGGGGTGGGGGGAATGAACGAATTCCTATGCCGCACACATAACCCAGAGATGCATTTTAAATAAAAGCACACATTCTACTCATGTAAAAACATGCTGATTCCTGGACCGTCTGTGGGCCAGATTGAGAAGGCGATTGGGCCGCATCCAGCCCCCGGACCTTAGGTTGCCTACCCCTGATATATACTATTGTTGTACTGTATATTTTGGGTCTATGGACAGCATTAAACCTGTGTGTGTGCTTCAAAAACTTATATCTGAATGTTATCCTTTTATAGAACCCAAAGCAGCACAAATGTGATTCCTAGGCAGTCACCCATCCAGGCACTGACCAGCTCCAGACATGCTTAGCTTTGGCAAGGTGGTAGCTTTAGGGACTTCATAGAGAAGCTTACCTGGTGCTTACCCTAGGGCAGCCTTTCTCAACCTTGGGTCCCCAGATGTTTTGGCCTACAACTCCCATGATCCCTAAGTAGCAAGACCAGTGGTCAGGGATGATGGGAGTTGTAGTCCAACAACATCTGGGGACCCAATGTTGAGAAAGGCTGCCCTAGAGATATCTTTAGTGCCTGGTGAAGATCTTCTCTCAGGACAGGAGTGGTGAACTGGAACGTGACCCAGAACTGGACCACTCTTCCTGAGACAGGTTTATGGGACTGACCACGTGTCGATCTCCTGACCTCATATGACAACACATGATTCAAATTCAGTTGATGTGGCTGCAAAGGAAGAACTGGGAATGCACTGGGGCAAGTGTGCACTCTATTACTTTTCCCCCCCTGTCACTGGGCAGGGCAACAGAAAAAGATGCCAAATCCATCGCTGATTCATCCTGATTCATTCATTCTGATTCATCATTTGCAATTTGCTGCTGTGGCTTCACCAGTCCAGCACCTGATGTCTTATGACATCAGGTGAGGCGGTTGTTGGGTTTCCCCAACAACTATCTTACCTGACTTTGGGGAGTCTCAGTGGGCTTAATTGGGTTCCCAATGCTGTCCTAGGCCTGTTATTAAACTTAATGGTTTCGTTCTTAGAACTGTCATCATTTTCTCCCTTGTCACATTTTAGTGCTTTTTAAAGGTTGATTTCATACCCTCCAACATTTCTCTGATGAGAATAGGGACATCCTATTTAATAATAATAATACCCTAGCCATCTGACAGGGTTGCCCCAGCCACTCTGGGTGACTTCCAACATATATAGAAACATAATAAAACATTAAACGTTAAAAAACTTTTCTATACAGGGTTGCCTTCAGATGGCGCGGGGGTCAGATAACTCCACACCCTCCAACATTTCTCTGATGAAAATAGGAACGTCCTAAGGCAGTGATGGCTAACCTTGACACTCCAGATGTTTTGGGACTACAACTCCCATCATCCCTGACCACTGGTCCTGTTAGCTAGGGATGATGGGAGTTGTAGTTCCAAAACATCTGGAGTGTCAAGGTTAGCCATCACTGTCCTAAGGAAAAGCAGGACATTCCAGCATCAAATCAGAAACCAGGATGGCTTCTGTAAATCTGGGACTGTCCCTGGAAAATTCTTGAAGAGTCTGTGACTTTATGCATCTCTACATGACTTTCTGCAAGTGTTCTGCCGGTATAACTTTTGTATTTACTTGTATTTACTTGTTTGTTGATAGTGTTTTGTTAAACTGCGAACTGCCCAGGTGATATGGTGAGCTGGGTGACAGATAAATCTTTTAAAATATTAAAAATAAATCAAAGATACATTTTCAGCACAATCCGTGAGAACCACCCCGATATGAGAGGAGGCAAGGCATGCATTGTTTGGCATTCAATGTAATTTTTCAAGGAGGGGGTGGCTTGGCTTTTGGCAGGAGCTTAGAGCTCTTTAAAACAGCATCTTTTGCACACACAAAATGAAAATAAATAAATAAATAAATAAATAAATATAAATAAAACCCTTAAAAACAACACGCACAATCAACACGGCGTTACACCAGCCAGCCAATGTATTTTGTTTTGATGGTATTAACTCAAAAAGACTGACTCAAATAGTGGAAGGTTAATGGAAGTTTCCCAGCATGATTACAAGAGTCATGGTGGAGCAAAGGGGCAAGAGAGATGGCAGCTTTAACAATTAAACTCCTCGACACCTTCCTGTTCATTGCTACTGCCATAATGCAGTGAAGTGCCACAGTTAATCACATCACTCACACAACTTCTTATGTTTCCCTCATGGGATGCATTTCAGGATAGTCATTCTTTAAAATAAAATAAAACCCTGATCAGAAGTCACAGCACTTTCGGAGGAAATTAAGTAAGTTTCTATTTTGGTTTTGTCTTTTTTATTTAGAAATTATTTCAGCGTTTGTTTAAAAAGGAAAAAAATATATGGGAGAAGCCTTCCTTTAAAATAAAAAAAACACCACTTGGTAATGAGACATGCATTAAAAATAACTCCTTTCCCACTAGTTTCTCTTTTACTGTCACAATGTGACAAACGACATAGAGAAAATGTGACTAGATGGCAATTATGGGGTATGTCCGACGTACCTCAGTTTCTACCACAGCGTATGATGGAAATATATCCTGTGTGACCTTTGAATCCATCATGTTTCCTTGCTTCCATAAGGTATACATTTTATTTCTCCATGGCTGAGTACAGCTGACCATTTGCCAAGTGGTTAGTTACTACAGTGGTGTTGAAATACAATCCCTTTTGGAGCTGGTTATCTGTACTTTCTCCCCTGCGTGGTGAGGGTAACATTTATTTCTTGCTTTTTCTAGATACCTGATTGGGGGCTGGCATGTGGCCAAATTCTCCTCACCACAAGGGTAATATGTTTGAAATGAATTGGCATCCCTTGAGGACGAGACCTACAATTGCCAAAGAGACTTGCGTTGAACCTGGGAAATGTTTCATGTTGTCGTCATATATGCATATGTATGAATTCCATAGTGTATATATACTAGTTTAGCAATGCATGTGTGATGCTTTGTGTCTGTTTAAGAATACTTTGTGAGCAGGACAGGTCCGGCCGTGTGTGTGTGTGTGTGTTCATTCTGAGGCTGAGCTGGCCCAGGATCCAGTAGATCCTGAGCAATTTCTAGGAGGCATGAGGCCCAGCCTGCCCCCCAACTTCCTCTGTGAGTGAATGGGCTGTAGAGGAAATGGCAGCTCTGCCACTCCATGAAGCCCCATTGTAGCCGGGTTAGGATTGCAGGTTTGGGGGCAAAAAGACCAAATTTGGGAATGGTTGAAGAACATAGTTTTTTAAATAAAAAAAACCCCACCCCATCCCCCTACTAACGGATTGAGGTTGAATCCTGACAAGACAGAAGTACTGTTTTGGGGGGACAGGGGACAGGTGGGTGCGGGGGACTCCCTGGTCCTGAATGGGGCAACTGTGCCCCTGAAGGACCAGGTGCGCAGCCTGGGGGTCATTTTGGACTCACAGCTGTCCATGGAGGCGCAGGTCAATTGTGTGTCCAAGGCAGCTGTCTACCAGCTCCATCTGGTACGCAGGCTGAGACCCTACCTGCCCGCGGACTGTCTCGCCAGAGTGGTGCAATTGGACCACTGCAACGTGCTCTACGTGGGGCTACCTTTGAAGGTGGCCCAGAAACTACAACTAATCCAGAATGCGGCAGCTAGACTGGTGACTGGGAGCGGCCACTGAGACCACATAACACCAGTCTTGAAAGACCTTCATTAGCTCCCAGTATGTTTCTGAGCACAATTCAGAGTGTTGATGCTGACCTTTAAAGCCCTAAACAGCCTTGGCCCTGTATACCTGAAGGAGCATCTCGACCCCTATCGCTCAGCACAGACACTGAGGTCCACCTCCGAAGGCCTTCTGGCGGTTCCCTCACTGAGAGAAGCAAAGTTACAGGAAACCAGGCAGAGGGACTTCTTGGCAGTGGAGCCCGCCCTGTGGAATGCCCTCCCATCAGATGTCAAAGAAATAAACGTTTAGAAGACATCTGAAGGCAGGCCTGTTTAGGGAAGTTTTTAATGACTGATGTTTTAATGTATTTTTAATCTTTTGTTGGAAGCCGCACAGAGTGACTGGGGAAACCCAGGCAGATGGGCAGGGTATAAATAATAGATTATTATAATAATATTATTATTACTACTTCTCTCCTGTCAATTGTGCTGTCATTATTATCCACATGTTACAGACCACTAGTGTCAGATGAAGAGATCGTGGCAGAGATTATCCACCTGATAAAGTCATTTCTGAGGTAGAATCTGAACCAGACCAACTCGGTCACAACTTAAGCTTTGCTATAATCAACCAAGATGGAATGAAATGTGGTAACAGCGTCATTTACTCAAACATTAATCCTCGCATGTTTAGGGTACTTCTCCAGTTCAACGTATAATCTGTTTTGCCAGCTCTTATACTTTTAATGATGCTAAATTTGAAACGCTGAATTAGAGAAAGGTTAATTAAAGGTTTCAGTCACACTTTTCTATGACCATGACCCAACAAAGGGCCAAAGGCAATTAAAAAAAATCAAACTTTTATTTATTCCTATTGCTAGATACAAAGAAATGCCACCGTTAATTATCTCTCTGATTACTAAGAACTTATCATGTATCCCTTTGATGATGTAAAATGGTAGTTATGGCAATGAGGTACTACTAAAAAAATCCCTGTAAGACTTAATTAGATCATTTGTTTAATCTATGAGTTTCTTTTCTTTAGGAAGACAGTTAAAAAAAAACAAAAAAACCCGCCATAGAAGTTCTGGTATTAATATTATAAGGCAGCTTTTCCCAACCTTGTGCACGCCAGATGTTTTGGTCTACAACTCCCATCAGCCTCTGCAAACAAGATGTCAGAATGCATGACTTTTCAGGTATCCCAACCCCCATGCGCAGAAAAGGCTACACCACTGTCGCTTGAGAACTGCCCTCGTTTTCAGAATATTCAGGTGGCTCCTCCCAGCTTTCCCCATGTTTGGCTGCAAATTCTGCACTGGGGAACCTTTTCTGCTTGTGGAGTCTCCTTGTGCAGTTAAGAACCCTGGAAGATTGAACTTGACAAAGATAGCAAGCAGAAGGCAGATACTTTTAACTGTAAAAGGTAAAGGTAAAGGGACCCCTGACCATTAGGTCCAGTCATGACCGACTCTGAGGTTGCGGCGTTCATCTCGCTTTACTGACCGAGGAGCCGGCGTACAGCTTCCAGGTCATGTGGCCAGCATGACTAAGCCGCTTCTGGTGAAGCAGAGCAGCGCACGAAATGCCATTTACCTTTCCGCCGGAGCGGTACCTATTGATCTACTTGCACTTTGACGTGCTTTCGAACTGCTAGGTTGGCAGGAGCAGGGACCGAGCAACAGGAGCTCACCCCGTCGTGGGGATTCAAACCGCCGACCTTCTGATCGGCAAGCCCTAGGCTCTGTGGTTTAACCCACAGCCCCACCCGCGTCCCTTTTTTAACTGTAACCAAGTACAAAGCTGTTAGTTTTGATTTCCCTCAGTTTTTCGCACTCACCCATCTTACGTTCAGATTCTGCGTCAGTGGGCCTCACATTTTGCAAGCAATTTCCCTTAAGACAATGCACTTTGTATATTAGTCCCACTAATATATGCATTTTATGAGCACTTTCGTTTCCCCCCAATATGTGCAGTTTTGTAGACCTCTTTTTTGCACCACCAAATTTGGAGATTTGTTTTGATTTCCGTATTGTTTTGGGAAGTGTGAAATGGGATCCTAATGGAATTTCTCCCCTATCATAGCCCACCAGTTTCAGATATTCTATTCCACTTTCCCCGGCTAATTGAGTAGGGTCAAAATATCATACTGGAGTTCCTTAAGACTGTGCTTCCACATGGAGTATATGCAGCACATAAAAAGCAATATAATCAGTGTCTTACAATGACCATTATTGCATGCAGTGTGAAAATCCATTAATCTTAAACGTTACCATAGAAATACATAGTGGCTGAACTGTAATAACATACAACTAGGGTGGCTTACTTGCTGCATATAGTATGAAAACCTATTAATCTTCAACGTTACCACTCAAATACATAAGGTTGGATCTAGACTCGCCCTTCTATCAATAGGACAACTTCCGTTTGTAAAAGGTGCTCTGATTCATCAGAGGCTTCCACTGCAGAAAGGTGGTGGGGATGGATTTTCACTGATTCTCCATGCAGCCCAGCACCAATGCCAATGCTTTTCTGGAGGATTCCCCAACCTTCCAGATCAGATTTCCAGGGGCATGGCAAGTTGAAAGAAGAATCAGTGAAAATTACCCTTCCTATCTTCCTTTTGTGGAAGCATCCTATGAATCAGAGCATAAGATGTAGTATAAGAGCAGAACGCAAGCGAAGTTGGGGTCTAACTCATGGCAAATATTCAATATTGATAAAATCCAGTTAGCAAATCCATGTTTGCAGGCACGAATCATTTTATATGACTGCTTCGCTGGTTTTATGTAGCATTTTTGTTTTAACAATGTTGTTTCTTATTTTTATGCTGCGCACCACTTATAGGTTTTAAAATTTTGAGCTGTTTGTAAAAGCTTTTAAATACATTTTACAAATAAATGAAAGCAAATAATGCAGGAATTGTAGTGAATCACACTTCCCATGTTTGTGTGGACATGCCAATCTTTTAGTTGCACCGAGAGCAAACTCTTCTCCCTACAGGTGCTTCCAAGTTATGATACACATGCTTACAGGAATTGAAATCTGCACATACTTCCTGTATTTGTTCATGCTGTTTATATTTGAATCTGCTGCCAGTCTTTGCGAAATGAAAATTTGCTTGCAGAACAATGAACGACTTGTGTTGTTGTTGTTGTTGTTGTTTTAAATTCCATTCTACTTTCTAAAAAGTATTTTTTCCTAAAGGGATATGTTGACATTAATTTGGAAAACAGCACTTCAGATTAAGCCAATGGGTGCTTTCCCAAATATACAGTTGGATCACTGAGAACAGAATTTTCCTCTCTGTGTTGATAAAAGTGTGCATCTATAAATTAACGTACGTATGTAATGTCTGCTGAATATTCTGCACTATTCATGGAGTTAAAATTAACTTCTTATGATAATTGCTTATCAGTTTCATGAGCATAATTTCCATGATTTAACCTGCTTTCTTAGGACCTGCTAACTTTCAGTATAGAACTTTGTGTTTTTTCAGCAGTTTTTACTGTTTAAAATGTATATGTATGTAAATTATTATTCGACTGAGGCTCACATCAGAGATACAGTACTGTATAAATACTGTATAAATTGTTGCATCTGCTTTAAGTTGACTTGATTATACCTAAAAATAAAATAAAAATTAGCATTGACTCTATTTTTGTCCTATTCATTGTATTGTACAGTACATTGTATATTATAGAAAATGTTTTCTCTGTTGCAGATCTTAAAAATGGCCCACCCCAGGGATTGGAACTGATGCCAATTGATCAGCAGAAATGGAAATTAAACTAGACAGTCAAATAAAATTATACTGTAGATATTGTATTTTTTTAAAAAGCAAAGCTTCTGATGGAAAAAAAATAGATTGTTTGACTAAAAGCATATCCACTTTTTCATTAAAGAACATTTTCATATATGTAACTGATGGGATGTTCGCCATATCCATACACTAACACAGAATTAGGTATGCTATGAAGTTAAAACACATTTAGTGCTCTGGTGGATTATAACCTCAGACTGCAGCCCTATGCACTGCTGTTTAATAAGAAACCCCATTGTACTCTGTAGGAATTGGGCTGTATATTTTTCTTAAAATACTACCAGTAATGTACAATGTCTCCTGCCAACCTAGCAGTTCAAAAGCACTTCCTACTGCTCCGGCAGGAAGGTAAACAGCGTTTCCGTGCGCTGCTCTGGTTCACCAGAAGCGGCTTAGTCATGCTGGCCACATGAACTGTACACCGGCTCCCTCGGCCAGGAAAGTGAGATGAGCGCCGCAACCCCAGAGTCGTCTGCGACTGGACCTAATGGTCAGGGGTCACTTTACCTTTACTGTTAATGTACAATGTGGCTGGGTGCAGGCAATTACCTGACCTCGCAACAGAACTACTACTGTTGACTGGGAAGGGTAAGATGGCAGCAAGGTTGGCATGTAGATGCATCAGCCAAGCTCAATGGTGCTATTGCTTGTGTTTGCCCCAGACTGGCCTCACCACTACCTTCTGGTAACCAGCAAACCAAACCAAATTTATTATTACGGTCACAGACCAGTACCAACCCACATACAGTATCAAGAAAATAATAAAACACGATAGGGATACATTTGAATTTGCAATTAGGTATAACTGGGACAATACAGATATAGCAACAATTAAAAATGTATAAAAATTAAAACTTAGTCACTAAAATGTAACCTAAAATTATCATTTAAAGCCTTAATCATTATGATACCGGTAACACCGCTTGTTCCCTAAGTTTTATGGCAATCGAACAGAATTTGGCTACTCTTAACGTGATCTCAGGATCCTTGTCCTCTACCAGGGATTTTAGATTGAAGTTCGGATTCATTTGGAGATTTTTGCATAGTAGGGCTAATGAATACCGAACGTATCTCCCCATAGAAACGGCAGCGTAAGAAGGCATGAGAGACAGTTTCTACCTCCATCAAGCCGCAGGGGCAGACTCGTTCCGCATATGGTTTAACCAGCAATGATTCAACTTTTGGGAGGTCAGGTAAACACTTCTAAACCCCGCCACTTCCAGTATTGAATTCTACAATTAACAAATATTATTATTATTATTAATTATTTATTAGTATTGTTTATTCAGTTTATATGCTGCCCTTTATCAAAAGATCCCAGGACAGTGTACAACATTAAGAACACATTTTATGGAGCACAATAATCAAAACACAATACAAAACATAATGATAGACAGCATAATGATAAAATAATCATAACAACAGTCCTTCCCAACTCTACCACCTTTAACAGGCCAAAGGCCTGGGTAAAGAGAAATGTTTTTGTCTGTAATGATATCGCCGGGCGAGCCTTTCTGGGGAGAGCATTCCAGAGATGGGGAGCCACCACAGAAAAGGCCTGTTCTTGTGTGGGACATCATGATGGGGCCCCTCAACCATAGTGAGAAGATGGCACCTCCATCCAGAAGCAATCTTCCCCTGCCACATGGCAAACTGCTTTTGAAACTAAGGGGAATTTCAATTTGTGAAAGTAGCTTATTGGGTGGGGCAGAACGGCTACACCCAGGAGGAAGCCAATCAGGTGCCTAGGGCGGCACATGTGCCCTGAGCCCAGGGGTGGGGCCAGCCACCCGTGGGGGTGGGGTGAGCCAGGGCAGGACGCCTAGCCAGGCCTCCAATGAGTCTGCCTGCCTCCTCCCACTCAGTTACCCTACAGCTGAGGAAGAGGCGGCAGGCGAACCGATTGGGGCAGCGCGGAGCCTGCGGGTGCCCAACTATCGCATCACTCCCAGGAGAGACGGGTGGCTCGGGCGCGCTGCAGGCCCCATGGTGAGTGCCGTCCGCCATTTTGTCACATCCCCCCTCAGTGGTGACACCCGGGGCGGCCCACCCCCACCGCACCCCCTACCTTTGCCCCGACACCAGCTTCCCAGGAGGTGAGTCACTGCTGCTTACAAGACAGAAGGTGGGGAGGTAGCCGGGAGGTCAGTGCAGTGAAAACCCACCGGCAGCACCAACCTGGTGCCTCTTTGCACCACAACGGCACTCGCATTGCTTTGCCCTATGGCCTTTCTTTAAGCAACAGCAACCCACTTGTCAGGAGGCTAGGGTAGTGGGTCTGCGCCACCCAGCACATCGCTTCTGGAAATGACCATGATTTCTACTATTCAAGGCGTCCCCACCTGCAAATTTTACGGGGTACGTATGCCCAAGCCCTTGGATGCCTACAGCAGCTCTTTGGATCCCGGCAATACGCTTTTTCTCTAGGCATGATAGACATAGTCCCATCAGTGATTCAGCCAGAGAACACTTGGAACATTAAAAAAGTTATGACTTCAAAGTAACGATGGCCTGCCTTATAAATAATTCTCTGGTTATAGCAGCTATTCCTAATTTTAACCACAACATACAATTCATGTTCCTTTGTGGCGGTTTCCCTTTCTTAATTTTTTTTTTAATGCATAGAAGAAGAGAAAATGAAGACGTATTAATAAACACAATTAAACAGGTTAGGGCAACAATACAGTGTTGGTCATTCAGGAACCCTGTGCTAATTTTAATTAGCTGCTTTCCCTTGCTTTCAAATGTAATTAAAGAAGCTTAGTTGTGCTCAGCGATGCAAACCGCCTTATTTAATCACTAACATTATTTCCCTGAACTATTAATGATTTTCAAAATGCTTGTTTATGCAGAATTAGAACAGTAATTATCTTACCAGTTAATTTTGTACCTTCACATTTCACACCTAGCTCAAACGTCATTCATTTACCGCAGTCATTCTGTCAAAACAAAGAAAGGCTTGTTCTAAATGCATTGCAGAATGCCAAACCCACAGCCAAATTTTGTAACACTAATAAAGTAGCTCCCAAGTGAAACAGGTGTAGTAATTTAGAGCCTTCCTGTCTCAAGCCTGCACGTACATGCTATGTTTTTTCTTTATTAGCTTTAAAATGAGAGCTTGGTGTGCAAAATAAGCTATTTAATTCAGACTTGTGGAGCAGAATATAATCTTTAATTTAAACTAGAGCCGTAAAAAAAGGCCTTTAATTTTAACTGGCATGTGCATGTGAATTTGAATTAATAATCCAGAAAATTGAAACTGTTTTGCTGCTGTTGCCGGATATTCACTGTTCTTCACCTGCCCTTACCTTCACTCACTCAGTTTCGCTCTCTCTCATTCTGCCTCCCTCGCACAAGCTTAGGCTGCTGCTTTTCTGATTATTATTATTATTTAATGATGTAACGGGCTCATATGCAAAGCAAAATGGTCTTCAAAGGAAACGTCTCGGTCCACTGAATTCCTTTTATTTACAGCACAGGCTTTGTGTGTGTGTGTGTGTGTGTGTGTGTGTGTGTGAACTCAGAAGTACGTAAGTCCCATTGAGTTCAATATTGCTTACTCCCCGCTAAATGAGTATACAGGATTGCAGCCTGAAAGTCCAATGTATGGCAGGGAAGCAACCATTTGTATTCACTCGGTTTACAAAAACAAGATAATTGATGCATTTGCAAAATCTACTTAAGACATTATTCAAATGTGCTATGGATTTAAACCTTAATTGAATCCTCAGATTTTTAAAAGTTCCCCGAACATTCTCTAGCATGCCATCTGATCTATAGGGCCACAAGCGTCGTAACATTATTTTACTACCGGTACACTGAGGAAGGAATTCAATGCTGTGCTATGCCAATTGTTCTGCCAGCACAGGCATTTCAGACAGAATGATCTCTCCCCTCGCACGCATACCCTGAGCCAATTTGTGGGGGGCGCAGAGGGAAGAGGGGGCGAAGAAGCCCCATTGCGCTGCCTTTCGCTGATAGGACTCATTAGGTGAATCCTGCCCTGTATTCTTAACACATCCTCCCAACTTCTCCCTCTCAGTTGCAGAAATTACTAGTGTTGTTGGATTTCAATTCCCATCAGCCAGCATGGTCAATAGATGGGTGTCCAACACCACAGGTTCCTCATCCCTACTATGTTGGATTGCTGCCTAAAACCAGTGTGGTGTAGTGTTTAAGAGCGGTGGACTCATAATCTGGTGAACCGGGTTCGCGTCTCTGCTCCTCCACATGCAGCTGCTGGGTGACCTTGAGCTAGTCACACTTCTTTGAAGTCTCTCAGTCCCACTCACTTCACACAGTGTTTGTTGTGGGGGAGGAAGGGGAAGGAGAATGTGAGCCGCTTTGAGACTCCTTCGGGTAGTGATAAAGCGGGATATCAAATCCAAACTCTTCTTCCTCTTCCTCTTCCTCTTCCTCTTCCTCCTCTTCTTCTTCTTCTAATGTCACCCTCCCGCAGCCAGCATGTGTTTTCTTCAGACTATTGGGGCCATTATGAAATTGTCCCCTTTGCTTCCCACCCCCCAGTTATTTCCATAGCTGTTGCACATTTGGAACTTTTTCAAATGAACAGAATGGGCAAACTTTGTTTGTATATATGGATTCCACTCTGACTTTCCTGCTCATTGCTGAAGGGTTGATGTAGTTAGTGTTTTGCAGCATGCACATTGGACAAGGTACGATGGTCATGCAAGGAATTGTGCCTCAACAACACCCACATTTGGGCTGTTTTGCACCAGCACTGCTGACACTTGTAGGCAAGAAACGCTTATGCATTGCAACGCTTTTGATTTCTTTCTTTCTTTCTTTTTTAAGAGCCCAGTATACATCACAACACTCTCTTCTCCCCCCCCCCCCAAATGCCCAAGATTCAGAGTCTCTTGGCAACAAGCAATCACATGCCTATATAGGTTCTGGCCTACTGTTACAATGCAGTTATGTGTTTGGTGGCTGATTTATTCAAACTCAGTTTCAGCCCTGCTGTTAGTTCCCTCATTGCTTTAATGCAGCTGGTCCACCATTCATAACTGTCAAAAACCAATTCATTGGGAGTTGGACTTATTAGGCTCCAAACTGTGTACGGCACATATTCATTTTTTTGTCGCCGTGCATGCGAACAGGCACACACCATTCTCCCTAAACTTTAAATTGCTCTCGAATTGTTACACTAGGGAATATTTCTACCCAATTAGCTTGCTAACCCACCCTCAACAGATGCAGACTTCCTGCATCCCGAAGAGTATGCTTCAGTTCCGCGCTCTATTAGTGGACGACTCTCTGGATAATTTGCACGACTTTAAACAGGGATCCATAAATTGAAAGAATATTGGGATACGCCGCACCGTTTCCGAAGGAGAGCTATTGTCTTTGTACAGTACAAGATATGGGATTTCAAAGGGCTCCAGTAAACATTGCAATGTTTAATAGGGGTGTGTAAGGGCTCCAAGACTTGCCTTTGACCTACGAGAACAGTGACCATTCACAATGTGTCCAGGCTCCCCTCATATAAAATATTCCCCAATCATATCTGTCTGAAGTCTTTTCCAGGAAAAAAGCAGAGCATTAATATTCAGCTGTGTCAAGACAGACCGGGCAATTTTAAATAGAAATAAACACTACGGGTGTGAGGGGGGGCAAGCTTCACTTTCTGTATGTATGTGTATTTTTAAAAATTCTGATCTGCTTCTCAGTCTCTCGGCGCTCTCCCCGCATCAATTTGTAATTCAGGTTCCAAGCCACTCTGTATAAAACGAAGCTCTGTCTGCTCCATTCATCATAACTGGAAATTCTAAAAATGGGTACGGTTCCCCCTGTGCTCTGTAGACATTTTAGACACCCTCACTTCTTCCAAAGCTCATGGACATAGAGAAACATAGAAATATAGGGAAATATAGAGGTATGTGGTACAGAAACAGAAGCTTTGTTGGGTCCCTGAGTTGGGTCCCGGAGTTTGACTCAGGAGGGGGGACAAACCCCCACATATAACATATCTTATTCACCTTCTTATTCAGCACATACATGCACAACCCTCATATTTAAGAATCATCTAGGCAGCTCCTATCCCACCTCAAAGCCTGGGAATCCAGAATACAACTCCTGAATCCCACATGACAGGTATTTCCCATCAGCTGAGGCAAATCTTCACAGACCGGCTTCCTTCATGCATGATCATTGATGGTGCAGTTGCCAATTTCTCCTCTGGCTGTCCTTTTCTTGTGGAAGGGATTCGCTCCAGTCCTTGTAAAACTGTCCTATGTGGTGCCTACAAAATTGTGGAAAGTATGCATGACAGGGCTGACATATGTCTGGGATTCGTCTGTCGGAAATAGCTTCCGGGAGGAATTTTCAAAAATCTGTAAAAAAAAGTCCGGGAAAACCCAGGAATATGGCAACCCATGTTCAACAACTTCAACACTGAGGTACAGCGCCGTGGGCCTTCTGGCTGTTCCCTCGCTGCGAGAAGCCAAGTTACAGGGAACCAGGCAGAGGGCCTTCTCGGTAGTGGCACCCGCCCTGTGGAATACCCTCCAACCAGATGTCAAAGAGAACAATTACCAGACTTTTAGAAGACATCTGAAGGCAGCCCTGTTTAGGGAAGCTTTTAATGTTTGATGGATTATTGTGTTTTAATATTTTGTTGGAAGCTGCCCAGAGTGGCTGGGGAAGCCCAGCCAGATGGGCGGGGTATAAATTATTATTATTATTATTATTATTATTATTATTATTATTATTATTATTATTATTTCTGGGTTTTCACTTTTTGAAATGTGGCAACCCTGGCATGGGAACTGTACAGAGTCTGCACAGCAACTAGAGGAGGTTCCAATATTCTTGCCTCCGTGAACATAAGATTGCAAGACAGCGGGGTAGGATCTAGCCATCTCTGGGCTTCTCTTATAAAAGGCAGGCTGCCAATATGCATGATATTATGTTTGCATTTATTATGTATGCATGGTAATACAAGAAATGCAAGGAGTAGAACTACCTAGTGCACACAAATGCTCAGTTACAGCCCAGATAGGCAATGAATAATGAAAATACAAAACACTGGTTTGCATCAATGGCAACTGTTAAAAGAGGATGAAAGCCTGACTTGGCAGTAACATTCTGGCCAACTAGCTACCATGTTGGGAAATTCTGGAGGAATTTGGAACATTTTCCATGTCATTGGTTGTATGGTCTAGCATCAAACCAAAGTAATAGGAAACTACCATTTGGCAGACCCTTGGAAATGAGGCAGGAATGGCTTTCCAGACTTAAAACAATGACTTATTATTCTCTTCTGACTTTCTTTTAAAGGGGGCAACAGCTGTAGAAATTAGAGACATAAGCACTACAGCTTTGGGTAATGTAACAATTTCCTTAGTCAAACAGTTCACATTTTAAAAATACTATTGGTCTTAACAAAAGCTTTCCTATGATATTAATCCAACTGAATTTCTTAATTTTGTACTTTCTCAAAGGCATATTTGAACAGCCATCTTTAATAGTTTTTACACGTTGAATAATGGGTGCCATATAGTTTGCTCAGCTCACATAAGGAATCATATATTTCCACAGGTATACAGCAACAGCATAATGTCTTTGTTATAATACCCAATATGAGGTTTCTGTGCTGAAACAACTGTAACTCACATACCGTGGTAGTGAAGATATGAATAAGTCAAATTAAATGCAGAATGTATAGATTTACCAAAATGTAGTAGATTGCTAGTTTGCCTAAAGTGACAGAAACTTAAACTTTGGGGGACAAAGCGGACAACCTATATAAGCAAAGACTGGCATTTACTCACCATTCAGTGAACTCTTTCTAGTAATTGGGTGAACTACTGTCCTATGCTAAGGGACGCGGGTGGCGCTGTGGTCTAAACCACTGAGCCTCTTGGGCTTGCCAAACGGAAGGTCGGCGGTTCGAATCCCCGCAACGGGGTGAGCTCCCGTTGCTCAGTCCCAGCTCCTGTCAATCTAGCAGTTCGAAAGCATGCCAAAAAGTGCAAGTAGATAAATAGGTACCACTCCGGTGGGAAGGTAAACGGCGTTTCCGTGCACTGCTCTGGTTTCGGTGTTCTGTTGCGCCAGAAGCGGCTTAGTCATGCTGGCCATATGACCCAGAAAAACTGTCTGCGGACAAACGCTGGCTCCCTCGGCCAGTAAAGCGAGATGAACGCCGCAACCCGAGTCATCTGCGACTGGACTTAACTGTCAGGGGTCCTTTACCTTTACCTTTACCTTTTACTGTTCTGTTCTAAAAGTCTAAAGGGGGCGGTTAGAGGCAGATTGTGGTGGAGACTGGAGAACAGGCAAGAGGGCTCTGAATATAATTATAAGAGAACAAGGGAAGCATTCATAGTAAGCTCTAGCACCTCTTTTTCTAGAAAAACAGCACAGGTTCTGACTATACACGATTTTGGCTTTAGGCACAATCCTCAAAAGATAACCCCCACATAAAATGTGGGCTTACTGTACATTAACAAAAGAACCTGAGAAAAAGAGCAGAAACATGGTGCCGTGACCCTACAGACTAGCAGAGATCAAGGCTGCACACACACACTGTCCATTTAAGGCACACCTCCAAAGAGTCCTGGGAACTGTAGTTTAAACTCACAGTGCTAAAATTCCAAGCACTCTTAACAAACTACAGTTCCTAGGATTCTTGGGATGAAGGTGGTGCTTTAAACAGATTGCATGTACACAGCCCAAGATGCAAAGTGACTCAGTAAGGAGACAGGCCAAGTATCTGACTCTGAGGATGGTGAATATGGAGCCACTAAAGTCAAGGCTAGTGGGCAAGAGTCCCCTGGACCAGATCCTACAACACCGCAGCCACGCAATTTCTGTTCTCATCCTGAAGCAAAGTTCTTAACCTGAGGAACTATTTCTGGGCTAGCGGAGTTTGTAACCTGAAGCATCTGTAACATGAAGCATCTGTAACCCGAGGTACCACCGTATAAAGAGTCTCATTTGGCCCGTTTCTGCAGACAAAGGCAGCTTTGGGGAGGGATCCATAGACTTGGGAGGAGAAGGCATGTTCAAACCTTTCTCCACCAGCAGTTTCCCCACTGCAACCAGCCATCCAGCTGCTCTCCTTCCACCTTAAGATTTTACTCTTTCAATTCCCGGTTGTGTCTAATGTGGTAGAGATCGCCCTGAAAGTGTTGGATGGGTATGGGACATGCCCTTGGGGACTGACAACCACAGCTATATTGACCCCTAAGGAAGCCATCTGCATCCCATCAAAAACTCTAGGAGGGTCCAGTGCAGGCTCTGGAGAGTTTGAAAAGAGTCACAGCTTCCCATCAATCAGCTGAGCAGCGAAATATTTCCCCTTTCAACCTGCTGGTCTCTGGCTTCCCACTTGAATAGCATTGTTAGGGTCACAAGTTGTTCCCACGGCAACTGATGAAGCTACCAGGTCACCACAGTTCTAGCCAGTTTCATCTGTTCCTTGGGGGATCTACCTCATCTTTCAAAAGCTTTTTTTTTAAAGGAAACAGGGACAGAACAACATCCAGAAAAGTATAAAAGGGACTGGATAGATGGTTCCATTATAAAGTTGGGTAACATGCCAGAACAAAGTATGCCCACAATTTTGTGGATTTTGTGTAGCTAAATAAATAAATAAATAAACAAACTAATCTTATATTAATTTGAATTGATTAATTGTAACTGTTTCTACCCTTTGCATCTCTTTTGCAATTTCACAGTGCACCACTTGGAAACTATGTGACTACATGATATTCACATTGTTTGAAATAATAATAAGAATGCACCTTACAATATTTTTAAAAAATAAAAAGCAGAAAAGCAGTCTACTTTTTATAGCAATTCTAATACAATTTCCAGAGGGACAGGTAAGTTAGTCTGTTGTAGCAAAAACAAAAAAACAGAGTTTTGTTGGTATCTTAAAAACTAGCAACTTTTCTGTAGCATAAGCCATTTTATTATTTATTTATTTATTTATTTATTTTCCACACACTTTCCTGCAAGGAGCTCAAGATGCCTTACATGTATGTTATTTTCACTAATACATAAGCATTCTTATGCGCACTTTCCCCAAGTATATGCATTTTCATGCGCATTACTTGGCTGGAGAAATACATTATTACAAAATTTGGAGATGAGCAAATTTCAAAGGAAGTCTGTGTTTCGGTTCACATATTGTTTCAGAAAGGGCAAATTAGGTAGGTTCGCCTGGAAATGCAAATGGCATCAAATTGCTCCCCAGTTCCAATATGCTGAGTACGTAATTATCTGTTTGGTGCTCCAAATGTAGTTTTCTTCTTCAAAGGCTATTTTATTGCTTTCGGGTCGTTCAGTTATGTTGATATTGTGATACGGTGCTGTTTACTTCGATTTGTAAGCACTTTGATTATCAGCGAGTGAAAAGTGGGAAGAAACATTCTCTGGAGTACTTACGGGGCAGCATTTTAGGGAAAGAGATTCGTACAATATTGTAATATTGAATAACCCAATTGATTAGCATCCCCCCTCCAAAACACAACCACCTCCAAACCAACGCATTTTTATGTGTATAATTATGTGTGTGTGAAGAAACAAGAAACAAGAAAAAGATTGTTTAAATACCTTATCTATTTAAAGATGCCAACAAGAATAATTGGAAGGTTGTGGGGGTCTCCTCCTGAGTGTTTCCTGATGTTTTGCCCATCTCATCGGGAATTTCGACGGAGGAATAAAATGGCACTCTATCTTCTGGACAGCTTGGTGTTTGTCTTTGGCTGTCAAGCAAAAAAGGGATGCAATTCCACTCATCTGGAGAAGATTAGAATGCTATGGGAAATATGAGAATATAGAAAATGCAGCAAGAAAATAATAGCCAAGTCATGTCTCCCTTTTGAGGAAGGCAGCCATCCCATAGGGCTGAGCAGACTGAACTCCCATTAACTTTATGTGAGTGCAGTCATCAAGAACAGATTAGCTTGTACAAATACAGTTTAAAAGAAAAGAAAATTCCATCAGCCACTAGCATTACTAATATCACAGCACTTTCCAGACCTCAGAAGCTGAAGAAAGATTGTGTGCTACACCAGTAACCGTTGGGTCCAAGTTAAGGTTGCCACTGAATTTTGCCTAAAGTGGAATCCAAGGCAAACTTGAAGGGTCCTGCTCAGGAGGAAACATCTGGAAGAGTTTTGAGGGAAGCTAAAATTTTTCCAATAAAGTTAGTGATATTTTTTTCAGAGAGCAGGTGAGTGTATAAACCTCTGCAGAGCTGCTACTGTATTTTGTTTAAAGTGAAGTTCTAAATGAATTAGGATTGCCCACATGAGAAATGGCTGTAGGAATCTCACGGTTTGGTCTTGTCAGAGAAATTGCGTGCGTTCTGATATGCTCTAAGACGATCACGTTCCTAGGTTTCTGCTCTAGATCCTAACCCTAAACATTTGGCGAGTTACATGAGAACCAGAAATCTTTTTATATGGGAAAACTACTTTATAAAACAGTGATTCTTAGCAGATTTAAGACCAGCAAACAGCACAGGCCTCGTTTGCTGCATGCATCATGCTCCGAGACACTATAATTTCACTGCAAATAAACAGACATAAAACAGGCATAACAAATTGGACATTTTGTCTATAATCCAAGTTTATGCAATCATCACTGTATACTTAAATAAAACTTACAGCTAGAATTATCCTCACTAGCATTCATTGCACATCACCCTGACCTAAAACTTGGCTTGTTAATGTTTGCACCATTTGTACTTCATGTTTGGACTATCTGTGAATGATGGAATGTCTTTACTGATGTTCCAGGTACAGGATTTAGGAAGAAGATGTATGCAGCGGCTTTCCTCTCTAGGTACCTGGTTGAAAGAGATTTCTGCAATGCTAATGAATGTTGTGCTGGTCCCGTGGGTTACCCGAAAGGTGAGGTCTAAGTCCGGTCCGTGGTCAGAGGTACAACATAAAGGCAGTCCGTGGTCGCTGAAGCTGGGTGCAGGGCAGGGAGTCAGGCAATGTCGGGAACAGGTAGGCAAGCAGGGAACCAGGGCGGGTCAGGAGCTCAGGCAGGAAAAGCAGGACAGGTTTCAAGCAGGAACACCGGCAGGAACTGGTCACCAACAATGTTGCTCCTGCAACTTGGGGCTGGCCGGCTTTTATCTGCCCCGAGGCATAGGGCGGCCCCGATCCTCTGGGGACTCGCCTCTCCTGGCTTGGAGGCACTCCTCCTGCGGGAACTCAGTTCCCTTCGCCTCTCTGCCCTTCGCCTCTGCAGCTCAGGAGAGGCTGGAGGGTTCCCGGACCCAGAGGCAACTTCAGCTTCCCCTGACAGGGCTGGGAGTGGAGCACCTGCAGGCAATGGGTCCTCCATCCGCAGATCAGGTGGTGGGATTGAAAGGTCAGCTAGGAGTCCGATTTGAAGAATAATTAAGAATATAAGAATGTGCCAGAGCTCAGGAAGACCTTGCTGTCTTTGTACTCATTCCTGCCCAAGAAGATCCAATGGCCAGGTTGGGTGGGTAGAATCGGTCCACGGCCTGAAGGCGCTTAAGAAGCACTAGAGGTCTTTGAAATATTAAGTCCTTGCAATTCAGTGCTCCACCACACAAGACAGTTCCTGATATTCAGTGAGCTTCACTGAGAATTTGGAAACAGGGTCTCCTCAGTTCTTCTGAGGGACCTCTGACACTCTATCCCAGGGACAGCCAATACCCTCCAGGTATTGTTGACCTACAACCAGTGCTATTTTTCTAGAGAGAGAAAAAGGTGCTGGAACTCACCATGAACGCCTACCTTGTCCTCTTAGAATGACAATGGAGCCCACCTGAGAGGTGCCAGAACTGAGTTCCAGTGAGTTATGGCTGAAGAAAAACCCTGACTACAACTCCCATTGGCCACAGAGGCGTAGCAAGCCCAGGTGGTACCCGGGGCGGAATTTTTTTTGTCACCCCCCCCACACTTTAATTTTAAAAAAATTAAAAAAAATTAAAAAGTGTCACCCCCCTCTGATGGTGCCACTTTGCGAGGTGTGGGGTTTGTTTGTGTGTGTGTCTATTATCTCTTTCCCCCCCAATAAAGTTAAAATAAATAAAAAATAATAATAATAATGTAAAAAAATAAAAAAAAAAGTGTCCCCCCCCTCTGATGGTGCCACTTTGTGAGGTGTGGGGGTTTTGTGTGTGTGTGTGTCTATTATCTCTTTTTTTTTCAATAAAGTTAAAATAAATAATAATAATAAATAATATTAAAAATTAAAAAATAAAAATAAAAATAAAAAGTGTCCCCCCCCTCTGATGGTGCCACTTTGTGAGGTGTGGGGGGTTGTGTGTGTGTGTCTATTATCTCTTTTTTTCAATGAAGTTAAAATTTAAAAAAAAATTAAAAGAATTTTTTTTTAAAAAGGGTCACCCCCCTCTGGGGTGGAACCCGGGGAGGCCCACCCCCCTTGCTACGCCCCTGATTGGCCATGCTTGGCGGGGGCTGAGGGGAACTGCTGTCCAACAATTTCTGGAGGGCACCACATTGGCTGCTTCTGTTTGTTTGTTTGTTTGTTTGTTTGCTTGCTTGCTTGCTTGCTTGATTTAATGTATATACCTCCCTTCACCCAAGGACCACGGTGTGGCTTACTGTTCTACTATGCTGCAATGTCCCTATACCACCCACATTACACACATTGCTGTCTTTTTCAATATGAAGATTAATTTGTGTCAGAAGAACGCAACATGTGATGCAGGCCTGGCTTTCAGATACACCCAGAGAGAAAAAGTGCAATCAGGAAGGCAAACAGTCATAGCAACCCATCATCCCCGCAAGTTCTGTGCATCGCAAAATGGCAAAAATTCAGAAATATTTATGTTGCTCACAAAGCAGAAGGATAAACTTTTGCTTGCTTGCAACAGCGAAACAGCGTGTACGCAGTAATACAGGAAGTGAAATGCTGTTCACAGAAGCTACCCATTCTTTGCTCAATATAGAGGAAACTCCATAAGAAGGAAGCAGCAAAATTTTGCACGGAAATCTGAGTAAGAGATAATTAATCACTGGGGAGCCTGTAACATTTTATCTTTTGCAGTCAAATTGCAAAAGGAAAGACACCTTTCTATCACAAAAGGATCAATTTGTGCAGCGGTTCTCTCTATTTTCAGGTGTATTTAAATGGAGGGAAAACAAGGCAATTGTCCAGGGTGGTGAATTTGAGTGGGCCAGACTCTTAGCTTTCTTTCTTCGTCTCTTTAAGTAGGTTTGGGTGTGTTCTCATATATGCCTACATGCAATTTCTGTGAGTTGAGGTAGTCTACCCTGGCTGCTCTAAGTCCCCACCAATGAGTGAAGTCAGAGCTATGGGCTGAAGGCACAGGAAGTCCTCCAAGGGCATTGCACAACTTCCTGCCATATACTCCATGTTAGAGAAATCCAGCCCAGGTCATCCCTGCTTGCATGGCAACATGTGCAAATGGCTTTAGATACCTACTAGGTCCATAAATTACCATATAGCATATATTCAACACAAAAAAACAGCAACAATTTGTTGTTGACAAAGGACAGCTAGACATATAAAGGGCCCCATTACCTTCAGTTGCTTAGAGCCTCATTAAACCTAAATCCAGCCCTGACTGTTGTATTATACTGTCACCTGAATTGGGGAGTATATCCCCATTCATCTCTTGAACATCTTATCTCAGTACCATCAGCTAAATGGCTCAGGACCGCAATACCTCAAGACCGCCTCTTTCCATATGAACCTACCCGGACCCTGAGATCATCTTCTGAGGCCCTCCGTGTGCCTCCTCCTTGAGAGGTCCGGAGGGTGGCAACATGAGAATGCACTCCCTCTGCAGTGGCTCCCCATCTGTGGAATGCTCTCCTCAGAGAAGTTCACCTGGCACCTTCGTTATACACCTTTAGGCATCAGGCAAAAATGTTCCTTTTTAACCAGGTCTTTGCTTGACCTGATCAACATCCTATACCCAGGACCGGTGCTAGGGGTTTTGGCGCCCTAGGCGAGGGGGCGGGGCACGTGACGTCATTGCGCATGACGTGCGGTGCCCCGCCCCCTGCCCGCCGGGCGCCCTGCGCCACCGCGATTTTCGCTGCTGGTTGGGGCGGCACTGCGCGGCACTGGGCGGCAGCGGGGGGCAAGGGGCAGGCTGGCCAGCGCCCCCTCCATTTTGGCGCTCCTGCCGCCGCGGTTTTCGCCCCAACCTGCTCACTCCGCCGCTGGTTGGGGCGGCGGTGGGCGGCGGGCGGCGGCAGGGGGCGGTGGGCAGGCTGGCCAGCGCCCCCTCCATTTTGGCGCTCTAGGCAACTGCCTAGTTCACCTAAATGGACGCGTCGGCCCTGCCTATACCCTTTTAAAATGTGGCTCTTTTTGGGGGGAGGTATTATTGGGTTACTGATTTTGATTTTATATATTGTGATCTCTTTTGTGAACCGCCCTGAGACCTCCGGGCATAGGGCGGTATATAAATTCAACAAATAAAATAAAATAAATAAAATCAGCTATAATTTCTTTCTGGACTGCCTGCCCAGGTTGGACCTTGGAATCATTATATTGGTTCTGATCCTTTTCGTTTGGCCGTGTCCAGAAGGTGGTTCTGAGGAACTACTGCTTGACACCATAAGGAAACCTCATTGACCTTGGGTGGTCCCTGGATTCCCCAGTAGATGCGTGTGATGACATGTGATCGAACATTTCCAAGTTGCTATTTTCTGTTCTGAGCTGCTTGCAAATCTCAAAATAGACAAACCACACACATCCATTCACTTCCCACACATGCTGCAGATCTCATGAAAGCGTTCACCCCCCAGCTCTTTATTTACCGCCGTGACATCTTTGCACCAACATCCTTGCACAAGGCAGCTAACCCCCGCCTCCAGCTGCCTTCATGCCAGCTCCTGTCCCACCGGAGCTCTGATCTGACTGGTTTGAGAGTACACCATCTCTTTGCTTCACTCCCTCACTCCATATCTGATCCGGATGCATCCTGAGCAAGCCATGTTACAAGTGTGACACATGGTTGATGGATGAGCTTGTATCTCTGACATTTGGCTGTAGTTTAAGTGTCAGGGCTGAGTGATATAAGAAACAGTAATCACACAGCCTAAGAAATCCCATTAATAAGTTAACATTTTCATCCAACAGCCACATGAGCATGAGGCAATGTGCCTACGCTTCTCAGTCACAATTTTTCTTAATGTGGCCTATTGCAACCAACCAGCATGATCTATAATGAGCATATTGGCTTTTCTGGGTTTCTTTCTTTCTTTCTTTCTCCTGAAGTTGCAGACAATCTCTCTTTCTCTCTCTCTGTGCACTCGCCCCTGATTTGCTTAGTGGTTTTGGAGCCTGAGGGAGGGGTGGATTAAATTGGAAAATATAAATAACAAATCAAAAATTAAAATTGATTGGATAAACAATTTCCCTTAGTCTCTTTCTTAATAAGTAATCGATTGGTTGATCAATATTCATTATTTCCCAGAACATACCAAACTGTTTATTGAACAAATGAATGGCTGAGCTGCAATGACATGAAATCAAGAAAGAAAACCAATTTCTTTAATAACATGGTCCTGGGCACATGATCCCATTTTACCAGGTTGTCTTGCCCTGACCGATATGCTGGGGCAACCCCTTTTAAAATGCAAAAACAAACAAACAAACCCAAAAACAACCCTCAGGAAAGTCAAAGCAGCCACGGCTAAATATCAAAATTAATTTCCCAAAGGGCAATATGAACGGAGATGCTTTATGCAAACATACATGCACAAAGCATGTAGTCACATGATTGTCTCCTCCCCAACGCATGTTTGTTACTTGATTTTGCTCTTCTTTTATGTGGGTGTTAGCATTCTTCGCCACGCTTGTTCATTATCTAGCATATTCTCCAGGTTTTCAACTCAAATTCACAGCAGAATAACAAGATATGCAAAGCACTTCCAAGCAAAGTCTCCAAGCATTGCAAAATGTATTTCTCTAATAAGTTGTCATTCATCAGATTCAGCAGCACATAGCAACTATATATAGAATATGTACATTGGTTTGCTTCATATTTTTTTTTTCAGATGTCAAACTTGAAAACCATCCTCAGTGTTGTAGCAACGATTTGCATACTGCCGCTACTAATTATTTGTACACCCATCATCATTCTAACATTCAAATTAAAGATAATGTGGCCAAATTCACATTGAGAAGAAGGGGTGGCAAGTGAAATACCTGAAAAACTTAAGGATGAGGCTGGCCTGAAGTGTTCAGTTGTTTTTGTTATTTTCAGTTTGTTTCATATTAAGTATAATTCAGGACACATGTATCCTGTCTTATTGTGTGTGTGTGTGTGTGTGTGTGTGTGTGTGTGTGTGTGTGTGTCTTTCAATCAACAGAAGAAGTGGTGGTACTATACTTAGTTTCCCGCACAAGCCTGGGTCCAACCTGTTAGATATTAGGGCTGCCATACGTCTGGATTTTCCCAGACATTACCGGGATTTCAAAGGCAGAAATGACGTCTGGGGGGTATTTCTGCAATGTGCTGCTTTGTCCTGGATCTTAGGCAAGTCAATCAAAAACTGGACACCTTTTTAAAAAAGCTCAACAATTTTGGTGTTTTCCTAAAAAAAAATTCAACAACTTTTGGGGTGTCCTGGTTTTTACTTTTCGAAGTATGGCAACCCTATTAGATATGCAGTTAGTGGCGCTGTGGTCTAAACCACAGAGCCTAGGGCAGTGATGGCTAACCTTGACACTCCAGATGTTTTGGAACTACAACTCCCATCATCCCTGACCACTAGTCCTGTTAGCTAGGGATGATGGGAGTTGTAGTTCCAAAACATCTGGAGTGTCAAGGTTAGCCATCACTGGCCTAGGGCTTGCCGATCAGAGGGTCAGCGGTTCGAATCCCCGCGACGGGTTGAGCTCCTGTTGTTCGGTCCCAGCTCTTGCCCACCTAGCAGTTCAAAAGAACGTCAAGCGCAAGTAGATAAATAGGTACCGCTCCGGCGGGAAGGTAAACGGCGTTTCCGTGCACTGCTCTGGTTCGCCAGAAGCGGTTTAGTCATGCTGGCCACATGACCCGGAAGCTGTGCGCCGGCTCCCTCAGCCAGTAAAGCGAGATGAGCGCCGCAACCCCAGAGTCAGACACGACTGGACCTAATGGTCAGGGGTCCCTTTACCTTTACCTAGATATCCCACATAGGCATGGAAAAGGCCATGCTCAGTGATAAAGCATCTACCTTGCATGCATAAGGCCCCAGCATCTCCAAATAGGGCTCGGAGAGTCCTCTGCAACAGCCAAGCTCATAATGAGGAAGCTTCCAATGTCCCTGGCTTGCAGCACCCTGTTAGGACAGGAGTAGACCGGAGGCTGGAGTGGCACAGCATGTTTCACTGCTTGAGGTGAAATGGGAAGTGCCACCCTGCCACTTCCGCCTGCCCTGCCACCTCTGCCACTGGCATCGGTGCCAATTTCTGGTGAAATCCCACATGTTCCTCAAGAGCTCACGCAATTTCGGTGAGATCTCAGCCAAAGTCAGTGCCAGCAGTGGGTGGCTTCCTGAGGCAGCAGCTTCCACCCACCTAATGGCTAGGCCAGCCCTGACCAAAGAGCAGGCAGCACTACTAGACAGAGATCCAATATCTAGCAACCCAGATTTGATCCTGTGACTATGGCCACATCTGTACTGTATATGTAAAATGCTGTTATACCACTTTAACCGCCGTGACTTTCACCAAAGAATCCTGGGAACTGTAGTTTGTGAATGGAGCTAGGAGCAGTTAGGACAGGCATCCCCAAACTTGGCCCTCCAGATGTTTTGGGACTACAATTCCCATCATCCCTGATCACTGGTCCTGTTAGCTAGGGATAAGGGGAGTTGTAGTACCAAAACAGCTGGAGGGCCGACTTTGGGGATGCCTGAGTTAGGAGACCCATCACAGAGCTACGATTCCCAGCGCCCTTAACACACTACAGGAGCTTTCATTCTTTGGAGAAACCTAGTCTGCTAAAGTCACACCAGAGTGCTTTCAACATATGGCATGACCTGTGTGAACAGAGGGAATCCTGGGCCCATGGAGTTTGTGCCATCAGCTTTCAGGTGGTCTGAGAGGGCCCTCCCTCGTTATGTTTTATATCATTTGTTTGTTTTCAGCATTTTAAAATGGCAAACTGTCGTGAAGAAGAAGAAGAGTTTGGATTTGATATCCCGCTTTATCACTACCCGATGGAGTCTCAAAGCGGCTAACATTCTCCTTTCCCTTCCTCCCCCACAACAAACACTCTGTGAGGTGAATGGGGCTGAGAGACTTCAGAGAAGTGTGACTAGCCCAAGGTCACCCAGCAGATGCATGTGGAGGAGCAGAGATGCGAACCCGGTTCCCCATATTACGAGGCTACCTCTCTTAACCACTACACCACACTGGCTCTCGTGGGTGCCTTGGCAAACAAACCCAAGGAAACCCAAAGAAGCAACAGCCAGGAGCCCCTTGAGAAACCACCATGCAGAAGATACCAACGAAGCCCAGAGCACAGACACTCTTAAATATTCCTCCTTTAACAAGGAGGGGCTGAGTTTGGTTTCCACATCAGCACCAGTATATAAGGATGGAGTTCAGCCCTGGCTCTTGCGGGAGCAAAGTAGTCTTTCTTAGAATCTGTGGTCTTGTTATTCCCTCAGCAACCCTTTACCAACTCTCCTACGGTCCCCCAGCTGCTGCTTTCTGCTGCCAGCTACCTTCTTTATATTTAGTTCATTTCATTTATGAACCACTTCCTATGAAAGGCCTTGAAGTGGTTTAGCAATAAGAGCATCAACAATAAAAAAACATATATCAGGCGATGAAATATCTACGAACAGTTTCAAATCCAATGCAAACTGGGATAATTAACAACAACAATAGCAACAACCATTTTTAAAACCCTCCACTTAAAAAACTGCTTGAAAAAGGAAGGCACCAAAAATACAATAGAGACTATATAAGTGCCTCATATGTAAGAAGGTGTTCTAAAACGTAGGTGCCACCACACTAAAGTCCCTGTTCTGAGTCCTTATAGCAGGTGTCAGCAACCATTTTCAGCCATGGGCCGGTCCACCGTCCCTCAGACCATGTGGTGGGCTGGACTATTTTTTTTTGGGGGGGGGGTGAATGAATGAATTCCTATGCCGCAAAATAACCCAGAGATGCATTTTAAATAAAAGCACACATTCTACTCGTGTAAAAACACCAGACAGGTCCCACAAATAACCCAGAGATGCATTTTAAATAAAAGAACACATCCTACTTATGTAAAAACACACTGATTCCCGGACCATCCACGGGCCGGATTGAAAAGGTGATTGGGCCGCATCCGGCCCACGAGCCTTAGGTTGCCTACCCCTGACTTATAGTTACCTTCTGCCCATCTGCAGGGCATGCTGGGTGATGGACTTCCTTCCATCTCCTCAGGTCCCCAGCAGCGAAAGCAGAAAAAACCAAAGCAATAAGGCCCCTGGGATGAAATCATAGTAGAAACAGAAGAGAATGAAAAGAGTATCTGATGAAATGAAATTGCAAGTGGATAAATAGTGTGTGGACAAAAATGGACTTCTAGTTGTTTTTTTAAAATCAGGAGAGGGGTTTTTTTTTTTAATAAAAAAATGAAATTGGTTTATTAAGTATTTCATTTATATTCAGGATTCCGTATAATAACTGGTTTAAAATAATGTCTGGATGTACTACAGCCGTATCCACACTAATCATCTCTTTAAAATGAATCTGTGCCCTCTGTCATACACACTGAGTTAGAGCATGTTTTTCTATGAAAACCAATGAACTAGAGACAAAGATATTTTGACTTTTGAGGTCAAGTAAAATAAATATGACGCGTTCAGTCATAGATTGTAGTAATTATTGTGAAAATTACAAATACTACCAAAGAGCATGGACATTTAATTTTCCATGTTACAGAGGGAAATTGCTCTGGTCAGTAAATGGAAACTCTTACTTTTGTGAAGATCTGGACTGGTTAACAGGGCAATCCTACACATCTCTGCTCGGAATGAATTATTATTATTATTATTATTATTATTATTATTATTATTTATACCCCGTCCACCTGGCTGGGTTTCCCCAGCCACTCTGGGTGGCTCCCAACAGAATATTAAAAGCACAATAAAACATCAAACATTAAAAACTTCCCTAAACAGGGCTGCCTTCAGATATCTTCTAAAAGTCAGATAGTTGTCACAAGGTGAGGCCCCTTTAAGCAACCTAAGTCTTCAAGTAAATTGGGATGAGGAACTCTTTTAAGGCTGAAGGCCACATTTCCTTCTAAGCATCTTTCTGGGGGCCACATCTCAGTGGCTGCCAGACAGGGCAAAACTAGCAGAGCAGAGAATGTACATTTTTGGAAATGCAAAGAAAAAGAAGGTACCTTTATTCATATGTGGTGGGAATGTAGAAAGGTGAAAAGCTTCTGGGACATGATTTATGGTGAGATTAAGAAAATGTTGAAATATGCATTTGTCAAAAAACCGGAAGCATTTCTGTTAGGAATTATAGGTACAGACATTAAAAAGCAAGATACTAAGCCTTTCCAATATGCTGTGACTGCGGCAAGAATGTTAATAGCACAGAAATGGAAGCAAGAACAAATACCGACAATTGAAGAATGGAGAATGAAATTATTGGACTATGCAGAAATGGACAAAATGACGGGGAGAATCCAAGAACAGCGGGACCAGAAGTTCCTCAAAGATTGGACTAAATTTACAGACTATCTAAAAGAAAATACCGAACTCAATACGCTGGTAGGACTACAAGAGGCATTGTAGATTAAGGAAGAAATATTGTTGATAGATATGAACCTAATAGTAATAAGTTTTGAGTGAGATGTAAAAAGCAATGGTAGAAATAAGAAATATAAGTAGAAGTATAGGAATAACAAGGTCGCTTGGAAGGACTGAAGGAAGTCAAGGTTGTAAAAAGCCAAAAGGTATAAGATGTGGAAAAGTATGTGAATGTTAATATTGCAAAAATGTTTTGAAAATAAATAAAAATGATATTTAAAAAAAAGAGAGAGAGTGTACATTTTAGCTTTGTACAGTAGGCTAGTTTCTGCGCCCCCTCACACTTTCTAATCTCCATTTGGGCAAACAAGATGTGTTATCAGAGTGCAAAGACACACGCTAGTCAGGCAAAAGTACAACATTCAAGGGCAGGGGCAAAGTCAGAACAATTGGGAAATGTCTGGGAAGAGGGTGTGGCCTGGGGAGAGTCCCAAATGTCACCTGGAGAGGCCCAGATGGCTGCATTCAGGCTGTTTTCCCCACCCCTGAAATAGGTGGTCTTGCTTAATGCCCTTCACTTGACGTGTATACAGAGAGAGGCAAACTGGAATCCTTAAGTTCACAATGGTTCTTATAATGCAAATGCAAACTCCATAGCGTAAAAGGCACAATGCGAGCTTAGCCTGATGTTTTGGACAATATTCTTGAGTCTCTGTTCAGTTGCAAAGAAATATGTTTCATTGGCTGCTAGACTAATTAAGTATGTCTGTTTGTTCAGTAAATATATGAAGTAGAAAGTCAGAAACTTGATTTAAATTACCATTTGGGTTATTCAAAATATGATTTTAATCAATTATTTAACCCTGGCTTGCAGTTAGGCAGATGAGTGTTTTCGTTATGGCTTTAGAACTGAGGGGAAAGAGAAGGGTGGCAAAAAGTCTCCCTGAAGAAGAAGTGGGATTTAAGCAGGGATGGAGGAATAGAAGAATATGCCTATTTCAGTATCTCTCTGTTCCTGATTTTTGCACTCTTGAGTTCAGTTGTCCACATCAGTTTTTGAAGTCCTTGCGAAAATTCACCAGCATATTAGTGTGAATTTCTCCTAACAGAAATGCTTGCATGCAATTTTGCTTCTCGCACACTTTTGTAAAACAACTTCTCCAAATATAATGTATGCTTGCATGTTATTTTGACCAATATATGCAGTTTTATGCACACTTTACTTTTATGCATTTTTGTAACCATTTTTTTGATGGCTGGAGAACTGCATTGCAAAATTCAGCGAAGGTTGTTCTATGGGTGTGTTTCCCAACCAGGGGTCATATGCCCCCCTGGGGGCCCCCAGGAATATTCCGAGGGGGGCACAGGTGAAAATCACATAAATGGGAGGCCATAGCACAAGGCTAGGGGGCAAGTGACAAGTGAAGAGGAAAAAACATTTAAAAAAAAAAAATCCGCTTGGCCAAGATAAGGGGGCAGCTCACCAGGGCCTAGTGCTCCTTTTTGCCACTTGGGTTTTCTTGGAGCAGTCCTGGTTTGTTTCCCCAGGGGTATTTGCAGGAAGAAGAAGAAGAAGAAGAAGAAGAAGAAGAAGAAGAAGAAGAAGAAGAAGAGTTTGGATTTGGTATCCTGCTTTATCACTACCCGAAGGTGTCTCAAAGCAGCTAACATTCTCCTTTCCCTTCCTCCCCCACAACAAACACTCTGTGAGGTGAGTGAGGCTGAGAGACTTCAAAGAAGTGTGACTAGCCCAAGGTCACCCAGCAGCTGCATGTGGAGGAGCGGAGATGCGAACCCGGTTCACCAGATTACGAGACTACCACTCTTAACCACTACACCACACTGGCTCTCGAGTCATGGATAGCCTAATCAAAGAGGAAGTTCTCAAATGTGTGACAGGTAACCACACACACCCTGGTGGGCAGCAGAATCTAGAATCAATAGAAATTGAAATCCACATATTGTGGATGCGCATGAACAATTCCAAGGTGAGGAAAAACTACACTTTGGTGCTATAAACAGTTTAAGCCGCAGGCCGCCTAAATAGGGCTTAAGTCAGAATCATAGCATAGCTAAGTTCTAACCAGGACTAATGTGCTATGCAGCATAATTGTACTTCTCCAAATGTTGTGACACAGTTCTAAGCAGTTTAAACATATTTAAATGTGCATTTGGAGAGAAATATAGATTGAAATGAGTACAGTGGTACCCCGCAAGACGAATGCCTCTCAAGACGAAAAACTCGCTAGACGACAGAGTTTTTCATTTTTGAAGTCGCTCCGCATGACGAATTTCCCTATGGGCTTGCTTCGCAAGACGAAAACGTCTTGCGAGTTCCCAATGCATTCCTATGGGAAACCGCGCTTCAATGCATTTCTATGGGAAACAGCGCCATCTAGTGGTTCGCAGGACCGTGCTTCGCAAGACGAAAAAACTCGCAAGACGACAAGACTCGCAGAACGAATTAATTTCGTCTTGCGGGGCACCACTGTATTAAAGTGTGTGTAAATATAAAAATAATGGGTTGCAGCCAACGGATGTTTACTCAGAGGAGACCCGTTGAAATTAATGACCGTAACTGACTCATAAGTTTCAGTGGATCTACTCTGAGTACAAGTTAGTTGACCACAATCAATTGTGGCCATTAAAAAATAATAATCAGGTAAATGGAACAGACCTATGGGTAAAAACAAGCAAAAGTGACACATATCCTAGCATCATTGCTAGAAGCAGCTCATAAACATACCGTACATAATCTAAAGGCTAGCATGTGGGTTGCTTGGTGCATAGGCTGAAAGCCTTTTAAATGTTACATGCACTGCCTCGAGTTTCAGTACTGACAACTGCCTCTCTGCAGACTCCACTTGGCAGCCATCACATGTAAATCAGCGCTGAGTCAGACTTCATTCAAAGTTGTTCAGTGACAGGGGTTGGACTGCTATGTCTAAATTAAGTCAGGCTTGGGGGTTAGGTAGGCAAAGAAGTTCTCGCAACAGTGTGATGAAAGGGAAAAGAGAAGGAAACCAAATGCTGAGTTAACTCAACAGGGGCAGGGGGGATGTCTTGAGTCAAGCTCTGTGACAAGGGAACTGGAATTTTTGGCCACAGACTGTATGGTTGTTTGGGAGATTGCTGAATCAGGAAGAAGGATGCAAGATAACATTTTATAGCCCCAAGTCACGGTACCTGGCGCTGCTTTTATGGGCCTCAGTCGCTTTAGTGAAATGTCCAAACCATTAGATTTGTCCCTTTTTTATCAAAGTGTCAAACCTTGAACAATCAGAGGTGGTGGCCCAAAACGATACACTTGGCTGTTGTGATATTACAGTAGCATCTGGATGCAAGAAATAAACGGGCAGGGTATTTTATTTTATCATTTTATTTTGCAGTTCAAAGGAATTTGTGTTCTGTTCATTATCTAGCCCTTAACAACACAAAGACTTCGACAATTTCAGTGTCAACAGTTTCACGGTGTGTGTTACATGCCTCAGCAATAATAAAGGATAATTTTGGTGGTGGTGCTAAGATACGTACAGCAGCGCTGAAAATTTCTGGCGGTTCACTACGATAGAAGAATGGCAAATGAAGATGATGGACTTCATGGAGCTGGCAGACCTGACTGGACAAATCCGCGACCAGAAGGAGGAGACGGTGGAGGAAGATTGGATGAAATTTAGAAATTACTTAAAGAAATATTGTAATATTTGAATTTAGTAATGTTTCAGAAGACCAAAAGAGGCTCAGATTAGAAATAGATGTTTAGTAGATAGGATAGGTTTAAGTATTCAGAGACTAGGTTTTAGAGAGTATGCGAAATAAGCTTATAAAGAAAGATTAGAAGAATGATAAGATAAAAATCGAGAATAATAAGGAGTAAAAGAGGCAAATGGAAGTAAGAAATTGGACAACTGCTAAAGAATTAAGGCATGGAACTTTAGTAAGGGAGGTTCAGAGGAAGTCAATTTGAGGTGACTGCAATTGGATAAGAATTGAGGTTTAGATATAGTTCTTTGTTCCGTTAGGTTTGTGTTTTATGTTTTATGTGTTTAAAGTGTTTATGATTATAAAATTTGTGAGTGATATAAAAACCTGAAAAACCAATAAAAAATTTTGAAAAGAAAAAAAAAGATTTCTGGCAGTTCCAGAAGGACCCATGTGACCCATGTGACTTTTCAAAGCTCTGGTATTGGATGATAAGCCACTTCCTTCCTGGTCAGCATGATTTGGATCACAGCCTCAGTCTCCCTGCCTTCTTCCTGGAAAAGGTAACAGGCAGTTTCCCTTTCTTGGAAATGAGACTGGGGAAACTTCTGTATCCTGTAGGCTGGACAGAAGATGGAGCTGGTGAGCAGCCACGAATTGCAGGCTTTCCTTTCTGACTGCATTTTTTGTTTATCTGTTTGCTGATCATCTTATCCCTATTGGACCCCCCCAAGACCCCCTGGACACCTAATTACATTGCCAAGTAAGGGTCACCTTATTAAGTGGCACCAACATGCTCCCTCTTATTTCTGAGATAAACAAAATGAGCTCAAAGCTTTGTTATTTTATTATTTTACATCTGGTTCATCAGATTAGTCCCCAGCTACCTGCCTAAGCACATTGGACGCAGAGGGCGCCCTAAGTATCTCCTCTTACGTCTCAGCTAAAGACGCTAGGACCATGACATCAGTTTCAAGAGTGATAAAAATGAAACTTTCTCCCCCCCTCTCCAGCCATTATTGTCTAAAATGTTAATGGAGCTGGCTTTTTCTTTTCTTTTTTTATGTGATCGATAGCTGGGGGGAAAGTGCCTATAAATTACTAAAGGCAAATACCATTCTATTAGCACTCAGGAGATTTTGCAACATTTGCCCAGTGCTAGATTTTACTTTACCAAAAAAAAAAAAATTAATTTGCTGAAAGCCTAAGTTCATGTCCTCCCGCTTAAAACTGCCTTTGTCCTATGCCTTCCCCTCTTTTTTCCCATTTTGGAAAAAAAGGGGGGTGTTTTATTGAGAAATAACCTTCTGATGTACTCTTAGCTGTAGTTTCAATTAACGTTCTACCTCTTTACATTATATGTTTTTATGAAATCATTAACTATTGCCATGTTTCTATTATGATACTATTAAGAAATAAAGAGACTTATGGAAATGGAGTTGTAAAAGAAAATGCATGACAGTTACTAGGAGCAACATCTGTGCACCATCATCCTAGCTTACACTAATTTCCCAACGATTGCTCCATTCATTACAGAGCATTGTTACTCACAGTGGCACAACCCTGATTTCCATGCATTTACGAACTGAAGCACAGAGAGGGTAAGTGGGAGCCCTAATCAATACCACTTTTCATTTTCTTTCTAATGTGCTGCCTTTCCCTCTTTTCTTTTCCTCCTGTGCCCAAGTCCAAAAAAAGGATCCTGGCGCTACAGTCATAAAATGTAATTCTTCTAGAGAAACACAGACAATAATGCTTTCTGTATTCGGGCATATTGCATATTCTAATGGCATTTGGCTAAATTGAGTATGGATTTAACATCAAAGGCTTCATGAATTTTTCAAATGAGATATTAAAGTCAATATTTCAAGTGAAAGATATTTCAATTTAGTTGCACACACGACAATAAAAAAAACACCACATCGCTTCTCTATAAGGCAGAGCTAGTAGTGACTGTGGCAATATAAGTTCATTCAGGAAATTACTAGTTTATAAGAAAATCAAACATGAGGTTGCGAGATTGCAATGAGGCGGAATAAATTAGACTAACCGATATGCACCGGTGTGCTCTCTCTCTCTCTCTCTCTCTCTCTCTCTCTATTTTCTTATAGTCTGGAACAGAACTTGCCACTGGGCACTTTCGTGGCTTGACGCTGGCTTTAGGTTTCTTTCCTGGACTTGTTTGTTTGTTTGGAACTCATCTGATTACCATAAAACATTTGCATCCCGGCTATAGAAATGTGAAATGATTTTCACCTCTGGAAAGTGTAGGGTAGGCCTCATGTGCCCCCGCAGAGAACTGTGCACTGCTTAAAGCAAGTCGCGTTTGCATCAAACTCTCAACACTGAGGAACCTAAGCAGTGGGCATTTGGCATTTGGCACTGAAAGAGGTTTCTCCTCTCGCAGCTCTTTCGATATCTCTCTTCAACACAGGGGGCAGAGCATTTGGGGTTTATTGCCACTTGCTTTTACGAAACTAGGAGCAGCCTCAAGCATCTGGAAAGGCACGGTAGAAGTCAATAACATAAATAAAATATCAGATTGGAAGATCTTGTATTAAAAACTAAGAAAACTCTTCTTAGGAATGGAGAGGAAACCCATCGCTGAATTTTGCATTCCTGCTCAGAGCTTAGTAGCTGATTGCCATACTTGGGACAAGGAAGGGATTTCTAATCCCATGATAATTTCCCATTTTCCCTTGTAAAATGGGGCATGGCTGTGTGGCATGAGCCATCTAGGAGAGCAAATGAAAAGGGAACAACTGAAAACCAGGCACCCACCTGAAAAGACCAACACAGGAACATAAGAAACTGTTTATATGGAGTCAGACTAATGGTCCATCTATTTCATTGTCTATACAAGCTGGCAGTGGCTTTCCAGGGTTTCAGGTAGGGTTCTCTCCCTACCTGAAGAAGCCAGAGAGCCAGTGTGGTGTAGTGGTTAAGAGCGGTGGACTCATAATCTGGTGAACTGGGTTCGCTTCCCCTCTCCTCCACATGCAGCTGCTGGGTGACCTTGGGCTAGTCACGCTTCTCTGAAGTCTCTCAGCCCCACTCACCTCACAGAGTGTTTGTTGTGGGGGAGGAAGGGAAAGGAGAATGCTAGCCGCTTTGAGACTCCGGGTAGTGATAAAGCGGGATATCAAATCCAAACTCCTCCTCCTCCTCCTCCTCCTCTTCTTCTTCTTCAGAGATTGAACCAGGGACCTTCTGCATTCAATACAGATGCTCCATCACTGGCCAATGGCCTTCCAAAACATCTGACTGGCATACTTTACCATGATTTTGTTGTGCTCAATGAGACCTTGATAGATTGCTATGAGTACACATGTGAGAAATGAAAACTTTGATGTGGCACAATGTAGCCAATATTGAGCACTTTTAAATTCCATCTTTTCCAATGGGATTAAAAAGTCACAGATTTAATCTTCTCTCTCTCTCTCTCTCTCTCTCTCTCTCTCTCGTCAAGTCTTCATTTGTTCACGAATCAGCAGGTGGATCAGCAACATTATGTCCTGTTAAAGATGTATTAAAATATCTAGAAGCCATTTTCTTTTTCAGATAGATCCACACAACATTTGGAGTCAATGCAATATCCTGGCTTATTTCCTTCCCCTTTAAAAAAAAAAATCAAAAAAAATCTGTGCAATGTGTCAGCATGGCATGTCTATCAGCACAATGTTGTATTATGATATCTTGACATATCGCTCTGAAACACATGGGCTTGTATCATTTAACGGCACAGAATGGAACATCTGATTGCAACACACAAAAAAACAGCAGCCCGCCACTGTCATGGAAATGGTGTGCTATCTGAATACCCAACACATCCTCCTTGCTCAAATACAGAAAAATTGCTGATTGGGCATTTTCTGGGATTCAGCATACTGTTGTTGCTTAACAAGCCATAAGCATTTGCACAAGCAACATAACATGGAATGATTTTTGACTACTGCTTACATCCAGTCCTTTGGCTCTAATGATTCAGGGACCTCCTGGGCTGTTTCTGTAGCCATTGCCTTCTAAGGTATCAGTATCAAGTTGAGCACAGTCTGAGAGCCATCATTATCTGGGCCAGATTCTGCAAAAACAACTGTCATTTTAAAAACAGATTAATAATAATAATAATAATAATAATATAATTTATTATTTATACCCCGCCCATCTGGCTGGGTTTCCCCAGCCACTCTGGGCGGCTTTCAACAAAGCATTAAAATACAATTATTAACAGGTAGGTAGGTAGCTGGGTGGGTAGGTAGGTAGGTAGGTAGACTGATCAATAGATCAATAGATTGAGAATATATATGATAAAATAATTAAAATCCAAATGCCATGATATACATCAAAATCCACATGGAAGCAATCAGGAAGTCTAAAATCATATCCATAAGTCTTAAATTTGCTTCTCTGAGCCTGAAGAGCACATAGCAATTAATAAACATGTAATTTCACATAATCTGTAAATCTTGCTGATCATTTTTGTATGAGTCTGTAATGGAATTCAGAGTCATTTATGCTTAATACTTTGGAGGAAACGATCCGCTCTGAATGGTCCTCGGTTCTCACAGCTAATTACGAAAAGTCTAGGATTTTATTTTATTTTATTTTTTGCTTACCTTTGTCTTTTCCTCTACTACCAGAGCAAGCTATTGCTTCTAACTGTTCTTCTTCAAAGTTGTTTTGAATGAATAATTGAATATTTTCCATAGCACATGCTATAGCCATTTTGTTTAGACAACAGTTACATGGAGAATCACCTAACAGGATTGTGGCTGCTGCCACTCTCTGTATCAGGGATAGGGAACCTGTGGTCCTCCAAAGGTTGTTGGACTCCAACACCCATCATCCTTGACTATTGGCCATGTTGGCCGAGGTTCATGGGAAGTGGAATCCAACAATATCAGAGGGCCACAGGTCCCTTTCCCCCCAATGTATATTGCTCAGAAGACTGGCACAGAACCTACATGTGTACAATGTGTACACACATAGGCTTTGTATACGCAATCGGTACCATGATAAAGTACAGGGTCCAACTCACTCAAAGGGACTTCTGTGGCCTAATATAGATGGTGGATGCACTCATTCCATTCACAAGAATATATGGATAAGGGACAGCCATAATGAACTATCCTGCGCATCTTAATATTTCCACCTACCCCACACCATTACTGTAAGGTAGGGTTGCCATGTGTCCTCTTTTTCCATGACACGCCCTCTTTTTCAGGGGTAAAATTTCTGTCCAGGTGGATTTCTTAAATTTGCCAAAATGTCTCTGGCTATACCAGGGGTCAGCAAGCTTTTTCAGCAGGGGGCTGGTCCACTGTCCCTCAGACCTTGTGGGGGGCCAGACTATTTTTTTGGGGGGGGGGAAACGAATTCCTATGCCCCACAAATAACCCAGAGATGCATTTTAAATAAAAGCACACATTCTACTCATGTAAAAACACGCTCATTCCCAGGCCATCTGCGGGCCGGATTTAGAAGGTGATTGGGCCAGATCCAGTCCCCAGGCCTTAGTTTGCTTACCCATGGGCTATACTTTCTGGATGAAACATAGACATAACTGGTAGTTGAATACCTGCTTTCCTCTTCTCTTCTCCTGCCTCCCTCCACAATAGATCACAGCTTCTATAGCCTCCATATAGTAGGGCTATAGAAGAGTCATCAAAGTGTCTTCTTTTTTTGCTCTTCAGACTATGCCAACCCTACTAATGCCATGTTCCACAGAATGGAAGATGGCAGAACACCCAAGGACGTGCTCTACGGAAAACTGGCTTCAAGCACCAGGCCTGTTGGCAGACCAGCTCTGTGTTACAAAGATGTCTGCAAACATGGCATGATGGCTGGTAACATCAACCTCGCCCAGTGGGAGTCCCTTGCAGACAACCGCAGTACCTGGAAACACATCCATCAGGCCATGTATCCACAGCAGCGACCAGAGGGAGAATGACCACTGGGAGGAGTCCAGATTGAAAAAACACCATGGTGCCTCTGCAGCAGCACAACCAGACACCTTCATCTGCCCCAGCTGCAACAAAATGTGTCTCTCTCATATCCGTCTTTACAGCCACAGCAGGCGCTGCAACCTTCCAGCCATTTGACTTCATCTCCAAAGGCACTCTCCTCCTCCAACAAAATTACAGGGGTGGGGAACCTGTACCCCTTCAGATGTGATTGGACTCCAGCTCTTATTACCTCCAGCAAGCATAGGCAGTGGTCAAGAATGATGGAGGTTGGAGTCTGCAAGACCATGAACTTCCCACCTATTCTAGTGGTATTTGGGCATATAATTTCAATGCACTCAGTTCTTGAACTATTGCAGGGATGTGGGGAGATTGCAGAGCCCCAAACGAAATCTACAAGCCCCACTCCTGACCCCCACTTTAATTTAGGCAATCATGCCATCCCTGCAGCCTTCTAAAAACAGGGTCTAAAGTAAGTGGACTGGGTCCCCTCTGCCCTCCTCCCTTCTAATTTGATTACCAGATGTTCTCTCTTTAGATATATATAGAGATGGATATTATCTCCTGCCTCCAGGCAAGGTGGGAGGTGGGGAGACACTTGACTAGATATTTGCTATTTCGCTTGACTTTTATGTAATAGCAATCTGTTTTGCTTTCAGCTCTGTTCAGCTGCATCTACAGTTCCCAGACATAGCACATTACAGGATTATGTCCACTATTCCCATATCACACTTACACTATCATCCTTTATTGTACTGTGTCTGCAAGCACACAGGAGCCAGGTAATATTCTGAGATTTTAGGTTACATTGCTTACAGCACATTTGGTTTCATTATCTTTTCCTTCCATGCTTCTTGTTTTTTATGGCATTTTATTCACACACATCAGATTTATGCCGGAGTTTACTAGTCTGCCCCCTGGGATAAGTGGGCAGGAATTCTTTAGTCTCAGAGCTGGGTCTCTTGCTCTCTCTTGTCCCTCCCCCTGTTTTTAACCTCCTTTTGCTGGTGAGGCCTGTTAAGGTTTCGTTTCTGCATGATGCTAGAAGACGTACGTGTGGGCAACAGCCTTAAAATCAGTGCTTGGTTTACCAGAGTGGGGGGTATGCCCTGTTATGGCCCCCTTAATCCACAAAAAGCTATGGGGAAGCAGGATTTGGTAAAATAAAAAATAAAAAAATGGAAGGAGCCCATCTGGTATGCAGGCTGAGACCCTACCTGCCCGCAGACTGTCTCGCCAGAGTGGTGCATGCTCTAGTTATCTCTCACTTGGATTACTACAATGCGCTCTATGTGGGGCTACCTTTGAAGGTGACCCAAAAACTACAACTAATCCAGAATGCGGCAGCTAGACTGGTGACTGGGAGCGGCCGCCGAGACCACATAACACCAGTCTTGAAAGACCTACATTGGCTCCCAGTACATTTCCGAGCACAATTCAAAGTGTTGGTGCTGACCTTTAAAGCCCTAAATGGTCCCGGCCCAGTATACCTGAAGGAGCGTCTCCACCCCCATCGATCTACCCGCACACTGAGGTCCAGCGCCAAGGGCCTTCTGGCAGTTCCCTCACTGTGAGAAGCCAAGTTACAGGGAACCAGGCAGAGGGCCTACTCAGTAGTGGCACCCGCCCTGTGGAACGCCCTCCCACCAGATGTCAAAGAGAAAAACAACTACCAGAGTTTTATAAGACATCTGAAGGCAGCCCTGTTTAGGGAAGCTTTTAATGTTTAATAGATTATTGTATTTTAATATTCTGTTGGAAGCCGCCCAGAGTGGCTGGGGAACCCCAGCCAGATGGGTGGGGTATAAATAATAAATTATTAATTATTATTATTATTATATATGAATTTCATTAAGGGCTCCGCTACCTTCTCACAGGCTTCAAATATTTGCAGTGGCTTGTCCAGAGAAGTGCAAAGGCAAGATAAGCAGTGGAGAGATCAAAAGCACTAAGTTCTAAGGGCCAAACTAGATAGGAATGGACAACTATTCGGATGTTAAGCCTGGAAGCATGAGAGCACAAATCAGTTAAGGGCATGTCTACTGTGGGGATGGGCCTCCACCCCAACCTTTCCATGTTTATTGGGAAGGCCTAAAATCCCTCAAAGCTTTCTTGTGATCAAGAACCCTAAAACACTCCAGATGCCGCTGAACCACAACTTCCATTATCCCTGGCCATTGGCGATGCTTGCTGGGGCTGATGGGAGCTGTAGTTCAGCAACATCTGGAGTGTCAAAGGTGCTCCACACCTGCTCTATGTGTGCATGGCATGGAATGCAGCTTCTGTCCTCAAATAGGAATTTGGTATCTATGCTTTCTTCTCTCGTCTTCTCTTGTGTATACATTAGCTTTCCTTGCTGTGGTCCGTATTAACAAATAAGTTAAACCACAGAGCCTAGGGCTTGCTGATCAGAAGGTCGGCGGTTCGAATCCCTGGGATGGGGTGAGTTCCTGTTGCTCGGTCCCAGCTCCTGCCAACCTAGCAGTTCGAAAGCACGTCAAAGTGCAAGTAGATAAATAGGTACCACTCCGGTGGGAAGGTAAACGGCGTTTCCATGTGCTGCTCTGGTTCGCCAGAAGCGGCTTTGTCATGCTGGCCACATGACCTGGAAGCTGTCTGCGGACAAACGCCGGCTCCTCGGCCTATAGAGCGAGATGAGCGCCGCAACCCCAGAGTCGGACACGACTGGACCTAATGGTCAGGGGTCCCTTTACCTTTACCTTTAATGTAAATTACTTTTAAAAAAAACCCCAGACATTCTCAAGAGGTAATATTATCATGCCTAGAGATGCCCGGAATTCAGCACTTTAGAAGGATGCACCTGGATACAATAACAATGTTAGCCTCTTTAGCTCCCTTGGAAGCACCTGCGGTGGGCAAGGAAAATCAAACCAGAAAGATGCCAAAATGAACATCTACAGCTATGTGCCACTTAAGGTACGAGCTCACAGTAATAAAAGTGCGGCATCTACTAGAATGATGGGCAGTGAAACCACCCACTTCTCATCCTTTGCATGGCTTTGTTTTTCAGCACAGCTTTTGATTAAACACTCACTGCAGGAATCCAAAATACCATTGCCTGGAAGTAAGCCTCATTAAAACCAATGGCACTTATTTGCTAAAATAGATCTCTAGGATTGGGCTGTGGGCAAGACTTATCCATGGAAACAGACAGTTCCTAAGATGACCCCTCTCATGGGTTGAAAGGGGTGATGGAGCCATGTGGGCTATCACCCACCATCCTTGCATTCAGAGCTCTTCAGAAAAAACTCTAATCATGCACCAATGGACATGTGTAGAGCTGTTTGCGGAGCCGAGAGTGAATCCTTGCACAACTGTCAGGCTGGTGACTGGGGGAAGCCACCGGACCATGTAACACCGGTCCTAAGAGATCTATGTACCAGTACATTAGCTCCCAGTATGTTTCTGAGCGCTATTCATAGTGTTGGTGCTGGCCTTTAAAGCCCTAAACAGCTTCAGCCACATATATCTGAAGGAGAATCTCCATCCCCCATCATCCAGCACAGACAACTGAGGTCCAGCGCTGAGGGCCTTCTGGCGGTTCCCTCACTGCGAGAAGTGAAGTTACAGGGGACCAGGCAGAGGGCCTTCTCGGTAGTGGCACCTGCCCTGTGGAACGCCCTCCCAGCAGATGATAAACAATCATATGACTTTTGAATATGGTTGATAAGAATAATGTGTGTGTGTGTGTGTGTGTGTGTGTGTGTGTTTTAAATGATTTGTTTAGCTGCCTTTATTTTCATAATTAAATAAAAATGGCTAATCATCTCTTCTTCCATAAAAAAATCAAAAAAATCTTGGAATTGGGTCTTCACTTTCATCCATATTTTGAATTGTGTGTTTCTCGCCCTCAGTAGTTTTGGCCTACCTAAGATGAGTCCATAAATATGAAAAGCTGTGCTGGTTTTCTTTATGGGTATTTTATTTACACAATTTTATTTGCTGAAATTGGGCAACATCATTGCGCCATGAATCACTGCATAACATCGTTCCTTTGCGGCATGGTATCTGGTAGTGTAGACCCAGGGGATCTTATTGAAAGAAGTCGTTGCCAAAGGAGACAGAAGTGGCATTGAAAAAGAATGGTACTAAATTACTTTAAACAAATTGATTTTTCATGCAGCTTGCTGGCAGATCTGATTTTAAAAAAATTACTTGAACTGTAACAAAACAGCAGCTTTTTTTTTTTTTTGATGCAAAATTTCAAAACTGAATTCAGAACAGCTTTATCAAAAATGCAGATTTAACTATTAAGAGTAACATAGTAAGCTTTATTTTATCAGTTCTAATCCTTATTAGCCCATCTATCTCAGGGTTGTCTACACGAGGGGTGAGAAAACTGTGGTCTTCCAGGTGTTGTTGGTCCATCGTTCTTTTTAAATGTAATAATATTTTATTCTTTTTTTTCCATACAGAAAGTTACATCTGTAAGTCAAAAATTAAATTCCAATTCCACAAAACTAGTGACTTCCCGCTCACCCAACATCGATGTTTATAACTCAAATTGCATGCAATTGCGTTTTGAGGTTCTGTCTTATCTAATTTCATCCTCTCTAATATGTTTCTTATACTTCAAACCCCACTTTGGACTTTGCATTAGGAAAATACTTTTTATATAGGCTATCACATAACACCGGTCCTGAGAGATCTACATTGGCTCCCAGTACGTTTCCGAGCACAATTCAAAGTGTTGGTGGTGACCTTTAAAGCCCTAAACAGCCTCGGTCCTGTATACCCGAAGGAGCATCTCCACCCCCACCGTTCAGCCCGGACACTGAGATCCAGCGCCGAGGGCCTTCTGGCGGTTCCCTCACTGCGAGAAGCAAAGCTACAGGGAACCAGGCAGAGGGCCTTCTCGGTAGTGGCGCCCGCCCTGTGGAACGCCCTCCCAGCAGAGGTTAAAGTGATAAATAACTATCCTACATTCAGAAAATACCTCAAGGCAGCCCTGTTTAGGGAAGTTTTTAACTTGTGATTTTGATGTATTTTAATATTTGTTGGAGGCCGCCCAGAGTGGCTGGGGAGACCCGGCCAGATGGGCGGGGTACAAATAAAAAATTATTATTATTATTATTATTATTATTATTATTATTATTATTATTATTACCATCATCATCATCATTCTTGACCATTGGCTGGGGAGCCCAGGGCTGATGGGAGTTGGAGTCCAATAACATCTGGGAGGGGGCACAGGTTCCCTATCCCTGGAAGCAGCTCTCCACTACTTCTGAGAGATGTCTTTCCCAGTCCTACAAGGAGATCTCAGGGATTAAGCCTGGGGGGCTTTTACAAAGCATGTGTTCTATTGCTGAGCTTGGTGGTTATGTGCGTGAATCCACATTAGAATTGCATCGCAGTGGTGCTGACATTAAGATGTATTGTACAAAGACCCCAGAAAGGACCTACGCAAAGCAGATGACCATTTAGCAGTTAAGGCAACATATCGCAATACAAAATGTCTTTCAGGGGAGTTCAAGGGCTTTCTCTCTCCCCCCCCCCTTCCCCTTACAATTTCACATGAATGTTTATAAATAAAAAGAGGAATGAAAGTCCATTTGGCAGTCATTTGATTTTTCTCCAGTTTAATAGGCTTTTAAAATTTGCCCATTCATCATGTTAGGTTTCTTTTCTCATCAGGCTTCTCTCCCCCCCCCTCCCCCCAGCCGCCCTAATTCAGTTTGCTCATCTTAGAAGAAGAATCACATTTAAGTATTTAGATTAAATGTATCTGTCTTGCCGTAGCTGGTCACTTCTCTTACAGCATCTAGTACCTTTCGAGCTAAGAGCGGCAAAAGCCAGGCAAGAGGTTATAAATAAGAAAAGGCAAACCAGTGGTGACTAGGGGGCTCTGAACCCATTACCCTGCCACAATTCTCTGTCCGCAAGTCAAAGCTAATCTAGCAGTGAAAAATACATGCAATGCAACAGAATTATAGCTGCAGTCAGGAAATGGGCGTGAGGAGCCCACTGCCTGCCGCTGTGTACAGCTGATCCTCTGGCAGTCTCTTCTGGAGATGGAGAACTGTAGAGCGGGACAGTATATTCTCCAAGTGTCCTGATTTTCCAGGGTCAGCCCCGGAATTACAGAAGCCATCCCAGTTTCTGATTTGATTCTGGAATGTCCCAGTTTTCCTTTCCCTTCCCATGTCATGGAGAAGAATTAAAAGTGCTCTCTCTCTCTCTCTCTCTCTCTCTGTGTGTGTGTGTGTGTGTGTGTGTGTGTAGATGCAAAAATGAAGTCCTAGTTTCTACTGAAGATAAAATACCTGCACCAAATGAAGGAAATAGTGAAGCTGGCATACAAAGCCCTTCCTAAAATTTTGAAGGAAAATGTCACCGATCCACTTAAAATTCTTTAATTTCCATGATTTGGCTGCCAGCAATTTTTTTTAGGAAACACGTGGAGTGTTGATTAACTTTTTTGTAAATGGATCCTTACCTTGTCTCCTCAGAAGTAAGTCCCACTGTATGCAGTGGAGCTTACTCCCAGGTAACTGCGTAAAGACTGGGCAGTCTTACACTGCAATCCTAGGCATTTTACTCACAACTGAGTTCAATGGAATTTACTGTGATCATTCTCACAGTTCCTATTATTATTATTATTATTATTATTACTATTATTATTACTATTATTATTACTATTATTATTATTATATCTTGCTCCCCCCTCCCAATAGGGACTCAAGGCAGCTTACGGATAAAATATTATTTCATTCCATTTATCTGTGGAAGGTGTTGAACATGATCCCTTCCCTTGCACATTTCTTCTTAAAAACAATCCTGTGAGGTAGGTGAGGTGGAGAGGTTGTCATTGGCTCAAGGTGACAGATGCAGATATGACATCTGTATGTGCAGTGAGGTCAAACGTGGGAGAATCTTCCTGATGTAGAATAGAATGTCCCTGTTTTCACTGGAGAAATGTTGGAGGGGATTGAGCAGTTCCCACACAGGGAAAGAAGCCTGCCCTCTTTCGCAAGCCTCCTCTTTGGGGCCATAGCACTGCAAAGGGAAGGGAAGAAACCGCTTTGTGCACAGTAATGCACTGTGGGGTGACCGTGTGCCCTCCTTCCACAGAGAGCAGCCTTCTGTTTGAAGGGCTGTCAGCAGTCTATGTCTGGTTTGAAGATAAAGAAGCACATGAAGGGACAGAAGGGGGCCTTGAACTTCTCCATCAACAGCTAGCACCTCGGCAGCAGATGACCTGCTTATCATCTTCTCTGTGGTGAGATGTATTTAAATTATAGCAACTGTTTTAAAATGTGCACCCATACGCATGCACTGGTATGCGCAGTGCCAGGTTTACGTATAAGCTAAACAAGCTATAACTTAGGGTCCCACTCTCTTGGGGGGCCCCCAAAAAAATTAAAGGGGGGGAAACTGGATGTACATTTCCAAAATATAAGATAAAAAGCAAATAAAACCTACATGCAGCAACAGTGTTTTGTGTTGTGTAGGCTCCTATGATGTAAGTAATGGGGCCCGCCTGCTAGCCTGTTCCCTAAAATATCACTGGTTTGCTCATTTCTATATATAGAGTGCCTACATTCTGCATGGACTGGTTGCATGCAACATGTGCAAATGGCTTTAGATACCTATTAGGTCCCTAAATTACCATATAGCATATATTCAACACAAAAAACAGTGACAATTTGTTGTTGACAAAGGACAGCTGGACATTTAAAGGGCCCCATTACCTTTTGTAGCTTAGGGCCTCATCAAACCTAAATCCGGCCCTGGGTATGTGCCTATTTTATGAGAAATAGTGTCCTCATTTGTGGTGTGCATCTTGTCTTTTTGGGTGACAATGCACAAGAGGCTCGCTAGCTGGCTGCAACTTGGTTGCTTAAAGATCCCGCAATTACATTTCGGGGTGTAAAAAGACTTTGTTTTGTGCTCTGCCCTGTGTTCTTTGCATGCAGAGCTGTTTCTCTTCTGCTGCAGCTCCTCTTCTGCCAAAAACTACCGGCATGTTCTTCATCTCACTACCTGCTGTGACAAAATTACATATCTTATATAACTTTTGTGATTAATTACACAGTCATGTTGTCATTATGTTATCCCACCTCATTCATTTCAAAGCAAAGGAAATGCAATTCTAACGAGGGACAGGAACGCAATCGATTATGAATCACTTGTGGACTGAAAGCAGCAACAATTTCTATCTGCTGGATTAATTTTGGACATGGGTTGAGTAAGCAAACACCATCAATTTGGATGGAATTCTGTGACACCCCTATTTCCAGTATCATCCTATGCATGTCTGCTTAGAACTAAGCTCCACTGAGTTCAATGGGAGTTCCTCCAAGGTGAATATAAGATTGTAGTTGCAGAGGCTCAGATCCTGTTGTAGGAAATGTGGCATGAATTGGGGGCGGGGGGAAGGCTAGTCACCAATATGGATCTTGACATCTTGTGAAAACACCGCCCGCTGCAGCGGAACGGTAGAATCCAGTTTCACAGAAAAGGAGGTAAGCATTCAAAACAAGATAAGCAGGAGTGTCAGGGGACTTTTTGACCCTATCATACCCCTAGATTAAGATCCCAAATCTAAATTGACTCATTTTTGTTTCGGCTCTGCTGCAGAGGCCTTTTATCCAACCACATAATTAAGAATTTATCACAACCACTTGTGTCAAATCAAGCAAACTCCTGTGTGTAGTTTTTGGCTTCCATATCAAAGGGCATGCAGCACTCGAGGGATTGTTTTTTGTAGCCAGATGGGTCGTTTTTTTCTCTTTCTTTCTTTCTCCGGTGACTTTTTCCTCTGATAACCTAAGGCTGACATGCTGAAATGCCCTGTGCTGGGGCTGAGACACAGAGACTTCGGAGTGGCGTGTGATAACTTGCCAACTCTTTTCCTTTGAGCTGCGAGGCCTTGTTTAGGACATGTAAAACCACTTCTGTGTCATTCTGAAACTATGTAAATTCCTTTCCTTTGGAACAACAACCCCCAAAAAAGAAAGAAAGAAAAAAGATTGCTGGATAAATTCATAGCTGAAGGAGAACAATAAGAACAAAGTAATTTGTCTCCCACCATCTACATCAGCGATAGAGAACATGTGACCCTTCAGATATTGGTGGACTTCCCTGAAGGAAGACTTTTTGGAGAGAAAACAGCAGTTTCAGAAGCGGGAGGCTAGCGTGGGCGACGGCTGAGCAACAGCGACATCTTTCAAACAGTAACGGCTATTGTCAAAACCAAGTATTATTAAATAACCAGCCTGTAAGTAAATATTCCTTCAGGGAGGAAGAGCAGGATACAAATTTAATAAATGTATTGTATTGCATATTAGCTTTAATAAATTATCACATATTTGTTTGGAAACAAGTCTCCAGGTCTGTGCATCCAGTGGCTGTATCCCACAATCAGGTGCAGTAAAAAGTGGTTAAGAGACAAGTTGGAATTAATGGTAGTCGCAGAAAAGGCTTAGGCAAAATTTTAATTGTACTGGGGTATCCCACAGAATTTTATACAGAGTTGCAGAGCAAAGAACCTATGCCAAAAGTCCATGCATGAAGAGTAATGTGTAGTCTGGCCCTAAGCCATTACTTTGCACTATTGCTCATCGCTGGCTGTAAAAGGTAAAGGTAAAGGTAAAGGTAAAGGTACCCCTGACCGTTAGGTCCAGTCGTGGACGACTCTGGGGTTGCGGCGCTCATCTCGCTCTCTAGGCCGAGGGAGCCAGCGTTTGTCCACAGACAGCTTCCAGGTCATGTGGCCAGCATGACTAAGCCGCTTCTAGCAAACCAGAGCAACACACGGAAACGCCGTTTACCTTCCCGCCGGAGCGGTACCTATTTATCTACTTGCACTTTGACATACTTTTGAACTGCTTAAGTTGGCAGGAGCTGGGACCAAACAACGGGAGCTCACTCCTTCACGGGGATTCGAACCGCTGACCTTCCGATCGGCAAGCCCTAGGCTCTGTGGTTTAGACCACAGTGCCACCCGCGTCCCCATCACTGGCTGAAGTGTTTATTAATCCAAAGTCTTCCACACCCGACTTCACCACTCCAACCTGCTGTATCTTATAAAAGGGATCATATAGACTTTGTGAAGTTGGTAAATCACTGAGTGTATCCCATTGATGGTTTTGATAACAATGAAAGTGGAAACAAAACGAATCGTTACTTTGCTAGCTTTCAGTGCTATGATTGTTAGAAATGGGTGTTCCAGGTATCTTCTATGGGTGCACTGTTGCTCACTTCCATGGCCTTTTAGTGATCACAGTACAGCTGCATCACAAGCTTTCCCATAAAGAAGAACTAATTAACTTTAGAAAATATAATAATTGCTTGCGCCATCAAGAAATGGGATTAATACGATCATTGTGGGCTCATTTCTTATGGGTTACAAAAAAATGCCTCCCATTCCATAATAGGATCACGCGCCCATAAAAAAGAAGCTCTACAAATAATCCAGCATCTCAAAACCATTGCTCCCATGATGAATAAATATGACTGACGTGTCTGAAGAGTCATAGCAGAAGTTCCTGGTTATCGCTACAATCCAGCCCTTTCTTTTAATGAGCACTCAATTCACCCACAAATTAAAAAGAAACAAAGAAAGAGATGAGCATGGTAGCAGTTGCGAAAAGGAAAAGAGGCAACCATTCGTTCCTCTAGTTCTTAAGTTAATTTGTAATACTACATCAGTAAGTTATATTTACTTGATCTAGTGGATCTTGTGCTGACCTCTATGTTTGGTAGATACGGCAAGAAGCACATTTCCTGTTGTTTAAATTACTGACCTTATGCAGGCATTAAATTTTTTAGCGTGACATTTGAAGTTATACGCTCAGAAATTAATGTCATCTTGAATATTGCACGAGAAAAGTAGGATATCAAAATGCAACAATGATTCCATTGTTAATGCACAGTATTTTCAATACCAGCTCTAAACTACACATGATTGCAAAACGCTTCAGAGCCAGGAAAATTCTACATTGAAGGTAAAATGCCATAATTTTTTTAAGCTTTAAATTGCATTGTTTAAAAGCTACAACTGCAAATCAAAATCAAGGTTGTCTATGAAATCATGACCTTAACTAGCTGCATTCACCATAGCTTAAAACTTCATAAAAAATGTACCATACAAGAATTTCTTGAGTTCGGGAGTTGTTGAGGTTTTTTTAGTGGATGAGGAAAAGAATGAGCATCTTCTGAGTATCTAATCCTGCATGAATATAATTGCCTTACAACCTGATCTATGACCTAGCTAAGCTCAAGCACTGATTTATGCTGATGTAGTCTCATTCTTGTCAACAAGTTTACAGTTAAACTTAACGGGGTGGGCCCAGTTCAGAAAAAAATAACTGCCTTTGAACCAAATTAATCCCATGTGCTTCGATGAGATGAAATCAACCAGCTTTGCCTCAACTGAAGCATAGATCAGATGGCAAACAATCTGACTGCTTTTTCTTACTCTCATTCATTCTTCACCCTGGCCTCTCTATTCCTTTCTCATTTCTGTCCATTCACGGCCTTCCTTGCTCTTGACATTTCAACTGTAAGCTCCTTGGGGCAGCAACATCTGCATTTTTAAATTATTGCCTTCTTTATTTTCTTTAACAAAAATTAAGTCAAACCAATCAATACAAAGGAGCTTCTGTATTTTTGATCATTTTATTTTGTGCCATGTACACTAAATTATAGGATACCATTAATCAAAATCTGAAACTGATTGTGGTTGGCACTGTTCCCATTGCTCTGATAGTCCCTCAAACTATGCTGATTTTGACTCCACTGTAGGGGGCACTTTGATTTCCCACAATACCCTAGGATTTACCAGCCATCAGCCCATTTCCAAATCTGAAAAACTCATGGGCATACCCACCCCTCCCTCTCAGAAAAAGCAAACTGCCCGCACAAACCCAGTCAGGCATCATTCTCCTCCAGCACTACTCAAAAAACCTTAAACAAACACGCCGTAGGGGAAATAAGGTTGTGAGTTTGGGGAGTGGTGGTGGTTAGGCTGTATGCCTGAGTCCCCTTCCAATTCCTGGATCCCACAAGGATTTGATTCCTGGAATAGCCAGGCCAGCTACTTGGTAGTGGCCTAAACCATAGCTGTCAACTTTCGGATTTGAAAATAAGGGATTTTTTCAAACTTTCGGATTTGAAAATAAGGGATGCCGCGAGGGTGGTGCAATGGCACCAAGTAGCCTCGCACCCTGCACTCCAGAGGCTGCGCGCGAACGGGTGAGCGAAAAGCGAGCACGTAGACAGTAGGCAGGCTGTGTGTCTGGTTGGGCATGAGGGTCTGGCTGCACAAGGCATGCAAGCTCCGCCCCCAGTCGGTCTCAGACTCCTATTGGCAGCCGAGCAATGCAGCTGAGGAGCCTCCCTGGCTGGCAGGGAGGGAGAGGAGCTGCTTCCTTTGAAATCCGGGAAATTTAAGGGATATCAACAATCCGGCATAGCAGCGGGAAACGGCATTGGAATAAGGGAGTTTCCCGCCAAAAAAGGGAGGGTTGACAGCTATGGCCTAAACATGGGTTGTTGAGGTCACAAAGGAAGTGACTCCATATCAGAGGACAAATGGGTGCCCCCCGTCAACTGGCTGTCGGTGAGAAGGACAAAGGCCAGTGCTATGTGAGTAAGCTAGAAGTTAGAAGCAGGCTGAAGTCTGTGAGGGAGAGTCGTGCTTCATTTCTGCTGAAATCCAAGGCTGCAGCTGTCACGATCTGAGGTGTGAGTAGCAAGAGTTCGGGGCCGGCAAGCCAAAACTGAGGTACAGGCAGCGGCACAGGTAGCAGAGGCAGTCCAATTGGAGGGTCCATGGTCAGGAACAGAGGAGGTCAGGGAGCAGGAGCAGAAGCAGGCTACAGCTTGGCATAAGACCATGTTGCTGTGGCAAAGACCAAGGGTGAAATGCAGGCCTTCTATCAGTGGTTCCCAAACTTTTTTGGGCCATGCCCCACCTAAGCATCTGTAAAATCCTGATGCCTCCCCCCCCCTTGTGACATATAATTCTTGTTATTCAAAAAGTGAAGTCCTATTCACGTGGAGGAAGCCTAAAAGGCCATTCACTGTTAATAACTCATTCTTGAATTATCCCCCTTAAAAATCAAATTAACCCACTGTGGGGCATGTGCCCCACGTTGGGAACCACGGCCTTATATAGACTTCCTGAGCTTGCCCCCAGCTACAGCGCATCTCAAAATGTGACACTCCTCAGAAGAGGAAGAAGCAGATGGGGAAGAGGGAAGGCCAGAACAGGAGGAGGAAGAAGTTGAGCCAGAATCAGGCCCTTGTGAGGAGAGGAGCCGGAGGGCTCCCTCCCCTCCTCCCATCTCAGCTGTAGAGCGTAGAGCTGAGAAACGGAGGGAGCAATTGGAGGCAGTTGCAGCTCGTAAAAGGCGTGGTGATGAGCTGGCTACTTAAGGAAGGCCGGCTTCTTCCCTCACCAGCACCTGCAACTGCTGTGCTGAAGCACGTAGTTGTGCCTGCTCATCCTGTTCCTGTGTTCCTGACCTTGGCTTCGTGACTTCGGCTTTCTGATTCCTGGCTTAATCCTGACCTCGGCTTCCTGACTTCTGGCTTGAACTGACTTTGGCTGGCTTCTGACCCGGACTGTTTAACCTCGGCTTTATCAGACTGACTGCTGCTCTTCAGCGTGCCAACTTGTTGGCATCCTAACAACCACCTTGATACTTACCAGACAGCAACAAGACCCCTTTCTTCCCCACCAGCTTCCTTTCTTAACAACAGCAACAACCACAGTCAGCTTGACAAGGCATGTTGGAAAGCAAAGCAGCAGCTCTGGCTGCCTTGCCTTCTGGGCACCACATTGGTGACACCAACTGTACAGTGAAGCTATACAGTACAGTGTACCAACTGTACAGTGAATTTGTGAGAAATTCAAATGGTTCTCTCCAATGTCAAGTGCTTGGAATAGTGAAAGGAGAGACCATCACCACCGGGCTTGACAGCTATCCAAGGACCCCACTATCTGTGTTCAGAACCGTTGTTTCCATCCAAATGAAAATTTCCATGGAAAAGCAATATTTTCCCTTAATATGCATGTGCCTCAATATATTTTCTCTCACAATATGCATTTCTAGACCTAGTTTCTCTCTCCAAATAAGCCATTTAAGATTTATTTCATATGTATGTGTGTTTTAGCCAAGAACTGTGTCGGAACATTCAGGAATTTGCAAAAGATCAACTTCTTCAAGCATTTCTGAGCAGAGGCAGCCTAACTAAACAGAAATTATATCATTCAGTTACGCTGTTAAGCCAGCTTCTTTTATTAATTTCCTTTAAACCTGGTAAGTAAAAACTAACAAGTCTGTGTCGTTTTAGCTCCACGGTAATTGGCACACATTAAAAAAAAACCACACACCACTTTCTGAACCTTTCTTTAAGCAAAGTTCACATTTTGACTTAATCCACAAAGGCTCAAACTATGAAAAAATTATAGTGCCCTTCGTTTTATTTTATTTTTAATGTAACTTTCATAACTACACATGCGACCTCTATCGCAACCCCCCCATCTAAATTCTACAATCTGCAAGCTATAGCCTCAGTCTGTTTTGCAGTGACTCATTTTTTTTTTAATTTTAAAGATGCATTATCTCTAGCTAGTAAATTAACAGCAGCCTATAGTGCACACACTGTCATCCATCTGCTTAAGGCTTCTTGTCATATGACACCAGCCTTGTATCTATAGATTTCATGCGGTATTCAAAAGCGATCAACCCTGCCTTCGAGATAGCCCACCTTCTGGCTCCAGGCTAGAAAAGTGACTCTCTATTTCCAAGTCTAATGACTGCAGAGGTAACAGAAGTTTTCCTTCTCCCCCATTAAGGGTCTGGCATCTCGGAGGGTGGGGGGGTGGAAACAGACTCTAATTAAAATTGCTAGATTATTTTTTTTAAGGAAACCAAACTAATTGGCTCTTACCCGCTGTTACCAATCATAAAGGAGCAATGACACACCTTCCGTGTCCCCATCTGCATATCACTGGCCTTTACTGCATGGAATTGATTAAAAAAAAAACCCCTACCATAACAAATTGTTTCTAGTGAGCTAGCTGCGTAAGCCAGTTGCCACCATTTTGTTTCCTACTCTTGACATTTTATTACAGGTGGCATGACCAAGGATGGAAACACAGGTTTGAGCTATGCACATGGAGATGAAAACTACATCCCTAGTGGCTTCCATTGATTTGTGTGGCAGGGAAGTAAACAGGCTGCAACCTGGGACACAGACGTCAGAGAGGGAACAGGAACATGCTGGACAGTTGTTGTGATGAATTAGATCAGAGATGGTAAATCTGGGACCCTCCAGAAGTTATTGGAACTCTTATCTTCCATCAGCTTCCAGCCTGCGTGACCAAAGGTGATGGAGGATGTGAGTATCCAGCAGTATCTAGAGAGCCACAGGTTCCCTATCTCTGAATTAAGTGAAGACTTTGAGCCTACCTAGCTCACTCTCCTCCAAACCAAGTGTGATGGCAACCACAGGAAAGCTTATGAACCCTCTATGTGGGGTTATCACTCACCATGAAATGATTTTGCATGGGGTATCCATAATCGCACCGCTGCATCTGGTGGAGCACCGCGCACTGTTACGTTATACCTCTGTACCATTGCAGTAACTCAGCGTTTCCCAACCGGTGTGCCGCGGCACAGTAGTGTGCCGCAAGACACCGGCTGCTGTTCCGCGGCTTCTTTCCCCCTCCGGGCGCGCCGCTTCCGGTGGGCGCGGGCGGGGCGACCGGCGGTGCCCTGGGCCGCTTCCGGGTCGGTCCAGGTGGCTGGCGCCGCGTCGCCTCGGCTCCGCTTCTCGCTCGCCGGCCGCTGTGGGCTGCCGGGCGCTTCGCCTGCTGCCTCTGCCACGGTCGGGGACGGGCGGGAGGTGCCGGTGCCGCCGGGCTCGCTCGGGGCCGGCTGAAGGTGCTGCCGGGGGGCTGGGCGCGGGAGGCGGAGGGGGGGCGGGCGCTTGGCCCGCCGATCTCCCGCTCCGTTTTCGCCCGCCTGGGTCCTTCCCCTCCCTCCCGCCAGGGCGCGCGGACACCCCGCCCCCCGGGTGGTGTGCCGCGAGATTTTTTTCGTGGGGCAGGTGTGCCGTTGCCCCAAGGAGGTTGAAAAACACTGCAGTAACTACAGAGTAACTTTCCCCAGAGTGGCTGGGGAAACTTGGCCAGATGGGCGGGGTATAAATAATAAATTATTATTATTATTATTATTATTATTATTATTATTATTATTATGAAGTGAGAGTTACACAGACCCCAAGTCTTGAGTGAAAGTTCCACATAATGCCCAGTAAAGCTCCATACACACCAATGGTGCTGCTGTATAAATAAAGGGTATATAAATACGCTATATAAACAAAGTGGTACTCGAATTCCTGCATCAGCAGAGAGTTGGACTATGTTACTTTTGAGGTCCCTTCCAGCTTTATGATTCAATGATTCACCATCATCACATGCAGCAATTATAATCAAAACTCATCAAGATTCTAATCTCTTGAGCAACACTAACTAATAGCATTACATCTTCTGCTTGAGGTAGCTGTTTACAAGCACTGTATAACAGCAAACATAAAGCTCAGATGCTAAAGAACTTCTGCAAATTATGAACTGCTCTAGTTTAGTCTAGTCTCTCTGGCATGCACTCTTCGAATCTTGACAGGCCTAGAGCCAAGCCAGACATGATGCTCATCAAGTAACGTCATCGAATCATAGAAACGGAATTGTAGAGTTGGAAGGGATCATCTAGTCCAATATGTGTCTTTCTTTCTTTCTTTCTTTCTTTCTTTCTTTCTTGGGGAAGGGAGAAATCTGGGTCAGCACTGGAGTGTGAGGGGAGACATGTTTAAGCCTTTGTCTTCAGATGCTGGGCAACAGACCCTTTCCTCCTCCTTTTTGACTCTTTCACCTTTACTGTGGTTAGTCTCCTGCACAGAGAGTCCCATCTCTTCCTGGTCTACAAGCTGAAAAACCCAAAGTTAAAGTAGGTTCCTCTGGTAGCAGCCTATGGCCTGGTTTGCGCAACAAGGTAAGCTAAACTATGGCTTATTGAGGCCAAGTAAACATGTGGGCTCCTGCAGAGTTGCTCGCGGCTGCTATCCCCAGTCCTTTTTGCTCCCCAAATTCACGGAGCTAAACCAAGGATCGTCTTAATGTGTCATTCAAACTGGGACTCGTGGTTAAGCTCTCTCTTCACTAGCTATGAGCTACAGCCAAGGTTTGTTATTGTCTACAGCTTGAGGTTAGTAAGGAGACAGCTTAACCACAAACCCAGGTCTGGATGAGACATTAAGCCAAACCTTGCTTTAACTCAATGTGGTTTGATGGTAAAAGGGCCCAGGGAGGATCAAAACATGCTCCTCTCCATGAGTGTGCATATTCACGTGGTCCCAGTAAGCCATAGCTTGACTCACCATGTTATGCAAACCAGGCCTATGAATAGCCGGTGCCCAATCTGATCTCTTAGAAGAGTTCCTTAACTCTCTAAAGTTGCATGTCCAGACATTTATTTAGCTTTCCAATCTGACAAGGCTACAGCAGAGTCTTCCTTCCTGATCTTGAGAACAAAAGAGGTGGCTTTCCAATGGTTTCATTAGGCAATACTGCTCATATGTTGCATCACCAGAATCATAACTGACTCTCCCCTCAGAAGACAGCTCCAATGAATTGTAAGCACTTAATGCCTGGGCTCTAACAAGATTCAGAGGGAAAATGGCTATCTTCTGCTGATCTGGAGTATCAACTGTCTGAATGGCTATCAGAAACAGCTGCATTTCCTCCTTAAACCTTTTCCAGCCCTCAGCCCCATTATCTTAGACATTCAAGAATGAGAAGACCTTTAAATAGTTCATAACAATATATTGTTTCCACAACATCTGTTTACTTTGGTCCATAGTCTATGCGCGAGTTGCACTCCTAATTCAGCAGACTGCTATGTTGCATTTTTGTATCACAATGACAGCTCTGCTATTAAAACAAACACCAAGTAATGTCATTAAGTAACTCCATTAATCATAATTAAAAACTATCAAGTCCCTGTCCTAGATCCAACTGCCACACACAGCAAATGTTAGGGCTCACCATATTCTTAGGGCAGGGGTGGGGAACTTCTGTCCACAGGCAACTCACTGCTAGAGTTTATATGCTCCTCTGGGTTCCTCTGTCAGCTGTTCAACAGGGAGGGGAAAAGGCTTTGATGTTGCACAGTGGTGACAATTGCATCTCCTTCTTCTGCAAGGAGACCTGCTGCAAGATAAACTTATATGTCCAACCATTTTATAAAGTTGTGGCCTGCTATTTACCACCCAAATGCTGTGAGTTGGCACTATGTGCCAGCTTTTCCACAGACCCTCACGCTTGAGGAAGTGTTGCATGCGGACCGACCAGGTGCTGTAGTTCGTGGCCGTCAGCTTCTCCAGCAACACACCAGCTCTGGACTGCTCCATGCCTGCAGCTCACCTCCAGCTCACCACGGCTAGACAAATGCTACCTGGACTTTTGTGCAGCGGAAGCGTACTGGGCCCATAACCCTGTTGCGGATTTCTCCATGGCATTGTAGCAGAGCTGTGCAAAAGCCACAGGTTCTTTAGTGCAGTATTATTTTATTGTGAGCTATATACATACAGACAGTTCATGCAAGACGACTTCACTCTCTATCTCTGATAACACTCTACATCCACACGCCCTGCTTAACAGGTTTCCCTTTAATACAAAACAACAGCCAATCATCTGTCGGCACACTCTTGCTGAGTCATTGCAGGCCTGTTGCATCAGCCTCTTGCATCAGCTTCTTTTACTTTACAAGCAAGCTCAAGCCTGCAGACTTACTGTGTTACACAGCATTCTGTGTATCCCAACAGTCTCCATCCTCACTGCCCAATAATAAAGAGCGGGTCACTGAGAGTACAAACCCTCCCACTAAAATGGCTGCTGATGCATCACCAGAAAAGAGGAAATGTATCACACACACACAAATGAGAGCAAAAGTAGCCATAGATTTGAATAACATTTGCATGCCTTGGGGATGGCCAGTTGGACTACTACTTAGATGCTAATTGTTGACAGGCAACTTCAAGGCTTCCACTCTCCATTTTCCTTGTTTTTTTCCTCCCTCTTTTAACCAGACTTGGACCAGGCAGTCCTTCAGACGGAAGACTCCAGAAAATAAAGGGCTGTGCTCTGAAAGTTCATCTAACAGAGGACATCCCTCTGTACAGCAAGGCGCCTGGCCACATTACTTCCCAAGCTTGGTACTGCAGGAGAGAAGCAAATGATATAACTATCAATGCCTGAAAGTTGAAGAGGAAGGGGAAAGGAAGTGGGGTGGTTTCAAAGCAGGAAATAAAAGGAAGTGAGATTGTGACGACAGAGTTACATACCCTCTGACATTTTTCTGATGAAAATAGGAACATACCTGTATTATTATTATTATTATTATTATTATTATTATTATTGCCCACCCATCCGACTGGGTTGCCCCAGGCACTCTAGGTGGCTTCCAATTTATATAAAAACATAACAAAACATTAAATGTTTTTTTTAAAAAATCCCTATATAGGGCTGTCTTCAGTTGTCTTCTAAAGGTTGTATAGTTACTTATCTCCTTGGCTCTGGGGTCGCATAACTCCATACCCTCCAAGAAGAAGAAGAAGAAGAAGAGTTTGGATTTGATATCCTGCTTTATCACTACCCGAAGGAGTCTCAAAGCGGCTAACATTCTCCTTTCCCTTCCTCCCCCACAACAAACCCTCTGTGAGGTGAGTGGGGCTGAGAGACTTCAGAGAAGTGTGACTAGCCCAAGGTCACCCAGCAGCTGCATGTGGAGGAGCGGAGACGTGAACCAGGTTCACCAGATTATGAGTCTACCGCTCTTAACCACTACACCACACTGGTTCTCCAACATTTCTCCGAAGAAAATAGGTATGTCCTAAGGAAAAGTGGGACATTCCAGGATCAAATCAGAAACCGGGATGGCGCCTGTAAATCCAGGACTGTCCCTGGAAAATAGGGAACCTTGGAGGGTCTGGAGTTATCCTCACCTGAGAAGCAGAGAGAAGGCCCTAGCCTGAAAAGATGTGGGATAGCGTCCCACCCCACTCTGAGCACTGACAAGGAATAGGTGGACCCTCATTTGTAATGTTCCGAATCACCACAGATAACATGCATTATATATTAGCCTGCTGAAGATGTTTGAATTTTAAAGCAGAATAATAACAATGGAGACCCATCAGCTCAGTCATTAGCACTTTTGCTTTCTAGTTGAAGGTGAAAGGCTGACTTTACAAAAAAACCACAAAGTTTCGCTCTCTCTCTTTTTTTTACAGGAACACCTGTCTCATCAGCAGGACCACTCTGAAGGGAAGGGCCTCCAGGCACCTCAGTCCCATGATTCTCCATGCCTCATTCTTCATCCACGCTGCTAGTAATGTACCATCACTGGCACAGTTACACCTGAACACTCTGGTGCTGCCAAACACCTGGCTTGATTTTCCACTGTCCAAATGAAAAATAAGCATAATCTGCTTTTTTGAGGATACAGCAAATGAGGGAGTTCGTGACAAATTGTGTTAGTTTATGCAGAATAGTGATAATAAGATACAAATGAGGATTTTCGTTGTTGTTGCTTAATGAATAATACTAATCACATTTTCAATAAACGCGGTGCCCTTCTCATTAGAGAGAATGCATAAACCCAGCTTAATTTATTTGCGACTAGTTATACATAGTTTAAATATTTACTAAAGGTTTTCTCTTTTTTTATTTTTTTTTAAAAGGAAAATAAAGCTTTCTGCAAAAGCAGCCATAATCGTTCAGAGCAGGCTATGATTGTAACTTTTCGTGTTCCTTTTTCGTTTTGCAGCATATGATCTATACCCCCAGCTTCTCAAGATGCTAGAGAAAGGATATTATTGATTTACATGCTAATTCTCCAACTGTTACTAATTTTCTTGATTCCAGCTTCCAAAGTTGCACTACCAACATTCATCACTGTAGTACACTAGAGGGGCTGAGCATCCTTTCCAATAAATTACAAGAACTATGACTAATTATAGTGATATTAACTATGCAAAGTAACTTGTGCCTTGAAATGGAGATGTTTATCATTTCAAATTATGCCTTTGACTCCTGATGGCCTCAGAAATGGCAGCCTTCCCATTTTAAAAAAATAAATAAATTACGGGCTATGAACATGCCAGGAGCTTGGATGGGGTTTGCACAATAAATAAGAAATGATGGCTTTTTTCAATGGCTACTAGCCACAGTGTTCTACCTCCGCTGTGGGAGGCAATATGCCTTTGAATGACAGCTGCTGGGAATCACAAATGGGAAGGATACTGATGCACAGATCCTGCTCTGAGGCATCGGATTGGCCACTGTGAGGACAGCGCATTGGTGGAGATGGGCCGTTGACCTGATCCAGTAGGACTCTTCTCATATTATTTCATGTGGCCATTCATCCCCTGATCCACTCACTCATGGATACAGGCTTGTGGCCTTGGACTGTTTTACCTTACCATATTATATCCCACTTTATCAAGATGATAAAGAGTATTAGAGAACCAAACTAGATGTGATGTTAAATGTGCCGTTGCATTTAATGTGACTATTCCTCCTCCCTTTCTATTTTTTTTATTGGTTTTCAAATATATAAACATGCAACATAAAACAGTACAAAGTCCAAATATCGAGATTACTCTGAATCTCCTGACTTTCCCCCATCCCTTCCGTGGGTCCTTTTGATTCTATTTTCAACTGCATATCAGTACTTCTCAAATTTTTCATTTTCCTAAGTTATCTATACGTTTTATTACATTACAAGTGTATTTGAAATCCTGCTAATGTTTTGACCTGTTTACAATGATTTTGTATATACATCACGAATATTTCCCATTCTTTTTTAAATTTCTTGTCTTCTTGATTCCTCAGCTTCCCATTTAAGGGGGACTCCCCTAGATTCAAAGGACTATATTGATCCTATGACAATTGTGTCTATCAGTTGATAGCCATTTCATGAAGTCCCATTTATCATGGAGATATAGCATGCCATGTGGATGACTTTGGCCCTGCATCTCCACCCACACCATCCAGCCCTGAGATCCAGCTCCGAGGGCCATCTGGCGGTTCCCTTATTGCGAGAAGTGAAGTTACAGGGAACCAGGCAGAGGGCCTTCTTGGTAGTCACACCGCCCCGTGGAACGCCCTCCCATCAGATGTCAAGGAAATAAACAACATGAATCACATGTCAAGGTGAATATCTAGTTTATTTGCCTCGCTTACTTTTTAAGGTCTAATACCCCAAGGAAATCACTTAATAATGTGGTAAGTGAACATACCACATAAGTGAACATAGGGACGCAGGTGGTGCTGTGGGTTAAACCACAGAGCCTAGGGCTTGCCGTTCAGAAGGTCGGTGGTTCGAATCCCTGCAACGGGGTGAGCTCCCGTTGCTTGGTCCCAGCTCCTGCCAACCTAGCAGTTCAAAAGCACGCAGTGCAAGTAGATAAATAGGTACTGCTCCCGCGGGAAGGTAAACGGCGTTTCCGTGCACTGCTCTGGTTCGCCAGAAGCGGCTTAGTCATGCTGGCCACATGACCTGGAAGCTGTACACCGGCTCCCTTGGCCAGTAAAGTGAGATGAGCGCCGCAACCCTAGAGTCGTCTGCGACTGGACCTAACTGTCAGGGGTCCCTTTACCTTTACCTTTAAGTGAGTATAAGCCTTTAGAAGGCACTGCATTCTTTCCTACAAATGCAAAGCAAAACGCAGGATGGCTGTGTACTGTCTTCAGTACCAGAGAAAGGATGCAGAGAAAGGGAAAGTGGCCATGGCTTGCTTGCAGGCTTTCCAGAGGCATCTGTTTTACCATTGTGAGAATAATATGTTGGACTAGATGGGCCTTTTGTCTGGCCCAGCAGTGCTTTTCATATCCACCTAACTACTGAAATACCATCACTTGACAATACTTTGTAATGTTGTAACCCGTAAATGAATGTTGATGGTATTACCGGAATCAAAGAGAGATTGTATTTCCCTTCCATATTTTCACCCTTTGAAACAGACTGCCTTGCAAAAGGTTAATCTCTTTCAGGGCTACCAGCCAACAAAACGTTTTATTTTTATTTTTTTAGCCAGTTAACAAACTGGCTTTTAACAAATTACACATTTTTAAAAAATGAAATGAAATGTGTGTGTGTGTGTGTGTTTTTAATAATAATAATAAATCTGAAAGCCATTTGAGAAGTTAGGTTTTTCAAAAATGAAGGCTGTTTCCCATAGTTTAGAGAGTAGAAAGCAATCCTTATTCTCCTCAGTCTCCTGATGAGGCTGATAGGGCATTTGCTCTGACTGGCTTCTGATTTCTAAGACAACATACGCTGACAGTTGGAGAGCTCAGCTCCACCAGTCAGCCGGTGTTCTTCCACCATGACTTTAAATTCTGTTTGTTAACACTGCCAGAGTCAAGAATTGTGCCTGGCTTAGTGACAATCAGGGCTGAAAGCCTTTTCATGAGGCACTGATATTGCCGATATCCATTTCTCTTGACCTCTTTTGCTGAATCAAAGACGCTTTGGGAGTCTAATATGACTATTCAAGAAACAATTCCATACGACAGTGGCATAGGTTACACCAAGGGGAGCCAAAGTGGTGTCATTGGACTCCAGTTCTATCAGCCAAATGGCCAATAACAAGGGGTGGTGGGAATTGTAGTCCAGCAACACCTAGAAGGAACTCCATTGGCTATACCAGGGGCCAGCAACCTTTTTCAGCCACGGGCCAGTCCACCGTCCCTCAGACTATGTGGTGGGCCAGACTATTTTTTTGGGGGGGGGGATGAATGAATTCCTATGCCCCACAAATAACCCAGAGATGCATTTTAAATAAAAGCACACATTCTACTCATGTAAAAACACCAGGCAGGCCCCACAAATAACCCAGAGATGCATTTTAAATAAAAGCACACATTCTACTCATGTGAAAACACCAGGCAGGCCCCACAAATAACCCAGAGATGCATTTTAAATAAAAGGACACATTCTACTCATGTAAAAACATGCTGATTCCCGGGCCAGATTGAGAAGGCAATTGGGCCGCATCCGGCCCATGGGCCTTAGGTTGCCTACCCCTTGGCTATACCAATTGATTGATTAAAGCTAGAGAACCATCAAGAAAGGTGAAAGACATTCAGGTTTTTCATCCCCAAATCCACCAGTCTGACCTTTCTTTTGCCCCCAGATTTGCTAGAGGAAGTTTGCAGAGAGTTCCCCTGCTTCCAGGAGCTACTGCAATAGCATCAGCCTCTCCATGCAAGTATCCTGTGCCACTACGGAACCATGATATGTGGCGCTGGTACAGAAAGTCTCTGGACATGATGCAATTATGTCATCAAATCATGTCAGCACTAAAGACCCTATGCGTGAATGGCTAAGTCTACTGTAGCACAGAACAGAAGCCACTGGAACCAAAATAGAACGGTTACGAATCCAACTGAGTTTGCGTGCTGATCTCATACAGATAACCAACCCCAGCTGAGCTCCCTCACTCCAGAGAATCTCAGTCATCCATGCTCTCCTGCTTATATAGTAAGGATTTTAAAATTACACATTAGGTACAAATGTACCTAGCAGAACCTGGCACCATCTCTAATGTATGTTTTCTCTCCTTTTTTTTGTTTTCATTGAGTCATAGGAATCTTGAACCATTAGCCATGGAATGCTACCCCCCACCACCACTCCAAAATCCTGAATTTATAGTTCAAAGCACCCACCCATTGAGGCTGACTGTGGCATTCCTAAATGGCTTACTGCTGTAGTCCTTTCTCCTTCCAGCTAGTCTCCTTTGGTGGCAGGCCATTTTAGCATGCCTCTGTACTCTGTACATCACTCTGAATGCAGAGAAGGCAGTAAAATTGACAGAGGACAGACACCTGTTGCATATCCACAATACCTCAAGGACTGCCTCTTTCCATATGAAACTACCTGGACCCTGAGATCACCTTCTGAGCCCCTCCTTCATGTGCCTCCTCCTCGAGAGGTCTGGAAGGTGGCAACGCAAGAACAGGGCCTCCTCTGCAGTGGCTCCCTGTCTGTGGAATGCTCTCCCCAGGGAAGTTCACCTGGCACCTTCATTATACACCTTTAGGTGCCAGGAAAAGACTTTCCTTTTTAACCAGGCCTTTGGTTGATCTGATTTACATCCTATGCCCTTTTAAAAATGTATTGGGGTGGGGGGGAGGCTGTTGGGTTGTTGTTTTTATTTTTATTAGGTATTTTGTGGTTTTATATCTTGATTTTATTCTGTGAACCACCCTGAGACCCCCTGGATATAGGGTGGAATAATAATAATAATAATAATAATAATAATAATAATAATAATAATAATAATATCCACACATAAGTCTCCATCATAGGAGCCAACTCCTAGGAGCCATGGGGGCTTTGGACCCTACAATAAAATATTTGAGGGGGTGGGCCCCCACAAAGTTGATGGGCATTCCCATTCAAATGGTGCACATGCACTGCATCATGTGATCGATTATGCAGGGCGGGGCTTACCTGGGCTCCCACAATACCCTGGATTAGCTTCCTTCCTTCCAGTGCAGGGTAGCGGATAGAATGTTGGACTGAGACTCAGAGGCCAGAGCTCAGTTCTCCCTCGGCCATGCGACTTGCTGGGTGGCCCTGAGCCAATCACTGCCTCAGAGCCCAACCTACCTCACAGAACTTATGAGGATAAAAATAACGAGCGGAGAATCATGTTGTATGCCACTTTGAGTTCCTTGGAGGAGACGCAGGACATAAATGTAATAAACAATTAAGGACACAAACAACCTTGACAGGGCACTAATGCAATTAGTGTGTCTAGGTTTTGCAAGCTAAATAGAAGCTGTGGGAGATTTGGTTGACAATCAGGACAGTACCACATGGGAAAGGCGGTTAACACAAGAGAGGGAAACACACGCACGCACAATGCTGTGATCTGGAACATGTCCAGAGGAGAGCGGCAAAGATGGTGAGGGGTCTGAAGACAAAGTCCTTTGAGGAACAGTGTTTAGCCTGGGGAAGAAACAATTAAGAGGTGACTTGATAGCCATCTTCAAATATCTGAAGGGTTGTCACACAGGTGATGGAACAAATTTGTTTTCTGTTGCTCCAGTGGGTAGGATCTGAACCATCAAGTTCTAATTACAGGAAAGGAGATTTCACCAAAACACCAGGAAGAACCTCCTGACAGCATGAGCTATTGGATAGCTGAAGAGGCTGCCTCTGAAGGGGTGGTGCTCTTCTTCATAAGAAAGAGACTGTGTGCACATTATAATCTTTGAAGCATATTGAAAGTCCATTTCCCCCCTCAAAGAATTCTGGGCACTGTAGTTTGTTATGGGTTGCTGTGAATGGTAACTCTCTGAGGGGTAAACTACAGTACCCAAAAATCCTTGAGGGACAGAAAGTGTTTCATATATGCTTCAAATGTGTGTGTGTGTATGTATGTATGTATGTATGTGTATATATATATATATATATATATATATATATATATATATATATATGTAAGGTAAAGGACCCCTGAACGGTTAAGTCCAGTCAAAGGTGACTATGGGGTTGTGGCGCTCATCTCGCTTTCAGAGCGAGGGAGCCGATGTTTGTCCACAGACAGCTTTTCTGAGTCATGTGACCAGCAAGACTAAACCGCTTCTGGTGCAATGGGACACCGTGATGGAAACCAGAGCGCACAGAACCGCCGTCCCATTTGTATAGTTGTGTACATAGCCAGAGGCTAGATGACCACTTCTCAGGAAATGCTGTAGTCATTGGTTTCCTGCATCAGCAGGCCCTGGACTAGATTATCTTTGAGATAAGAAGCTACCTTTACAGAGTCGGACCATTGATCCATCTTTCTCAGTATTGTCTATAGTGACTGATGGCAGCTGTCCAGGGTGTCAGGTAGGTGATCTTTCCAAGCCTTATCAAGAGATGCTAGGGATTGAACTTGGTACTTTCTTCATACTAAGCAGATGTTCTGTCACTGAGCTGTGGCCCTTCCCCAGTCTCAGTGATCAGATGTTTGGGAAACACTGGGGGAGATTTATTCTTTGCATCTGGCATGCTTCAGGCTTCACCAAATTTTCTTCTCCTATAGATCTCTTTAACTTATTATGAACTGAAACCAACCAACAACAAAAAAGGACTTGAAGTACACTTTCTCCCTTTGAATACTGAGCACTGGGTTCTTTTTAAAAAGATATAAGCCTTTTTGATTGAATAATTTCACACTCTCTCTCAAATTCTCCAGGCTCTCCGGGGCTGATATAACAATTGGAGTGCAGTGGGACTTGTTCCAAACAGTTCCACAGATGGTTTGATCTGCTCAGAATTCAAAGCATGGGTTCCTCTACATTAGACATCAGTCATGCTTCCAACTCAGACTGATAAAATGGCATGCGCTCTCTGCTTATTTTTGGTATGATTGCCTCATCAGTTGCAATCTCTTTAATGCTTGTTCTTTTCTCGGTGACCTCAGCCTGCTGAAATGCTCAACTCTTTCTCCACCTCCTCTTGGTAGTTGCTTTAAAAAACCCGGCTCGGTAGGAAATGCACATGGTGGGTGGCGAGGGAAGGGAGGAATAGCATCTACTTACCCACCCACAAAATACATCTGTCCCACATAAGAACGCACCAAACACCAACCTGTTATTAGAGCAGGGATGGGGAATCTTTTGCAAACCACATTCCCGCTGCAGCAACTGCTGAAGGGCCATATGGCAAGTGGTGGGTGGAGTCTGGGGCAAAAAAAAAATGATTGCAGCAAGGGAGGTATCTCTTCCCTTTGTATATCAGGCTATATTCCAGCCATGCAAAAGTAAGAGATTTTTACACCACCGCCTTTTCTACCCAGGTAAGCAAGAGGGACGCGGGTGGCGCTGTGGGTTAAACCACAGAGCCTAGGGCTTGTCGATCAGAAGGTCGGCGGTTCGAATCCCCGCGACGGGGTGAGCTCCCGTTGCTCAGTCCCTGCTCCTGCCCACCTAGCAGTTCGAAAGCACGTCAAAGTGCAAGTAGATAAATAGGTACTGCTCTGGAGGGAAGGTAAACGGTGTCTCCGTACGCTGCTCTGGTTCGCCAGAAGCGGCTTAGTCATGCTGGCCACATGACCTGGAAGCTGTACGCCGGCTCCCTCGGCCAGTAAAGCAAGATGAGCGCCGCAACCCCAGAGTCGTCTGTGACTGGACCTAACGGTCAGGGGTCCCTTTACCTTTAAGCAAGAGGCATTATCAGAAGAACACATTCCGGCCAAGCCAAAGCACTTGAAGGAGACATGGAGCAAAGCTGGTAAGGGGAAGAGAGGGAATAGCCAGGGGAAATGCCCAAAGGCCCTACAGAGAGGCCAAGCTGCCATATTTGTCCTCCAAACCAGATGTTCCTCAGCACAACATGAGGCACCGTAAGCATAAGGTTTACGAGTCTAGGATGAGACGGTGTGATTGCTAACCCATATAACATGTTACAGATATGGGAAGGACAAAGCTCACAATGCTTTCACTGACTCAAAGAAAAGAAAAACACATTTTTTAAAAAAAATCATAGCGTTGAAGCAGGAGTGATATGAGAGCCAAAGATAGTAGCATATGATTACACTGTGTACTCTGTGGCATTTGGATCTGGCACTTACTAGTGTTTAACATGTTCACACTCCCCCACCTACTCTGCAAACATGCACAAAGCCAAGACCCTAACTTGTTAGAATTCAATTTTGTGCTATTGAAGCTATCACAGTTCAATGAATGATGATCTGAAACACAAAGTAGTTTTCATTACTCATTGCTTAATTTGGCAGTAAATTCTTCTGCGTTCTGTGTCTCCACAGCCATTTAATATCCGACAGACAGAGGTACCTCTATCATTGGGTGAATCTTCTAGTGCCACCCTTCGCAAGGGGTGGGGGGAGGGGGATCTTTCTTCCTTAAGAATATTTTTGAGTAGGAGAGCTTCTTTTTTCCAATTTCCAGAGGGATGTAACACTTTTAGACAAGTTGTGGCCAACTTCACAGCACCCTCGCTGCATTCTGTTCGGACGTGCTTCTGTTTACCAAGGTCAAACTTGAGTAGAGAGGAGACAGTTCTGCAGGTTTGCAACTGAAGCCAGATGAGGACAGCACTAGTTGGCCTATGCCTGTGATGTCACCAAGAAGCCTACCTACCCCTCCATCCCTGTAGATCTGCACTTTTAAAAACAATTTCTTTGATAAGGCAAAGGATGATAAATGCATAGATATATGCATGTGACAGTTCTTTAAAAATTAAAAAGGCAGGCTGCTTGTTGACATGGTAAGAGAGTGAGATGGATTGCTGAAGTAGTATTCATTTTGCTGGACTGTACATCTGCTTCTGTCACTCAAATAGCAGAGCTGGGAGAAAGTTTGACTCAAACCATGGTGGAGGCACTCACTGTGTGTTCTTCTTTCTATATTGCATTTGTCTGTATCATTGGCTTGAGCTGCAAAAGTCCTGGGTCTGGATTAGTACAGGTGTATCGACACTTATCAGGGCTCCTGTGCTGGCAAATTTCATCAACTTTGGCTAAAAGGGGGATAAATTAGAGCTGTTTTTCAATTCCTCTTTAAAATGAAAAAGTAACACAGAGGTTCAATTTATACAGTGTGTATAAAGAGACCACTGAGTGACTCAGAAACTTTGGGATTTAAAAAAAAAGCCCTCATAGCTACTTAGGGCCCATGCACACCCCTAATAAAAAGCCTATGGATTTAAAAGAAATGCTGCAGAAAAAGGTCAGTTAGCCATCAATCAATTTTAAATTTTAAATGCATTAAATGTGTGGTGTATGTGACCCAGGTTTAAAGCTCATTCACACTCCAGCAAACCTTGGTGCGTTAAGGATGCTCTGTTACATCTGAACTAGGACATAGTTTTGTGAGCAAAAGATGTTCATGAAATCTCCCCAGTCCTCCCCTTCCTCGGCGGCTCTCAGCAGTCTCCTCCAGCTCCCTCTCATCACTCTCGCGAAGCTGCCTTTTACACTTCCGGTTTCCTGCTTTTCCTTTCTTCACCTCAGTTCCTAACAGGCTTCGTCTGCTTGAGGCTAAGTGGTTCTGTCTATGACTTCACGCACCCTCTAATTCGTCTACAAGTACTTGCACACCCCAAAACATTGTATTCACTGAATGCAATAAAAAAGACTGCCACTTAAGACGCAAGCACGAATCTCACTTTTATCCTGCCTCTTTGCAGGAAGTTAATTCTTCCCAGCATAGGAAGTGCACTTTAGGGAAAAACTAAGAGAAAGTATCTTGGTAAATAGGCTCAACTCACAGATATTTGGCACAAATTAATAAAACTAGTATGTTTTATTAATATGGTATTTCTAGTAATTTGATCGGAATGCAGTGCAGACTTACATCTGGGAGACACCCATCAACAGACAGATAGGTCGATAGTTTACTTTTAGGGCTAGGTGAGGATTCCATTCAGTCCTCATTTTTACACGAACTGACCTGGTTTACAGTTTCAGAACATAATAAATAGGGCTATGTGCTGGCTCCAGCTGCATCCTGGATCCAAGGCTGGTTTGGGCTGATTTGGGTTGACCCAGCATTCAGCCAGTGGGTTTATATAGCCCCAGGTTGGGTCAGGTTGGGTCAGGTTCGGTCAGGTCCACCTGGAGCAATCCAGGGTTGTCAAATGGGGTGGTGTCTGGCAGTGAGGAGGAGCAGCCTGCATGGATCCCCCCCCGACAGCCAGTTTAATTAGGGTTTTAAACCAGGCCGCCAGATAGGTTGAGTGCCTGTATCCAGGTTGACCCTAAGTCATCTCACGTCATCTAAGGGCCACAGTCTGAAGTGAATGTCCTGCTTTTCCTTGGGACATTCCTATTTTCATTGAAGAGACATTGGATGGTATAGTAGAACGTCCCTATTTTCATTGGAGAAATGTTGGAGGGTATGGAATAGGGCATCCATATTTTCATTGGGGAAATGTTGGAGGGTATGGAATAGGATGTCCCAATTTTCATTGGAGAAATGTTGGAGGGAAGAAGAAGAAGAAGAGTTTGGATTTGATATCCCTCTTTATCACTACCCTAAGGAGTCTCAAAGCGGCTAACAATCTCCTTTTCCCTTCCTCCCCCACAACAAACTCTCTGTGTGGTGAGTGATGCTGAGAGACTTCAGAGAAGTGTGACTAGCCCAAGGTCACCCAGCAACTGCATGTGGAGGAGCAAGGAATCGAACCCGGTTCACCAGATTACAAGCCCACCGCTCTTAACCACTACACCACACTGGCACGGTATTGTTTAGTGGGCGGTTGTTGAGGGGTTGTTGCTGTTATTGATATTAGTTTTTTGTTTGCTTATTTTAGATCTTATTATGATTTGTGTGGAAATTGTTCAATTTGTTTGCGTCTTTTTGATGTTCTTCGATGTGACTACTTCCGTTACATTGTAACTATGTATTTTTTTTTCATGTTGTATGCCGCCTTTGAGCATGGTTTGAAGTGTGGAAAGGCAGCATACAAATAAAATTATGCATGCATGTGACTTGATGGCCTTATGGGATGCTTGCTTTGAGTGGCAATTTATTACTTCAACTGCTTCGGAATGTGAGAAGCCAGCTCTGCTCTGTCTGGGAGCCCTTCTGCTCATTAAGCTGAGTAGGACCCTGGACCTCTGCTTCAAAATCCTGCCCTGCTGGCACCACTGAACACCACAGCTTTGGCATAATCCATTGCATCGGCTAAATAGCATTTGATAGGGCTATAAGACTTCCATTACTTCTTTTCCAGATGGTGGTGCTAATGCTGGATTGTGTGTTTGTGACTGCAACAGCAGAAATAAGAGTTTCTTTCTTACGATGGCATCCATCAGGAAGAAAATAATAACAATATTCCATCAAATTTTTCCCCCTTACTGCTTTATAGTCACCTGATAAATGGAGGGATTTCACATCCATCCCTATGTAGCGATTATCCATTACATTGATACATTTTACACATCTCTAATATTTTCGCAATAGATTTCCCTGAATCAGCTGATGACATTTAATAGAATGTTTAAGACACAGTATAAAACCTTAATGCTTTTTGCTTAGTCTGAGGGTAAAAATGTGTGCCTAGATTGGTTTCCAAATTAAAAACTATGTAGGCGTACCGGCAATTTCTCCCTCTTCTCCCTCCCCCCCTCCACTTTTGCTTCTGCTGTACATATTAAAATGTAACGGGGAAACGGCTCTTCGGAAAATAGTGCAGCATAGGTAGAAACAAAAAGTATTTGTGACTTTACAAGCAGGCTACATGAAGAAGATGCTGTTAATGAAGTGGGACAAAACTACAATGCAAGAATGCAATCGCCCGTTAAATTCTTATTGGGCAAAAGAGAATCTGCAGCGAATAAATATTAACACAAACGCTATAGGAGACATAAAGGAAATGGGGGGGGGGAGAAAGCAAGCCAAAATTTGAGGTTAAAACTGCTGACGACTTAAGGAAAAGTCTATTTGCATACTGCAGGGCTCCATCTGCTGTGGAAAATCTAAGCTGCAAGAATGATTTAATATTTAATAGAAGTAGTGGCCGTTGTTAATTATAATTTGCACATTTACAAATCAGCATTGATAGCAATACAAATTATGAAATATAAGGGTGTTATGCTAGATACTGGGGAAAATAAGATGACAGACAAAGTTAATGGAGTATCCCTAACAACAGCTCTGTCAGAACACATCAGAGAACTAATCCAGTTACAAAGGGCCTGCAATGGAAAATCTATTTAAAATATTAAAATGCTGTTTGGTAAAAGCTTTTTCATAGTGCATTTTACTTAAACAGTTGCTTATTGCTCACGGGTCATTAGCCGTACACCCAGATGCACTCTGCAAACTGCCATTTGAGAGAATAGCAGAAATTTGAAGAGAAATATATTTTCTGCAGCACTTTTGTTGAAATATAGAATTGGCTTGCTGCTGACTTGTGTTTAGTCAAGTAATATTAGCCGGCTCCGAGATATATGCGATGTGAAATTAAAGGATAGGTTTTATGTAATGCAAAGGAAAGTCCTTGGATTTTAAGGAGGAGTTTGAAATTAAAATGGCACGCACGCCCTCCTAAACTGGTATGCCCAATGCATAGGGCCAGCCTTAAAGGTAAAGGTAAAGGTACCCCTGACCGTTAGGGCCAGTCGCGGACAACTCTGGGGTTGCGGCGCTCATCTCGCTCTATAGGCCGAGGGAGCCAGCGGTTGTCCACAGACAGCTTCCGGGTCATGTGCTAGCATGACTAAGCCGCTTCTGGAGAACCAGAGCAGCGCACGGAAATGCTGTTTACCTTCCCACCAGAGCAGTACCTATTTATCTACTTGCACTTTGACATGCTTTCGAACTGCTAGGTTGGCAGGAGCAGGGACCAAACAACGGGAGCTCACCCCGTCGTGGGGATTCGAACCGCCAACCTTCTGATCGGCAAGCCCTAGGCTCTGTGGTTTAGACCACAGTGCCACCCACGTCCCAGGGCCAGCCTTGGCATTAGGCAAAGTGTGGAGGCTGCCCCAGGTGACAAAGGCCATGGGGGTTGGAGGAAGCCACAAGGTGTAGGAGAACAGAGCTGTGGATGGTATGCTCACCCTACATTTCCTTAAGATGGCCTGCTGCCCTCAGGTCATTGGAAGATGCTTCCCCTGCCGATCAGAAGGTTTGCAGTTTGAATCCCCGCAATGGAATAAGCTCCCATTGCTCTGTCCCAGCTCCTGCCAACCTAGCAGCTCAAAAGCACATCAGTGCAAGGAGATAAATAGGTACCGCTGCAGAAGGAAGGTAAATAGCGTTTCCGTGTGCTCTGGCCACATGACCCAGAAAGCTGTATGTGGACAAACACCAGCTCCCTCAACCTGAAAAGCAAGATGAGCACTGCACCCTATAGTTGCCTTTGACTGGACTTAACTGGCCAGAGGTCCTTTACCTTTTTTTTTTTTTAATGTGTATCAGATGCTGGAGAATTACCATTAGATTCATATCTCTCTTCTAAATTCCCCAAAGCATCTGTCAGACACTTGATTGAAGCAGAAGAAGGGCCTAGCTAGAATAATCCATCAAGCCCATTCTTAAGCTTGGGCACTGGGGTCTTTGCTTGTAAACTTGAACTATTTCCTAAGCAAAAGATCCACTGTGTTAACTGGGATGACTCTAATTTAGTTTAAGGATAGGGTTAAATACCTGGGATTAAGCATCAATAAACATTGTGCAACTTGCTTCTGAGTAACTGAAGTTGTCATAGAAATTGGATCTTGCATATTATAGGACAGAGGTAGCCAACATGATGTCCTCCAAATATTGCACTACAACTTTCATCGTCCTTGACCATTAGCCATGCTGGGGCTGATGAGAGTTGTAGTTCAGCCACCAAAGGACAGCATGCTGGTTAGGCACATTATAGTCCATAGCTCCCTGCATATCTAAAAATTAATTTAGTTCCAGTATATTAAAGACTCTGATCCCAACAACAAAGCTACTACTAATTGCCTTTTATTGACTAAGGCGCATGTTTCCGTTGATTATTTTCATTAATTTTCCATTTCACCTTATTTTCCACCTCATACTACAGGGGCTCATTTTCACTACAATTGTCCCTCCTTTATTCTATGTATGCTTCAGCACCAGTGAAACTGCCGTCCACAAAAGAGTACCAAACAAAAAACAAAAAAACCGCAGAACGAAGCTTCACAACACCATACAGCACTGGAGGGTCTCGTAAACAGGAGGTGCAACAGGGCTAATAGACTCAACAAAGATCAGTAAAATGCCGTATAATGTGAGTCATAAAGAAACTCTCGTTGGAATGGATTCAACACGTATTTTACAATCTTATTGAACTGGAGCATAACACAAAAACAAAGCAGTCTTTTGTATACTGAAGGCAACTTAACTTGAACAGCAGGGTTATTTGAATGTACTTCTTGCCGCGTTGCATCCAAATTACATCAAGCTCTGCAAATGGCAAATGGCATCTCTGTAACAATGAACATATTCTAGCAAACTAGAAGTCATGGCTCTATATGGTAGAGAATGCCTTTTTTCTGTAGCTATTCAATATCTCATTCATTGATATCAAAATAGAAATCCAGTAGCTCGATCTTGCAATGTCTTGATTACTGTAGAATTGCCCACTTAACAAACCTGCATATTGGATTCATTTCTCTTCAAAGGGTGCTACTGGATTGCTAACATCCATTTGTATGTTTAATTGTTTTGCATATCTGGCCAGGTTTGCACCTTTGAGTTAAATTTATGCTAGCTCATTCATGTTCCAATGAATAACCAGTCGTGGAAACACTGCAGATACTGGACAGGGATTACTGTAAGAATGTCAGTCAGGTAGTCTCTGTGTTCATGCGTTTGACTGTATATCCTGGAGAAGCCTTTTGCGTGGCGATGTCCCTCCCCCCACGTGAAATAAAGACACAGGACACAAAAGATAAGGTTAATGGGAATATTAAGGCCACAACTTTATTGATTACGGATGATGAGCGGTATTGGCTTTAGGCATTGGAACTAACTGACTATATCTGACTCCAGCCCGCTGGTGCTGGAAGTCCGGGAAGGGATAGCCACCCAAGGTGAGCCCTGCGAGGCACGTCAGCTAGGAACTCACCCGTGCAGGAGGGCACGCCCGACCTGAGCGACCTGATTGGTCGCACAGGCGGGCGACGCGGCCAGAACTCCCTAGATGGGGAAGGGGATGATAGCCATCCCCTACCCACGTGAAGGGGTCTGGCCCGCCCGCAACCGTTTTTCCGGCTAAGGCCGGAAACGGCTATATCACAGATGGGCAATGCACAACACAACAGACAGATCCCCCACCCAACAAAACAAAATAAATAAATAACAGAATTAATGGTTTACACAAAGGAAAAACACTCGGTTCACCAGCATATTATGAAATGGGCTCAAAGGCAAGATCAAACCAGTACCGGTATGTTTTTAGGTTTGGAAGCAGACACTAAGGGGCTGAATGGCATTTCACCTTTTCGGGGCAACTGCTGAGAAGGCCCTGCTCCTAGGGGGAACCAGTATGATAACGATAAAAAGATGGAATTATAAGCAAGGCCTCTCTGGCAGACCTCAAACCTGTGCATAAATGGGGAAGGGTGAGATCATGTGGAAAAAAGTATCCTCTGGAATATTACGCACCCAGATCATTTAGTTTTATAGTTCAAAACCAGCATCATGAATTAGATCTGGAAACATAGTTGAAGCCAATTGGTTTGCATTCTGTTACATTTGCATTTCATGACAAACAGATTCTGGTTTTCAGAATCTAACTAAAACATGACTTGAGGAAAATTCTAGAATCATCACCCAGTTCTCAGAAAGACCTTTTTTTTTTATTCCATGATACATTTTAGCTCTACCACCCTGCTACAAAGAATCACCATAGGGATTATTTTTGTCCCGTTTCAGTTGGCTGTTGAAAAGATGAAAGTCTGTTACAAAATATTTGGGGAGGGGTATGTCTTTTTATTTATTTATTTTAAAAAATCAACTTAAGAAGTCCCTTTCCCCTTGCCATAGCCTTATTTTATTACTGGTTGAAGAAGTCAACCTTCACGCATGGCAGCAAAACTCAGAAAAATCTACACATTGCTATTTTTGATGCCAGGTCTTTATTTGCTGCAATCAGAAAGGTGATTATAAACACTGCAAAATTAGCACCCACAATTGCATAATTTACGCAAAGCTGTTTTAACCATTCATATGCATTGTGAGAAAGGGAGAGGATGACTAGATTTGCACCAGGCGTTAAGCCTGTTAACAGTTCCACAAAATAACCAGCTTCCAACGCTTGGATATTTTGGAGGAGATGGGGAGTAACTTGCCAAAAATATAGCTGATTGTCTTTGGTCTAGTTAGTCTGACTATACAATAAATATCGGAAGTTGAGAAAAATGAAACAAAACTATTACAAGACCCAGAAGGCCTCATACATGCTTTGGGTTTTTTGTTTTTGCTAAAGCAAAATCAGAAAATCTTATTGTTTGGTCGGGGAAAAGACACCGCATATTATGATTAAGATACATTTCTTTTTCTATCTACTTACCAGTATTTATTTAGAGTACTTATACCTGTCAAAGTTCTCATAAGATAAGATAAGATAATTTATTGTCATTGCACAAGTACAAGCACAATGCTATACAAGTGCAACGAAATTGCATGCCATCCCATTAAAAAAACAGAAACAAAAAACAGCACAAAACACACACACACCCAAAAAAAAGCCACACATACACCCATCACAGCTCTCCAAGGTCATATTATCTGGTTACAGCATTTAAGATGGTTATAGCTCTTGAGTAGAAACTGTTCTTCAATCTATTTGTTCTTGATCTAATTGTTCTATATCTTCTACCCGAAGGCAGTGGTGCAAAGAGACTACTGTATATCCTGGATGAGATGGATCCTTTGAAATATTGTTAACCTTTTTAAGGCAACGGGAACTGTATAGTTCTTCCAGAGATGGGAGAGGATGACCAATAATATTTTGGGCTGTGGTTATGACCTTCTGAAGTATCTTCTTCTCCCTGGCTGTGCAGCTGGAGAACTAAGCACAAATACAGTATATAAGAATGTTCTCTATGGAGCCATAGTAGAAGGACACCAGCAGTCTCTCACTCAGATTGTTCTTCTTTAAAAGTCATGGTGACGTGTAATTCAATCAAGGCTGAAAAAGCCCCTACTCCCCACTTTTCTGATACCATTTCTTTCCTACACAAGTGGGGGGGGGATTTTGGAGGGCACCAAATCCTAATAATTTTTGTTGTGGGCAGGAGATGCTTACCATTAAGAGAAGGCAGCAGAAGATTTAAGGGTCTAGCAGTAGTACAATGATCAGACCATCAACATTCTTCATTCCTGGACAGTGGAGGCAACCATCCTCTCCCCCTACAATCTCTCTACAAAATGACAGTACATATGGTGGAAGGACTTGTTGTGATATTTGTCCAAGCCGAGCGGCAAACAGCTGCAGCGAGGCTGGTATGACTTGTGCCTGTACCCGTGAGAAAGCCAGCTTATCTGCTTTCTCCACAATGTGATGTTTATGTTTCACTGCACTATTGTACTCAATACTTTTGTACTTTCTCTTCTGGCTCGACCTGATGCTGGACGGCCGCATTTATGCACAGCTCTGACTTACTGAGCTGGCAGCAGAGATTCTCTCTGCACTTTTCCTACAATAAATAGTTTAGCCTTATTCATGGCTTGTGTGTGTTGTTCTTCAGTTGGGGAACAATCACATATGACTGCGCCACCGAACTCCCTGTAGCCGGGGATGAGCGCACGGCTTTGCTCTGACTTTGGGGCAGTCTCACAACCTGCCCCAGGCGGGGTAAATGCTGACAGGACTATGGTGTTGGCCACTGAGAAACAGACATTGGATTGGCTAGTTGGGAATACCTGCTGGTCAGTGGCATGCAGGGAATGTTTTCGTACGGGAACAGTTAGGACCAGAGGTGCCAGCTTGCAAGAGTGATGGGGCCGGGAACATTGAGCATGTGATGTTCTGTACATGAGCATCACGCCTCCCTCCCTAAGCCAGGCAGAAGCTTCCTGGGCTGTGGGAAGGAGGCAGCAGACCTCAATACTTTAATACTGTAAGGTCTCTGGGAATCCTCCTCAAGAGTAACCAGGCAGAGACGTCGTCTTCTGAACTAATTGGCTTTAAGATTAAGATAAATTTATTGTCATTGTCCGTATATACACAGTATACACAACAACGAAAATCAAACACCCAAAGACCGGATTTACTGTACACATTTGCACATATCTCCAACACTCTCATCCTATTAAGACATAATCTATTAAAACATAACATAATCCAGAATGTAACATAACCTATTAAAAGCATAACATAACCTAAAACCTATCTCATTCCTTACTACTCACTGCTTGCTATTTCTTACTACTGGCCCTGAGATCATTATTTAGTGCAATCAAAGCTCTTGAATAGAAACTATTCAGAAGGCGTGTGGTTCGAGTTTTCATCGTCCTGTATCTTCTGCCCGAAGGCAACAGTGCAAAGAGGTTGTGAGCAGGGTGGGTGGGATCTCTCAGGATATTGTGTGACTTCTTCAAGCAGCGAGACATGAAGATCTCATCCAGGGTTGGTAGTTGGAGCCCAATAACATTCTGGGCAATTTTAATTATTCTCTGTAAAGCTTTTTTGTCCATTACAGAGCTGCTCCCATACCACGATAATATACTATAGGTTAGGACACTCTCAATGGTACTGTGATAATAGGACAGAAGTAGGTGCTGAGATAGATTCAATCCCCTGAGCATTCTCAGGAAATACAACCTCCCCTGCACCTTCCTCACAACCATATTAATGTCTCCAGAGTGCCGAGCCGCTGCAAGTGTTTGCGCCGCCATCTTTACATATCAAACACATCAGAGCTCTCAAGACTCATGTCCGCTTGAGTCTGTGGCAGATTCCGGGAGTGGGAAGTCCCTGCTCCTCCCCCAGCATAAAAGCTTGGGGAACCCGAAGCGCCTCCTCTTCTCCTTCCACTTTAGACCCCTGCACACCTGCGGGCTCGCACTTGGCTGTCCAGTGACACTTCCCGGACTTCCCCTTGGTGGTCCCAGGGCTCTGGCTGGATCTTCAAGACCCTGCTCCACCTGTAGTTCCCCTTCCTTACCACTGGTGCCTTCCTGGCTGGATTGGGAACTGCTTTCTGACATGGATTCTGCCTCCCTCCAGTTCCCCTCCCCCGTCAGCTGATCTCTGGGCAAAGGCAGATCCCTGACAAATACTCTAATTAACCAGGAACATTTAGGGGACTAGCCTAGTCCCCCTAGTCTACTGACCGCACACCACTGCTGCTGGTAGATGAATTTATCCCCAAATTTGCAAAATATTATTCAGTTCTCTGGCTTTCCCCAAGACACTATTTTCAGCAGGCCTTGTCCTCATGACGACCATTAATAACTTTAAACTAGCATGCTATTTCTGACATGCTCTTCAGCTTGTGCCCAATTATATATCTCATGTTTCCAGTACAATTCTATTATCTGAGGAAATTCAAACTTAGCCCCGTGCTCCTTGTTTTTTGAGGAGTACACAGCAGCACAGAATGCAAATCCCCAATTCGTGTAGAAAACCTGATGTTAAATAAAAAGAATAAAAAACCCAAGCCCCAAAGCCATTTACGTGGATTTGAGTTTTCTGTCAGAAAAGCTTTTAGAAATTAATTTTGCCTTACCGAGAATGGCTTCCAGTGACCCCATAATTAAAAGAAAAGCATTTTTAATAATATTTTTTTTAAAAGCTCAGTAAATGATAATTTATAATGAGGTCTGAGGACATCTTTGTCCTTATCAAACCCCTGATTGCTGAATTAACACATTAACTCTTGTTACAATGTGTCGGTGGGAACATTGTGATGGGAGCATCTCCATGTCACAGTCTCTCGCAGAACGGCCATGCAAGCTTTAAAAAAAACAGAAAAATCTTGAAAAGGAAAGTTAATTATTTTACTTTACCTCGCAAAAGACATGAGTGAAGCAGACTGTGGAATCTTTCACTTGTTTAGCTGTGCTTATGGAAGAGATTCAACCCCTGACAGTCATCCATTAGGATTGCTCCCAGGTTCATGTGCTACATAGCAAACGTTAGCGAGCTATAATTTATCAGTGTCATTAATGGCACCCTTCTTTTATACGAGTAATATCTTTTGATCTGTCTTTTCGGAAGAGGAGTCATCAGCTAATTTGCTCATTTTCACTCTGATTCACTGCTGGGGCGACCATGGGATCGTCAGGCATTGCATCAGAAGAACTCTGATAGCACTGAATATTCATAAGTATTGCATAAACTATAGCTGCCCTGATAGCTATGCCTCACCCACTAACATGCTGCAAGAATGCCTGGAAGTGACAACTGCTTTTAACAATAGCCTCTCCTTGACTGACCTCCTCCCATCGCATGATTATACTCTTCCTTGGAGGATCGAGTACTGTTTCCCTCAACCACACCGCACTGACTTTGGGTTACTTAACTGCTGTACACCTGCTTGTTTTACTCCTGCAACTGGTTCACACGTCACTTGATGACTGCAGCATCGGCTACTAACTTGCATGTATGAATAGTCCATCAAAGGTATTACATCACAGACCCTCCTAGTGTTCCTGTTTTCCAAGGACAGTCCCGAATTTACAGGAGCCACCCTGGTTTCTGATTTTATCCTGGCTTTTCCTTAGGACGTCCCTATTTTTATCGGAGTAATGTTAGAGGATATGGAATAGGGTGTCCCTATATTCATTGAAGAAATGTTGGAGGGTATCGAGTTGTTTGACCCCCTAGCCAAGGAATTAAGTAACTACACAACCTTTAGAAGACATCTGAAGACAGCCCTGTACAGTGGTACCTCGGGTTACAGACGCTTCAGGTTACAGACTCTGCTAACCCAGAAATATTACCTCGGGTTAAGAACTTTGCTTCAGGATGAGAACAGAAATCAGGCAGCGGCGCGGCGGCAGCAGGGGGAGGCCCCATTAGCTAAAGTGGTGCTTCAGGTTAAGAACATTTTCAGGTTAAGAACAGACCTCCGGAACGAATTAAGTACGTAACCAGAGGTACCACTGTATAGGGAGTTTTTTTAGTGTTTAATGTTTTCTTATGTTTTTATATATGCCGGAAGCCACTCAGAGTGGCTGGGGCAACCCAATCAGATGGGCAGGGTATAAGCAATAAAATATAATAATAATAATAATAATAATAATAATAATAATAATAATAATAATAAATAATGGAAGACCCTATTTTCATGGAAGAAACGTTGGAAGATATGACATCACAGATCAAGTCTTCACACCTACAGCTCTCTCTCTATATATATACATATATAGATATAACAATCATATCCCAGCATTCTAGAGTAAATAAATAGGGCAACATATATGAATCCAGGAAGGGCTTCCCAGATCAGGCCAAAGGCCCATGTAATCGAAGATCCTGTTCTCACGGTGGCCAACTAGAAGTCAATGAGAAAGCTGCAAGCAGGACCTAAGTGCGCTAGAACTCGCTCCACCCTCCTCCGTTCCCAGTGACTGGTATTCATACGCATGCTGCCTCCAACAATATGGCACATCTTCTGCTTGCAAGGAGAATAACAAGAGAGGGAGAGTACACACACACACACACAGCCCCAAGAGCCAGTCATGAATTATTATTTTTAAGGTTGCTGTATATCATATTTATGCAGGAGGCAAAACAGGGAGAACAACAATAATGTATCGCTAGCCTCTGTCATGAAAATGATTTGTTTTACTCTCCTAATCTTTACCATATCTAAACTGACTATAATAAAATGAATAATTACTCTGAATTCCATCCAGTTCATTGGAAATCTACTAAAAGGATAAGCCAAGAAATTGTAACGACAAATACAAGGTTTAGTCAGCGTGTAAGAACTTGCCTTTGTAATTTTTTTGTGGGTTTTTTGGACTCGGTGTAAATGGCATTGTTTACCACCTTACGCGAGCGAACATTACTTAAGAATGTCATGAATTATTTCAGGCTTCCGATGAATATTAATAGTCTTTATAGGCATGATATTTCATAAGTGCACACCCAAGTATTAAAGCATGATAGGATTTGGCTTAAGACAAAAATCAATGGAAGTTGATCCCCCCCCCCCCAAAAAAAACCAACCTTAATGGATGGATGTTCGTGAGTACTGCAATGTTCGAACAGACATAGTGCCAAACATAGTGGTGTGACTTTAATTCAGGGATGGGGGAACCTGCAACTCTTCAGAGGTTGCTGGACTCAAACCCCAGCCTGCATAACAACAACAACAACAACAACAACAACAACAACAACAACAACAACAACAACAACTTCATTATTTTCACCCTGCTTTTTTGCTTTCAGACCCAAACTTGTCAATGTTCCTTTTTACATGACAATTTAGTCATATGTCATAAGAGCTTGTGTACATATCTACCTCCATAAAAAGGTTAGGTTTATGTTAGGTTTGCTGTATTGTTGAATCAAGCAACAAGAAGTAATGAAGTAATTTAGAACAAGAATAAAATGTGGGGGGGGATACATAAGGGAGGAAAGGAAGGAAGGGAGGGAGGGAGGGAGGGAAGGAAGGAAGGAAGGAAGGAAGGAAGGAAGGAAGGAAGGAAGGAAGGAAGGAAGGAAGGAAGGAAGAAAGATAGAAGGGGAACAGGAATGGGAATGGGAGAGAAGTATATGAACCAAATATTGTTGCAAACTGTGTAGAACCCTTTCCCAAAGTTAAGATCTCTGTGTTTAACTGGAAGGTAGCTGGAGCAGAATTCTGCCTTTGTTCCAATCTGAAGAATGAAATGTAGGCACTATGTTGCCAAGCCCAACCAGGCGTGGGCAACTGACATCCTGTGGCTGCTGACAAGGCCCCATTAATGCTGATGCCTGCCTTGGACAAACCTCCTGCCAAACAAATACCAGCCACACGGATCTGACTATAAGGATTCCTGGGAACGGACAGTAGCAGGATTGCTGTTGCCTGCGCCACTGGCATCTTCCCATGTGATGTGTGCATGTGTTGGTACAGAGTGTGTGCTGGTGTCAACATGGGGCCCGCTTTCAGAAACTACAGTTGGTACATAATGTGGCTGCTACAATTGGAACAGCAATCAGAACGTTTCACACTGATATTTACGTATTTGTTTCGAGGTTCCATTTCAAGTCCTCAGCAGCCTGAGACCAAATTATCTTAATGCCCATTTTCAGCCATGTGAACCAATGGCAGAACATCTCTTTGCATGCAGAAGGTCTCAGTTTCAACCCCAGGTATCTCCAGGTAAGTCTGGGAGAGACCTTTGACTGAAACACTGCAAGCAGTGTGGATAGGACCAGGGGTGCCGGCTTCTAGAGCCAAAGCCCTTTTGGGGCCCCCCATGTTTTGGTGGTAGGGGCCAGGGCCCCCCCATGTCCCCAAAGTGCAAAGTTGAAGAGTAGCTCTGAGAGTGACATGCCTCCAGCGGCTGGGTCCTTCTCCTCCTCCTCCCTCTGCCACAGAGGGGAAGGAGAATCAAAGCAGACCCCCGCTAATGGCGATGCCAAGAGGAGGAGCCACCAGCCATTGAACTGCATGGCCACCATGTTTAGCTCCGCCCCTAGTTCCTCACAACGTTCTGACATCAAGTGTGTGTTCTGAAAAAAATCTTTAGTATATTTCCAACTGAAAGATCTCTGGAGGATGCAAAAGTTGTACACCGCCCCCCCCCCCCAAAAGTGTAGATTGTATATTCTCACTTTGATATGTTCCTGACTTCTGCATCTTTGGCCAATATTACTTATAGCACTCGTGCATATTTGTTCAGATGATGCCCCAATGAATAGCATTTAGAACCTGCATAAGGCATTGCTATACGGCGAGGAATAAGCTGAGAAAGTTGAAACTGAACTGCAAACCTTTCTTCGAGCTCTACAAAACTGAGGAAAAAACTTGAATAAAATAAATAAAAACAGTGAAGCAAGTCTGTATCCAAAGCAGCTTCTTTCTTTCTTTCTTTCTTTCTTTCTTTCTTTCTTTCTTTCTTTCTCTCTCTCTCTCTCTCTCTCTCTCTCTGTGTGTGTGTGTGTGTGTGTGTGTGTGTGTGTGTGTGTGTGTGTTGAAGGAGCACCACTGTAAAAACAAAAATGAAGACATTTTATCCCATACTAATTTGAAGAATAGAGAAGATTTCACATATGACGAGACTAAATATACACTTAAGCTGCTAATAAAGACAATGCCTGAGGGAGAAGAAACTCATTTCGAGCAATCCCAGAAGTTTTTGTTTCCAAATCAGAAGCAAAAAAATAAAGTAAAATAAAGATGCTTCGCTTATGTGTAATTTTAAAAGCTTCACTAGATGGAATAATGACTTTGCACTTTAAAAAAAAAAACCTCTCTCTCCTAAAATGACTTTATTCCAATTATGTATGTTGTAAATATGCAGGCCTAGTGGTCGTCAGCATACTGAGAGATAGGTCCTGAGCCTTTGTAGCATTAATGGGCTAAGGAAGAATAAAAATTGGTTTATGATCCAATGAGACACAGTCACAGCCAATGGAGAGGGGTACCTCCATGAGCCTGTCCTCCCAACAGCAGCATCACTGCCATATCACTCAGGATTCTGTGAGGGCGGGGCAGTGTGATGCCTGAACTACGCCAACCTCACTGGACTTGTCATTTTCCAGCACTGCCACAGTGCAAAAACATGGATCCAAAGCACACAGATCCTTTGAGACCTTATACATTTGGGAGGGATCTGCACAAAACAATCATCTTTGGGGTCCACAGGTGTCTGTTACAATTTGTTGGTAGCTTTGTTGACATCCTGCATAAAAACCATGCAGTTCCATGAAGATCTGTGTCAATGGTCTTTTATTTACAGGTAGGTAGCCGTGTTGGTCTGCCGTAGTCGAAACAAAATAAATAATAATAATAAATCCTTCCAGTAGCACCTTAGAGACCAACTAAGTTTGTTCTTGGCATGAGCTTTCGTGTGCAAGAAAGCAGATTGAGTTATTTGTTTACTGTGCCACTGAAAGCTTCGTGTTTTTTGTGGACCCCATGTAAAGTCCTATATCCTACTGGATCCAACATTTACTCAGATCCTATAGAAAAGCAGTGTGTGTGTTTCTTTGTTTGTGTGTGTCTGCATCTGTGCTTTCTCTCTGTCGGCGGGATCATGTCCCAGAATGATGAGGAGAAAAGCCACTGGGGGGGGTGTTAATACCCATTGGTTGCTTTCAAAATTCCAAAAGTGTCCCCACACCCAGATAAGTTAACAATCCCTGGTGTAAGTAAAGGTTGAAGACACACACTGCAGTCCTTGAAGCTTCCCAAAACTCATTGTCCTCACCTATACTAGAGATTAGCATGAAGGCAATTTGCTTGCTAGAACAACCCAGCCTTTATATTCATGTATGCAAGAACCCATTAAAAGTTCTGAATTTATTTAAACATCGACCACAAAAACACAATGAAATTTCTTACCGGACTACAGCACAGATATTCACACCTCTATAAATCTTTTTCCCTCTCAAATTAAACAAAAAACATAAATGTTTGTTATTTTCAGGTACCTGAAAGCATCTGAATTAATACAAATTATGAAAATTGTCAAATGATAACGGACTGCAGAGTGTATGTAACTTCTCCATATTTATGGGGAAATGTAAAAGTACTGATATGGTTTTAAAATATTTAAAATCCACCTATTGCATATGCAGAGTAAGTAACTGCCTCTCCACCATACTTCAGAAGGGTGGTATTGAGTACAGTGCTTGTGATAAATTATGTATTTATTTTAAGAGGGTCAGAATAAGAAGCTGTTACAATTTACTATCCTTGGCCCCAAAATTCACTTTTTATAGAAATTACCTCATAGTGTTACAAGTAGATTTAGATGTGTGCTGTGTTCAGGCTGATAGCCACAATAAACATCTGAAGCCAAATTCTAGTTCCCAGAATTGCATTGGAAACGCACAATACCGTAACCCTGGGTTAATGCACTGAGCCTCACATTGAGTATCATAACGGTGTCAGCCATCATTTGTGTGTGCAAGTCGGCACTTAATATTGTGTGTCGAAGATGAGCAAGCATTGAATGGCAAACCATGCGTCAGGCCCATATAACTCACAGAGTGAGATTGGTGAACCCCAAAAGAGAGATGGTGAGGCTAAGCTTTATTCACTCCTGTCAATTACTATAATAACTAGGGGAGTGGGTGACGCTGTGGTCTAAACCACTGAGCCTCTTGGGCTTGCTCATCGGAAGGTACTATGAGGGACTCACAGATCTCCCTGTTAAGAGGGACTCACAGATCTCCCTGTTTGGGAGACCCTACAAGTCTTCTGGGAGGTGCCAGGTTCCTCCACAAGGGAGATCCATGAGTTTATTTATTGAATTTATATTCTGCCTTCTTGCCAAGGGGCCCAAGGCACTTGACAATTCTAAAATATTGTTGCAAACCTCCTCTCGCCCCCCCCACCCCGATCTCCAAGCAGTTTCTGGGCGCTTACCCAGGGTTCGTGTTTCCTTTGGAATGAGGAACAACAGAGACTGTGGTGTCTTTATGATATATGGTTTACTTACACATATACACAACCTGAGCCTACAATGGAGGTGTTCACAGCATCACCCTAAGGGGACCTTGCTCCCCCCCCCATAGCTGCATCCTTGTATTCAAACAGAAATTAACCATCACTCTGACTCTCTCTAGCTTGCTACTTTGCTTCTAGCTCACATCACTTCACTCTCTGCTCTTAACTCTTGTTTTGTCCTTCCAACAAGTTGAGGAAGGACCCCCACCCCACCCATTCACCATCTCCCACAGAGCCCCTTCCCTTGTTCTCCTTAATGGCTCATCACCCAAGCTATCACCTCACCAGGAGGCTAGCCTGGTTATTGCAAGAATTCGAAGTCTTGGTTAAATTTTAACACTTGCTGACGATTAGAAGGGTCTCGATATGCAGCCTAACAAATCCCCCAACTCATAACAACAGTAAAACATATAAAGTGTTTAAAAGTGTTTAGATATAAAAGTGTTTAGATATATAAAGTGTTTAAAAGTGTTTTAAAAGTGTTTAGATATAAAATGTAAAGCTGGCTGTGTGGGGTAATGGGAGGAGACAGTCTAACCACAGCAGGCCCTGATGTTGTCTTTGCCTAGCTCCCTCACATTCATTCTCAGCCACCTAAAAGAGGCAGCTGTGTGATCACTCCTGGGGGAGGTATTCCTTAGACCCAGAACAATTATAAAACAATAGCAATTGCCCCCTTCTTGGGCAAGATTCTTGAATGGGTGGCTGCTGACCAGATTCTGACACTCTTGAATGAGGCTGAGTTTCTGAATCTATTTCCATGGAGTTTAAGGCCTCTGTTTGGCACTGAAACTGACTTGATGGCCCTGTACGATGATGATAATAATAATAATAATAATGATAATAATAATAATAATAATGTTTGTTTATTTATTTATACCCCGCCCATGTTGACCTGATTGATGATGATGCAAACTCTTAAGGTTTCAAGGGGAAAAGGATAGAACATGAGCATAACACAGCCAGCCAGCCATCCTCTTCACATGATCACATTGAGTGCTTTTCTTGTAGACTTCTATTTATGTGAATTCTTCACATTCTGTGGTCTATCTCACATACTATGGGTGGCAACCAAAGCTGAATCATCTAACAGGAATTTGTATTCAGTTTTAGTCTTCCTGGGACCAAAGAGCAGATAGCTTCTAAGTGGAAGGAAGCTGGAGAGATGAGTTCACAGAGAGGGAAGTCATGGTGAATGGGATGAATTGAAAGGTGTGCATGGATCATGGTCTGGGTGAAACTGTTGTAGAAACAGCCCTCTTTATGTAGTGCTACTTCATCTCTGTCCTACTTTTAGGATAGAGTGTTACTTATGACAATGCACCCACTTCTTGGCTTCTTTAGTTTGATCACATTGATGAAAGGATAAGCAATCAATCTCCCTCTAAGACAGTGAGTGGTATTGGCCATAACTCATTACTCCATCAAAGAATTTGGCATTTCAATCGATGGGAAATGATGTGTGATCATTCTAATTTATTATACATCATTTCCCATCAATCGGTGTGCTGAAACCTTGACATAATAAGTAGTTACAGGCACTGTCAATCATTCTTGGCTGGATATCACTGAATGCTGCCATTATGTACATCCATGACTTTTTATCCAAACCATAAACTTCCCTCCAGGACCGTTTACAGATTTCACATGAAAAGTAAAAGCAACTATAATGAAATGTTCACATGGACAAAACATTGAAAGTGGATGGTAGTCATAAACTTGGGCGGGGGATATATATATATATATATATATATATATATATATATATATATATAGCATAAATGCATTTTTTTTCAAAGCAAGTGAGTTGAATTGTTGAAATAAGAGACCTAGACTATGGATTCAAACATGTTGTGCAAAGCTCTGCCGCAGGTGTGGGGAACAATTGGTCATACAGATGTTGAACTACAACTCCCATCATCCCTGGTCATTAGCCAGGCTTCCTAGGACTGATGAGAGATGTAGTTCAGCAACATCTGGAGGGGCAAAGGTTCCCCACCCCTGCTTTCCTGAATAGCCTGCTAATCTGGAGACATGGTTCTGTCATTTGTGGTGTTCTAGGAAATTCATTTGATTCCACTGAAAGATTGTGGGGGATAAACAGGTCTGTGATGTTAAAGTTCTCAGTTTAATGTTCATAAAATGCTGTATTTGAATGCATTGTATTTGGAATGCTGTGAAGTGGAGTTTACCTTAAGCAAGAGCCTCTACTGAGTGAAAGCAGAAGGCTAGGGTTTTTCCCCCATTTCAGTGCATTAAACTACCTGTTGACTCATCACCAGAAACCTGAGCTGCAGCTCTCACAGCAGGAAAGGGAACTTAAGAAGTCAGAGATGGCTAGCAGTAGCAGCAGATGTTGCAAAGAAGCTCTGCAATGATGAGCCAGCTTAGGATCTCTCTCTGGGACCAGAGAGGGGGAAAGTTTACAGAACTGCATAAAGGACTTAAAGGACTGAACCACAGTGCTTGAGTGCAGTGTGTTACGTTTGTATTTTGCTCTTCTAACTAGATTTAAGTCTGTTCTGCAGCAAAGCGTTGAAACTCATTATTGGGGTGGAAAGCTAATTTATTTCTACACAAGGTCCTGATCAGGGATTCCTCTGAACACTCAAACATGTGCTTCCTGTTCACTATGCTTCTTTGCAACATCTTGACGGAACTTTAGTATCCCTCAACACAATGGAATATGGAAGTTTCTGATGTACTGAAATACATAAGCTTTCTATCTCACTGCAGAAAGGCATAAGAAATCTCTACTTCAGATGTTACAAAGAGCCTTCAAGAATAGGATGCTCCAGTCTTTCATGCTTCCTTTCCCATCATCATCATTACATAATGATATGTGGTTGATACTACCCAGCCTTTCCCTTATTCACTGACTAGTTAGTAAGCCACAGTGAACGGGGTCTAAGTGAACATGCATATTATGAAGCTGTTAGTCTTTACTTTACTTTCAAAACTTTTTTAAAAAAAAGTTCTCTTGAAATTGAGTATTCATTTCCTCTCACAATTATCTTTTCTCCTGATCATTCCTTCTAATAGCTAACTCAGATGGTTGAATGCCTATCCGTTTTGGAAGGGAACTAGCTACCTGAAAATAAAATAATGGTTTCTACATATTCAGAGGACTTCATAGGTGTGCAGAAGCCTGGATCCTTGTGAATAATAATAATAATAATAATAATAATAATAATAATAATAATAAAATACTTTTTTAAAAAGACAAGAACCTGTGAACTTCCAGAATATGTGGAATGTTGAGGTGGCAAGTTGAGGGGAAAAATGAAAGATGGGACAGCAGAGGCATTGGGTTGTTTGAAAAGCCAGGGACTCTTGCTCATGCTTCACAGCTCGTTCGCTTCCGAATGGCTTCCAAAGGCCACCAAAAAAAGGCCTCGCTGGCCACATGTGGCCCACAGGCCATGGGGTGGGCCACCCTGGTCAAAATGAATACAAAATATGGTCCAACTCTGTGCCACGCAGTCATTATTCCTTGCTTTATCCCCTGGTAGTGAGATATTACTGTTTGGGAATGGAGCTGTGCATTTAGCTCCGAATGATAACTGCAGTGGTACCTCAGGTTACAGACGCTTCAGCTTACAGACGCTTCAGCTTACAGACTCCACTAACCCAGAAATAGTACCTCGGGTTAAGAACTTTGCTTCAGGATGAGAACAGTAATCATGTGGCGGCAGTGGGAGGCCCCATTAGCTAAAGTGGTACCTCAGGTTAAGAACAGTTTCAGGTTAAGAACGGACCTCCAGAATGAATTAAGTTCTTAACCTGAGGTACCACTGTACTTTGGCCATGTTCACACACAAACTGTTCCTTCAGTGTCCAAATGCCACTTGAATACCATATCATTCTTGATCTTCCACAGGGAAATCCAGATAGTACTTCTTTGCACAGTGCATAGTTAAACTATGGAATTTGCTAACATAACATGCAGTGACGGCCAACACCTTGGAACAGCTTTAAAGGGGGATTCTTGGAGGATGAGGCTACTAGCCATTATGACTATGTTCTAACTCCAGTGTCAGAGGCAATATGCCTCCCAGTATCAGTTTCTGGGAATAATGAGTGAGAGAGTGTTATTGTGCTCATGCCCAGCTGATGGGCTTCCCATAGGCATCATGTTGGCCAGAATGCTTAACTAGCTAGGTTTTTCATCTGATCCAGAAGAGCTGTTCTTCTGGGCTGTTCACACTAATGATGTTGCAATGTGTGATTCAAAATATCCCACATAGATCTCTAAACCCACGTGGCTTGCCAGTTTGTGCAGACTGTGGCCGCACAATGATCCAAGCCTTACCACACTTGCACAACTATGGGGAAATCCATGTGTGATTTGGTTCACCATGTGGCTGAAACCTAAAAAGGCTGACCTCGTAGATTAGCCCTTTAGGGCAGGTTCCCACATGCATGTTCATCACTTGAAGACTGTAACCTCAAGAGATTATTAGGTTGGTTAACTTTTCATGGTCAAAGCCTTATTTCTCACAGGGGGGAGAGGTTAGGGGGTGTATACCTGCAGCAAGTGGGGGCAACGCCCAAGCAGGGTGTGAACAAAGGCAAATATGAGTAGAGGCACCCTTTCTTGTTCACTTTTTCCTCCTTTTATTCATTAAATCGGGTTCTCAAAGAGAGCACGCATTGCGGTGGGGCCTGCAAATTCACCCCTCTATGTTGCTGGGGAGTTTTTGGACTGTGGCCTCAACTCTGATTGGCCCTGGGGCTGTTGTTGGGTAAAAGTAAATGTTGCAATTTTGCCTGGGTTTCTTGGGGTTTATAACCCCTGTGCACGCTTGGTCAGTCCTCTTTGCTGCGTGCAACGGATCTCCTGCCCGTCCTCTCCCTATTTCTTAGGCCCCGTGTTGATCTTGCTATGCTTGTCATGGGGCCGTCTGCCGTTGGGGTAGGGGCCTGGTAGGAATTTTTCCCAGTTGGCTGATTGGCTGGTGCCTTCTGGTTTTCGCCTACTACATAGCAATTAGTCACAACTTGTAAGGTTGGCAGTTAGGCATTGGTTCCTTGTGTTCGGTGGTGGAGGGGATAAGCCTGGCTGTGGCTGCCCCTCCAATGGTTGCTGATGCGTGGGGAATTCCGTTAAAGGAATCCAGGGGCTCACCTTTGCTTGTCCGTATCCCTCCGCTTGGGGGCCAGGGCCATCGCAAGAGCTCCTGGGAGCATGTGTGGGGCAGGTTGTAGAGTCATGACCCCACTCATAATCTCAACCCCAATAAGTGCTCTCCCATTCTGACGGCTGTCAGGTTCTGTCCCTTAGGGGGCAGATAGCTTGAACCAATGCCTATGCAACCACTCACATCGATTTGTATTTCAATAAAAGTTGTGGCCAAAATCATGCCAAAAACCAAACCATAAATACTGTCTGTGGTGTGTGTTATTTGGGGGGTGAATGGGGGGTGAATGGGGGACCTCAACACGCAACTTGTTCTCTCTTCTCTCCTCTCCTCTCCTCTGCCTTCATGCACAAGAGCAGAAGAGTGAAAATTTCCACTCCCAGACTGGTTTAACAGCCAATCCTTCTTCATGGGGGAACTCTGAGAATTGTAGCTCCGTGTTGGGAATAGGGGCTTACTAACAACTCTCAGCACCCTTAACAAACTACAGCTCCCAGAATTCTTTGGGGGAAGCCATGGCTGTTTAAAGTAGTGTCATAGCACTTTAAATATCTGGTGTGAATGTGGCCTAAGTCTCATTATATTGTGTGCCTTGTTATACCATTGTAAGGAGACACATCAATTAACTTTACTTAGGATTTAGCCTTCCTGACATGCTAGCCGCCTGTCTCATTAGACCAGGGGGGCTACTTGATCTCTGTCCTCACTTCCAGAAAGCTGGTGATCCAACCAAAAAGTTATCTAGAGAGCTATTGATAAAGCCTAAACCATTTTTGAAAATCACTACTGCAGAGTAATAGTAAATTACTTGTTTGCTTCTTTAAAAAAAAAAAAAAAAAAAAACCAATAATCTTCTCTATACATCTCCTTAATTTTTATGCAGCAGAAGTGTTTATTATTGCTGGGGAGAAGGGAAAAAGAAAGTTTAATATTGTTCACTTTGATTTAACAAACAAACAAAAGTGTGCTGGCAGAGTTTCAGCCTGATAAGATTGAAAATGATAGTTATAAGCTGCCCAAATATGGGTCTCATAATGAACAGACTCTTCAATATAACTGCACTGCCAGGTGCAAATTTAATAAAATATTTAAAATGATAGATGGAAGAGTATTTCCAACAGCTGTTTGTATTCCCAGACAAAAATCCTCATTAAGATAGAGTTAAGGATGTAAATAGATATCTATTAATTTAAAACAACATTATAGAGCACTGAGCATTACTCATTCAGAACTTTTGCAGCTAGGATTGGAAAAAAATAACATCTTTTGAGTCGGGATTTCGGAACTGTATGATGCAACACAGAGACTGTGACCCAGCAACACAGCCTTATGGGTGTCAACTATGAGTGGACAAAGTTTCCTACTGGTAAGACAGCCAACATCAGTCCCACTCCAAGTAGACCTGCTGAAATGAATAGACCTTCCCACGGATTTCAGTGGGTGCACTCTCAGTTTGACCAGCAGAGCCATCCTAACTCCCCATTGTCACTGCCAGGGCTCTGGGGAACCACAGATCCATGGCCACATCCGCAGCCCAATCGCTTGTGGTGGCAGAAACAGAAGGTGGGGAGGTATGCAGATTGGGCCTGATCCCTGCACCAGCTCCAGGCTGTGAGAACAAATTTAAATGCCAATTTCCATGTGGATTCCCCCCCCCCTTTAATTGCAGGTTGAGTAGCGGGCAGAGAACAGATTCATGAGTACTGTAACTGCATGTACACACCATACATTTAAAGCACCCCCAGCAAAGAATCCTGGGAAATGCAATTTGTTAATAGTGTTGGGAATTGTAGCTTTGTGAAGGGTATAGCACAGTTCCCAAGATTCTTTGAATGGGAAATATGTATTTCAGGGGTGCCAACTTGAATAAAATATGGGGGGCAAGGCTTACCTGCCCCACATAATTCATCACACAAGATGTGGCACACAAACACCATTTGAATGGCAATGCCCATCAACTTTGGGGGAGCCCGTCCCCCTTAAATATTTTATTGGGGTGGGCAAAGGGACCTCAGCCCCTAGGAGTTAACTCCTATTGTGTATTTAATGTGTGATGTGTTTGTAGGTTGATTCTCCCCAATGCTCATGCAACCCTAGATAGCAACCAGCCAGTGACATATCAGTACTGGAAATTCACCCATTTTCTTTTACACCCTTGCAATGTAATTGCTTCATTCGTCCCCTATTCACCCCCTTATTCTCCTGCAACTATGTCACAGGGAACAACCCTAAATAATTGCTGGAGCCTTCCTGAGATTAATTACCTCGGAAAGCAGAAACTGACCATATGACACGCTTTATTGTCTCCATGAGAGGGAATCAAAGAAATGTTAAAAATAAAAAAATCCCAGCATGAAAAATAAGCTGCATGATTTTACAGACATTTGCATCGCACTGCAGATGAAGAAGCAGATTGCCCTTCTTCATTTGGCAAAAAAGCTGAACTTAGTAGCATTGAAGAGGACCCTGGTATTTCCCAATACAGTTGTGGTAAATGGAGCACAGTCATTCCATCACCACTACATATGGTCAGCCCTACCATAAGACAGAGTGGGGTGACTGCCTCAGGCAGCTGTGATGAAAAGGCAGCAAAGTGATAATTATTTAATACATTATTGTTGTTGTAATTTGACTGCCAGGAAGGGAGAGAAGTGCTTGTGGGAATAAATGCCACAGGTGCCAAAATAACTTGGCTGGCCCTGGATACTATTCATCCTGACTTGGAAGGAAAGACGCTCTCTCTCAGGCGGCAAAATGTGTTGGACCGGCCTTGCCACCAATGGAATATATTACATACATAATAAATCCAGGGAGTTTTACATGATGGAGTCATTTCTCCAGTGTGTGTCTCATTAAAAATTATGATTTCTTGGGAATCACAGAAATGCTAGCACGATGCCCACCAAATGGTGGAAACAGTTACAGAAATGTGGCTTAGAAGTGGGTGAATATGTAATGAGAAGAATACAAATATGAGATCCACTGTTTGTTCAAAATAGGTCCTGATCTTGCACTATTGTTCAGTCATACCTGGTAAATTATATGCCTATCACCTGTGTGACAAATCAAAATGGTGGGTTGATTTTTACAGACCCTTCACCCTAGAGCAGGCTGGTTTCAGAACAGGGTGTTCACCTCTATATCATTGTTTTATTTTGGACTATGTAGTCCAGTGATGGCTAACCTTGACACTCCAGATGTTTTGGGACTACAACTCCCATCATCCCTGACCACTGATCCTGTTAGCTAGGGATGATGGGAGTTGCAGTTCCAAAACATCTGGGGTGTCAAGGTTAGCCATCACTGATGTAGTCCAAATGTTTAAGTGTGTCTGGTACCCAGCCAGATTCATGAACCTTTAATCAGTCCAGCAGCAACATGTGGTCAGATGTGGACCAGTGTTATCCTCCGGTGCTTCTGCTAATCTCTTGAAAACAAGGTCCAGAGTGTGGTCTGCCACATGTGTTGGACTGGTGACATGTTGAGACAGCCCTATGGTCGTCATGGCAGCCATGAAGTCTTGAGCCGCCCCAGAGCCAGTCATCTCAGCATAGATGTTGATGTTCCCCAGAACCAACAGTCTAGGAGTTCTCCACTCTGCCACTGAGACCAGCTCTTGTCAGCTTAGGCAGGGAGACTGTTGGGCAATAAGACAGTTGGTAAATCAGCAGAATCATGTTCTGATAGCCCAATGTCAGGAACACACACTCTAGAATCCCCCTCTTAACTGGACAGAGAGCCTGGGGAGACAGATAGAAAACCCAAATACTACAGCAACTCCCCCTCCCAAAATCTCAAGTCTGCCCGGATGCTGCACCGAGTACCCAAGTGGGCACAACTGGGTGAGACCAACTCCACCCTGCTCACCTACCTAGGTCTTGGTGATACAGACCAGATCGGCCTCCTCATCCATCAGATCATCATTGAGGGACATCATACTCAGAGCTGACCAGGCATTCAGCAACAACAACCGCAGACCCAAGGACCGGCTGATAGGACAACCGCAATTCCCCAGGTTGGAGGAGGGGCTGTGCCGTGTGCCCCTTGCCCACCCTGTACATGGAACTATGAGATGAATTGTCAACATTCAGGAGGAAATCCAACCACGAGAAATCCATGTATTTACAGTTCAATCACATGCTGTTCACATTCAGAACAGCAACATTTATTGTAGCAGCTTTGAAAAAGCACTCAACATTTAATGGATACAGGTAAGGGAGGTACTTGTGAAATTTCTGCCTAGGAATTTCTTTTCCTCACTGTACATTACCTGGAGCAAGTGCAAACCAGCTGAATCCATTAGATTTGTTGGTATTTTACCTTTTTGCATAAACGTTTTGTTTTGTTTTTAGTGTGTACAATTTTATTTTGTGGGCTAATGTTCAATATGAAACTTAATAGAGGGATTTCTTTAACTGAAATCGCACGGTGGCTGGTTGCTAAAAATACAATAAATTCCGCTTGCTGGCTTCCTCAGTTCATCTGCCTCAACTTCTCTTTCTCTTGTCTTGATAGGATGGCTCTGTTAGTTTGGATCCAATCCTATGTTAGTTATCCTGTAGGGAGAGGACAAAAGATGACTGGAGAGGATGAAAGTTTAGGAAACTGAATTGAATGGAGAGTGTGGGTTCAGTGAAAGTATTTTGTAACATCCTTCATAGTCATAGAATTTGGGGATACCCCACGAAATTGGTTGGCAGCGAATTCAGAACAGAGCCAGAAATCCTTTTTTCACACAATGCACAATTAACTTGTTGAATTCACTGCTGCCACAATGGTGACTGATTTAAGTAGCTTTTAAAAGGGAGGACAATAGATCTATCAATGGCCATGATAAGCTATGATAAATGGAACTCGCAGGCTCTTGAATTCTGCCACAAAACATCAAGAGATAGCTGTGGCCTTCGTGCGCTGTTTGTGGGCTTCACATTAGCATCTGGTTGGCTGCTTTGGGCTTTATTTCAAATATTTATTTCCAATATTTATAGACTGCTTTTCACCATAGATCACAAAGCAGCTTACAGAAAATCAACCAAACAATCCATGGATCAAAATAATATGGTTTTTAATACGAGCAAAAACCACAGGTAAAAACAGTACCTGTAAGTTGATTAAATAGGCATGGTACACCTTACCAGAACTACCTTATGTTGTACTAGAATTAATTCTAGTTCACTGTGAGATGTCTTACTAGAACTGGTGAGGTATGCCGTTCGCTGTGGGATATTGTGCTAGAATCTATTCATCTAGATGAACATTTGGTCTGATCCAATAGAACTTTCCTGCTTTTATGCACTTGTCAGCAAATCCACATAATGGATAAGGTTGGTAAATATGCTTGCATATGCCAAAACTTTATATGCAAGAACTCTTATTAACTAAAACATAGTCTACATAAGAAAGCTTGTGAGAAGAAAGCTTGTGAGACCAGCTGGATGTTAAGGAATTTATTAACTGCAATGCTTTTTGCACGCCCAAGGCGTCATATTTTATACCAAATAATCAGATTGGCAAAAGTGTCACTTTCAATAAGTGATTCCTCATATTTGTAATGATGTCTAATTTCCTAATATGCTAGATGGTATTACTTTAAATAACATCCTGGTATACCAACCTTTTAAAGTTAGCCATAACAAATGGGCAATATATGCCTTCATGCATATTTTTATCTTACGTACAGTATTTCACCTATCCAGGAAGCAATACTGTGGGCATGACATATTAGAATGGGATGGAAAGATCCGTTTTGATCTATCCGTTTCATAACAATATTTATGGTTTATGAGGCACTGTGTCAAAATCCTCTCTACAGGGTGTACTCAAATAACAAGTTCATTCAATACAAAGTGGCAGTTCCAGGGAAGCCATTCCAAATGATCAAATATTCATCTTTTCCCCTGCCTTTATTATTGTGTACTTTCTCACACCAGCCTTCCTCATTCCCATCTTCTAGAAAAAAATTATTTATTTATTCCACTTATACACCCACTCTTCCTCCAAGAGCAACTTGCATGTGGCCTCACAACTTTCCTGCTTTGTAGCCCACTGGTTGAACTCATGAGTTGCATGCAGAAGGCCCCAGGTTCAACCCATGGCATTTCTAGGGTTTTTGTGTTGTTTTTTTAAGGCCAGGTAGCCAGTGATGGGAGACACCGCTACCTGAAACCCTGAAGCCACAGAGCACCCAGTCACAGTAGGCCACCCTGGACTAACTAAACCGACAATGGCAGCTCCATACATACCAGGAATGATACAAAGCAGCTTCATATATAGCAGGCATCCCCAAACTGCGGCCCTCCAGATGTTTTGGCCTATAACTCCCATGATCCCTAGCTAACAGGACCAGTGGTCAGGGATGTTAGGAATTGTAGTCCAAAACATCTGGAGGGCCGAAGTTTGGGGATGCCTGAATGGCAATTATCAAACTTGCCAACTGTTTTCATAGTGTTGGGGCAGTTTTGAAGGTCAAACTAGGTTACATCGATCTTGTGGCTTGCCCTTAAATGCAGGACCCCAGTGTGGAGGGAAGGGGGCTTTACCCCTTTGTGTTTCAAAATACATATTTTGGGTGGGGGAGGTCATAACTAATATCTGTATGAAGTATTGGGATCAATGGGAGTTTTTGCCCCATGTCACTGGCGAGCATGTGGAGACTGATAAGGATTGGGACCACAGCCTTCCTCTTCTGTATGCCAAGTTCACAGTCCAGATTGGGCCACCATTCCACTGGCTCTTGGTGAAAGCAAAATCCCACTCATACGGGTTATAACCATGTGATTAATAAAATGTGTTGCTTGGCCCTCAGTTCCTTGCCTTGCCTTCTGATTCCACTTTGTGCCTGTCATAAGCTTCTTGTTTTACTTGCAAAAAGCTCCATGCTCTCACCCTTGCCTGTCACTCATCACTTGGTTACTTTCCATCCTCCTTTTTTGCATCCTCAGTTTCTATTGCCTTTCCTCATCCTAGGACCTCTTCTTTCTTTCTTTCCTGCCTGCAATAGTTGTGACAGTCTTCAGGAACATTCTTCCGTTTCCAGATCATTTCTCTTCTTTTTAGCTTTCTTCATAGTTCCAGATTTTTCTTCTACCTTATTTATAAATGTGCTGTTGACCTCTACCTCTTCCCCACAGACCCTCCTTTTGTTTACCTCCCGCCTTTCCTTTGTCTATTCCAGATCATGAGACCCTTTCAAAGAGGAACCTGTTTTTAATTTTGAGTTTCCACAGCACCAGATGGATTGCTGGCACTTTAGAAGTAAATCAGCATCAGCATCATCTGCAAAATTAAACATCAGGCTGCAGAAATAGTCAAGCCAAAAATCCGGCTTCCCTATTTCTGGCTAAGGAATAGGAAATCGCTCCATATGTTGGTTGAGCATTCTCTGCCATAGCTAATAATGGAAGCACAAGGTGCGTATGTCAAGTAGTGTATTGTGTCTATAGTCTTTAAGGTCAAGTCAAATCATTGGAATACCTTGCCTCACCTTTCCAATATAAGTCATGTGTAGGTTGCAGGAGAAAGCCTTGGACTTAGCTACCTCCCCATATAACCGAAGAAGAAGAAGAAGAAGAAGAAGAAGAAGAAGAAGAAGAAGAAGAAGAAGAGTTTGGACTTGATATCCTGCTTTATCACTACCGGAAGAAGTCTCAAAGTGACTAACATTCTCCTTTCCCTTCCTCCCTCACAACAAACACTCTGTGAGGTGAGTGGGGCTGAGAGACTTCAAAGAAATATGACTAGCCCAAGGTCACTCAGCAGCTGCATGTGGAGGAGCGGAGACACGAACCCGGTTCCTCAGATTACGAGTCTACCGCTCTTAACCACTACACCACACTGGCCACAAAGGCCATTGTTGGGGAGGGGCCTGCTCTGAATCATGCCAGGCAGAGTCCAGGGGATCCCAGCGGGAAACCCCCACCATTTCCTCCCAAGGGGTGGGAACAGACTAGCGGTGCCTCCTACTTGCCAAGAGGCTGCTGTAGAGGCAGCATTGAGGCTGCCAAGGAGGCAACAGATTCAGCTTTCAAGGATTACACCACATTCATTGTTGTCACTGCAGCAGTGGCAGCAGAGGATGCATCCTTTGGAAGCCAGATCTGCTGCCCCTCTGAATTCTGCTGCCTGAGGTGATGTCCTCACCTTGCCGCATGGGTGGGTGAACCCTGCCCATATATACAGAAGCTGAATGGCCAGGCAGGTCTGCAATTTATCCTGGCCCTGGGAGCAGGGCCAAGGGCCACCATTGGGTCCTGCACCCAGGGGAATGCCCTCCAATTCCTGCCACCATTGGCTGATTCTTAGCAAGACATTGGCTGATTCTGTTAACCAACAGAATCCTTGAAAATTTCCATTGTATGTTGAGGTATGCTATTATTTTTCATTATTATATTGACTCTATGTTTTATTGTATTATGTATATTTACATTACATGAATTGTTTTCATGGATTACTGTGATACATGTCCATGCAGGTTTTTAGTTGTTTATCTGTTTATCTATATTTTACAGTTATTATATGCTGAAGAAGACGTACACAAAACAGTGTCAATACCGAATCACTGTCCGTCGTCTTTCTGTTATTATACAAGAAAAACATACACTACTTTCATTGGCCGTCGTGTTGCTCGTTTTTGGTTACCATTGGCTGATTCGGCAGCAGGGAGGCGATCCAGCCTGCCATTCACTGGTTAACAAAGAGGCCCAGGTCCCGCCCGCAAATTGCCTGAGAAGGGGCAAACGGTCATATACAAAATTCAATGCAAACAATGGCCTCTGCATCATCATCATTATTATACAAACAAATTAATAGACCGCTTCACAGCATGAAGGTATGAAGTGGCGTACAGGGCAGAAACAGAATAAAGAACAGAAGCACAAACTCTAAGAACAATAAAGCCAGTTCAACAAATGCTAAAGCAATAAAGCCTTCCACCCAAACTCCAAAAACAATGAGAAGACTTCATCAAATATAAAATTGATCTTCTATATATGACTACATCACACCTTAGGGAAAGCCTTCCTAAACAAAAACGCCTTCAGTAGCTGCCTAAACATCATCAGGCTATGCACCTGTCTGATTTTGGCTGATAATTGATTCCAGAAAAACCTGGTTTCTAGTACAAGCTAAGCACACCTCTGGGACAAATGGCAGTCTCAATAGTGCCCCATCTGAGGAGCAGAGTTGCCAGGCAGGGGTGCAGTGCACAAGGTGGTCCCTTCGATATCGTGGTCCCAAGTTGCTTAGGACTTTAAATGCTAAAAACAGGACCCTGAACTGCTCCCAGTTGGCAGCCTGTGCAGCTCCTTCTGCTTTCATCTTTGGCCCTGCTGGTCGGGGCTGATAGGAACGGCATCTGTGGAGCCACAGTTTTGCCGTCCCTGATCTACATACTGGGGCCACCTAACCTCTAATTGTTATTTTTGTTTATCTGTTCAAGAAACAATTTTGACTGACCTTTTTCAAAAGGACAAGGAACATCACAGTAATTTAATTCTGAGCAACAGAACGTATGTGCACAGCAGTTCATAATAAGCAGCATCAAATTAGTCGCAAATTATTGCAGTCACTGCTGCGCTTATTCAAACGCCTGCCAGAAGAAATGCATCTTCTCCAGTTTCCTAAAAGAAGACGCAACACTGTGGGGAAGGCGTTCCATGGATGTGGAGCCACCACCACAAAGCCCATTCCATGGACTCTGGTGCTATTTGCTGCATCCTGTTCATGGACCACCACACGACTTCTTGACACAACTTTTGACTCTGACCCCCGAGTTTCTAAGAAGAGCCTGAAATTGGACAGCATTTCAGGCTGGTAGTTTAGAACGTGCCAGTAGATCCTTTTTCTGAATATCATAGGGTTCGCAGGTACCAACCCAGAAAAAGTCCATATCCATAGAAGTGGTGTAACATACAGCAGCAATCGCCTGTCCACTTGCTTCTCCCTCAGTCCTGTTCTCTACCCCTCTGCTGTGGTTCAGGGGAAGGAGCGTGTCAGGGACGTGCCCTCCCCTGCCAGTCTAGCACTGAGTGGGTACCGGCAGCCTCAGCCTCTGCTGTCGACGGACACATCTCTCAGTGAGTCTGCCAGCTCCTCCCCGAGGGAGGAGTCACCAGGGAGGAGTCAGGTGGGAAGGGGTCTCCAGGATGATGCAGAGAAACCTAGCACCGCTCAGCAGACCCACTCTGAAGGGGAGACACTGCTTCCGGCACCTGCTTTACGCAGAAGGGTCAGGGGAGAAAGGAGACGGCACTTTAGGGTGCCGAGACTCTGGTGTTGGCGCCGTAGCAGGAGGGGGGCACTTCCGGATTCTGCTAGCGACTAGATGGTCATGTTTTAGGATAGCTCCGCACTGTACATACTTTGCACTATAAAATAGCTGAAAGGCAAGACGGACTTGGTCTTTACTCATGAGCAACCGTTAGCGAACCTGACAGAGCGCATGAAAGAACTTGGAAGCAGTTGATGCTTTGCCACTTGCTGAATCCAGAAAGTCAAAGGTATAACAAGACTGTTTCCCAGATTGCAACCTGGGAAACCTAAAATAATAGCACCTGGTTTCTTCCATGGTTCATTCTTATAACTATATAAAGTTTCAAAAGATGTTCAGAGGAGACTCGAGCCACACAGCTGGACGCTGGACTTCTGAACCTAGACAACTACAGTTCAGGGTGCTCTCATTGCTCCTGGATCTATATCTGTTACAAACAGAGTATTAATTTAATATGTTGTAATATGTAAAACACCACACGCTCTTGACAGAGAGGATATAAATACATAGGCCTCTGTACCATTCTTCAAGGGAAACAAGGGCCCCATCTGCTGATGTTGAAATGTACTACATTAACAAATCCTGTACCGTGTTAGCAGCAACGCTGATAAGAAGCATATTATAACTTAGCACAGGAGTACAAATCATAGTACAGCGATTGCAAAACCTTAACAAAAAACTGCAGGAAGAGCTTTAAGAGAATGTGATGCTGTTATTCCAATGGGAAGAGGATCAAAAGGACTTTCGCACCTGTTTTAAAATTGACCTGATCACAGGGAAAATCCACGAATAGGCCACCATCCATTCCACGCACGCATAAAATGAGGGCGGCGGAAATGCGTCTTGCTTGTCCACAGCAAAGGTCTAGAGAAAAGGGATGCAGCAGAGTGTTTCTTGAGCTATTCAAACTTGCCCCCCTTTCTGCACTTATGTTACCTTTGCCCTCTCCAACCCCACTCACCGCACAAACTACTGCTGGGTGACTATGTGGCGATTCGTGTTTATGGAGGTATGCATCCCACTGTTCCCCATCCAACGCCTGTGGCTCAGGGCGAAAGGGGCATGAAGGATGATTTCAGCATGAGTGCTGCTGCATGCATCCAACTAGCACCCTGCCTTGGTGCCGGAGCCTAGTGGGCTGTTTTGCCCGTTGACAAAACAAACCAAGCTGCTTGTTCCTCCAGTGACACCTTCTCACATAGTTCCCTTTTAAGGCCCCCTAGATACACCTTGTTTCTGTCCATAGTCCCTTCCCAGTTACCAGGGTTTGCTGCTTTGTTTGTTTTTCAAGAGTTGGCAATTTTAGCTGACCACTTGAAGTTGCTATTATTATTATTATTATTATTATTATTATTATTATTATTATTCAGTCTTTCCCAAGTCTGGGACTCAAGACGCCTTACAGAGATAAAATCAAACAAGCTAAAAAGTTAGAAAATACAGTCATTAAAACTCACAGCAGTCAGGCAACCAACCAAGCTCTGGACACCCCCAACCCCAGTCACTGTCAATGCAAACTAATAAATGAATAGAAAGAGATACAAAAATATTGCACATATACTACGTAAAAGAATGAAAGTTTACTACCTCCCTTCTCTCCCTCCCCGCTCTCTCTCCCCACCTCACATCCCCCCCCAACCTTATACTATGCACAACATCACCATCTCACATCGAATAGAACTAATCTGTAGAAAGGACTTTATGACCTGAAAACAGAGGTGATTACATTTGTAATTACTTTTGTGTTACTTTTGTAATAAAAACAATTTTAAAAATGAATTAAACCCCAATAGAATTAAAATAGTATTTTGAAAACATCATTCAGCACAGACAATAACAATAAAAAAAATCTCAGCACCAGCCCTTTCCTCAATTGCAGTCAGTTTCCAACGGCGGAAGGACAGCAAGGAGGGAGCTAATCTAACATCTCTGGGAAGAGAGCTCCAAAGTCTGGGAGCAGCCACTGAGAAGACCCTCTCCTGTGTCCCTACCAAGAGTGCCTGTGACAGTGATGGGACTGAGAGAAGGGCCTCCCCAGAAGAGAGCTTGTGGTCTTTTGTGTAGCCTGGATCTATCTGAAAGACCATATTCCCTCATATGAACCTAAGTGTGACCCACATGCTGTTCATGGAAGAACAAGGAACCAAGGTCAACCTGAATTCTTCTGAATTCAACCTGAAGGAGCATCTCCACCCCCATCGTTCTGCCCGGACACTGAGGTCCAGCGCCGAGGGCCTTCTGGCGGTTCCCTCACTGCGAGAAGCAAAGCTACAGGGAACCAGGCAGAGGGCCTTTTCGGTAGTGGCGCCCGCCCTGTGGAACGCCCTCCCTTCAGATGTCAAAGAGATAAACAACCACCTGACATTCAGAAGACATCTGAAGGCAGCCCTGTTTAAGGAAGCTTTTAATATGTGATATTTTAATGTATTTTTTATTTTTGTTGGAAGCCGCCCAGAGTGGCTGGGGAGACCCAGCCAGATGGGCGGGGTACAAATAATGAATTATTATTATTATTATTATTATTATTATTATTATTATTATTAGCTTTTAAAATATGATGGAAACGGGCCTTGTAAGAAAGGTCTATAAACATATGGACCGGAAAGCCAGCAGTTTTTCTATAGTGTTTCAAATGTTCTTCGCATACATTTTCAGTAAGCCTTAAAACAATCCTGTGAAATATTGTTACCCTCCATATTACCACTCGGTCGGCTAAATACATTTGGTGAGTTCCTGTGATGTTTGAACCAGCAGGGCTCACAGCAAGGGCCAGCTGAAGACATTTTGCTGCCTGTGGTAAAGGGCAAGGTGGTGCCGCCCTTCCCACATTGGACATACAGAAGATGAGTGGAATGGTAGTCGAGGCTTACAGCCAGGGCCGGCACGTCCATTTAGGCGAACTAGGCAATTGCCTAGGGCGCCAAAATGGAGGGGGCGCTGGCCAGCCTGCCCCCCGCCCCCTGCCGCCGCCCAGTGCCGCCCCAACCAGCAGTGGAGAAAGCAGGTTGGGGCGAAAACTGCGGCGGCGAGGGCACCAAAATGGAGGGGGCGCTCGCCAGCCTGCCGCCCGCCGCCGCCCGCCGCCGCCCCAACCAGCAGCGGAGCAAGCAAACCGCGGCGGCGGGGGGTGCCCGGCCGGCCGGGGGGGGCACTGCTCCGCAACGTGCGTCATACGCAATGTCACGTGGCCCGCCCCCTCGCCTAGGGTGCCAAAATTGCCAGCACTGGTCCTGCTTACAGCACAAAGTGACATGCCACCTCAGGGCAGGCAGCTAATTTAGGAAGAAGGCCACAGGCCACGTGCAGCTTTGTCCTCCAGCACAGGAGCATAGCCAAGGAGCTGCCACAGATGTCCACTGACAGATCCCACCTTCTGCCACCTGAGGCACTGTGCCGCCCTGCCTCATGGGACAACCGGCTCTGATCACAGCTCACACTCTTATCTGGCTCTTTCATACCAAACCCTCTCCTCCACAAAGAGAAATGCAAAAGGCACTTGGAGGGAGATACGACGCATGCACACAGAACTTTCTTTTTTTATTTTCCCCAAATGCTTATGAAAATTAGAAACTGAATTTCCAACTGGTTGTTGGTCAGAGGATAACAAGCAAAGCATCTTGCCACATGGATAAACAAAAGGGGAAAAAATAGAAATCAAAATGTTAAGCTAATTCTGCAGTGAGCAATAAATGTAATCCACAGGATAAACAGCACTGGCTTGACATTTTACTGAATTTGACTAAATTAAAACTCTGAGTAGTTTGAATAAAGTTCAAGATGTGGAACTAAAGTTCAGGACATGTAACAACAAACAAACAAAAATCCTTCTTTTATATAACAACCTCAATTGGAGTTTCACTAAAGGTTGGTTAGGATGATTCTTATACAACCCCTACTCTGTCAAGTTCATGGATCTGTTGGTCAAATTTGCCTTTGTTTGAAATTTGCTTTAAGAATTTGAATACAGGAATTGCAATAACCTCATCCATATTAGAGCTAAGAACATACAAGTTAAAGCAAATCAGCCAGATCTAATATTGCCTTAGAACAGACGTCCCATTTACTGAAGTAGGAGAAATCTCATTTGAAAAGTGCCCTAAAAATGTTTGTACAACTTAACATTTATGTAACATTTTCAAGTGTTCAAAGCATCTCACATGCATTAGCTCAATAATCCTATTTATTCCCAGGCTTAATTTAAAGTGCCAGGGCTGACCTTTAAAACCAGATTATTTGAAGGACCACCTGCACCCTTCCATACTTCAGGATCAGTCTCTGAAGTCCTTCTTACAGGTCTACTTTTTCGACCCATCAGACTAGTGGGTTTAGTAACAGAGCCTCTTCAGTAGTGGCCCCATATCTTTAGAACTCTCTCCCAAAATAAGAATTTGGCCTCATCCTTCTTAGTTTTGGACCAGACTTCTAAAGACTTGTTTCTTTCCATCTACATATTGTTAAATTGTTGTGAGCTGGATTTTAAGCTGTTCCAAACTGCTGGGTTTTTGAGTTCTTGCAAATGGGTTGTTTCAATAATACTTTTAAAACTGTTTTATGGTTTTAATTATTGTTTGTAAGCTGCCCAGGATGGGGTTTGCCTTGCAAGGTGGAATGTAAATAGTTTGCATAAAATAAATAAATGCAACTTTATAAGGTAGGCTACAACGGGAGCAGGTCTACACATTATGATTGCTGCATGAAACCATGGTGTTTCTTGTAGCAAATTGTGTACATCACACAAGCCATACACTGATCTTGTAACTATCGCGTGCCTACATCTCTGCAACCAGTTTCGACTAGGGTTCCCCAGTACACATATGCTGGTGTTTGAAAACCTACATATTTGATATCTACAGCAATCATAATCAGTTTGAAAATAATACTACATCAAACTATGGCTATGGGTGTGTAGGCTCAAAGAGAGATTGCAACTGCATTGCTCCTCTGGTTATGCAACACTGCTGTGAGACAAGCCATGTTCTGGCTTAGCATGTTGTCTGAAAATGGCTTGCAGTTGATCTCACACCAAACAAAACATGAGCTGTAACCATGTTTGACTTACTGTTACATGTGAACTGGGTCAATGTTTTCTATTATCAAAATATTGCTCTAGTTTGAATGTAGCAGGAAACCATGAATTAACAGTTACAGTTCTTTTATGCACCAGAGGAGAACAGTAGAAGCTCTCGCTTCTGATGAAAAACAAACCAGTTTTCCATTACATTGGAACCCAGAGAACACAGAAAACTGTGGTTTGTTTTAACTCTAGTGGGATCCACTGGCGGAGGAAGAGGAGTGCGGCGGGAGTGCATTGCCCCCGGCAGCGCGATCCTGGTGGGGTGCCATCACTGCTGCCCCCCACCCCCACTGGGTGCCACGTCCCCACAGGCGGTGCACCACGCCCCCAAGACATGCGCCACCCACACCCCCGCCTGCTCTCCACGTCCCCCGGTGCCTGACCATGAAGCTCCGCCACTGGTGGGAACAAGCCATGATCATATTGTTGAGAGGCAACAGGAAACTATGATTTGTTTAAAATGGGAAATGAACACTCCTGGTCTTCTCTACTCGCATCCAAAAGAGGAGACAGGAAGAGCAAATGAGACAGAGGTGCACCAGGGTTCAAACAGAGTTTCGTTGTTAGTTAGTCAGGGAATTGGAGGAGTCAGCAGCAGGGAAGGAGTCCCTAACATTAGACTTCCTTCTCTGACATCAGAGTTCTATCTGCAACAATATATCAACCTAGTCTGTCCTGTAGCTCCTGGGATGTCCTCTCAGGAACCACAGGATTGCACCATAAACAATAGCCATGGGAAAGGTGCCATGACAAGAAGATCAACATCCTCACTACGGCAGTGCCATTGTAATTTTCCTGCATATTCGAAGCCAAGATTGGTTACTGTCCATGAGCTTTGAATCTGTTTTCTGTCACCATGAAGGCTAGAACAATGTGGTTCTTATAAACACAGTAATTGCCATCATGGTGGATTTTAAGGACTGAGGAGCATACATCTATCTATATCTATATCGGATTATAAAAAAAATTAGAAAGGTAGACTCAATCATAGAAAAAATGACTTTCCCCAGTTCAGTTCATTTCCCCCCAGTTGAAACATAAACTGAGAAATCTATAGCACTAGTAAAATTCCCAGGACAGAAATCAAGGGCCTTCTATTACTGAGATCCTTCACAGTAATTTGGGGGGTGGATGAAATTTGCCCTCAAACTTTGTCCCAGATTGCATCTCTACAAAATTCATTGGGAGCCACAAAGAACAGAGGATGCTCCTGTCTAGACAACCTAGTCTCTTCAATTCATTGAGCCCCATCCTGAACTACATTCCTTGGTCACGGCAAAGTGTGACAAAGAGACAAGACTGAGGAAAACTGGCATCTTTAATCGGTGGGGGAGCAAAATAACAGCACAATCCCTCAGGAAGTATGGGGCACATTCATGTACTTCCATCCAACCACTGTCTTGATGCTTTCTGGCACTGGAAACGCATACTGCTTCGACGTTCACTTCTCTCACACATGTGCAAATTCGACAAAAATCTATCCCACATACCGTATGCTGCTCAAGCGTCATTCAGAAGCTGCTTTCTGTAACACTTGAGCATTGTTCTCTTCTTCACCCACATCTTTTTCTATTAGTTCTAGAATATGTAGGGGCTCATATAAATTCAATAACCAGAGAAGGGAGGAGGGGAGGGGGGAGTGAATCCAACAGCAAAATATCTTGCCAGATGGGGAAAATTAAAATGTTACCCTTGTTTCTTTGCCAGCGCAGATCCATTTTGACAGGCTGGAAATGATTTATGGGGGGGGGGGGTGTCCTGTATTTACGCTGGCAGAAACGCTATTAATTGCCACGCAATATTCAATATTTTTTGCATTGTTTTTGTGTGCGATTAGTTCCATGTCTTACATACGTATGCAGCCTAAACATGCTGCAACGTTTGCGCGCTGGTCATTGCATGAGAGAAATGAGCAGAGGATGCCTGGTGCATGTTACAAATTTCCTTCCAGCCATGCGTAGGAGATACAGGGGAAGGGCAACGTGGAAACTCGCAAGCAGCCTTGAAGGAAAAATAGATTGCCTTAGAACATATGAATAGGCAAGTGGTGCAGCATGTTGGAAATTAATAAAAATCATTAGAATTTTTTTACAGAAAGATTTATGCAGAAAGCCTGCCTCCTGCCTTTCTCTGCTCTCCCCACCCCCCGCGAAATGGTATCAACCATATATCCAACACTGGCAAATTAAAAATAGATATTTTTCTGTCCCTAATTGATTTTACATTACATTAGGCAGCCAGGGCTTCAACCTTCCATGACATAGTATCTAAATAAACATTTATTAAAATATTTTAATTAGAACAAGAGGGGAAAATATTGTTTCCAATTATATCTTCAGACCGGGGGTGGGGGAGGAATCAAAGCAATTAAGAATTAATATTAAAAGAAATATAATGGAACACTTTCTGTGTAATAACTACCCAGAGTGATTTATATGTTGGAAGAGGATTTTAATAATTGCTGTTTTCTTTCCTTAAAACGAATGTTTAGAGTCATGCAGTTGATACATCAAGTGGTGCCTGAAGACTTACAGTTAATTTTGAAAAGAAAAGGAAAAGACAGTGCAATTTCTTTTAAAAAAGAAAGATCAAATGAGCAAATAATTCCATCCACAGAAGATGCATGAAATCTACACGAATCTCTGTCTCTCCAGAGGAACAAATTACAGACAGAGATGACTTGCAAGGTCATCGGTCCCCTTCCTCTTCCAATGCTGGGCTGTTGCCAAGATTAAGCAGCTTGCAAAGCTGTTGATCTAGTTGCAACGCAGTCCAAAATGCCATTTATCCAAATGGCAGGAAAGACAGAAGTGGGGCACGAGGATATCTAGCCCCACTTCTGATGGGTGATGAACCATAAAACGACAAATCTGAAAAGCATTAAGAGGCCAGGAAATCTGACTCCTTGCCACAAGGCTAGACCACACATACACACACACACAAGCACTTCCTGCAGGAAAGGCCACTGTCTGTCAATAGAAAAAAAGCAGTGCAGGGAGGGAGGCCCACAGCAGGGGGAGCCAGAGCTAATGATAGGCAGAGTCAACTCATTCTCACTCTGTCCCCACCTTCCTCCCTGTTGAGTTCAATAAGGGTACTCCTGAGACCAAGGAGAAGGATGTCAACAGGCACTGCCATTTGGAAGAAGGAAGGCAGGCAGGTGTGGACTGCCAAAGAGGGGCATTTACCCTCAGGGAGCCTTCTCCACAGGTAAAGTGCCCATAGAGCATAGAGTCCTAGATGGCTCAATCAAGGCAGTCAAGTCACACCCTGCAAGAAAAGGTAACAAAACAATCCACGGTTATCTTGAGAGAGAGGTTGTGCAGTATTGTCACCGCCAAACTAAAAATTATCTGAAATTTGCTATTAGACATTTTGGGATATGTCATTCACAACTACTGAGCTCCAGGAAGACAATATTGTGTAGATAAGGACTCGTCTTCTCTATAACTATATAACTTCTTAAGAGAAGGCTTTTCCAGTAATTCTACCCAGGCTGTGTTATGCCCTCCCAAGAGGGACTTACCTGTTATCCAGGTAGTGGTCTTTTTGATACTAGGTGAAGAACTTTTTATTTCCCCAGACTTTCCTACCTTAATTTTTATTTTTATTGGTGTGCCTTAGACCTTTTGGACTAATGCTATTTGCTGCTGGTGGTTATATAAGTACCCAATCCTTAAAGTGAAAAGGCAAGAGGTTATTTGTGGTTCTTCAACAGTTTCACTTTCAGCTTCAAATGGGCGTTCTGAAAATAATAACCAGTTGCCTTTTACCATATACCAAGTTAGGCCACTGGTCTAAGGTATCTCAGTATTGTCTATACCACAAGGGGGAAAACTTCACAGTCACTGACCCGTCTCTACAACTATGAAAATTGCAATGTGGGGAGGAGGAAGTTGAGGGGGGGGCATTTCTATTCAGTCCTGCAATAGATATCTAGCTTACTGGGAAGCAAGATGAGAGATAGGAGAGGTTCAGTAGTAAGGATATTAATTTACTTACAGGTACTATCATCAGAGTCAAAACAGCTAAAGGAAAATTCACTCTCCTATCAGCAGCGAATCATCCTGTCTTTCCTCAGCAAAGCAGAATTTAACAAGCATTAAATGTGATACATTTGTTAAAATTAATAATTATTTAAGTCTGGAATGGTTACAGTGGGATAAGCTACAGTGAAGTTAAGTACCTATAAAATTTGTATTGTAGAATCTAGCTTATTCATATGCTGGGATTTTAATGCTCTGTGTATTTTTAAAGACATTTTGAAAAACATCTTCCCTTCTGTTAATAAGATTTGTATTCTTCTATGTTATATCAGCTTTACATGACAGGTAGTATAGTGTTGGACTCAAGTGACTGATCTTTCATGGGCCCGTTGAATGATCTTTTATGTTTTATTTCAGCAGCTGATCATTTTTGGCTCCATTAAGAATCTAATAATTGCCTGTAAGATCAAACCAAAGGTCTTACTAGTCCAGAGTTCAAAAGGTGTGTTGGCCTAGAACAACGTAAAGTCTCAGTCCAAACACAATTCATATACATTTTTTATTTTTTTATTTTTTTTGCCATCCTGGGATCAGGTCTTTACTCTTTATTCTACCATGTTTTATGACCAATCTTTTGTTGCAGAAGACAGAAGAGGCAGGAGATCTCCCCCCAGAGAAGTCCACCTGGCACCAACCTTGTCATCATTTTGGAACAAGGTAAATATGTTTTGATTTCCTGGACATTTGGGCAGCAGCAGTTATATGATACTGTACAGTTAGATCTGTTTTTAATAATGCCATTTTTATTGTATTTTTTTTTTTACTGTGGATATAAACTGCTTGGGGGTAAGGTAAGGTAATGTTTATTACGGCTTGGGGGGTTTATTTATAACTGCTTGGGGGGTTTATTTATTCTTTTAGTGGAAAGTGATGTATAGCCTGAATAACCCTTGCCTTCCATGAACTTCCTTGATGTATCTTGGGATCCAAGCCATTAGCTGCTTTCTTGACATCACAACAGATTGCAATAAGCAAACAGTCAGAAATTATAAACCGGTTCAGAGATAATATTCTATTTGCAGGATGTGGGCATTCTTGATGCAGCTCAGGGTAGGAATTTGGGTCGAGGCTTCTGCTCAGCTGAATGAGCAGGTGGGCCGCCAAACACAGCAAAGCTGGCTTAGCACATTTTGAACTAATGCACATTACCCTAAGTCCAGAATTTAAGATTACTTGACCACTGATGCAGCTTCAGCCCTGCTCCGACCGAAGTCAATGCAAGTTTTGCTACTTCTGGAAAGCCATGTCTTCGTCATTAACTACACAATCCTATACATGCTCCTCCAGAAGTCCCACTATGCTCAATGGGACTTACTAAGGTAAATACGTATAGCAGGGATAGCCAACAAGGTGCCCCCCAAATGCTGTTGGATGATAACACCCATCATCCCTAATTGTTAGCCCTGCCGGCTGGGGCTGATGGGAGATTCTGAGCGCATCTTATTGGCTGCCCCTTGCATGTAGAACTGCAACCTAAAGCTCTTTTGGGGACTATAGTCTTCGAAACCCATTTCCCTGTGTTAGGGCTGATGGACTGAAAAACACCTTCTTGTACTGAAACTTGCATTAGGACGCTGTTTATGGATGCTTACTTAGGAAGCAATTACACTGCTTGAGATGTGATGTGGCAGCTGAGATTATGGAGCTTTCTCTTTAAAAAAAAAAACAGAGAAAAAAGTATGCAGTTAAAGCCCATACTGGAGAATTTCCAAGGAAGAAAAAGCCCTACATGTTTTCAAGCTCATTATTTTCTTATTTGCCACGTTGCTTATGTGTATCACTGTCCGAGCCGAAAGGTTTGTGAACTCCCGTCTAAGTGGCGCCTGTTCAACCAAATTACCCATCTTCTATCAACAGCCAGGCGAAGGCAAAGTAGGTTCAGAAATAATGAATACACATTTGTGCAACGGCAATCTCTCGCCAGCTTTGGGCTTCTCACCACGGCACCATTTCCCCATGAGTGACGACAAGATTGCACTGTCATTATAATAGGTAATCATTAGATTTATCTTTGATATCATTTGCAGCACCTTGCTAGGGATTGGGTGTGCATTTATGTAGCCTCATTACTGCCAGGAGTCCTCTTTAAGTGAGATGATAAGTAAATAAAAGGAGAAATTATACAACAGGAAGAGCCTGGGATATGTTGTTTTACTGTACGTCTGCGAACTCCCTTCAGCATAGCTAATCTGCACCGCAGTTACCATTATTTCTACCTCACTGAGCACTTCCTAATTGCTGTGTTATTGCTTGTGAAGAAAATATATTATTAAAGTCCACAACTTACGACTTGTTGCACATCTACACAGGGGAAGGAGGGGGGGAGAGAGAAACCTCTTTTCATTTCATCAGAGCTTAATAGGTTTTGAATGGGGTGATGATCATCCGAGGTTGTTTTCCTCTTGAAGATCTGTTCATTACCGTTTCATAATGTCACTGTCTCCTTCTTGCAGTCAAGATGCATTCATAATTTATTCAAAGACCTGGAGATATTATTAAACCAAATCTATTTTATTCTCTATGAATCAGCTCAGGACTACTTCGGTGGCTGGTTGTAATGAACAACAAATTATAAACCCAAAGGAATCCATAACTCCCTTTTTAGCTGTTAATGTTTTATGCCTGTGTTTGGTCGCTGGCCAGATAATGATCCACAAAGCACTGCAAATGTATATTAATATTATCTTTACAGCAGCAATAATACTCAGCAGAGGGGAACGTTCCAATGGGCTTCCTTTTCTTTCTTTCTTTTGGCACTAGTTAAAATTTCTGCTGCTGGGGGGTGGGGAGTCGAGGCTTAGTTTGGAGAGGTCTGTCTGCTCCAGACTTTGGATGACCTCAAAATATTCAGTTCTGTGATGTGTAATAAGGACAGCCATTATATCTCAGAAAGAGAGAGAAAGACCCAAGCGTTGGCTTGCTATTTCTGAATTTATTCAAATGTGAAAGGCAAGTAGTGAAGATCATAAAGACTGTGTGAAAATAGAAGGTCCTTCTAGCCTTTTCTGCTCACAGCAGGAGCGACACTTTATCTTAGAAAGCAGAATCCAAAGAATCCTAGGAAAGGAGAAAACGGGAAAATTGAAAACCACATTCTCATGCGAGTACTTTGTCGGGGACGGCATAAAAGGCATGGTGGACAAAGCCCATGGGTGAAATCACCAATTCCCACCACTGCAATAAGAAAACCGTACTCTATTAGATGCAAATCTACGTTGAACAAGGGACTTGTGTTGCCGTGATTCTGTGGGAAGACAATAAAAGGTGCAGAGTTTAATACTGGACAGGAAAATGTCGACTTCCTGAGATCCATAGTTCCTCTCTGTGTGTGTCTCTGTCTCTGTAAAACATGAAGCGAAAAAGTTTCCAGATCATAGGACTACAAAGATTTTAAAAAGAAATATTTGAGAGAAGTTGCCTACTGCTTCATTAAAGACACCTCTAACCAGTTTACATAAAATATAAAATATACATTAAAATTAACAGCCCTGTGAAATCTTAGAAGTGTGGCTGATGTCCAGTGGTCAGGAGCTGGCCTGAAGGACTCCCTCCATACCTCTTTGTCCCAAATATGTCAAACAAGTGGGGGATAAAGATTGGATCATTGCTGACTTCTCTGGAAGTAAGTCTCAATGAACACAGTGGAGCTTCCTTCTAAGAAAGCATGCCTACTCCAGTATCCCTGCCAAGAAAACTCTATGGACAAAAACAACAGGCCTGCTAGTGTACTGTCAGGCTATTACTTATTGGTATGTTTTAAATATCATACAAACAAAATCTGTTCCATCCATTTCAAAATGATTTAACGGAATATGAACTATTGTAATAATGTCTAAGTTAACAGGTTACAAAAGAGAAGTTGATGATCAGTCAAATGCATTTTTAGAGAAATTGACTTTATTTGGCATGTCAATTTCAAGGTAACATAAACCTTACATTTGTTTTATTGTAATTATATATGTGTAGTATATACTTCTAACGACAAATTGTAAGTATATATTAATTATAGGGATTTAAGAAAGCACTGGTTTCTGTTCCACCCCATATATAATATAAGCAGTGCTGTTTCCATTCCACTGCAGTTTGGCTTCCAACAAAAGCTACTTTATTTATCTCATTGTCTGCAATGCTGAAATGCTATGAAATCATTTACATTATTAATTGTGCGGTGCAAACCTGGGAGGAAGTCTTTAATTATGTATCATTACGTATCACTGGTGAACTGAAAACAACAACAACTGTGAATACGAACCAAATTAGCCACATTGATTTCCGTTCCAGACCTGGGGTGAATATGCAAACACCAACCACTTCTGGGCTGCCATCCTTTGTACACTTACCTGGGAGTAAGCTTCACTGAACATTGAAAGCTTTACTTTCAAGTGTGTCCAGGATGGAGCAATGCAAGACACTTTGCAAATCTGTTTGCCATTACCCTCCTACTGAGAAAGTCACTTTTTATACATCTTTGAGTAAAGGATTCCCTGCATTTCTGCTGGATTTCCTGAATTCCACCTCCCTCCAATGACCTCTGCCTGGACTTATGCTGCAGAAAAGAGCAATCTATATTCCCAGGAGACTGCCAGGTGTACTTTTTCCTGCTAGATCAATATTTTCTCCAGCCATATTTTTCCCGATAAACTACAATGGAGAAAGGATATTTGACTGAGGAGGTGTTACCTGGGGACATTCTAAGCAGGTGCTGGCAGCCCTTTTCATTCCAGCTTCCAGAGGGACCACCAGTAATGTTGAGATATGCTGAATTTTCAGAAGTAATTTGATAACCAGTTTCAGATGTGGGGAAATCCAAAATAAAACAAATTGTATGAGGAATCTTGGCAGCTATGGTTGGCATTCACACAAGCACGCCCTTTTCCTGGAAGCCTGTGGTGAATTTAATAGTTCTGTGATAAGAAGAAGAAAAAGTCAGCAGGTCTATAATTTAATTTTATTTATGACATTTATATTCTGCTTTTCCTCCAAGGTGCTCAAAGCAACATGCTCTGGTTATCTCCTGCTTGGACTACTGCAATGCGTTCTACATGGGGCTACTTTTGAAGGTGACCCAGAAACTGCAACTAATCCAGAATGTGGCAGCTAGACTGGTGACTGGGAGTGGCTGCCAAGACCATATAACACCGGTCCTGAAAGTTCCATGACTATTGTGTTAAAACTATTCTAAAACAATTCCTAGATGTCTTGAGAAATGAGTCTTATATATGATGACAACCACTAGTGTGTGTTAGGGTAATTATGGAAAACAATTTGATAACCCAATGATTATAGAGTGGGAAAACGAAACCCAGACTGTGTCGTTGTGGCAAAATTCACTAGTTATATAAGAGAAAAAGGCAGAAAGCAACAATATAATTATTTCTTTCAAAAAACGACACAGTATTAATTATTGGAGCAATAAGACTCACACAACAGATAATGCATTTAAAAAAACTTTCCACATTTGAAATATGCATATAATGGATTCCTATTTAATTTTGAATGTGTATTATATGTTTTGGATATATTAGTATTATTAAGATAGAAAAATATTTGCCAAGACCCTTCTCTAGGGTACTTCCACCTTTGATATAAAGGAGAGAAAGTGTCGTAGACATAGAGAGATGATGGTGCTATTGACAACAACACTAATATTGGATGAAAATGCAGTTACCAGCCAAGCTCTCTTTAGCGAGTCCTTTTCCAGAGCTTATACCATTTTATAACCAAATAGAACATTGTGCAACTGGATTTGAAAAGGGAGCTTTGTGCAGTTATCGCATCAAGATGAAAAATGAAATTGAAACATGCCCTAACAGATTATGCAGCAAGGTGCCAAGTTCAAGCATACCTGAGAGCTCTGATTACATTATGCTTACAAGATGTTGAAATCACCTAAACACATTCAAGCGGCAAACAGGTCACCAGGCCTCATTCTTTACATGTTCTAGATTTGGGTGTTTTTAAAAAAGAAAAAGAAAACCTTCCTGCCATTCATCGGCAATCAGATATTTTTGGCATCCATCCCACCAAATCCTTCTCTCAATTACAGCTCTGTAATCCACCCATTGAAGTGCCTCTGATTCTTTTGATGCCCCTTCCCCAGTTAAGATTTTAACATGGGAAATATAACCACACTTACCGGTAGTTTTTTGATCAGCTCTTTTCCACATAAAGGCAGCCAGAGCCCTTTCAAAATGATCATATGTCCCCAGGTGAAAACCAGGAAGTGGTGGTGGGTTTTTTAGAAAGAAAGAAAGAAAGAAAGAAAGAAAGAAAGAAAGAAAGAAAGAAAGAAAGAAAGAAAGAAAGAAAGAAAGACAAAGGACAGCAAAACAAACATCACTGTGAGCAGCAACAAAGCACAGGTAAACTGTGCACTTAAGTGATTAAGCATTTAAGCAATTAAAGCTGTCGAACAATTAAACTGTTAAACAAATACAAGTAAAATAATTATAATTAGAAGGTGGGAAATATTTAAATAGCCTTATTAAATGTATATATTCTATTTGTGACTCAAGGAAGACTTTTGTTGACTATTCTCATAAGACAGAAAGGAGTTGTAATGAGTCACTATCTGCTTGGCATTCCAAAATTTCTCCAAAATTGCCCATTCCTGTTTGAATCTATTCTTCCCCAACCCACCCCCCACCCCCTGTTGGACCCATGAAATCCTGGTAATCTTGATTAAAGTTGCCAGTTCCCATAGTTTAATGCATAGTGGGATATGACTTTCCTCTACCATGAGCTGCCCATTGGCTTTACTCAAAAGCTCGGATCGGCATGGATTTCTATAAAGAAATATTGAGCATATGAGTGGAGCGGAGATTTATATAACTATCTCCTGTAGTGGAGCAAACTTCAAAGGACAATGGTTTCTTTCATAAAGTGGCTTCTTTCCTTGTCCTCTTCCAGATTGGCCCAGTAGGAGACAATCAACCCTCCTCCTTACGTTTTGAATGCAGCAATCAATTGAAGAACCAGCACTAAGGAAATAAATAACATTTAATCTGACTTGAGGCTACTGCCAAAGCATGCTATTCTAACTACCCCAATGGAAATAATTAGGGCTTGGGGTTTTCTGAGTGGTAAAAGCAAATGGGTTCTCTTAAGTGCAATTAAAGCTATACCACATACTGAACCCATTGCTGCTGATAGATCTGTTTTGATTGTCTTGCTCTATACACAGACTGCTAAGAAAATATTACTGGTGATTATCATGCCATACTAATATAGAATAGGTAATGTCAAAAGAATTCAGGAGCTCCCTTGATCTTTGAAGAGAACCTTAGGCTGGCAGAAATTCTTTCTCCCAAGTAAAGCCTATGCTACATGTGCTGCTACAATGCATCAAAATGAGCTACATTAAAGGATACCTAGTGTAATGTGTGTGTGTGTGTGTGTGTGTGTGTGTGTGTGTGTGTGTGTGTGTGTATCCCTCACCCCATTAAACAAGGAACAAATTTTCACTTTCATGGCATGCAAATACTCTTTTTAAAAACAAAAAAACAAATCACATCATAGCTCTTTCCACTTTAGCCGGAAAATAAGTCCTTAAAACAACCCTCTGGTATTAATTGTTGTTGATGGGAAGATCAAAGAGGAGCCTTAAGTGTGAAGAAGGCTTTTGTTTGATGGTGCTTTTGGGCTCAGCAGGAAGAGGCTTTCCTTCCCTGCCTTTGTTTTTTGTATGTTTTGAATGCAGACTATAAACCACGCCGTTATTCTCATCGGAGGCAAGTATGGAAAAACAGCACCCATTGCTTCCTGGTCCTCAGCACCCTGCACAGCGACGGAGGAGGAGAGTGACTCCGGTTTAGCCAGATAATTGCCGATGAGCACTTCCTTTGAGATGATCCCCAATCAGGCAATAGATCTGGTCACATTGTGTGCTCCCTTCATATCTGTGCCAGCCGAGTTCATTTTCTCTTCGTTATTGCTGCCCTCCTCTTCTCCCCGTTCGCACCTCCCTTTGGAAAGTGAGAATAATTAAAATGTTCATATGCAATCTGGCAATGGGCACTTGAGCTTGATTTAATTATGCTTTGCTTTGGTTCTGAACCAAAAACAATAGCCCATCAAGGAGGCTGATAGAGCCTCATCTGCATCAGGCTTCCCGGTTCAGTTCTCAAGGATACTAGCGAGAAGCCATTGTGTAAATGGCTGCTACGAAGCACCGCAGTGGGGGAAATGCTGAAAAGGAGGTTACTTTCAAAGTGACATCAACTAGGTAGTAAACCAGGATGCTAGTTAAGTATCACAATGGAACTAAAGAAAGGGTGAGAGTATGCTTTGAACATCACCGGATTACATGCACAACTGCAGGGCTATGCAAAGACGTACAGCATCAAAACGAAAGGGTAGAATACTGTACATAAATATGTAGCAGACAATCCGAAGATCAATTCTTCTGGGTTTAAAAATGACAAACTTCTAAAATATATTGCTTTAATTTTCGCTCTGAAAATCTGACCCAACATCTCAACTGGGGTCATTGCTGAGAGTTAGTGTTGGTGCTGACCTTTAAAGCCCTAAGTGGCCTCGGCCCAGTATACCTGAAGGAGCGTCTCCACCCCCATCGTTCAGCCCAGACACTGAGGTCCAGCATCGAGGGCCTTCTGGCAGTTCCCTCACTGAGAGAAGTGAAATTACAGGGAACCAGGCAGAGGGCCTTTTCGGTAGTGGCACCCGCCCTGTGGAATGCCCTCCCATCAGATGTCAGGGAAATAAACAACTATCTGACTTTTTGAGAACATCTGAAGGCAGCCCTGTTTAGGGAAGTTTTTAATGTTCAAAGTTTTATCGCTTTTTTATTAATATTCTGTTGGGAGTCACCCAGAGTGGCAGGGGAAACCCAATCAGATGGGTGGGGTATAAATAAATTAGTAGCAGTAGTAGTAGTGTTGTGTAGTACCTACAGTGTCAGGCTCCGGGAAGCCACTGCAGAAATGGCCGGTTCTTGTGTTGCCATCCTCCGGACTTCTCATGGAAGAGACACGTGAAGAAGGGCCTATGAAAAGTTTCACTGCACACTCCTGGGATCTTCTTAATTATGGATCTTCTCCATTTTGTGCTCACTTGGCTCAGCGCCCTGTGCAGAGGAGTCACCAGCACCTTAAATCTGGCACTGTCCTTGGAATTATGTCTAGGTCACATTTCTCACTTCATACCTCGGATATTTCTTTTTTTTACCATTGTTCAGCCAAATATCCACTGATCAGACACCTTGAGCATTTTTTACTGGTTAGAATGTGTCCTTCAACTCTGACGGTGCCTCTTATCTGTACGGAGGTTAGAGCAGGGTATAGAAACTACCGTACCAATGTGGGATTTACGTTTGTAGCTCTGCCCTCTTTTGCCTCTGGCAATGCCAACCTCTGGCATGTGGCCCTTGGAAGGTTACCCAGAATGCAATGCAGCCGTCAAGCTGAAAAGGGATTCCATGGCATTGGCCATGGGGCAAAGTGGTTACTTGGTAATCGCAGACATAAACTCACCACTGGATCAACCCACCTTGGAGGAATGCCACTCAGTGCAAAGTCAGCTCTTGGAAAGCAGACTTTGAGTGGGATGTTTTTACTCTCTGAAACTATCATTTTGCCCTTGATTTAACAGCCTCCTTTAGCAGTAAACAGCAGAACGGCACCTAAATCCTACTTTAATTGTTCATTCAAACCTGTGTTTCTACTCGACTTTCAACAACTTCACTCCATGAACTCGCCGCACCCAACGCACGAACACACACACACACATACACACAATGTTCTCCTTTATACATATTTTATAAATTTGTTTCAAGTCGCATCTTAAAAAGGTATTTAACTTTTTCGCTGGGATCCTGATTTTAGTTAATAGTGGTAAGGGGAAGACAGGGGGGAGTCGCCGTCCTTGATCTGGAGCTGTTCAGTAAGGAAAAGCCAAGGCTGGAGGCACATGAAAACATGTCAATCAGATGTAATTGCTCTCAAAGAGGAAACCATATCGGGCTGGGAGAAAGAGAACTGATCGTGAACACTTGGATTCACTGCCGCACCTAATCTACTAATGAGCTCAGCCTGTTATTTTCAGACTCGCTCTTCAAAGGCTTTAACACAAGAAACATGACAGCAAAGGACAACATAACAAAGACAGATCTAAATATTATCTGTACACAGATGTAGTTTTACACATGTGAAAATATACTGGGAGTGTCAACAGTTTGCCATTATAAGTTGATTAAAGGGATAATTAGTTTGGGTGGTCGGCCGCAAATGCCAGCAGGGGAGCTGCACTTTTGAAAGTGCCACAGAAGAAGCCATTTCAGCAGATGTCAGTGATATTCCCTCTGTCGCACAAACTATTTAAGGTGCAGGAACTATGCCCCCTTGTTTTGCTGGGCACTCTTTTCATTGATTTAAACGGCCAGTGCTGCAGAGCCTCAAGACCTCAATAATGGGACTCTTCCATATTTCAAAACAAACCTATTTAAATGGATAAAATAACTATTCTAGATCTGGTTGAAGCCTCACGTTTGGTTCCACTTGCAGCTGTTTTTGTTGTTGTTGTTTTGCAAGAGGGACCTGTTCATCAGGGGTGCCAACTTGAATAAAATATTGGGGGTAAGCCATACCCCACATAATCGATCGTAAGACATGGCACACACATATACCATTTGAATCGCAATGTCCATCAATGCCTGGCCCCCCTCAAATATTTTATTGGGGGGGCTAAGGGACCTCAACCCCTAGGAGTTGGCTCCTATGCTGTTCGCATAGACCAGGGTTTCCCAAACTTTGGTCTCCAGCTGTTTTTGAACTACAATTCCCATCATCTCTGACCACTGCTCCTGCTAGCTAGGGATGATGGGAGTTGGAGACCCAAGTTTGGGAAAGCATGACATAGACCAAGGGTGGCTGATGTGCTCCAGGAGGGGAGAGGGCTGTTATGCTCAGATCCTGCTTGCGGGCACCACATGGGTTGGCTACTGTGAGAATAGGATGCTGGACAAGATGGACCATTGGCCTGATCCAGGAGGGCTCTTCTTATATTGCTGGACTCCAATCCCCATTAGCCCCAGCTAGTATGGTCAATAGTCAGGGTGTGATGGGATTTGTAGTCCAGCAACACATGAAGGGCCTGAGAAGAGAAGGAGGAGGAGGAGGAGGAGGAGGAGGAGGAGGAGGAGGAGGAGGTGGAGGTGTTTGGATTTGATATCCCGCTTTATCACTACCCTAAGGAGTCTCAAAGCGGCTCACAATCTCCTTTCCCTCCCTCCCCCACAACAAACACTATGTGAGGTGAGAGACTTCAAAGAAGTGTGACTAGCCCAAAGTCACCCAGCAACTGCATGTGGAGGAGCGGAGATGCGAACCCGGTTCACCAGATTACGAGTCTACCACTCTTAACCACTACACCACACTGGCTCTCATAGGCACCATAGCAAGTGAGCTGGAAGCTGACAGTTCTTAGCCACGAAAATGGCCACATTATGCAATACATCCTAGGAATTCCTGTGCGAACTTGCTGTGGTTAAGATAAAGGCAGGGGGGAGGGAGCCCTTTTATATCTTTAACAGTTCAGTGGAAGAGATATTTTTTTATTGGGCAATGGAAACCTTGATGATGATGATATTTTTGTATTCTGCCCATCCTACTGAGTTGCCCCAGCCACTTTGTGAACAGAATATAAAAAAGCGCAACAGAACATCACACATTAGAAGCTTCCCAATACAGGGTTGCCATTAGATGTCTATTGAAGGTTGAACAATAGGGGCACAGTTATCCCATTCAGGACCAGGGGGTTCCCCATACCTGCTATCACCCCTAAGGACCAGGGAAGAAGGGTGGAAGAAACTGGCAATTTGCTGGGGTGGGGTGCAAGTAAGGTACAAGTGGAATGTGAAAGGATTACAGGAGATGGATGAAAATACTATGAGCAGCATGTCAGTTCAAGAAGGGAAAGGCCTTTTCCACTTAGAGCCTCTGAATTGGCAAATTCTGCCTAAAATGTGGAGGTTGACTCACAATACCTCCAGACCAAATGTCTCCACTTAGCTTGAGGAAAGCCGAGCTATGGAGTTCCTTGTCACGAGGAAAACACTGTGGCAAAGAATTTAGCCATTTCCGAAAATGGATTGGATATCACTAGAAAATGGCATCGGCAATTGCCCTGCTGCCATTTTGTGACTGGTTGGTCTCAACAATTTTCAGCTACCTTAAGTAGGCTCTGGGGGGTAGAAAGTTTGAAAACCCCTGGTATAGTGCAACCGAGCTACAAGGGTGTCACAAAACAAACCACGACACCTGCTGAGCTTCTCTCAGTGATGAAACCTTTAAAGGCTTCTTTCAAGAAAGGAATTGGCAGGCCCATTCATAATAGATCCCTGTGCTTTCAATTTGTTATGGCTTGGTTTGACTCTTGTCTTTTAATATCACCCCCCTCCACCCTGTCAATTATTTATTATGCATTTTAAAATGCAATCAGAACCTTTGAGCACCGGCTGCATCCATAAATCTAAAATTAAAGTCAGACCACTGTAGGATTTTGTAGAGTCACCAACTGAAAGGCAGGAGTACAGGGGAAACTGCATTTTTAAAATGTCTAGCACCAGTTCTGCCTTCCTTGGCATTTGAGCATCCTAATCATTGCCTAACAATGAAACCATGTGCATGCCTACTCAGAAGTAAGTCTCCTTGAGTTCAAGGGGTCTTAGTGCCAGTCTCAAAGTATTATATAATGAGGCAGTTAATCAATATCCAGGGGTTTAGGTGGCAAATACCTTGTCAATCAAATATAATGTGCATTATTCTATTCTATTCTATTCTATTCTATTCTATTCTATTCTATTCTATTCTATTCTATTCTATTCTTTCCTTCTTTAAGAAATTTCTTAGCTGGTCTTCACCATAAGGTCCCTGGGTGGGTTTTATATAATCATATAAATCATATAACCATATATAATCATATAAATCATATAACCAACAGAGCCTAGGACTTGCTGATCAGAAGGTCAGCGGTTCGAATCCCTGCAACAGGGTGAGCTCCTGTTGCTCGGTCCCAGCTCCTGCCCACCTAGCAGTTTGAAAGCACATCAAAGTGCAAGTAGATAAATGGGAACCGCTCTGGCGGGAAAGTAAACGGCATTTCCGTGCACTGCTCTGGTTCGCCAGAAGCGGCTTTGTCATGCTGGCCACATGACCAATAAAGCAAGATGAGCGCCGCAACCCCAGAGTCGGACATGACTGGACCTAATGGTCAGGGGTCCCTTTACCTTTTATGGTTATACAGTGGTACCTCGGGTTACGAACTTAATCCATTCCGGAAGTCCGTTCTTAACCCGAAGCATTCTTAACCTGAGGCGCGCATTCCCTATATAGCCCTACCACAGCCCCGGAAGCAGATTGCATTCGTATTCTGGGGCAAAGTTCGCAACCAGGGACACCTACTTCTGGGTTTGTGGAGTTCGTAACCCGAAGTGTTCGTAAGCAGAACTGTTCATAACCCGAGGTACCACTGTATAACATTGAAACCCAATAAAACAAACCAAAGGGTTTACATCAAACAACAGAGGTGGTCTACCCGATCCACCCAAAATCTTAAGAGGTAGTCAAAGGCCATGATTAAGAGATGTGTCTTCAACAAATGACAAAAACTATATAATGAGGATGCTTGACTCACCTCTATGGGTAGGGAGTTGTACATTTTGGAAGCTACCAGAGAATGCTCTCTCTTGCCAGACCACTAGCCCCAATGTTTCCAAGGGTGGCAGAACTATCAATAGGGCACCCTCTGCCAGGGCCACTGAGCAAAGACGGACCAGCTAAAAATCTTTACGCGTCGTGAAAAATAAATGTATGATCTCATTTTTATGTTAATAATAAATAAAATTATATCCATTCCCGTGGAAAATATTCAGATCCTCACGACTAATATCAGTAATATAAGCACCCACACAATCGGTGTTGGACTAACCCTACACTTTACATTTGTATGTGCAACACAACATAAGATGTATCACACAACAATTTTGTTATATTTTGTTATATTCACATAGTGTTCATATGAAAACATACAAGGGTGACTGTGCATAATAGGATTAGACTGCACTGTCATACTGTTCAAGTACAGAAGTGAATGTTCACATAGAGTTGGAAATTCTCAGAAATACTCGGTTCGCGGCACAATTTCGCAAACCGTTTTTCAGAAATGCGAGTGCATTTAACAGGAAATATATATTTTGTTATGAATTGCATAAAACATACGCAAGGTAGCCAGGCCTCTACTCCTCTTTTGGACTGCCACCTTGTTGGCCCTGCCCTCTGCCAATCTTAATGCCTGAGAGGGTCTATAGGGAAGGTTACTTCACATGAGAATTAGACATGTCGTGCTTGTTCGACTCTGTCATAATCAAGCACAGAGATTTAAGAGAAAAACTAGAAAGGACCATTCCATGCCTTCCCTAACACTGCGTTTACCCAGCACATCTAAAGCACATTCTTTCCCTCAAAGAATTCTGGGCACTGTAGTTTACCCTTCACAAAGTTAGAATTCCCAGCAAGCCTTTACAAACTACAGTGCCCACAATTCTTTGAGGAAATGTGCTTCCACCGTGCTTTAAAGTTATAGTGGGGAGGAGGCTTGTGACAGCCACAAAACTTTCCTCCACACCTTTGTCATGTTACCTGACAGCTTAATATCTGGAAGCAGATTAATTATATTATATTCCGCGCCCCTTTTGCCATTTTAGAAATGTGGCGTTTTACATCACAAACAAAGAGTAAGGGGAAATAGCCAACAAAGCCTCTATTAATTTGGTTGTTGTGCGAGGGAGCTTCTATTTTGCGATACGTTTAAACGAGGCATCTACTGCTTGGGGAATCTGCACTGATTGAGTTCCAGTTCATTACTTTGAGGGCCGTGGTGCTATTGTCAAGGCCTCGGAACCAGCAAGATGCCCTAACCCCCCGGTTAGAAAGACTACAATAGCACAAAGGCAATTATACGGCAAGAGAAATGTTGTCCACTAATCAGCTAGCAATCAATTCCTAAGAAGGGGAGATAACCCTATCCCTACCCAAGCTTCTCAGTATTAATAGTGCCATCATGTAATTACTTAAGGCACGGGCAGGTGCATGAAAGGACAGACTCTATAGAACTCTCCATCTAAGATTAATGAGTTCTGTCAATTTGCCCAGCAGACATCTGATTCTTCTGCTTTATGTAGCTACTAGTTTTACACATGCCTCAAGGTGCTTTTCCGGGGGGGGGGGGCATTCACGTAAAGACACTCAGCTTCCTTATATTTGTGGGGGGGTGAACCTCCTAAATCCTAATTTTATTACTATGAACAATATATTGAAAGATGTGGAAGGAAAGGGCAAAATAAATCCTCTGATTTTATTTTATTGTCACAATCGTGATTCCTAATGCTTGTTGCTTTGGCGATGCTTTAGAGCAGGGGTCAGCAAACTTTTTCAGTCATGGGCCACCATCTCTCAGACCATGTGGTGGGCTGGACTATATATTTTTTAAAAAAGAACGAATTCCTATGCCCCACAAATAACCCAGAGATGAATTTTAAATAAAATGACACATTCTACTCATGTAAAAACACCAGGCAGGCCCCACAAATAACCCAGAGATGCATTTTAAATAAAATGACACATTCTACTCATGTAAAAACATGCTGATTCCCAGACCGTCCGCTGGCCGGATTGAGAAGGCGATTGGGCCACATCCGGTCCATGGGCCTTAGGTTGCCTACCCTTCCTTTAGAGCAGTGTTTCTCAACCAGTGTGCCTCCAGATGTTTTGGGACTACAACTCCCATCATCCCTCGCTAGCAATACCAGTGGTCAGGGATGATGGGAATTGTAGTCCCAAAACATCTGGAGGCACACTGGTTGAGAAACACTGCTTTAGAGGACAATTACAGTAGTGACATACCTGCTTGTGGGACCACACCAGAAAAATCCATCTGCTCCAAATTTCACACTTAATTTCAAAAGGCTTATTTCCATCAAGCTGGGACACTTTCCCCCATTCCGCCCTATAGGGGCAAATTGCTTATTGCCACCACCATCACTCCCAAAAAATTTAAAATATACTTACAGGCCTTAATTCAAATATCCTCATTCAAAAGGCAGTGGGCTGCTGTATTTCAAGATCTACCACGTCTTTCCACACTGATACACCTGATGGTGACAGTGACAAGATACCCCTTTTGTAGAAATGAGATGAGCGGATTAATTCGTTCTCCCCTCAAGCCTCTCCCCCCACCAAGCAGTCAGTTCCATTAGAGTATTGATCATTTGTTTGACATGAGGAAGGAGATCCCAACCTTCAGGCAAGCTGGAGGTGTGTGGAGGTTTAGTTTCCTTTATCTACAACAGCCTGTTGCATGGGCTGCGTCAGATCTAGGTGATGATATTAATAATGGAAGCAGCAGTATCTCTCCCCCCCCCCTTGGTTGATAAATAAGAGTCAATGTTGCAAGTGATTAGTAGTTCAATCCAAACTCAGTCCCTTGCAAGGGTTCAGCTTCTTTTGCTTCTTTCGGGGTTGGTGCTAGGGGTCAGCATCACTGGCTATCTGCCCAAGCTCATGCCCAATTCTCACTGCCTCTGCTGCCCCTAATCCTCATTGTTGGTCCCTGTTCAGCTGCCTCCTGGTGGGGGTGAAGGGAAAGGCAGGGCTCCTGAACCTTCAATAGTTGTGTAAGAGAAGCAAGTAGAGGAATATAAGAAAACTAAGCTTTCATGGTTTGGAAGAATAGCGATAATTAAACAATTCCAGCTCACATAAAATATCAGGGAAGTCATAAAACACGATAGGGATACATTTAAATTTGCAATTGGGTATAACAGGGACAATACAGATATAGCAGCAGTTAAAAATATGTAAGTTAAAGAGCCAGTGTGGTGTAGTGGTTAAGAGCGGTAGACTCGTAATCTGGTGAACCGGGTTCGCGTCTCCACTCCTCCACATGCAGCTGCTGGGTGACCTTGGGCTAGTCACACTTCTTTCTGAAGTCTCTCAGCCCCACTCACCTCACAGAGTGTTTGTTGTGGAGGAGGAAGGGAAAGGAGAATGTTAGCCGCTTTGAGACTCCTTCGGGTAGTGAGAAAGCGGGATATCAAATCCAAACTCTCCTTCTTCTTCTTAATCACTAAAATATAACCAAAAATTGTCATTTAAGGCCTTAGTCTTCCAGCAGGTATAGTTTACATGACAGCTACTAGGGAGCTCTCTTTGACTGTACTCACAGCTCTTGGCATTTTACTTTCCCACTCTGCCCTTCCATTATGATGATCCTACGGTTATCTTGTCCCCTTGTGTCAGTATAGAATTGACAAAACAAACAAACAAAGCTGGACAGTGGACATTTAAAAAAAAACCACATTGAAATCTTCCTTCTGGCTGTTTTTACACTACCTCCCACATTTGGTTCACTTTTTAATGTGAATCTATAATTTGTACTTCCCAATAGCTCAGGCAGTAGAGTGTGGCACTCCAGGTTGTGGGTTCAAGCCCTACATTGGGCAAAAAGATTCCTGTATTGCAGGGGGGTTGGACTAGATGACCATGTGGTACCTTCCAACTCCATGATTTTATGAAAACAATACACCTGGTTCATGCTGATCCATGACAGCAACTTCTGAATAGTGGTTCCCTCCCTGATTAAATGCATCTGTCGCCCTCAACATCCAGCCAAAAGATACTGTTCCTGGAAACCTTGAAAGTATTAGCTGTGGGGAAATGCGACTGCTATTAAATGTTCTTAGATGTTCTTAATTTTTCAAAATGTTTATCAATCTGTTTTATTTTTAATTGTAGGGTTTCGCTGCCTTCTTGCATGTTGCCCTGGGCTCCTTTGAGAGGAAGGGTGGGACCGAAGTTTATTTATTGATTTATAATCAAAAACAGGAAAAGTTTTAAGACTACTTGGACTTCAAACCCTATCTTACAGTCCAATCCTATCTGTATCTAGTCCAATTGAGCTCAATGGATCTTACTTCCAGGTAAGTGGGCGTAGGATGTCAGCCCCAGTCTCCCAGCCTGGAAAACACAATCTTTAAAGGTGCAATTATTCGAACATGGGCAGATGTAAAACAGTAGAGTGCCCTTGCACCTCTATACGGTGTAGCTTATCCTCTATGCGAAAACTGGCAGTGCAAAAGCCCAGGGTCTGTTTTCCACATGTCCACCTTAAATGATCAAGGAGAATAATACGAGCACAGACAGCCTCCTTCATTTTTTATTTACTCACAGTTATTGGGGCCCTTTCCTTTTATATCTCCACAGCTTCTGTATGGAGCCACTCAGAGTTTTGTTCTCCTCCCATCCATTTAATGTCACAATTGACCACCCATGAAATCTTTCTCCGAGCTACCTTTATTGGATATTAGATTTTGCTAATTAATTCCCTGGATTAATTTCTTCTGAAGTAATGTTATCAATTGTTTCCAGTAAAGAAATATAAAAAAATATATATCCATCCAGACAAGCTGTAACTTGATTTTCACATAAATGGATTAAACTTACACAAACGTGGTGGCTGCAGATACCATTGATCTGTGTTCATTGGCTGCCATAGTTTCAGCGGTTGTTTGATCTGGTGAGAGACAATGGAGTAGGATTTTTCCCCCTTCTTAATCTGGTGCAACTGCTTCTAAGAAGATACCAGAAATTCAGCTTCAATCAGTAATTTACAGAATGTATTCTATGCAGTCTCAGCTGTTCATCCTCCGAGATGCAAATATTGAGGGTGGGACCCTATAGAACTGATTCCTTTGGAAGGCATGTTGCCCATTGAAGACACTGACAGCCCTGGGTATGCTGTGCAATAATATGAATTCCCACCCTAGGTTAGGGAATTTTGAGCTGATCCAGTTCAAATTTATTTATTGGGTTTATGGCCCACCCTTTCTCTCCAAGGAGCCCAGGATGGCAAATGGATCTACAATTAAAAAAACGAAACCAAAACCAAAAGCAGCTTCTAAAAACAATTATAAGTAAAAACATCTAAAAGCAGTTATGGTTTAAAATATTCTAAAAGGAACAGTATTATTCAGCCACCTGGGTAACAGGAACGTTTTCAAAGTCCTCCTGAAAGTTATTAGTGATGGAGACAGGCACATCTGACTAGAGCAGGCATAGGCAACCTTGGCTCTCCAGAAGTTTTGGAACTACAACTCCCATGATCCCTAGCTAACAGGGCCAGTGGTCAGGGATGATGGGAATTGTAGTCCCAAAACATCTGGAGAGCCAAGGTTGCCTATGCCTGGACTAGAGAGGGCATTCCACAACCAGGGACGCACCACTGACTAGGTCCTGACACAGGTCAGTGCCAACTGGGCAGTCCCCAGTGGTGGCACCACCAACACAGCCTAACCTGGTGGTCAAGGGTCAAGGATGTTTGGTCCTAGGGAAGACACCCTACTTAATAGAGCTCTGCTTAACTCTGCAAACACAAGGCTCTGGTACAGAGGCATGCCCAAATCCTTTTCTCCAAGGATCTGAAGGGGGTACTCATAGTTCCCTTTCCACAGGTTTATCCTCACAACCACCTCATGAGATTGATTAGGCTGAGAGTAGCTGCCCCAGTCTCACCTAGTGGGCTGAGTGAGAATTTGGACCAGTATCTCTCCAGTCCTAGCCCAATGTTCTAACTGAGGAGCAGGGGGAAAGCCAGTGTTGAGGAAATTTGCACTCTGAAACAATGTGCGGACCCAAACATCGCCGTCCTTTGAAAATCGCACATTTCTGAATTTTGCATCGCAGTTTGCCAGTCAAGAAATGTGTACAAAAATGTATGTATTGTAGTTGAGTGTGCATACATATGCATACAGTAGTAAAAACAGCATACAAAAATTCATTCGATAAGTGAAACTTGCTTCCAGAAATGTGTGTACTATATTTGTCAAAACTGCATAGAAAAATGTGTTTATGTGGAGAACATTACACCAAAATTATGACAAATTTTCACAAGGATTTTCCCTTTTAATTCTGCTAGCATGACCTGCAGTGAGTCCCGAGAACCTGGAGAGCTGGATTTGTTTTTTTAAAAAATAATTTTTATTGGTTTTACAATATTTGTCTGGCCCCGATTCAGGCCAGCTCACATGTATTACAACCAGTGACATATGACTTCCTCACGTCCACTCCATTGTTCTCATCTGTTTGCATATAACAGTTTTTAACAGGTTCCTAAATTCATAATCAAATAATTATATTTCTAATATCACTCTACCATCTTCTCACATCCTAGCATACTTATGTATCTTCATTTACATCCCTCTTGCCTCCCCCGGTCCCTGGGTACACAGCTTTAATTTATGATGTTAACTCCACTTATCATTCTTACCATATTTAAAATAAGAAATACTTATCCTTCTTTATACTTAATATATCCTTCATAGTTACACTTAATCAGTCCGAAACGTGTCCATAGATCAAAACCTAGAGTCCAAAAGGCAAATAGTGCTTTAACTGTACTCATCCTACACCTGCCGGCAACAAAATCCAGAACCAGAGTGAATCCTGCAAGGTTTCTTCCAAAGCGGCATCCTCCAAAATCTGTGGCCAGCCTTTCCATTGCATGTTCAGATCGTCTCGGCATGTCCTCCGCTGCTTATCATGGGGTTTTGGTTTGCTGATTTTTCTTATATTCCTTCTCTTGCGTCTTAAAATGACAGCTCCTTTTGTTTTGCGTTTAAAAGGTCTCTTTTTGCAGCTGGTTGTTGCCAAAGTAAACTTTTGTTGTTCAGCCTTGACGAATACTGTCTCTTCCATAGTTGTTTGTAAATCCAGGCCAGCCGGCACAGTGTTTAGACTTTGCCTTATCTCATCCGCAGAGCTTCTCATAGCATTCATCTCTCTCAGTTCTGATGTAAATTCTTTCATCCTTTCCAGCAATGTCTGCAAGCTAGCATCCGGTTCCATCGCCATTTTTTTTGACACAGTTCGGAAAATTATTTAACTTTTAAAACGTTTTTTAAAACTTTTCAAAACTTTTTCCCTTTAATAAACTTCAAAAACTTCAAACTTCAAAGTAATCCGCAAATCTATCACAGTTCTTTCTGCTTCCCCCAGGACCAGGGGAGGAGCAAGGGTTAATTTAAAGCCACATAACAAAGAGTTCAAATCAGTCCTTTTCAATGCTTCTATAGAAGTTTCCTGTTACAATGGCTCCAATGGCAGGGAACGGACCTCCGTGATTTCGTCCCAAGCCAGTCCAGATTAAGTCCGAATTCCGTTTTTTACTTTTTACTCACAGTTCCGAATTTGCAAGTCTTGGAGGAATCAGCGTGCTCAGGGAAGACAGTCTTGCAGCTTCGCCCGACGGGGAGTTGAGCGGACCCTGGGGCTCCGCCGCCCGCTCGCGCTCGGGAGCCCTTGCTGTGGTCTCCTGGGGAGCAGGGCCGGCGTCCGAGCCCATGCAGGTCCTATAGACCCCGGGTCGCCCTTCCCGGGGGTTTTGGGGTTTGCGGCGCTGGCGCAAGTTCCCCTTTTCCCAGTCGGACGGGGGAATGTCAGGAGCGACATGTCCCCCCGACCATCTTCTCCGGCATCGCCAACCGGAAGCCCCTGGAGAGCTGGATTTGACTACTAGCCCTAAGGTTCCCCTCCCTTCCATTGACTATTACACAACTCCAGCTCTCAAAAGGGGCCTTTACAGTATACATATTTAGGATGGCATTGTGAGTATGACCACAGGGCATCAGAAGCTGAGCCTCCACTCAGTAATTTTATGTGGGCTTTGCAACTTCCTCACCAGTAAAAATATATTGAGCAATGCTTCTGTTCTAAATTGTCCCTCTCCTGCTAGTGGTTAGAGGATGAGGTCTTCACATGGAGGTAGATTATCTTTAGGTCCTTGTATCTTCTTCAGCAACATCTGTGGCTGCCTGTTGTTGTTACACGATACTGGAATAGAGGGACCAGGAGACGAATCTAGGATAAGGTTTCCATGAACTTCTCTCCCCAAAGCTGCTAGTGGAAGAGAATAAGGCCCATTACTCTAATAAGGTGCTGCTATATAGGATTACCTTTGATGATGTGCATTGCACACAGCATACATAATGCAACTGTTTCTGGTTAGTGAAAGCAGCTGTGAAGGCCACGCAGCACCTGTTCCCCACTAGATTATCTGATTGGAGGCGCAGTTCCATGTGTTGATTGTGATCAATGCACTTTTGAGCCTTGGTTGCTTGAGGAGCTTTGTATTTTTCCTGGTGCTGTTTCAACAGCTGGGGATCAGCTGTTGCACTTAGGCTGCTCTAGTCCCTTGGCGTTAAAGACAGGGCACTCTACCAGAGCAGTCTTCTTCTTCCAGCCAGGAGCACCTGACTCAAACTTACCTCCTCTGAGGCTGAGACGCCAGAGTTCTAGCTCAATGGATTCTAAGATTATCCTGTAAATCAAGGGTACTACAACCATCAGGCCTAGAGGGAACACCGAGAAACTCCTAATTAGGAAGTCATCTAAACAAGAACTTCCTATGAATCCCTGTACTGATGCTGCGCTGAATTGCCAGGAACCCCCAGCACTTACCCCAACACCTATCCTCAAACAAGACCCTTTGATTCAAGATCCATGGGCCTACATCTTAACTGTAGATAAAATCAATCTCTCTGAGAAGAGGTCTCTGACAAATAATAACTGGAAATTGGTGCTGGCTCCCCACTAATTACTTCCTGTTTGCTTCTTTCCTGCTTCATTGCCAGAGTTTATAGGACGGGGCTTGGTGCCAATAGCCAAGTTAAGTGGCTTGTGGATTGAACTCTTAAAGCTGAATTTTGTCACCCAATGAGAACTAATAAGTATGCTCAGGGGTGGAGAAAGTCACATGGTCCAGCTCTCCTGCAGTGGGAGGAAATAGCATTTTTGAGTGCTTCCCTGATTAAAATAAATTCAACTGGGATCCTACCTAGATTAGACTGATTTCCTAACTTTTCTACGTACAGAGACTTTTTTTAATGTAGGGGAGAATGTTAAAATACAACCCTCCAGATGCAATATCAGGTAGCACTTTCCCAGGATGACTGTGCCATGTGATATTTCTAAACATGTGCTTCAAACCTTGCTCCAAAAGAGTGTCATGCATTTCCATGAGACTACTCCAGCATCAATGATTTAAGGTGCAATTCTCTACAAGTTTACTCTAAAGTTAGACCCAGTGAAGTCCCTTTAGGTGACTCGAGACACATTCCTCAATTTAATATTGCTTCAAAGTCATAGTCTTAGATTAATACTATTTACGAAGTAAGAAGCTGATTACTTAGGGGTGGGAATTACTCCCCCCCCCCCGTTCTTCTAACTTTAATTTGCTAGATGTTCCTTCACACAGATTGACTCAATAGCCACATCACAGTAAATCTAAGTGGAGTAAGAACAAGCATCTTTTCCATTACACTAGTACGGTACACTCCTGCTTGATTGGAATGGAGATTATGTACAATATGTCCCTGCAGATGTTTTTCTCCAGTGGGGCCCATTGAATTTCATTTAAATGCCAAGGCGCAAAAATCTAAAACAATGTGACTTTAACAAAAAAAGGGGGGGTGGAATCTGATGAGGAATTTGATGAGAAAATGGCAAGAATTCCTGTGGCATTTGGGTAACAGTTTCCAGCCTTCATTTTAATAGAATAAACAGGATCATATTTCATTCAAATCTGGCAATGAGATGAGCTTTGGGTATTACATTGATATAAACCAATAAAGAATTTGCAAATTTGAAACACTAATTAACAGACACAATATTAAATGAAAAAAAGTTTGCTCGAGGGGCAAATATATTTGAAGACTTCAAACTTTTATTAGAAGACATTTTTGAATAGGAAAATGCAAAAGAAGCTGTTTTACAGTTTTTTACCCCCAAAGAAAATAAGTTATGAAGGGGCTCTTCTCTTCTTTTTATTCTTTTTATTCTGTTTAATCAACTCATTTGACATAGTTAGGCCTAACAGTTGCATTTCCTCCATTTTGAAGCAATAGTTTCAAAGAAGTCAACAAAATAAGCCAATAGATAAGATTAAGTCTTTCAGAAGGAGTCCATAGCCTCAGTTTTGCTAATACATTGGATTACGACACAATTCATATGCAGTCACATGTCAGAAGCCTTGCATTAGTGTGATTGTTTCGTTTCTAATCTAAAAATGCTTGTTCCCTGGAAACAGACAATGTCCTTTCCTGGAAACACACAATGCTACTACTAGAACATGAGTGTAGTAAGTAACTTTGGTCCACTTTTCACATCTGTGTCACGGCAGGGGGATTTTCGATATACCTAATTGCAATGCTGCTCATAGGAGCCTTCACAATACTACAGTATCTGCGACTTATGTATCCAAAGACTCATACTTCAGAAAATGAGAATGTCAGATAGTATATTAAGGACTCAAATCTATGAGCTTGACCTTCACATAAGATATTAGAGTCTGTTTTGGGGGGTTTTTTAAAAAAAAAATATAAGTGGTTATTTCATCCTAAGCATGTAATCATCAAATGTCTGCTAATGAGAAACTTACCTGAGCCAACAGTTTGGAAACTGTGCTGTGCTTAAAATTTGGCACATATTTAATTCATTAAGCCGTCGTCAATCTACTCCCCTCCCCCTCCTCCAGCAAAGCCTTTTTGTTAGAGAACCATAAAAAAAGGAAATGTATTGCCAAAAATGGGCACATGCTATTTCCTGGTGTGGTACACAATGCTGTTTGGAATATTGGTTTTCCAAATCGGAATCAACCCCCTAGCTCTGGGCTGACGACCCATTTTCAACACAACGGCCACATTGCATTCTGGGAAACATTCTGGGATCCACTTGCCAATGGTGGGCAAAGCAAGAGGAAAAAGGGGTCAGAGCAACATCTTTGTACAGAAGTCTAGTTCCTTCATATACCCCTCTCTGCAGTGGTACCTCTGGTTATGTACTTAATTCGTTCTGGAGGTCCGTTCTTAACCTGAAAATGTTCTTAACCTGAAGCACCACTTTAGCTAATGGGGCCTCCTGCTGCCGCCGCGCTGCCGCTGCCCGATTTCTGTTCTCATCCTGAAGCAAAGTTCTTAACCCGAGGTAATATTTCTGGGTTAGCAGAGTCTGTAACCTGAAGCGTCTGTAACCTGAAGCGTATGTGTCAGGGACCTGAGCTCGCGCAAGGCACCTGAGACGGGGAAGGCGGGATGGAGGGAAGCGCAGCCTGTCCTGGGAAGCAGTTCAGAGTCCAGCGGGGACAGTAAGGAGAGCCCCAGTGGTGATGAGCAGGAACTGCCAGGAAGTGCGGTGGAGCTGAGGGCTAGGGATGTTGGCAGAGCCTCAGCACCACCTGAGTGCTCTGAGAAGCAAAGCGGTCAGCTACTTCCGTCGCCCCAAATGCGTAGGGGGGGGAAGCGTACGGAAAGGAGGCGACGCTTTGGGATACCGAAACTCTTATGTTGGGGGAGGAGTAGGCGAAAGCCACTCCTGGATTCTGGAGCCGACTCAAGTGGACATGAATCTTAACGCTCTGATGTACATAGTCTGTAAATAAAGTTATTAGCCTTAAAGAAACGGAGGTTTCTGGCTCTTTACTCTCAAGGAGACAACCCCAAGCCCTTACAGTATGTAACCCAAGGTACCACTGTATTTGCAATTCAGGCAGGTAAGAAGCATCGTCCAAGTCCAGGGACATATTCCAGCCAGACAAAAACACCCAAGAAAGGTGTGAGGCAGGGCCATTCCTACCCCAACTACTTCTCTCTCGTATCTCACAGGAAAATAGGTTCTAAGAGGAAAACAGCTGATGGGGGGAAGTCATGCAAGCATCCGTCCCCATTCTCTGCTCCTCAGTGCAGCCTTCCATGGCTGCTTTTCATTAAAGGAAAGAAAGAAACAATGGGAGAAAGTTAGATGAAGCTGGGTAGCCCTGAAAGGCTAAGTGTTCTGTTGCAATTTTGGTTTTTCATATGGCCTTCTATATGTGTACCTATCCACACTTGAACAGATCATATTGCTTTCTCGCCACATCGGTTGTGTCTGGACGATGCAATTTTATTTTAAATTGATCCCTTCTAGAATGTCTTTCCTTCTGTGACTGAGCGCAGTGATTGATTTTCTTTTATTAAAAAAAAAAAGAAGGAAATATTAATGGGTTAGATTTTTAAAAGGCAATTGATCCATAACATGTAAATAAAAGGCTTGATCTTTCATTCAGATAAATGGTGTACATCAAAGTCAAGTTAAAGTACTTCATGCACGCTGTTTAATTCTACCAAATAAAAATGTGTAGAAAATGGAATATTTAAAAATCCATTAGCAATAAAAAAAAAAAAATTAAGTGACAAGAAGTTGAGGAGCTGTTCACAGAAGATTTGTGTGTCACTTGGCTCAAATTGTCATAGGATTTATACACAATAGTACTTGGGGGGGGAGTGTTGAGTTGTCCATAACAACTGAGCAACAAGTTAAGAGAATGAATTCCTTGCACAATATAACAGTCTTCCAGAAAGGCCCTGGAAGAGAGTAAAAGGGAAGAGCGGGAGAATAAAGGAACAATCTAAAGATCTGAATGCAAACACATTCCAAAACCCCTCTCACATCTTCTGCAATCCTTAAGGTTGCTCTCCATCCATATGTATTTTCAGGACATGGAACAGGAAGTGGATTCATGCCTCCAAGCCTACCCCCCAACACCTCCACACCACCCCGTGCCAGACATCTGCACAATCGACACAATGTCTGAAAAAGACAACCAATACACATAGGATCTCATGTGATCAGGAATCCCAGCTGGTCACGGTTCCCAACCCTGCATGCACCTCTATAGACATAGGCTTCCCTTCCCATATGTTCTGTTGAACATGTGGACATGGGAGGAAGGAGATGTGATCTTCATGGACTGGGTATACACATGAAGGAGAATCATCCCTTGCCTTTGCTGGGTCAGCTTTCCAGTTAGTGCAGTTTGCCCAGCCCTATCATTACTGTCTCCGCTCTCGGAATAGAAATCCTTGAGAAGCATACCCCGCCAAACAGAATAGGCACTGTTCAGCTAGCTCAGGTATGAGGGACATTTTGCCCTCCAAATATTGCTGAACTACAGCTCCCATCAGCAGGAGCAGAGTGGTGCATGATTGGGCACTGAGCTGAAGGTGAGGGGCATCTCAAAGCCCAGTAAGTGAGGCACTGGGCTTTGGGAATCAGCTGTGAGGCTCTGGCAGGGTCCTAGAGTCCTCAGTCCTTCCCAAAACCCAGTTAGCATTTTCCCAGGTTTGGGAAGGATGCAGCAGGGCTCGAGGACCCTGCCAGAGCCCTTGCACGGCCATCCCAAAGCCTGGTATCAGGGATAGATTGCTTTGGGAAGTCAGTGTGAGGGCGGGGGGGGAGGTGCCAAATGTTGGCCTTGCACAAGACGCCATGGTACCCACATCCACCACTGCCATCAGCCCCAGCAAGCATGGCCAACGGCCAGGGGTGATGGGAGTTATCATTCAGCACCATCAAGGTTCGCCATGCCTGAGCTAGATAGATCAATGGTCTGACTTGGTACGAGATGGCTTCCTACTTTCCCAAGTTAATTTCCCCCTTTATTCCATAATGTTCTTCAGACTCGAATTGTTTGTCCCTATGGACTGCTCAAAGTTTTCTTACAAGCACATTACAGGAATGTTTAAGAAGCATATTAGGAAAATCCACAGGACAGCATAGTACTAGGTGGTGTGTGTGTCACCACTGTGCCAGTTAAGAACATGAATGTCTGTTTTGAATAACTCTGTATTAAATAGTGTGCACGCGCATACACACACCTTAGGTTAAGATTTTTCTAGTTATATTAAAATAATGCTTCAACCCTACTCCCACCAAATCAACATAACTTCACAAAGCAATATTCACATAATATTTCATGCATGAAAATATAGACACCTATGTATTTGTGCTGTTATCTTAAAATTAAAAGTTCGTGTTAGGGGTTTCCAGCCTGTGGTCCACATCCATCGTTCAGGTGATCCAGGGCATGTCTGTAAACAGGGCTGCCTTAAGCATATGCAGCGCCGAGGTGCAAAGATCCACCTGGCGCCCCCTCCCCCAGGTTACCCAGTCCCAGGCGCCCAGGAGGGCGGAGCTGGCCGGCTGCCTCAGCATCTCGCTCGCTCAGTTGCCCCCAAACTCGCAGTGCAGAGCCGCCTGTAGCAGAAGAGCCCGTCATGGCACTCTGACCAACGGGCGGGCTCTTCCCCGGACTCAAATCTCAGGCCCCAGACTCTCGGCCTGGTGCCCCTGAGAGCCCGGCGCCTGGGTGCCCCGCACCCCTAGCGCCTATGGGTAAGACGGCCCTGTCTGAAAAAGTGCAATTCAAAATCATACAGCAATCTAGCACAGCACATTACAGTTTCTACAAAAGGTAGAGAAATCGTTAAGTGGCCCACCAAGACTCTCAGTAATTTTCACATGGTCCACTGGGTGGGAAAAGTTTGAGGACTACTTGTTTGGGTGGTTCTTTCTTAAGAAGCTTTGACTTGATTTTGAGCAAGTACCTCCACTAGGAACTGCAGGTTTAGATGTGAGGACTATCCCTCCCCCAGTCTAAGGGGGGGAGGAACCCATTAAACTGGCCGGTAGTGCACATGCCATGCTAGTGACATTGTGCAGTCAAGTTGACTTATGCCACAACATGTTGTGGGGAGACAGGTGGTCAACAAATGACATAAATGGAACATTTAAGAGAGGTGAAAACCCATTTCAATTGTCTCCATTTTCCACTTGTACTTAAAGCATGTGACAGATTGTAGCAAAATAAAATCAGTGTCCAGTGTTCTTTCCTGCCTTGGTATATCTGGCATCTGAAAAAAATAGTAATAATTTCTCCTTTCTATCCTATTTTGAAATTTTAAAGGGGCCTGCTGCCATCATGGTGCCAAAATCAATGTCTTTTGTTGTAACCCTTGTAGCAAAAAAAAAAAAAAAAGACTCAAATTCTCAAGCAAAGTGAAATTAAATAAAAGCAGTCCTCAAGTTTTTTGCACACAAGAAGCTGCAAAAATCAATTTGTTGATAAAAGTCGTGGTTCTTAACATACAAACACACACACACACACACACACAAAACACACACACCCTGAACCACTTCTTAGTTAAGTTTTAAATTATGCTTTTAGGCTGATACTGAGGAGAAGGCCCGTTACTCTGTGGCAGAGCATATGTTTTGGGGTATGGTTGCAATTGTTCGGTCCCTGCGTGCACAGGTAAAGACATCTCCATTTAAAAACAGGGCTAGGAAAGACCCCTTAGAAAACATCTGCCTGTCAGATAGACAAACATTGCTAGATGCATTTTTTTGTTTTTTAAGAATGATTTTTTATTTCGCCTTTCCACCCATAAGTGTCTGACAGTGGTGTGCAGTCAGTGGAGCACGGGGACTAGGCTAGTCTCCTAAAGCAGTGTTCCCCAACCTTGGGTCTCCAGCTGTTTTCGGACTACAATTCCCATCATCCCTGACCACTGGTCTTGCTAGCGAGGGATGATGGGAGTTGTAGTCCAAAAACAACTGGAGACCCAAGGTTGGGGAACACTGCCCTAAAGGGTCCAAGAGCCCTTCCCACCACCACCTTCCCAAAGCCCACCTAGCTTTGGGAAGAAGGCAGGAGAGCTCCAGCGTCCTGTCACAGGCCTGGCACCTCCTTCCCAAAGCCCAAGAAACTTCTGCCTGGCTTAGGGAGGGAGGCGCGATGCTCACACACTTGATGTCCAGATATTGCAACATCGCCCCTTCCATCACTCTCTCAAGCTGGTGCCTCTGGACTGTTCCCCTGAGAAAAATTCCACCACATACCACTGGTGTCTGAGGCAGATAGCAATTACAGCAGGGAAGGGTAGAGAATTTTACTAAAGGATGCTTCACACCTATGCTAAACTACTGTAGTCGGTTGCAGGTTGTAGAGGTGGCAGTGTATGACAGACTGCAAGTAGCAGTCTGAGGTGAGCCAGAAACCAGGAGCCATGGGACAAAGCTTGGAGTTGGGACCAGAACTGGTCCAGAACCTTGCTCAAGCAAGACTTGACTGGGAGAGGAAGCTGTATTCTAATCTTTCCTTCTGAGGCCAGCTGGGGTGGTAGGGCCTGAGGACACCTTACCAAGAAGCTGCCACCTTCAGTTCAGTGGCTTATGTGAAAAATGTGAGTGTGGCACTGTAGTGGAGTCTTTGATCCACGTTGGACTGCTGCCCGGAGCAGTCATAAATCTTCTTAACGAGCCCTTGGCTCCACAATGGCGTCCAGCCACGTTTCCATTGTGCAGGCTGCTTCCTCAGCCATGCTGGACTCAGCAGAATCGCGCAGCGCCTGTATGGCAATTTGAGGTCTGCTTCTTCTGTGTCTGGAATAACTCAAGTCCAGACTGTTGCTTCTAAACTACATATCTTTATTAAAGCATAAACAAAAACCTGAGGAGTCAAACTCCATTCTCTCTACGATACAATCTCTAGCACACTACAGCATACACTCTTTGGCAAGAAGGGAAAGTGAAACTGAACCTCCCCCTTTGCCTCAGACAAAGGATAATTGCCCGGATACAGTGGGCAGAGTTCCCAGAATCAGAATGACTGGTGCATAGTTAACTGCTTGCTGTCCAGAAAACACAACAGCTTAACACCTGGAACAGCTGTCCACAGATCCCAGCAGCCCCCAGCAACATAGACCAGCCTCCCCAACCTGGTACCTTTCAAGTGTTCTGGACTGCAATTCCCATCAGCCCCAGATTACATGGCTAATAGTCAGGGATGATGGAACTAGGAATTCAAAATCTCTGGATTTCACCAGGTTGGGGAAAGCTGATGTAGACCTATAGAATATCAGGTTCCTATGAAAACAGGAAGGATATATAAATAAACAGATCCCTATATGTTTCCGTGTTGGTAAATGGCAGGGAAGCTGCCTTCCACTGCACTCTTATATTGCCCTTTCTCTCAGTTTTAGACAAGTATGGGAAGCCAGCTATTCAAAAGTGGTCTAACATTGGTCCAACACAATCTGTTCATTGGGCATGCAGGAATTCACAGGCCTAAGAGAGTGTTCCTGGTTGTCAAAGTCCTCGGGTGGATGGAGCCTTTATTGTAGAGAAAAGTGCAGGGAACAAAACAGGCACGCTTTTCACACTGAAAACTTCCCAGATAATGACAGCATAGCAGGAACATCAGGTGGAGAAGAGCACTGTCCTGTTGAGTACTTAGCATAATGGTTCACCGGCCCTCTTATTATCCCTGGGGAATCTTCAACAGGTTTATTGTGGAAAGCTCACGAAGACAAAGTTTGAGAACCACTGAGCTAGAGCACTCGGCAATTAGGTATCTATTACGCACAGTAAGCAATCACTCATTTCCTAGAACAGATTTGCATATTTTACAGCATGCCCTCCCCTCCCAAAAAAGAGGGGAAAGATTGCATTTATAGTATTTTTAACACAGAAGAAAAAAATACTTTTAATTGATTGTGATAGAACAGGCCTTCTCTGTGACTGTGCCCAGACTCTGGAACAAGAGAGGGTCATCTAGACCCCTCACTGATGGCCATCAGTTGTTAACTAGCTAACATTTTGCCTTTTGTTTTTGAATTAGTTGTTCTTTGTTGTGTATTTTATAGAATCATAGAATTGTAGCGTTGGAAGGGATCCTGAGCGTCATGTAGTCCAATTCCCTGTAATGCAGGAATCTCAACTAAACCATCCATGACAGATGGACATCCAACCTCAGTATGAGCACTGTGCCACAGTGGTTGTCATGCTACTCAACAAATGTGGACGCTCTTGAATCTAATTGTGTTACTGAGATGGTTTTGATCCTATGGGTCTTCAACCAGGAACTCCTGGTTTTCTCACCATTTATACAATGACTTGATCTATCTCATAGTCTGAATGGTCTAAGATTCAGTCTAGAGCTGTACTGAATAGTCTCCAGGCTCAATTTGGGGTTAGCAGCTTCTCATTTTGGTAGGTAGAAATGCTCGCACAAATAACCATCCTTTGAGCATCATCACTTAACCCTAACTGTTAATTATGTTGCTTTGAATGTATACTTTATATTTGACTTTCTTGAGTAATGTTTTGTTCTGGATTGTTTTAGTTGATGTTTTAATGTAGGTTGCAAACCGCTTTGAGATTCCACCCCCCACCCTTAAAAATGTAAAGCAGTATGGAGATGAAATTAACAGCAACAACAACAACAACAACAACAACAACAACAACAACAACAACAACAGTTGCTGTCTCGGTACCAATCTTGGTAACTGACTGCCACTTCCTGGATTAGTTAGGTGGGATTCTCAAAAACAACAACCAGAGACCATGCACTGAAAGGGGATGATGTCACAATCCCACACAGCCAATCCCAATTTGGCTAACTAATGATGTCATCACTCAAGATAAGGAAGAGCAATTCATATGGAGGGCAATATAAGTGAACGTTTTCCCAAAGAGTGCCGAGGGACGGAAAATCAAGTGCTTTTCCTTTTTACGTTGCGGTTCAACCAGAGTCTAGACTGGAAAGTTACTTCTTGCCCTCTCCCCTCCCCATCTTTCATATGACAGGTAGAATTGTTACTTTCAGTATCAAGCCACTGAAATGGGATTTTAAAAAGTATCAATTCTTCCATTCGGAACACTCACATTCTAGATAATTTCCAGCGGCTTTTCAATAAAAGAAATCTGGGTATAATTGCACTGACCTTTGGATTAATAGCCCTCCCTCTTCCCTGTCATTCTAATAGAGAGTTTGGGGAGATGCAAGGAGGGCTCATCTGGAAGTGATAGAATTTCTGCCTTTGCCTTTCCCCTTCAGGCACTAATGGGTTTTTGTCAGTCCCTCTTTACTCAGTGTATGACACATGTAGCCATTCCACTTAGTTGTCCATTAACTTCTTCAAGGGGTTACTTTGTTCTTGCTATAATACTCGGAGTTGAGTTCAAGCTGCAGAGATTAAATTTCTACAAATCCTTTGCTTATAAAGGTGCTGTTTTCAATCGTCAGTAATGTTTATCGGAGTGCAACCGTATCCATTAGTAATTAAAACAGGCTGTTTCAGCAAATACAAAAGGTCACACGGGCCTGTAGATCAACAGACTTGTTTTACTGTCGGAGTTTCTTTGGGTATTGCTGCCTGATGGTTTGTTGTTTTTCTTCAAATCATCTATTTATCTAAGCAACAAGTGTGGAAAATCAGCAGACTTGAGCAACTCAATAGGTGGTATGAAGCCCAAAGCAACAATAAGGCTCTGTATGTTGTTTCCATAACTCCCCACACTTCACACGGAAGTGGAGAAGTAATTTGTTCATTTACCTTGAGGTTCGGCGATCGAGGCATAAACAACAGGAGGAATGCATTTTCCATTAGGTAAAAGGGGACACCTGTCGTTCTGGATGATCTTTAAACATGGCTGTATTATACTGATTTCCGTAACACATTAAAGGGCAAGGGAGCTCCCATAGAATAGAAATTTATCTCCTCCCACCAAGAAAGAAAGAAAGAAAGAAAGAAAGAAAGAAAGAAAGAAAGAAAGAAAGAAAGATAGATAGATAGATAGATAGAAAGAAAGAAAGAATCTACTCAAGATATCTGGGTATGATTGCACTGACCTTTGGATTAATAGTCCTCCCTTTTCCCTGTCATTTAAGTCACTTCTGTCATTTCCAATCAAATATGTATATCCTAGGACAGTGGTGGCTAACCTTGGCACTCCAGATATTTTGGAACTACAACTTCCATCATCCCTAGCTAACAGGACCAGTGGTCAGGGATGATGGGGTTGTAGTCCCAAAACATCTGGAGTGCCAAGGTTAGCCACCACTGTCCTAGGGGCTGCACACCCACCCTTTAGACCTTGCCAACCCCACTTTGAGCTCACCCAAACCACCCCCTTCCCTTACACCTTGCCCAAACCACCACCACTTAAACTCTCACCCAAACCACCCCACTGTCCTTACAGCTCACCCAGATCACCAGCACCTCTGCGCCTACAGCTTGTCTCCAAAGCAATCACCTTAGACCTCCTCCTGTCTGCTATTCATATCACCCACCTCACACCTGTGTCACTGTTTCAGTCTCAGTGGTGGAGGGCAAGGAGGAGGAAAGCAGTGGGTAGTGACAGCAGAGCATGATGATTGATAGGGGACTGTCCTGGACTACCCTTGCTTTTCCTCTGTGGCTCACTTGGGTCAGCCACCCACCCACACTGCTCACCTGGGCTACCTGCTGACTTGCTCACCTGCCTGCCTGGGCCATCTGCCCCACCCACCAACCCAGGTCACCCACCCACCCAAGTCACCCACTCACTCACTTGCCTGGGCTGCTGGCCTGTTTGCTTACCTGCTCTCCTGGGCCATTGTGTTGCCTGCATGCCTGTCTTTCTCCATCCATCTCTGTCCTCCTCACTCCTTACTCATTGCTGCGATGGGCCAGCAGCAGGTGAGCAGCTCTCATAATTGTTTTGTCACACTGCATTCTGCAGTGGCATCTTTTGGCAACTACACAAACTACTGATATGTGATGACACTCTTACATTTTTATTAAATTGTAAGATAGTGGTTTTGACATAAAGAAAAACAGTCACATGCTTCTACATTGTTTCCCCTTAAAGTTCTTATTTATTTTGCACTGTACAATAGTTATATATATTTAAAGCTAGCAAAACCACGTACCAAGGCTTTCTTGAAAAATTGAATGATCACCCTTTTATACAATTCCACAAGAATGCAGAAATGGTAGCTTTGACCTTCAATGTGAAACCATTTTTCCCCACAAACATTTACATCACAGAATCCAGAAACTGGAAAACTGCAGCACTTTGTCATATGCGAAGTTCTATAAACTCTAACTTTCAAAATCATATTCAACCATTTGTGTTGCTTATTGGGTTGTTTTTTTTAAAAAAAATACATTTCATTGATGTATATAGCACCTCAAACACACACACACAAATATTTATGCAAGGAAAAATAGAAAGATATGCTTCTTTTTTTGTGTCTAAAAATCTAGTTTAATTATTGGACTTGGCTGTTGATGTCACCAAAATTCCTAATTTCCTGTTTTGTAATGCTCAGCTGTATTCTGGATCAAGCACCAGTTCCGGAAGGAGCTTGGACAACTACCGTACTCATATCTACTTTGGTCAAAAGGGGGGAAAGGTGATAGCCATTTTTTTAAAATTTCCCAATAGTGAATGCAAATTGCAAGAAAGCAAATTGCCTTGGACATTCAAGCTGAATTGGGCAGTCTTTGAATTCGTCCAAGCAAAAAATAAAAATAAAAATTCAAAGCACCAAAGTGGTCTTTGAACTAACTCTTGTGGTTGGTTCACACCCCTAGAATCTGCAAATCATTTGCCCAAAGTCAACAGCTATGTAGAAACATGCACAGCTCTTTGATGTGAATCCCTTATCCTTGATGAAATGTTCATGGATTTCTGTATAGCTATGTGACCCAGCCCTAACCACCGAAGTTGCTTGCCAAGTCACCTCTCTTCCTGTGTCAATCACTTATCTTGATGGTTTCTTGCCACAGCAACAAACCGATGCAAGACCACACAGGTGCACAACAACACCTGCACACAAGTGCCAATGTTACAAGCTGGGAAAGAAAACTTGGGGGACAGATGAGCTTGTTCTGAACTCTTGCCAACAAAACTCATAAACAGTCAATCCAAGCCAATCCCGAGTGAAGCTAAGGGAAGTTCACCCTTCACTAACAGTGGCACAACTCTGGCAGATAAGAATGTTGGCAAGGCTCAGCTTCCAACTCAAAATAATAATAATAATAATAATAATAATAATAATAATAATAATAATATATTATTTATACCCCATCTGGCTGGGTTTCCCCAGCCACTCTGGGCGGCTTCCAACAGAAAATTAAAATACAATGATCTAGTAAACATTAAAAGCTTCCCTAAACAGGGCTGCCTTCAGATGTCTTCTAAAAGTCTGGTAGTTGTTTTTCTCTTTGACATCTGGTGGGAGGGTGTCCCACAGGGTGGGTGCCACTGCCGAGAAGGCCCTCTGCCTGGTTCCCTGTAACTTGGCTTCTCGCAGTGAGGGAACCGCCAGAAGGCCCTCGGCGCTGGACCTCAGTGTCCGGGCAGAACGATGGGGGTGGAGATGCTCCTTCAGGTATACTGGACCGAGGAGGTGCCTGGAACAGAGGAGGCAACCAGCTACCCCTTGGTGATGAGATGCTGAGACTGAGTGCAATGGAAATTAGAGTCTTGTAGCACTTAGGAGGAAATACTTCCATATGTATCTTTTCTCCCCACTCCACCCCACTTTCTTCCCACACCTTCTGGCTGTATCTCTTCTGTTGGGGCTAGGTTGAAAGAAGGAAGCAGCCAATGGTTGAAAGGTGCTTCTGCACAGGCAGGTAACCTGATTGCCATCCTTCATTGGCCAGCTACTTCCTTTTCCCAGCCACAACTGAGCAGTCAAAGAGGAAAATGGAAAGCTATTGTCTGTGGCCCCTCCAGTTGTTTCAACCCAAAGCAACTGAGGGGATTTGCACCGCAGGCCTTGGAAGCAGGAGGGCACAGAACATTGCAGCACCTTCCTGAATCACAATGACAACTATTCAGACCATGGCAGGAACCTGCACATCACCCTCTGCTTATGGAGATCTTGGGGGGCATGCATGCAGAAAGCTGAAGTCATAATGATTGGGGGAAAGCAGAGGTTATTCCCTTCCCACATTTCTGCAAATATTCTGTATTGGGGTGGGGCATAGATCAGTAGCTACTGCTAGATATCCAGGTGATTTGCAGGTCAGCAAGGTTTTCCAATTTCCAGTTTCTTAACAACGGTGGCAACAAAATGATTCCTGGCAGCCCCCTGCCCTCGGAAAAACTTCTGAAATGAAGCAAGTTGGGTGACCTTGCTGCTGAAAAACTAGCATTGCAGCTCTGCCCCACTGAGCGAGCTACTTCTGGATGTTCTCATTGTTTTTACTAGTTTTACTGTTGGGTTTTATGAATTTAGATTTGTACTTGGTTGAAAACCACTTTGAGGGGCAACTCTGCCTGAAACGTTGTCTAAAAGCTTTTAAAATAAACAAATAAAATGACAAATAGTTGGCTGCGAATGAAATTCTACTATGCCACAGATGTCCCTGTTTCTCCACCCCATTCCATCACATCTGTCTCATTTGTAAGGTGCTCTGTCATTTAATCCTGAATATGAAGCAATTTTTTTTGGGGGGGGGTTGCCTGGCAGGTTCAGGGACCCAGGAGACAGGGCAACCAAGCTGGTTGTAATTTACAGATTCTAGACTCCTAACCCTTGTCATTAGTTGCTCCTCTTAAAAAATAACAGATCAGAATTCTATTTCTTTATATTTCTAGAAGTAATGTACAAAAAATGCCTTAAATGTGAAAATACTGGTGGGGATGAATCGACCATCATTTTTTCTTACAATGTCTTTCTACATCAGTAAATACTCCAATTATTTTTTAACTAGATCTACATATCTTCATATTTTATGTTGTTCCCAGTTATCAATGTCAGTAAGCCTTTCTTAAAGTGACACTACTAATGCGATTGGCAATGTTCCAGGTCCTTGCAAGATTTGGTATCTTAAAGGGGTGAAAGAATAAAAAAAGTTATCTCATGTTTCAATTGTCTCCTCTACTTTTCCAGCTATAGAAATGCTTTGTAAAGAGGTTTTTACTATATACTTCCTCTATATTCCTCCACAGTGGGAGTGAAGGAGGATAGTATCATTAAACCAGCCAATGATCCAGGTTATTCTACTAGCAGAACAATATAGTTTGATGCAACTGTAAGGTTGCCATTCTCTGTCAGCTCCTGCACAGTATTTCATTTTATTCTGCCATTCTTTTTATTCCCAAAGACGCTCATCCCCGTCTTTCACCATTTATCCAGTTTTCAGATACGATCTGGAATAATTTAGTATAAGAAGTTAAATTCTTCCCTTAGTGATCCTTCATAAAGCAGATAGCCTACTCAAGGAAGATAGGTGCAGGTCCTGCTTTGATACCTTCCTTGAACATCTAGATTTATGGTTCAAAGGTATGTTGGCATAAGTCATTAAAAAAAAACCCATCTCTGTTGAAAGAATCTGATATTTTATTGAAATAGCTTCCCATGAATTCTTAAAGACTTTGACCCTGATCCAGCAGAAATGAAGCATCATGACAAAGGCAGAAATCAGCTACCGAGTTTCCTAGGACTAAGGTCCTCTGAAGTCAATGGGACTTGCTATTTTTGAGTAGACTTGTACAGTGGAACCTCGACTTACGTACGGCTCTACTTATGTACGATTCCAGTTACGACCTTCAGTAGGTGCTTCGACTTATGAGCTTTCCTCTAGATATGAACAGAGGCCTTGCCAGCAGCCCGGAGCTCACCTGGCCGGCTGCGGGGCAGCGCTGGGGCCTCTGCCGCCGGGGAGAGGCCTCCATCCCACCCCCGAAGCTGTGCAATAGGTGCCCCCTGCAAGAGGCACAGCAGGGCACACTGCAGCCCCAAACCCCACTGAGGAGCTAACCTGAGGAAGTCCAGAGAAGAACCTGGCCTGACAAGAAAAAAAAAGTGACCCTGGCCGAAGTGAATCAGCTCTTTACTGACCCTTGCCCCACCCCCAGCTTCTAGCCAGGTAAGTCTACCCACCCTCAGTGCATGTAAGGGGGGGAATGTTAATTTTTTTCATCTACAATACTGTCTTATTTATTTTATTGTACAGTACATTGATTATTGCCTTCATTTTATGGATCTATGGCCTCGTTAGACGGTAAAATCCATGTTATATTGCTGTTTTAGGGGGTGTTTTTCATCGTCTAGAACGGATCTATTCACTTTTCCATTACTTTCTATGGAAAAGTGTGCCTCTACTTATGTACGTTTCTAGTTATGACCAGACCTCCGGAACGGATTATGGTTGTAAGTAGAGGTTCCACTGTATAGGATTCTGCTGTAGGTTGTAATCCCATGTCTGCTGACTCAAGAATGACTCCCATTATTCTCACTGCAACCCACTTCAAAGTGGACACACATCCATTGGCGATCACTCGTGGTCAAGTAAGATTGTCTTCCATGAATGCAGTCTAAGCGATGTGTGGAGGCCAGTTCTGGTGCCACATATCCTTTCATGGGAGGACATAGGTTTTCAGGTGGGAGTTGATCACGGTGAGGATTTGCCAAACGTGCCTTCCTCTTACCACATTTCTCCCTTTCGTCCAGAATTTGTGCATCTTCAAAATCCATGACACCTTTGCTGGAGGCTACTCTCCAATTGGAGTACTTGCTGGGGGCTAGTGTTTCCCAATTACTGGTTCTTATACTGCATTTTTTATATATATAGATTTGCCTTGAGAGTGTCTTTAAACCTCTTTTGTTGTCCACCAGTATTTCACTTTCCATTCTTAAGTTGAGAATAGAGTAGCTGCTTTGGAAGACGATGAACAGGCATCCAAACAACATGACCAGTCCAGCAAAGTTGATGTTGAAGAATCATTGCTTTGGCAGTGGTGATCTTTGCTTCTTCCAGTACACTGAAGTTAGTTTGCCTGTCTTCCCAAGTGATATGTAAAAAAAATTGAAGACACCATTGATGGAATCTTGAACACGCATAGGATGGGGCTGAACATCCCATTGAAAGTGTTGACCTAACTTAAGTCTCATTGATGGTGATTTGATTCACTCAAAACTGACTTGAGGTTGATCAGGACTTTCACATTTTCTGCATCCTCTTTCTTATTCAGTCCTATGGTTCTCCTTATGTGCTGATAACGATCCAAACTCCTACTTCACTTTCACAAATTCCGCAGTGTAGGATAATGGATTTGACAAAGATAAAACCATTGCCATCTGCATGAAAGCTTAATTTATATTATCATTCCTTGCTTGTTATTCCTCAGACGTTTTATGGTTCTCCCTTATAAGGTGCCACAAATGGCTTCAACCAAAGGGCACGGAAAAGAGAGTGGGCATCTTCCAATGATACCAAGTTGTAACTGGAGTACTGCTGAGACTTTTGTTTTGAGTTATGATAATGAGGTGGAGGAGGATCACGTTAAGGGAAATCGCCACCGGAAAGAGAGAGTTCATAGCCAGAATGGGTCATATTCGGGTTAAAAGGCAAATTTGCAAGATGAATTACACACACCCAACAAAAAAAAAATGTCAGAAATACATCGAATCATTAAAATGGCTCAGTTAACCTTAATGTTAGTTAACATTAAGAGATCTGCGTAATATGAGATTTACTGCTGCAAAGTGGAGAATGCAAACAAAAAGAGAGTAAAGGCAAGCATGGAGCCGGCCACATATCTAGTGTGGAATAATAAAGAATTAGCTAGGAATTGGATATACTGTATGAAAAGAATATCTGTAACTGCAATATATGTGCAACTGTACATGGCAGAGCTGGAATTTTCGCCGACATCCTGCCGTTACAGTAAAATGCAATATAAAAAGCTGATAGGACATTACATGTAATACTATCCATAGGAAGCCCTGTTAGCCGAAAACTGGAACCTTATGCTCTATTAAACGTAGATCATCTCCCAAATGCTGGGGACAAATGTTATATCTCATATGAAACGGAGCAAGCATAGAATGCTCAGAGAAACAACAAAGAGAGATGATTGTAACCAATCTGTGACTAAACTTGTAGCTGGGAAGCGTTTCTCCTGATTACACCATGTCTGCATAAATTATAGTTCTTTTTAAGAATGTCAGGAGAGAAGCCTGTTCTCAGAACCTATCTTGTTGTTGTTGTTGTTCAGTCATTCAGTCGTGTCCGACTCTTTGTGACCCCATGGACCAGAGCACGCCAGGTACGCCTATTCTTCACTGCCTCTCGCAGTTTGGCCAAACTCATGTTAGTAGCTTCGAGAACACTGTCCAACCATCTCATCCTCTGTCGTCCCCTATCTTAGGTATACCATATGGCTGAGACAAACCTACCTGTCCCATTCTTTTCCAGAAGATCAAAAAGCATCTCCCATTTTCAGCAGGGTTTTTGGGGTCCTTGCAAACACATTCGTACTGTTGGCATGCCACTCTTCTGAACGGTGTTTCCCTTCTCCTGCTTTGCCCTTCCAGTCCATGGCCTCATTTGCCCATGTCCCTGTTCAATTGCATTTGCTATTGGACTACAACTCCCGGCATTCCAAGGCCATTTGCCATGAAATCAGAAAAGAAATGAGTGATGCCCAACTCAATCATACTGGGATTAGACCCATTTCAATCAATGCACTTAAGTCCATTGATTTCAACCAATCGACTCACAGTTTGACTAACATTGGAGATCACCAGTGCAGCCTGTTACATGGCAAAATACGTTGGCATTCTATACTGTAGATCAGCAGTCTGCATAGATTAATGCACCTAAGTTTAAATACCATCCAACTGTGATTTATTTACGATCTCTATAATTTCAAGATTTTTTTAAAAAAAAAAAAATAAACCAAAAGCAACACCTTTCCATATGGCCAATTAGCAGCACCATAAAAATGCAGCAAATATATGATGCTGTATTGAACATCTGTGTTGGTTATCCCATGGGAATTTTAATAAAGGACCAAATAGCATATTGATGTTAATTTTACGATACCGGGACTTTAAATAAAAAATCCCAAAATAAATAGCATCCATTAAACTGATCATACTGTTGTAACTCAAATTGTGTTTATTATGCTAATGGAACATGAAATTAAGAAAAAGACCTTTATGCCAGTGGAATTAATTAATGAGCTTTATGAAGGCATTCGGATGTAATTTATTTCTAGATAAGTAAGTCTAATTTGCAGTTCCATGGGTCTCTGCAATGCTGATTGTAATAGTTATTCCTGCAGATGTGCTGCTCACAGCATGCCTTTCCATTAGAACTGAACACCTCATTATATAAACTGTACCTAATTAAACATAATACAGTGGTGACTTGTTAAACTGGCCTTTTTAAGTCAGCAGCTGCTTAAGCCAATAACACTGTACACAAGATTTATATCATCCACCATATAATACTGATATTAAAATATACTGCCCAAGGGATTGATAAGTAATTTACTGCTATGCAACAGGTATGCTTCAGATTCACTGATAACAGATTAAGAGCTTGCAATTCTATAAAAATCAACATGAACTCAAGTCCCCTTGCTGCTCTTAATAATTATCAGTGCCTTTTTTAAGAGCCACATTGTATTTATTAACAGGCAGTTACAAGTTATAACATTGAAAGAATCTGTGACAATCTATTGATTGTATCACACTTTTTAACTTTAGTCAACAGTTTCCAGAAGATTTTGATTTAGAGCAGAACCAACCACTGGCGGAGGAAGAGGAGTGCGGGGGGAGCGCACAGCCCCCGGCAGCACTATCCCGGTGGGGTGGCATTGCGGCTGCCCCCCGCCTGCTCTGGGTGCCACGCCCCTGCAGGCGGCATGCCAGGCCCCAGGACGTGCGCCAGCCCCACCCCCGCCTGCTTTCCGTCCCCCGGTGCCGGAGCATGAAGCTCTACCACTGGAACTGACCATAGAGCTTTCCAGCTCAGATGTAACAGGTTGGATCCAGACTAAGTTCATTGCACTTCTGGCTTGTCTGCACTTCTGCTTGTCCTACCACATTTCCTCTGGGAAAACCTCCTCTTTACCGCTGAATGGGAGCAAAGTAACATCAGTCGGTTGTTCCATGGATTGACATTTGCTCCGATTCAGCAGTAAAGAGTGGGTTTTCCTGCAGAAAGTGGTGGGGCAAATGGAAAACCTAGAGAGCATGGGACAAGCAAACGCTGCTCAGACCTGAACTTTCTAGGCACAGAAGAAGCGGAAGTATGGATAAGCCTTTAGATTTCCACTGAAATCAATGAGACTCGTGTCATTGCTCATGGTTCCATTGATTATAACAGAACAGCTTTGGGGAACCTTTAGATGTTGCTGGGTGCCCATCATCCCTGATCCTGATCTTTTCTGGCTGGCTGGGATTGTTGGAAGTTGGAGTCCAACAACATCTGGAGATGTTATCCATCACGGCAATAGGACCAACATTCAGCTAACTTAGTCTGCATCCAACCCAGTATTACTAAGTTTGTGCAGGAAGTCCACTTGATATGAGCAGGCCTAGACCAGACATTTTAAACACTATCGCTGCCATCACAACTACTGCTGCCACCAAATTTTCCACCTCTAGCCTCAATGTCTTCCAGGAAGGTCTCCTCCAAAATATTTGTCAGTTCACTACTGTATTTCTAAGGCCCTCAAGCAGGGATGCCACTGTTGGCACAGTAAGTTAGAATGCTCTCCAATATTTCACATATGACAATGGAACACTCCTACTAAATCAGTGGGTGGGGCAATGGCAGTGCTGTCGGACCAACACAACCCAGACAGAAATATATCACAGGCAGAAACAGGGATTAAATTTGCATGAAAGCAATTAGCTCGGGATGACGAATCTCATGTACTACATGACAAGTCAAGTGTTCATAATATAGCACAGGTGGCGCTGTGGTCTAAAACACCGAGCCTCTTGGGCTTGCTGATCAGAAAGTTGGCGGTCTGAATCCTCGTGACAGTGGTGAGCTCCCGTTGCTCTATCCCAGCTTCTGCTAACCTAGCAGTTCGAAAGCACACCAATGCAAGTAGATAAATAGGTACCGCTGCAGAGGGAAGGTAAACAGCATTTCCATGAGCTCTGGCCCTCATGATGGCGTCGTGTTGAGCCAGAAGTGGTTTAGTCATGCTGACCAAATGACCCGGAAAGCTGTCTGTGGACAAACACTGGCTCCCTCGGCCTGAAAAGCGAGAAGAGCACCGTACCCCATAGTTGCCTTTCACTGGACTTAACCGTCCAGGGGTCCTTTACTTTTACCTTTTACCTTACATAATACACACCCATGCCCTCTACTTCGTTTCTACCATTTGGAAGATATTTCTCCCATTTCACATATGAGGAACACAGAGGAACAGCAACAAGTAAACAGCCCACAATCAGGCACTGACTCAATGGCGAAGAATTCTTATGCAAAATTAACAGGAAAGCAATGCATGCTTCTGAGCCTTTTTAGAGTATTCTTCCCTCTCACCAACTTAAGTCTTCCCCTCACATTTAAATTAAGGAACAGGGAGCATATCACTAAATAACTGCACTGTCTCCCTTCAACATTCACTTAGAACAGGGGTCAGCAACCTTTTTCAGCCGTGGGCCGGTCCACTGTCCCTCAGACCATGTGGTGGGCCGGACTATATTATGAAGAAAAAAAATGAACGAATTCCTATGCCCCACAAATAACCCAGAGATGCATTTTAAATAAAAGCACACATTCTACTAATGTAAAAACATGCTGATTCCTGGACCGTCCATGGGCCGGACTGAGAAAGCGATTGGGCCGCATCCGGCCCATGGGCCTTAGTTTGCCTACCCCTGACTTAGAATTAAGAAGCAGAGTTTACAGGGAGATGTGGCATTTTTCCACACAGATAGGGAAATGCTCATCTATCTTTCAGAATAAAGTACAGGCAGCCCACCACCACCTTTGTTGCCAGCAGTTACAACCAAGGGCTCCTCCTGATGACTAGTTTATTGCACATTCATCCTGATTGGCTTGCACAAAGCTTAGGCAGAGGTTAGACTGTGTCCCATCATTATGGAGCATTCGTTCTGATTTGCTTCTAGGGAGGTTGTATGACAATGAGCATTCATCGTTTTGCTTGCATGGTGCTTACACATCTTCCCATTCATCATTCATCCCATCCCCATTCATCATTCTTTCCTCACACACATTTCAGTTTCCCCTGTCACTTTCCTACCTGCAAATAGGCAAAAACACATACAGGTGTGTGTCAATTACAAGTAATTCACACTAAGATGAAGAAATTGAGGGTAACAGGTGCTTTTTAGGCATGGTGATATCCAAATGCTTTTCGGCTTAGACTACTGCAGCTAACCCTTTTCCTCGAGAAATCTGTGCAACTTAGAGAACATTTGTACTTCCAAAAAAAAAGGAACATTAGATACAAAGTGCATCTACAGGGCAATGTCTCATGCTTCTGTTTTGGATCTGAATTATTTTATTTGAATAGCTTGCTGCATTTCCCATGAGAGCATAATGAATTATTTGTAAGGGGGGTTAAATCAACAGTTGTTTGCTTGCTTAAAAAAAAATCTGCTTTTTCAAGGCTTTGACAATTTAACCATCAGCTCTTCTCTAATGGCTCTCACTCAGATAATGACCCCTGTCAGTTTCATAATTTCTTGTCTTCCTAATCTCTGTAGTGAGGCATCTTTGAGGCTTCTTGGCAGAGACAGTTTGACATTAATTTTTTTAAGTTCTTTTTTTAAGTTCTGGAAGCTTTATGTCACTCAAAACTGTGAGTCTACGGCAGGATAACAGCCAGGACATTTAGGTGCACCATTTGCGGTACACGCACAACTTACTTTTCCAGAGTAGGAGTTTTCAGACTGTGATCTGGGGAGCCCACAGTTTACCAGGGGTCTCCCAATCAGTTCATCAGTAATGAGCAACATTTTCTTGGCTCCTATCTCCGTCCAGGCTCCAGTCCATGGGAAAGGTAGGTGAGTAGTGGAAGTGGAAGTCAGAGCCAGCCATTTTTCTAAGCCAGAGTTATAGGCCTCCGGACACTGCAGAACTACAACCCCATCAGCCCTAGTGGCTGGTTACACTGGATGCGCTGATGGGAATACAAGTGCAGAGGTACCTGGAAGGCCAGAGGTTCCCAATCCCTGGTCTAAGCTAAAAGATAGATAAAGGGATGCTTGCAGTGTGTGTGTGTGTGTGTGTGTGTGTGTGTGTGTCTGTGTGAATCACTGAAAATTTAGAGAATAGTAGGAAAGTTCATTTAAACGCGGAGGATGTACTGAAGCACTGCTGAACCAGGTGAGTCTTTTCAGAAGAAGGAAAACGGAAGCCTTGTGCAACAGCAGAATTTAAACAAAAGATACATCTTTTTTCAAATGGTGAATCATGCTCTGAAGAGCTAGGGCAGAAGAACCCTCACTCTGAAACGCTCATTTACAACTGCTCAGAAGGAGCAGCTGCCGTTGGAAATGGGCCCTGCAGTTTTTCATTAATTAATCAATTAACTTTTTCCCCCGTGGGTGGGGAAAGCAGCCCAGGGGAAAGGAGTCCATTTTGATTGCAAAAGTGCCCCACATGAGGAAGTTTAAGCACCTCTTTCATCCAGCATCGCTGCTCTGACAACATTTGTAGCCCTCCGAAGCGGTATATTTCAGAAGGAGAAAAGACTGGAGAGGTTAACTCCTGGACCATGCATCATCATCATCATCATCATTTACATTTATGGTGGTGCTGTGGGTTAAACCACAGAGCCTAGGGCTTGCCGATCAGAAGGTCGGCGGTTCGAATCCCCACGATGGGGTGAGCTCCCGTTGCTCGGTCCCTGCTCCTGCCCACCTAGCAGTTCAAAAGCACGAACTTCCAGGTCATGTGGCCAGCATGACTAAGCCGCTTCTGGCGAACCAGAGCAGCACATGGAAATGCCATTTACCTTCCCGCCAAAGCAGTACCTATTTATCTACTTGCACTTTGATGTGCTTTCGAACTGCTAGGTGGGCAGGAGCAGGGACCGAGCAATGGGAGCTCACCCTGTCGCGGGGATTCAAACCGCCGACCTTCTGATCGGCAAGCCCTAGGCTCTGTGGTTTAACCCACAGCGCCACCTGCATCCCTACATTTATATTGTGGAACAGAATGCAAATCCACCTTTAGTAAAGTAATGCTCGGAAGCTAACAGCATCCATCTGTAGCGAGCGAGCAGCTACATTGAAACTAAGTGACTGCAAAGAGTCAGAAGTTTGCAAGAGTCGTGGGTGGAGAGCTATACAGATTACTATTTTTAATTAAAATACTCAGGATGCAGATTAATTTTCTGGGGCTCAATATTTATTGTTTCACTGGCTTCAGAATGGGAACTATTGTGCGCTCTGATAAATGGATTGAGACGTTTTCCTGGTTTGCCTCCACAGATTCAGTAGTTACTTCTAAATCCTCGGCTGAAACACCATTCTGTAACTTATTACAGTCCTTAACTCCCCCGTGAATCATCACAGAAAATCCTTCAGCCTCCTAGAGCAACAGGAAATGTAGAGAATATATATTTTCCTCCTCCGTTCTCTAGCGGTAAAAAAGGCGTGGAATGCTGTCACAAAAGGCTGTCATAGATCAAAGCGCTGACCCTGTATCTCAATGCTAATTGAACTCGCTGTACAAAACTTAGCTCTAACGAGAGACTCGTACTAAATTATTGCACTCCATTACAGGGACACAGAAACTTTTGAAAAAACTGAGCAGGGGGCAGGAGAAGGAGGATATCAAAAAATTAAAAGACTGCAAACAGTTCATAATTGCTGCTGATACACTCCGAAGGATAAGAACGCTTCCCAAACTTGTCACTGTTTTGCATGAAACACGCACCAGAAATTTAGGTTTGCACAACTAAAGTGGTTTAAAGTGCTCTGTGGTGCCAGGGCAACAAACCCACTTTATCCCTTTTCCCTTTAAAATAACTTTTTACAGTTCGGAAAGTGATGGGCAAATGCAAGAAAAGTGTGGGTTGAACAAATGATTAATGGGGAGACAGCCTGAAAAGAAATCAGAAGGAATGTTCACTAAAGCCCAGACATAATGCAACTTCCACATAAACTTTGTCCAAGCAAATCAAAATGAATGCTCAATAAGAGGGTCATTTGGAGGAAGCCTAATTTAGAAAACTAAACAAAATCCAGATATTTTATACACATGCACACCATTCCCCAGTTCTGAGACTATACTAGTTCATCCTTTGATATGAAATTCTATATCCAAGCTTAAACATTAGAAGACTCAATATTGCTTGTATCTGTGATTACCAAGCAAACTGGGAAGGTTTTGGGGAGTTTTTAACAAACTGTAATCCCTAGGAGTCTTTGGAGGAAAAACATGACTATTAAAGTGGTATAAGGGTGCTTTTGGGACGCGGGTGGCGCTGTGGGTTAAACCACAGAGCCTAGGGCTTGCCGAGCAAAAGGTCGGCGGTTCGAATCCCCACGACGGGGTGAGCTCCCATTGCTCTGTCCCAGCTCCTGCCCACCTAGCAGTTCGAAAGCACGTCAAAGTGCAAGTAGATAAATAGGTACCGTTCCAGGGGGAAGGTAAACGGCATTTCCGTGCACTGCTCTGGTTCACCAGAAGCGGCTTAGTTATGCTGGCCACATGACCTGGAAGCTGTACGCCGGCTCCCTCGGCCAATAATGCGAGATGAGCACCGCAACCCTAGAGTCGGTCACAACTGGACCTAATGGTCAGGGGTCCGTTTACCTTTAAGGGTGCTTTACCTATAAGTGTTTGTGTAGCCTTTGTGGCTGGTTCTTCAGAGAGCAGCCTGAAAAGCACTGTTCCACAGGGAAAGTAGCTACAAAATAATGGGTAAGGCAGTAATTCATTCCAATTTACACTTGATCAACAGAACCAGTGTGGTGTAGTGGTTAAGAGCGGTAGACTCATAATCTGGGGAACCGGGTTTGCGTCTCTGCTCCTCCACATGCAGCTGCTGGGTGACCTTGGGCTAGTCACACTTCTCTGAAGTCTCTCAGCTCCACTCACCTCACAGAGTGTTTGTTGTGGGGGAGGAAGGGAAAGGAGAATGTGAGCCGCTTTGAGACTCCTTCGGGTAGTGATAAAACGGGATATCAAATCCAAACTCTTCTTCTTCTTCTTTCTCCCTTCTCCACCTCCCTCACGTGCCCTCTAAATCTGTCCCAGGGGTTCCCCCAACCCTCCAGAGCCCATTTTGGGTGGGCAGGAGAGGACAAAAGGGTGGGGGAGCCCAAATTTGTTGTTCTCCTTCTCCGTTGCCCCGGCCAACAGAATATCTTCAGCAGCCTTTTGTCTTCCCGCTCAGGTCTCCCAGTGCCAAATGGCAGCAAGGCTCCTGTAAAGACACAGCGCAGTCAACAGCCATTCGGATAATCCTATGTTTGTTTAAATCGGAGCCCTAATTCATTGGGCTACAACGACTTGAGGTTGCAAGTGGGACAACTTAGTTAACTTTCATAAGTAAAAGCTTTTGATACCCTACGTTTGATGGAGATAATTGGAATTTCACTGTAGCCTAATTAACATTAATGGAATCTATTCATAGCCCCGATGCTGCTTCCATTAAAGTCAAAGACAAAACCACCAGCGAGTTCAATGGAAACAGGATTGGGCCCCTTGTGTGCGTATCAAATGAAGCAGGCATCCCTATCTTAATATTTTCTCAATACAGCCTTTTGATGGCTCTGCAGAGATAAGACAACCTGATAAATGTAATAGATGAAAGCCTATTATCTAAACCATCTCTATTATAAGACATAAAAAAACTCCTCAGCATACATATATATTACTACAGACTACTGCAAAAGTTGACCTGGTTTCTAAAGGACAAGTTGTTAAGTATGATGCCGCGGCAATTTTCAACGACACACGTTTTACAACATTTCTCATGCCACCGCAGATTAGATACGTCTGCAAAATAAAATATAAATATAGTACCAGGGTTTTATCTCATCCTTCCTTGGCTGCTATCTGTAAAGTAAGTTATTCAATATTGTTTTCTAAATAAACATGAATCACCGTGGCTGACTTGGTCGGTTTCTTTTTTCTTTTTCCCCGAAAAGACAAAACCTTAATTGAATATTTTCTCCCTTTCCTCCTGGAACTTTTTGAACTATTATACACAGCGTGCTGGTTATCAGCATGTTCTAGCCTGGCTAAATATATGCACCACAATCAAAGTGGACAGTACTTTGGCCCATAATTGACATTGGAATCTGGATGGTTAGCTTGTAATGGGCCTGAGTGCTGTCGGATTTTACAGCTGAATGCTTCCTTTGAGAAATACCCAGTTTGAAAATAGCTGTTTCACGATTTATGGCACCGAGAGGGAGCATTTCGGTCAGACTTTGCCAACCTGGTGCCCTCCAGATGGTTCAGACTACAATTCTCATATGCCTCGGCCAGCATATAGGAGCTGTCAGAGGCGCCACCTTCTCAAGGCGATTGAGGGGGCCCAATGTGACGTCCTGACATCATGTGTGTGATGTCACGAGGAGCCAGGGGGTGGAGCTAAACGCCCTCTGAAGATTGAGGGGGCCTGGCCCGCTCAAAAAAAATATGGGAGGGCGGGCAAAAATTTTTCGGCCCCTAAGCGTTGGCACGCCAGGGAGCTGTAGTCCAAAATATCTTGAGAGCACCAGGATGGCGAAGACTGATCCAAGCCAAGTCTGATTTCACCATCTTCTAGTTCCCATGCATATTCGGATAGACTCTGGTTTCAATTTGCTCTGGGAATAATTCAAGAGTTGATTAATCAGCAGGATTCTAACAGTGCTTTGCCAGCCTTGAATTCTTATAGAAGCTCCATGGCTTGGGGAGTTTCGAGATCATACAGAGATCATGTAAAGCCATTCCAATCCAGAAAGGATTGCATGGCGTATCCATAACTGAAGGGCCATGCAGGCGCAGATTAATCTGTGAATGAATTAATGAGAAAGGCAGTTACAAATAGCTGCGAGTGTTAATTTAGACAGAATAATCTTTCTCCCCTTTGCAGCAGGCAGACGGCTGGAACAATACAGGCACACCTGTGGAACACGTCGATCCCCTTGATGCCGCGAGAAAATAAAAAACGTTTGCGGAAAATTTATTTAGTGAAAAGTTCCTAGGAGTTCAGATGCAGGGGTGCTGCTGCTCTTATCGCGACACCAATCAAACCAGAGCTTCCCAAACTTTTCATGTTGGTGACACACTTTTTAGACACTCATCATTTCGTGACACAATATTTCAGTTTTGCTAGCAAACCGGAGGTTAAACTAACCCCTTTCCAGCCCCGGAAGCTTGAGCGGGGAGATTCGCGTGACACAGCTACACACAGCGAGCGACGCACTAACGTGTCATGACACAACAGTTTGGAAAGCTCTGAATTAAACTCTGTCCCTTTCTCCTTCCAGCATCGTATAGTGATAGTCCTCTTCTCTGCCTCTTTCCTTCCCACATGGAAGTTATTGGGTAACCTTGGGCCAGACTCAGGCCAATTTACTTCATAGGGTTGTTGTGAGGATAGAAGAGGGAGTTGGTGCGCTAGTCCTTCTTCCTATGTATCAGTGTCTTGCATGCCCTTAAAATTACAGAATTAGGTTGAGCAGAGAAGCCAGGAAATCAGACTTCTAATTCAGGAAGAGGAGGAGGAGGAGGAGGAGGAGGAGGAGGAGGAGGAGGAGGAGGAGTTTGGATTTGATATCCCGCTTTATCACTACCCGAAGGTGTCTCAAAGCAGCTAACATCCTCCTTTCCCTTCCTCCCCCACAACAAACACTCTGTGAGGTGAGTGAGGCTGAGAGACTTCAAAGAAGTGTGACTAGCCCAAGGTCACCCAGCAGCTGCATGTGGAGGAGCGGAGACGCGAACCCGGTTCACCAGATTACGAGTCTACCGCTCTTAACCACTACACCACACTGGCTCTCAGGGATATTGTAGCATAACTTAAAGGTTTGTTTCCCATGGGATGCATCCAACAAGCTAGATAGTTGTTGTGTGTCCAGACATGTAGCAATGGAGTCCACTGCACAGAACCATAGCTACAGTGAGGGGAGGGCTAGCCAGGTTTTTTTTGCCCTGATTGAATCCTCCAGAGGGGTGCCATTGAGGCTCCCAGCCTGTGTATGTGTGTACAAAACCGCTCATGGGTGTTGCTAATCTGGGTCTTCGTCCCAGGTGAAATAAAGCCTAGTTTCTGCCGCATGTTGCATCCCGACATACTAACCATGTCCATGGGAATGCCATGACTACAAAAGTCCCTGTGCAACTGGACAACGATAAGGAAAGTGATAGGGAAAGGCACGGGAATGTGTGGCGTGATACTTGTTGAATGCAGTGCTCTATAACCACCTTGCAAGCTCTGCAAAACAATCGGGGTGAATGTTCAATAAAGAGGTTGTCTGGAAGTGACCAAAGGAAAGGAAACAATCACACCTGCACTGGGCAGGCCATCCCCGACTGCCAACAAGGGTCAGTCACAATATAACAATATCCAGATGAAGGGGAGCAAAATAGCAAATCCACACTATGCTTCATCACAGGCTGCTGAGTTCAAAAGAGAAATGTGAAAGTCTTATGGCAACTCCATGTGTATGTAGAAAGGGGTTCTCCTGATCAGGTCCTTACAGACCCTCCAAATGTCCCTATTTTCCAAGGGCAGTCCCAGATTTAAAGAAGCCACCCTGGTTTCTGATTTGATCCTAGAATGTCTAACATTAAAAATGAGAGAATCTGCCTGCCCGAAGAGCGCTATTAACAATGGTGCAGTATTGCTGTCTGTTAGTGGCTATAGGATTTTTATGTCTTGTTATTGTTTCTGCCTTTGTTTTGTTCCGTATGTTGCTTCTAATGTTGCCACCCGCTTTGGGATTTTCAATGAAGAGAGGGCTAAAAGTGCTCTAATAAACAAAGGAAATAAAAATATCGTTATTGCCAATGGGGGATCTGCTGCAGATTACCACCCAATATACTTTTTTAAACTGATACTTAAAAAAAAAAAAAAAGCCATCAGAAATAACTTCTTGCGCTCTGTCAACATTTTGTTTTCCCCACTGGGTGTTGGTTTTGCTTTTTCTCAAAACCTAGACTTTCTTTTTAGATGAATTTGATATTTCCCCATCATGATGGTTGTTTATATTGTGCATTATTTTAGATGTAATTGTGTTACATTTAAGCATTCCTAAATGGGCTCACATTAATCTAGTTACCCAAATTACATTTGAAAATTTATTTTAATGTGACAGCATGGCTAATTTATTCCTTTGGTACTTCATTCCTCTGTCTCCAGGGCAATGCAACTGCATCACTCCTCTGTCTGCTAGCATCTGAGAACTCAAGTACATGGCATTATTATTATTAATCATTTAGATAGCATTTTAGCATGTAAAATGCTCTACAATCTGTCTCTTTTGTCCTCAAAACAATCTTTTGTTCCGTTCATTCATTTTATGTATTTATTTATTTATATGGACATTTATATCCCACCTGTCTAGTGTTATGCACTACCAAGGGTAGAGAACAGATAGGGAGCTGTGTCTGGAAAAGGGAAAGACTTATCCAGATATGGATCTGAAGTCAGTATCTGAACTGGGACTGAGTGCTCTGTTGTTGTTGTTGTTTTGTTGTTGTTGTTGTTATTTATTTTGATGGATCAATGGAAATCCTGAATTGCATCAGCATTTGTTGTGTGAGTGTAGGTCTGCAAATGTGGGGACAGTGAGCTGATTCACATGCACACCCAGGCAAAACTCACTGCAGGATGCTTTGGTGCTGCAGGAAAAAGAGCTGTGTTTGTGTCCTCCCTCGTCCCTTTGCACAATCCTTTTCTATCAGCCACTTCCTGGGATGACCAAACCACAAATTTGCCATTATATCTGCACAAGAAACTTAGGTTTGCATTTGTCCTCAAACTAGGTTTACAAGCCATGCCATGAACTTGGTTTGTAGTCTGGAGGGTAAGCACAAGCCAAAGTTTTATTGCTATGGCTAGTGGCTAATGCAAATAACGTAGGGTTGTCATATTTCAAAAAGTAAAAACCCGGACACCCTGATTTTTTTATTTTTTTAATGAAACCCCAGAATTGTTGAGGAAAATCCCAAAGTTGTTGAGCTTCTTTTTCGATTGACTTGTCTGAGATCCAGGACAAAACGGCGCCTTTTGGAAATTCCCCCGGAACATCAATTCCGGACAGCCCTAAAATAAAGTTTCTATGGATGGATGGATGTAAGTCAAAGTTTGCTGGTTTAGATGGAACAGGAAACTATGGTTTGATCACTCCAAGAAGTAAGTAATTGAAGCACACAAGGCAAAGAATTAATGCTCAAGCATGGGACACCTGACCTGAATTACCCTATAGCACACACAATAATTTAAAGCAGGGTCAGGAAGAGGAATTCCAAACACATTTAGTGGGAAGCCTCATTGCAGCCATCAGCCTTCCCTCACTTTGAGCAAACACGTTTTAGGATGAAGCTGTAAGACTGCAACCACACAGAGCAAGGACAACACAGAAGCAGGAATATAGGAAGTTGCCTTCTACTGAATCAGACATTTGCTCCATCTAGCTCAGTATGGTCTATAGTGTTTCAAACAGGGACATTTCCAGCCCTACCTGCAGATGCCAGACATCAAACCTGGGGCCTTCTGAAGTGCAAGGCTTGTGGTTTACCAGTGTGCCAAGACCCTTCCCCTATGAAAACTAGAGAAGATGGTGAAATAACTTTCTCTCATAAGATGTTTGCAGGCCTCCAAGGACATCTTGAAGACTTCTGATACCATCAGATGAGCCATGTTTGAAATAGTTCCACAGGACATAGAAATATGAAAGATATACGCACTTGTATGGTTCTTTTCATCAGTAACTGCCTGGTGGTTCCACATTTGAGTTTAAAGATAAATGGATTCATCTCCGCTACCTGGTGCAGTAAGAAAAGCAGAATTGTACGACTTGTACAACTTGTATTTTACATGTTTGATAAGGAAAGTAGTTTAAATTTTACAGAGTTGGGAAATTTTGATAAAGAGAGAAAGGGGAAAGGGGCGGAATAGGAAAGGAAGGGAGGCTACAGACAGGAATAAGAAGGAAAAGGAAAAAGAAAGAAAGAAAGAAAGAAAGAAAGAAAGAAAGAAAGAAAGAAAGAAAGAAAGAAAGAGGAAAACTAACAAACAATAGAAAGAAAAGGAAAAGAATATTAGAAATGAAATGAAATCCTGAGGATTTAAGACCCTCACATTTTCCCCTCAACTGGAAACTACTTTGAAAATACTAAGGTAAATTATAGAATCTATACGTAAGGAAAACACAAAGATTTGAAAAACAATACTAAATTAATATTAATATACATAGCAAAATGACAGCAAAGAAATTACAGGCGACAACTGGAGCAACCTTTGCAGCTCCTGGAACACAATCAAGAAGAGCATCGGCAATAGAGATTGACCCAAACACAGACCTCAAAGCATTAATTTTGGGAATGAGAAGAGATAGGTAAATGATAACATAAAAGCGTTGATGAAAAATTAGATTTAATGGGGAACAAGATAGAACAAAATTCTAAAGTAATTATGGACCTCTCAGCACAGATAAAAAATTTATCAGACAAAAGTAAGGAATTAGACGCAGACATGCAGGGGTTGAAAAATAAGACCGCCAAACAAGAATAATTATTGGGGGGGGGGGAATAAGAGTGACTGCAAAGAGATGAGGAAAAGTCAAGTAAAAATTAAAGAAGAACTTATGGGATTTTAAAAGGTACAAGAGGCAACATTAGATGCAGTTGCTACACAGGAGATGCAGCAGAGAGAATTGAAACACATGTATGTAGATTCTATTAATATAGTTATAATTACAGGAGCAGTCTAAATGCAATAGTACATGTATTATTCCTTTATTACACAATGCTTTTTATATCCTGCCTTTCTTGCAAGGAACTCAGGGCAACACAAACACTTGGTTCTCCCCCCCCCCCACCCCATCCCATTTTGTCCTCGCATCGACCCTGCAAGATTAGGCTAAGAGACAGAGACGGGCCCAAAGTTAACCAGTGAATTCCATGGCTCAGAAGGGTTATGAGAGGGAGCTTAGTTTTGCAGGGTCCCTCAGAACGGACGGTCTTTGAGCAACTTATGAATAAGTTTGGCTCACTTGAGCCAAAATGGGCTACAACAACAAGAAACACTCGTCCTTTCCAACATCTCTGAGATACACTTCTCCCATATTTTGTTTGCACTGCCGGATGCTTTCTGTTTTGTGTATGAATAGAGCTCCAAGCTGGGGTCTCTCCAGTCCAAGTCAAACCAGTTTGCACCACCCTGGTCAAAAAGGGCAACAAGGATGAAGCTGTCAGCAAATACCCCGCCTGGGGCAGTTTGTGAGACTGCCCCAAAGCCAGAGCAAAACCGTGTGCGCACATCCCTGGCTACTGGATTAATCCTGTGGCGCAGTCATATGTGATTGTTCCCCAGCTTGAAGAACAACAGACACAAGCCAATAATTAAGGCTAAACTATTTATTGTAGGAATAGTACAAAGAGAATCTCTGATGCCATCTCAGTAAAACAGAGCTGCCATAAAGCCGTCTGTCCGGCATCTAGGTCTAGCCAGAAGAAGAGAGCTCCCTCTCTCTCTCTCTCTCTCTCACTCACACACACACACACACACACACACACAGCCTAGCAGGGCTGCAGTCCTGCCACACCCGGCACCCAGGGCATAAGGTGGGGACAAACTGATGATTATGCAAGCGTCCTATTGGGCCCAATACAGTCACGAAATGGCAGCAGGGCTGCCTCAGGATCCAAGAGATCCCAGGCCAGCTCTACCCCTCCTGCTCCCTGCCCTTGGAATGCCCCATAGAACCATAGAATGGTAGAGTTGGAAGGGACCCCAAGGTTTGTCTAGTCCAACCCCCTGCAATGCAGGAATCTCAGCTAAAGCATCCATGACCGACGGCCATCCAGCTTAAAAACCTCCAAGGTAGGAGACTCCACAACCTCCAGAGGGAGACTGTCCTACTGTCGAACAGCTCTTGTTTATGTTTATGTTTATGTTTATGTTTATTCGGAATCTCCTTTCTTGTGACTTGAAGCCATTGGTTCGAGTTGTGCCCTCCAGAGCAGGAGAAAATGAGCTTGTTTCCTCTTCCGTGTGACAGCCCTTGAGATATTTGAAGATGGCTGCCCTAGCTCCTCTCAGTTTCCTCTTTTCCAGGCTAAGCATACCCAGCTCCTTCAACCGTTCCTCATAACGCCTGGTTTCCAACCAACCACACCTTTCCTCTAATATACACATTTCTGTGAGCAATTGTCCATGATGCAATACACCATTGTATGTTATTTCTCTTAATCTATGCATTTTATGGGCCCCTTCCCAAACCGATGCATTTTGTACACATTTTTTTGGTCGGAGAACACCACTGCCAAACTCGGAGAAATGCTGTGACTGCGAGCAAGGTTTTAAAGCATCCTGTTTGACTGAATTGCTATGCAGATCAATCACATACAAACCAGAAGGCACTATTGTAACAGTTGAATAATATGACAGGTTAACAAATAGTTGGGTTGCCCCCACCGCCATCAATGCACATTAAATTCTGGTCCAAGCATACATGTACACAAAGCAGGTTATAGAATATTTAGGTCAAGTGGAAGAGTCCAGATCTTTGGAGATCTATACAATTCAAGATTTTACCTAGCCCCAAGCAATGCTATTAATCTTTCTGTTCCAGAAAAGACCCACAATTGTGACAGCATTTGCGTTTTTGAATTTTCTGCTGCATGTGTGAGAATGGCAAAGGCACCTTCTGCTATGGATCTCCATGGAAATTAAAGAACGTAGCAGTACCTTTGCACCACAGACACATCTTGGTGGTTTGTATTTGTTGGGCTGCCATAATGTCCCTCAAGTAATAGTGGGGTGGGGGTGGGGAGGAATAGTAGTCTAGTCCAGTTTAAGGATAAAGAACCATAACAAGGAAGAGCAGAGGCCTTGAATTTGCCCGTCCACAAATCTGTGTTCTCTTTTTTGGGGAGGGGGAGTGTGACACAGCCCATTCATTTTTCATGACACACAAAGGACCACTCTAGATGGACCAATTATCTAACTGGTTATAAGGCCGCTTTCTACATTCCCTAAGTAACCAGCCAATCCTGAAGCAAGCCAGTCAAAGAACCTCAACCAACAATTCAATTGTGCCACAGTATTACAGTTTTGGGACCCAGGTGGCGCTGTGGGTTAAACCACAGAGCCTAGGGCTTGCTGATCAGAAGGTCGGCGGTTCGAATCCCTGCAACAGGGTGAGCTCCTGTTGCTTGGTCCCAGCTCCTGCCCACCTAGCAGTTCGAAAGCACGTCAAAGTGCAAGTAGATAAATAGGAACCGCTCTGGTGGGAAGGTAAACGGCGTTTCCGTGCGCTGCTCTGGTTCGCCAGAAGCGGCTTAGTCATGCTGGCCACATGACCTGGAAGCTGTACGCCGGCTCCCTCAGCCAATAAAGCAAGATGAGCACCGCAACCCCAGAGTCGGACACGACTGGACCTAATGGTCAGGGGTCCCTTTACCTTTATTCCAGTTTGGGGGGGGGGAGCCACTGAAGTGTTGCACAGTTCCTTCTGCCATTGGGCGATGCTGTCTTTAAACAATCCTAATCATCTAAGGTTTCATCACCGAGCTGTTGAGGTATGGCCAAACATCTAATTAAAGCCATATGTTTTTGCTTCGCAGTCAGTACAACTCCTCGCTCGCATCCCCAGCATTGTTAGCGGTGAAATACGGAGCAAGCCCCTCTCCATATCGGAGGCAGGCTTTGTGATCTGCATCAGACGCCTTCATTATTCCATAGGTGGCCATTCTCTTTTCAATAAACAGTTGTACTTCTACTTACACAGTGTGAAGATTATTGCTTCTTCCAGTTCGTCCTCATTGGCAGTGTAATATATGGAGGCCACACTACGGATACCGAGTAACAACTGAGTTTTCTTTTCACTCTCTAAGTTCACACAGGGCTCAGCTTGCCATTCATCTGGAGAAAGAGCCCACTATTTAGGAACATGCTCAGTCTTACTTTGTTCAACAAATGTATCTGCCTTTCAGCCACTAGGTAGCAATGAGCATGAAACATTAAGAGGGGAAGGTGATGAAAACGGTATGGATTAGAACATTTTCTGCACGGGACAACTAAAATTTGGATTCTGTGGCCAGGGCAGCTGTCTACCAGCTCCATCTGGTACACCGGCTGAGACCCTGCCTGCCTGAGCATTTTCTCACCAGGGTGGTACATGCTCTGGTTATCTCCCACTTGGACTACTGCAATGTGCTCTATGTGGGGCTACCTTTGAAGGTGACCCGGAAACTACAACTAACCCAGAATGCGGCTGCCTGACTGGTGACTGGGAGTGGCAGCCAGGACCATATAACACCGATCCTACATTGGCTCCCAGTACATTTCCGAGCACAATTCAAAGTGTTGCTGCTGACCTTTAAAGACCTAAACGGCCTCAGCCCTGTATATCTGAAGAAGCGTCTCCACCCCCATCGTTCAGTCTGGACACTTAGGTCCAGCTCCTAGGGCCTTTTGGTGGTTCCCTCATTGCAAGAAGTGAGGTTACAGGGAACCAGGCACAGGGCCTTCTTAGTAGTGGCACCTGCCCTGTGGAACGCCCTCCTGTCAGATGTCAAGGAAATAAACAACTATCTGACATTTAGAAGACATCTGAAGGCAGCTCTGTATATGGAAGTTTTTAATGTTTGATCTTTTATTGTGCCTAATGTTTTCATTTTTTGGAAGCTGACCAGAGTGGCTGTGGCAAGCCAGCCAGATGGGCGGCACTTTAGAATGCACAAGCAGAATTTGCAACAAAATGTTGCAGCGTACCTTCACTTCCCAACTGTAGTGCTCCTGCTCAGGGTTCCAGCCAGTCAGCTGACCATGCTCTTGGCCATTGATACTCTATTCCACATTGTTTTTTTCTCAGCTGGCTCTGCCCATTCCATAGCTACTGAGCATGCTCCGTCTTCACTGGGCTATTGGAAGGGGTGGTCGCTTAGGAGCCTATTTCTCAGGGCTTTATTCAGAACACTGTTGAGGTTACAGACCTTCTTTACAGGGCTGTTGTAAGGGTTACCAAGATAATCATGTATGTTAAGTCCTTTGAGCACTCAGTGCTGCAAATGATGTGTTTATTCTCCATGCAGAACACAAATTTGCCTGCTGAATTTTAGAAATGGAGCCTACTGCATAAACCAATTTAAGAGCCAGTAGGCATGTTTGTTGTTGTTGTTTAGTTGTTTAGTCGTGTCCGACTCTTCGTGACCCCATGGACCAGAGCACGCCAGGCACTCCTGTCTTCCACTGCCTACCGCAGTTTGGTCAGACTCATGTTGGTAGCTTCGAGAACACTGTCCAACCATCTTGTCCTCTGTCGTCCCCTTCTCCTTGTGCCCTCCATCTTTCCCAACATCAGGGTCTTTTCCAGGGAGTCTTCTCTTCTCATGAGGTGGCCAAAGTACTGGAGCCTCAACTTCAGGGGCTGTCCTTCCAGTGAGCACTCCAGGCTGATTTCCTTCAGAATGGATAGGTTTGATCTTCTTGCAGTCCATGGGACTCTCAAGAGTCTCCTCCAGCACCATAATTCAAAAGCATCAATTCTTCGGCGATCAGCCTTCTTTATGGTCCAGCTCTCACTTCCGTACATTACTGGGAAAACCATAGCTTTAACTATACGGACCTTTGTCAGCAAGGTGATGTCTTTGCTTTTTAAGATGCTGTCTAGGTTTGTCATTGCTTTTCTCCCAAGAAGCAGGCGTCGTCTAATTTCGTGACTGCTATCACCATCTGCAGTGATCATGGAACCCAAGAAAGTAAAAGTAGGCATGTTTAGAACTTGCTATCCCACAACGAATGGATATTCCTTGGAGAAGTGGTATGTTTAGCTCAGGGGCGGGGAACAGATTACAGTCCAGGGGCCACATTCCCTTCTGGTTAACCTTACAGAGGCCACATGTCAGTGGAAGGCAGAGCCAGAGGCAAACGTGGACAGAGAAATGAATGTAAATATTACCTTCTTACAGTAGCGAAGTTTTACACAGAGAGAAACACGAAATGCAGACCACTTATGTTCACATTGCACTTTAATGCACCTGCGTTGAGTGCCATGCGAAAGGCTTTTTTTCAGCCGGAACACTCCGGAACTCGGTTCCGGCACCTCTCAGGTGGGCACCATTGCCATTCTAAGAGAACAAGGGAGGTGTTCATGGTGAGTCCCAGAACCTCTTTTTGTAGAAAAATAGCACTGGTTATGTGTAACTTTTTCCCCCCTTTCTGCTTCCAGCTAGCAGTGGGAAAGCAATGCCTAAAGGTGATTGCAGTATGGGGAGCAAGCAGCCCCAGGTGCGTCTGAATAGGGTTCCGTGGTACAGTAGCCAACGCCCCAACATTTTTACAAAACAGAGGTGGATTCAGACAAGGATGACAGCCTTCAAGCACTGAAGCGTACTGAGAAATCTTGCTTGTGATTTTCACTATTTGCACCATAGTGGAAACATATGGGCTCATCTCATCCTGTAATTTCTCTTCAACAATATATATATTGTGTGTACACACACACACACACACACACACACACACACACTTTAAAAAGAGTCCTGATCTATGTTTTCAGCCCACATGGAAATTAAACCTAGTTTCCTAGACCCTGAAAAGCTAATTATGCATTCAATTAGAGTTTCTTAATAAAGATTAAAACTCTGAAGTCTATTACGAGCCCATATTTAATTCAACTGCCATTTTATCCATGCCATGAAAGTGTGAGTGGTGACAATGAATATAAATTATAATACATGCCACCAAGTGAATGCTATTTGTCCAAGTACGTTACTATAAAGAATTAAATTTTGCTATCGGTTCCATAATCTAGTTAAAATTGGTATTCTTTATTTGGTCTTTCAATGTAGTCCAATTTCCCTACTTTGAAAAACAAATTCTAGGGACGAAAGAAAAGAGATTAATTTATCATTAAGACTCTGCCTAATTGAAGTCAATTCTGAACAAACTTGAATTCAATTTCTGCTCATTAAATTGAATGTGCTCTGCGTTTTCTCTCTGCATTGCTTTGAGCAAGCAGCTGAGAACAAGGGGCTAACATCAAAATTATTAAATTGAGGAGATTTTATTTGGTCTTCACATGCCAGGGCCGCTTTGATGAGGAGCTGTTTTGGCAGTGAAAAGGAAACGAGAGCAGCTGGAGGGAAAATCAAATGAAACTAAGCCTTGGAAAATTGAAGAAAACGCAAGCTTAATAATATTTAATAATTAAATTTCCACAAACAATAGCGGCAAATGAAGTAATCTGCAAAGTCTGTGAACTCATTTGCATAATTGATGCCGGTCCCCTGTAAATGAATAATGAAGATAATAAAAGATGTTGCTAAAAATGGGCACAATAACAGCAAAATTTCATCAAGCCGCGCTCTCTGATTAATCTGCTCTTGCAAATCAGCCGCGAAAGGGGAACGCGTGATTAACCGCGCTGAGGACTGCGGCAGGCGGCAAGCTGCCCTTTCTCTGTGTGTCTCTGGGTACCACGGCTCAACCCTCTCCCCTGCTCTGCCTGCCTGCGTGATGCTGTTGCCAGTGAAGAAACAGGCACAGCCTGAGCACACACACACACACACACACCACCGCCACAAAGTCAGCTCCCGTTCCAGGAGCCATTGCCTTTTACTCATTAACTGTGTTGCTGCTGTCTTCCAGATTGGCCCTGCCCAGGCAAAGAAAATGGCGTTTCCCCCTTCATCGTAGGAAGCTGCCTTATAATCGAGTCCGTGAGTTGATCCCTCTAGCTCAGCACTGTCCACACTGACTCACAGCTGCTCTCCAGGAGGGTGTCTTTCCTAGACTTACCCAGAGATGCCAGAGATTGAGCCTGAAACCTTTGGCATGCCAAACAGCAGTGACGGGCGGTCAGTGGACTAGGGGGACCAGGTTAGTCTGCTAAAATATCCCGGTATTAAAATATCAAAGCCTGGGACCTCCTTCCCAATGCCCGAGAAGCTTCTGCCTGGCACAGGGAGGGAGGGGCGATGCTCCGGTGTGGTCCAAGAGCCCTTCTCCACCTTCCCAAAGCCTTGGGGAAGGATGCAGGAGGGCTGTAACGTCCTGTCAGAGGCCTGGCACCTCCTTCCCAAAGCCTGGTAAGTTTCTGCCCAGCTTGGGGGGGCATGATGCTCATGTGCACGAAATCACACGCATGTCCATCGCCCTCACAAGCTGGCTTCTCTGGCCCTAACTGCTCCCCAAAGAAAAATTTCACCATACACCACTGCCAAGCAGGAGATGCACCACTGAGCTAGAGGTGGCACTGTGGTCTAAACCACTGAGCCTCTTGGACTTGCCGATCAGAAGGTCGGCAGTTCGAATCCCCCCGACGGGGTGAGCTCCCGTTGCTCTGTCCCAGCTCCTGCCAACCTAGCAGTTCGAAAGCACGCCAGTGCAAGTAGATAAATAGGTACCACTGCAACGGGAAGGTATACAGCATTTCCATGTGCTCTGGTTTCCGTCACGGTGTCCTATTGGGCCAGAAGCGGTTTAGTCATGTTGGCCACATGACCCGGAAAGCTGTCTGTGGACAAACGCCGGCTCCCTCGGCCTGAAAGCGAGATGAGCGCCGTACCCCATAGCTGCCTTTCACTGGACTTAACCATCCAGGGGTCCTTTACCTTTTACCTTACCACTGAGCTACTGTTGCTGTTGGCTGTCAGCAGGGGGAAGGGCCAGAATGAAGAGGGTGTGGATGGGACCAGATGGAGTGGGGGAAGAGTAGAGCATCTGCTTTGCAGGCAGAAGGTCCCAGGTTCAATGCCCAGCATCTCCAGGCAGGGATGGGAGAGAACCCTGGCTGAAACCCTAAAGAGATGCTACCAGGCAGTGTAGGCAATAGGGAGCCAGATGGACCAATGGGCGAACTCAGCATCCTGTGTTCTTAGATCAAGCCACAGCGGCCATGTTCTCCCTCTTCTGTCAGAGGCAGTGTGCCTCTGAAGAGCAGCGATGCCCGGACTCACAAGTGGAAAAAGCCCTGCCGCACTCATGTCCAGCTTGCAGCCTACCCACCAAGGAAGGCTATAACTCCTCACGACCCCCTCTCCACACACTGAATGAATGTGTGCAAGGGCTGCTCTGCTCTGTGCATGTATGAGCTCCCCATGGTACAGCTGAATGCACAAACTCTTTTCGCAGAATGGACATTCATCAGGGAATATGGCAGCAGTAAACAGCCGTGGTGGTGGTGGGTGAGAAGGTCCATGCAAGCACACAGCCCACTCCCCGCGTATTTGTTCAACATATAGTGGGATTCAGATGGAATTTCCTAAGTGTGAGCAAAGTTTTGAGGAAGTGATGATGTCCAAGTCATAATCTAGGTCTCGGTCTCGAACTGGACCGAACGACCAGCCGGTTCTCTAAGGCTGGAATCCTTACAGATTGGTTGGGAAGTTTGGGAGCAAGGATGAAAGCAAGTTGCATTAAAGCCAGTGGAGGGGAACAAGGTGCATTAAAACTGCAAGGGCACATGAATAAGATTGGGTTGCAGGACTAAACTGTGCAGGACCAAGTAATGCTAATGTAGCTTTTGACATGATCTTCAGTTGCTTCCTTAGCATCAGGGAGAGGTGGATAACAATTCATGACTCAAGAAAATATTCGTCATTTGACAACTTTGGGGGCAGTTTAGGCTATCAGACTGTTTAGTTGTTTAATGATGTTGTAAGCTGACAGCTGAATTGTAAAAATAAACGGCCAGCATATTGCATAATAACATTGTGTAGTTATTTCTAAATTAGAATGACATCATTCATTCTGCAGGAACCAGGGATATATATTAACATGTGTCCCATATAACTCCATTTTGTTCCAGAGCTTTATAACTCAGCAATACAAATTAGCTTCAGGCAGTAATGTGGCAAGTAAGGTCTCAGCCTGGGACTTAATTATTTTGATTAATTTGGGAGGAAAATAATAGTCCAATAATTTTTTAATGATATACAGAGAACTGAAAGGAAGTCACTGTGTATTCCTCTGCTTATATAACAGAGCTATATTAAACAAGGAAGCATTTAGCTCCGAACGCCCTATGAGGTTGACCCAAATATACTGTTGTATACAAAGAGGTTCTTACACGGCCCTTTTAATAGCGCGGGGCCAGGGGTGTGTGTGCAGCAGCCATGCTTGAAGGGTTGTAGCCATGGTAACCATTTCCATCATTTCATGTGGTGGTTCTCCAAATAAAGAACTGGGCCTGTATATGAAGATGATGGATGGCTTTGCATGTTTTCCCACAGAAACTGAGAGAAGAGTATCATCATCATTGTGAAGTTCTGCCAAGTTTATTCCCTTAAGAACTTACACTCAGGGAAGGGTTGCCATATGTCCGGACATAGCCGGAATACAGCAATCAAAAGCAGTGTCTGGGCAAAAATAGCTGAAATGTCCAGGAAAATCCCTGGCAGAAGTCTAGAATTTGGCTCAGCAACTTCGCAAAAAACAACAACCTGTAACTCAGTGTCTCACTCACAGGACTCTTCCTTGGCTGCTATCTTAGCACTTTGCTAGCATTAACAACAGATAGCAAGTGTTTGTTCCGGCTTTCCCAGTTGTAGCAGGTATGTTAGCAGAACCGGCCCTGTCATTAGGCAAAGTGAGGCAACCACCTCAGACAGCAGATGCCGAGCATGGAGGGCAGCAGCAGACCTCTACTGTTCTTCCCAAGTTCCCCAGCCATTCTGATCTGTTGCTACATGGCCTGTTGCCTCCGATGTGGTGAAGGATGCTATCCTGCTGCCAGTGTTGAAATCGGACTGAACTGCCAATCTGGTTGGCTTCTGCACATGAAGTGGGAGTGCGGTGCCTTCTTGCCCTTTGTCTCTTGCCGTAAATTTTGGCATAAATCCTGCACATAAGTGAGGATGAGTTTTACATCTCCACCGCCCCTCCACTCAAAGAAGTTGGGTGTGAGAAAAGCAGTTGATCTAAAATCCTGAGGGCTGCAACCCTATGCACATTTATCTAGAATGAAGTCCTGTTGAACTCAGTGAGATCCACCTCTAAGTCAACATGCATAGGATCGGGTACTATTTTGTTCTCTGTTCCCATGTCCACTCATAATTGCCTTGTGGACCCTCAACATGATGGGAATCGCTCAGCTTCGCTTACCTGCAGAAGATCCAGTTGTTCTTGCAAAGCTTATCACCTTTCATGGTCAGTTGGATGGTTTGGAAACCCTTGAGGAAGGAGCATGCATTTTGTAGTGACATGAGGTTGGCCAACTTCTAGGTAATACAGAACACTCAAATATGATAGGCAGATAGATTAGCCAGGTCCGGCTGCCATAACCAATTTCTCAAGAGTTGGCTTGGCATTGATGGAAATGTTTTCCTGCAGCAAACACATTCAGTGATAGAGCCCATGCTTTGCATGTATAATGTTCTCCATTGGGCCCCCAACATCTCCAGCAAGAAAGATCTCAAGTGCTGGGAAGGAGCTAGCCTAAGACCCTGGTGAGCCATTACCTGTCAGAATAGGATAACCATCAGCGAGATGGACCAATAGTATCAGACAGCTTTATATGTTCAATTGTAACCTAAGCTTGCCTGAACATTTATCATTGTGTTAGAAAGAAGATGCAGCCGATTCCTCCAGCCTAAGCCTCCATCAAAATGTAATTAAATTACTTAAGCACTTTCAATTTTACCCAAAGGCCTTAAATTGTGAGCATATTAATAATATTATACATGCAGAAAGACTGCCAGAGCCATTCTTTCATAGAGTCACACTTTCTGTCCCCTTTGATTTCATGGCTCTTTATTTGTTCAAGAATAAGTGATATCCTTTAGAATGAGAGACATTCGAGAGCCATGGTGACAGCCTTGAATAATACCTTTGTGAGAAGAGCAGTACTCAGAGTGAGCAATAAAGTTATCCTTAGCTGAGAAGGGGAGAACGCTTGAAAACTTCACTAACTTGAGAATCTGGAAAGACAACTGTGAATGGTATTTATTATGAAACGTGTGCAAGATTTTATTTCGGTTTTTGATTGAGCTATACTCAATATTGATTCGTTATGGAAGTATAATTCTCTCGCGCGCACACTTTAATTTTTCTGTTCCTTTTAGGGCCAAACCAGATTGTGCATTCTGTGTGTTTGGGTTTTTTGTTGTTGTTTGCATCTTTGGAAAATACCGGTAGCAGCCATGGAGTGGGGCCTGAACCACACACAGAGGATTAACCCATTCCCTCATACCACATTCCCAACAAATCATCCCCATCCTGCTATTCTTCCCCCCACGCCAGCAGCAGAAGGGGTTATGGGAGTCACTGTTCACCTGACCTCTGCTCTGTTGTGTTGTAGGGGGAGCAGAGTGGCGGAGAGGCCAGCCCTGTGCAAACATATCTTCAGAGCCAATTCAGTGCTACTGCCTGTGTCCTTTCACAGCCCCAAGTTCCCTGCCATCAAGTCTCATAAAACCTTTCTGTGGAAACTATTAGGTATTGGGAGGAGGCATTATTAGGTATTATGGGTAGGGATAGTAGCTCTGTAGCAGAAGCTGACATATGTCCTTTTTTTCCAGGACACGTCCTCTTTTTCATGGGTAGAGTCGTCATAGCGATCCATAGTTAAATGTGGAAGTTGGCAAATGTGTCCTCTTTTTTACTCTTCAAAATATCACAACCCTTTCATACAGAAGGTCTCAGGTTCAATCCTGAGTGTCTCCAGGTATTACTACTACTACTACTACTACTACTACTACTACTAAATTTATATGCTGCCCTTTATCAAAAGATCCCAGGACTGTGTACAACATTAAAAACACATTATAGAACCTCAGTGATAAAGACATAATAAAAAGCATACTGGCAGACAGCCTAATAATAAAATAATCATCCTGATAACAGTCCCCTTCCCCATACTTTCACAGGCCACAGATTATTTAATAGCCATAGGCCTGGGTAAAGAGGAATGTTTTTGCCTGGAGCCTAAAGACATGTAATGGTGGTGCCAGGTGAGCTTCTTTGGGGAGAGCATTCCACAATTGGGGAGGACTAGGAAACGCTCCTGCCCAAACCCTTGCAGAGCTGCTGTCACTCACAGTAAAAGGTAAAGGTAAAGGACCCCTGGATGGTCAAGTCCAGTCAAAGGCTACTATGGGGTGCTCATCTTGTTTTTCAGGCCTAGGGAGCTGGCGTTTGTCCGCAGACAGCTTTCTGGGTCATGTGGCCAGCATGACTTAACTGCTTCTGGCACAACAGGACACCATGACGGAAACCAGAGCACATGGAAATGCCATTTACCTTCCCGCCACAGCGGTGTCTATTTATCTACTTGCACTGCTGTGCTTTCGTTTGTTTGTTTTTTTCAAAAAAAAAATTATTACCTTTTAACAAATAAAAACAAACATCAACAACAAAATAAAACAACAATAATAAACAATAATAAACATAAAAACAAACATACATCCTTTAAACCTAATCCTTCTTCCTTTTCATTGTAAGTTGACTTCCTCCTGTCCTCCCTTCCTGCGTTCTATGTATATCATCTTTAGTAATTTCTTGACATCATTTAAAAAATATTTTTAATTAATTACCCTTAATATTTCTTCTTGTCTATAGTTCTTAACATCAATTCCAACTATCATAAACCTTATATCTATCTTCTACTTCTCCAGCCTCCTCAGTCTTCCAGCTTACTTCTACTCTTTAATCTTACAATACTTTTTTAAATATAATTTAAATTTCTTCCAATCTTCTTCCACCGCTTCCTCCCTTTGGTCATGGATTTTCCCGGTCAGTTCAGCAAGTTCCATATAGTCCATCATTTTCATCTGCCATTCTTCTATCGTTGGTAGTTCCTCTGTCTTCCAGTTTTTAGCTAACAAAATTCTAGCTGCTGTTGTGGCATACATAAAAAAGGTCCTATCGACTTTTGGGATTTCCTGTTTTATAATTCCAAGTAAAAAGGCTTCTGGTTTTTTACTAAATGTGTTTATCAACACCTTTTTCAATTCATTGTAAATTCTTTCCCAGAAGTCTTTCACCTTTGGGCACGTCCACCACATATGGAAAAAAGTTCCTTCTACTTCCTTACATTTCCAGCATTTATTACTCTGTGCTTGATACATTTTTGCCAGTTTAACCGGTGTTAAATACCACCTGTACATCATTTTCATAACGTTCTTTCTAAGAATATTACATGCTGAAAATTTAATTCCTGATTTCCACAGTTTTTCCCAATCCTCCAACATGATGTTGTGCCCCACATCCTTAGCCCAGTCTATCATAACTGATTTTACCATTTCATCTTGTGTATGCCACTCGAGCAGAAGTTTATACATTCTGGATAAATTTTTAAATTTCGGCTCTAACAATTCCATCTCCAACTTGGAGCACTGCTGTGCTTTCGAACTGCTAGGCTGAGCTCACCCCGTCACAGGGATTCAAACCCCTGACCTTCCGATCGGCAAGCCCAAGAGGCTCAGTGGTTTAGACCACAGCGCCACCCGCGCCACCCACTCAGAGTAGGCAATACTGAGGTAGATGGTCTGACTCAGGATAAGGCATCTTCCTACGTTTCTGTTGCCTCCCTTCTGCAGAAGCCGGCAACAGCAATCACAAGGTGGTGACGACAGCCTGCAAACTACGTGGAGAGCAGCCAGCGGGGTGCCTCCAGTGGCTCAAAAAAGCACGTGTCGGAGTTGGGAATTTGGATTTGAGGTGACCTGAGCAATGAAAATGGTTGTTAAGGCCTCTCGAAGTAAAAGCTGGTATTTTAGGAGCTGCTCAGCAAATGCAGCCAAAGCCTTTCACAAACAGATATGGGCAGTGTCCAAACTAGTGAAGTCGTATCCGTTCTTTCGCACCCTGCTGTCGTCTTATCACCCAGCTGCCAAGTTCCGTGCTGTAATCATAGGCAACTTATCACTTTAATTGCTAGGAAGCAGGCTTGCTTTTTTTGTGACCGTTCCAAGCTCTTGGGTTCACAGCGACTTCATATCGTGCAAGATAGCCTTGCTGTGGCGTCTGCTCCCAGAGATACTGGGATTGTATCATATGCTTCACGATGCCACCGAAAACAACCCTGTAAAAATGTGGCTATGCAGCATATTTATTTGAAGTTTGTGCTCTGTTATGTAGAGCATGGGACGGCAGCCCGAGATAAAAGGTTGTAGGGAAAGTCTCCGTTCTGGGCATTTGGGGGATTTCCACAAGGAAGGAAAGCCCAGTTGCCTTTTGCCCTCTGGCCTGCACATCCCTGCAGCTAGAAGAGTTTCTGGACACCCTAATATGTAACACCACAGAACAGACCTTCCAAGAGTCCCCGTTTTCCAGGGACAGTCCCATATTTACAGAAGCCACCCCAGTTTCTGATTTGATCCTGGAATGTTCTGCTTTTCCTTAGGATGTCCCTGTTATCATAAGAGAAATATTGGAGGGTATGCAGTTATGCGACCCCAAGCCAAGGAGATAAGCAAATATACAGCCTTTAGAAGACCTGTATAGAGATGTTTTTTAAAAAAATTAGGACTTCCCTATTCCATAATAGGCATGGGGGGCTGGGAGGCCATGGCCCCAGGTGCAAAATTCTGAGAGTGCACAGTCAGGCGCACTCATGCAGACATTGGCTTCCACAGGGATCCCCATCCTGCCCTGGCAAAGGTGGCAGAGCAGCTCAGGCCCACACTGAACAGGCATGGAGGGGGGAGGGAGTCAAGCGGTGACCCCAGGACAGGTCGGACCAGTGCTACACTGACATTGGGGGGGATTCACCCACCAAGAGCCACATCAGCTGGTTGAGCTCCCCGCTGTGTGGGCAGACAGGCGGTACAGCACAGCCCCACTTGGCTCCAGTTGGGGGTACTCTGGTGGCATCAGCTGCTTGTCCGCCCCGGGCACCAGCAAACCATGCTACACTGCTGCATCCAAACTTCCTTTTGTGCCACCTTTCTAGTCAGAGTCCAGGCTCTCCAGGTTTGTGTCCACAGTGCAATTTTATAGAAAAAGAGGTTCCAGAACTCAGTGGTGGAGCTTCATGCTCCGGCACCGGGGCGAAGAGCAGGCAGAGGCATGGTGCATGTCCTGGTGGCGTGGTGCCCAGCGCGCACAGGGGCAGCTGCAATGGCACCCCACTGGGATCGTGGTGCCAGGGGCGCTGCGCGCCCCCCGCCCCCTCTTCCTCCGCCAGTGCCGGAACTCACCATGAACACCTCCCTCGTTTTCTAAAATGGCGATGGTGCCCACCTGAAAGGCACCAGGACTGAGCTCCAGCAAAATCCGACTGAAAAAAAGCCCTGTATATCGGAGCAGTTTTGTTTGTTTGTTTGTCCTGGTGCTTTCCCCAGGAAAAACCCATGTTTTACCACTGAATCACAATGGCAATTGGGTTTTCTGCTGATAGCTGTTAGCTCCAATTCAGCAGTAAAACACAGTTTTTCCCAGGGAAAGCACCAGGACAAAAAGAAAAGAAAAAACGCTCAGACACAGACCAGGAAAGCCCAGACTTGTGCCTGGAAAATCCAAATGAAAGGTAAGATGAGCCTTTACTCGCTATAAAGTGCAAGGTTCTAGAATACATTTCTCATTCAGCTCCATTGTGTCTCAGAGATACTTTCCATGTGGCATCCTCAAAGGTAAAAATATTAACTGTCACGCTCTCTACCTTGCATGAAGATAATGAATAAAAAAATTGAAGATATTGGCCATGAAATAACCTCATTGGTAAAGCAGTGTAGAAAGCTTTTGTCAGCACAAAGGTTAATTTAACTCCAAATTGGCCGGTTCTTTTATTTGTCCACTGATGGTTTTCCTGTTTATTTTACTTCTGCCCCAAAGAGATAAACATACCATTGGGAATATTATGCCGCTCCCTGATTATTTACATCGTATACATTTCTTTTTAAATGCAAAAAGCAAACAATTTGTCCACTGTTATCATCTATCCATCTACAAAAGTTCAGCCATTTAGAAAGAGAACCAACAAAAGCCAAATACCAAATCTTAAGATATATAACCCAAGGAGCATTTGCTGTTCTTCAAGGACATACGCTTTATGACATCAGCTTTCAACAGAACATTGAGAACTGGATTTGTCCCTTATGGAACGAGACAAATTTAGTAAACACTACCTCAGCATTGTTAATTAATCTTAAAACAATTACGATGGGAGAAGCAGATTTTTGCAGCCCTGCTAGCTGTTTAAAATGCCCTAAGGCATCTCCGTGCCCAGTGTAAAACATTAAAATCCCACTTCCCAGAAAATGTGTGGCTTCTCTTCAGCTATGCTAGCTAACCTTGTGAATTCGAGAGACTTGAGAAAGATCATCTCTATCCAGGGTCACTGTTGAACTTCAACAGATCTGATGCACCCAAGCCACTTGGCAACTGTGTTGCTCTTGATCTCCAAGAATACCCCCATCAGATGTCAGAGCTCTGGCGCCTTTAGAACAGGGGCGTCCAACACCTATAACTTCTAGATCTTGTTGGGTTCCAACTCTCATCTATCACAGCCAGTTTGGGCAGATATGATGGGAGCTACAGTCCAACAACATCGATTCATGCATGTGCAAAATGAATAACAATTCACATAGAACTGGAGGAGGCAATGAAAACATCTGCAAAAGGCTGAGGTGTGGATGCCCCTATGAAGCAGGTTTCTGAGGAGAGGAGGGTATTTCACATAGTCAATAGATGTTCTGCATGTGCAACGCCCTACTGCATATTAGGATGGACGTCTGGATTTGATGGGAAAGTGTTTTGCTCACTGCTATAGTTAAATCTTTGACTGTGACTTCTTTCAGCATACAGAAGCCATAATTATGGGTTGGCTCCAGACATAACATAAGGGTTCCTTCCGTGCATAGATGGGATTCCAATCTAGTGAAGGCTCCTGCTTTATGAACTAGAGACTCTCCCAGGCAAAACGGGGTGAAGCTGATTTCCAGGATTCCCCTCTGTTTCCCCTGCAATTCCCTTAACCATCTCCTCCCATGCTGTTACCCCAGTTCTCTGGGGCAGGTCTGAGGGGAAGCCACCCAAAATCACATCCTCCCCTTCCACCTGCCAGGGCATCCAAATCATTAAATTATTTTCTTGCATTTAGAATATAATTGGAATATAATGGAACCCAAGGGGGTCTGCACATGGTTCCCAGGTGGTCACCCAGCCACCTAGTGAGCAGATCCAAACTTCTGCAAGGCGGTGGCCTCATTGGCCTTCAGATATACCCTAGGAATGGAGTTCCACTGGAGAAAAGTCTGGATCCAACTCTATGTAAACAACATCAACTTCACAAGGAACGGAAGATTTTAGTTTAATTTTTATTTATTTATTGAATTTATATAATATCCGTGTCATATCTCCCCATATAATTCATCCTGGAACAGCCTTTAGCTAAATGCTTTGTGTATTAGTTTCCCTGTGGTATTAACTTTTGAAAAACAGGGCAGTCGTTCAAGGGCACTTTATAAACACAGAACTATAGATTCTATACCAAATTAAAACTCATATAAAATCTGCGCTCTGTACTACAAATTAACATATTTAATTTCAATATTACCTGCAAACCTGATTTTTTTTTCCTTTACCAGCATGGCTCTAATTAGTCATATAAAATCAAGTCAGAATACTGTAAGCAATTATTATACTAAAAACAGGAAAGGGAGCTGAATTAAAAATGGCGTAAGAAAATGCCGTATGGAAATTAACGCACCCATTAGCATCAAGAAATATGCACTGTAGTTTAATGTTATTAAAAATTCAAAAAAAGCTGTTACTTAAGGTCGTAAAAGCGAACACTTGTCTTTTAAAATACTTATTAATGTGCTCCGAGATTGGCAAGTGTATCGTTTCTGAGGAACACCTTGGCAGAGTTGACAGCGCAGGATTGTTCTTCCTTTGAATATTGGCTCTTGCTAGAGTTGAATATCCAAACTATTATGAATGTCCCTCACTTGACTCTTCCTTAAGATCACAAATGTCCACTCTAGCATTCTACAAAAGCTTTTCAATGCATCTGTGATTACACTTCCCTGTTGCTAAGTAGCTCCTCTTCTCAGCAACATGTAAGCTGGCTATTAGAAAGTCATTTCTTCCAACCACCACATTGTCCTGATGGAGCTGCCTTCAGAACGCATGGGGAAATATTAGCTACAAACATTGAGGATTTTCTCTATATTTGTCTGCATATAACCTCCAACATTTCTCCAATGAAAATAGGGACATTATTATTATTATTATTATTATTATTATTATTATTATTACTACTACTACTACTATTTATACCCTGCCCATCTGACTGGGTTGCCCCAACCACTCTGGGCAGCTTCCAACATTTATAAAAAAACATCATAAAACATTAAACATTAAAAAAACTTCCCTATACAGGGCTGCCTTCAGATGTCTTCTAAAGGTTGTATAGTTATTTATCTCCTTGATTAAGGGCTCCATACCCTCCGATGGAAGGGACGCAGGTGGCGCTGTGGTCTAAACCACAGAGCCTAGGGCTTATTGATCAGAAGGTCGGCAGTTCGAATCCCCGTGACGGGGTGAGCTCCCGTTGCTCAGTCCCAGCTCCTGCCAACCTAGCAGTTCAAAAGCACGTCAAAGTGCAAGTAGATAAATAGGTACCGCTCCGGCGGGAAGATAAATGGTGTTTCCGTGCGCTGCTCTGGTTCGCCAGAAGCGGCTTAGTCATGCTGGCCACATGACCCGGAAGCTGTCTGCAGACAAACGCCAGTTCCCTTGGCCTATAGAGCAAGATGAGCGCCGCAACCCCAGAGTCGTCTGCGACTGGACCTAACAGTCAGGGGTACCTTTACCTTTACCCTCCGATGAAAATAGGGACATCCTATCACATCCTCCAACATTTCTCTGATGAAAATAGGGGTGTCCTAAAGCAGGGCATTCCAGGATCAGACCAGAAACTGGGACGGCTTCTGTAAATCCAGGGCTGACCCTGGGAAATAGAGACACTTGGGGGGGTCTGTGTGTGAGAGTGAATGTGATGTTACCTTTCGATTTTGTTTGGGTAATAATCTTTTTTATTAAAAAAAATAATCTGTGTGCTTTTAAAAAGGCAGTTCCAAGTTCACATACCCATAACCTTTTGCATCTTTCTGTTGTTCTTTTTTGTTGGAAAAAAGAAGGAAGATTCAAAATATACAACATAATGTTACAATACAGTTACAAATAAAAGAAGATAAAGTTTGTTATTAAGACTGTTAAAGGCCTCTGATCTTTGCATCTTTGTTGTGGTCTTTTTTCTTCATCTTTCCTTGTTTTTCTTTTTCTTTTAATAAATGCAGGGGCCACAAGGGTACAATTTCTGGACGAGAAAATTGCAGAATGACTATTTAAGAAAAAGGGGAGAGAAAGAGTGGTTAACAGCATCCTAAATTAATTGTGTTTGGTCTGCCTCCAGCTCAGGATTTGGGCACCATGAGATTTTGTTTTTGACGCAGAAATGTTGGTACCTGGGCTTATTGTTTTAGTATCCAGGCTCCCTTAACCAAATGAAAATACTTAACTTTTGAGATAAAAGTATATATTATTGCCCTCTACTGGAAAGCAACAGACTTTGCCAAATAATTGTGACATGATTGCTCTCTCTTTCCCTTGGATTTTTCTCTCTGTCTCTGTTTCTCTCTACCCCACGCCTTCCAATAATTAAACCAGTGGATGGAAGAAGATTAGAGGCAAAAGGACAGATCTGTCCACCCTTAGGATTGCTTTCACATATGATGCTTAAGAAAACACTTCTGCAAAATAGCATCGGAGACATGAAACCTTTCTCCTGTTTTCCCTTGCAGTTATCAACCACTGCATGCTTTCAAAAGGTTGCTTGCACATTCTAGAGTTTGACTAGGAGGGATCATATGACATCAATCCTTAAAGAACTGTGTTGGCTCCCTTAAATATACTCAGAGTCCAGTGTGAATTTCATGCTCTTTATTCAGCTCATAGTAGCAAGGAATGAATCTTTCCCCAAAACGTCTGCTATATATACATTATTTACACAATGGGCCCCATGTGATTGGCTAATTCCGGGCTACTCCTGTAGGGCAATCAGGTTGCGGATTCACTTCATTCAGGAGCCTGATTGGCTGCTCTTGCAAGCCAATCAGGTCGCTGATTCACTTCCACCTGGAGCTGGATTGGGTGGCTCCTGCAGACCAATCAGACTCCTGCATTCTGGATCCTATTGTTCTAGGACCAATCAGACTGCTGCATTTTGGATCCTATTGTTCTAGGATTCAGCTCACTCCCTGTACACATTCAATCCCAGTTCAAGCTGCTGGTGTTATTGAAGTCCTAAATGGCCTGGAACCCAAATGCCTCTTCCTCTATCAGCCTTTGCCTTAAGATTCCCGGAGGTGGTTCTTCTTCACATTCTACTGTTAGGGGAATCTCATCAGGTGGCAAAGCGGAATAGAGCCCATTTTTGAAAGGCCCCGATATTGTCAGATGCAGATTAGGGGGAAGCGACTGCTTCTGTCGCACTGGGCACAGAGCCTCAGGGGTGCAGCGGGGGGGGGGGCACAACTATGATGTAGAATGGAAGGTGGGAGGCAGGGGGCACTGACTTTTGGTGCCGCACTGGGTGGCACTGATATTGGAAATCCCAGGGTCTGCCGCAGATCTGTTTTCAAGTGAATACGTGCCTGTTCTCTCAGCCTGTTTTACTCTTCTCTGCTTAGCTGTTTCTAGCAACCTTTGTTTGCTAGTGTTCTTAAGATGATATTCATATTCTCCAACATTTCTCCAATGAAAACAGGGACATCCTATTCCATAATAATACTTTTATTATTTATACGCCGCCCATCTGACTGGGTTGCCCCAGCCACTCTGGGCGGTTTCCAACATATATAAAAACATAATAAAACATTAAACATGGGGGGGGGGAACCTTCCCCATACAGGGCTGCTTTCAAATGTCTTCTAAAAGTTGTGTAGTTACTGATGTCCTTGGCTTAGGGGGACTCCATACCCTCCAACATTTCTCTGATGAAAATAGGGACGTCCTAAGGAAAAGTGGGACATTCCGGGATCAAATCAGAAACCGGGATGTCTTCTGCAAATCCGGGACTGTCCCTGGAAAATAGGAAGACTTGGAGGGTCTGCGATATTTAGTAGTACAGTGGGCGCTCGGGTTGCGAATGCGATCCGTGCAGGAGGCACTTTTGCAACCCGCAGCATTCGCAACCCGCGCCGCTGCATCTGCGCAAGCGCGTAATGCAATTCGGCACTTCCCGCGCATGTGCAAAGCATGATTTAGCAGTTCTGCACATGCACAAGTGCTGAAACCCGGAAGTAGCCCATTCCGTTACTTCCGGGTTCGGCGTGGTGCGCAACCCGAAATCGCGCAACCTGAAGCGGCCATAACCCAAGGTGTGACTGTAGTAATTTAAAATTCATTTTATGTTGTTCCCCACCCTGGCATCGGTACTGGTGAAAGGTGACTTAACATTCTTTTAAAGTAACGAAGCAAATACTGTGCAAAGGGGTTGCTCCTCTGAAAGCCATGGGAAGTGAAATGGTGGTTCTACAAGACACTTAATGTAGTGCTATATTTCCAGTAATAATTCCTGGAGTACAGACAGGGAAGATCCCAAAACATGTTTGATCAGTAGGGAAAGCAAGTGTCTCCTTTCTCCACCCCAGAGGCATAGAAAACTTCATGAACTGTCACAAGCTTCCACCTAGGTCTGTAGTACTATAGAAGTGGGTCCAACATTTTAAAAGTTTTCATAACAATACCAAGACACTTGAATATGAATGGCACAAATGTATATGCTTGCTATTCGTCTGAGTAGCAGATGTCCTTGGACTCTTCGCTTCCACCACTGCTGTCTGTACTGGTTTGCAAATGCAGCTAGACACAGTCAGGCAATCTGATTAAGCAAACTTCATTGCGGGCACCTTTTTGAAAGCATAATGGCAAGAACAAAGCTCAACAAGACACCTGTCAGCTGATATGCATTATCAGAATCAGATACCACTCTTGGGCGAACAGGTGGGTCCCATTATGCTGTTTAGTTCGATTGACTTATCCGCATCTCATCTCAAGCAACTTACAGCTTCAACCTGGCTTAACCTTGAAAGAGATAGGCTTTCCAACCGTGAGATACGTGGGTGCAGGGTGTTGGAACTACAGCTGCACAAGGGTTAAATTTGAAGATGCAAGATCAAGGTGTAGTACGTGAAGAAAATAGAAGTGTGGCCCACAAAGTGTTGAATTAAATGAACCCATTAAGCTAGGTTTCTCTTAGAGCCTATACAGAAAAGTGGTTGTTGTTGTTTTTTCCAAACCACAACTAGAAATAAACAGCTGGGGATTTTCAGGCATTATGAATGCAAAGTATCATTTTCTTGAGCAAGGAAGGACTCGTGTAGTTCAAATATCATGGATGCACTTTGTCTCCATTTTAGGTATGCTACCTGTCTGTTTTCTAAAATGTGTTCAGCTGTAAATCAGAAGGCCATAGTGACATACAGAACCAGGGGTATCATATGCCCCTCATTCAGTTTGAGGGGGAAAGTAGGCAGAGTCCGGTGGGCAAGAATACCCAGTGGTGGGCCCTACGGCCAAAGGCCATTGGCTCCAGATAGACAGCCTGAAACGGACAGGAAATTTGCATACCAAATATCCAATGCCTTTTGCTCTCCTGCACCAAGTTACAGCAGCTGAGCTCTGCAACATATGGAAGAACATGCCTGCTGCCCCCTGTCCTACAGAACCTGCTGATCCTCCTGCCTTCGTCTGGGCTGCCTGCCACTCCACAGACTGCAAACTGACCTGCTCCCTGTTCTGGATACCAATGCCTACATATGTGCTAGGAGTTAGCAGCCCATGGCTGATGAATCACTGCTAGCATCTAGGCCTCTCGTGCCAATGGCCCAAGAGTCCCATGTCCCAGAGAAAGACTTGTTCCTTCTCAGTGCTATTTTTCTACAAAAAGAAATGTCGGAACTCACCATGAACTTGTTCACCTTGTTCTCTTAGAACAGCAATGGCGCCCACCTGAGAGGTGTGCTAGAACCCTGGTACATCTTGACATTGGGATGCGCTTTCTACGTATACCATTCATACCCTGCTAATGGCACTTGGAATGACTTTAAATATACTAGGCTTAACCCTTCCAGGAAACATAACTTAAGGCAACATTAGTTATCTGCTTTTTATCTACAAGGTTTTGTGTCTGCCAGGATCCTCCTACATGGAGAATCCATTGGAGATAGCTGTAGCACATCCAACTAAATTGGGGCATGCTTGCCTGAGAAGATCACAGGAGAAGAAGCTAATGATGTTCCACTCTTAGCAATCTGGAGTTCACAGTGGCTTCTGCATCAAAGTGTCACAAAGGTTGTGGGGCAGAGGTGGTCCAAGCTGAACATGGGTCCATCTACTATCTAGATGGATAGTAGATCCATCAGAACCTGCAGTTCTGATCAGCTGATGGGAATAGGGAACAAGGTTCAAAACCCAAGCTGCCTACAAGTCCAACAATGCTAAGTTAGAACATAGCATTTGTTTCAATATATATCACATTGTTTCTGCCTTGTGCTCGCAAAGCAATGTGTCAGAGGAGATGTAAGCAGCTTGAATGCCCATCGGAAGGCATTAAAATGCATCCTGGTTGCCCAAAATCCACAGTACGGCCGGACTCTGGCTTCGGCACCTGAGGCCTTGCTTGGATAGCTGCCCCTAATCATCTGTCCTCCACCCCTGGTGCGAACCACAGGAATAGCTGCACATCTTTTACATAGAAGGGTATCCACGTTGCTTCCATTCTTCCTGCTGGCTGGTTATTGCTGCACCTGTGACTTCTTAAATTAGCCACAGCTGGACTAGCTGAGACCTCTTGGCTGCCAGGCCTCAAGAGCTGCGCACAGCCGCAGCCACGGGGAAACAGCGAATGCTGTGCATAAGCCAAGGAACATTTACGGGCGTCATAAGCCAAGGAGCATTACGGAGGCTCAAGAAGTGCAGAGGCAAAGTCTATGTACATGCACGACAGCAAAGATTCCTTTCTTTATAACTTTGGCTGAGCTGGAGCTCCCGAGTACAACAAATTAATCTGGGTTGCAATTGGAGCAAGGATATTAAAATGCCAACTCAAGTCTCTCTTCTTGGTGGTTATGATTTAAAAAAAAAAGAATCTGGGAAGATTATTCTTAAAAGCATTGCAAATCTGAGCATGGCAATAAAAGAGGAGCATTCACAGGCAGCTGCATTCAAAGATATGGAGGCTCCGTGCTAGGGATTTTCACGTGTGCGCGATACTCAGTCTCCCCGAGTCAAGCCATTTGAGTGGAACTTATTAGAAAACAAATACAGCAGCAGGTAGAACTCAGTTTCATACCCCCCCCCAGGCACAAATGCCACGGCCCACATGATTGGCTAGGGATTGGGGGGGGAGAGATGACCAGCATTATGACATCACACACGGTTTGTAGGAGACATAACAATGAATTGGTAGCCGCTAAGTGTCTCTCATGGGACGCGGGTGGTGCTGTGGGTTAAACCACAGAGCCTAGGGCTTGCCGATCAGAAGGTCGGCGGTTCGAATCCCCGCGACGGAGTGAGCTCCCGTTGCTTGGCCCCTGCTCCTGCCCACCTAGCAGTTCGAAAGCACGTCAAAGTGCAAGTAGATAAATTGGAACCGCTCTGGCGGGAAGGTAAACGGCATTTCCGTGCGCTGCTCTGGTTCGCCAGAAGCGGCTTGTCATGCTGGCCACATGACCTGGAAGCTGTACGCCGGCTCCCTCAGCCAATAATGCGAGATGAGCACCGCAACCCCAGAGTCGGTCACGAGTGGACCTAATGGTCAGGGGTCCCTTTACCTTTACCTAAGTGTCTCTCATGACTTTCCATCCTCCAAAGCTGCAGGAGGAAAGGCAGAGCAAAACTTGAAACTCAGAAGAAATGAGTTGCTGACATATGTCCACTCAGAAGTGACTGCTGCTGTGTTTGTAGAGGCTTACTGTCTAATGGCTGGTATAACAGGGATGGCCAACATGGTGCCTCCAGGCGTTCTTGGATAACAATTCCCATCGGCCCCAGCCAGCCTGGCCAATGGTTCGAGGACAGCTGGTGCTGTGGTCCAGCAACATCTGGAGAGTGTTAATGTTGGTTCTCTTTGGGTTCAGAGCTGCAGCCTGAATTAGGTTTCCAGCGGTCTGGAGAGGGCAGCAAACCAGCAGCCTGAATTACTTTTTTGCCCAGAAGATTATCGAAAGTCAAACAAATTATGTATAAGTGGGGGGAGGTGAACGAAAGCGGGGGAAGACGTAATAAAGTATGTGAAGCAAGAGAAGTAATGTGCAGCTGTTTAATGTGCATCATTTAGGCAGGTTGCAGAATTCCGTTTTCTTAGGCCAAGATGCTCATTATCCCCCCGTTTTAGATCGCATAGCTCAGTTGGCTAGAGCGTGGTGCTGATAACGCCAAGGTTGCAGGTTCAGTCCCCATATGGGACAGCTGCATATTCCTGCATTGCAGGGGGTTGGACTAGATGACCCTCAGGGTCCCTTCCAGCTCTACAATTTTACCGTTCTATTATTCTAAGCTCTCTCCATAGCTGCTGACACCACCTGTTTTATCAAACACAACTATACTTAGTTACTTGAGTACATTGGCTTCCAATTAGCCACCCTTTGCTCTTCTTCTTCCTGTAGCCAGCTGCTTCCGCTTCCGCTTCCTTGCATTGTTCTCTGCTTCTCTCCTCCCCACAACTTCCATTATTCAATGGTTTTCATCAGCCGGCTAATAACGTGGCTAATTTGGGAGTCACAGGATCACGCTCTTTGTCGCTCCTTGCCTTCTGTGCTCCTACAAGTGAGAAGGGGAACAGTGTATTTAGAGCCTCGCCCCCAAACTTGCTGGGGGGGGGGAGGACAAGACATAGAGCCATATGCAGTCAGGTAGTCCATGAAAGGGTTACTTTCTCAACTTTGAATGTCTTTTATTTTATAGGAACTCATGGAAGGGGGAGGGGAATCCAGCTCACATTTCACGCTCACCAGAATAGCGCTTGTGAGACATTCCAGCTGCCTTCAGCCCTAACCTCAGTTTAGAATGTTACATCCTAAATTACAAGGTGTGTGTGTCCTGACATACACACACACATACACAAAACCATTTAACAGGGTATGATGAAAGAAGAACCAGCGATAAGTTGCCACTTGGCCTCAAATTACCCAATGAATGATGGCTTCCAGAATTGTTAGAAGGTAGTCTTCAAATGGGAACAGGCCTGGAATCTCCAAAGTGATAGCTCTTACGATCATGAAAGGTAAGCTCAGCACGATGGGACAACATGGAGACAGTAGGTTCCATCCACCCAACAGTGTCTTCTTCAAGTTTTCTTACCAGCTTAGCTGCCAGTTACTCAGAGTTACTAGGGAAGGAGAGGGGAAACGGTTTATGTGGCAAACCCTCCTGGAAAGGTATAAGTGAAAAGCAGACGGGTGAATAATGGCTGTGGGAAAAGAGGTCTGGATGTTATCGGGACAGAATGAAGATGGCGACTGTCCGTGATCAGGCTTTTGGAATCAGAGTGCCAAGGGGCAAGGCGATCGTATGGTGATGAAAAATGGACTTAAATCCACACAGGGACATTGTTTGTTTTGATTTATCTTGCTTGCTGGAATACATCAGAGGCTGTGACAATATAGGAAGGGTAAAAAGCAAGGGCAAATAGTTGATTAGATACCTCCGGAGTTTGAAGCGTGGGAAACCTCCAAATAAATTTAAAAAATAATTTGGCAGAATTGGAACTTTTCTTTTTTATTATTATTGATAATTGGATTAATAATTTGGAGTGTAATTTGGAATGTTTCAATGTGATTTTGTTGTATTGAAAATCTTAATAAAAATGATTTGTCAAAAAAAGAAAAGAAAAACGGTTTATGAGTTTCCCACAAGACAGTGCGGTACCAGCTCCTGCTCTGATCCCAAATCTCTGGCCCATGGCATGTCTTGGAGGAAATGACCCAGGCCTGGAAGAGCAGCCAGATGTCAGCCCCCTTTCCTGGTGGACTTCTTTGCTCAGGCTGCCGCTGCTGCTCTCACAGCTTCTGGGGGCTGATGCAAAAGCCAGAAGTGTTTGCAAACCTCTCCTCAGTCCCCAGATATTTCAACATGACACATGTCAGTGACACAGTGCTAGGGAAGGGCAACAGTTCCGCCTTACATGGAGATTGTAAAGCAATTCAATTCGGTTTCCATTTAAAGAACTTTCTCGCTTCCCAAAATAATGCCCCGTTTGAAATCTGCACTTCTCTGGATGTTGCAAAGCAGTTCTTTCGTCAGGCAATGTGCCCAAAAAGCACTGAGTTGGGTTCAGTGTGGATAAGATGCATATATTTGTGAAAACAACATACCAATAATATACCAACATACCAATATTAGAGAAAATGGTTTGCAAAAAAAAAATGCATATCATTAAAAAAAAAGACTTGCATCCATTCAGAGAAATTAATACTAAAATGCTGGTGAGTTCTCATTAGGGCCTTTTTTTTAAAGGGGGGGACCCGCACAAGCTGATGTGGAAATGTACTGAGTATAACAATGGGGAAATGAAGAACCAAAATTTACTGATTTCCCTATCCCCCGGGCATGTCCAAAGTCCGTTTCAGGGGCCTAATCTGGCCCACCGGTCAGTTTAATCCGGCCCCTGTGGCAGTTTATTTCCTGGGGTAAAATCCTAAAAAAAAGGTTAACAACTTTGGTCAGCCCTCATGACCCTTCACTTCATCAAATCTGGCCCTCTTTGAAAAAAAGTTTGGACACCACTGCGAGCCTTAAAAAGGTAAAGGGACCCCTGACCATTAGGTCCAGTCGCAGACGACTCTGGGGTTGTGGTGCTCATCTCGCTCTATAGGCCAAGGGAGCTGGCATACAGCTTCCGGGTCATGTGGCCAGCATGACTAAGCCGCTTCTGGCGAACCAGAGCAGCTCACAGAAAGGCCATTTACCTTCCCACCAGAGTGGTACCTATTTATCTACTTGCACTTTGACGTGCTTTCGAACTGCTAGGTTGGCAGGAGCAGGGACCGAGCAACAGGAGCTCACCCCATTGTGGGGATTCGAACCGCCGACCTTCTGATCGGCAAGCCCTAGGCTCTGTGGTTTAACCCACAGCGCCACCTGCGTCCCCACTGCAAGCCTTAGGCACACCATATTCTGATGAAATAGTGAGCTTGGATAGCAAACAAGTGGCCAGAAAGGTGCACCTTGGGCATATGAATGAGCCCCTACATCTTGATGCATTGGAGAGGCAGGCCAGGATGCAAAATGCCATGTGTGTCTGGGAGCCTTTCACTCATGCTGTCCTACTAATGCACTCATGCAGCTCTCCATATCCCCTAAAAAGCCGCTTTTGGAGCCAGCAGGGCGGCGTTACATGAGGCACAAGGTGATGCTGCTGGGAAAGTCAATAAACAATATGCACCCCCAATGTGTATGCAGAAGGCATGGGCCTCTCCAGACTCCTGCTTCTCCTTGTCTCGTGTTAGTTTTATGTACAACCACCAGTGCCAGATATTAGTTGCAGCTCAAGAGGGCATAGCTAGAAGGTCTTGGCCATGAGACCGAGGTCTGCACAGGCGCATAGTGTGCAGGCCCCTAATGGCTGCTTAGCAAGGAGTAAAGCATGAGCGATGATTACAGACCTAAGTACCGGTAAATGTTTGCCCATGCTTTCTTTCCCCCCCAGTTTAAAAACTTTATAGCAACGCACATTTTTCGTAGGTTCCGCTTTCTCTCGTTAAAACTCAAAGCCTCAAATGAACTCCTCTTAAAATGAAGCATCAACATTATACAGGCCACAGGAAGAATTAATGTGTGTGGAGATTGCCAAAGATGCTCTGGAGATTGTGAAATCAGCTGAGCATCATCTCTTTTTATTTTTTTCCCCTCCTAGGGTGATACCTAGAGACAGAGACAGAGCTGACAACGCCAGAAGATGTCAATGCCATGCAGAGAGAAGATAAATTTAGAGTGAATGATTTCCCAGTTATGCAGGGACCAACAGAGAGTTTATAATAAAACAATTTAAACACAGTTTGGAATATGACAATGGCAATTTTTCTTTGTGTAGAAAACAAACCATTACAGATCTGTGTTTGTGGCCCAGCAGGGTGTTTTGTAATATAGACCTTCTTCCGCATTTGCCGAGCAGAAGATATTTATGTCCAACTTCTCATGCAGCCTGTGATATTCTACATTATTATTTCATTTGTCTCTTTGTTATAACTTCATCTCAAATGCTGGAGGAGATGGATCATCCAAGAAGTTGTTGGGGATGTCAGTTGCTTCCTTAGCTTCTTATATTTTGAAAATCTGCTTTTCAGATGTGTTCATTGTTGGCTTTGTATTCCTGAGGAATAGAGCTCATTTCACACGCTAGCAAGGTTTTGCTAAAAATTCTACAAGGCAGGCTTAAGCAGTATGTGGACCGAGAACTCCCAGAAGTGCAAGCTGGATTTCGAAGGGGCAGAGGAACCAGAGACCAAATTGCAAACATGCGCTGGATTATGGAGAAAGCTAGAGAGTTCCAGAAAAACATTTACTTCTGCTTCATTGACTACGCAAAAGCTTTTGACTGTGTCGACCACAGCAAACTATGGCAAGTTCTTAAAGAAATGGGAGTGCCTGATCACCTCATCCGTCTCCTGAGAAATCTCTATGTGGGACAAGAAGCTACAGTTAGAACTGGATATGGAATAACTGACTGGTTCAAAATTGGGAAAGGAGTACGACAAGGCTGTATATTGTCACCCTGCTTATTTAACTTATATGCAGAATTCATCATGCGAAAGGCTGGACTGGATGAATCCCAAACCGGAATTAAGATTGCCGGAAGAAATATAAACAACCTCAGATATGCTGATGATACAACCTTGATGGCAGAAAGTGAGGAGGAATTAAAGAACCTTTTAATGAGGGTGAAAGAGGAGAGCACAAAATATGGTCTGAAGCTCAACATCAAAAAAACTAAGATCATGGCCACTGGTCCCATCACCTCCTGGCAAATAGAAGGGGAAGAAATGGAGGCAGTGAGAGATTTCACTTTCTTGGGTTCCATGATCACTGCAGATGGTGACAGCAGTCACGAAATTAAAAGACGCCTGCTTCTTGGGAGAAAAGCAATGACAAACCTAGACAGCATCTTAAAAAGCAAAGACATTACCTTGCCAACAAAGGTCCGTATAGTTAAAGCTATGGTTTTCCCAGTAGTAATGTACGGAAGTGAGAGCTGGACCATAAAGAAGGCTGATCGCCGAAGAATTGATGCTTTTGAATTATGGTGCTGGAGGAGACTCTTGAGAGTCCCATGGACTGCAAGAAGATCAAACCTATCCATTCTTAAAGAAATCAGCCCTGAGTGCTCATTAGAAGGACAGATCCTGAAGTTGAGGCTCCAGTACTTTGGCCACCTCATGAGAAGAGAAGACTCCCTAGAAAAGACCCTGATGTTGGGAAGGATTGAGGGCACAAGGAGAAGAGGACGACAGAAGATGAGATGGTTGGACAGTGTTCTCGAAGCTACTAACATGAGTTTGGCCAAACTGCGAGAGGCAGTGGAGGATAGGCGTGCCTGGCGTGCTCTGGTCCATGGGGTCACGAAGAGTCGGACACGACTGAACGACTGAACAACAACAACAACAAGAGAACCTCAGTCCAGGTCCTCCAGACCTCTCTAAATGGTACTCTTCCAAGGCTAAAACCCCAACCCAACCCATGCCCCCCACCCTAGGCTATGCATCTCAAGGGTCTTGCTCTGCACTTTCCTCCCTACCTAGAAAAACCAAGAACTGAACCTTTTGCATGCAAAATGTGTGCTCCAGCACTACTTTCCCACCATATGCAGAATTTCTCATTCAGATCTCCCCACTCCTGTATAATGCACCCCTGCTGGACCTTGGGCAATGCTGGATGCTACGGGTACCACATATGCCAATTCCTCCAAGATGCTCAGCTCCAAATCTCACCAGTGCTTCTCTGAAAGCTGATAGGGACACTATCTGCATGCACTCTGCCTTTTCACACTCTTTGGCTCCTTCATCCACCTCTGTTTCCTACTCAAATGTTCTTTCTTCTTTTCTTCCTCCAGGCAGCCTCCAGCTGGACAAATTCCCCGCCTTCCCACAGTTGCCTAAGTCTCCTCCTCCCCTGGGTCCTTCCCAAGCAATCTGAGACTACACTGATGTGACTGTCTTTGCTCCTCCCTCTTCGTACCACTTCTGGTTCTGGGAGACCAGGGGGAAGGAAACTGGTTGCAGCAGGAGGGGGAAACACCCTGGCTTCTTCACTAGCCTGACTCACCTCTGCCTCTGGGCCTCCCTCCCCTCCAGCCTCCTCTCCTGTCTCTGATTCTGGACTGCTCTCTGCCACAGCCTCTTCCTGCTCACTAAACCCTGTCACCTCTTCAGCTTCCAACACCTCCTCCCCCCAGTCTTCTCCCTCTGACCACTCATGGTTGTCCCACCACCACTCCCCAGGCTCTGAGCCTTCTTCTCTTGGTAGATAGAACTACCACAGGTAGATTCTGGGTTGCCTGGGAGCACGACTTCAAAAACAGGGGCGCTCCCCACACAATGTATGGTCCTTGTTACAGCAGCAAACTGCACTGAGATCAATAGCAAAGCTGCAGCCTAAAGAGTTGCTGAAAATAAATAAATAACTAAGGAGCCATAAACGATCGCCCACTGTTAGATTTAATTCCCCCAGTCTCCTTGATAAAACCTTGGAAGGGGATGATTCAATCTGCATAGCAGACGTTATAAAAGCGTGCAAGTTGTCTGAAATATCCCCCCCTTTCCCCCCCTTTTTATCTCTGAGTCATAATAAAACAGGCAATTTCCTTAAAAACCAGAATACAACGTTGTTTATACATTATGGTGAGCTCTTTATTATCATTACTCTGCTTCTGCATATTAAGAGAAACCTTAAACTCCAGAAGTAAACATTGTGACAGTTGCCTTTTTAAAAATGCATTTCTTTTTTTAGGCGACCTATGCAAATCTACTTTTCAAACCTAAATGACAGCAATCAATTATTCAATTTGAAATATATCGAGGAGAATCCTGCGGCCTTCCTGTGTACGCCTTCATACACAGATCCGTTTTTGTTTTGTTTTTTTAATTATCAGCTCAAATGAAAGAGGCTGCTTTTGAGTTATTCAGTTGTGAAATAATACATGTGGATCAAATACTGGACAAGATAAGCAGGTTCAGCGTTAGGACAATCTGCCCGACAGGAGCAGCTTTTGATACAATTTTAATCAGTCCTCTGGCCCCCGAAATGTCAGGGAGCTTCGTGCAAAATGAAATTATCCTTTTCCCTTTGCTTGTTTCCCGTTCCAGCTAATCCCCTCTCTCTTTATTAAACATATCTTTACCATCTGCACCGGCCGAAACGTTCGACACCTTAGTGGAGAACTGTGGCCGAGCTGGTTTTTATGGGCAACACGATCGGAGCTTTAGGCACATCCTTCGGATTATCCCAAGGACAAAAGAGGATGAATAATCCATTAACTGTAATAAGCAAGCGCATGTATCAATGTAACTGGAACAAGGTTTTGGTTTCAAATGCAGAAGCCGAATCGGAGAACCAGCACATCATCAAATGCTTACAGTTCAGCATCTCTTCCCTCACCCCACCCCGTACCGCGCCAACGTCACAATACAAGATCATTTTCATGTCCACATGCTTCACTAAACAGTACATCTGGAAGCAATGTTTCAGCCACTGCTTATCAGCCTTTTCCAGTACAGAGATGTCATTCCCAAATCTGCTACAGCCAAAACAAATGGTCCTTTGGGAGAAAAACATAAGAAGTGCCTTCCTGGATCAAATCAAAGATCCGTCTAGTCCAGCGTTCTAGTTGCAACAGTGGTCTTTCCCATGCTTCTGGGAAGCTCACCAATCGGGTCAAGGGTGCCAGCTTGAATAAAATATTGCCGGGAGGGGGGCGAGGTTACAAATGCACCATTTGAATGGCAATGCCCATTATCTTTGGGAGGGCCAGGCCCCCTCAAATATTTTACTGGGAGGGCTGAAGGAACCTCAGCCCCTAGTAGGTGACTCCTATGAATCAGCTACAAAGGAGACAGCCATTGCCTAGGGTTTGTCCCCAGCATGCAATACTCTTAAGATATACTGCCCCCGAGCATGAAGGTTCAATTTAGCTGTCATGGCTCATAGGCACCGATACCCTCCTTCAATAATATGGGTTGACCATTAGCTCCAGAGACAACAGAAGAAGAGTTTGGATTTGATATCCCGCTTTATCACTACCCGAAGGAGTCTCAAAGTGGCTAACATTCTCCTTTCCCTTCCTCCCCCACAACAAACACTCTGTGAGGTGAGTGGGACTGAGAGACTTCAGAGAAGCATGACTAGCCCAAAGTCACCCAGCAGCTGCATGTGGAGGAGTGGAGAAGCAAACCCTGTTCACCAGATTACGAGTCTACCGCTCTTAACCACTACACCACGCTGGCTCAGGGCACAGTACCATCATATCTATCTTCCTGGCCACAGACATATGACTTTTGGGCCCAGAAAAGCTCTCAGGAAGAAGCAGTCAGCATCCCCATGATGGAATTTTCAATGTCACATGACATTGCTACACACACGAAAAGCACACCTGGGACTCAGCTACATTAGTTTAAAAAACAACAGCATTATAATGTGTTATAACACTGTGACACCAGATGGTGCTGTAGAGCTGAAATCAGAACTCTATGAAATTTTCCATTGTGAGCTTTAAAATGCACCCCCCCCAGCGCATTTTCAGAGCCTTTTTTTATAGGTGTGTGGATGCAGCCCTGCACTTTCTTATGAATAGTAACTCACATGGCCACGACACATGATGAGTGAATTCTGCAACTGCACTGCTAGGGCTGATCAAAGAGGTCTTTTCCATCCAACTGGTATGTGTCACACTGAGAGCTGTGCAATCTCTCCCACTCACATGGTTATTATATTCACATAAAAATTGCAGCCCTGTAGGAAATCATCACAAAGAATTGGTTTCCAAGTGGCTCAAGGCGCATGTGTGTGGGAGGGTAGGGAGGCCTGTGGTAACTCTGAGGCAGCATGGTCCTGAACCACAAAATGTGGGGTATTTCCTCAGTGAAAAGACCAGTAAAACCACCAGCTAGGAATAGTTACTTCCCAGTGCCCAAGAAGATAAATTTCTCAAAGTGAAACTGTGTGTTTTCAAAAGTCACTATGGGTGATATCCAACTCATTGATTTCAATAGCTCAACAGTCTGGAAGCACCCTCAGGTGGAAACTGCACACATATTAAAAACGCTGTGAAAATGCTTTTTTTACAAAACGTTTTGAAAAATACATTGAATTTGGCATAGCTCACTCTCGCCATCTAGTGTCACATTTGTATATTGCACTTTACAACACATTTAAAATGTTTTATTTGCAGCTCTATAGCTGAGTCCTCAGTCTCTGCTCCTTGGATCCCTGGCACACCTAAATTTCTGTGCTTCCTTCATACCTTCAGTTATTTGCTGTTATTGAGCTGCAGGGGGGAAAACGCAGCCCAATCTCTGGGAAGAGAGAGGCCTGCCAATCTGCTGCCTTAGGCGGCCACCTAGGGGCAAGGCTTGACCTGCCTATACCAGCGGAAGATCACGCCTTTATATCAGTTCAGCCAAGATAGAGTTGATTCCTTTCAATCCATAAACATGTGCATAATTTAAACTCAAATACCACCCAGATGGCCTAATGCAGACATGCAGGTTAACTGTGAAATTAAAATGTATTTGAACTACTGCCCAAACTTTTCTGACTGATTGCTTTGCATTGATGAAATGCACACAGTCCCTGGGTGTTACAATTTTCAGGGGCGTCACACTGTCCTCCTGCCACTAAACAGCGCCCAAATTTGTGAGTGTACACTTGCCAATTAATTCCGAGTAGCCTGCCTGAGGACCGCCTGATAAAAAACTGAACCCATGAATATTCTGAACAGTCACCAAACATCTGGCTCGCGACACTTTGCACTAAATTAAAAAAATGAAAATATCTGTCGGAGAATAATTTCTCCTCCATCGTGCTTGAGGCACCTAACATGTTTGCACACTGATCTGTGTTCAGATCAACAACAGGTGTGCTGCAGGGCATCAGGGACAGAGGACCAAGGGGAGTCCATTAACAAGTCCATTTTAAAAAAAGAAACACCATGAAGTCTACCTGTGACCCTCAAAAAACACATAAAATTGATTTCGCTTAGATAACCCGCTTTCAGCCAGATTAGCCAGACAAAGAGCATCTGGTTTAAGTAAAGACCACCATGTGCCCATCTGTAGTAATGTCACATAAGGATTAGCCTCATCTGACATTTTAAATGAATACATGCAAGAGGAGGGGGAGAGAGAGTCAAGTGGAAGAGTGCAAAATAGCCCCAAATGATGGAGAATTGTTGTCGGGAGAAGGCTTTGAGGCAAGCCCCAGAGTCGTGGGCTAGAGTTGGCTCCAGGAATCAACCCCAAGGCATGATGTAGGACAGTGATGGCTAACCTTGACACTCCAGATGTTTTGGAACTACAACTCCCATCATCCCTAGCTAACAGGATCAGTGGTCAGGGTTGATGGGAGTTGTAGTCCCAAAACATCTGGAGTGTCAAGGTTAGCCATCACTGATGTAGGAACATAGGAAGCTTCCTTATAGCATAAATAAGACCACTGGTCCATCTGGCACAGTGTTGTCTACACTAACTGGTAGCAGATCTCTGTGGTTTCAGACTTAAGGTTTTTCTAAATCTCCCTGGAGATGATGGGTACCTGCTGCAGGAAAAGCAGATGTCTCTTCTCATGAGGTGGCCAAAGTATTGGAGCCTCAGCTTCAGGATCTGTCCTTCCAGTGAGCACTCAGGGTTGATTTCCTTCAGAATGGATACATTTGATCTTTTTGCAGTCCATGGGACTCTCAAGAGTCTCCTCCAGCACCACAATTCAAAAGCATCAATTCTCCGGCGATCAGCCTTCTTTGTGGTCCAGCTCTCACTTCCATACATCACTACTAGGAAAACCATAGCTTTAAATATACAGATCTTTGTCAACAAGGTGATGTCTCTGCTTTTTGAGATGTTGTCTAGGTTTATCATCACTTTTCTCCCAAGAAGCAGGCGTTTTTAATTTCATGACTGCTGTCACCAAAACAGAGGTGGGGGACCTCAAACACAGAAGGCAAATACAGCCCTCTCTATCTGATCCTATCTCCTCAGGCCACACCCACCTCTGGTCACGCCCCTCGCTAGCTCTGCTTGAAGTCTGAAACTGGAGGACAAAGGGGTGGGTGTGAGTGGGTGCTATTGTAGATAAAGGATAAAAATTGCATTAGTAGCCCAGCCCACTTTTGCCTCTAGGCCTGCACATCATTGACATGTGGCCCTCAGAAAGTTGCTCGGAAAGGAACGCGGCTCTCAGGCAAAAAAAAGTTCCCTACCCCTGCATTCAAACAAGGCTACAGAAATTAGCCATTACGGGGATGGAACCTGATGAGCGTTTATAAAATTATATTTGAAATAAAGTGATTTATTATAAACATGGCATCCACTCACATACCCTCCAACATTTCTCCGATGAAAATAGGGACGTCCCATCCCATAATGATAATTTTACTAGTTATACCCAACACATCTTACTGGGTTGCCCCAGCTACTCTGGGCAGCTTCCAACATATATAAAAACATTATAAAACATTATAAAAAAATAAAAGAAACCTTCCCTATTCAGGATTGCCTTCAGATAGCTCAGGGGTCAGATAACTCCATACCCTCCAACATTTCTTCAATGAAAATAAGGGCACCCTAAGGAAAAGTGGGACATTCCAGGATCAAATCAGAAACGGGACAGCTTCTCTAAATCAGGGACGCCCCTTCAAAATAGGGACACTTGGAGGGTCTGCACTGAGTGTGCATGAAACCCATTGGAGGACTCTAATTTGACTTCCATACCTAACTAGACTATTATAAAAGGCTATTTAAGTTACTTCTCCAGTCAAAGATGCACTCAGCAGCCATTTCTCCTGGTCCTGGCACATGCTCAAAGCAAACACAAAATGTTCCTATAGACTGTGAGCATATGAGGGATCAACACAACATAAGCATTTTCTTCCAACAGGGCTTTCTAGGTTTTGGACTAAAAATAATAATACTTGCTGAGACTATGGTCTAGTGAGATTTCCCTGAATAAAGACAAAAGTTTGAACACTGCCAAATGCAAAACAAAGACTGCTTGCTCAGCTACATAGCACAGCACAGCGCACCCCCCCCCCATTGTAACTAGGGTGAGGCGTAGGAGGAAGTGCCGGAAGGAGGGCATAATCAAGGGATGTAGCTCAGAAAGAAAGAAGGAGATAAAAGAGTAAAAGAGATAAAAGAGTAAAACAAAAAACAAAACAAAAACCCAGAGCAGCCCTCAATTTCCAATTTTAGAGTTTCCGTTCCAACTGAACTGTTTTCTCTCCCCCAGGTCCTTATTACCTCTCCCAGGCTGCACCCCATTGTGCAAAAAGTTGAGGTCCTCAAAGGGTCAGCCCACAAACCAGGAGCCAGGCCCTCAGTTTGGACTTGATATCCCGCCTTTCACTCCCCTTAGGTAAAGGTAAAGGGACCCCTGACCATTAGGTCCAGTCGTGTCCGACTCTGGGGTTGCGGCGCTCATCTCGCTTTATTGGCCGAGAGCCGGCGTACAGCTTCCGGGTCATGTGGCCAGCATGACAAAGTCGATTCTGGCGAACCAGAGCAGCGCACGGAAACGCCGTTTACCTTCCCGCCATAGCGGTTCCTATTTATCTACTTGCACTTTGATGTGCTATCGAACTGCTAGGTGGGCAGGAGCTGGGACCGAGCAACGGGAGCTCACCCCGTTGCAGGGATTCGAACCGCCGACCTTCTGATCAGCAAGCCCTAAGCTCTGTGGTTTAACCCACAGTGCCACCTGGGTCCTTTAAGGAGTCTCAAAGCGCCTTAACAATCTCCTTTCCCTTCCTCTCCCACAACAAACACTCTGTGAGGTGAGTGAGGCTGAGAGACTTCAGAGAAGTGTGACTAGCCCAAGGTCACCCAGCAGCTGCATGTGGAGGAGCGGGGAAGCAAACCTGGTTCACCAGATTACGAGTCCACCACTCTTAACCACTACACCACGATGGCTCTCACCTCTCCGTAACTTCCCACCTGGTTCATTCCTTGTAGCACTGGTGGGTCAGAGGTGTCTGGAGCTGTAGGACTTGGCATCTCAGGAAAGTGGGTCTATGGTTCTGGTTCACTTGGTTATTGGAGTCTGGGAGCTCCAGTATTGGGCATAATATCAAGTACTGGATCTTAGGAACATAGGGAACAGCCGTTGTTACATCTAGCTAAGCATTGCCTGTGCTGATTGGTAGCTGTTCTCCATGTTTTCAGACTCTCCCAGGTCTGCCTGGAGAGGCTAGGAGATTGACCTTGGCACCTTCTGCATCCAAAGAATATATTCTTTTAATAAACCAAGGCCTCTCTCCCAGAGGTCTGTGCCAATGGCATGAGCAGCATGGACTCATCCTCTGTATCGAAATCACAACTGGGGTCATGACAACTGCAGTTGCCATGTCAATTATGCTTAGGCGACATTTGGTTTCCAGCTAAACATCACAATAAACCAATATATCACGATGTCTGAAATAAGGATGGAACTATGTAGAGGTGAATGGGGTAACATGCAGGCAACTGCTACTACTTAGGGGTCTAAAAGTGATGCATTTTTACTTACTTTTAACATATTGTTACAACTGTTATTTTATAGTGCAGGGCAACAGAGGCAGCAGGAATCATGACAGATGACCAGGTTCACCAGAGCTATCAGCCTATCACCCATTCCCACCACCCTTCTGAGTAATACCCCTCCCACCCTCTCACTATATATAAGGGTCTGGTGACTTCTGTTTCAGTGTATCTGAAGAAGTGTGCATGCACACGAAAGCTCATACCAAGAACAAACTTAGTTGGTCTCTAAGGTGCTACTGGAAGGAATTTTTTATTTTGTTTTGACTATGGCAGACCAACACGGCTACCTACCTGTGACCAGGTTCACAGTTTTTCTCATATCATGATTTCTTACAAAGCACACACAAACATTGTTATTTGCAATATATCGCTATGTCAAGCATAGGAGTCAACTCCGAGGGGCTAAGGTCTCATCAGTCCCCTCCCGTAATAAAATATTTGAGGGGGCCAAGCCCAAGTTGATGGAGCGTCTCCACCCCCATCGTTCAGCCTGGACACTGAGGTCCAGCTCCAAGGGCCTTCTGGCAGTTTCTTCACTGCGAGAAGTGAGGTTACAGGGAACCAGGCAGAGGGCCTTCTTGGTAGTGGCGCCCGCCCTATGGAACATCCTCCCATCAGATGTCAAGGAAATAAACAACTATCTGACTTTCAGAAGACATCTGAAGGCAGCCCTGTTTAGGGAAGTTTTAAATGTTTGATGTTTTATCGCTTTATTATTATTATTATTATTATTATTAATTGGGAGCCACCCAGAGTGGCTGGGGAAACCCAGCCATACGGGTGGGGGTATAAATAATATATTATTATTATTATTATTATTATTATTATTATTATTATTATCCATTCAAATGGTATGTGCACTGCATCATATGATCAATTAGGCAGGTGGGGCTTACCTCCACCCCCATATTTTATTCAAACTGGCACCCCTGATGTCAAATATTATGAAACTGATATCACGATGTGAACTTCAAAGTGATTTTGGATGATGGATCAATACATTGCCCCAACCTAATCATGGTCTTGATTCATCATTGTGGGACAATTGACTGACTATACTCTTGGCTTTCCCCAGCGGTTTTGCTCTGCTTTCGATACAAACATATATATATATAGGATCTACCCTAAATAATTTAATGTGTCCCTTAGGAGTGGTTTCGCTCTGTGATAAGGTATAGCACATCTCGGCACAGAAAACCCATCACACATTTTAATGCCATCACGTTCCTGTTACCAGGCAGAATGACACTAATGACTACATTTTTTAAATGTGTGTGAAGCATCTTTTATAGCACATGCTGTGTTGGCACCGATGCCCAACACTGAGATGCAATTACTTTTTGTAGTTGTTGTTGCTGAGGGCCAAACTCTAACAAATTAAATTTAGAGAAGGGAAATAGGCTTATATGCAAATGGAATTAAATGCTGACACAAGGATAAAACAACACAGGATTTAAGCAGAGTGGTTCTAACCAATTGCTAAATTTAAAATTGAGGTGACAGATTCATCCGTGCCATTTCATTGCCATCCACGGAGTTAACAAAAGTTGGCCCAGTATGTTTTTTAATAGTCTTGATGCAATGAAATTAAGCAGATAATCAAAGCAAATTAAAAAAACAACCATAAATTAAAAGCCCTGCATCAAGGAAATGACTTATTAGCGTGCAAGAGATGGGGGGGGGGGAGAGACAGACACTTATGCCAAATGTTGATCACTGACCACATGTTGCAGGCCCCCAAATCCAAAGCTGTGCCAACCCATAAGTGTATTGTCTGTAAATGCAGATCCCACATGGGACTTTGCAGACCAAGAATAAGCTATGGAATAAGCTTTAAAAGCAATAATACTTAGCATTTATATATTGATTTGCCACTGAAAGGTGCTGCAATCCTGCTTTCCTGGAGGTCACCTACACTGAACTCAACAGAACTTGGTTTTGATGACGCATGTATTGCAAGATAAAGGGGCTTGCATCAATTATCTCAGCCTCTCCCCCCCCCCAAAGTATCTATTAAGATGACTATTACGCCACCTTTCTAACAAATTTTCCAGTGGCGCTACATACAAACAGCAATTAAAACCGCACAGCAGCATTAACCCCCAATAAAACAGGAGAGTCAGTCGTGAGATAAATTTCAGGATAAAAATGTTTCCAAACATTATGTTTAAAAAACAGGGAGAAAAGGGGACTCTTGTATTTCTCTGGGGAGATAATTCAGTAACCAGTACCACCACCAAAAAGACCCTTTCCCTGGTGCCCACCGATCAGGTCCTTCCATCAGGTGAAATGTATCATTAAGAGGAGGCTGTCCAGATGATGTATCACCAACGTGAACTTCAGGTTTCTGGAGGAAAAAGCCAAGCAGCCAACTTCTGCTTTCAATACGAAAGTGAAACTGAAAGTACGAGTGAGCTGACTCAGGTACTTCCTGGTATGGGGAGGCAGGAGGGCCAGCACACCCAGGGCCGGAGCGTCCATTGCGGCGAACTAGGCAGCTGCCTAGAGCGCCAAAATGGAGGGGGCGCTGGCCAGCCTGCCCACCGCCCACCGCCCCCGCCCACCGCCGCCCGGTGCCGCCCCAACCAGCGGCGGATCAAGCAGCTTGGGGCGAAAACCGCGGAGGCGGGGGCGCCAAAATGGAGGGGGCACTGGCCAGCCTGCCCCTCGCCCCCCGCCGCCTCCCGGTGCCGCCCCAACCAGCGGAACTTCGGGCGAAAACCGCGGAGGCGCGGGGCGCCCGGCCGGGCAGGGGGCGGGGCACCGCTCCGCAACGTGCGTCATACACAATGACGTCACGTGGCCCGCCCCCTCGCCTAGGGCGCCAAAATTGCTAGCACCAGTCCTGAACACACCACAGTAGGAAAATATCTCCCTCCCTGCCTTTTCCTCAGTTTTTAACCAGTGTGGTGTAGTGGTTAAGAGTGGTAGACTCGTAATCTGGTGAACCGGGTTCGTGTCTCCGCTCCTCCACATACAGCTGCTGGGTGACCTTGGGCTAGTCACACTTCTTTGAAGTCTCTCAGCCCCACTCACCTCACAGAGTGTTTGTTGTGGGGGAGGAAGGGAAAGGAGAATGTGAGCCACTTTGAGACTCCTTCGGGTAGTGATAAAGCGGGATATCAAATCCAAACTCTTCTTCTAATCACCCAAGAAACGGACTACACTCTAAACAGACATAACATCAGGACGTGACATACTCAGGCAACTACTGAGACCCTGGAGTTCCCACAGGGCCCTCCACTGTGCTCCCAACTAGCTGGATTTACTGTGTTGGGCAGCTGGGTCCAAGTGTCACCACTTGAATTTCCCACCATGTCTCACAGTGATGCTATGCCAGGGACACAGTGGAACATTAAAATAATAGTTCTTCCACAGCTACATGATGTTGATAGCAGTGCTGCTGTTTTCCACCACTTCCTCCCAGGTAAGCATGTAGTTGCATACCCTCCAACATTTCTCCGAAGGAAATAGGGACATCCTATTCCATACCCTCCAACATTTCTCCAATGGAAATAGGGACGTCCTAAGGCAGTGATGGCTAACCTTGGCACTCCAGATGTTTTGGGACTACAACTCCCATCATCCCTGACCACTGGTCCTGTTAGCTAGGGATGATGGGAGTTGTAGTTCCAAAACATCTGGAGTGTCAAGGTTAGCCATCACTGTCCTAAGGAAAAGCGGGACATTCCGGGATCAAATCAGAAACCAGGACAGCTTCTGTAAATCCAGAACTGTCCCTGGAAAATGAGGACACTTGGTGGGTCTGAGTTGGGGGTCCCTGCGGTAAGGGGGAACCCACCAGAGGGCATTCTGCCGAAGGACCCTCAAACCTGGCTCTGATCCAGGAATGACCTATGTGGCATCTTCCTGGTGTTGTAGACATACCCTTGATCGTTGCTCGTGCTGGCTGGGGCTAATGAGAGATGTAGTCCAATGACGTAGGAAGGGTACCATGTTGGCACCCCCTGATCTAATCTTTACGGATAGAAAACGTACATGTCAGGGAATGTGCTTAGGAAAATTCCAGACATATGGCAACCCTAGTTTATTTAGTACTGACAATTATAGTGCTACAGGACACAGTGAGAAGAAACCCTGCACCATCGCCACCTCCAGCCTACCCACTAGGATGGGTATTTTGCTAGTAATTAGAGAGTTATCATCGGGGCCAGCCCTACAACTAGGCAAAGTGAGGCAACTGTCTCAAGAGGCAAGTGCTGGGGGGCGGGGAGTGGTGGTGAGGCGCTGGAGGACAATGTTGTACCTGCAGGGAGGATGCTGTCTCATTGCCAACACTGAATTCAGCTGATATTCCAATTCACTTCCATATGTGAAATTGGTGGAGGGGGATGCATCTTGTTCTCCGCCTCAGGCAGAAAAATGTCTTTGGCCAGCCCTGATAATCATGTATGAATTCACTCCAGCTGCAATTTCATTTGTTCATACCTGCTCACCCATGAAATTATAATTCCTTCTTTCTCCAAAGTTCTTCCTGACTGTGAAGATAGTGTTCGGTTCTTCAGTGAGACCTCAGAGTACTTTGTCTGTAGTATAAAGACGGTTGTTGCTTTTTCTTGGGGCTAACAAGAGCATTGAGGGGGCACTCAGCAAAGTGTTCTCTGGTGAGCCCCTACCTATGTCCGGGACCATCCCTCTCAGCCATCGGCTTACTTAGCTGCAATGGCTGGCATACTCTCCAACATTTCCCTGGTGAAAATAGGGAATTCCTATTCCATAATGATAATTTTACTATATATATCCCACACATCTTATTGGGTTGCCCCGGCCACTCTGAATAGGAATAGGAATAGGAATAGGAATAGGAATAGGAATAGGAATAATTTATTGGCAAAGTACATTTTCCAAAATACTTGGAATTTTGCTTCGGCTACATTGCAATGTAAACATGCCTTATACAAGAGCTGTTCCACTCACAATGCAATGACACAACAGCATATATAAAAACATTAAACATAAAAAAACCCACTTCTGTTATGTATTGAAGTTCTCACCCTGGCCACCAGGGGTATTGTGTATATAGTTTCACTCAGGTCCATGTCAGTTAATTTAGGCGGGAAACCCTGGGCTGTTGTTGTTGTTACAATGTTGCCATGCCAGCCGGCTGCCTATAAAAGCAGGCCGGCTGAGCTGTTCAGTTCAGTTCTGTTCCAGCTTACAAATAAAGACCTGGTTGGAGAAATCTCTGTGCCGTCTGCTTACGTCAGGGGTGTCAAACTCCGGCCCTCCAGATGTTTTGAGACTACAATTCCCATCATCCCTGATCACTGGTCCTGTTAGCTAGGGCTGATGGGAATTGTAGTTCCAAAACATCTGGAGGGCCGGAGTTTGACACCCCTGGCTTACGTCTACTCACTACTTAATAACTTCCCTATACAGGGTTGCTTTCAGTCAGCTCAGGGGTTGGATAACTCTATACCCTCCAACATTTATCCGATGAAAATAGGGACGTCTTAAGAAAAAGCAGGACATTCCAGGATCAAATCAGAAACCGGGGCGGCTTCTCTAAATCAGGGACGTCCCTGGAAAATAGGGATACTTGGAGGTTCTGGGCTGGCAACTTCAAGCAGCCATTTTAATTTGCCACAGTGCCTCAGAGCAATACCAAGTCAGAGGTGTGGTGGAAAATTAAAGACAGCGTCTCACAGACACAGCTCCCTAGCGCAGGGGGGCCCAGGTCATGGTCAGCACATGTGAGGGCCCTAGCAGCTACTACAGAGTTTTGTGCGGTGATACTGAGGCCTGTTCTCTCTGGTCTCATTCAGATACAACAAAAACCATCAAGGTCTGTTGTTATTAGAGCAAGCTGGAAGGAGCTTTGGGCACATGGGATCCCTTTTCTCCTTCCACACAAAGGGAGGAGATTTAAAGCTTCTGTTCCTTGTCTCTTCTAAACCCCAGCTTCCTGAGTTCAGAAGAAATGGGAAGCTGTGGTTTAGAACAAATGAAGCACAGAAATCTGGAGAGAGAGAGAGAAGGGGGTATGTGAGTCTGCTAACTTTTGCTCCTAAGAAAGAAGAAACCCTCTTTCTCGCTGGCTATTTTTGCCATTAATCCTTTCTATACTACCCTTTTCTTCATAGATATGGAAACACCTTGTAATGCAAAGGAGGAACTGATGCCACTCCGTTCCAAAATCCACAACATTTTGAAGCCCAGAAAAGTCGTTTGTGTGATATCCAGTATCTAATGGACTCCCTTTGCAATGGAAATTAAATTCACACCATCCAGGAACTGACCGGGATTTGGCAAAAAGCAATATACTTGTGGATAACATATTTCCATAGAAGTGAGCTAATTATAATTTGGAATCCTAATATATGGTCCAGCTGGCTGTTCCTCCTGCTGTCTGAAAGCAACAACCCCCCTACTTTCGCACAATGAAAAATCATATTTTCCCTGGGTTTGCTGATTTTTGTGGGGGGGGGTTTTGTTTTTTTAATTGTGACTAGTAGCACGTCAGCCTGTCGAAAAGCTTCTGATTGCTTTCCAAATGAGAATTGTGGGGCAGAGGGGAGAGGAAACAAGAAGAAAATGGCTTAATGTATATGCATTTCAGCACTGCCAACCTTTCTCTTTTCCCCTTTTTAAGGGCTGCTCAGACTCAAGTGAGGGGAACGAAAATCGGTCAAGCAAGGGTTTTGTGACTCACACGGCCCTGTGCAATTAAGAGGCCATTGTGAATTTTAAGATTGTCATAAATCCATTGGAGAATTTGAGACAATTCACAAAACAATTATGATAGAATGAAAAGTGGAGATTGCCCAATCTGCTGAAATGAAACCCAGCTCACTGAAATAAAACACTGGGAGAGAGTGGGGGGGGGGATAAAACACCCCTGAAATATGTTGGGAGAATAAAAGGCATATGGAACAGATTGATTGTGAAGTCGCGGTCTTTTAATAATAAAGGTTATTTGGCAGGAAAGTAGAGGGATTTGCCTAGCTCTGAGTGACATTTGGCTAAGTGCAATAGGTCCTTTTTGCATCCAATTATAGGGTAAATGGGGAAACCTACCCAGATGCTCTGGGAGAACAGCTGTATTGTTTTGCCAACTATACCTGTAGCATAGCAGCAAATAAGCGAAATCTCTGCGTTTTAATTATTGGGCTGTCTGCTTTGAAACAGGGTTGGAGTCGCTCTGCACCTGCAAGGACAAATAAATCTGTATAATTCACATTGCAATTTGATGTACAATATTTCAGCAGCTTCCAGGAATCGGAGCATATTGCACATGCATTTATTTCAGAAGGATAGCAAGCTTTTTGGACGAAGGAATAAATTAGCGACAATAGGCCAATTTCTGGTTCCAAATGCAGCCGTTGTTAAATCAAGTGCAGCTTACACAAACCGCTGAGACAATCAGCAATTTTGGTGGAAACAAGTTGATTCTGGAAAACCTTTGTGCGCATGTGGAAGTGTTAGACCGATAATAACAGTGATTTCTGGGGTTTAATTCGCATAACAAGGGAGGGTTAGCAGGCTAGCATTTAGAAATGCACAGCACATTCTTAAGCATGTTTACTCTGAACTAAGTCCCACCGAGTTCAGTGGAGCCTACTGCCAAGTAAATGTGCACAGAATCAGATCCTTATGGTCTTCATCTGTATCCCATTGGAGAACAGTCTTACTTAAGGTCTCAACGCTCAATGAACACCTCAGCATTCTTGGTACTTAACTGGAGCCAGAGTACAACACAGCTTTGTCACAGAATTAACATAAGGACACAGCCTCTGGCCTCCTTCAGGAGGAAGGGTGGGATATAAATTGAATAAATAACAATGAAAACAGACTATTGATACATCACAATGTTCATCGTTTTCAGTTTCACAGTGCCTGCAGGACAGAATAGAAACTACACAGACCCTCCAAGTGTCCTTATTTTCCAGGGATAAAGGTAAAGGGACCCCTGACCATTAGGTCCAGCTACGGACGACTCTGGGGTTGCGACACTCATCTGTCTTTACTGGCCGAGGGAGCCGGCGTACAGCTTCCAGGTCATGTGGCCAGCATGACTAAGCCACTTCTGGCGAACCAGAGCAGCGCACGGAAACGCCGTTTACCTTCCCACCGGAGCAGTACCTATTTATCTACTTGCACTGTGTGCTTTTGAACTGCTAGGTTGACAGGAGCTGGGACCAAGCAACAGGAGCTCACCCCGTCGCGGGGATTCGAACCACCAACCTTCTGAACAGCAAGCCCTAGGCTCTGTGGTTTAACCCACAGCGCCACCCGCGTCCCTTTCCAATGATAGTCCTAGTTTATTGCCTTAGTTCATTCCCTGACATGTAGGTTTTCTATGCATAAATATTAGATCAGGGGGCGCCAACATGGTACCCTTCCATGCCCTGTGGTGGGTTCCCCCTTACCGCAGGGACCCCCAGCTCAGACCCTCCAAGTGTCCTCATTTTCCAGGGACAGTTCTGGATTTACAGAAGCTGCCCTGGTTTCTGATTTGATCCCGGAATGCCTCGCTTTTCCTTAGGACGTCCCTATTGCCATTGGAGAAATGTTGGCGGGTATGACTACATGTCACTTAGGGGGCACATAATACATCTTCAGCCTCATATACATCTATCACTTGATGCTTCTAGACTAGATGTTTATTCTGAAATTATCGTTTTTGTTCACTCACTTTTCACAGGGCTTCTACAGAAATCATTCTCCTATGCTTTCCCTGTGTCCAAGCCAGCAGACCACAGGGGTGGCAGCTGGTCTTTCTAGATCCCCAGGGCTTGACCTACCATTAGGCAGAGTGAGCTAACTCCCTCAGACAGCAGAACCCTTGGCTGCAACCCTCCATTGGAAGGCTGAGCTCTGTGCACAACATAGCGTTTCCTGAACCTCCATAATTAGTATGCATCCTCATGTGCAGCAGAGGACACTTTCCGAAAATAAGGTTCTACTGTCAGCCCAGCCAGCTCCTGTACATTGAATGATGTGTTGAACCCACTGCTTGATGGTAGTGAGATATGGGCAACTTCCACCTACCAGGAACGGTGCCTCAATGCCTTCCACACGCACTGTGTCATGAAGATTTGGTGCATCACTTGGCAGGACAGAGTCTCAAAGATGTGCTCTGCCAAGCCCACATTCCCAGCATGTTCCCACTCCTGTCTCAGCAACATCTATGTTGGCTTTACCATGGCGACAGAATGGAAGATGGCAGGATCCCCAAGGACATGCTCTACGGGGAGCTGGCTTCAGGCATCAGGACTGTTGGCAGACCAACTCTGTGTTACAAAGATGTCTGAAAACATGACATGGAGGCTGGCGACATTAACCCCGCCGTGTGGGAATCCCTTGCAGACAACCACAGCGCCTTGAGATAAATCAGTCAGGTTGTGTATCCACAGCAGTGGCCAGTCGAGGAATGACCACTGGGAGGAGCACAGAAGGAAGAAACGCCATGGTGCATCTGCAGCAGCACAACCGGACACCTTCATCTGTCCCACCTGCAACAAAACATGTCTCTCCTGTATCGGTCTCTACAGCCACAGCATGAGCTGTTTGACTTCACCCACAAAGGCTCACTCCTCCATTGTCTCCCAAGACAGACAGATGCCAACCATCAAGCATATGCCATTTCACAGAATGATCAGGATGCTATCTGTGCTAGATCTGTGCTGAGAGTAGCAAAGTTTTACATGGGAATGTGAAGCAACAGTACCAAATTCTGTAAAGTTAAAGAAAATTCAGGATAGGATATGTGGGCACAGACATCCCTTCAGGTACCCTTATAAAATCTAAATGCTATTGACTTTCAGTCACGTTAAGAATCAATTGACCATGGAGATGCCATTGAGTCCTCCTGCATCTGCCAAGGGAGAAATATAATTATGACAGCAAAATATTCATCACACTCACTGCAGTAACACAGACTGAGATTTTCAGGGGGCATTTCTCCCAGAATAGCTGAAGACACTTGAAATCCAAGCAGCTTTCCGGATAATAATTTTTTTACCCCATACTTTTCCCCCCTTATATTTGTTCCTATGGTTTATCCAATTTCCCCAGCAGAGATCACATTTTATGGACGGCTACTGAATTGGAAGAACAGGAACCACACAGGAAGAATCCAATAACAGAATGATTTGAAGGGTAAAGTAGAGAATGGTTTAACGTGGCAAGGTGAAATTCAAAAGAAATAAGTGCTTAACCCAGTAAAAGGAGAAGTTGCCACAGGGGGAAAACTAGCAGACTTAAACAACAATACCTGCACATGCAGACTCAGCTAAGGCATGATGGTAAGCCATAGTTTAGTGTTACAGAAATGAGCCTGCTTGTGCTTCTCCCCTTATCCAACATGACCATGAGAGAAATATAAGAAGTTTGTTCTTGCATCCTAAGTAGGCCAAACTGTACTTAGTTTTTAAAAATAGCTTATTGAAACAAGCCAGGTTCAGACCATGGTTTCTGATGCTGGCTTCCTTCAATAAACCATAGTTTGAACTAAGCACAGTTACTGGCTCGAATATAGCAGCAAACTATAGTTTGTTGTTGTGACATCAGAGGGAGAAGTGGGAGTGCTCATGTCCAAGCTTGAACAAGTTTGTTTCCCTAATTCTAAACTATGGTTTAGCATTATGCCAAAAGTGAGCCATTGTCTCGGCAATTTCAATTACATCTCTCCCTCCCCCTGCACAAAGCAACTTCACTAGCTGACATGTGGGTTGGCAAAGAGTGCTGTAATTTTCCAATGTGATCCTAAATCTGATACCTGATGAGTCAAAAGTACTTAAAGTTGCGAGAAAAAATATGCATAAAATATTGATTTCATTAAAAATGTTAAGGACTACTTAATCCAACAGCATTTTATATGTGTGCATATTTATTTCCATATTTGCATATCTGTTTGCATATATCTTGTAACGATGAATGTTAATTATACTTTTAAAATCATTTATAAATTGTAACCAAGCCTGTTGTATGAATTTGGGGCCGGGGGGCAAGGGGGGAAGAACACATTCAAGTGCCATTAATTAGAAACTGCCATTTAAGGCACGATGAAGCAGCAAACCTCATATCAGGAAAATATTGAACTCTTGACAAATAAAAAAAACCCAGCAAGAATTATTAACTTGGCTAGCTCATTAAGTGGAATCTTGCAAGCAAAGCACTAGGCATTTCTAAGTACCCTTCACTGTACTCAACAAAGACTGTGGAGAGTCAATACTGACCACCAAAACCATTCAACTTTGCTGTGGGTTCACCTTGCGGGGGGGGGAGTCTTTTGTAAATAAACTGGGGGAGGGCACTGGGAATTTGGAATAATCCACAAGGGCACCCTTCTTAGGAAAGTTTAATGGCAACCGCTGCCAAATAATGTGAGCTGAATTACCGGTACACGACAATTGGATTTGAAAACAGGCTCCAAGCAATTTAAATAAGAAGCATTAATACGGTGTCATATCTGAAGTTGTTTCCAAAGGAGCACTAAGAGAAGCAATTGGTGACAGGCAATCACAGCATTTGTTTTGTTTTGTTTCTCTATCGTCCACAATAACTGTAAGCATCAAACAAAAGTAATGAATTTGGATGCAATCCTATGATGGCAGTGGGGTTTTAAGTAGGGTTACCATATGCCCAGATTTTCCTGGGCGTATCTGGAATACGGCAGCCAGCATCAGTGTCCGGGCGAAAATCGGACAAATGTCCAGGAAAATGTCCACTTATGGCATTGCTGTTTTTCCATAAAAAGTTCAACCACTTTGGTCAAAAGTTTAAAAAGCTCAACAACTTTTCAGTCTGGATTTTCACTGTTTGAAATATGGCAACCCTAGTTTTAGGATAAGGGAAATCCAGCATACATCTCTCCCAGTTTGCAGATAGCAAACATGCTTGAAGGAAGAGACCAGAAGCTGCTGCTGTGCTCCTCGTATCTAAAGCATGGTTTGGGTTTTGCGTGATGTGTAAACCCAGGTTGGTGGTTTTCTCCCCAGACAAACCATGAGTGTTAAACCAAGACAAACCTTGGCTACAGCTAGGAATGGAAGCAGGTGTCGTTTTCTGTTCTGCCCTGTATTAATCCCATGCAGCACTGTTTTCCTTCTGCTGCAGTTTGTCTTCCTCCAAAACATATGTATGTTTGCCTCAATGTCTGATGTGGTGAAATTGTCTCAATTCACCACGCGATTGGTCCGTTCCAGGCAATAACCTTCCCCTACAAACACGCAGGTAGTTGCTTCTGTCATTGAACTCCTGTTACCATTAAGGCATTTGCCTTGATGTTCGGCCAAAATCTACCCTCCTGCAACATTAGCCCGTGAGATCTAGCTCTGACTTCTGAGTTGGCAGAGATGAAGTCTTTGCCCTTCAAGCATTCAAGGTACCACTGTACTACCTAAGAGGAATCACAGAAGTGAACGAAAGGTGTGGATTCGGGAAGCTGGGAATGGGATAGCACACCCTCTTTCCTCCTTCTATTGTAGTTACAGCCACTGTAAATTTGCATTCTAACAGCAGCTCCAAATGCTTTGTAGTGTCTCTGCAGATTTGCAACAAGCTGCATTGCTGCTGTCAGCTTATAGTGTAGCGGAGACATAATGTCATGGTTAAGGAGTCCCTATACACCTGTAATGAAATGATGTTGTTCTCATGCCGTATCTTAGGAAACAGTATCCCAGCGCTAGTTTAGCACTTGACATATCGGAATGACACCATGCTGACATTTCATTTCAATGCACAGAGGGGTTCCCGGACCATGCGCTCGAGACAAACACTGGCAGGTTTCGGAAGGGAGCAAAAACCGAAGGCAGCTTGCCGTGGCTACTTGGTTCAAGCAGACCTAAGCCCTGAGTGTGAAATAAGGGTCCCTACTCCCGAACCAAATATATCACTTTGTGTTTTAACAGCACTGCAGTGGCAATCCTTTTGGCCACTCTCCACTCACACCTGTGGCAGACCCTCCAAGTGACCCTTTTTTCCAAGGACAGCCCCGGATTTATAGATGCCGCCCCAGTTTCTGATTTGATCCCAGAATGTCTCGCTTTTCGGTAGGATGTCTCTATTTCCATTGGAGAAATGTTGGGGGTAAAGGAGTTACCTGACTCCCGAGCCATCTGAAGACAGCCCTGTATGGGAAAGTTTTTCTGTTTAATGTTTTTTATATATGTTGGAAGCCACCCAGGGTGGCTGGGGTGACCCAGTCAGATGGGTGGGCTATAAATAGTAATATTATTATTATTATTATTATTATTATTATTATTATTATTGAAATGTTGGAGGATAGGCCAGGGCGAAGGCCTCTTATATACCTGCTGGGATTGACAAGGCATCTGACCCTCACCTGACCCTCACAACTCTCCTGACAGGTAGAGGAAGGGGGGGATTAATTGGTATTTTCTTTTTTAAAAAATGAATATAATATAGAGTGCAGATGATAAGAATCTAGGGAAGGAGCAGAAGTACCAGTAGGCTCAGGTTTAATTTTAGGAAATGTATCTTTGTTTTATGTTTTCAAGATGTTATAAAAATAGATGTACCAATCTGTTAAAGAGGATTTAAAATGAATTCAACAGAGGGGGACTTGAGGAAGTCAACCGAAATATGTAAAGGAGAAAGATAGAATTACCTGGCCCACAGAATTGGGCCAGGCCTAAGCAATGTTAGTGAAAATATCAGTAAGGTTAAATGTACAATGAATATGTTTACCCCTGTGAGAGGGGGGGTGGATCTTGGCTTCCCACGGTAAGAGGGGGGAAGTATGAAAATTTAACCACTATGTATGTTTGTGATTTTAAAATTGTAAAACCAATAAAAAAATTGGGGGGGGGGGAACCTCTCCTGACAGGTGATCTGGTCTGCAGCTACAGTGTGGAAATAAAGGATGAGATTGCCCAACAGATACCAGGCACTCTACTATTCAAATTAGGCCCTTCTCAATTAAGTAATCAATTTTAATCTAGAACTTAAATTCTCAAAACTTTCTTATTTGTTAATTTGAGCAAGTAAACTACTGCTCTCACTTCATTACAAACAGTATTTCTACCTGCAACACACTTGAGCAAACCTGCTCCTCTTCCTTTCACAGATATTTTGTTGCCATTTGCAACTGTAGCTGCCTCTGATTAGTTATCATTTAACTCTTTGGGGAAATAATTAGCATCACATATGATGTGCATGGGAGTTGCCGAACCAATTAACCAACTACAACAGGGGTCAGCAACCTTTTTCAGCCATGGGCCGGTCCACCGTCCCTCAGACCATGTGGTGGGCCAGAATATATTTTTGGGGGGGGGGGAATATGAACAAATTCCTATGCCCCACAAATAACCCAGAGATGCATTTTAAATAAAAGCACACATTCTACTCATGTAAAAACAAGCTGATTCCCGGATCATCTGCGGGCCAGATTGAGAAGGTGATTGGGCCGCATCTGGCCCACGGGCCTTAGGTTGCCTACCCATGAACTAGAAGGATTACTGTTAATAGCACCAGTTTTCCTATAACTTGTATTGCTGGATAGTTTTGATGAACTGCAAAAGCGTTTTTAGTCTGCTTTCTGTTGTCACCCTGGAACTTTATTAGTGCCACTTTGTTTTGTAGAATTCCTAGCAAATGAAGGAAAACAACTTTTCTGCTTGTATATTTTGATAATATAATTTTGGTTACTGACAACAAACAAGATTGTACAAAAACAAGATTGGGCGCAGGCCTGGCCAGGGCATAGGCATCCTGACTGTGACAAAGGTGACCTGTGTACTTGCTTGCTTGATTAACAGCTGTTGAGAACTTCAAGGTCCCTGCCCTCCCTTCTTATGGTCTTTGTACCGGACCTGGAGACTCCAATAGAGAGCATTCTATGTCAAGAAGGAGGGCAAGTGGGCACCCTATCAAATGACAGATCAGGAGCTACACGGAGCAGGGCCTTTTCACTGTTGGTGCCCATTGTATGCCTCGCTCTTCCCAGACCTGTTCTCTTTCAGCCTGTATTTTGGAGCTTTATAATTTAGGAAGACTTTGGAAGAACTGATTAACAAGTCTTATCAGTTGCTGATGTATGAGTAGATTTTATTTGCTGCTATTCTGGGCTTCTGGTGCACCAGGGTTTACACCAGCATAATAGAGCTGGCCAGGATGCCAGAAGGGATACAATTTATGAGCTTTCTCCATTATCTGCACAGCAGGGGGTGTTCAGTCAACAGTGCAAAGGCTGAGCTGAAGCGTTCCCTGCTGGTTACCTGCTTTCAGCAATAGGGGGTCGCTGTTTGATAGTACCCAATTGGTTAGCTGTCAGATTCTAGAGCTCCCTATTGGTGGCTCTTAGGTAATTCACAAAATACAGAGTCCATTCATAAAACACAGTGTTCATTCATAAAGCAGTAACATAAATCTCCATTGCTACATATTGGGTGTATATTTCAGCAGTTGAACGTACAGGTTTATGGCCATGCTGTAGTGTAGTGCTTATGCGACAGTGAATAAAAGGTGGCTGGGCTCATTGTCTCGGGTTTGTTGGAGGGACAGTTGACAAAACTGATTTCCAATAAGTGCCCTCTCCTTTATTTCCATAACAAGTCCATGAATCTGTACTCTGAATAGTGACACCAGGGGCTTAGAAGGTGCAGGGCTTGTCAGTCCAACCCCTGCACAGTCTCATCAGGGCTGACCTTAAGGCAATTGGAGCAATTTGGCCAAATTGCACCCCGCATGCCGCTCCTAAGGGCCCCCCTGCACCAGGGCAATCTAGATGGATTTTATTTATATCTACAGGTATAAGATTTTGCAAACTTTGGCTGTGAACTGGGGCCCTACAAAAAAAAATTCAAGTTGCACCCCACTGCTTCAAATTGGGCCCCACTGGCTAGCCCTGAGTCTCATAGTTGCTGGGCCTGAGTTGCCCTGCCCTTGCATGAAGTATTGGGTTTGCAATTTTGGGAGAGGGGAGGTTGCCTGCAGGGGAGTGGGCAGGCTGGTGAGGCTCCCTAGATTTAGAGGCCCGAATTGCCCTGCCCTCACTTGAAGTCTTGGGTTTGCAATTTTGGGAGAGGGGAGACTGCCCTAGGCTTTAGCCTACTTAGCCTATACATAAATCCGGCACTGGGGACCAATAGTTTTCTATCCCCACTCTAGCACCTTAGGCCTTGCAAGACCAGGGTTGTGTGTACTGTATTTCACAAGCTCTGCAACATGGACTGTGTTCTTCAAGGGCTCCCTTCAGGCTACAATAACCACCTGCAATGCAGGAATATTTTGCCCAATATGAGGCTCAAACCCACGACCCTGGAATTAAGAGTCCCATGCTCTACTCACCCAGCTATCCCAGATGGGTGACTGAAGTAGACAGTCACCTTTCCACCACAGAACTTGATTACCATCTTGCCCTGTGCTTGGTAGAATATACACAACACAAACTCTAACCTAGGCTGGCACCTTTGGGCAAAGGGAATAGGGTATATTATTTTATAAAAGCTTATTTCAAATGGCACTTAATTTTATGGGGGGGGAGCTATCAGTATTCTAAAATGCCTCAAAGAGTGAAGGAGACCATTTTGCACCTTCATTATATCTCTCAAACCACAATATTAAAGAGACATTTGCTTGGTAGTTTTAATCATCCATCAAGCATGAAAGTGGATATTATCCACTTCATAATGATTTGTGATGGTTCTGAATCAACCAATATACCAAGAACATGCAAATTAGATGAGCCATAGATTAAAGTTTTGGATATGTAATGGAAGAAATCAGAGCAAAACAGTAAAGTAATAGCAAGAGATATATGGGGAAAATAATGAACCAATGAAATACAAGTGTGTTCTATAAAATTCCATTTAACGATCTTTCCAGCAACATCTGCAAGTATGAGACAAATGTTATATGAGAACAGTAATAGATTAGAGCCTCATATAATCATAGAGCTGGGGGGCCAAACAGAGTTGGAAACATGGGGGCACAGGACCATAGAGTTGGAGGAGCATAGAGGCCAACCCTCTGCTCATTCAGGAAACCCAGAGCTACAGCATCTCCAATGGATAGATGTCCAACCTCTGTTTGAAGACTCCCAGTGAGGGACAGCCCAAAGCACAAACATTGGTACTAGTGTTGAACTCTACTCTTACCACAAAGGAGTGTCTACTAAAGTTAAATGGTGTCTACCCTCCTGTAATTTACACCCATTAAATCTAGTCCTGCCCTCTGAGGCAGCAGACCTTGCCTTCTTCTGTGTGGCATCCTTAGTGCCATCATGATTTCCCCTCTGTTTTCTCTTCTCTATGCTGAACCTACCCATTTTCTTCAACCTTTCCTCACAGCCTGCTGCAGCTGTTATCTGCTTGACATCACCACAAGTTGCGTCCTGATATAATCATGTGTAGAAAAAAATGAGACTTGCATGAACTGATTGAAGGCAGATGTGATGGACAGCCATGTATCCCTGTCCGCATCTGTGCTACAAATATGAAGTGGAGAGAGGCCATAACTCAGCAGTAGAGCATCTGCCATGCTCACAGGAGTCAGGTTTAATATCCGCTATCTGCAGATAAGGTTGGAGAGGTCCCCTGTTTAAATCCTGGAGAACCACAGGTCAGGGTGGACAATACTGATTCCGAATAAGGCTGCTTCCTATATTCCTAAAGGAATCAATTATCAGGGCTTCTAAGTATACAACCTCTGGATTTATCATAGAATGGCTCCAATTTAGAGCAAGCGCTCCAGTTGGAGAACAGCCTTTACCAAAGGTGTCATGGACTTTGAAGGAGCACGAACTCAGGGCAATAAGGAGAAACATGCTAAGAGGAAGGCATACTTGGCAAACCCTCACCATGTTCAACACCCGCCCGGAAATCTATGTCCCCACTGTGGAAGGACATGTGGATCCAGAATTGGCCTGCACAGTCACTTACGGACTCACTGTTCTTTCTTTTTATTATTATTATTAAAGATTTTCTTGATTTACAAAGGTATGTGTAAATTCGTATTTTTTCCATATAACATTTTTACAAATCACTTTCATTTGTTGAGCCATTAGGGAGAAAAGGGGGGAAGAGATGGGCGGGATGGGGAGATGGGTGGGGTGGGGTGACGGTGTTTCTATTTTACTTAATATATGTAGGGTTTGGTGTCAGCGTTGTTTGTGTAGATTCTTTGTTGTTCACTTGTGCTCCTTTGGCGGTGAGAGAGGTCGGGGTTAGCTGAGGGTGTGAGTGTTCATTTGTGGTTGGCTGTGGTGATCTTTGGTTTTTAGTTCATGGAAGACAATCTTGCTGGGCTACGAGTGATCGCCAAAGAGAAAGAAAATACTGTATAATGGCTCCAACTAAAAATGCCCAGGATGCACACACATAAAAACGAAATCCTCTGCATTCAGAAGTGGTATAACCCATTTTACATCAAGACTCTACCATTTTATTCTTCTGTCTGTGGATATGAAGCTACACAGTAGGGGGAAAGACACAGAACCCAGTTGCACCTCTCTTCTTAAGAGAAGAAATACTCCAATCAAGCCCTTTAAAGTTAACAGATTTGAAAATACACTTGACGTGGCTGCTGTGCTCTGAACATCTGCTGGAAAACTCTAATATCAGTACAGCGCTGACGGCATCAATCAGGTGTCTTCAGAGATGCTTCATTTGATTGTTTAGAGAGATGAAAAAGTAAACAAAGTTAGCAGACTAAGCAATTTCAGATATGTACAGTACATTCATCAATGTAGAATGAACAGCTTTTGACTTGGGGTGTAATGGGTTAGATGACACACTCTAAACAAATCGACAACAGAGGCCATCCCGTAATGATGAACCAAATATCACAACTGCTATATTAAAAGCAGTGTTGGAATTTTTTAAAAGCTAGTATCTTCTTGTAAGAAGGGAGGGGGAAGTGTCTACAAATTTGAATTGGTTGTGAGGAAAAACTCACGGAAAGCATGACCTTGAATGTGACAAAACTTCACGGAAGGGTCAGGTTTATGAAAGAGCTTCCATTTAAAGTTATCTGAGTATTGCCTAAACTGGTTTTCAGAATGAAATACTAGCTGAAGTTTGTATTTACTTCATACACAATCACTTTAACCTTGCCATTTGCACAGCAGATGTCTTCTTTCACAAGACTACAGAAGCTATGGGCTATAAATCTTTATAAGATAAGCTGTTCATTCCTTGTTTGTCAAAATGCTGCAAGGAACTGCATCAAAGAAAACAATTGCCAACTCGAGGCAAATACTAAGTGCTGATCGCGCAGTCCTCACTCGGATGCAGCGAGTTTTGCCTGAAAGAAATATCGTGCGTTGGGGAATGCTGTAAGAAAGCCTCAACTTCATTCAGTCATCAAGGTAGTACATTCCTTTACTGGAGGGATAGGGGACATGTCCAGGAGTTGTTGAACTCCAATTCCCATCATCAGCCCCAGCCAGCATGGGGGCCATGGTTTCCCATCTGCATGTCAGGGCCAGTACACACAAATGCAACACACCATTGATTACCATTGTGCGTAAGGTGGAAATTCTGTTGCTGCTATTTGATGTGGGTTAGCTCATTCACACATACAAAACAGCACCCCTAGATGCTGCAGTCAAAGTCCCGGAGATTCATGTGTGAACCTGGGGCCAAACGGCTTTCCTCTGGATGTGCGAACAGACTCCATAGGACAGCACTTTGTTTGGGGAGCTGTGAAGTAATGAAGTGATCTCGTATAATTTTGGGATGTTTTTCCTAAAGATATTGACCTTATTAGGGAACAGAGAGCTGCTGAGATATACTCTGCCTTTCTATAAGCAACCACCTATTCGAATGTAAATCCAACCTGGAACATCTAAGATTAAAATGGAATTGAAAAGTGGAGTTCCATGCTGAAGTCCACATGAAACTGCTAGATTTGTGACTTGCTCAGTAGCAATGCATGTGGTGCGGCAGAGTTGCAGACCCTCCAAGTGCCCCAGTTTTCCATGGGCGGAGTTACAGAAGCCGTCCCGGTTTTTGGTTTGATCCCAGACTGTCCCACTTTCCCTTTGGACGTCCCTATTTTCATTAGAGAAATGTTGGAAGGGATGGAATAGTACATCCCTCTTTCATCAGAGAAATGTTGGAGAGGATAGAATAGTACGTCTCTCTTTTCATCAGAGAAACATTGGATGGGATGGAGCTGTGGCACTGCCCATCACTGCTGCTTGCAGAGTCAGGGCTAGGGTGGGGAAGGAGCACACAGTTGCTCTGATGGGAGTAATGCAGCCAATCTGGTGGTCCCATGAGTGCAACCACATGGCCCTCTCTAGGCAAGCAGCAATCCCAGCACTGGTGGCAGGAAAGTGACTCTGCCTCACCACGCAAATTGTTACTGGGCTTATTTACAACAACAATAACAACAACAACAACAGGCTTCAGCGAGTCTGTTGGATGCTAAACAGATTTGGATTACTGCAATGCGCTCTACGTGGAGCTACCTTTGAAGGTGACTCAGAAACTACAACTAATCCAGAATGTGGCAGCCAGACTGGTGACTGGGAGCGGCCGCCGAGACCATATAACACCGGTCCTGAAAGACCTACATTGGCTCCCAGTACATTTCCGAGCACAATTCAATGTGAGAGGTGTGTGAGGTCTCCTCAGAAGTAAGCATTCATACGTGCTTGCTTTTAAGCTAATAGCTTTATTTACAGCATCAAGCGTTATAGGTTTCACAATTCATCATCCGTCTCATCTGAATCAGATTCCCGGAATACCGGTTGGCGGCCCTGCCCCCAACATAAAAGCTTTGGGCAACCTAGGTGCCGCCTCCCCTCCTTCCGCTTCCGTGCTCTAGACCTGAGCGGGGTGGCGCTGGTCGCCTCCCCTGCGTTCTCATCTTCCATGTCAGTTGGCTCTGGGGCTTGGACAGCATCCTCCAGCCTCATCTCATCCCTGTTTCCCTCCACTTCCTGCTCCCCGCCTTCCGACTGCACTGAAGCCCCGGTTGGGTCCCTAAGCCCTCCTCCTTCTTCTGGCGTGGCTAGGGCTCTTTCCTCATCCCACTGCCTCAGCACCACTTCTGGCGTTAACGGAGCTCCTCCTTGCGTGGGCAATGCTTGTTCAGCGTCCCAGAGCTTCAACACCGCTTCCGGAGTTAATTGTGCTCTGTCTACGCTGCCTGTGTCTTCCGACACTGCCTCGGGGCTAGGGCAGCCCCTGACATTCAAACTGTTGATGCTAACCTTTAAAGCCCTAAACAGCCTCAGCCCAGTATACCTGAAGGAGCGTCTCCACCCCAATCTTTCCGCCCGGACACTGAGGTCCTCCTCAGAGGGCCTTCTGGTGGTTTCCTCACTCCGAGAAGTGAGGTTACAGGGAATCAGGCAGAGGACCTTCTCGGTAGTGGCACCTGCCCTGTGGAACGCCTTCCCACCAGATGTCAAGGAAATAAACAACTATCTGACTTTTAGAAGACATCTGAAGGCAGCCCTGTTTAGGGAAGTTTTTAATGTTTGATCTTTTATTGTGTTTTTAGTATTCTGTTGGGAGCCGCCCAGAGTGGCAGGGGAAACCCAGCCAGATGGGTGGGGTATAAATAATGAATTGTTGTTGTTGTTGTTGTCAAAATTGAAGTATTCAGGCATACAAACTGTCGGGGGTGTAAGGTCACTGAAGCCAGTTTAATAGCATGATCGGGAACTGTCTGGTAGTGACTTCATTTGGCAGAAGGTAGAAAGAACAATCAGTTATATTTACAGGATGCCAGATGACATGACACCCTAGCTCCTTTGCCATCCTTGGTTATTTTGCCAGCACACAATTGGCCTGAGATAAATGTGCACAATCAGGGCTACGAAGAGACATTCTAGCCTCTGCAGAAGTTGACAGCTCTAATTTATCGAGTCCTTGGCTGCTCTGTTGTTTCGCAATGTTTTTAGATAGTTTTAAATGTTGCTGTCAATTGTTGTTGTTTTTAATTGGAAAATTTATTAGTATTAAAAGACAGTATAGATTTTTTTTAAGCGGGGGGATTCAATGTGGTAGTCACGAGATGTGTTCAAAGCATGGGAAGCCGTAACCTTGCCTACAACAGAATAGCAATGTGTTAGAACTAGCCTTTTCTGCCATGGTGCCCAGCTTTTAACATATGAGTGTTTTATCATTGGAGCATCTAGCCTGGCAGCCAATAAGCCAGAGGTTCAAATCTCACTGCAGTTTGATCTTTTATGAAATAGGCCCTATGAGGGGGGCCTATAGCAAATAGCCAGAAATTTGGGAGAGGGATAGTTCAGCATTACCAAAATCCTCCACCCACCAAGTGTTCCCATCTCTGAAGTTTGCTCTATATGAGTTGTGTGCCTCAAAGGGAAACACTTGGAAAAGTTCTCTAGTTTTCCTACTCCGGTCAATACATCTAACCAAGAATTATGTGCCTTATCTGAAATCAAGGCTATATCTACCTTCCTCTCCATAGCTAAGCAGTTGGTTATCTTATCAAAAAGTGTCATTAGATTAGTTTGAAGGAATTGATTGTCAGCTTGACATGAATGATTGAATGAACAGTGTTACTTATCACACAGTTCTTTGCAGGCGGACAGCAACTGGCTTTCTAATTAGGTGGCCTGAGTGCTATGCTTGGAATTGAAGTTGAACTGATTTGAAGATAATTTAATGGTGCTCCTTGGTTTTATGCATGAAACCTGCTCTCCGTTTTAATTTTTAATTTTTAAGTTTTAAAGTGTATTTTATATCTGTATTTTTAATCTGTGTTTTTATATTTGTATTTGATTGTTAGCCGCCCTGAGCCCGGTTTTGGCGGGGAAGGGCGGGATATAAATAAAAGTTTATTATTATTATTATTATTATTATTATTATTATTTAATCCCTTGCAGGGTGGAGAAGCATCTCCTTTTTTCCCCAGCCCTTTGTTATTACTAATGGGCATTGACAGTTGAAAGATCCCATTCCACCTTTAGTTGCAGGCATGGGATTGTTACGTGTCACATGTCTGTTCACATTCCAGCACAGTTTGCTGGCGTAAGCAGAACTTCCGCTGTATTGCTTTTGTTTTGTCTCTCTCTCCGAGAAGACGGCAGGGAGAGACGACATGTTTCTTTGTCTTGATTTATGTTTAATAAATCTGTAATAATAATAATAATAATAATAATAATAATAATAATAATAATAATAATAATTTATTATTTATACCCCGCCCATCTGGCTGGGTTTCCCCAGCCACTCTGGGCGGCTTCCAACAGAGCATTAAAATACAATAATCTATAAAACATTAAAAGCCTCCCTAAACAGTTCTTAGTATGTATTTCTTAGTATGTATCCACAAGCCTCAGCCTCTTCTGTTTGTGCAGTTTACACTGCTGAGTAAAGTGTGCTCAAGTGTGCTCAAGTCTGGGAGGCCAGAGGTCGATGGATCTTCGCAGCGGCACAACTGAGGAGACAATCCAGCTGGGGGCTAGCCAGCTGGCCTTTTGGCCCCTGGATGCTGACATCGACAACAGTATTCTGTGAAGAGTGTAGGCACATTCTCAAACCTTTCCTGTTGTGAAATAAATGTATCTACTAAATTAATTGAAACAAAACAATGCAGAAAGCTCTCCCAATGAGTGCAATATCCTCAACACCGCTATCTAAACCAGGGTTTCCTAAACTTGGGTCTCCAGCTGTTTTTTGGCTACAATTCCCATCATCCCTGACCACTGCTAGCTAGGGATGGTGGGAGTTGTAGTACAACACCTGGAGACCCACATTTGAGAAACCCTGGTCTAAACTTAGTAGTGCTGTTCCACAGCTTTCTCATGCACATTTATCAAAAGCAACAGATGCCATGACCTAGGACCTCTTAGCTGAGGACTCAGATGAGAACAAGCTTCAGACTACTTCCTGAGGGAGAATAACCACCAGGACCCTCGCAGCAGGACACAGTCCTGTCACCATCCTCTGCCTCAAAAGACGAGTCCTTTGCAGTACCTCTGGCCCCAAAGTCTTATCAAAGATAAACCTTGAAGGTCCCTTTAATCAGCCAGCCAACTCTTCCAGAGAGGCGGAGCCTACCACAACTCAAGCCTTGTTGGCCAACAAAAGGCTTCAGACAAGCCTAGCACCCCGCAGAGACAACTTTCCTGCTGCCTTAATAGGGCTCCTTGGAGCTCTCCAAGGTCCTGATTTTGGCTTGTGACTGGACATTGCCTGCTTCCTCTGTTGAGCTTCAGTTGCCCACAGAAATGGACAAGAGGCAGTGAACACCATGATCCTATGCATGTCTACTCAGAAGTAAGCTCCACTGAGTTGTGCGTGTAGATAATGGTGACCTCAGGCTGCAAACTGGAATGCTTTTCTTAGCAGGAAAGCACCATCAAACATAGAGGGACTTGCTTTCAATAAGGAGATTCTGCATGGGGCTGCCTTTAAAAACTGTTTGAAAACTTTGATTAGTGCACGATGAAAGGGGCAGAGTTTTGACTGCTCCTGCTCACTCAAACTACATTGTCAGGTTCCCACCCAAAAAAAATAAACCTTCACTGGCTGTTCATTTCCAAGCCCAGCCCAAAGCCCTAAACAGTTTGCAAGCCTGAAGGTGCATCTTGTTGCGAACCTCCTTCTTGCACTCTGTGTCACCCTGGTATAAATGTTTATTAGTAATGCAGGTGCACTGGTTTTGTCTTAAACCCCTCACACCCTGCCCTCCGAGATTCAACTAAAGACCGACCTCCTCAAAAACTCTGGAGATCCCAGTGACAAGAGTTCTCACGTCCAGTTATACCCCCTGCTCCAGGCTATCCCGATGCAAACCTTTTTAACCTACAGCCCTGGGTTCTAATCACCAAGAACCCCCTCTTTGCTGTCTCAGCTGGCTAGCCTCTGCTAACTACACTGTGGCGTCTAAGGTTTACACCCTCTTAGCCCCTCCTTAATGAATCTCTAGGACGCAGACTGTTTCTAGTTTTGTCCTCTCTCTGAGGTCATTACACTGAGCTTTGGTATAACACGCTGGACCTCATGGACGACGATACTTCAATGGCATAGATGATAACAAGTTTTTATTGTTTAACAAGCATAACGGTTTCAGACTTTATCACATGCAGTTCATAGTTTCTTTACAGTTTCTGCTGACTCCTATAGCTTACCCATATACCTCCCTCAGTTTACTCTATCTATCCCCTCCCTTCTCTATCTACCTCTCTCAACTCCCACACAACACCAACCAACCTCCAACACCCCCCCCCCGACCAACTGCCGATCCCCCCTTTTAAACCCCCAGGAGGTTCCGCCTCTCTGGAGTGAACTGTCAATTAACAGGTTCTATGTTTAACCTTGTAATCGCTGGGGAAAACTTAACATTCTACAAGGCCAAAAAGGGCTGGTTTGCCACACATCTCTCTTTATATTATACTGCTGGGATAGCTCAGTCGGTAAAAGCAGGAGACACTTAATCTCAGGGCTGTGGGTTCGAGCCCCATGTTGGGCAAAAGATCCCTGTATTGCAGGGGGTTGGACTAGATGACCCCCGTGGTCCTTTCCAACTCTACAAGTCTATGACTCTATGATTCTCCCTAGCTCAGTGCTTTAAGATCAGTGGAAGGGGCTCTGCACTTAGGTGAGGCTCGTTTGGTGGTGACATGGGATGGAGCCTTCTCTGTTGTGCCTTTCTATTTGCTCCCCTTACTGCAGGAGCAGGCAACCTTTCCCAGCCCAACGGCTGCAGTCCCTGGTGGACAATCTTCTAAGAACTGCAGGCCAATACTGGGTGTGGCCAGGGACATACATTGGTGCAGCTCATGAGGTTCTTCCTTCTGGGCCACAAATTCTCCTCAGAGGCATCACACACTCCAAGGAAACAATTTCTGTGGCTTATGTTGGAACAAAGGAAGCTGCCTTTTACCAAATCAGACTGTTGGTCCATGTAGCTCAGTATTGTCTACACTGACTAGCAGCAGTTTTTCAGGGTTCCAGACAGGGACGTTCCCAGTCCTACTTGTAGATGACGGGGGCTGAACCTGGAACTAAATAGCTGTCCTGCCTCTGCATTGCAAGTCTTCCCCAACTACAGAACTAGAAACATCCCTGAATAAGTACACTGTGGTTTTTAACAATGACAACATAGATTGCTTTACTGTAAAGATCTTAAACGTTGCGGATATGATACCGCTGAAGTAAAATACAGTCATACCTTGGAAGTTGAATGGAATCCGTTCCAGAAGTCCGTTCGACTTTTAAAACGTTCGGAAACCAAGGCGTGGCTTCCAATTGGCTGCAGGAAGCTCCTGCAGCCAATCGGAAGCCACAGAACCCGTGTCAGACGTTTGGGTTCCAAAGAACGTTCGCAAACCGGAACACTCACTTCCAGGTTTGCGGCATTCGGGAGCCAAAACGTTCAACTTGCAAGACGTTCCACTTCTGATGTACGGCTGTATTATGAAGTCATGTTCATTTTAACAGGTCATATTTAAGCACATGGTTATGCCTCCTTCTGAAATAAGTGCTTATCTCTGACTGCATGCACACCATACACTTAAAGCACATCCTCTCTGCAAAGGATCCTGGGAACTGTGCTTTGTAAAGGGTGCTGGGAATTGTAGCTCTATGAGGGTAAACTACCATTCCCATTATTCTATGGGAGGTACTTTAAATGTAATATATTTTATGGTGGGTACACAACCTTTGTTTTGATTGGGTTTTTTAATTTAGACATGATGGACATTACATTTTTTAAAAAAGTAAATATGAGGTTGATGGGTTTTGTGCAGGTAAACAATTCTGCATTCACAAGAAATATGAATGAATGACATCTATAACAGGCCTTCTACTAATTAAGTAGACTAGAAATAAGTTTTCTACTTATTCTGGTCAGGTATCCCAAGCTCATACACACACACACACCACTGGCTTATAACAAAAAAAAAACCCTCAAAGCTGCTAATGAGAAGAATAAAAACAATTAAATTATCAGTACAAGCAATTAAAAGCAACTTTTAAAAAATTTAAAAAATAAAAAAATAAAATCAACAACATGCTAAAAAAAACCCCAGATTAAAACACCTGTCAACAGTCTGCATATCTGGATAGGCTTTTTCTTAGTGAGATATAAACATACCATAGCAATTATGAACGAGTGTGACAATCATACTAGTTCTGTGTCTTTAGGATTATTACATAACTGGAGTAAAATTCACACATTTACCAGCTGACCACTAGATGGAGCAATTTCATGTAATAAGTAAAATCTTCAGCGTTTCAAACCTGAACATGCTCCCAGTACTAATTTTTCCCATTTAAACCACAGAACATTGCGAAATGTCTGTCCTTACAGTACAAGGAACTAAGAAGTTAACATAAACAAACTGCATTATATAATGCCAAGGTGGTTTGTTTGTCCGTTTGTGACTGTCAACACAGCAACAGGAACTGCAAGAAAAGATAGATTTAAAAGTACTCTCATTAAAAAAAAGAGTGATTTCCCCATTTGATTTAGCTTCAAATGGGCTTGTGTACTGTCCATGCTTCATAAATTTAACAAGACCAAAGCCAATGACCGATGTTTTCAAAGTACACGCTGAAATCAGATTATCCAACTTCCTTTTAAGTCACAACCACTTTATTCCTACAAACCCCCATATTTCTGCTAAATATCTTGCTTTGGAGATTTCTACTTCTTTTTAAAAATTGTATTCACATTTCTACCTTGCTTTTCACACAATATCTTCCCCTTCTCTATTTCCACCATCAAGCAGAGGACTCAAAACGTCTACCGTTTGCCATTTGTGGCTCTCTCTCTTTTAATTAATTAATAAGTTTTTATTCATAAGTTTTACATTTTATATTCAACATATTAATCATATGAAAGAAAATACAATAAAACAAAACAAAACACACACCCCATCCCATGACTTCCCTCAACTTCCCCTTCTGGTTCTTTAACTATTTGCTACTTCTGCTTAATTTTATCTTATTTTTCACCTTTTAGCTGAATGCTCTTACATTCTTAGCATTTTTATACCAAATTTCCTTCCAATTACATCTTACATTTAATTAATTTCCATATTGTTATCTCTTAACCGTTACTCTTGTTTTCTTAGTTGTAAGTGTTTACTCAAACCCTGCTAGTGAGTCCATTTCTTTACAATATTTCTGTAGATATTGACATGCCATTTGTAGCTCATCTGAGCAGATAAGGGTCAGAAGACTCACAGCAACCATCCTGGAAGATCTGGAAGACTCTTTGCTTCTAGCCTTTTTGGTCTTCAGTTGCCACCACTGATATAGCAAAGCTCATTTTTGTTAGATCCTAACAAACTCGCTTCTCTGGTGACTGCTCCTGAGCTGATCTCAAAGTGAGCTGCTCCCTCCTTTGGATAGGAACACAATGCTCACATGAATGGCAGCATGGTACCTGAAATTTGCAACATGGATTCCACAGCTGATAAATGCAGAGGTCTGGGTATCAAAAATGCTGAGCCCCACCCCCCCATCTATTTTTTTAAAATATATATTTATGATTTTCATTTTACAAAAAAACAAACACAAAAAAGGAACAAATTATTAGATATATATCATGTTTCAACTTCCCTCCCCCTCTTTCTGCAGTTCCTTATAGTTATAATGCTTTACTGCATTTTGAAATTAAACCAAATTATTATTCATCCCATATATCAGTATATATTTTATAAAGGTAAAGGGACCCCTGACCATTAGGTCCAGTCGTGACTGACTCTGGGATTGCGGCACTCATCTCGCTTTATTGGCCGAGGGAGCTGGCGTACAGCTTCCAGGTCATGTGGCCAGCATGACTAAGCCGCTTCTGGCGAACCAGAGCAGTGCACAGAATGCCATTTACCTTCCCGCCAGAGCGGTACCTATTTATCTACTTGCACTTTGACGTGCTTTCAAACTGCTAGGTGGGCAGGAGCTGGGACCGAGCAACGGGAGCTCACCCCATCGCAGGGATTCGAACCGCCAACCTTCTGATCGGCAAGCCCTAGGCTCTGTGGTTTAACCCACAGCGCCACCTGCATCCCATATATTTTATACTACTGCATATTTTTACGTTAATCCTGCTAATGATTTAATTTGTTTACAATAATTTTGCAAATATTCAATAAACATTTTCCACTCTGTATTTAAAAACTTTACTGTCTTGGCTTCTTATTCTTCCAGTAAGTTTCGCCATTTCTGCATACTCCAATAGTTTCTGTTGCCATTCTTCTTTAGTCGGGACATGGTCTTCTTTCCATCTTTGGGCAAATGTTGTTTGAGCAGCCGTGGCTGCATACATAAATAAAGTTTTATATTGTTTAGGTAACTCTAGTCCCATAATCCCCAAAAGAGCCTCCCCAGCTAGAGGAATGAGAGTTTGCTGGTTCTCCGGTTGCTCAGAAGCTCCAGCTTCAGAGGCAGCCTACCACTGAATTCCAACTGCTAGAAGGCACATAACAGGAATGGGCTACTAACTTCCTGCATTGTGTGCTTCTGGGCTTCCTGTAGACATTTGATTGGCTCACTGAGGTAGATGGGCCTTTGCTCTCTGATCCAGAAAAGTATCAAAGTGATAAAAGAAGACTCAGTGGAAGAATGTTGGGGAGTAGAGGAGTGTGATAGAGTCTAGCACAGGGGTCAGTAAACTCTTTCAGCCGTGGGCCGGTCCACCGTCCCTCAGACCATGTGGTGGGCCGGACTATATGGGGGGGGGGATGAACGAACTCCTATGCCCCACAAATAACCCAGAGATGCATTTTAAATAAAAGCACACATTCTACTCATGTAAAAACACGCTGATTCCCGGACCGTCCGCAGGCCGGATTGAGAAGGCGATTGGGCCACATCTGGCCCACGGGCCTTAGGTTGCCTACCCCTGGTCTAGCACATGATTGACAGACAGGAGACAGTGTCTGTTGGGAATGAAAGTTGGAGAGATGAAAAATGGAGAGGAGATGAAGAATCAGAGAGAGGGAGTGAGAAATGGGAGGGGAAATTGAAGAACAAGGAAATAGCTTAATGGAGAACTCAAAGGAGGATAGTCATCCAGGTTAGATTAGGTTATTAGAAACTCATTTTAATTTAATGAATCACCTGCCACAGAAGACTTAAGGCAGCTTCCAAACATATCCATAGAAACAACTAAACATAGCTAAGTTAAAAAAAATACCAGAAAGACAACAACTAAAGACATGTTTAAAAACAACATACAGTAAGCTTCTAAAGCATAAACCTTTTCACCCAGCTGGAAAAGCTTGTCGAAATGAAAATGCCTTCCGTTGTTTTCAGAGAGTACGAATAGCGGGCACCGCTAGGAATTCTGTTCCACAGAAAAGTGGCAGCCTCACTGAAAGTCCTGCTCTGAATTACTGTGCAGCAGGCTTCAGATATTTTAGAGACTTCTGCAGAACTTAGTGACCCACTGGGTATATAACAGATAAGGCAGCCTCTCAAGTAAAGCCTAATATGTTCATACCAATCCTTGAGTTTGGCCCTATAACAGATTAGCAGCCAGCTCACATCCTGCAGACAATTTTAAGAATTCTGTTTAAAGCGACTACTGCTTCTAAGTATTATTTTCCACAAATATATGTTTACTCTTTTAGCTTACTCTGTTCTGGTTTGGGTACATTATAATAGTACTTCTCACTCCACATGCCTTGGGTACACCTGTGTTGTAAAGCACTTACAGTTTTGGTCGGGATATAGAGCGTGAATAACTTGACCAAACAAATAAAATACTTGAATAAGAATATACTGAGGGAGAAGACCACAGCCCTGTGTACCTCAATAAGGACTGGCAGTGGCTATCTCCAGAACCATTAAAGGAATTCTGGTTGGTCTGTCCAAGGAAAGGTTGGAGTACACCTTTTGAGGCAGAGTTCTAACATCTGATAATGGACCTTAAAAGCATATACTAATGGGGGAAAACATGAAAAGGGCATTGTATTGGGTAAAATGGCTTGCAAAAATGTGTACATCAAAACCGCATTAAAAATATGCTTATTGGGAGAAAATTGCACCAGCGAAAAACGCTGGAGGGTTTTCACGAGAATCACAAATGGATGCAGAAATGTGGAGAACTGAATTCAAGAATGGAAAAATGAGGAACTTAAGAGAACTGAAACTAACAGAATTTTCCATCCCTAGCTCAGGAAAAAAAATCCCTTGCACCCACTGTGATCATCTTTGAGCACAGAGCAGAACAGAGCAGCATCAGTCCTTCTCTGGCCAAAACAATTGTGTGGTTGAACTTGAACACAGCACACCCCTTGGAGATGCTTGGTCTGAACCTAGTCCTGTGATGATGTGGTATATTGAAGGAGGCTGAGTAGAATTCGCCTGCCACTGAGACAATTGTGGGGGGGGGAGAGATGGCATTTCCCCCCTTCTTATTGCCCACTGCTTTTATTATTATTATTATTGCAGGTTGTTGTTGTTGTTCAGTCGTTCAGTCGTGTCCGACTCTTCGTGACCCCATGGACCAGAGCATGCCAGGCACGCCTATCCTTCACTGCCTCTCGCAGTTTGGCCAAACTCATGTTAGTAGCTTCGAGAACACTGTCCAACCATCTCATCCTCTGCCGTCCCCTTCTCCTTGTGCCCTCAACCTTTCCCAACATCAGGGTCTTTTCTAGGGAGTCTTCTCTTCTCATGAGGTGGCCAAAGTACTGGAGCCTCAACATCAGGATCTGTCCTTCTAGTGAGCACTCAGCACTGATTTCTTGTTACCGCCTGTCTAAACAACATAGTGCAACAGAAGAAATTATGTCCCAAAATAAAACCAGTAAGCTAAAAGTGCTTAGCACAAAATCTGAAGCCAATGCTGTGTTTATTACCCATAACTCAAAACACACTTTCTTTTGCAAGTAAAGTGCTTAGGTTTCTGCAGTTGCTGTGCCATCCCCTTCTGCCTCTGCCTCACCAAAACAAGTTTCCCTCTTGCGTTCCAAACCTATCAGAGCTTCCTGGTTGAACTGATCAGAGTGCCAAATTTCCACTGGCTCAGCCCTGCCAGAAATTTGCCCACTGCCTTCGTCTGAAAACTTTCGACACAGAATAGCTCTCTTGATTTTGAAGGCGCTCCCAGGAGAGCTGAAGACGTTGATTTCAAATCCCTTATTAAAACCTACTTCTTCAGGAACTGAGTGTGTGTGTGCGTTTATACATGACAGCACCTAATTTTTCCATCTTTTAAAAAGCATTTAGCTATGCCTTTTTCATGTTTCCCTCCTAAATATAACCGCTTCCAAAATGCGTTAAGAGTTTGAATGCCACGACCACGTTGCTTGTGGAAAGTTTGTAAAAACTCAGATCTTTGCAGAAAATAGCCTTCTTTTAAAATCTTTCCATATCAACATTTGCCTCAGACTATCCTTCAATGAAGTTAAATTAAGATTAAAAAAAGAAAAGAAAAAAAAGATTGGGGGGGGGGATATGGTGTTGAGTCAACATCCTCCACCCTGTTTTCCATACCTAGTGAGCATGCTCCAGCTGACTGGTTTTCAGCACAATTTCTACAGCACCGTCAGCATCTAAAGACAACCATGGGAGTGAAGGCTGCAGAATGGAACCTCTGGAATCAAGGTACCTCGAGAAGGAATAAACACTTAATTTATCTAAAGGTAAAGTTCAATGTTCTTCTTCACTAGATAACATGTTGTTTTCCCCTCTTTTTAAGAACTATTCTGTTGAAATAACACTTCTTTTCTCTGTGTTATTTCCCATTCTAGCAAATATCCAGTGTGGGAGGGCGGTGAATCTTTTTGCCAGCAGTTAGGATTTCTAACTTGTTAGCCCCATCCTTGAAAAGGATCCAGTAGCATCAGGCCAAATGGCCAAGAGAAGCCCACTGAAACTATCAGAAACTGTGTGATAGGAAAAGAGCTTCAGGTGACAAGCGACTAATAAGTCTAATAAATGAAATGAAATGAAATGTAAAGAGCTGTGATAGCAGGGCATCTTGCAGGCAGAAAGTTCTAGGTTCAACCCCTGGCGTCTCCACGTAGGGCTGGGAGAGACCTTTCGTCTCAAACTCTGGAGAGCTAGATAGACCAATGGTGTATGACACCTTCCTATGTTCCTGAAATCCCCAAGGCCTTGGAAAATCCTATATGAAGGATATTAAAGGCTGGAAAGGGTTAGGAGAGGTGCACGGGGGTTGGGGGTGCATGCTCCCCCATGGTGGAGGCTCCAGTTCTGCCCAGCCAGGTGAAAAAATACTGCTGGCCTTTCTCTTGTTGGCTGTAGTAGCAGGTTGACCAATCTACAGCAGCATATTTCAGGAGTGAAGCACTTGGTGGATTTTAATTCCGCAAGGGGCCTCATCCTCAGGTCCTTCATTGACATCAGTCTGAAACTGGTGAGGTTACAGTATTAATAATAATAATAATAATAATAATAATAATAATAGAAGAGGGGTCATGTGCCAGCAGATAAAGATTGGTTGCCTTTTGCTCATGCAACCATTGCACACAACCCAGAATTTTGGTATCCATCATCTCTGGAAACAAGACTAAAACCATTATTTGTATTTAAAAATATTTTATTGTCCAGCTGAATCCAATGCAGCTTTACTAGAAACTGAGTTCAGTAGGGCATTCTGATGTTGGATTTCAACTCCCATAGCTAGCATTTCAAGCCCCTGGATCCTTATTTTTATTTCAATGGTACTACATCGGTCACTTTCCTGTCATTGGGCATGTTCCATAGGGATGTTCCATATTTTTTGTTTGAAGACCAGTAGTTTCACATTTGAGTTCTTTAAGAGTGGGTGGATTTGCCATTTGTTCAGGTGGATGCCATCTGGACCTGGTGATTTGTTTAATTTAAATGTGGTGGATTCTAATGCCTTTAAATATAACTTATTTATCGTTTACTTGAGTCAGAGGCTTCCTCCTAATTGTTAAGATGGGTTCTTTGCTATGTTAATATTAGTATTACTTACTTAAGAAGTTCAACAAACACTAGGTTGCTAAATGCAGATCTCAGTCTTAAATTTAAATACTGTATGCGGTAAGTGCATAACAGTAATATAGTGATAATATAATGAGGTTATCTTGGTTGACTTTAATATGTAACTACATGGGAACTGTAGTTCAACAACAGCTGGAGGACACATTTGGTTACTCCTGGATTATAGCCTAAGATCAGCTTGGGTTTATTCTGTGATGTAAACTAATCAATGCTGCTGAAATAATAATAAATTAATTTTGATTAAGCAGGGGTGGAGAACTTGTGGCTCTCAGACATTGCAGGGCTAATATCAGCTCTGATCATTGGCCATGCTGGCCAAGTCTGGTGGGAATTGAGAGTACACAGTATATTCCCTGCCCTGTGACAAAGCTGATCATTACAATATATATATTATTTATTCAGCCTGCAAAACCAGTTGACAGGGTGTGAAGGTTTTGCTTTTTAAAAAAAAACAATTATTATTTAACAGTTATCCAAATATTAAGGTATATGTGTCTGATGTCAACAGATGTGAAAAGGTAACCTTTTTCAATGAGCCACTGAGGCGAAGCAATTACAAAACTGGGCATTGGCAAACGGGGGAAAGCGAAGATAAGTTTTATGTGAACAACACTGCTATGGCTGTAATAGTGCCTTTCAAATCACGAAGCTAAGCAGCAACAGCAAAATAGCAAGTTGAAAATTGTGGTGGATTTGGTCTTGCTTTGTTCTTCTGGGGAAATGTTTTGTCATTTTATAAGCTGGAATTTTGTGCCAAAAGGAGAATCTTGAACTGGTTGTTATGTATGGATTGTGACTAAATTTATAATTGCTCAACACTGAAAGCATATCAGCAGCCAAACACAGGATAATGGTTTCTTAAGAACTGGGATATTGCCAGAATGATGAAACTGACCTATTACCTTGAAGAGGAAATGTTTTGATAAATTTTATGCTAAATTTATCCTTTACTGGAAGAGCAGCGACAGCACATTTATAAAAAAAATTCTGAGCATTGTAATGTTTTTAAACTTAAATTTAGGTTACAACTTTTTCTGATTAATTTTTTAATGAATTGTACTATAACCTGTTTCCATATATATATATATATATATATATATATAGTTGCATATTAAAGCCAACCAAGATAACCTCATTATATTATCACTATGGATGAACAAGAAAAATAAGTATGGCTTGTGCAAAGGTAGGTCCTGTCTATTCTAGAGTTTAGCACCTGGATAAAGACTTAGCATGTGGATAATGGCAATGTAGACGCTATATAATTTCCAAAAGCTTCTCTCCGCCCCGCCCCCCAGTCATGGGATAAGAGCAGGGCTGGATTTAGGTTTGATGAGGCCGTAAGCTACTGAAGGTAATGGGGCCCTTTATATGTCCAGCTGTCCTTTTTTTCAACAAACTGTTACGGTTTCTTGAGTTGAATATATGCTATATAAGGGACATGGGTGGCGCTGTGGGTTAAACCACAGAGCCTAGGGCTTCCCGATCAGGTTGGCTGTTCGAATCCCCGCGATGGGGTGAGCTCCCGTTGCTCGGTCCCTGCTCCTGCCAACCTAACAGTTTGAAAGCACGTCACAGTGCTAGTAGATAAATAGGTACTGCTCTGGTGGGAATGTAAATGGCGTTTCCGTGCGCTGCTCTGGTTCGCCAGAAGCGGCTTAGTCATGATGACCACATGACCTGGAAGCTGTATGCCTGCTCCCTCGGCCAATAAACCGAGATGAGCGCCGCAACCCCAGAGTCGGTCATGACTGGACCCAATGGTCAGGGGTCCCTTTACCTTTATATGCTATATGGTAATTTAGGGACCTAATAGATATCTAAAGTCCTTTGCACATGTTGCCATGCAAGCAGTCCATGCAGAATGTAGCCACCCTATATATAGAAATGAGCAAACCAGTGATATTTTAGGGAGCAGGCTAGCAGGCGGGCCCCATTACTGTATTTACATCATAGGAGCCTACACAACACAAAACACTGTTGCTGCATGTGGGTTTTATTAGTTTTTTATATTCTTTTTTGGAAATGTACACCCAGTGGTTTTTTTCCTTTAAATTTCTTGGGGGGACCCAAGTGAGTGGGGCCCTAAGCTATAGCTTGTTTAGCTTATACGTAAATCCGGCACTGTTGCAAGACCGTTTGGGGACATGCGCTTTTTTGAACTCGGTCGGAGCGGAGTTTGCCGTGCTGGGGTGGGAACCCTGCTATGTGACACCGGCTCCCCGAGGGCAGGGAGGGAGAAGCGTGCGACTGTGGGAAACGAGAGCGAGAGAGAGCGCGAGCGCCGCGTCCCTCCCCTTCCAGGCGAGAACTCCTCTTCCGCCTCCTCTCTCAGAACGCGCCCCGCCCCCCGCCCGTACTCCCGGGCTAGTCACGTGCTCCGAGCGGCCGCCAAGCAGCGCCGCTTTTTACGACAGGGTGACAGCCAAAGGGTGCGACGAAGACGACGAGGAGCGGCGGCGGCGGAGGCGCAGGAGGGAGGAGGAGAAGGAGGAGGAGGAACCACCACCACCCTCTGGAGGGGGTGTGTGGGAGGGTCGGGAACGGGGAGGGCGGCGCGCGCACGGGGGCGGGAGCGAGCGCGAGACGCCCGTCCGTCCCGACGCGAAACAACACCCACCCCCTGTCCCCGTCCCTCCCCGTCCCCTCATGGGAATGTGAGGAGAGGGGGTTGACGCCCCCCCTCAACCCTCGCCTCCGCCCCTGCCGCCGCCGCCGCCGCCGCCTGAGTCGCGGGCGAGCGAGCGCCCCCCTCGGCCCAGACCCGCCTTCCCACCGGCGGCGGCGCCCAGGTGCGGAGTCCAGAGCCAGCGCGCAGCAATGGCGTCCAACGCGGCCGAGAGGGAGATTTTCCTCACAGACCTGCAGCAGGTAAAAGAGAGAAAGTGGTGGTGGCGGTGGCGGCCGTGGCCGAGGCTCTATCCTTCGTTCCTTCTCTCCTCACGGCCCTTCTTCCTTCCTTGCCGCCCTTTCCTCCCCCCCCCATCCCCTTTCAGCCTGGGGCCTCCTGGCCGCGGAGGTGGAGCCGCCCCCCTCCAGGCCCCCTTCCTCGGCGAGGCACACTCTGCCTCCCCGTGTCATAATCTCCTTTGCTGCTGGAGCCGCTTCTCTCTCTCTCTCTCTCTCTCTCTCTCTCTCTCTCTCTCTCTGGGCTCAGGCCACCTTGAGGTGGGTGGACCCCAGGAGTTTTCCTTTCCCCTTTTCTCCATCCCCTGCACACACGCCTGATTTTTTCCGGTTTCTTTAACTGAAAGTAAAACTTGTGTGTAAAGCACACACACCTCTTCTTTTTTTAAAGCTCTTTCCTTCGTCAGCTTCTTAGCTGGAGGGTGTGTGTGTGAAGGAATCTTCTAACAGGAATTGCACTGGGAATAGCCCCTTTCTCCCCTTGCTGGTGCCCACAGTTGTGTTTCTTTCTCTTTCTGACACACACACACACTCCCACTTTGTGCTTACTGGTAGAGAGTGGGGAACCACTATCTAGTAACTGGGCAGCGGGAGAAGATATGAGCAGGTTTGTTTGCTTCCTTATGTAGCTTCCTGACTAATCCTGTATAGAGTTGGGGTGCATTTCCTGATTTTGTATCGGACTGGCTTGTTCATCACAGTGAACCTCTCGACCTTTATTCTCCACAAAATTAGTTTCTGCTGATCTCTCTCTTGAATACAAGATGACAGCTCTCCCACATTTATATGACCTTAGCATACGTTATACATTTAATGGTAAATTGCAGTATGTTGTACGCTCCTTGTATGTTGGAGTTATATTACTTGCAAGTTCCATAAACTAGCAGCATGTATCCAATATTTCACATCCATGGTCAATTGGGAAATGAACGCACCACCAGAAATTCTGTTACTGCCTAAGTGTTTATATGAAATAGTGCTGTAACATAATTGGTATAGTTGTAGATGTATCCAAATATTTGCCACTAACTGTCAAACTGAATGTACAATGGGTGGATGTCAAGTGTTCTTCCGTTCCTAAATACACTGTGGAGTGTGAAAGTGACTGGAGGGCAAGGCCTAGCCCGAAAAGTATAGTGTAATCACTGCCACAGGCTGTGAAAGAAACATTGTGGACTATTTTAAACTAGCGTGGAATACTGTTGATACAGTAGCAGCATCACCTATATTTATTTTAGAAGATTTATAACTTGCCTCTTGGCTCCAAGAGGCTTCACAGTAGCTTACAATATAATTGAAAAAACACCTCTGATAAAACAGCAGTAAAATCACAGTGAGAGTTGAGCAGCAGTAAACCAACTGTACCAGCAGACTGCACAGTTAGAAGAGCATTCTGCAATCATAGAATCATAGGCACTTGATACTTCTATTGAGAAGGCCCTGTCCTGTGTCACTACCAACCATGCCTCTGAAGGCAAAGGAATGTGAAGCTAGTCCTCTTATTTACTATTATGAAAGGTGAAAGGATGCATGAGGAAGGATGCAATCCTCAACTATTCTGACCATTTAGGACTATATAGGTAATCACCAGCACCTGAAATTGTAAAGGTTTGCAGTTGTAAGTCAGTTGCAACTGTTAACACCAGGGTTATATCTTCCATGAAGCAGGTTTCAGTCAGCATTCTGGCTGCTGCATTTTGCACTAGCTGAAGTTTCCCAACACTTTTTAAATGAAACCCAACGTAGAGCATGTTACAATAAATTCAGCCTAGAAGTACGGTAACCAAATCATGTGCAACAGTGGCCAGACCTGCTTTTTTCCAGAAAAATGCATCACTGATTCATTTACCCAAGCTTTGCAACAGCATTCCTGGTCACAATAGTAACCTAAGTATCCTAGAGCAAATTTAGGTCAAGGAGAACCCCCCAGGATACGAACCCGGAGTACAGGTTCTGTTCAGACTAGGTGGTACCCCGAGGCTTGGAATAACTTCTATATTAATTAGTAGCACCCTGTCTTTGCCAGGCTTAGCTTCAATTTATGTACTTACATCTGATCCATAACTGCTCAAGCAATGTTTAACAACTTCTGCAGCCTCCGTGGCATTTGATGAAAAGGAGAGATAGTGCTGGGGTTCATCTGTATATTGGCGGCATCTAGTCCAAATCCCTAAACGTCTCTCCAGCAGTTTCATTTTCATGTAAATGTTGAACAGCATGAGGACAAACTAAAATGCTGGGGCATCCTAGAAGCCAAAGGCCAAGAAGGCGTGCAGAAATCACAACACTGTTTTCTAGGACCTGCCCTACCAATAAGACCTTGAATCTTTGCAAAACTGCTTCCAAACCCTATCCCGACCCAAAGGATATAATCGTTGGTAGTCTCAAAAGCCATTGAGAGGTCTAGCAGATCCAAGAGAGATGCACTGCCCCCATTTAGCTCCTGACATAGATCATCCAGCAAAACTGCCAAGGCAGATTGAAAAGGATTGTGGGAACCAGTCTTTTCCAAAAATGTCTATAGATTTGTAACACTTGTACTGTACACCTTGCCTAAGATTGGTAGGTAGGCTGGTAATTATCCAAAGATGTAGGCAGGGCCGGCGCGTCCATTTAGGCGAACTAGGCAATTGCCTAGGGCGCCAAAATGGAGGGGGCGCTGGCCAGCTTCCCCCGGGTGCCGCCCCAACCAGCGGCGGAGCAAGCAGGTTGGGGCGAAAACCGCGGCAGCGAGGGCGCCCAAATGGAGGGGGTGCTGGCCAGCCTGCCCCCCGCCGCCGCCCGCTGCCACCCCAACCAGCGGCGGAGCAAGCAAACCGCTGCAGTGGGGGGCGCCCGGCCGGCCAGGGGGCGGGGCACCGCAATGACATCACGTGGCCCGCCCCCTCGCCTAGGGCGCCAAAATTGCCAGCACCGGTCCTGGATGTAGGATCGAAGAAATGTTTTTTCAGCAGTGGCAGAACTGATGGCATCTCGCTCTCTCTTAAAGAAGCATTCACTATCTCTTCCAGCCATTTCGATTGTTCCCTTTGGTCAAGAGGGCATGTAGTCAGTCTCAAATCTCCAAGCAACCTGTCCACATGCTCACGCGGAGGCAACTCAAACATATTCATCAATTGGAAAGCAGATACTGTGCATACATCCATAGTTTCTGTTCCTGAAGATGTGTAGATGTAAAGAGCAGGTGTAAATGATTTCATCTGCAAAGTGTTGTGCAGATTTGTCACAGTAGGCCACTGAGGGGCTAACAAGGGTTCTTCTTTGAGGACTTGGATTTAACAGGCTCTTTACCACTTGGAACAGCTCTGCTGGATGACACTGATGAGTTGCAGTGGAAAAGTAAAATTTTGTGAGTGATCATGTCAACTGCTCAGGTCATTTCCCCATTCCATACCTCTGACATGATAACCAGTCATGTTAGCTAGAAACTACCCAAGAGCAGTCAGGAATTAATTTGGATCCATAGGTTTCCATGGACAGACCATCCTGATAGTTTTACAGAGGGTATGAAACCCTGTGAATCTACAAGAGGTAGTGAACTCCTTTGTTATGGACAGTTATCTCAAAGCCTCCCACCAGCAGTCTTTCCAGTCCAGCAGTGTGTGCATGTAGATAAGCCCATAGCTGTCATGGAGGCCGTGAATTCCTGACCACCACAGATGAGGGTGCATAGTACATGTGGTTTAATAGTCTTGATAATATTAAATCCCCCCTCTCCAAACCAATGGCTATTAATTCCAAGAGTTAAAGTGCATGTTGATACCAGCCTCATGACGAGACTTTTTGTATTGCTTTCATAGTTTTGTCTTCTTTTTTTGTTTTTCCTATGGAAAAAGTCAAAATATTTTCTGCCAGTTTTCTTGATAACACATGGTGTTGCAAAAAGAAGCATACTGTGTATTTTACACATTCTGTTTCCAGAATTTGCTAGTGTACAGAAGGTAGAAAGAGAAAGGAAGCAGCAAAAAGCCAAGAGCAGGACTGAAAAAACTTCATACATATGGTCACACAGGCTCCTAAAAATATGATAGCGGCTCCCAGGATTTTAAAATAGTTTTCCATAACTGATTGAGAGAGACGTGACTTTGTAGTGGCATGGATGCTGCTGTTAAAGCAAATCTAGTTTAGGCATCCAATGTGACATTTGTTATTTCCATATTATGTGAATTGATGATGTTCACAGGATACTTGCCCCTAGGCATCTGACCACATACCCTCTGGACCCCTGCCCTTTTTGGCTGGTTAAAGCCAGCTGGTGTGACGGTGGGTGAGAAAGTGCTTGCTGCTCTTAAAGAGTTGGTGATGTGACTGCACCTTTAAAAACCCACCCTGGGCCCAATGGTGTGTAAGAACTAACAGCCAGTTAACAATGCCCCATTCTATGAGAAGGTGGTAGAGAGGGTGGTGGCAGAGCAACTGCAAGTGTTCCTGTATGACACTGATTATTTGGCTCCACTTTAATCTGGGTTTAGGCCTGGTTTCAGTGCTGAATCGGCTTTCATTGCCCTAATGGATGACCTGTATCGGGACAGGAGGAGTGCATCCCTGTTACAAATTTTGTAACAGCAAATTTTGATACCATTGACCATGGTATCTTCCTAGATCAACTGTGCGGGATGGGTATTGGAGTCCCAGAGTAGCATCGGGGGAGTGCTCTTTGACTTCCTGGCACCTGTGCTATTTGGTTCTGCATGGTAATGTTTTGTTTCCAGTGCTATTTAACATCTATGTCAGGCATAGGCAAACTCTGGCCCTCCAGATGTTTGGGACTACAATTCCCATCATCCCTAGCTAACAGGACCAGTGGTCAAGGATGATGGGAATTGTAGTCCCAAACATCTGGAGGGCCGGAGTTTGCCTATGCCTGATCTGTATGAAGCCACTGGGAGTGGTCATTAGGAGTTTTGGAGCAAAGTGCCATCGGTATGCTGATGACACACAGCTGTACCTCTCCATAGCATCTGAATTAGGAGAGGTTGTGCAATCTATGGACCAGTTTCTGTTCTGGATGAGGTTGCTTGGCGAAATGTAGCTTTCGGGGGGGGGGTACTCCTGGAAGTGTCTTTGTCATTAGGCCAAAGTGACCTTGGTGGCTAGAAGTGCTTTTTACCTGCTTTGTCTGGTAGAGCAGTTACATCTGTACCTGGACCAGGATAACTTGGGCACGGTAGTCCACACATTGCTAACCTCAAAACTGGATGTCTGAATAACACTTTGCCAGCTGAGATTCAGCAAGCATCCTCACTTTGGGCTTTCAGGAGTCTCTTGAAGACTTTTTTATGCTGACAAAATTCTTATTTTTTTCCTGAATTTACTCTGTTTTTAAAAGGGACTTTGCTCTTTAAAAACTTAGCACCGATCATGGAGATAAGAAAAGTTGTATACCTCTTTACAAGTGGTAAAAAGTTTAGGGAGAACTAGCACAATTCATGCTCAGCTGAGAGCTGGTAGACAAGAAAATGGATCTTATTCATTTGGGAGACCCTCACTATCATGACAGTTTTATAATTGTGAGCACAGGTCACTGATTGCACCCTTCAGTTTAATACTAATACAAATTTGTCAAAATAGGATGGAAGTCCACGTTGTACGGGTCCTGATTTAGTGATTTTATGTCTTTTGTTTAATGCCAGCATTTGATTAAGTCACAAATGATTGTTATCTTTTCAAAGTGGGTATTATTCAGAAAGCATATTTACAATAGTGGGATTATGCGTCACAGCAGATGTAATGCAACCTGTATTCCTTAACTACAGATAGGAGATTGGGAGCACCCTGTGGACTTAAACATTTCTCCCTCATTTATTTACCCGCTTGTGCAGGCTTTCATCTTTCTCTAGCCATTTCAGAGATAGCTGTGATTATGACTATGCCAGCATTTTGCTAACCAAAGTTGGTGCCAACCACAATTTGCACCCATGGTTTTAAATATCCAGCTCCTAAGGTGGAGTGGAGAAGCCAAGGTGTATTCGCTGTGTGCTGGCTGTATGCTCTGGGCACCTTGCTAGCATAGAGTCAAAACAAGCTTCCAACCTCTTTCCTGTGTCCATTCAGAACTGGAGCAGGGTGGAAGTTTGCTGTGGTTTGTCTCCCATTCACCTCCAGTCCCAGCTCCAAACTTGGAGCTCCAGAAAGGAGATTGGGTTTATCTTTGACTTTGAGCTATGTTGTGTGAGGTCTGGGCAAGACCCCACCCATTACGGGAGGAGCATGGTTCTTGCAACCACAAATGTTTGGGTTGGCCAAAGAATGCCAAAATTTGTGGACCCCTTGAGCCAGGCCATATTGCTGCAGCAATATGAATAACTTTAATCTTATTTCCTGAGCACCTGGCTTACAAACCTAAGAGCAGGAAGTCTCAGAGACTTTATCCTGGTTAAAGGAAACATTCATGGCTGCATAACCAGCATAAGAGGCCAATCTGAGTGGATCTGTCACAGTTGAAAGGAAAGCTCAATATAGAGGAGGAAGAGTTGGACGTTTGAACTTAGACCTTCACCTATGACTGGCTATGGCTGACAGTCTTGATATCAGGAAATACATAAGAAAAATTTAATTACTGTTACTTCATATGGCATTCCCTGTGAGGGGCAAATAATGTTATGTTTGTGTGCTGGTTGCATTATATTAAATAGAATGAAAACTTTGTAGAGGCCTATGCGTTGAGCCAGTATGTTACTTTGATCTCTTAATACCAACACTTGGTATTTGGTAGTAATGACTTATGTGGCAACTATACCCTGGTCAGCTGAGATGAGCAGGATTTGCATAATCATGATATTTGCTACATGTAGGAGTGTAAAATGGGTGGACAAATCTCATGATGTTGATGTCAAGCAATTTGAGATTGAAAATACAGTAAAGCCCTTAGAACTTTGGTCAAGATTTAGATAGTGGCAGCAGCTGTAGGTTACCTGCTTCTACTTTGTCTAACATAATTTGTTCTTCCAAAATTAGTTCCTTGTGCTGCATTCAGTGTCATTTCTGAAGTTTCCCTGAGTTTGAGTGGACACCTTGTTTGGTGTTGCGGCATGGCTTTTTTTCTTAGGAATGTGATTCAGAAGTTCTACACATACCAAGTTGTCTCATGCATTTTTGAATTGGGACAGTATTCAGTTCAAGAATAAAAATACTACTTTAGAGCACGGTTTGGGAGCCTCAAACCTGAATCAAATGCAGCCGTACAGGGCTCTTACCAGCCCTGTTCTGAGGCCTCTGAAGAGCTTTTGCCCAGATGGAATATATCCTTGAACTGTGATAATGTTATTGCTTGTGTGAGTGGAGGATGGCAATATAGGTGTAGGTGTACAAAAGAAAGAGTTTCATCCATTGTTCCATCCACTGTTTCTCCTGGCCCCACCTTCCACACACTGGGAATGCAGTCTCTGAAAGGTTTTCCATAATGGAATGTAGCCTTTCTACTGAAAAGATGCCCCAGCCCTGCATTAGAGTGTATTACAGTTTTGAGGGAACATGCAGTTGCAGTTGCTCTGCACACACTTGGTCCAACAATGGTTGTTGACCCATAGACAGCTTCCCCACCTCCCCTTCTCTTCTACTTTCTCCATCATGCCAGAATACTCTTAGGGTTTATTAAACTAAGCTTTCCTGTTGCATCCAAACTGCTAAACTGTGGTTTGATCTCAGTCTAAAGGCTTAAAGTCTGAGATTAAACCATAGTTTCCCAGTTCAGATAAAGATGGACACTCTGGTTTAATAAATCATGAAAATACTGAATTGCAAAATGAAAGACTGGGGAGAAGAGAGTGCCTGAGATCATTATGTTTGAACTAGCCCTGAAACTGGATTCAGTATTTCATGTTTGATTATAAGTGGCTCATAGGTCTGAAAATATTGAAGACTACTGATCTAACACATATCACAGTGGAAACAATAATAATAATAATAATTTATTATTTGTACCCCGCCCATCTGGCTGGGTCTCCCCAGCCACCCTGGAGAGTACTATTTTATTCCTTAAAAATGGCAACAGAAATAATGAAAGAGACGATAGGTCACCCCACCTGAATGGAAGTTAAACGTTGAAGTTTTATTTATTTTTAATGAATTGCTTCTGGCAGTTAACATAAGCAGAGCAAGATGAATGTGAGTCAAACTGAAAAGCAAAAATGAACATAAGGCACATTATAGAAGGGCTGGAGTGAGCACAATCCACACATATTTGATTTAGTCCCTTGCACAACTAATTTTATTTCATGTGAAGCAATTTATAGAATAAACTGATATTTTAAAAACTTGCATTGACTGTGGATATGTTCTAAAGTTAGAAGCATCCCTGGAAAAGTAAGAGAAGTGTAAGTCAAATATGCCTGACTACTGCTGCAGCATTCTTGAACTGCTGCCCATGTAGAGCTCTGTAATCTCCTTTAATGGAGACGTGTTTTCTTTGATAGCAAAGTTTGTTTGTTTGTTTGGTGGAGTGAATTTTAGCCCTCAGATGGTGATTCTCCTTTCCAATTTTATTATTTTGGAAATTTGCAGCGGTTGGAAAAATTGCATTAGCTTTACTCATCTTCTGATCTTAATGCTAGAATTTACTGAATCTACTGAATTCATTTCTGATGCTGAGTATTTTAAATCAAGAATAAGTTGCTGAGCTATTTTAAGCCCAGAGATTGTGAATGAGCACTAATAGGGAAAGTTTCTCAGGAAGCATTTACTGTGTGGATTCCGGAAGGCCTCATTAGGGAAGTAAATAAATAATTTCCTATGATTGGTCAGTACTGACTGGCAGGTACTGTCAATCTTCTGAAAGCTAAATTAGGTTACCACCTTTTAATAGCTCTCATTAATTGGATCTCTGAATTGAAAAGCACTCTATACAGCTATCTATAATAGAACTTTTAGGCTGCAATCTTATATCCCTGGGGTTAGAAACATTTTTCAGGCAAAGGGGAGTCCACATTTCCTTATGGTCAACTTTCTTCTCAACCTATCAGGCAGGCAGAGGAAAATGTGGGTAGAACAGTAGATCTTATCCTTTCTCCATTCAGGCAAGCAAGAGGCATTATCCCGGAAGAAGGACACATTCCAGTCAGTGGCGGAGCTTCATGCTCCGGCACCAGGGGACGGAGAGCAGGCGGGGCGGGGCTGGCGCGCGTCCTGGGGGCATGATGCGCCGTCCACAGGGGCGTGGTGGGCATCCTGGGGGTGTGGTGCGCTGCCCACAGGGACGTGGGCAGCCGCGATGGCACCCCACCAGGATCACACTGCCAGGGGCGGTGCGCTCCCCCCACACTCCTCTTCCTCCGCCACTGATTCCAGTCAGGCAAAAGCAATCAATTAGGTCTAGTGAGGGCCTTTGAGGAACATCCTTAGGGTTGGTAGAGAACCCACAGACATTGGCCAGAAGTTCCCCACCCTTGCTTTATACAAAAATTAAATCCATGGTTTATATATATATTGGTTATTTGTATCTTTTAATTACTCCCATGAAGATCTGTTAGCCTTTAAAACACAATTTTGTTTAATCTACAGAAGAATTGTTAATGCAATTCTATGCTAGTTGGGTGATAGAGTCACAGACTGCTTTCCATTGCCAACATGCAACCAGGAGGACACTTTACGGCTCCTACGTGTGCATAGGCACATTAGATATCTGCCCCACACCTGACATCCCATGCCATGTCAGTTGTGAGGCTGGTGGGTGTGGTTTAGGAACAACTACCTTTCCAAGCCAAATCTGACGGGCCAAGTATGGCCTACAGGCCGGAGGCTGTAGAGGATAGGAGATGTAAGTAGTCCCTAGTAAAACCAGCTAGAACTTTAAGGTGAAATAAATCAGATAAGCAAAATAAGAGTTGTTTGGTCTAGTGAAGTGAGTGTGTGAACCATTTAAGAATGGGGGGGGGAGGAAATTCTGCTAATAATTTTTGGAAAGGTTTTGGACAGGTTGCAGTTAATAAAAATGAAAAGTGCTTTTGAGACCTTGTGATGCATCGACTTAGGCAAATGAAACCAGTTGTGGGTTGTCCAGTGTTGAAATGGATCTCACAATTTTTAAAGTAATGGACAATCTACAAGAGGCCCAAACAGCTCCAGTTTTGATTCATGAAGTAAGTAGGACAACTGCTGAGATACTACCAAATTGACCGCTTGTTAACAAAGCAGAAATAAAATGCCTTACTAAGAAGCAGTCTTATTATTTGAAAGTATGCTACCAGAAATGGTGTATGTTGCATTTGTTGAGCTCTCATCTGCCTTTGACCTCATTGAATACTAATGATTATTGAAAAATCTGACAGTTACTTCAGTGGATAACTGCTGTTTCTTATTAATACTGATGTTAATATTCAAGCTGGACTCACGGGCTCTCAAATTCAGTATTTACACCTAAGGGTGCACAACAGGGTTAGACTTCACTATGTAATACAGTCGTACCTTAGTGAACGCCTTACGAGTCGAACGTTTTGCCTCCTGAATGCTGCAAACCCAGAAGTGAGTGTTCTGGTTTGCAAATGGTCTTTGGAACCCGAACATCCAGCGGGGCTTCCGCGGCTTCTGATTGGCTGCAGGAACTTCCTGCAGCCAATCGGAAGCCACGCCTTGGTTTCCAAACATTTTGGAAGTCGAACGGACTTCTGGAACAGATTCCATTCGACTTCCAAGGTACCACTGTATTTTGTTTATTTATTAAATATTGTCCTTCATTTGAGGATCACAGGACAGTTTACAATAAAAATACAGAACATAGTAGCAAAGAAAGAAATGCTCATCAAGTAATGGGAAGGAGAGAAAGAAGCCTAGATTTTAAGTTTTAAGCTGTGCACAGGACAGGTCTCTCTCAGGCAATGCCTGCAAAAACAAAAGCAAAAAAACCAACAACAAACAAACTTGGGCTCTGTGCCCCTGTTCCCAGCTGACAAGCAGGGGTTTAAATCTTGTTTTAGCTGTGATCACCTGTTTCCTGCTGGGAACAGGTGTGCTCAGCCAAGGCAGAATTGAACCCTGCCCTCCCAGCTGATGTCACGGGCCAGAGATTCCCCACCCGTTGTACATAAAGGATGCAGTTCAGGAGTTCTTTTCTCCATACCTACCCACCCCCACAATTAGTAATCAAGAAATTCCAGCGCTTCTTACACAGGTGGTGTGGCTCATTTCCTTTTCCCAAGTAGGTATGATTTTTATTTCATAATTTTCTGGAAGATCAATCAGATGATTTCAACATTAGATTGTTGCTGGCCAAGACAAGTTTGTTATCTACAGCAAGTTTGTTATCAGCAAGAAAGTTACACACCTACTTTTTTGACCCTAAAGAGGGTTGAGAGCCAGGCTGCCATGAGGATTTTAAAATGATATGAGGAACAAAATTAAATGCTGGCAATTTGTATTCCTGAAAATGTTTAACTTATTCTTGAGGTACCTTGTCTTTGTGTGTTGCATTCTAATGTGTATTAGCTGCAAACAATTAAAAAAATCATATTGATTTGGAGGCAAGCAATGATGACTTGCACAAAGTGTGGGCACATATACAGGTGAAACTAAAAAAATTAGAATATCGTGGAAAGGGTCATTTCTTTCAGTAATTCAACTTAAAAGGTGAAACTCATATATGAGATAGACTCATGACATGCCAAGCGAGATATGTCAAGCCTTTATTTGTTATAATTGTGATTATTATGGCGTACAGCTGATGAGAACCCCAACTTAACAAATTCAACTTTGGAGTTTTCATCAGCTGTACGCCATAATCATCACAATTATAACAAACAAAGGCTTGGCATATCTCGCTTTGCATGTCATGAGTCTATCTCATATATTAAACTCCAGTAGCTAATGAAAACAGTTGCTTACATAAATGGACTTTTCCATGATATTCTAATTTTTCAAGTTTCACCTGTACCTGGTCTACTCTGCTAACACTCCCCCATAATGTTTGCCATCTTTTACAATCCTGATACTAAGGTATCTGCTCAAGTGCTAAACTGCTGGAGCTCTCTTTATTTCTACTTTTATCTGGTACCTGTATGTAGTGGTATACATATCAGTCTGAGTCATGCAAACTTGCTTAACTAGCCATACCACTGTTGTAAATAATACTTGCCCCATATATACATTTGATGATTCACTTGTGCACTGGGATTTTCCTATTACAAGATGATTTCTGTATATGACATACAAGATAAGAAGAGATCTGCATAGGCATTGACCCTTACTTCAAAATTATTTGCCTTGTCTTTGTCTGGTCATTTTTGGACATTGGAGAGGGGCATCACTGTGAATTAGAAATTTAAGCACTGATAAATATTTCAGTTGCATGTAGTCTATATGCTGGAATGATTCCTCACTTTTTCATGTTTATCCCTTTCATGTTGTAGCTGGTCATGAATCAAGGGATGGTGGCCCAGTGTAAATGTAATGCTTAACCATGGCAAAGTGCAATGTAAATGAGCTTGCTCAAGCATTGGGCTCATGTAGTCCTCCCTGTTTTCCTCAGGCGTGCACCAAAGGAGGAGGTTGAATATACCTTCTTCTGATTTTAAACTAAGTGAAGTTTGTGATTACAATAGACAAATTGTGGTGATTAGTTTAAAGTGTAATTTATTAATATAACTATGATCCAGTCATATTTGGACTAGGCCCATTGGGTCTACTTTGTAGGCATGATGAAATCTAAAGGCGACCAAATGGTTGGGTTGAAATTGTTCAGTTTCCCATTTTGCAAAGCTTCCTGAACAAGAGCAGTTCAGAAGTGAATCCCAGATTGAGGATTCTGACGGTATTGGGTAAATAGAAACCAATGTAGAATCCTTTCAGTAAGGATCTACAGAAAACTCAAATTTCTGTCTGAGGTTTCTTTTCCTTTCCTTCCCCTGCCAGCTCTAGCACCAGGGTAAAGGTAAAGGGACCCCTGACCATTAGGTCCAGTCGTGTCCGACTCTGGGGTTGCGGCGCTCATCTAGCGTTACTGGCCGAGGGAGACGTGTTTTCGAACTGCTAGGTTGGCAGGAGCTGGGTAGGTGGCAGTATTACCACAGTTCATTCCAAGGTGCATATAGGTATTATAAGCCTACGTTGACTCTGCAGCATGTGATGGTGGCAATGTTGAAAAACCTGATAATTTCTAAATCAGCTGGTCCAAAAATCTTATGCCCTCTCTCTGTGCCAAATGTCTAATCTACTTTTGTACCAAAGGAATCAGTACCTTTATTTAAAATCAATATAATCAAGACCTTTCTTAAAATCATACTGCATGTGGTAGAAAACATTCTGTACTGCAGAGATCTTGTAAGATGAAAATATCCCCTTTGAGGGATATTTGCAAAAATAAGTGCAACATAGTTTTCTGATTTACCAAGATTCAGTCAGTGTTTAAGAGATTTGCAAAACATCACTCTACAGATAGGTTTACTGAAAGGTGGTGTTTGTTTATCAGTCTTTGGAATATGAAAAAATCAAGATAAGGAATACAGTATTGTCATTGTATCAGTTATTTTCATTGATAGAAGTCTGACCTACCGGTACATTGTTGCTGTTGTAAATTTCAATTATAAATTATGGGTGGCAGCTAACAGGGTCACCCCACTTGTACAATGGGACTTCTCCTACCCCTTCCGCAGCTCTGATGTGTCCTCTTAACCTCTGGAGTGTTGTATCCTCTGGAGCAGATTTTAGTAGTGTGGAGAGGGAGCTTCAAGGGGAGAAGAAGTGGTGAAAGTCCAGGAGTAACTTTGGATATAAATATGATTTTATGTTATGATGTTTATATGCTTGCAATTTCATAATAATAACATTTTAAGCATTTAAAAATGAACATTGCAAGAAAGCATCTAAAGAAAGACTCCACCGAAAATAATATGGCTACCTTCCACAAGAGAGATGCTTGTGGAAATTCAATGTGATTGCCCGAATGTACTGGAAATTTTGACTTGTTTTCCAACAAGAGGCTCTCTTCCATCAACTCGTGTCAGTTTTGAAAGTAGTTTTCAATGTGGTGGGCAAAGGGATAACACCTCTTCAAGAAACATAAATCTAAAGCCCATCTGAATGTATGGACTTAGTCATGTAGTGCTCTTATCCCTAAAGCTCTAGGTTCTGTAGTAAGGTAACTGCTTACGCAGTCAGAATTCTGCAAATGTAAGCATATGTGGATAGCTTTTATAACTTACAGTATTTGTCTGAGTTTGAAATTTTCACGGTTCCCATTTTGCACAGTGGATGTCATGAAGCATATCGTTTCTCTGCTAGACTGTTCCCTGCAATGAATAAATTGGATAAACAGTGCAGATAGAATAGTTATCAAAGCAGTCACTCTGCTGCATTCTGTAGGATCAATTTAGGACTGCAGGGTTTATGTAGTCTTGCTAGCAGGTGGAAATTTGAGATTCTCATTTTAAATGAAGGTTGGTTCAATTTAGTGCTGCAGTTTTGGAATCCTGATGCTTTCAATTCCATGGTAGTCTTTCTTCATCCTAGGAAGTACCACAGACTTTGATCTCCCTGCTCCTGTTCATTTTGCACTGTATATAAGCTAACACATTCTGCTGGTAAATGACTCATGTATGTGGTTGGGGGGGGCTGATAGAGGATCTTGAATTTACAGATATCTTCCAACACTTCTTATAAGAGGGGTATAAAATATTTGGAAGGGCAACAGAATACTAGATCTCTAGCAGATTGCTAAATGTTTAGCTTTACTCTCTGAATATATGCAGCACGGTTTCTTCTGACTTTAATAGTCATTTCAGACAATAGTATAAAATCCTACCTGAACAAAGATAAATAAAGGGATAGGTAAAATGTGATGGATACTAGAAGATGCCATCTGAACAGCCAAACCGGTCAAACAATTATGGCCATTGCTCTGTATCTTGAGGCAACTGTACTTTGCAAATGATGGAGCATCTTGCTGCTTGAGTTTTGGGGCAGGAGGGAGAAGAGAAAGAGGATGCCCAACCAAGAGGCTTAAGGACCACAGGTAGTCTATTTGGCTCTCATGTCACTGGAGCAGTATAAGAACGAATGTGATGTCCACCTCTCTGCAGAAAGCAGAGTTAAGAGTGGCACTGCGGTCAAGATAAGTCACTAGAGTGAACACATAACATTCAGAAGCAGTTATAAACCAGTTTGCTTTTACATTTGGAAGCTCAAGTCACTGTTTGGGTTCTGTGGTCAGAATAACGGATGTGAGATTACTGCTACGGTAATCTTTACTATATTTACGTACAGTTGCCTTTTGAACCTTGAGAATTTTATGGCTCTTTCTATATATAGTACTGCACCAAACATTCATGTTCTGTATGTTAACCAACTGTGTTGCTTTAGAAGAGACATGGGGAATAAATATAATGTTGCATTCTTGCAGCTTTCTCCAGGGTAGGTGACCATGAGAACTCTAGGCTTGTAATGGATTGTGTAAGTCTTAGGTTGACTAATTATATCAGACTTTTAGCATTTTTTGTGCAGAAAGAAAAATAATAGTTGATATTCTTCAGGATACCTGAAACCTGTGGAGACAGATAACTTTTTTTAAAGTAAATGAGCCAATATATGGTATTATATTCTGAATACTACATACAGGTGATACTCAAAAAATTAGAATATCGTGGAAAAGTTCATTTATTTCAGGAATTTCACAATATTCTAATTTTTTGAGTATCACCTGTATACTTCTTTGATTTGCTGCTGAACCACTCAATCATTTGGTAACACTGTGCTAGTTAACATTATTATTGTTTTGCAAGACATACAGTTAGCACGTGTTTAATCTTTGAAATATTGCATTAACTTTCCTGAATATATTCAGGGTCCCCCCTCACCAAGTTCGTTCATCTTGGATTTTTACTCTAACAAACATTTTTTTTAATTTAGAATTTTTTCAAAATGATATAGAAGGCAGTTGCTGTATAAGTAATTGACATATTAAGAACATTTTTAAAATTCCACTATTGACTGGGCTCCTAAACATTTCATTGCCCCCACTCCCCTGCGCCCAAATCTTTGGAAATATGAGATCTCTTTTAACCCTCCTGTCGTGATGAAATGTGTATTACTAATTTATAATAGCCAGCATTCAGAATGTGACAAGCATTCAAAGATTGGATTGGCTACACCTCTCCAAATGAAATGTGCATCAACACTTTCCTAGTAATTGATGCAAGCAGTTGCTTTGTAGGTTCTGCAGTGTAAGACCTAGAATAGTACAAGATTGCATGTGATCATCTTTATCTAATAAGACTTTCGTATTTACTAACAGTATGACTTTATTTATATTTGCTTAACTGGGATTTGGACTTTTTGTTTAATAGCTGATTGTGTATGTATGAAGCATTTGTACAGGAAAACACTTATTAAATGCCTAGGTTCTGTGCATGTAGCATCTGAAAAGATTGCAGCATTAATCTAAGGACTTGTTTACACATTTAGTAATACTGGACTAACACCTCAGCACTTCTCAAACCTAATTTGTGCTCTGTGTTCAGAGAGCGGTTGAAACAAGTTGAAAGAAGGAAGGAGTCTGGAAAAATAGGGGACTCTTACTCATTTTCTGTCATCCTAGTGATAATGTGATTGTGCCATTTCTGATATACATATATGGGGTGCCTGCAAAAAAAACCAATTAATAGTTAAACGTCTTGGGGTGGTGAAGGCATATGATGATATTATAGCATGGTGACTAAAATACCTTGTGGTTATGATGGGATAACCAGAGACAAATCTCATACATACTTGCCTCTGTATTCCAGATTCAGTTCTGTGAAAATAATGCTTTTTAATCTTTCTGTTTCATCTTGGGACATATCTGCTAAATATGCATAAATACATCATTGTTACTTGGATTAATAATTGTCTGAATTCGCCTTCGAAACAGTGAAATCTACAAGTATAAGGTGGCAACCTTGTGCGTACTTATGTGGGAGGGTGTCTCTTTGAACTCAGTGAGACTTCTGAGACACGCCTAGGATTGCTGTGTTAGACGATTAGTTTTCAAGCATATCTGAACAGAGTCTGAATGTTTCGCAAATCCAATGGAACTTAAATGACTTCTGTTAAAAATAGGCACATGAAAGGTGTTGTGAAACTTAAACCTGTTACATTTAAGTGTTGTCAGTCAACATATAACACTATCATTGCCCCTGTAGTACATTTTCAAACAAGTGGTTAGTAAAAGGCCTCTTAAAATGAGTTTTACAGAATATTGTGGGCAAAGTCATTAATTAACTCTTGTGCTTTTTATTCTTCCTGTAGGGAGATGTGCGAAATATTCTTGTCTCTGAGAGCTTGAGCATTGGACAAAAAGTGGACTATTCGGACACGATGGTACAGCAGAAGTTGGATGAAGTAAAGGACCAAATAAAACGGGAAATAAGGAAGGAACTTAAAATCAAAGAAGGAGCAGAAAACCTCAGGAAGGTCACTACAGATAAAAAAAACCTGGCTTATGTAGACAATATTTTGAAAAAATCAAACAAGAAACTAGAAGAATTGCATCATAAATTACAGGAATTAAATGCTCATATTGTTGTAACAGAACCTGAAGATGTTACAGGTGAGTGAGTGGGTTTTTTTTAAAATGGAGGTACTTACAATCATCCTCAACATTTAACCTAGAAGAGTTAGCAGTTAATTTTGTGATACCATCCTTCACATACTTTTGGTCTGCTTTTTAAATAGTGAGAGTTATATTATAATTCACAAAGTTCTACCTGCAAATACATGCGCGTAAAGAGCAGCCATCCCCACTTTCGTTTAACATAGGAAAGCAGCATTAGGAATCTCACTTAGTCCATTGCACATAATTATATTGCTTCTGCATCTTATTCCTCTAAGATGTTGCATAGTAATATGGAAATGAAGTCATTTGTAGCTGCAAATCATAGAAAATGTGCTTCTTGTGACACTGCTCAGACTGTGGAATTCCAGTGAAACATTAGGTGAAACAAGTAAGGAAAATTCCTCTTGTGCTAATTCCAGTTTTCTTCTACACCTTAGTCAGTGAAAAGGAGTGCTTGGATTGAACTTCAGAGAGCCAGTGTGGCGTAATGGTTAGAGTGTTGGACTAGGACCTGAGAGAGCAGGGTTCGAATCTCGAGTCAGCCATGAAGCTCACTGGGTGACCTTGGGCCAGTTATCACCTCTTAGCCTATCCTACTTCACAGGGTTGTTGTGAGGATGAAATAGGGAGAAGGAGAACCATGTACACCACCTTGAGTTCATTGGAAGATAAGAGGTGGTATATAAATGTAATAAATAAATCTTTCACTCCCTAGCAATTTTTCATAGAAATGAAGTCTTAGTCTTGCATGTGTAGCCCTTTGGCTGCATAGACAGAAAAAATAAATCATCTTAGTGGGCTGAAAGATGATACAGTTCAGACAAGCATATTATATTAAAAATAAACATTATATTACTGCTAAAGTAATACAGATAGCATCCTGCAGCTTAATTTTCATGGGAAGATACTGCTCATGCTCCTAGCAACTCATTTTACAGGTGTTTTGAGCAAAATCAAGGAGATTAACTATGGGTCTAAGTACAGTGTCACTCAGGGACATAGAGTCTCAGTAAAGAACCATGTGTTTTTGCATAGACTGAAAGCTCGGCTTTGTAGTGTTCCTATTTTGTGCAGATGCAGCAGGCAAAAAGGTGGGGTATAAATAAATTTCTCCTCCTCCTCCTCATGGCCATGAGGGGGTTAGTTCTTACTCCCTGCTTTCATTGTCTTATTCTTTATCATCCCTGGTTCTCCATTGTACTTGGGCAGAGTAGCTAGTGATACCTAGGTTTCTGGCTTGCACGTGCTCCCCAGTTTTGTTCTAGGACCTGCTCTCTTGGGAGTGTGAGAAGGTATCCCCAGCACAATGACAGTGAGGCTACTTGGTGCTTCCTCAATCCCAGCAGCTGTGTTGTGAGCTGGGTGTCTTGGGCATGGAACCTCTCCATTCCTCCTTGCGTCAGCAGAGATGAGAGGATGGCTGTCTGTTTCCCAGACAACCAGGTCATCCCACTTCACCCCATCCACCTCTGTAGGCTCTGTTTCCTTTGTGTCCGAGCCAGCTCTTTGTTCACAACATAATGATCTAGGGACAGTTCTGCCATCACCTTTTAAGAATGCTGCTGTTTTCTTCGTGTACAAACACTGCATCAGTTAATGGCAGTTATTATGTTTAGTTTGTGAACTCACAATCAACCCAGTGGCAGGTCTTTGGCCATTTGAGGGTTTTTTCTTGGTTGGTACACGCATGAAGTCTACTATCAAGTCTGCCATTCAGGATTGCAACCCAAATGTCCCCTTCAAGCCATACAGATTACTAACATATATATCTTTATATTGGTAATTACTGAGGTGCATTGATAAGGACGTTGGGAAACTATTGTTCCTTTGGAGAGTGCTAGAAGATGAGGAAATCTAAAAACCTGTTATATTTTGGTTTCTCAACTGTAACAATAAATTTGAAAAGCTAATGTTTTTATCATTTGCTAACTTTGTAGCACTTTGAATCATAGCATTAGGCTTCTGCCTTTAAATGAGCACTCCTGTTAGAATGCTATAGAGAATGTACCGGTAATATTTGCTGTAACTAATTCATTTTGTTAGTAAGCTTCTGAATATAATCCATATCTGAAATGCTTGTCAAAGCATATAGTCATGTTTGAAGAGTTTTACCTTGGTCACAATTCTGTCCTAATTTTCTAGGAACCTATTTCAGCAGCTATTTGAAGAGGAAGATTAGAGGAAGGATTGGCATTTAAGTCTCAGTCATGAGGTAGTTTGCTCAAAAGTGGCAGTGTTGAATCGGCCATTAGGTTCAACAAGTTTTCTGTGGAGATTGAAATTCAACAGCATGAAATAAATGTTCTTTCCATGTTAGCATTGCCCAAGACTTTTTAGTCAGCTCTCTGTTTTATGTAAATTTGGACTATTCAGTTGGACAGAGAAAGTGTTTTTCATATATTGTAAGTGTATATTTCTGAAAAGAACAGTTGAGTAACACAAAGTACAATAAATAGTGTGGTTGTAACCAGATATCTGCCCATTATTTGTTGGAACCTACCGGTATGTTGTTGTTGTTTAGTTCTATGTCCAATATCAAGCACATGCAGACATGTTTTCCAAGAAATATTTGTATTTCTTTCATGCTTCTGAGAATCAGTGGAGAAAGTATCGTGCGTCTGAGAGGAAAAGGTGCTTCATTTTTTGTCACCTACCTCATCTTTTGTGTTTTATTTATCTCTCTGGATATTTGCTTGATGCATGTCTGTGTACACGTATATGCGTACATATAGCAAATGTGAGATCAAAACAACATGGGCTAATGGATTGTATCTAAGTCACACTCTGTGTACCTCATTGAAATAAATGGATGTATGTTAATGACTAAGTCCATTCATTTCAGTGGGACTTAGAGACATCAATGTTTAGGAAATAGTTCTCTGTTTCACTCTGAATTTAAAGTGGTAAAGATGAGGAAAAGTGAGCCAAGAGAATACAGTGGTACCTCAGGTTAAGTACGCTTCAGGTTAAGTACGCTTCAGGTTAAGAACTCCGCTAAGAACAGAAATCGTGCTCTGGCGGTGCAGCAGCAGCAGGAGGTCCCATTAGCTAAAGTGGTGCTTCAGGTTAAGTATGCTTCAGGTTAAGAACGGACCTCCGGTACTTAACCCGAGGTACCACTATAGTTTCAAAACACTTTTCCCCTGGCCACAGCATTCATTCTATGTTGATAGTATCTCTAGATGTGTGGAAGCTTTTTCAAGGTGTTCCCTATAGTGGCCATAATGATGGACACAGTTTTTGTTAGAATGGGAAACTTGTTAATGTTCAGTAAATACATAATCAGTAAACATAAGATTAAGCAAATTGTCACTGGCACCAAAATTATTGTAAAGCAACTAGACAGTTGATGCAATCCATGGATGGTTTTATAACTATAAAAAGTAGTTCTGCTTTTTGATTACTTTATAGTAATCTCTGTGGTAGTTACTACTAATAAAAAATGTTTTTTAATTAGACATTCAGGCTCACTCATGTCAACCATTCATTCCTTTTCATCAACAGTCACTTAAACAATACAGGCACTACTTTTTTCTTATGCTAGCTCTAGTGTTCTTGGCATAAGAAATGAATTACTTAAGCGTTAGGCACTGTAACCTACAACAAATAGTAACTTGTGCTTACCCATTGTATGTATGTAGAACATAAAGGAGATTAACTGAATCAACATCCTATAAAGAGAGAGGGGGAGAGGATTGGATATACAAATAGAAGCGATATTTTTGTTAATGGAAGTGTTTTGGATTCAGCAGATGCTTCCATGGCTGGAAGTCTGGCAGGACAGGAGGGGAAGGGTAGTCATCATGCCAGTGGTTCTATAGTAGTGGTTCTACAGATTCCCACAGCCCCCCAGGGCAGACATTCATGGGGATTTTCGATGGGAGAGTTTCATGAGCAGAATTCTGGAACTGAGCCATTATGTATTGCAGTTGACCTTATTCTCAGTTTTTACTGGAAATGCTTTTCCATTATATTTGAAATATATTTGTGAAATATTATATATGATAAGATCTCTTAGAACTATTATTAGTGAATGGTTTAATTTTGTCCAAGAACTGTTTTCTTAGATTATCAGTTCTCAGTTGGAGTGGAAAAGCTATATACCAGTCACCCAAGACAAGATAGGAAACATGATAGTCTGTGCCTCAGTGAGAAACCATCACCTCACTTTGACATGGACACCAGTTTGTTCAAAATACTGAAAAGCTACTACAATAGAAAGCATGGTAGATATCAGGTGTAATCTTGGGCAAAGATATAAAAGATTTCTTAATAGAAGTACTGTGTGCTTACTAAAATAATTTGGCTAAGTGAAATAATTGTATATTAATCTTAATACTTAGATATTTTGCTATTTTAATCTAGCATAGATCCGTTTAGAATAATTGTTGTTTGGCTTGATTATATGTAATACACAGATTGCCCCAGAACTCCAGATACACCGAACAGTGACCCACGTTTTCCAACTAACAACAGGCTGATGGCCTTAAAAAAACAGTTGGATATAGAATTGAAAGTAAAACAAGGTGCAGAGAATATGATCCACATGTATTCAAATGGTTCATCAAAGGTAAGACTTATGAAAAGCCAGTTAAATTTACCATCTTTCCAGTTTGCGTGCAAATGGCAATCTTTTTTTTTTCAGTTGAGGAAGCCGCCCAGAGTGGCTGGGGAAACTGAGCCAGATGGGCAGGGTAGAAATAATATATTATTATTATTATTGATCTTGGGTAAACCAGACAGTGTTAAAGAAATGCATACTTCCATAAAGAGTGGTGTGGTCATTTAGAAGTAATTCATGTTTGATCCCAATAGGCTATCATACGTGCATCACATTATTTGAAAAACAAAAAATGTTGGGGGAGTTTGCCACATTCTGAAAACCTGATATTCTATCATTACCTGTTATGGGTAGTGTGACAAAATGCCTTGTAGGAAAATCCATCATATGCTGCATTAAAGCAAAGTTTCTAAATGCATTTTGTTGCCAACCAAGGCAGGAATCTTTTATTTGTTGCTTGAGTACCTGCTTCTTTTGAGAAGATGTGCCAACTGAACATCTTCTTGGATTATGGTGTAGCTTTTTATTTAAAAAAAAACCAGCCTTCGCCCATCCCATTCTTACACTTTGGAAGTGCTGCATCTGTCCCAAGCCCAGGAATAGTGCTCATCAGCAACCCTAACTTGGAACCAGGATGTTGGCATGTGGGGAAAGAACAAAAGAAATGCAGATTACTATAAGTGATCTGAATGGATTGCAGAGACTGAGAGTTGGCAGTTTGAATTGCTTCCTGATGGCTCCTTGACCTTTTTGAAACTCAATTTGTAGCTTTCCAAGCACTGTTTCAGTTATACATTAATTACGCTGTTAATCTTACTTCACTTCTAACATGAAGGGAAGCTGTTTCTTCCCAGCTCCTTTCCATTACTTCAAATATTTAAAAGCCTTGTTTTCCCTTACAAGCTCTACCAGTATGTGTGTGGATAGTTTTGTCATATATTTTATTTGCAGAAACATCTTCCACATTCTCTACTGGCAAATAAATGCAAATGACATGGTGCAAGTCCTTAACTTTGGGGATCAGTGACTGCCGATAACAATTTCAAGGGCTTGCAGAAATTCCAGTCATAAGTTTATATGGTCCACATGACATTATAATCGGGTACAGGAGCCCTTTGATGATAAGCAATGTGTTGCAGAGTACAGTCGTGCAACGTTTTAGTTTTGCTTTCTGTGTGAACTTTGAATTGTTCCACAGTACAGCAGTTCTGCATGTTGAAAGCTTCCACTCAAGTCTCTTGGGTTGCTGGGATCTACTTTCCTATTAAAACTTTATTTTTAATACTCTGCCATCTTCTGCAAGTGTCTGTGATAGGTTAAAAAATATATAGCAGGAAGAAATAAATTTAAAGAGGCAGTAATAGAGTATTTGATGCAAAGTTCTGACAAGTGGATAAAACATAAACTGAGGGGGAAATACAATGGAGGAAGGAAACAGCAAAATGTATTACACAATAGTCGCAAAACTATATGATTTCTGAATCGCCTTGAATTTGTCAAAAAAAGACAACACAAGCTGCTGTTACTTGGATGTCCCTCCAGAATTCATATTTTAAGAGCATCTTTATTTTCTTTTTAGGATAGAAAGCTTCTTGCGACAGCTCAACAGATGCTTCAGGACAGCAAGACAAAAATTGAAGTTATAAGGATGCAGATACTTCAGGCAGTCCAGACTAATGAATTGGCTTTTGATAATGGTGAAGCATTCAAGAGAAGAACTTTCTCTAAACTGTTGATAGAATCTTGGATAGGAACTTGCCTTCCCCCTCAACCCTGGGGAAAATTCTAAATCCGCATGGTTGGCAACCCAGCCCCACTTTGTGGGAACTTCTCTGGCTTGCCCAACTCTATCAAAAGTGGGTGTGGGATAGTGCATGCTGCTCTACATCTGTATTGTTTAATCTCTCCCCAGATGAAGACCTGATCTATACAGGACTCTTGCCACATGGAAAGCCCCAAATTGTAAGCTTTCCACAAACGCCTAGTCACATTTTAAGTGCCCTTCCCAGATGTACTGACTCATTCACATGTAAGGTTAGAAAGCTAGCCATTAATAGCCTGGCTGAGTGGTGCCTTTGGCCTGCTGTACAATGGGTCATTGCACATGGTAAATTAATTTAAAATGTGACCAGGCATGCATGGTGCACTAGTAAAGGCTTTCTGCATGGCCCGGTGTCCTTCATAAATCTTGTGTTAGAAGCTTGTAATGGAATATGGGCACCAGATTTCCCATCATCTGCAGCCAGACAGAATTGAAGACTCCCTCAGTGTGTGAATTGCTGGGAGAGTGGGTCTTGTATTTTCTCCATGAGGAAGTGTAAATGAAAGGGCAGAGGATATAATTCAAAGAAGAAAAGGAGGATGGATGGATGGGGAAATGGGAGTCAAGAGATACCGATGCTGGGCCACAGACAGAAGAGTGCTAAGGAGTACAGAGAGAAGTAGTGGAGAGATACCATGAGAGTGAGCAACTGTTGAGATAGTAAGCAAACCTATGATGGTTGAGAAAGGTGATACCATGCATAGAAAATAGAAAGGGGGCTCATGGAATAGGCTGCAGAGCAAACCAAGTTGATTGTAACAATTCGAGTAAAATAGCAATGTGGCCCACTTCACTTAATAAAAATGTAAAAGACCCTCAGAGTGAAATGAGTTGTGCACTCCAGTTCAGTAGCACTAATAGAAATGTTGCAACTCCTGCCCTTTTTGTGAGCGTGAGCTAAAGGTTTGAGAAGGAAATAAACTATAAGAACTTATATGGCTGCATTAGCACATAACACTCTGCCATGGTTTTGCCTTACATTTACAGACTGGAAAGAGGCTGACTGAAGTCTCAGGCTTGCATGCTCTCCTCTCTTCCAGTGTGGACGGGAGAAGACCTTGCCAGTGTTTTGTTTCAGATTCCCCTAATCTTGACTTGTCCTTGCGTGCAAGCTAGGGATTTTGAGTTTATCACAAATTCTGGCCATCTTCAAAACAAGCCAATTTCAAAGCACGGTCTACGAAGCTGCATTGTTTAACCAACACCATCCACGTGCCGATTTGGAGATTACCCAGCAAGGTGGATATTGTCTCAACAGCCTTCATGAGGAGTTGGAATCCCATGACACCATGCAGCTACCCTAAAAAATATGCTACAGCGCTAGTAGTTGTTGCGTGCAAAGGACCACAGGTATTCCTGAGGTCTTCACATTGGCAAATGATGTGTTTTTGGGAATTGTAACCTAAACTTCAACATCTCACTTCTTTCACCAACTAGGCTAGGACTTCTAATTATTTCTGGTTGTTCTGGTCAAAATGTTTAGCAGTTCTGTGTATTAAGATAACCATATTAAAAAGCTAGTTGAATGCATACTAAATATCTGTGTGTGTATTTTTACCTGCAGCAAAGCCTGTTATAAGCCCCCTTGAGCTCCGAATGGAGGAACTGCGGCATCATTTTAGGATAGAATACGCAGTAGCAGAAGGGGCAAAAAATGTTATGAAGTTGCTCGGATCTGGAAAAGTTACTGACAGAAAAGCACTCTCGGAGGTAATTTTAACAGAGTAAATAAAATCTGAATTTAAACAGTTCTATTTCAATAATTTTCTTAGCGGATTTCTTTTCTTATTTTTTCATGAACAAGGCTCAAGCAAGATTTAATGAATCAAGCCAGAAGTTGGACCTCTTAAAGTATTCACTAGAACAGAGACTTAGTGAACTCCCTAAAAACCACCCCAAAAGCAGTATTATTATAGAAGAACTTTCACTTGTTTCGTCACCAACACTAAGTCCACGTCAAAGTATGATCTCTACACAGAATCAATATAGTACACTATCCAAGCCAGCAGCTTTAACAGGTTTGTTGTGCTGTGGTGTTCTTTTTTTCTGGAAATGTTGTTTGTTTCTGTTTCTGTTTGCACTAATTGCGTAATTGTGAGTATTCCAGTTGCTGACTAACCTCAAACTGCTGAGTAGTGGCTTGCATTTACGTTGGTTAAGAAGATTCTTGCGGTTGGTGCTTTTAAGAGGCTGGTCTTGCTATTCTAGCACAGCAAAACCCAAAGTATTTTTGTAATCGGAATTGGCAAATTAATTAATATTGGAGACTTTTAGAGTTGTGTCCAACTCTGTGTGCGCAGTGGTCTGCTTGCACAATGGGACTTCTCCTTTCTCCCCAGGAACCCTAGAATCTACTCCAGAGCTTCCCCCAACCCTCTGGGACATATTTTGAGGGTGCGGGAGGTGGGGCACTGGGGAGAGGAGAGAGTGGGGAAGTTGTGTTGCCCAAGCAGAAGTCTGTTGCATGAGACTTGTGGATTGCCAAGCATTGGATACAACCCCTTGTCCCAACATCTGACCAGGCAAAGGATTTCAGGGCCCCACCCCACCCCCCCAAGCCAATTCCTGGGACCCACAAAGTCCTACTATCCACTAGTAGAGTCTAACACAGAATGAGCACACGAAAGCTCATACCAAGAACAAACTTAGTTGGTCTCTAAGGTGCTACTGGAAGGAATTTTTTTATTTTATTTTGTTTTGACAGAATTTAGAAGCCCTTGATATGATGCTTTTAATACCCCCAAATGCTTTGGGAACATCTGCTCCATTATTCCTCACGTTACACTTTTAGGTGACATGGGGGGTTGTGGGCTCTCACCGGTCAACCATCAGACATGGCAGTAGAGATGAAGTACGGTCATAATCACATGCAACTGAGTTGTGATGGAAATTAAGTTTTTCCTAAAGGGAGATTTCTACAAAGCATTAAGACTTTGCTAATAACGTGAAGAGAGAATTTCAAATAGCAGCAATGTATAAAAATGCATCTCCCATTTACTTGTGCTAATGGGTTTTCTAGATTAAAGTAATTAAATATAAGAAATTTAAGAGTTAGCATTCCACAAGAATAAACGTCTGCACAGGGGTTATGGAAGTTGAGACTATATAGTCCAACAGTTCCTCTCGACAGCCTGCGTGCGTGTCTGTTAATTGCAGCACTTCATAAAGAAAATAAATTCCAAGATATTTCGTATGCTTAATGAAGATCTTAAATACATCCCTGCAGATTTTATTTGCTAACTTGAAGCAGGTGTTGAATAAAAACTCTGTTCCTAATATGTTGTTTACTAAATTATTTAATAAACAACCAAATTAGAAGCACGAGCACAGCTGTTAGCTTGTGTTTCCCAAAATGACTTTAGTTTTTAAACTGAACTTGTAGCAGAACTAGCTCGTTACATACGTAGTCCTGCGCACACAATCTGTCCCTTGCCAAATGAATTTACATTGAAAGTTCACATGTAAGTCAAAGTTGAAATGGTAAAAGTTGATTTGCATTTTTCTTACAAAATTAATGTTCCTTTTTACTGTATATGTGTCAAAAGTATAATGGGTGGTATTCAGCTAATTTTTACTCAGTGTAGGCCTATTGAAATTAATGGGTTTAGCTTAATCATGTTAATTTATTTCAGTGGGTCTACTCTGAGTAACACTCAGTTGACTATCCCCCAGTGTGTAAGGTAGCATTTCCCAAACTGTTGCCCTCTAGAAATTTTGGACTGCAATTCCCATCAACTCAAGCCAGCATAGCCGTTAGCCAAGGATTTATGGGAGTTATATCCAGCAACATCTAGAAGGCCTCACATTGAGAGAAGTGATATATGAAAACAAATGTATGTTTTGAAATGCATGGATAGTGCTGTGAAACTTGTGAGGGTGTGCCAGGGAAACACTTGATCAGTGTATGTATGTATGCTTATTTTTCATGGACATTGTGTGAAGCACCTCTTACATTGTGGCTAGCTAAAAAATGAAGTTTGTGCTATTAGATCGTCTCCACAAGACTGAAAGCTTGTGAGTTATCTGACCTGCTACCATTCATGAGCTATTTGTATTTGCTGAAGCTGGTGTTTTGCTAGGAATATGAGCCAAGGCAATCTGATCTCATTTTAGGTACTTTGGAAGTTAGGCTCATGGGCTGCCAAGATATTTTGGAGAATGTCCCCGGTCGATCAAAAGCCACATCCATTACTCTACCTGGATGGAGTCCAAGTGAAGCCAGATCATCTTTCATGAGCCGAACAAGCAAAAGTAAAAGTGGGAGTAGCCGGAACCTCCTGAAAACTGATGATTTGTCCAGTTCAGTACATTTTACCTTTGTTTTTATCTTCAGAAAACACTTTCATGAAGCCTTTTAGTAAGAGTAGATACATGTAAAATTGGGTTATTAGTAGTACTTCTTAATGGGTATACTCAAGCACACCAGATCATTCAGGCTGAGGTCTTGAACAAGTTTCCTGTTTCGGAATAGGACCATGAATGCTAAAAAATATTAAGCAGGTTGAAAAGCACACTGGCTTGGGAACCCTGAGAACCTGTTTCTTAGGGGTGCTGCCATGTAAGACACTGCTGAAGCATTCCAGAGCATAACAGGAGCCCTGGTGCCAGCTTCCATCACTCACATTGGTGAGGAAAGATGGAGGGAGGCTGCAGCAGCAGCAGGGAATACTGTCACCAGTGTCAAGTCCTTTATCAGTGAAGGGTTGAACCCCACTCACAATGGATTGGGAAACTTCAACTGGTGGGAGTTTCAACTGGGAGAGTGTGTCAACATTCACCATTATTTAGCAAGGGTAAAAGAAGCAAAGATGTTAAACATAAGACGTTTAAAATAATTGTAAACTTAACAGTGGCCATAGATTCTTGCAGCTCATAATGTTTGTATTTGTTTTTCCGTTCCAGACATATAACCAGTCTTTGCATGTTTTGCTTGTTTTACTTCTTGAAAATCCTCTTAAAGTTCTAAGCTGAGTTTGTGTAATTTTCTTACAGACGAAATCTGTGCTGTTTTGAAGTTGGACAATACGGTGGTTGATCAAACTAGCTGGAAGCCTATTTCCAATCAGTCATGGGATCAGAAATTTACACTGGAGCTAGACCGAGTAAGGACCTCTTTATTGTGTTAATAGTGATTACCAACTTGGTAATTTTGCGTTTATTTGTCTGTATGATCCTGGCTTGGATCTGAAGTTTTGTTTGTGGGGGGGTTTTGCTGCCCTGCTCCTGCTGCTGGTCCTTGAAAATCCACTTCCGAGTTCTGGGGTATTACTTGAAACAGGATGTTATGAGGCACAGAAATCTGCAGCAAGGGGACTGGAGGAGTCAGCAAAAAATTGAGAGGGCACTTGCATAAGCAGAAGTGCATCCTATCCTTTAGGATTCAAAGTCTCTGTATTTTGTAATAAATCCCCCACTATTGGTGATTTATGGCTCTTATCTGTCAGTTTCTTGAGGCTGAAGTTAAGAGCGAATGTAGACTTTAATGAGTGATAAACAATATTTCCTCCGGTTAGATAAATTATTTCAATAGACCTGAAAGTAGATAGACTGGAAAACAACAAAGCTCTAAGATCTAGCTAATAAAGTTTTATAACAAGTCAAACAATTATTCTTAAAATAACAACAGCAATATTCTTCATTTGCTATTTTCACAGTCTGCCAGTCGCTTTAATGTGAGAGGGTGAAAGGAAACTGACATTTGGCCAATGAATAAGATTTCTTCCAAAGTTAAATATATACCATATTCTTCCAGAATATTATTTTGAAAAATACAGCCCATTAATTATATATAAAAAATTAAATCAGTTGAACTGATTTTGAAGTTAATATCCCAACTACCGGTAATTCTTTCTTCGGGAAGGAGATTTAAGCTAAAATGTGTGGGGTTCAATTCTGGGCAAAAGAAGTGTATTTTAAATTCCTTTGAAATCAGTGCAGTTTAAGCACTGAATATTTTTTAACTTTCTGGAATGAATACGTGCCATGAAAGGTGGTCTTGAGTGTTGGGGTAAATTCACACATGCAGACTATTTGTTTCCTTAGGCAGAAACAATGCAAGTTAGTAAATGGAGATGGCTTGAAGCACTGTGATAACGGAAAATTGTTCCATTTAATAGGATCCAATGATAGCAGGGGATTTTGTGGAGATTGGGAGAGCCCTTTATATTTGTGAATTGAAACAGAAGAATTACCTGTGTCTGGTTCTCCGTTGGTTGTTGTTGTTGTCAATAAACACTGACAGAAATGCCTAAAAATTTCTAAGCGGTATACAATTATTTAAAATAAAAGCCTACATGTTCACAATATAATAGACATGATGCAAAAGGGAAAAGCAAGGCTGATGGATGGGGCCATGTTGGTCTTGAGAGGCAAGATGGGCAGCCTCCCAGTAGCCCAAAGCGTCCCTTGAGCTTTGTGGTCCCAGAGCAATTGACGTGTGGAGCCAAGTGCTCATTCTGGCAGGGAGGAGGGAATCTAGCTCCCTTCAGCTGTTCCTTCTCTGACTGATGGATGGGGACAGGCTCAACTCCCCCTCTGCATGCTGTTCTTCCTGGGAGGCAGGAGGTGCAACCTCTCAGTGACCCTTGGTCCCTGACCGACAGCAGAGGCCAGAGTGTTCTTCCCTTCAGCACTGTCATCCAGGCTATATATTACAGAAGTTGCAGGAGTTTCCTTTTATCCGCCCCTGTGACTGCCAGTAGTAAATCGTTCCGTTTCAGCCTACCTAGTGCCACACTGAATTCAGCTACCTGTAGTGTTTGTTCTGTATGTATGGGTATTGTTTCAGGTGGTTATGCAAGGCAAGAATTTTGCCTTGTAAAATATATTTCCATGGCTCATCTTTCGTAACATGGACTGCGTTAGAATAAATGTTGTTGACTCTGTATGCGGGTATTTTGATAGTAGCCATTTTAAATAGGAACATGCTTTACAAAGGGCCTTGTAAAACCCTAGGTTCACCCTGAGCACTGTTGCAGTTGGGGGGGGGGGCATGGTGCAGTGGTGGTAGAACACAGGTTCGATTTCCAGTATCTTGAGGAGGGGCTCGGATCGATCCCTGCCTGAAACCCTGTAGGTCCACGGCCAATCAAGTGTAGAGAGAACTGATTGGGACAGGTTAATGGTCTGACACAGGGGTCAGCAACCTAAGGCCCATGGGCCACAAGCAGCCCATGGGGATCGTTTAACCGGCCCATGGACCCTGCTGCCTGCTCGGGGACCCCTGCCCCCCTCTCAGTCAGCTCCCGTGCGCTGCGCTAAACTGGTGCGGAGCAGAGCGGGGCCGCCTTCCACGACGCTGGCTGGCTTCCCATTAGCTACAGGAAGCTCCTGCAGCCAATGGGAAGCTGTGCATGCCTCCTCGGCACCGGAAATAGCGTTTGCGCATGCGTGCGTGCACACACACTCTCTCCGGCCCACCGCGGCATCTGCGGGACCGTGAACCAGCCCAAGCCACAAAAAACTTTGCCGACCCCTGGTCTGACATATAAGGTAGCTTTCTGTGTTCCTATGGAATGCTTCTGGTCACTTGTTAATGCCCATTCTTTTATAGGCATATCCTCCTGGCCAGTTCATATGAAATAAGTGAAACATGTATGCAGGGTCAGCAGTGTACTTTCCCTCCCATGCCAGAGTCACCAGCTCCCATGGTGAGGTGGTGCTGGGGAGGGAATGTGTATACTATTCACTTGTATGGAATGTAGCACCAAGAAACTTACCTGGTTAGTGCAAGGATTTACACTTGTGCAGCGGAATTCCCCTTTCTTCTTCCCCCATGCCCCCACCCGCAATCTTTTCTGGGGTTTTGCCCAATCCTCCAGAGCGTATTTGGGAAGGAAATGGAGGGGGTTACGGGGGAAGTTCCATTGCACAAGCATAAACACTTGCACTTACGGAATGAGTGTATTGGATACAGTCTTTAGAATTGTAGCAGCTGCACAAATTAACATGGTCTCCTCCTCCTTAAATCCCTTCAGTCACGTGAATTAGAAATTTCTGTTTATTGGCGCGATTGGAGATCTCTCTGTGCGGTGAAGTTTCTGAGGTTAGCAGATTTCTTAGACAACCAGCGACATGGAATGTGTCTCTATCTTGAACCCCAGGGTACTCTATTTGCAGAGGTAAGTGCCAACGTTTTTTAAAGATGATTATTAAAGGCCGTGTGAATAATTTCCAAGATTCATTGTTTTGCAATTTAACACATCTTGTCTGAATTGCAGGTTACATTTTTTAATCCAGTTATTGAAAGAAGACCAAAACTTCAAAGGCAAAAGAAAATTTTCTCCAAGCAGCAAGGTAACAGATTTCATTGAATCGGTGCTGTATCTTAATCTTAATATAGGCTTCTATTCTTGAAAGTTAACTGGAAAGGAAGTGCTGATGCTAAACGTCAAAATTTCGTGTAAAAATATTTGTTTTGAAATTGTAGATAGGGCTTTCAATAGTGAAATCTGTTTGTAAAAAAAAAAAGCAGGAAAATGTGAAATATGTGACATGTTCAGTTTATTCATCACACATAATAAACTAATGAATATGAATTCTCTTTTAATTATAGCTTTTGGTGATAAGTAAAAAGATTACTTGTGCTCTGTTTTCTTTAACCACAGGCAAAACATTTCTCAGAGCCCCTCAAATGAATATTAATATTGCCACTTGGGGAAGGCTTGTGAGAAGAGCTATTCCTACAGTAAATCATACTGGCACCTTCAGCCCTCAAGCTGTGCCTGCTGCAGTTGCAGGAGTTGATGCGCACATTCCTGAATTAAGATCACCAACTAGGTAAGTGGCTGAGATGCTTAAGCAGGCTTATATGGCAAAACTCCTGTGATGTAGAAGGAAACACAAGCTTATTTACTCCTCTTGAATTTCCTTCTTCCGGTTTTAAAAATAGAAAAGTATCAATCAGCATGAAGTATTTTTTAAATTTTTCCTAAATTGTCGCCATGCTCACCAAGTGAATTGCTTTCTTTTAAGTGACTCCCCTGTAGCCAAACTGGTGTTTGAACTTGAACCCGAACCCCCACATACTCCTCCACGTGCGTCTTCCCTTGGAGAAATTAGCGAACCTTCACCTGAGCCAAAGGCTCCACCTACACCCACTCAGGCAAGACTTCTAATATAGATTTAAAACAATAGCACAAATTGTTGTGTCTAGGTTTGTGAGAAATGTGACCTACAAATAGCACAGGTTGTATTCTTGATTTGTTGTTGTTTTATCGACGTCTTTACTTTTTAATAATTGGTTGCTATGCGAAGCGTTCTGCAGCTGATCTTTCTGTGTGCAGTTTTCTCAACCGAGTTGCATAACAGCTTAAAGTGTTCTTATCGGGTCGTGACCTCTCCTTTTAAATAACTGCTGAACTGCAAAAACTCGTTTGCACCATACTAGCATTTGAGGTAGTAGATACTTGACCAAAGAAGTATTTGAAGTTAGAACTTAACCTACAAGCATTTAATGATCAACAAGTCTCACAGGTTTTGAAAACCCTGCCAAACCAATCAACATTTGTTAAGACTTCTTAAAAGAAGCAGGGATGGACACTGACATGTTTCCTCGCCCCTTGTGTTTCTTTCCTCCCTCTAAAGATGGCATTCTAAACAGGGTTCCCCTAAGTCCTTGGCACATTGCTTGGGATTGTTCAGATACAGAAAGAAGTAGTCTTGTCTCCTAATAAAGAATCTTACGGTCCTTTTCAAGCACTTGAAGATCAATGTTGTGAGACTTTTGTGGGTGAGCGGAGAGTTTGCTTGGACCCTGGGTGAGAACCCGGAGGTTGAGTGTCAAAAGGAAAAGGAATGGATATTGATTTGTATATCTTAGCAACTTTGTGTTAATGTAACATTTTTTATGTAACTGTGTGTTTTTGTAATATTTTGTTTAACTTTGTTGTTGCATCAGGTTTTTTTTAATACTGCATAGAGATACTTGTAACATACTAAGCGGTATATAAATTAAACAATCAAAATCAAAATGTGTTCTTAAACCAGGTTTAGAAATACTCATATGCTAGGTTGTCTTTGGCTAGAAAGAATTGATTGCAGGTGTCCCAGCAATACATGGAAGAGGTTTTATTTATTTTTCTTTAACTTCATTTATGTGAGAAACATGAATATGAGTAAGGTAGCTATTCTTAAACCAGTTCTTAGACCGGGTTCCTCTGTGCTGTCTCTGCAAGTCCTATCACAAACAGTGCAAGAGGTTTAGCAAATAGGTATAGTTTCTCGAGGGCTCTTTTAGAAGGCATTTGAATCAACCTTGAATTCCACAATTCTAAATTTAAGACCTACTGCTGTAACATTACTCTTCTCCAATTTCTAGCAACTTTTGTTTTTTTAAATCTTCAGATTTTTTTTCTTCTACACATTTCACAGGATGCAGAAACATTTGATTTTGAGAATGACAGAAATAATTTTGTCCCCAAGCTTCAGCCGGAAATTATTTGCGAGACTCAAAATTCAAATTCTGATATAGAATATAATATACGAGAGCCCGAAGATAGAAGGTAAGTCCTCTTTTATGTTAACATGATGTATAACTCCACCCAATATTGAGTAGAAATTGTCGTTTACTTTTTTAAATTGCTGTATTTCAGAATACAACAGAGATTTCAGTTCAATTTGCAAGACTTCCGGTGTTGTGCTGTACTGGGTAGAGGACACTTTGGAAAGGTATGTTTGACAGCTAAAATTACAATATTGTCCCTTTCCACATCTTGTTTTCCCCCTTCCTTCCTCTTAGCCCACTTCCCTTTGCAGCTGCCTGTTGCATTTCACTATGTGCTCAGTAATATGCTTGTTGATTTATCACAGCTTTGACGCAAGCTTTTTAAACGTATACACAACAGTTGCGAGTTTGGAATATAAAAATGTAATGGAAAGCATGCAAATTGAGTATTATATTGTGTTTCAGGTCCTGTTGGCTGAATATAAGAATACAAACGAAATGTTTGCCATTAAAGCCTTAAAGAAAGGAGACATTGTTGCTCGTGATGAAGTAGACAGGTCAGTGTGAAGGACAGGTGTCGTTAAATCTGAATGTGCCCTAAACCCATGGACTATTGTATTTTAATATTCTGTTGGAAGCCACCCAGAGTGGCTGGGGAAACCCAGCCAGATGGGCGGGGTATAAATAATAAATTATTATTATTATTTTATTATTACCAAGACTACTACTTTGAGTGGGGCCCAAGGGCTTGTATTTTTAACATTTTTGCATAATTTATTTCAGGTCTGCAGAAACTAATTTCATTTCATTAAAAAAAAAAGAAAACACTCGTTAATAGGCACAGTTTTTATAACAGGGCATGTTATGATCCTGCCATATAACCCAAAAGTAGTTTTCCATGTTTCGTGTCTTAGAAGATGGTGCCACTGTTCAGAACTCAAAACTCAAAGCCCCATCGATGTATAAGACTAGTTGTGCAGCTCTTTAGATCTTGATCATGGGCTGCTGTAATTGCCAGATTTTGAAACCTGATCCTTAAACACACATACTTGGTAGCATCCCCAGTAGAACATAATTACCGGTACAAGTAAATGTAGGATGACAGTGAGTGCTTGGGTCAGTAAGAAATAGTGGCCAGCCCGCCCTTGGGTTTTATGCCTGTCAACCTTCTCTCTCTCTCTCTCTCTCTTTCTCTCTACACGAGGGCATGCACATATTGTATAGTTGTTCGTCATTCATTGTTAAGCTGCTGTGCTTTTTTTTTTTAAAAAAAATACTTTATCACATTAGTATCATACCCCTTGCAAGAACTCAGCACTGTTGTCATTTATGACATATTACCAAAAGAGTCCTGATGGCCTTGTGTGCTCTTGCTACCTGTGGGTCGCTGTCATTACAGTGGACCCTCTGGTTATGAATTTAATTTGTTTCATGGGTCGGTGCACATCCTGAAAAATTCGTAACCAGAGGCGCCGCTTCTGCACACACACACGGCGCAATAGAACACTTCTGCACATGCGCGAGTGACAAAACCCAGAAGAATACACTTCTGGGTTTGCCGCTTTCGCAACCCAAAGATTACATATCCAGAGCAGTAAGTAACCCGAGGGTCCACTGTATTAATTTGCAGTAAGTTCAGTACTTCTGCTGGAAGCCTGCAGTTACAGTGGCCTCATTACAGTTAGGCTTTTGCCTTGCGGGTTACAGCATGGTGCTGATAATGACATGGACTTGGGTTTGATCCCTGTTTGGGTGCATATTCCTGCATGGCAGGGGGGTTAGACTAGATGACCCATGGAGCCGCTTCCAACTTATGATTTTGTGCATGTATCCCTTCTTGGAGCTGTCACCCATGTAATGAAGATAAATAGTTGATCCAACCTCATAAAACATTTCTGCTTTCAGCCTCATGTGTGAAAAGCGAATTTTCGAAACTGTGAACAGCGTAAGGCATCCCTTTCTGGTGAACCTCTTTGCTTGTTTCCAAACCAACGATCATGTGTGCTTTGTAATGGAGTATGCAGCTGGAGGAGACCTCATGATGCATATACACACGGATGTCTTTTCCGAACCAAGAGCAGTGTAAGTAACAAAAGGAATATTTTCAGGCTGTGGCGTAAATGAGTTGGGTTTGGTGCTTGCCGTATGAGAGAATGCTCTGCAGGGCCAATAAGACATAGTAACACTGTTCCCCTGCTAAATGGTTGGGAGCCACCTCATGTTTCAGAACTTGGTTTAAAGGAAACCCTAGTTAGTCTTAACTGCGGTTAATCTCATGCACCCTAGCTGCAAGGGAGAGGAAATTTTGCTGCTGAGAAGATGTGCCTGCATATAGCCGCACCAACTTATAAATGTTGTATCGTACGTCCCTTAGGCACATGGCATGCAGCTGTTGCACCCAGTTGACTTATGCTAGTGAAATCTGTGTAGAGCTAATGGAAGCCGGCAGAGCTTAGGTTGGGCTTGTACGGCATCCTGGTGGATTTAGGCCTAGGCAATTCCTGTCTGACTGCCGGGGGGGGGGGTAATTGGCTACAACAGGACTTTCAATTGACAGGCAGTATCCTAACATGCACACCTGCTTCATCAAGGGAGCTGTTATAGTTGTATCAGCAGGTGCTGCTTTCGCTCGCTGATACCTGCCAGGTAGAGGTTCATGACATAGATGCTGGTAGTATACTTTTTGAGGAGTACAGGCAGCAACCTTTATAGCGGGTCAGACTGTCCTGTTTAACCCAGTATGGTCCACTGGGTCCCAGGCCTTTCCCACTGCCTGCTGTCTACCTGGTTCCTTGTGAACTGGAGAACCACAGATTGAGCCTGTGACCTGCTGCATGCAAACATGTCCTCTGCTACTGAGGTGTGGTGCTCTTTTTAATTAAAATCTTAGAAGCCCATATTCAAAATAAAGTAGCCTGAAAAGACTCCTCTGGTGGTACTGAACGTTGCTCTGAAGTTTTTCTGGTCGCCTGTTTTTCAAATGTTATCCTTTGTAGGAGTATAAAAAATGCAACATGTCAGTTCTCGCCTCTTTTATATTTCTTTACAAACAGGTTTTATGCTGCATGTGTGGTTCTTGGACTGCAATATTTACATGAGCACAAGATAGTTTATCGGTAAGTTTGCATAAGATTTCGATTTTTGTTTCATTTCACATTCTTACACGTTTGCATTATATACCATCATTTGCTCGGATACATTAACAATATTGCCTCCTCTTTGCATGTGGCAAAGAGGAGGACAGTTGCATTGGGTGTTTACACAAACCTGCATGCCGCTTCCAAACATCTTAAATTCAGAAAGGATAACAATTTTGAGTATTTGCAGCTAATACTTTCCCTGTATAGTTTGTCTCCATTCGTGGTCAGAATGAGTTGTTTTTAATTTCTTTTCTGCAGAGATTTAAAGCTAGACAACTTGTTGCTGGATACAGAAGGTTTTGTGAAAATAGCGGACTTTGGCCTCTGCAAAGAGGGTAAGCTTTTTCAACAGTATTTCTCAGTGGCTTATAATAGCAGTCGGGAATTTGCAACCCACTTTTGTCAATTACTGCCTCAGATTAAAAGTGGTAGCCCCCAACTCTCCCCTCCCCCCAGTCTCATTCTGAGTGCTGCACAGATTGTGGATTAGAGACATCTCTGCTCTCTTCCATATGGTGTTGGGGGAGGCATTGTTAATGAACATGTGAAATTTTTTCCTCTTTAAATCAATTAAACAAATCACAGATTTAGAGTAGCTCTTTGCCATGGCCTCTGGGCAGCCCCCGAAAAAAAAGTTCTGTGCCTGCACCGAGCAACATTTGGAACCTTCTGGTAAAAACTCCAAAATGTGGGTTTTCGCTGGTAAGGGTGCAATCCTACACACACTAACCTCAGAGTAAGTCCCATTAAACACGGTGGAACTTATATGTCACTAGGCATGTATCGGATTGCATGGTAGAAAGCCTATTGTATTTTTGAAAGAATTTATTGCAAAAGAAATGAAAGATGACATGTCTTTCAAAACAGTGTTTTAAAAACTAACACTTTTTTGTGGCATCAGTTTTCATTGGCTAAAGTTACTCTCATAAACAACTTTCCAGCTAGATCAATAAAACGTTCTGTCCAAAGCATTTAGAACAGCTATACTCAGTGGTTTGCTTTATGTTTTTATTGTATATTCCTTTTTCTTTATTTTTGGTGGGTTTATTTTTTGAATATCACCTGCCCTTCACCCAAACGTCCCAGCAAATCATCATAGGACCCTCAGAATGATCCATAAAGTCTTAATGAGAAAAATATAACATTTTTGTCACAAAGCATAGGGTGGGCAAGGAGGGAAATCTACTGTATACCAATTACATTATTTCCAACTGTTCTGTAAACTAAGACTACAGCACACTTACATGGGAGTAAGCTCTACTGAACTCCATGGGGCCCAACTTAGGGTCAGGCTGCAAAATACATTGGGAATTTGCTTCACAAAGGCTCACCTGCTGGCTGCAATGCAATCTTTGCATTTTTAATGACAAGACACATGATCTTAAGAAGCGCTGTTAGCATTTAAAAATGCTTGCACTTGTTTGCTAAAGTTAGAAACTGCTGGTTTGTCCTAGGAACCCCATTAGAGAAAGTGGGAGAAAAGTATATAGCTCTGCTTTGTCTGATCCTGTTTTCTGCACTTTCTTATTTATATCTGTTTATTTTTTGATATTTGGTTGGGCTTAGTTCGAAACATTTGAACTGGAAGTATTTGTTTTTATGTGCAATAAAAAAACAGGAAGGAAATATAATTTAGGCTATGTGCCCAGCCCCTTCCCCTTTGTTGTTAGTCTGGATCCCTGCTTGCTCTGAGTAACAAAGATAAGATAGTATGTCCCATCACCAAAGAAGAGTTATTCGCTCAGCTTCCTTTGGGCTGTCCTTCCATGAACTGCTACTTCTATTGAGGAGCAGAGTTCTGCTTATGAAAGGACTCCTTCTATGAGTGCACATGAAGGAATGAGTTAATGGAAGTTCCATTCTGAAATATACTCAGAGAAAAGCCGTCGGTTTCATGCAGTTTATTTCAGTGTTCACAGATAAAACAGTCAGTCATCGGGTGTGTCCAGCCTGCAGGCCCCTCCCAGACCCAGGCTATTTATCCTGTAATCACACCCTAGGGCACACCTGATAGGCTAGTTCAAACTTCCCTTCTGGAGCTGGATTGGACGGCTCCAATGGCCAATCAAATGCTACATTCTAAAACCCACCCTGCCTATTATTCTAGGATCCAAACTCCAGCCATAACACATTCGCAAGTGAAAATATTGACTACAACCCTACATCTCCACATTTTAGAATTCACCACCCAAACCAGCTTAAGATCTGCCTGGACCTCATTTTATCAATTCATTCGAGTCAGGAAGGTGGGAAGGGACAATTGCCAGAGCAGAGAAGAGGAGTTTCCATAGTGTCCTGCTTTTATGGATTGGCAGGAGGAAAATAATGGCTTCTCAGGTGGTTTCATCTGCATAAGCAACATTTGGTTCTCAATGATAAAGTGGTATTCCGCTATAGAAAGGAACTGTAAATGAATTGTTCCAGTTATATCCCAAGTTGACAGCATCAAGAGTCACTCTGTCTTCCCATGGCTGCAAACCATGTAAAGAGTTCAGTTTTATCATCTCATTCCTACCAGTATATAAATAATTTTGCTTAAGCTGCTGATTAGGTGAGATAACCCAGGGGTTACACCACCCCTGTAGTCTTCCAATCCTGAGCCAGGGGAAACTGACTTTGTTTCTAGAAGTCCTTGGGATTTGCAAAGACAAGAGCCAAACAGTCCTTTAGAGCTGCAAGCCCACAAATTACTCAGTAGCATATAACCAACCAGCCAGGTACCAGATTCAAAGCCAAGCTTACATCAGGACGCCACACAAGGAATAAGTGCTATACTTTATTAGGGAGTTTATAAACAGAGAATAAGAACCCTTTACCACTAAAACACAGTTAAGAAAGGCTAACCATGTGAAGACACTTCTGGGAATTTGAACACAGAACAAAAAAAAAACATTTGAGTCATTGACCCCCATGAGCAAGCTTCATCTAGGAATACATTATTGTTGCCATACACAACTCTCCATCCAAATGCCATTAGACCCAGGTGGCATATTTCCAAGAACTAGATGGTAGATACTTGGTGGATTTCTGCACGGTCTTTGTGACCTTGACACAGTCTTGCATCAGACACAGGTGCAGTGTTCAAAACTCCCACTCTTCTAGGCGCATTTTGCGACATAAAATTTCATTAGGGCGAGCAGTTTCTGAGCTCTGGGCGCAGTAAGATTTCAGATTAAAACTGCAGTGGAAGGAAAGGAGAACCCTTTTCTGCCTCCCCACTTCCAGCCACTCTCTGAACGCTGGAGGAGAGACCCTCTAAGAATATTAGGGAGGTGGGCAGGGGAAGGACTAGACCGTGTGAAAAATGAACATAAGATTTTAGCTGCAGTTCATTCATTTTCAGCTTTGTATTTTTGTTGTAAAAAAAGCGGACCTAGACATTGTTGTGCCCATAAGGTGCCATTTAGCTCCTAGCTTTCATATCTGAGTTTCTAACACTGTACAGGTAGCAAGATGGAGCAATTAAATGGGACTTTTGCCATAGGAAAACTGCCTCAAGAATCCTTATTAATTTAAAGGCAATTGCAGGTTCTTCACACTTGATAGTGTGTATGTTTCGAGTGCTAGTGCCAGTGTACAAAATGTAATGTGTGCTGCTGCTCAGAGAGAGAGAGAGAAATTTTTACAACTAATTAGAGCGCCAAGGTTTGTTTCTTACCACTTGGAAATTCAAATTCGACCTACCGGTACCTACAGACAACCTAGTTTCACCAATGAAAAATGCAAGGGAGGAAAAATATGCATGCCCTTTGTGTACTGTCAAAATACTTCCTTATTAACAATCAAGAAGTTCTTGAATACCTGCTTGCTCTTGCCCTTTTGTAAAATTTGGCACAGAATTCACATCACACCCTTCTTAAATGAGTTGTTGCTACTGGCAAAAATTCTGTCTAGCGTATGTAAATGACATTAAGCTGTTGGCTTTTTTTAAGGGTTGTTGAATACATACCTTGGCTTCACTGTGCTTAAGAAGGAAATCTTTAAAAGAAAAGTCATATTTCATAGTTTGCTTATTTTAGAGGCAAAACGAAATGCCTAGCATTTTAGTGTAGATAAGAAAATAAACATTTTCTGTAAATGCTTTAGAGTGCAAACTTATACAAGTCTACTCAGAAGTAGGCCTTAATATCAGGTAAGCGAGCCTAGGATTCCAGTATTAATAAATCTTTATCTTCTCTGTCTTTCTGCAAGACCATGGTTGTTGTTTGTTTTTGTTTTTTAAAAAAACTACAATGTTACCAGTTGTCTATAATTGGCTGAACATTTGGAGTTCAAAACCATCAACTCTACTTTGCAATAAAAAGTGTCTATCCTTATTCAGCTTTCAGAATTTGGATGGAGTTGGCAGAACAGGCAAAAATGTGCAGTGTTGTTCATGTCATTCTATACGGTTCTTGTTGTATAAGAATCCCACCAGTTTAAAAATGGGAAGGTGAAAGGCTCATAGTCGAAAAACTAAACATGTGTAATTGTTGCAGGAATGGGTTTTGGTGACAGGACAAGTACATTCTGTGGCACTCCAGAATTTCTTGCTCCAGAGGTGTTGACAGAAACTTCCTATACAAGAGCTGTAGACTGGTGGGGTCTTGGTGTGCTCATCTATGAAATGCTGGTTGGTGAGGTAAGCTTCACAAAATGTAAAACTGTTTCCTTTATTCATCTGTGAAGAGCAAATAAATTTGAAAAGAGCTGCTGGGTGTAGGTTTCTGTTGAATCCCTCACTCTTTTCACTTCTTATTTGGTTAAATTTGAATAATTTTATTAAGAGACTGTATCAATGACAATTCAGTTTCTGGAAATTATTCTTATCGCTATTTCTCCCCCACCCTCCAGTCTCCCTTCCCAGGAGATGATGAAGAAGAGGTTTTTGACAGTATTGTAAATGATGAAGTAAGATATCCTCGGTTCCTTTCTACAGAAGCCATCTCAATAATGAGAAGGGTAAGATGGTACTTTTCGCGGGCTTGTTTCATTCCTTCTTAATTTGTTTAGCCACGTGTGCAAGGGAAAGCAAAGCGTTTTAAGGTCCACATTTTTATTTGCTACGTACGTTTCTCAAGTTCACTTTACGTCAAATGCAAGTGTGGCTTGCTGATACTAGTAATATCCTAGCCTCCCCAGAAGTATGCCCCATGCCTGTTGGGTAAGACCCACAGTCGCTCCACGGGCGACTAAACCTTTCAAGTTTCTCTGCAACTCCCATCCACCTGTCCGCCAGCATGGCTAGTGGACAGGGATAATGGGTTTTGTAGCCCAGCCACATCCATCTTGGAGGGTCACTGGTGAGCCACCCGTTTTACTCACTGATAGGATTGGTACTACTTATGAGTCAGGAGGACTTGGCTTTCTCAGGTGCTCCCGTAAAAAAAACACCAACCACAGCTATATAACAAGTTAACACACCAGCTTATGATGTCCCTGGAGATAAGCAAAGCAGCAGCGAGGATTCTTTTAATTTTGTAGCAGGAGAGAGTGGTAGTTGGACTCAGTAGAGACCCTACATTCTGGATCATGGAAGCCCTAAAACTTGAGCTCCTATCTCACCTTTGACAAAACAATTGGAGACTCTTTTTGTGTATTGGCTCTTCTCTCTGTGGGAGTGGGGATTGATTGCATGGGAGATGATGTCATTAGTCTGCTGCTGTGAGTGGTTGTATCTCCCATCTCTTGTAAGGGAAACTGAAAATAGTGTGTGGTTTCATGCCTTGTCTTTTTAAAGAGGGCAAGTTGGGTTTTTCTGAGGTTTGCCATTGTGCTTTTATTATTATTATTATTATTATTATTATTAAGATTATTTTTGTTACTTAATTTGTTCTTCTGTAAACTGCCTTGGGACTTTTTTATGCTGTTAATAACGGGTGGAAACCAATTATGTCATTCTGTCATGACAGTAGTTTTGCTTGAAATATAACTTGGTCAGAAGCACCGTTTGGGCCTCGGCAAACCAGCAAGAATTTTAAATTTATGAACTAATAAAAGCAAAGGCAACCATTTTGCTTTCTTCTCTAAAGTTCCCAGTGCTATTTGCTGTCCCAACTGGGGAACTTGATGCGTTTGTTTTTTTTTAAATGACTATCCTTCATATTTATATCATGCTTTTTCAAAGAACTCACATGGCTCAAGAAATTGTTAACAGGAACGCTGTACTCCAGCAGGCTACTGACAAAAAGTTATTGATACCGTTTCAGCTTCTGAGGAGAAACCCAGAGCGGCGCCTTGGTGCTGGTGAGAAAGATGCTGAAGATGTCAAGAGGCATCACTTTTTCCGGGTGAGTGCGAAGTGAAAAGCCTGGGTGCAATCTGGGAGCAGCCAGAAGCAGGGACTTTAACTAGGTGTTTTCGTTTTGCAGTTGATCGATTGGAACGCGTTGCTTGCCAAGAAAATGAAGCCTCCTTTTGTCCCGATCATAAGAGGAAGAGAAGACGTCAGCAATTTTGATGACGAATTTACCTCAGAAGCACCTATTCTCACTCCACCCCGGGAGCCTAGGATACTTTCAGAAGACCAGCAGGAAATGTTCAGAGACTTTGACTACATTGCTGATTGGTGTTAATTCTTTTGAGACACTGTGAAATCCTAGCAGACTGGCTCATCAGAACAGCGTTCGCCCCACTCCTTCCCTCCTTTTGAGAATACCAGCTGTTGGATTGTTCTCTGTGCTGCCTGTAGCTTCTGACTTTTTTGAATCACATGAAGATTTTGGAAAAAGGACCGTTTTTATTACACGTGAGGTGTGACCTCGTTTTTGTATATCTTTTTTTTTTTTAAAAGAAAAAAAATATTGAGCACTGGAAAGCGATTCTGTGCAACTCTTTAAGCTTGACCTGACAGGTATAGGCTGTGTTCCACTCTCACATGGGCACACTTGTACTGTATCTTTACTCTTCTGCAGCAGAAAATATTGCAAAAAGACCTGCCGTAAGCAGGATTAGCAACCAGATACTGAGCTAGACCGATAACCATCTACTCAGCGATTAGAGGGAAGAAGGAAGGCAAAATGTGTCTGTCCTTTAAAAAAAAAAATGAAAGTTATAGTAATCTCCAAAAAACATAGACCTGATGACTGTTAAGCACACTGTTGTCTTGATTTTTTTAGGGGGGGGAATGAGGATTAAGAACTGATGCCTTGTTTTGTAAACTTTCTATGGTATTTATTAGGGGGGGGGATGTTTAAAAGCCTTACCTATAGGAGAACAGTATAAGTGCTTCCATTCTTAAAAAGAGAAGATCGGTCCTAAGAAGTTTACCAAAGCATTTGCCAAACAATTTTTGCCTTTTGACTTCTATAACCAGCAGATATGAAGAATGTAATGAGTAAGAATGTCTCTCCAGTCTTAAATCAGGAACATTTCTAATGTGTGCATTCCCCCAGATGCAATCACTGTTTTGTACTCTTGGAAGTCATGTCTTTTCCACACTAACTCCATTGATATATTATTTTAGCTAATTGTGTGTCTAGCTATCTCGTTCATCTTACATTTGCTGATTTGGTGTTGCCATATCATCTTTAAAGAATGAGGATCTTCAGTGTATACATGCCGTGTTCATGTATATTTGGAAGTTATGGTATATTTTTGTTTCAAGCATATGAATTAACTTTACCACTTCCTTTAGCATTGTCCAGTGGCTAGGTGAATGTATTGTTAAATCCAGATTTAATGGGGGGGAAACATGCTTGTATACATTTCAAGGCCACTGAATTCCAGAATCTTCATTGGCATTTACTGAGAATAAGGGTTAAAGCAATATGTTTTAAGAGAATGTATAAATATTTTTGATAAAACTTGTATATTTTAAGCCTCTTAACACTATGCTGTACCTTGAAAAGTTAAAATGTCTTTGACCAGATACTGTGTGTGCTCCTTTCAGACTTACGTAGTTTTCTAAAAGGTTAAGTCTGTTTGTGGAAAATGTTTCACTTTCCTTAGCTTATTAAAATTGGTTTGTCATCAGACTCATACTCAGCATGCCCAAGATCAAAAATGTGTGATGTTTAAATCCACACAGACTTATTGCTCTGGAATCTGGTTTCATGAAAGATAAATGGCAACCACATAACCATGTGGGTTGGAGTGAAGACAGTGCTACCCCAAGATGTTGCCTTCATTGCCTGAACTTTGAAGCATATGTAACGGGTTCATTAGAATAATGTACATGTAAGTGTGTCCACAAAGAACAATGGTAAAAGACTAAACAAAAAATCAAATCATGAAATGTCTAACCTGTAATTCTTTTCCAAAAAAACAAACCGCAAATTAGCACCTTGGTAAAAAGCTGTATCACAATTAAATACAAAACACTACACATCTGAGGTCGAGTCGGCTATTCATTTATACTCCCAAATTAGAGCTACAGACAGCTGGGCCCAAAAAGGTGATTCAAATTGAAAGTCCTACAGAAATAACCCTTTTCTCTTTTTTTGTAAGTACATCTTGTACAGAAATGTTTTGTAATCTAAGTAAATCACTTAAAAATTTTTTAGAGGCAGGGTATGTTCACGCAGTTAAGCTGAAAGAAAGCACTAATTTTATCTAGTTTTTTAAATATTTAGGCAAATTAAGATTTTAAACTCTAGATTGTAAATATATTTTGCTATACTTGTATGTGGCTGCTGAAGCACTTTGTAAAGAAATTAGGTTATTTTAGAATGGTACACTATGCATTAAAATGAAATGTGCCTTTAACAATGTCATACTACAAACTGTCTTGCAGTTAACTATCAAATTAAAGTTTAAATAGTGAAATTTGTATATGAAAACATGATTTACTGATTTGAAATCTTATAATCTTGCTTTTTGGTCTTTAGATAAAAATTGTGTTTAGAACTTGGTTTGAATTACCCTTTTCTTTCAGGGGTGCATAAAAAGTCTCGTTTTCTGTTCCTCTGTCAGTAACCTTGTGGTACCATAGCGTCAAAGCAACCCACACAACTGCATATATAATCATTTAACGGTTGTACTGGTAGTTAGAGGGTGTGTTTTTGCTTTAAATGTTGACTTTCTTACACACACACACACCCTTAAGTGACAAATGGAGGGGGGCAGGAGGCAACAAGCTATCTTAATTATGGTTCCTTAAAAGGATTTCATTCAAGCATTGGAGCTCAAATTCAGTTGTTAAATCCAGTTTTACTTGCCTACGAAGGTTAATGCAGAAGCTGAAGTAATCAAAGCATCCCCAAGTTCTAACACAAGCCCACTCTTGGTAGTGTGGTCCTTCAGGGAGGGTACGACACAGACCCACACTGCCCAGTTTGTCTGCATGGTTCTTTAAAAAAACATGGAATGTATTCATGGACTGCTGCAAGGCAACCCCTTTAAATAAGTTGCAGCTATTACGCACCAACGTGCCCTGATCCCAAAATCTCCCTTCCCCCTCAACGTGAAAAGCAAGGGGCTCCATAGGAGTTCTTATGGACCTCAACTGATCAGTCATGTCCAAGACAGACAGACTGCTATTCATGGTGGTAGGAAGAGGAGTAACAACTTTTTCTGCATCTGTAAGAATGGATGGTCAGTTCAGTTCAAAGTACAGCACTTTAGAGCCTACAAGGCAGGCATAGGCAAACTCTGCCCTCCAGATGTTTTGGGACTACAACTCCCATCATCCCTAGCTAACAGGACCAGTGGTCAAGGATGATGGGAGTTGTAGTCCCAAAACATCTGGAGGGCAGAGTTTGCCTATGCCTGCTACAAGGCAACTACTATTCTAGTGCTCAAGCAGGATGTAACTGATATTGTAGAAGGATGGGCTTCCTGGAGGATTTCACCTCTGAAAAACCCATGCTAGGCAAGAGAACATAATGGCAGTGGACTTAGGAACATCTGACAGGTGTGATGGAACAGATTGTATTAACATTTCTCACGGGGCAGGTATCATCTAAGACACTGGTTGTTGTGGATTGAATTTCCCTGCCCATTCCACAGCAGAGGCAGGGAAAGCTATGACATCAAGACTTCAGCCTTACCGCACTCAACATCAGAACCTGGTTCTAAGAATCCAGTTAAGGCTGCATACCAAGATTAAGATTTGAGATGTTAGTTTTGTTTTTTCAATGTACAGAGGCAAGGCTTGATGTTGAGCTGAACCAAGATCTACATAAACTTGTACTTCTCATCAGCTCCTACCCTCATACTATTATGGCTCAAGAATGCTGCTGGAGCAGCGAGGGAACAAAAATAGCCCTGACCTAGCAGCCTGCAAAATCAGACTGATGGTTTCAAGGGACAAAAAGGCCCTATTTTTAATTTGCATCAGTCTATGTTTAGGCCTGGAAAGGGCAGAGCTGCTAAAAGTTCTGTTCCTCATTGTCTTGAGTGGTCGGTTCTGTACTTCACACAAACATTTACTCATAACCAGGTTAACTTGAAACTTTTAAGTAGTCTTCACTGCTTACCTATGTACAAGCAGGGGTGGGGGACCCGTGGGCCTCCAGATGTCGTACTACAATTTCCATAATCCCTGACTCTTGGCTGGAGCTGAGCCACAGCTGTGAGAATTTCCCCCACATTACCCTGCAATTCATACAGTAAGCCTGCAACTTACACAGGGCTTATGTTCTAGGGAATCCACCACACCTAAAGCCAAAATAGTGTACAGTCAAAGCCCATTGGGTTCAATGGCAGGTGGGATTGCCAAAATATTTCCCAGAACCCCACCCGCTTTCTGCCCCTTTTAATTTTTTCCCATAAATCTGAACGCAGACAAGTTAAATGCCCACAAACTGTGGGATTACTCTATGCAGTGCCAATGCACACCCCTATTTAACATATTTTATCATGTTTCTCAGCTGATTACATTGTGCCCCACCTTGGTAATACTAACTGAAAAAAGGCTTGAATTAAGTCATTCCTTGATTCTGTTTTACATGCATTACAAGATTGATACCATTGCATCTACAGATGTCAGGATGGGAGTAGCAGCCTCGTGTGGCCAGACTGCCCTTCCTATATTCTGTAGTACTGCATTAGTATGCCTGGAAGTCTAGGCCACAGCCAAGGGAACAAGGAGGGTGAATCAATTTGAATTCATCTGGCTGCTCCCTAGTTCCCAGACTGGCAAGGGTCCCTTTTAAAGTGGCTTGTTGGTAGGGTTACTGGGCTAGTCCTGTTTTAAGTACTAGAGTTCAGTTAGTTAGTAACAGGACAACATACCTGGGTCCTGCCAACAAGGATGGCAGTCTCCTGTTCTCATACAAGAAATCCTCCTCCTAGCAGAGACTAAACAGCATCCAGACCACCACAAGCAGGAGTAGCAGAAATCAAATCAGGTGAGTCATAGCTCAAATGCTTGCGGAAATGTTACGCATATCATGTGCTCACTCTGGATTGAAACTTCCCACAATATACCTTGCATTTAACCAAAAGAATAGTTCTTGGGCAGCAATATAAAAATGCTTGAATAGGAACTGAAGAATTTCAAAAGATGATATATTCTCCAAGTTGATATTTATTTAAGACAGACACACACAGTGAAACTTGCAGAACAGTATAGGTTTTTGGAAAACAGTTTATTCAGGAATTAGAATCTGAAATATTTTCCAAAAAAAACAACAATCAAGATCTCTATGAAAGAAATCTAAGTACATACAATAGGAAATTGATGGCTGTTAAATAATTACTTTCACTAATATATACATAAAAAATGCCACAAAATTATTTTGTTTACACCTGGAATGTGTGCTCTGACTCCTCAGTTAGGCTTTTTCACATAGTTTACCAGTTCCGCAACTTGAAGGCTCAACAGTACCGTTTTTATACATATCACTTTTAAGTCAAAATCAAAATCTCTGTGGGATATAGACGTACCCTTGGAAATTCACAGCTGTGGCAGTTTGTCCACCGGGGTATCAAATTTGAAATCAGCTGGGAAAAGATCAGGAGCCCGTGGATAAATCAACCTATATGACTGTCTGATTGTAACATCAGCTACTCCAGCAATGTCTCCAATTTCTGAAACAAAAACCAAGGCAGACAAGTTGAGTTACAAGGCTGGAGCGTTTCCAAAAAAACAACCTGTAGTTTCTCCAATTCTTCCTGGTGCTCAGCCTCAGACAGTGTAAAACAAACAAACAACCTTTAAAAGGCTGCTTTCAGTGAAAATCTAAAAGCCGCTCAGGAGCAATGTAGAACTACAATAAAAAGACGGAAGAATATGATTTTGTCGGGGCAGCCAATCAGAGCTCACACTGCACTTGCACTTAGATATGGTCATTTATTACCAATCAGACCTGGGTCCAATTCAAAGTGCAGGTGTTCATCTCGTAAGGAAGGCATAGGCAAACTCGGCCCTCCAGCTGTTTTGGGACTACAACTCCCATCATCCCTAACAGGACCAGTGGTCAGGGATGATGGGAATTGTAGTCTCAAAACATCTGGAGGGCCGAGTTTGCCCATGCCTGTCTTAAGGCCTTAAATCAGGTTTGGGTAACCAGATGTCACTGGACCCTAATGCCCGATTATGCGTCAGGCTGGCTGGGGCTGAATGGGGTTTGGAGTCTTTAAACTATCCAAAGGGCCACAGGTCCTCCATCCCTATCTTAAGCAAGCCGCATCCTGAATACCTGAAGATGCACCTTCAATCCCGCATTACCCTCTCATAGGGACTGGACTTCATCAAATGGGATTTTACTCCAGGTGCCATTGCCTTGAGTGGTGTGTGTGGGTGTGTGTGGGTGTGTGGGTGTGTACAACTTGCTTTCAATAAAGAGGTTCATGTAGCAATTTAAGTTATCAGAGCAAAATATCCCTGGCTTTGGTTGACTGGACCTGCTGCTCTGTTTGTAATAGGTAAAGGACCCCTGGACAGTTCAGTCCAGTCAAAGGCAACTATGGAGTGCGGCGCTCATCTCGCTTTTCGGGCCGAAGGAGCTTTCCGGCCAGCATGAGTAAACTGCTTCTGGTGCAATGGAACACCGTGACGGAAACCAGAGCGCTGTTTACCTCCCCGCCACAGCGGTACCTATTTATCTACTTGCTCTGGTGTGCTATCAAACTGCTAGGTTTTCAGAAGCTGGGACAGAGCAACAGGAGCTCACTGTGTCACTCAGATTCAAACCGCCGACCTTCCGATAAGCAAGTCCAAGAGGATCAGTGGTTTAGACCACAGCGCCACCCATGTCCCCCATCTGTTTGTATTACCTGAAGCCTGTCATCAACTGATTATTTTTTTAGCACTTTGATTATTGTTAGCTGTTTCAAAAGCCCATGACTGATTGGCAAGGCATGAATTCAGCTCTTACAGCTTTTCATGCCCAGATGAGAGGAACCTTTACTCCAAGGATCTGCAGAGAGCTTTGGCCTTCCACGTGGTTAGAACTGAATCAGTCCACATATGAGCATTTCCATTCATTCCCCATTTAAGGGATGTACCAAAGGCAACCTTGCTAGACAGAACTGAACACCTTACTAAAAGGGGCAATGCCAGACTTTAGAGAGGATTACAATTAATTTAGACCACTTAATAAGGTATGTTCCTAACGCTGCATGACAACACACATATTCTGAATGTGTGTGTTTTTTTGGGGGGGGACACTTGTTACGAGTTTTAATTTTGTTTTAAATGTATTGGTTGTTTTGTGTTTTTTATTATTTTATGTGTAAATTGCCTTGAGACCATAGTTTAGAAGGCAATGAATTACTACTATTTGTATACTACCCTCCACCCGCAGGTCTCAGGGCGGTTACAACACAAAATCCCAATATAAAAACACAAAATATCTAATAAAAATTAAAACAACCCAACAATCCCCCCCATTTTAAAAGGGCATTAGATGCCATTCAGCCAAAGTCCTGGTTAAAGAGGAATGTTTTTGCCTGGTGCCTAAAGCTGTATAATGAAGGTACCAGCATGATAATTAAAAGCTCACTAAGTGTGCCTACCGGTAGCTATGTATTACATTGGTATCCTACCTTTCTTCCAAAGGTCTCAAGACAACACAGATCTGCCCCGCTATCCTGTAAGGTAGATTAGGCCAAGAGATACTTGAGTGGCCCAGCATTACCCAGCAAGTTTTATGACTAGGTAGAGATTTGAACTTGGCTCTCTGCAGTCCTCATTCAACACTAAGCAGACTGGCTCCTTAGCCTGGCAATTACTCATGTGGCTTATTACTGAGCTACTTATACATCCCAAATCATGGCAAAAGGAGGATCCTTATAGTGCTTTCTGCATCAGTGATTACTCTTTTTCTTTCCGAAGAAATGACTTAACAGAGCTAGAATTTAACAGGGGAGGAGGGAAATGGAAATGTTACCTTTCTGGGTTCTCTTCTCTGCGGAGGCTTGTGAAGCCATATAAATAGCTGCAGCTGCAACCGAGATGGGACTCCTCCCAGGAACCAAGTCTAATTCCACAGCTTTACGGGCAATGTGTGTTGCTGCCATCTGGACTTGCTTAGGAAGACCCAGGTTTGAACAAAATCTGGACATGAAATCTCCAGTTGTGATCAAATCCACACTCGTTTCCAAAGCTTTCAAGATGAGCTTAAAACACCGGCCTATTTCTTTTTTGGAAATTCTGGAGACAGCACATATTTCTGAAACGAGAAAACAACACAAAAACCACCCACAACATTAATGCTGGAACAGGATTGCAATAAGTTAAGGATAATAATGCTCTCAGTCCCTTCTCCCTGCTACCAATTAAAGCTTAACCCTCCGTTTAAGTTTTCGCAGCACAAATATGTAACTCAGTCTATGTAGCCAACAAAACTGGCATCCACTTTTAAGAGAAACATTCCATTCAAAGTCACCAAGGAATTGCACTGAGGAGTGAGCATCAGTTCAAGAGCTATTGATTCAGTTGTTGGGTCTCAGAACCAAAGCACAGGTTTTAATTTAATAGAATGATTTTGTTAGGAATCAAGCACAATATGTAGGGAATGCAGAAATTAGCAGCATTTTAAGAACAAGCCACAGTCCTCGGCCGCGGGGAGGGGGAGCAAGAGAGAAAAGAACAATGTTCACCAATAGTTTTCCAATGCAGGGAATGACTGCAGGTTCTGAGCAGCATGGAAATAAAACTCTTTATTTGCATGCACCTGGCCTTTCCTGAATCTTCCAGTCCCTTCACACTAAGCGTTAGCTAGTATTTCCCTTCCCACAAGAAAAAAGAGAAACCCACAAAACAAGTTTCACTGGAATAGTATGCACATTAAAGTCAATTTGCTTTGCTGCATGTGTTTAATTATTTAAATTACATCATTAACGTATATTAGGATGCAATGCTAATCATATTCTCCATGATCCTAAACCTGCTTGCCTTTCTCACTTTAAAATTTGTGGGCCAGTTTGATCTTGGGTGGAAACTATGGGAACCGTGCATCAACATTCTGCAGGGCAGATGGAAATGGCTTGGGGAGGCATGGACACATGCCAAGCGCTGTCCAACATTGTTGTTGTTCAGTCGTGTCCGACTCTTCGTGACCCCATGGACCAGAGCACACCAGGCACGCCTATCCTTCACTGCCTCTCGCAGTTTGGCCAAACTCATGTTAGTAGCTTCGAGAACACTGTCCAACCATCTCATCCTCTGCCGTCCCCTTCTCCTTGTGCCCTCAACCTTTCCCAACATCGGTCTTTTCTAGGGAGTCTTCTCTTCTCATGAGGTGGCCAAAGTACTGGAGCCTCAACTTCAGGATCTGTCCTTCTAGTGAGCACGCAGGGCTGATTTCTTTAAGAATAGATAGGTTTGATCTTCTTGCAGTCCATGGGACTCTCAAGAGTCTCCTCCAGCACCATAATTCATAATTCACCTGGAGGAGGAACTGGCAAGCCACTCCAGTATCCCTCCCAAGAAAACTCCATGGACAAAGACAACAGGCTGTCCAACATACAGCTATTCAAAAAATAATGATAATCAAATCAAGGAAAGAGGCATGTTAACTATAGGCTCCCATGAAGCACAGATGTTATACTCAGTGACTCAATGCAGTTACAGCTAGCATACAGTCAGCCATACAGTTGTGTGGCTCTTAGATGGCAGTTTCTACGTAACTCGTCCCTTTGGACTGGGCTCAGGGAACAGAAGGTGCCCCATTTCTATACCTCAGTGTCAGGCACATGCCCCAAAACCCCACAGCCAAATGCTCAAAAACATTCTGCGAAGAGTCTTCTAATCAGTAGGTCACGTGCCAGGAAAAGTCATTTTCATCATTTATTCTACAAATTATTGGTTTTCCTTCACTGTAGAACTGTGTGTGCTGTCTTGTACTGAACGGCCCTGATACAACATGAGCACCTCAGCACTCTTAAGCCATGTCACACAGTAACTTGTTGATAATAACAATAATCACCCAACTGCCCCGTCCCAAACAGTTTGCAGATAATTTGCACAAGTGATTAAAAGGCAAGTAAGATACAAAACACGAAGCCCACTCCTGGGTATCGCAGGTTTTGCTTCGCTGCTCTCGGATACTGAAGAACGAGGCGGCAGCTTGTGCTAGCCAAAGATACTTTGGATGATCCCGGATGAAGCCGACACTACGCTGCCCGCTTACCTTTGAATGTTCTCGGAACGCCCTCTTGCCTGCAGGCGATGTAGAGGCAAGCGGAGGCAATGGCATCGTTACTTCTCCCCTTCAGGCTCTTCTGCTCATAGACTTGCTTGAATAAATTATTTGTTCGATCCTTCAAAGCAAGCAGACAAAATTTAATTAACTCCAGGCCATTTAATTAGCAATAATATCAAAAATTCATGCGCTCATTATATTATGCTAACTAAGTAAACGCCAGAACAATTTGAGAGAGGGAGGCATGAACTTACAACTATATTTCGGGGGAGGTTGATTCTGTCTGCCATGCTAGCGATTTCTTTGAACGCATTCATCATCGCGCGGTCGGAGCTGCTCATGGTCCTCCGGTTTTGATACTTTGAATTCCCAAATTCGTCAAAACTGGCTGCGCCCGTGCCCTGCAGAAGAAGGGTTTACAATGTGTCAGAGATAGCTGGGGTTTGCACCAGATATACACAGTAAGACCACTTTTCCGCATATGTGAGGATTCAGAGGCTACAATAAGCAACACCTATTACAACCGCCTAGTAATGAAGTCATTAGAAACAGATCACAATGCAGCCGCCTTCAGGTGGCTGTCAGTATTTCCAAATAGACTACAGACACGGTGGTCATAAGGACCCTCTTTCATTCTCTAGATCAGGTTTTCCCAAACTTGGGTCTCCAGCGATTTTTTAGACTACAATTCCCATTATCCCTGACCACTGGTCCTACTAGCTAGGGGTGATGGGCGTTGTAGTCCAACAACAGCTGGAGACCCAAGTTTGGGAATTTCTGGTCTAGATGAAAAGCACACTTGTAAAGCACTTTTAGTGTGTTTTGCCATCCTTAGTTCAGTCGTTCTTCAAAGGCCAACATCACTCCAACTTCATGTAGTCTCATGGCGAAAGGAAGTCCCGTTTGCTTACTTGGGAAGTCCCACATCAGGCCTAGGGGGGTCCAGCAATACTTTTCCCGCAGGAACCCTACCCACTCAAAAAAGCAACAACTTGCAGAAGTATCTGAAGAAGTGTGCATGCACATGAAAGATCATACCAATAACAAACTTAGTTCGTCTCTAAGGTGCTACTAGAAGGAATTTTTTTATTTTGTTTCAACTATGGCACACCAATACGGCTACTTACCTGTAATAAGATGATACACACACTTTACACAGAATAATATATAATCAGTTATGCTATTTTTATATACCATCTCCTAATACTGCTAGTTCTTCCAACTATGGAAACTGTTTGTGATCCGGAAAGGAAAACTAGTCAGCAACCCCCAAAATAGCAGTGACAAACATCTCAGTGATACAGAACATGTTTCAGTTCCTTTTTCCTTTCACAGCACAGCTGGTACAACTCCATGTTCAAACAAGATAAAGTTGATGAGCCCTGAGGTCTACAAAGCATGCCTTATGGATATGCAGGGAACATCAGTCCCTGGTAGTTGTGTGAACATGGATGTCAAGAAAGCAGTGTTAGAAACTCAGCTATATAAGCCATGGGTAAGCAAACTAAGACCTGGGGGCCGGATCCGGCCCAATAACCTTCTAAATCTGGCCCATGGTCGGTCCGGGAATCAGCGTGTTTTTACATGAGTAGAATGTGTACTTTTATTTAAAATCCATCTCTGGGTTATTTGTGGGGCATAGGAATTTGTTCATTCTCCCCCCCCCCCAAATAAATAAATAAATCCGGTCCCGTGAGGGACAGTGGACCGGCCCCCTGCTGAAAAAGTTTGCTGACCCCTGATATAAGCTAATCGCCAAATGGCGCCTTAAACCTAGATTGCGGTCGCCACAACGGACTGTCTAGTCATCATTTTTCTTTTTTGTTGGGGCTTACTATTATTGTTAGTGTCAGTCATTCATTTCTATGCTGCTTTATATTTTAAAGAAAAAAATAAAGAAGTTTACAGCATATTAACATCAAATAAAGCAATCCAGAAAAAAATAGTGGGAAGATAGCTCCACAGACTGGACGGTTGGCTGACACGCAGCAACGTCTTTTGATGCTGGGGCTCGCGCATCGGAAAATGTTGTTGCACATCAGCCAGATGGTGGAGATGTCACCAAACCTGCTGACAAGACATCTTCACTTGGTGGCGATTCAACCCACGCCAGTTGCAAAATGTGCCTGGTACCCGGGGAATTTTGAACAAGCAAGCAGACAGCGTCTCTCTGGCTGGGGCTCTTTCTCTCCGGCAAGCCAGAGATTTGGACAACACGCAACCGAGCGCTTTCCTTCCCTCAGGGTGGAGGCTGACATGTGAGTGGGCAGGCAACAACACCTTCCTCTTTGGGAAAGCTTCAAGCCAGCTTTGGGGTCTACCAGCTTTTTGTGCTTCCTGAGCCCAGAGGCTCTCATTGCAGCAGATGCAGTGCCTGATGCTTCTGCTGCGGCTGCAAACTTTTACTTCCTCCTGCTTCAGGCATCGGCTCTTTGCACAGCACCTCCTTCATCTCTCACTCTCTTCCTCTGTTGCAGCTTTCCATCCATGGGAGGAGAATGGAGCCCGGCTCGTTCTAGAACGCTCAAGGACACCTCTATAGCCTTCCTGTCTGCCTGCCATGAGGGATGCGGTATAAGCACCCAAACCCAAACACCCTCCCACTCCCCTTTGCTCTCACCATCTCCCCCACCCACCTCTCCAAAGTTTTCTCGTTAATTATTGCAGCTTCTGCTGGCTTCCTAAATTGCCATGGCACTTCTTGCTTTCCTGGAGTACTGTAGGCTCCCAGCTTTCTCTCTCTAATGTTAGTAGGGAGATGTAAGTCAATCCCGGCCTTTCTTAATCTCTCTTGGCCACCTCCCCTGCCCCCTCCCCAATTCCTTTTCTCTAGGTGCAGCATCTCTCTTGCATCCTGAAACATCACGTTTATGAGTACAGCTTCCTGCACATTTCCCTATCAAAGGGCTTCAGTTATTGCTCTTGTTTCTTCCCCCACCTCACCCCTTCATCAGTGCCCCACCCCTAAACATTTTCTCCACTCTGGTCCTGTTAGCTAGGGATGATGGGAGTTGTAGTTCCAAAACATCTGGAGTGTCAAGGTTAGCCACCACTGGGTTAGAGTGTCTGTAGGACTAGGACCTGGGAGTCCAAAGTTCGAATCCCCACCCAGCCATGAAGTTCACTGGGTGTCATTGTCCTATACATGCCTAAATGTAAGTCCCTCTGCCCTCTCTGAACAACCTGTTTTGCTATACAACTCTCCCAATACCACAAATTGGGAGGGGGGGAGGGGTACCCAAATAAATTATCTACGAAAAAGTAAACAGAAAGAGCTGCTGCATTGGGGAGAAAAAAGGCAACTAGACATTCTGTTTTGGTGACCACAACCCAGGTCCCAAGAGCCATGTGGTGAATAGCTTTTCTATCCCAGTTTCTAACACCGTGCACAGCTTTATTCCCAACTTTGCACTGCCACTTCTGCCAAAATCTCCCTGTTGCTGTACAGATCTTGTGCATTCATGCATTTCGTGATTTAAACTATATATTACCTTGCCAATCATTGTAGTCAGATCACCGTCACTCAGGAGAGGATTCTGGGTATCTCCAACTCGAGACGGGTCTTTGGTTGCTTTGTCATTGCTGAACGTTCGCCATTCTGACCCTACATCTATGACTCTGTCACCTGAGTATGCAAAAAGCATTTACCATCATTCTTTTGCTTTTGAAAAGTCTGAAGAGGTTCACAAATATGCATTCAGAATCATTTCGTTTACAACTGCAGCAACCATTTAGACAACATTCAGGCAATCGTTTTTAGTTGATAGTTTTGGGTGTTGTTTCTTTTCACAAATTAGGAAGCGTGAGGCAGAACCTGTCTCATACAATCTCTGTTCTAGCAAGCCTAGTGACACTTTGTAGATGACAAGTGAGTAATGAAGTTAACAGAAACACTTCCAAGATTTCACAGTGGAACCAGCTCTCACTCAAGGATGCTCTCAGGGAGTGACTGCATCTGAGTGGTTAGAACAAGAGCATCCAATGTGGTACTCTCCAAATATTGTTTGCTTACAACTCCCATCATCCCTGCTCAGAGGCTATGCTGCCATGGGCCAATGCAAGTTTGCATCCAACAACATCTGAAGGACACTTACCGGTAGTGATGTACAGTGGTCCCTCGACTTACGAGTGACCCGACTTACGTATTTTTCAAGTTACGAGGGATCAAAGCAGCCGCCGCTTCCGAATTTTTTCGACTTCCAAAAGGAAGTCGCAGCCGTTTTAGATGCAGTTTCCTCGACTTGCAAAGGTTTTTTCGACCTACGAATGCGTTCTCCCAATGCATTCCTATGGGGACTCGAGTTACGATGTTTTCGACCTACGAAGATTCCGTCGGAACGGATTATCTTCGTAAGTCGAGGGTCCACGGTATCTCTCACCCAGCTCAGCTGGTTAGGTGAATTCCACCCTAAGAATGCATTGCTTATTTTTTGAGAATATAATAACTGTAATATGAAAATAAATTAATTTGTTTTATTAATCAACTAGCAGTAGCTTTGTTTATTGAAGTGTTACCTTCGGTATTTAAAAATACCATATGTATCCTTCGGTATTTAAAAAAGGAATTTTAGGGGTTTGGCAATGAGGAAATAGATTTAAACTAAGGTTGCCTTTTAACAGTGCATCAATTAAAACCAGTAGGCAGGTTTTGTTTTTTTATAAGTACTGAATATTGTTTTAAAATATTAGAACTTTTCGGATGCAATTTTTCACTAATCAAAAATAATCTGAGCTAAGACTCCATTTTAAAGTACTTTTATATTATATTGTTAGCTAGGGTTATGCTAGGGCTATGCTCCATTTTGCTACTATACAGATTTTGGGATTTCAGAAGAAAAGCTTAAGAAGATTTCAAGCTGAGATGAGCTTCAAAGTAAACTTTTACAACAATATCTTTCCTACAAAGTATTTAAATAAAGAAGTTATATATGCAAATGGAGAGAACATTCTGGCTGCACCACAAATTCCCAATGTATTTTTAAAAAATCTGCTTAGCATAAACTGTGAAGACTGATTTGCTGCTAATGAAGTGTACTCAGATATTCAGCTGCTGGCTTGTTATCAAGACTGTAGCAAAGGGAAATAATCAGTCATTAGAAAAGAATCCAGATATAGTCGTGATTTCATAAGCCGTAAGTATGCCAAAGCAGCAAGCTTCATGAAGTAGCAGCTATTTTCCAAATTATGACTCAGAAAGGGCTTCCCCTAGAAGATGAGACTTTAGAGGAACAATTAACAACTGAAACTGATCATACTGGTTGCTTACAGTGTCATTAAGGAGATGTATACTACTGCTTTATGATCTCTGTCCAAGGGAGGCCTGAATACTGTGATAGCAGATTGACTACACACAGCAATATGAAGGTAGCCAAGCAGTTTCTCCTGTTAATGGTTTGAGATGGCAAATCTTAGAAATGTACCCACCCTTATGTTACAGAAGCTGCACATTAGAGCCACACAGCTGAGAATGTTTATGGGCAATTAGAATAAAGAGAATACTGTGATTTATTTATTTTTGATCCCCCAAAGTGTATAAAATCTAGTACAGAGGTGCTCAACTTAATGCTTAAAACTTCAGCACAAAGTTTCCAAAGGATAACAGCTGCAAATATTTGAGAACACAAATTAAATAACTATTGATTGTCAAGAGGGTATTATTTTGAACCTGGAGCAGAAACATAATGACACAGAGAAAGCTGTAAAAGAGGATCAATGGGATAGGAATGGGGAGGAGGGAAATAGTGCTACTCTTGAACCATATTTGAGATGTTATTATTTGCTCTTATGTGTCTGCAGAGGATATTTTTCTTTAAGGATCAATCAGGAGTAAGATTATCTTTTTAAAAAGTGAACACAGCATGTATGGCAATGAAGGCAGGGAGCCATTATTCCCCCATATAAGTTTAAAATAGGAGAAAGCATTTTCCTCTTTTGGCCTCTATGTAAATATTTGATTAAGCATTGTTCCTTCTAAGGCCTAGCAGTCTGGTTACTGTTTACTGCATCTAAAAAAAGCAAAATGTACTTGAAATTCTGGTGTTGTATAAATAGAACAGTGAGCACAGCAATGATGTAATATTTTTCCACACAAGTGGGAATGACCTATATGACTCACAAAAGGGATCTGCCCTCTTGTGAATTACGCACCATTCCTGTTTTAATGACAAGACTGTTTTGTCGCTGCCAACTTTGGCAAAAAGGGGGGGGATGTATCCCCGAGATGGCAACGGAAGTTAAACAGAAAACTATTCAGTGTCATATACCAAATATATTTAGGCAGCACACTATTGGTTCAAATTTTTTTTATCGTGGTAGAGAAAATTATCTGCGTGATTCTAGAAAGAAATGAAAACACAGTTACAACAGAAGGTGTGCATTCTATCTAAAAAAGGGTATCACCTACAAAACTAACTACAAAGCCCATCAGTTCATTGCGTTGTCCCAGCTACTGCTGCTGGTGGGTATTCCTCAGGGATTTTTCAAATATTGTTAAATCTTTTTTTACTGATGGTATTTCTTAAAAAAAAGAAACTATAATTGAAGAGACTAAAGGCCACATAGGTGCCGCATAAACTGCATAGTACCCCAAGCAGCAGAGAGACAGAAATGGTTGTATGTCTTATGTTTCAAACCTAGACATAATGAGAGAGAAGAGCAAAGCTATGAAGAGGCATGGAAAACAAAAAAAGGTTGTGATGGTTCAAAGGAGAAGGGACCTTGCTGGAGAGAACTAATGGAGGTGTCAGAACGCTGATGCAGTCAGCAAGGCAGGAGCCTCTGAGAGGGGGAAGGAAATCAAAGTGTGATTAAAGGTGGCCAGAGAATAGGAAGTAGCAATAGCCAAGAAGAAAACAACATGAAACAGAGCATTAGAAGTAGAGATTGAAAGGACAGATATTGGCAATGCTGTTAAGAGAGAGGAGTTAGGGTTTGGCAATAAATGAATTCTGCAGGAAAGGAAAGAAGAAGAAAAAGAACACAAGGCTAAGTGTCTGGGCAAAGAGGCTGGATAGTATTGATAGGAATGGGGGAGGGGGGGTTGGAAGATAGCCAAGACGTTCTATTTTGAGCATGTTGATCTTGAAATGTCAGTGAGTCATCCAGGTTGAAGAGTCAGGGGCAATTTCAAATCGAGATTTTAATTTACTTTATAAAAGAGGATGGCACTCTCCCAGAAGGGAAAGAAACTGCTTTCACAGAGTTGCCCTTTTTCTCATTTCCTTATACTGCTCAAGTAGTAATACGGAAATATATTTGGCTTAAGTACAAACACAATGAGCATCGCTGTGTCTTCAATACACACAAGATGCATATGGGGCAACATACGAAGTGGCAAATGTGGAGAAGAGTGCCTGTTTTTAGATGTGCGCTTGAAGTGCAGAGGTACAAAAAGCCACGATTGGCTTTACATTATTCTGTGGCTACTGCTGCTCAGTCCTTAGCTACTGGTGTTCTCTTGCTGTAAGGTGAAGACATATCCCTCCATGTACTACTTTTTATCACTGCTTTACGATTCTTTGTACTAATCTGTTCTCAGTCCTGAAAGTTTATTCACACCAGTAAGTGCTTTAAATGAATATAAAACACTTCTATCTATTAAAAACATCCTGGCATTTTCAAAGGAAAGTTAGCCTTGCTAATATTATTAAAATCAAAATCGCATATACACCAACAGCATCCAGCCACTCATCATACAACACAAAAGGAACCTTAACTTCTGAGATGCTGCTAGAGTTGCTTATTAAAAAAATACGATCTTAAACTGATTGTTAAATGCAGTTAAATTTAGAAACAACTGTCATCATGGGCCAGGACACAACTCCACCTTTTTTTCAGTTTCTGCCCAGCCTATTCCAGTTTTCTTAATCTACTAGTAAGTTAGCAAGAATTTTATTTTATCTGTAGAAGGCTTTTTTATACCAAGAGGCCAAAACTTAAGTGATTATTAAGAAAACTTCACATGAACTACAAATGAATATGTTAACATTATTTAAAACAGAAATCTGAAATCCTAAACCTAAAACCTGGAAACAACACAGAGAGAAAAACATTTTAAAATGCATGGCAGAAAAGAAAAATCAAACCACATTTTCATGAATCTAGGTGATCACTGAAGAGAAATTTAGCTCTGAACAAAACTGTTACCCAGACCAGAAAGAGTTGGGTGGCCAGTTACTTCTGCAATTGTAAAGTTCAGTGAAACAGATACCAATTAGACAGCATTAAGACAGCAAGTTAGAATTCTGTATCGTGGATTGATGTGTTGGCATTTTGTCTAACTTTTTGCTACATAAACAGTGCACGAGGTTCTAGGAACATTTAAACAGGAGCCCACAATCCAATGGAACTTGTCCAAAATGTTAATTAGGTAATGTGCTGCCATCTAGTGACTGGTGAAATGACCAGACCTCCTCTTCAAAAGTAAAAGTTCTAAGACATCAACTTTACAATTTGGTTTGTTTCTAAAGTTTTATAATATTTCATTTAAAATTGCTAGTAACAATTATACAAACAATAAATGGTAAAGTTACATATGGTAAACTATAAAATGTTCTCTCTCTTTTGTTTCATTAGAGTTTTCTGCAAAGAAGTAACTGTCTACAGTTCTGTTTCACACCTCAAATGTTTCTTTTAAAAGTTTCCCAGTTTGAATGTTGGCTCCTCTTTTTAGCCTTCCTTAGCTTTTGTCCCCAGCCACCCATCACAACCCAAACCAATAATCTGTTTCATAGGTGAGCACGTGAACAATTGCAAACAGCTTGTTGCTGCACCAGAGGATCTGCAGTCTGGAGTATGAATTCAACACTGGGATTCGAAAAAGAACAGAACATAATGCATCATTTTCTCTCACACACCAACCAACTACAAAAATGGAATTCTCAACCAAAAGAGGCAGCAGTTCATTTTGAGCTTCTAACTTCCCAGAAGTGCACCCACACAGATCCAATGTCGGTATCTAGGCCAGAACTGAGTAATACAACTGAAGGGGATAACTCAAGGTCTACCATCTAAATTTTATTTAACTGCAGATGCCAGAGACTTAACCCTGGACCAGATAAAAACAATGTGCTCTACCATTACAGGATGACCTTTCCTTATGTAAGTTGCTATGGTAAAGGTAAAGGGACCCCTGACCGGTAGGTCCAGTCGCAGACGACTCTGGGGTTGCGCACTCATCTCGCTCTATAGGCTGAGGGAGCCGGCGTTTGTCCACAGACAGCTTCCGGGTCATGTGGCCAGCATGACTAAGCAGCTTCTGGCAAAACCAGAGCAGCGCACGGAAACGCTGTTTACCTTCCCGCCGGAGCGGTACCTATTTATCGACTTGCACTTTGATGTGCTTTCGAACTGCTAGGTTGGCAGGAGCTGGGAGCAACAGGAGCTCACCCCGTCGTGGGGATTCGAACCGCCGACCTTCCGATCGGCAAGCCCTAGGCTCCTACCCACAGCGCCACCTGCGTCCCCCAAGTTGCTATGGTACTAATGCTTTAAGCATCTAAGAAATTGTGTTCAAACACATGAGAGGTGAGGGGAAGAACACTCCGAACTCTGCCATCTGCCAAGGGACTAAAGGCACTAGCAACTCTTCTAAGAAAGAACATAATGGCAAGATGGAAAACTAGCCTGGCACAATCCATTGACCTAGGGAAGAGAAGCAGCAGGGAGCTTGGTATACGCACAACAGCCAGAGGTAAAAGGGCTGCTGGGTCCCTTACAGTATAAGCACATATATACAAGCAACAGAAGAACACCCCTGGTCCTCACTAGATATAAATGCTTATTGACATACAGCTTGTTCGAGCATTGTTCTGACCTCCCTCCTCTACCTTTTCCCTTGACTTCTGTTTAGTGTTGCGTGTGTAGGTGTGTTTTGGTAAGCCTCAGGGAAGGGCCTGCCAAATTGACTACCACCACTTTGGGATACATTATTTCTCTGAAAAGTGAAATAAAAAAGAATTTTAAAAAGCCAACAGAGGCCTGGGTGAAACCTACGTATGTCACCAGTTATTAATTTTGTGCCAGGATTAGAAGAGGAAGTTCTGTTTGGCAGTGTCTGTTTTCTCATTTTGATAATAAACTGAACGGATGTTGATAATGAAAGTGACATTTAAATAGGAGAAACATGGAGAGAGTCCTAGAAAAACCAACTTGTACAAACAGATAATTGCTATTAAGTTTAAAGAATGCCCTTCCCTTACCAAAGAATACTTAGTTATACATACTTATAAAATCCACAGACTTCTGATGCATATTAATATAGAGTAGTGGGTGGAATGAATTGAGGCTTTCAAGATTTACTTTGCTTTCTATTAAAATCCCAAGGTTTACCAACCACACTCAGGTGCAAGCAGTGGCTCATCTGCAGAAAAGAAGAGCATCCAGCAGATGCTCTCTGGTAGAAGGGGGACATCAATTACTGCTGCTATTAAATAATAGTCAGAAAGTGCTGCAAAGCACACAGTTCTACCAGTAGATTCAAATCCACCTTTGGCATTCTCCTGCTTGAGAGTCTTCACAGCACTTCACATACATTCTCAGAAGTCCTGTATGACATGATGTCAGTGTTATCCCTTTACTGCAGGAAGAACAGTGCTTGCTTATATCCACTTACTAAGTGATGGATATGGGATTTGATCCAGGGATTTGCCTGTTGAGACTCAACCACTGCATCATGGGTGGCTAACCAGGTGTTACTGGGACAATTCCCTGACCACTGGCCCAATCATCATCTGAAGGGCCACATGTTAGACATACCTGCACTACACTTTACCAGAACTTGATGTCATGGCTAGGTCTGCAGTACGTCTCATAATTCCACATGCAGATTTGGTTCGGCAACCTGTATTTACAGGTGAGCACACAGGTCGTTATTAAATGCAACAACCAATCAGAGCTCTACTAGCACAGCAAGCCATACTCCCATTATCACCCTAAGAGTTACCACGTCAACTCCTTGCTTATATATTGAAGTAAACAACTACACTGTGGAATGCTCATGAGGCAGTAGCAATCAGCAAAAATGGTCATGACATCATCCCCTAAAAGTGCAGGGTAGGCGGAGTCACAGCCAAGCAAATTTAGTACAGTGGACGCTCGGGTTGCAAACATGATCCATGCAGGAGGCATGTTCGCAACCCACAACGCCACGTCTGCGCACGTGCGGGTCACAATTTAGCGCTTCTGCGCATGCGCCAAAACCCGGAAGTAACCCTTTCCAGTACTTCCGGGTTCGGCACAGTGCGCAACCCAAAATCACACAACCTGAAGCAGCTGTAACCCAAGGTATGACTGTATAGCAACAGTTAAAATTGTTTCTAAGTACCATGCACTGCACACATGATTGGCAGCTACAGCTGCTCCTGGCCTGGGGTAGCCTGACATTCAGCACTGGTGAGCTACTACCTGGATTACTGTTACATGGGGCTGCCCTTGAAGGTCTGGAGGCTGCAGCTAGTGCAGAATGTTGCTGCTATAATGGGACCATGTGGATACCAGTTCTGCACTGGCTGATAGTTACCTACTGGGCCCAATTCAAGTGGTTAGTACTACATACAAAGCCCTAAACTGCTTGGAAGCACCTAAAAGAGCATCTTCCTCCATACGTCTCAAGCCCTATGGTAGGCAGGGAAGGCCCTATTAGAGGAGCACAACAGGCTGCTGCCCAGGTGGCATTGTCCCTTAACAGGGCCTTCCCAGTGGCAGTTCCTCATTTATGGAGTGTCCTCTCTGGTGAGCTTTGCCTCTCCATTTCATTATGTATGTTCAGGAGGAATTTAGAAACATCCCTGCTGATCCAGGCTTTTGAAGGTTGAAAGATACTGTTCCTGGCAACCTTGGAATTATTAGCTGTGAAGGTATGTAATTGTTTTTAGATGTTTAAAATACTATTTTTTTAAAAAAGCAATTGCCTTTTTTGTGTTTGTGACCCTGAGCAATTTTGGGAGGACGGACCAGACATAAATTTAAATAAATTAATATCTATTACTGTACTACTCACTAGTAGCAAGGAATTTATTCTTTTCTCATGAAGTTTAATTTACCAAACTTTTATCAGTTTCCTTCTTTAAGTGGAAACCTTGAAGAACAGCACACAGTCAATATTAAGAAACTAGAAAAGACTTTCAGGGGCTGCAGATCACCATTTCTGTATTAAAGCAATACTTTAGAGAATAGAAAAAATGTATTAACTCATATTCTCTAGCTGCTTTCACCACCTTATTTTCAACAGGTCTGATGTCTGTGGAAACCCCATATCTATGCAAATTGGTAAAATTCATTCTAACTGGCAAATCCACTCCTTCACACTGTTTTTGAAATTTGGCAAAAATGTTGTACGCTACTGATTTCATGATGGCTCAAGTCTTTAACAGTTATGAAGATGTAGTTATCATTTCATTATGTCTGGTTGGTTCACAACAATCTGATTCTGCACCACCTAGAGCAGGAGTAACGAAATATTATGCCCTCCAGATGTTATTGGACTGTAATTCCTATCACCTCCAGTCAGCATCGCCAGTGGTCAGAGATGGTGGGAGTTGGAGATGAACAACACCTGTTTGTTTCTTAAAATATGATATCCATACCTGGAAACTCAAGAGGGAGCTTCTGAGGGCACCACAAAGAATGGCCTGTGAGGAACCGCACCCCGCACAACTGAGAAATCAGTTAACATCCGACTGTTTCCAAAACTGTGCAGAGTCTGAGACTTTATGCTCGTAACAAAACAGGTCGGAAACTTTTGTGGCTAGTCCTTTTTTGGGTCAGTGTGCAAGAGGTGACACATGGGTAAAATATAGTGAAGTTCAGAATGTCTGTCATGTTTTTGGTAAACCAGACAAAAATGACGGGGCAGTTATCTACGGTGACTAAATAACAGGAAGCATCTGCATAAACATCTGTAGGTTACCAAGCTGTTTCTACGTGGCAAAGACTTCTCAAAGATTTGTTACAGAAGTAAATGTGTTGACTGAAGCTTTAAATGCAATCTTTTGGCATTTAAGGGAAAAAAACCTCCCATTTTAAATATAACATAAAATATTTAGAATAAGATATACAACTACTGTAAAATTGCTCACCTACGACTAGTCCACATTCTGGACAGATCATATCTCCAGCTCTGTAATCTTCCACCAAAATGGAATCCGGATGGTTTGGACATGTCACTCTTGGCAGCACATCCACCCTTAAAAACAAATGCGATATTTTAGCTTTGTGTGACAACTCACATTAAAAACCATGTTTATGAAAAGTTTGTAAATAAATGTAAGCCGTTTGAAGCATATGGGAGAAACCCTTCCAACTAAGTCACTGCCTTCAATGACTCCTTTATTTTAAACAAATACGTATGCACATAGTTCACAGAAATCAAAATACACTTAAATAGGTGTAAACCACTTACCATTATATTTTATGCAATTTAGAAAATGAGTTACATAAGGAGGAAATGCTAAAGGGAAGACAGGCATATTGTGAAAACCCTGTTAGACCTCATTTTAACAAATCTGGAGGATTACAAAATAACTGATAAGCAGCATTTATTTCAAGTAGAAAACGTTATCCTAATTCATCTTGATCATGCAAAATATTTGAAGTTTTACTAATTTCTAGTGATCTTGTAAAAAGCGTTAGAATGTTTTTGGAGTTTTAAATGAAACTCAAAATGTGACATGACAGGATATAATTTGCTGTATGTTATATATGCAATTACTTCCTTGGTGATTTGAAAGAAGCTGATAAACATGGCATGAAATTGGTGATGAATCTGTTTGCCTCAAAGACAGAAATAGCCCTGAAATTGATATCCCAACTATGCTTAGTAATACCAACTATTGCAGCTAGCCATTCACCTTGACAAATCTGTTAAGTGGCCACATACCACTGTGGTCAACGTGTAACAAAAGCAACAGACCAAAACTTAAATATCAGTATCAGGATACCTCAGGGCTGTTTTTCTAGAAAAAGAGGTGCCAGAACTTGTCCTTTTTTAGGGGGGAGCACCCAGCCAAAGTTGTTGAGCCTCCGGCACACAACACAGAGTGCTGTGCTGCCCGCAGCCTCTGTCACAAAGCCCCAAGTGCTATACTGCCGTGGCGCAACACTACAGAGGTGCCGGAACGCACCAAAGAGATGCCAAAACTCAGTTCCGGTGAATTCTGGCTGAAAAAAGCCCAGGGATACCTCCCTGTAATGGTTATACCATCAAAAAATGCTAATTCACCAGATAAGAAATCCAGATTGCTACAACGTGCCCATTGGGATTTCTAAACTTTGAACAGAAGCTCCTCCACACAGAACAGAGAACAACATTCTCTGTTCTTAAAATGGCTATCAAGAAATACCGGTAGATGAGCACGAAGCAGGAATGCAACTATTATTTAAAACAAATATGCTAAATACACTCCCACTTAGCACGTGAGTGAGTCACATAGATGTCAAAACACGTTGAATATCCAATCCTCTGTATTTATGAACTTAAAAGCACATAAGCAGGGTGTAAATTAGACTGGTTAATGTTAATATAAGAGCTATTTAACCTACCGGTAAATGTATGTATATAGTACTATGGTGGTGCTTTTGTTGTTGCTGTTTTAAGTTCAATAAGGGATAATTGGGCATTCTTGTCATGCCTGTGGTTGGCTTTAATGCTATGTATTTGTTCTGAATATTGCCTTGTGATGGCCTACGGCTAAACAATACAAATATTGTGTTATAACCAAAGATATGTTTTGTGGAAGGTATGGCTGCTGGTTGCATTTTAATTCCCTTCCAAAATAGATTCCAACTCAGAGGTTTTCTTTTCAACATAGTTTTAAAATGGGCAAAGCTTTCAGATAGTCCATAGCAAATTAGTCATCTCAATGGCTCCCCAGCAAACTCTTGTTGCAATACAGCACTTAAGCATAGTGCAATATTTATGCTACAGTGTCAATTTAGAAAATGTTTCATTCAAACATCTTTAAACAGTAGCCTACTTTCCTCAAGGTCAGACTGCCTCAAACTTACAGCTGCTATCATCTAAATTGTTTAACTAACCTAAACACAGCATTTATCTTCCTTTGCGGTAGGTCTATAATAAGCTCAGAAATTATCTAAACAAGATGCTCTTTAGGAAGTGAGAAGGGAAGAAAGCAGTCTTACGGAAAGTCAATAAACAGAATTGTATGGTCCAAGGAAGACTTGAAGTAATTGGTTTGTTAAAGGGAGAAAACAGAAACCGTGGCATAAAACAATTAAGTCAGAAGCCTTCCTTGGTATCCCCAAGGCAACCAGGACACTGTCAAAATGTTTGCTCAGACCTGTTGCCCGCCAGTCAGCTGGAAATGACAGAAGGCACTTCTCAATGACTTTTTTCCTTCATTTTTAAGTCTGGCAGTGGGTTGTGGAGAAAAGGAAGGAGTGGCAAGAATATCTCAGCACACTCAGGCCTTTGTTGCTGGTGGGCAGCTGGACCTAGCAGGAGGACCCTGCTCAGGGTCTTGGGTTAAAAAAAAAAAGTCTGATGTGGGGAGAGAAGCAGTGAGCATATCCCTGCAGCCAGCTAGGCCCTGCTCTAGTTTTGGATTTCCTGCACTTACCTGTATCATCTACAATGCTTTGGAATTAGCACTAAAAAAATTTGAACAGCCTTCATGTTTCTAAGCTCATAATCACAAGTTGTACAGTATATACACCAGACAACAAACTGGTAGAGCAGGCACAGGAAAAAAGCCAACTCAATCTGCTAGAGAGAAAAATAACATTTGGCCACACCATTTAGCACTAGTTGTTGCAGGTAGTGTCAACGTGAGTAAATTAGTAAGTGAATTCCATGTACAAAATGATCTGTTTCATGTTACTAGTCTAGGCCAATTGCAAATCACATTACTAAGCTAGGCCAATTGCAAATCTGGAAAGAAAGTAAGTAGTCAGAATGTTGCCCAACAGAGAATTTTCATGGGTGTGCAACTTAACATTCTGTCCCCTGTTTCACAGGAGAGGATTGCAAGGAGCCAGAAAGATCCTTCTAAGTATATCTGATGAGGCCAGCCTTCACTCTGAACACTGGATTTTAAAATGTCAACCAGAACAAAATTAATAAAGCAATCCCAAACTTCCTCTCCTCATCCCTCCAAACCTTATCCAACTTCAAAACAAAGCATGCAGGATTACAATATGTACAATATAAACATCTCTTCTGACAAAACATTAGAAAAAATAAGAGCAGTAGGATGTTGCAAGAGTGGGAGACCCCAACAGACAGCATACAGACAGGACCCAAAACAGTTCTGCTCACACAATTGCTTCACCAAAAACGTATTATGAAAGCAACTTTAGATCCTAATGTTGCAACAAACATTTGCATATACTCTGCATATAGAAACACCTTGAGGGTGAATTTCCAGCTCTGCCAAAGAGCCGTCACCCAAACAAGTGATTTCCTCAACACAGAAACATGAGGCCTAGAAATCAGGTGCAGCCACCCAGAGCACGGCTCCAGGTGAAGCAAGGACACTCTTGGAAGATGCCAGCTGCTGTCCCTATGAATTGAGCTCCATATTAAAAACATTAGCAGGTTTATCTCCCAGTTCCTGCTCAACAAGCTGCAAGCTAAGGAGGCCCCATCCCAAGGTCAGCTGGCTATCCTGGGAACTCCCCTTATCAGGAGTGGCTAACCTATGGCCTTCCAGATGTGAGTTGTAGCTCAGCAACACCTGGAGGACTAAGCATCAGCCTTGCTCCCAAGCATACTCACCAGATTTCCCCCAGGTCTACTGAGATGTGCCTGCCTGGCCCCGCAGCTTTACTGCATCCTTCCCAGTACTGGCAAAGAATCGGGGTGCCAACATGAGCGTAGCCAGGATTTTTGTTACGGCGGGGGCAGAACCTCAGTTTGCTATGTGTTTTATTAATGGGGGGCAGTAGCCCCTCCCTGACCCCTCTTGGCTATGCCCATGGGTGCCAACATATTTTTAAGAAAAATCTCAAAGCAGTATACAGCACATTAAAACATCAATAAAACAATCCAGAATTAAGCATTACTGAAGAAAGTCAAATATAAAGTATACAGTAAAAACAACATAACAGGAAACTAAATTATTATCTTAAAGATTTCAAAATAAAACATTACAAAGGAGGTCAACTATAGAATACATTTTTAACACAAAGTTAACCAAAAAAAATCAAACATTTCAAAAGAAAACATTGCTAAGTGAAGTCAAATATAAAACACACCATTAACAATAGAATAAAATATTATAAGCATGACATGGCACACGCCCACCATTTGAATGGGAATGCCCATCAACTTTGGGGGAAGGGCCATTGCTGGGAAACCAGTTCTGGGGAGAAAACAAAATTGTATAAAACTAAATTCAACGTGGCAATGATAAAAATTAATTTGGATGGGGGAGGGAGGGAGAGAAAAAAGAATTGCGACATAGCAATTTACATGGTTTTGGTGGGGAAGTCAAAAGCTGCCTACACGCCATATGGAGGGGGTGGGGAAGAAAGGTGTTCAGAGTGCTGGGAACTGTAGCTCTGCGGTGGGCGAACTACAGTTCCCAGAATCCTTTGGGGGGGGGCAGGGAGATGCTTCCAACGCACCGCCCGTTTAAACGGGGTCGGGGAAGAAGCGCAGGTGGCCTAAGGCGTCCCAAGCCGCGTCCTCCACCACCTGAGGCCACCGGGGCGTCTGGAAAGCGAGCAGCGTATCCTTGACGGCGAAGGCGGGAGTGGGCTGAGGAGGGGAAACCGAAGGCCCCGCGGAGAAGGCCGCCGCCAAAGCTGAGGCGGCCGGAGGAGAGCGGCGAGCGAGGCAAAGGGAGACCGGATAGGGCAACTGGAGGCGGCAGCGGGCCCCTCAGAGGAGCCCAAGCCGCGGCGAAGCTGCGCCTTCTCAGGCCGCCTCCCCTTCCCCCGCCCGGACGCACCCCTCTACCCTTTTCCCTGCTTTCCTATGTCTAGAGAAGCGCCCGGCAGCTTGTGCTACTGACCTGCTGGTGGACGCCATCTTCCTTCGTCCCCTTTGCGCGCGGCTGGGCGTCCGGGGCGGGCCGACGGGCTTTTATGCTTTCGACGCCTTGGTAGGCGGGGCTTTGCCGAGGCCGCGGCTACGGGGAGCCTAGCGGGACAAGAACGCGTTCGCTTTCGCTGCGAAGCTTAAAGGCGGGGGGAAGAGTACGTGGGTGGGTCCTTGTTAGGATGGGAGGCGGTGATAGGGTTGCCATAGGTCCTCTTTTCCCAGGACGCCTCCTCTTTTCCATGGGTAGAGTCGTCATAGGCGCGATCCAGTTAAAAGTGGAAGGTGGCAAGTGCGTTCTCTTTTTTGCTCTTTGAAATATGGCAACGGGAATCAGACCGAGGCTACCTGCTATGGTTTTCAGGGCGATCTCCTAACAACTAAAAGATTCCTCCCTACTGTCAAAAATTCTGGTTGCGCGCATGGAACGATGAACGGCAGCATCGCTTCCTCCGGACATGAGTTTTGTGCCTCGTGTGTCACATTTATTTTTCCTAAGTTTTCCTCATTAATACATTCCCTTTTTTGTAAAAACAAACAAACAACAACAACAAAAACCGAAGGAACCGCAGTTTTAACCCCACTCTAGCATGGGCGTAGCCAGAATTCGGGGGGGGGGGGCAAAACTTCAGATTTGTATTAATTTTTATTGATGGGGGCAGCTTGACTACGGCCATGCCAAAAATTCTCCCTAAAATTTAAATTTAAAAAAATTCACCCTCAGGCTTGCAAATTGTGACACATAAGGAGAAAGGGGTAGGGCAGGAGGAAAAAGCAGCTGCAGGTACAGTACTACTTAGGAAGAATTTTTTACTTTACAACCAGCAGCTGGGTTGGAAACAAACGCAGGTGAACTTTGAAGAGCATAGGGTGGCTCCTTTCTTAACAGAGGTGGTGGAGTAGGGCTAACTCAGAAGTGTGACCAACTTCCCCAGTCTGAAGTGGTGCAAGGCATTATTTCACCTGGGGACTTCACCGTCTCTCGGATCTGGTTGGACCTGAGCTCATGCAGCACTTGGTTGCAACATAAAATCACAATATAAAAACACAAAATACATAATAAAAATAAAAACAAACAACCCAAAACAAGCCCTTACACATTTTGAACTGTAATCTGACCATGATGTTGCCTTCTTTCTTCTGTAACTATTATTTCTGGGTGTTTAGTAAGCTGCGTTAGCAAAATCAGATGAATGACAAAACACGTCTGTTCCAACTCTTGTGAAGTCCCCTGCCAACAGAAGTTGTCAAAAACAAGCTCTTGTTAACTTTTTCCACTCATCAGCTGAAGTTACAAATTGTCAATTTGCAAAAACGAAATGAAACAAAAAGATCCTTTTCTGAAATCAAATATCACATTTTTCTACAAGGTTACAGTAGGTGACAGGGCTAGGAGAACACTATTGTTAAATGATATCTAATTTTATTTTATACTGGATTGCATACAATATTAACTGTCCTGTAACAAAATTTCTGAGCAGCATTGCAGATTAAAATTAAGCAACTTTTAAAAAAAATCAGTAAAGCTAGAAAAAGTAAATATTACATGGCATAAAATCAAGCTTACAAAACCATTTCTATCCATTTCAGTTTGTTTTGATAATCCAAAGTTTTAGAAATAAAACTCTCAAATTCTGAAATAAGGGATGGCTGGCAGTTCTGTGCTTAGCTGAAATTATATGCAAGGCTCACTCAATGCAAATGCAGTTGCAATGGGATTTACTGTCCAGTGGTTTGTGTAGGATTTAACTTTGTGTCCACAGGTATGTGACATATGTTCATCTTCTCCAGACTACAATACTACCCTGAGGCTAGAATCTTACGCACACTTATGAGATAAGTCTCAGGCAAGTATAGAATTAAAAGAAACATGCAGGATTTGCCTGGGAGTAAACAACATGGAATACAGTGAGACTTACTTCTGAGTAAACAGACATAGCCTCACTCCATAAGGTCTACAATCCTATGAAGTTACTTTGAAGGAAGGTCGATTGAAATCCTTCCAAGCAAATATGTACACAATCAGGCTATAAACCTGTTTTAAGATTAGTCATATGAAGCTATCATTTCCAAATTTTATTTATTAGTTCTTCTTAAATTGAGCAGGGAGAGGGGAGCAGAATCTGTTTCTGTAAACCTGTTTCTCTGGCAAGTTTAAGGAATATACTATTTTGCTTGTTTACAACATCAGTGAAAGAAAGCAGTCGAGGTTTATGACAAATTTTCGCTTTTATTTGTTAAATCAAATCATAGGACCTGAGCCAATGGCTTCAAGTTAAAAGAAAGGAGATTCCGACTAAACACCAGGAATAACCTCGTGGTGGTAAGAGTTGTTTGGCAGTGGAATGGACTGTCCTTCCTTGGAGGTTTTTAAGCAGAGATTGGATGGCCATCTGTCATGGATGCTTTAGCTGAGATCCCTGCATTGCAGACTAGAGGATCCTTAGGGTCCCTTCCAACTCTACGATTCTGTGATTCTAAGTAACATATAATTATCTAGTAGATCTCCCAGGATTGTTAATTGTAAAATAAAACGGTAAAGTTTGAGGGGGCAGAATTATATCCAGTTTATGCGAGGTAGCATGTGTCATTTGCATAGATGGCAAAAAAAAATTGTTTGCCTTATTTACGCAACAAGGGGAAATGGCAAACCCAGACTCTAGAGCAATCTAACCTCTCATCTCCATAGCCATTCCCCTCTACAATCAATAGAATTTACGAAAATATACTGTGCAGATCTCATTTCTTATTCATTCCGATTGCAAGGCATTATTCATTTTTGTGAATTGTGTGCATCTGTGTGTGTATGTGTGTGTGTGTGTGCATGTTTACATGTTTTGCTTAATCATGAGCAATACAACTGAATGAAAAGACTGCCTGTTCCAACGCCTAGTTCCCCTGCCCTTCTGTGCTGCCTTTCCTCTGCTACTATGCTATGCCCTTGGCTAGCCAAGCCATGTACAGCAAGGACCCTGCCCAGAAATCCACACTCAATGTTCTCATACAGTATTTTGCCTGGAATGCAGAAAAGCTGCTGTTTGTCAAAAAGAAACCCAAAGCGGTGCAATAAACGCGGTAACAAGTATAAAGGAGGTCGCAGAACAGGGCTCTGGTGGATGTAGCCTGCACAAATTTTACTTCACTGTGTTTAGAAAAGAAGAAAAGAAGATTGCTGGAAAAGGTTTCCACTGAATATTTTGGAAAACAGACTATAATTTTTACAATGTCAATGTTGGATCACATTATTAATATTAAATATCCAGCAGATGGCAGCACAGTGCAATTTAGAAAGGGTAACCTGAAATGTGAAATTCTAGGTCTAGTTATAAATGTATGACTGAGCATATATTTTTAGAAATGGCAGAAGAGGTTAAGTTCTGGGTCAATGTTTCTTCCAGTTCTTCAGGATCACTTCTGCTGCATCCAATGTGCTGTCTTTCTGTCAATGATGAACACAATAAAAGTTAAAAATTGAAACTGAAATATTCTTCATGTGCGTAAGACATTTTACTGCTAGATTGCAAATCCACAGAAGCACACTTCCAACAACTTCATTAGGTACTTTTTGTGGCATGTATGCTCACATGAGTTTGGAGTAGGCAAATACCTGGGTATGTCTACCCAGTGGCTAACATCCACAATGTGCTCCATTCCCCCAGCAATAAACTCTAGCTATGGTTTGGTGAGGTTGAGATGCACTCAGACACCTGGTCCCCCACTCCTAGGACAATACAGCATTTGGCACCCAGCCAATCTAGTTGTCAATCTGTGGAGCAGAGGAAAAGTTTGTTTTAACTATCGTCACATCCCTGAAAAAATAAAGGGAAGCCAGCATATCATGGCTCACAGCATGAAGTAGAGGTTTCTAGTTTCAGGACTATTAGGAATACTGGGCTGTGACTATTTAGAAAAAGCACTATGTGGATCAGGGGTGGGCAACTTGTGTCTCTCGGCCTAATTTCATGTGGGTGGCAGGAGGAAGAAAATGGGGAGGGAAGAGGATGACAGGAGTACAGTGGGACCTCGACTTACGAGTGGCCCGACTTACGTGTTTTTCGACTTCCGAATGACTTCCGGAAGAAAAAAAAATGGCCACTGCAACCGAATTTTTCGACTTCCGAAAGGAAGTCGCGGCCGCTTTGAATAGGATTTTTTTGACTTACGAATTTTTGAATAGGATTTTTTCAACTTACGAATTTTTTTCGCTCAATGCATTCCTATGGGGATTCGACTTACGAGTGTTTTCGACTACCGAAGATTGCGTCGGAACGCATTATCTTCGTAAGTCGAGGTCCCACTGTAAATGAAATTAATTTTAATGATATCCAGATTTGTTTCCAGATTACTCCTTGATGGAGAAGAGGTTGCCCACCTTGATGTAAAATATGATCATACCCTAAGAAATTATTATTAGGAGCAATATCAAAAAATTATTTTAACTGCTTAAAAGTGAAAGGAGAAGATCAAAGTTTTGGTACTAACAGAAACAAACAGCCCTGCTAAGACTTAAACAATTAAGCTTTATTTAAGCACATGCTATAGAACTTACTTTGATGAAGCAAAACCGTATGTACTTTTCAAACTGTTCTTTGGTCTCAGGGCCGCAAAAGGAGGTGAGAGGAATAGCTGACAGTTTCTTTAAAAAGCACAAAGCACAATTGCATGCTCACCAGGTACGTTAAAACAGCTTAAACCTTAGCTCTTGGAAGTTCTAGTAACTGTATCTTCGTGAGAGTTTAAAGGCTGCAGCCTAAGAGCTTAATTAAGGTCACGTCACACATTAACAAAATTCCCATGTGCAAGATATAGCACTGTACTATCATGGATGAACATTTCACACGTGGGAATTTTTATGTGCACGATCTGGGAAGCAGAATTAAGCTACAAACAGATTGCCACAATATTTCCTTCACTGCTTCAAGCACAGAAGTGCTTTCCATGTAGGAATTCTGCAGTGTTGCATTCTGGAAGCACCCTGGGCTAGCAATTTGCTCTCATCTTCCTAGCAAAGGAGCTGATCTTTAAGTAGTGGTTGTGTCTAGGCCACAGACTGGCCTAGCAGAGGCAAATCCCACAGAGCAGATGTCAGTAAAGGGCTTATATCTCTCCTGAAGCAGGGAAGAGATCTGCAAGCCTAGCAATGGGTATGCAGCCTTCCAATGAGCACACAATCCCCTACATCAGGGCCACCTGTTTTACAGTCTCACCTAGATGTTAGAATTAAAACGCAGTTATTTGAGCAAAAAGAGTAGGAGGGAGAAATGAAACCAATCCTTACCTTAGATTTTATCATCCATTTAACAAATTTATAATCATAAGGTTTATCTTTTTCCATGTCAGACAGATCTACATCTTTAAAACAAAAAGAAGAGGTGAAAAACACCTTAAGAGCTGCAATTTTTCAAAAGAAAGGCATTACCCAGTATGGGCACTTCAGCAGAGATTTTTTTACAGAACAGTAGATGGAAAGGATCTGGAACCCAGGGTAAGATCAGAAGTGCAAGATCTGCTCTTGCACTTCTCTTTCCCCAGGACTGCTCCCTAGAGTACCAGGATTTTGCTCTTAAGCTGAATTCTAAGGGGAGAGCTAGACATTACAATAAAGAGTCTGCTGCCAATGGCACAAAACCCTTTTCTCTGTAATGAAAAATTCACATCATGAAGCTGTTGGCCTGTGTATTTTTTCACCCTGTTCCATATCACTGACTGCTTGTGGTGGTGGGGAACCACACAGGTAGGTCTCACTTACAGATTGAGAAAGGGCAACACAACAACAAGCTGCAATTACTGCCTAGTTCTGCTGTAAGTGCAGCAGGACACCTAACCATGTTTGTGAAAATATTTTTACTCAGAACAGAAAACACACACACTGTAGCCCACCCTTTACTCATAGTACATTTCTCCCAGCTTCAGTATACTGGGTCGTCACCCCCATTCCGGCCATGGAATAAAATCTTCACTTACTTAAAGTAGACACGTCGACAATCATAAAGTATCCTCCCTCTGGAACAACAGGTTTCAGCCCAACTCCCAGGAGCATGCGAGCCATTCGGTTCCGTTTGCCTTCCAGCTCTCTAGGCAAAGAATAGAAGTAGCACTCTGGGTCATCCATGCGCTTCAAGTCTATCAAAAAGGCTTGTGCCACAGCTTCCTGAAAATTCAAATCAGGAAAGGAAGGGGGGGAAACACACACATTTAAGCACATTATCAACAAGCGGCAGAAACAAAGCAGACCTTGTGAAGATTCGCTTTCAATAAGAAATGCTGTATTCAAAGAAATGCTCAGATCTCTAGAATCCAATTATCAGTTTTTCCATAATAAAGCAGACCATTCTAGTAAAATAGAAAGTCAGTGAAGAGTAAAAATAAGATTGTCAATTGGGTTTAGCAGTCAAGGGCGGGGGGGGGGGAGAAGGCAGATAGAAATGCTTCTAAAATTGCTGAATACACATCTATCACTAAAATAGATATATTTCCTTTCAAGTATGATATTTTAAAAAGTCAAATACCTTCATTCTCAGTTATTAATTCAGTAATGTGTATCTGATTTTTTTTAATGTTTAATGCTTTAATAATGACATAAATTATAAAGGATTTATCATTCCTTTTCCTAAATGGCTCAGGGCTGCAATACCTCAAGGACCGCCTCTCCCCATATAAACTGGCAAGACTCTGCGATCATCATCTGAGGTCTTTCTGAGGTCTTTTTCATGTGCCTCCTCCATGAGAGGTACGGAGGATGGCAACACAAGAACGGGCCTTTTCTAAGTGGCTCCCTGCTTGTGGAATGCTCTCCTTGGGGAGATTCATCTGACGCCTTCATTATACATCTATAGGCGCCAGGCGAAAACGTTCCTCTTCAACCAAGCTTTTGGCTGAATAACAGTCTAGGTCCATTTATATGTGTTGGGTATTGTTTTGTTTTTGTACTTATTATTATTATTACGTACTTTGTGGTTTTATTCTTGTTTTTATGCCCAAGATCTTCGGATGAAGGGCGGTATACAAATGTAATGAATTAATTAATTAATAATAAACAAACACAAACGAGAATGAAGTCTACAGATCTACTAAATATCCTTCCATTCTTACCACAAAGTATAGAAAACCCTTGATCTGAAAACAATCTAGCCAAAGGATGCACAGAGACAAACATTTGCCAAACAGTAACTTTCCACAGGGTCCAAGTAACCACTGTATAAGGCAGTTGTCTGTATCATCCTGCCAAGCAGTAAGGAGAATCTTACTACACATCAGATGCATGGCAGTATGTATTATATACAATGGCAAATCACTCATCCCAACTCCTGTCACTTGTGTCTGCTGTTTTCCTGCTAATAACGGAATCTTCAAATTCAAATGCTAATCTACATTGGATCTACATGCTCAAGTGTTAATTTCATCTGCAATTCCCACAAATAGATTCCTTATTAGATGATAAATAATAATAATAATAATAATAATAATAATAATAATAATAATAATAATATATTTATACCCCGCCCATCTGGCTGAGTCTCCCCAGCCACTCTGGGCGGCTCCCAAACGAATGTTAAAACAATACAGCATTAAATATTAAAAACGTCCCTAAACAGGGCTGCCTTCAGATGTCTCTTAAAAATAGGATAGCTGCTTATTTCCTTGACATCTGATGGAAGGGTGTTCCACAGGGTGGGCGCCACTACCGAGAAGGCCTCTGTCTGGTTCCCTGTAACCTCACCTCTCACAATGAGGGAACCGCCAGAAGGCCCTCGGCGCTGGATCTCAGTGTCTGAATGATGAGGGTGGAGACGCTCCTTCAGGTATACAGGACCGAGGCCGTTTAGGGCTTTAAAGGTCAGCACCAACACTTTAAATTTTGCTTTCTAATGATGTTTAGTGGCTCAAACCTCCTACACTGTATCACGCTCTTTACAATACCTTTTGCATGCCTTGGTACCTACCTGTAATGGAGTTGGGCATGTATAGAGTGTATTTTGTTGAACCACCTGCAAATGCTTTATCAGATGTTGGGGACCAACAGACCAGCCAAGCTTCAACAAAAAGAAATAAATTGTAACAAATATCTGGCTGTTTACTTAACATTTATAAAAGTTGAGAAACATGGAAATAATCACATTTTAAACTTTTAAACACATTGACAAACTTAAAGGGGGGGCCCATCTCTTCCAGTTTATAAAAGATTTCCTGCCTGGCTTAGATAATTACTCCTCAGGGGCAGCAAGGTGTGTCCCTATTTAAAAGGCTGCTCTGCAATTAAAATAAATCTCTGCCCAGAAAAATGAAAATTATGTTCTCCAAAAATGTTACAAAAATTAAGCATTGGTGCATTTATTTATCTGTGCAGGAGCCTGTTTGTGTATACATATTGTATTTATAGTTCTCACAAAATAAAAATTACCAAAAGACGCACAATATTGAAGTTACAGCATGCGGTTGCCTAACTCTGCATCCAAAAGAGCTACATAGCCATGCCTAAGGTATGTTTGCATAAGCACATAGGACTTTACATGGTTCTGTTTCTGGATGAAACCCCACTTGTGTATTTTCCTGTGTTGGGGAAGCCCCCAACATTGTATGATACCTTTTCAGTCAGGCAGTGGGGATAAGAAGCCCAAAAGAGCTTAGTGCACCTGCAGAAGTCTCCTTGTAGTTTGTTGGATCCTGGCCTGATTTTCTCATGCGAAACTTGCCCCCAGCGACCACCACCTTCTAGGCTTATTGCTTACAACGTACATACTGACCACCTGTTCAAAATGTAAACAGTAGCATTTCTAAGTTCTGAGTGGAATCTCCTGTATGCACGGCATCTAGAATTTCTATAATGTCAGGGGTTAATTTTTAATACAGATCCTGCACGTGTTTTGTATAGCTTGTGCACACTTGCAAATGATCTCCTCCTCCATGGTACGTCAACACAGTGGTACTTCAACATACAGTATATGATTCTTCATTTGCCTTATGTCTTATTCAGTTCACTTACCTTCCAGCCAGTTACACTGTATGTTTTCCCAGCACTTCCTACAGTTACTGTTCTTTCCCACATTCCAGGCAAAGTAGCTGTGAAAAAAGAAAGAAAAGGATCAAGAGTTAATTACATATGAACGGAGCTAACAAGCTTTACCTCTATAACAATAAATAGGTATGTTTTAATGCATCCTACAAAGGAACATATATTCTTTTGGATAAGTACCGTATGAAGCTGGCTTCATTATGTTCAAACTAAATGGGTATGTACTGAAAGCACATTGTTCCTTTACTCACACCCTCATTTGGGCATCTTGTGGCACATGAGAGTATGTCCACACCAGAGAGAGGTCAATCATTTTATCAGGTCATTCAGATGAGCTCTTTGTTGTTGGTATTGAACTTGTCCCCAAATCCCATATAACGGTGTAGCACACAAAATACACACACATCCAAAATAAATAAACCCATAAGAGTATTTTCCTGCAATCCGTATTAGGGCAGAGGTACAAGTTATAGGTGAGGCAGCATTAACTCATGCTGTGGCATCATCAGGTTGTCCAGCCCTCACTTGACATCATTGGGTACCAATGGAGGAAAACGACAAGTAATGTCTATGTGCTGCAGTGATGCTATGTGCTGCAGACATGGAGAAGGGAACACATTCTGTATTGCGTAGTTCTGTGATGAATTCCAGCCATCACCATGGGCTGCAATTACATTTAGCAAATCTAAAACAAGAGATTATCAATTTGTGGAGCAAACAGCTAGCCAACTCATTTTCAGAAGATGGCTGGGGAGTCACACAATCAATCAGGTGACTTTTAGAGTAAATATTTTGTGAACAAAGGACAAGTACCTTCATTGTATTAAGCTACAGAAGAATAAAATGTATTTTTGTATCTGAGCAAGCACCAAGAACTATTAGTAAGGCTACATACATACATATTACCCAAATAAGGACTATGCCTGTTGAGAAGCCAGAAGAATCCTTGCTTACAATATGCAATCTTTAAATCTGTCAGTGGAACTCTAATCATTAGTCACATGAAGCTCCTGCTTTGCACAAGCTAGATAAGAGAAATGACGAAGTGTTCTATACCAGAGGAAACTGCCTAGATGACAGCACAAATACTATGCTGATTTTATGATATATCACTGGCAACCTCTATTAGATAAATATTAGAGAGCCACTACCGGATGCTGTAAATTGATGCAATATTCATTTCACATTTTTCACGAGCGATGTGTCATTTCAGCTGATGGAATACGTGAAGCTTAATACAAGAACATCTCTGCCTCTAGGGAGAGGATTTGTGTTCTCCTCTTTGCACAGTCTTTATGTGCATGTTATACAAGCTAGAGAAAATAAGGTTTCTTGGGAGAAAAGAGTTCTGCTTAGTTTATAAAATAACTGTCACTTGCATGTAGGTTTAATGGTTTGTAGGTTTCAACAATAGATTGGAAAACTGTTTAAGGGATTTGCTTAAAAGTGAGCAAACAAAAAAAGCACTGTTGACCAAATGCTATATATTGAATCGTTTAGCAGACCGTTTTGTACATATTATCTGCTGGGTGATAAAAATGCCTGTGTCCATCAGGAATGCACTTCTCCCATATGATAAGATGAGTATGCAACTGAAATAATAGATTTTTTTTTCATTCCCGCCAAGGTCCATTGGAGGACAGAGATGCATTAAGGCATCCAAAGTGCTCATACATATGACCATTTACATACAAGCGATTTTAAATGAACATTCAAGACTATACAGATATTAAGATCAGTAGGAAATTACATGTCAAACACAGGAGCTGTAAATTGAGAAGTACAAAAGTAATTCATTTTAATAAAGTAATATAGTCTTATACTTTAGAATTACAGCTAGTATACAAAATACTATTAATGAGCTTTTATAAAATACCTAATTTTAATCTGGCAACCATACTTTACTGCTCATTTCCAGTCTACAAACTAACATGTCTCAAAATGCTGGTGGTTTCCGAACTGGAAGAACGCACCCTGCTTAATTTTCAAAGGCTCAGTGATGGGTCCATTGCAGATAAACATCTTCAAAATTTTGAAGAAGTAGTGGGCATTATACTTATCAAGAATATAGATTATACCAAACTGAAGGGGCAGAAAATACTTTAGGAGGACTGGGTGATAATCAAAATGATGCATGTAGCTCTCTCAGGTTAGTTGTAACTTTAAACTCAACAAGGAATAGGAACTATTTTTATACATATGAAAGAAGGAACAACTTGAATGAAATGTACACATACGTTTCTTGTTGACTACCATACAATTCAGTACCTATCTTAATGTGTTTATTGCCAGTGTATACCAGCCATTCATATACTTCATCACTGATGCAGAGGGTGTCGTGTTTAATACAGAGATCAGCAATTATCTGGAGCTCTTCTTTCGTATAGACCTAAAATAGAAAGAGAAAGAAAGAAATGTATTAATCAATATCGTCAGAGCCGACATTTTATAACATTTAGCAGGCAGATTTAAAAACAGGAATCTCACCTTTCCTATAGGATTGTGAGGGTTATTCAATATAATAGCTTTTGTCTTGCAATTAAATTTACTTGCAAGTTCAGCAGGATCCATGACCCAGTCCCCACTAGATGCAGTCTCTCCAGCTGCAGGTCTCTGAGTTATAGGGAAAAAGATGTTTTATTAGGCTGAAATAAACTTTCTTTAAACATTCCACTAGTGGTCTTATCCTAAGAATCATTCAACTATACAAAATACAGGAGTAAACTGCATAGAAATCTCAAATTCTGATCACTAACAAAAAAAAGGTCATTCATATCATTTGGGACTTTCCAGTGACGATTCCTCTGACCCACTAGATCAAGCCATCAAAATCGATTAAAGGATTACCGTAAGTGTTCCATATAGCAGCAATGCAATTCTAAGAATCCAAAACTAGTACTATAAAAAACCAGGGGGGACCAGAATTATCATCTACCACTGTGGTCTTAAGTACCACTTTAAATACTGTTACAGACAAAAGCACTTAAGGATGCTTGAACCTGAATAAATTAATTAGCTGGCCTGCTCACACCCCTCAGTTTTTGAAAGTTAATGTGGCTTTCACATTTAAAGCAAGGCCACCAAGCAATCTTAAGTTAAATTACTGAAACCCATCTCCTATTTGGGCTTCTATCATTTAATTCTAGACTTTTGGGAGGCATTGCTTTCTTGTTGTTATTAATCTGTTTACTGGATCCATTCTGTTTCTCACTGAGCACACAAAGCAGAGTAGCATAGGGAAGAAATAACCTTCATTACGAAAAACTGCAAGGTGCAACACTTCTCTTCATTCCCCTATCTAAATAAACTCTGATTATAATAAGATTCTAAACACACTCACATATCTCAAGGGTATAAAAACAGGCTTGGCTCCTGCCATCCTCACCATTGGCTCATAACAGTCAAAGAAGGGTTCTATTATTATCACCTAAAGTAAACATATAGGTAAGCTATGTGAGTAAGAAATTACAAAATGATATTATACCTTTCTTCAAAGACAGAACTCGCATTTGATCTGATACAATGCTAATTCTTTATATTTAGGAAAGCACATTGCATTAAAATAAGTACTTCTTGTCAACAAACACGGGGTAGTATTTTAGATTAAAAGCTAAAACTCTTAAGTATATCTGTAAATGCCACAGCCACTGCTACTTCACAGTGGCTGCTTTTGTGTGCCGAGCATAATAGGAAATAAGTGAAGATTTATAATAATGGCAGCAGAACTGAAGGGATGAGGGAGACACATAAAGCAAAAGTGAAAAGACAAAATATCAGAAGGTAGCTCTATCACTTCATTGCTAATTTTACCCCAAATGAGACAGGCTATTTAATTTGATTTAAAGCCCGCCCTACCCTTAGTGCTTATAGATCCCCATTATTGACAAACTTATACAACTCAAGAAAAAATAACAGGGTTTGAAGTTGGGAAATATTTCAAGTTTTGAAGGGTTCAGGACCAACGTTCTAGGCATCTGAAAGGAGAAGCACCTGGGATTTTTTTCAGCTGTACCGGGGAGTAGCCAAGGAAGCTAATTTACAACAGGTTGATAATTAAGTGGTAGATTGGTGGCAATTCATCTCAGACATACAGTTGCTTAAAGAACAACACTAGTCCCTTTATCCTGCCTTCAACAGCAACCTAATGCACAATAGTTAAGCAGCTGAGGCTTTTTCTATAACTTTATCCCAATGCCAAGAAATCCTTTATCTGCTAAATTAAGGTACATCAACATACTCTTAAAGGCATAGGAATCTGGCAGGTAAAAAAAAGCCCTGCTTCTAAGTTGATTTCTTATTCAACCAAAACTAACAAAAGTCAGCTCTCTAACAAAACCATCAAGCTGCCAAGGAAATGGATTTCTGAGTAGGCTTGATCACTTACTAATGGAATGTTACCCATGTTCTAAGGGGGGGCGGGGTGTACACACATATGTTTTCATAGAAGAGAGTTGTTTTTATTCTGGGATGTATCACAAAACTTACTTCATCTTCTACTTCAACGAGTCCCTGCACTGCACTGAACAGAGATCCATATCCCCCTATTGTCACCAGGATATCAGTGTATGGATCAATCTTTCTTCCACAAACTTTTTCATACACTTGGGACAAGACTTTCACCAACGAAGGATGTCCCTATGAATGCAAAAGAAAATACATAGACTCGTATGCCAGTTAATAACAAACAACCGACGAATAATACAGTATTGTCTGTTAGCCAAATCTAGCATGGCTGATGCACAAAACAGAGTTACCCAATTAGACATACCATTCTAAAGATTTAAACAATTAGAAACTGTCATCACGTCTAGGAGAGAACCTACTATACTGAGCTGAACAAGAATAACAATACAAGGCACAGTTCACATGGAATCTCTTCTGCACAGCCAGTGTTCCACTGAATAGGAGTCTTTGTGCAAGATCACAAGCTGGGAATTGTGTGCACTATCAGTAAGGATCTATGACCGTGACCCTTTGAAGAAAAAATAATGTGGAACAAAAATGTTCGTAAGACATAAATTTCTAGAAACAGTTATACTGCCATTCATGGGTCACTTAAAAAGGAGTAACTACCTTCTGATGAATGCTCATATTGCACCATGGTGAAGAACGGGAAAGCAATTGGCTGTATTTGCATATAAACTATGGTTTAATGTTACAAGGATGAACCAAAGCAAGCCTCAGGCTCCTATCCTTCTCTCCCCACCCCCAGCTCCCTTCTCTGTGCAGCTGCAAGAAGAAGATTGGAAGCTTTAAGTTAACTGCAGTTTAGCATTATGTCCGGACAAACGGCTTCATTTTAACTACAGTCTATTGAAACAAGCCAGGCTCATAACCCATGATTTGAAGCTGGCTTGTTTCAACGAATGACTAACCACAGTGTGTGTGGGTTGAACATCACAAGAAGCTGCAGTTAATCAAAAACAGAAGTCCAATATTTTGAACTACTCCTTGAGGCTCATCTTCATAATGCCAAACCATGGTTAAGCATTATGTGCAAGAAAGCCAAAGTGTAGTGCCCTGTATGCTGAAATGTACTATATAAATTAATAATAATGTTACATTGGGAAGTTTGATTCAATTACACAGTCAGTTCTCCTGGCCCTATGTATAGTCCTCTTTGGACCATATTTACATTGGCCACTGTTTGGAGATTTATGGTTACCGTGTTTCTATTCAGCCCAAGAATCCAAATTGAAGAAGGCACGTGTGGAAACCATGAAAACAGGTTTGGATATGCAACTGATTTAAAGCAACCTCTCAGAGAGCGTTAAGATGTACTCACAAAACCCCGGGTGTACTGGTTCAGAATATCCACAGAGGATGCTTTGGCTAATGCTTCTTTAACATAGTTAGGAGGAGATATATCTGGAAGTCCTTGTCCCAGATTAACAATTGAGGGATCTGCAGCAACTTTTGTAAATTCCACCCTAAGAAAGGAAGGAATTATTACAAAGGTATTTCATACACATTTACAGGGAAGAATATTTCGGATCCATGGTAAATCAAAAACACACTATAGAACACATGGGTCTGTGGGAAACCACCCAGAGAGCATTCAATCAGATATTAGTTAATCAGAGATCCTGGAGCCCTCATTGCCATCAGTCTAGTTCTAGGTCAGGCTTTCAGGCTAGAACTAGGTGCCATAAGCGTTACATGGGTTCTGTGCCTCATCCTCCACTCCCAGTAACATCTATTAAGCCGAAACACGTGATGTGACATAACCACTGCTGAAGCACCCAAAAGGCAATTCATACATCATCTTGAGGACCACCTAGAACACTGAGTTATGGAAGACCAATACAACAGGTTTTGTGTCGTTGTTCCCCCCCCCCCCCGGAAACGCTGTTGAGAGTACATTTGACCCTCCCCGCAGTTGACAGAGGATTTTTATTTTATTTTTCCTTCTTTATAAATGTAGCAAATTACAACCAAAATAGCCTCATAAACAAAGCCAGAATCACCTTATCTCAGTCTGTTAGCTAAAACTGACCCGCCCGCCCCCCATTATTTAAATATTGTAGTCCTAGCAGAGTTGTTCTGCAGACTCACAGGCTGCACAACCAGTAATCATCACTGTGATTCATCCAAGATCTTTTAACCATAAAAGGACCAAAGGGATTAATTCCTACGGAAGAGGGGAATAGAAGGGAGGAGCACACAAAAGCCTGGAGCCCACCCCCAGTGGCTTCACTGACCAAGAGGTTTCTCTCCCTGCCCCCCACCCCAGCCCTGCACCTGGTCAGCTGGCAATGTAGGTGAAAAGCATACAAATGAACTACAAAGAGTACAGACATTTTCATTATTCATTCGCTCATTCATTCATTTTCATTAATAATTACTTACCACACATTGCTATCCAGCCCTTCAATTCGTTTTGCATTTTTGTGCTTGAAGGTCATGGTCTACATACAAGAATCAAAGACGGATAATTCTTGTTAGAACTACAAAGTATTGTATTGTTGGACACTATGGTAATCCATGACATTTCTCCTTGTAGTTCATTCTAAAGCTGATGAAACTGACAGGCACTGCAAACACAGTTCAATGTAACAATTAACCAATATTCTCTTACAATACATGTTTGACAAAATGCCAATCTATGCAAGGATACTAAATAGAATGGTTAAGATTAAATATAAGTTCTATTCAAACCCAGTACAGGAAAGACAGAGTATATCATAGATATATGTCAGAGCCCAATCTTTTAGCACTTACTTGAGAACAAAGGGGTAGAGGAAATGTGAATTATATATCTTGTTGTTTTTCAAAGACAGTGGTGAAGTCAAAGTAACTGACAGAGCAGAATTGCAAAGGCTAGGCTACAGGTATGTGCATAAGACAGATTAATAAAAACCTGTGTGTAGGTAATATGATCTGTCTTCACAAGATTATGGCACCTGGCTCTATATTCCCTCCATCATATGAGGAAAGAATCTGCTAGGTACAGAATACACCCCACTGATTGTGCCACTCTGTCCGTCCTGAACAAACAACAGCTGGAAAACTGTTTTTCCACTTTCCCAAAGAAAAAATAACCCCCTTCCTTTGTTTTCCTAGAATTTTTGTGGATCTATTAAAAACTAGGGTTTTTTTAACCACTATTTTAAAAGTTAAGGTTATCCAACACAAAACTCAAGTACTAGCAACATATTTAAAGGGTGTAACAGACAATATCATAGTATTAAAGGTTTTTTTTAAAAAAAAAAAATCATTGTGACAAATCCCCCAAAGTAACATCAAAGCTGTTCGACAAATGGAACATACCGGTATATTTAAAGAATATGAATGTTCAACACACACCAAGCAACATAACCGCAATCCAGATAAAAGGAAGCACTGTTTGGGTGACCTTCATTCTACTGTGCTGGCTATACAGTATATGCATACTCCAGAACACTACTTTTCAATCCAAATCTTGAACTGCTTCATAAATGTCTGAGAGGCAAGGATATTTTCTTAACACCCAAGCCAACCTAGTGACTCCACATTCCGGACCTCTACATATGCTTCTATGAAATGTAATAAATAAAAAAGATGGAGGTTGTAGCTTGAGCTGTTACAGGTGGTAAGGGAAACAAAAGAAAGAAAAAAGCTGCCATTACCAACGTTCTTTTTAAACATATCTCTCAGAGTTAAATCAACCAAGAGTCTTGCAGCACCTTAGAGAATGAAACATATAGCCTAGCCATACTGGTCTACTACTAAAATTGTCGTTATTTTAACGTATATTTAACACCTTAGAGAATGACACATATAGCCTAGCCATACTGGTCTACTACTAAAATTGTCGTTATTTTAACTTATGGTCAATGCCAACAGTGTTCCAATTGATACCTTCTGCAATAAGAACAGAAGCAAGCAGAAGAAAATACTGTCTTGCACAAACTTGCTCACTGCAAAAGGTGAATTGGTTTACAAGTGTCTGGCAATGCTGGAGAGCAAAACAGAGACATTAAACAAAACCAGATCTCCAAATTCAGGAACGTGGGCATGAGTGAATCATAAATAAATATAACAATATGCACATACAATCACATACGCTATGAAGATATGGAATACATACAGGAGAGGATGAAACCCTGAAGTATCTCAAAGGGTAAGTAATCTTCAGTAGTGATGTTCTAGTGCCAAGGTAGCTGAAGCATTGCTGAGCAAAGAACATGCCTGCATAACAATAAGTTTATAAGTGCATGAAACAACCACACACAAACAATAGTGCCAAATACCAGACCATAACTGTATAACTATTCTTCAGTATAACTTAGATCCTTATGTGGCATGTCTGTTGATACAGGTAAAGGTAAAGGACCCCCGGACAGTTAAGACCAGTCAAACTTGACTATGGGGTGCGGTGCTCATCTCGCTTCAGGCCGAGGGAGCCGGCATTTGTCCAAAGACAGCTTTCTGGGTCATGTGGCCAGCATGACTAAATCGCTTCTGGTGCAACAGGACACCGTAAAGAGTGCCAGAGTGCACAGAAACGCCGTTTACCTTCCCCCTGCAGCACTACTTATTTATCTACTTGCACTGGTGTGCTTTCGAACTGCTAGGTTGGCAGAAGCTGGGACCAAGCAACGGGAGCTCACCCCGTCGCGCTGACTTGAACCACCAACCTTCTGATCGGCAAACCCAAGAGGCTCAGTGGTTTAAACCACAGCACCACCTGCTCCCTTTCTGTTGATAAAAGCCTTACATATTAAGGCTAGATAGTAGGAGCAGAGGACTTGAAAGTCATCCCACATGTCATATACTCATCCATCTAGGTAAGCTTTCACTCCTATTTTAGGCTTAGTAAATACCTGATCCCTGCAACTGGGTCAGTCAGTACTCTAAGTATAAATCACTATGTTTCTAAGATTACAGAAACCAGTCAGTATGCATGTTTATTCAGAACACGCCTAATCCCTGGCCAGGATCAGCAAGGCAAAGCAGTAGATCCACATCTGAAGCCATCCTGCTTGCACCAGGCTGGGTGGAAGTTGAGAAGCGTCATTTTTTTTTTTGCTGGTGCAGCTGAGAGCCCCAAAATCAAGTCTCTTGGGGGGACCTGGGGGACTTTGGATCCAGGTAATCCAAAGCCACTGACATCCCACAAGGTTTTCCATGGCCTACACCCAGTGGGAGAACTATAACCTTCTGAAAGTTGTGGGTCTACAGCAAGGGTTGCCAAACTGTGGTCTGTGGACCAACAACCATCTGTGAGCGCCATTCATTCTGTAGCATGGCTGTAGATTTGTGGTCGAAGACAGGAGATGGCACATCCATTGCATATTGATAAATTGTATTTTTATTGCTTTTTATTCTGATACTGTACTTCATACAATATATATGAAATAAAAGAAAGAAACATACAATTGAAAATTATTCAGCATCTAGCACAGCACATTACAATTGTTTGCCAATACCCTAAGCAATTTTCAAGTGTTACATGGGTAAAAAAGGGGGGGGGACACCACTGGTCTAAAGCTCTCTCATCCCTATCTACTGGCTATACTGACTGAGGCTTTGGAATCAAAATATTTTTAAACTACTTCTTTGCATTATGCAATACAGCCAGCTGTAAAATTCATCACCCCAGAAACTGAGGGAAAGTTACATGAGCAGTTATATGATGCCCACTGTTTACTGAACATTCATTCCAATTGGTTTGCAAGAGAGGCTATACAATGTCTCATCAAGCCATTACAAAATAAAATAAAACAAATTCCTTCCAGTAGCACCTTAGAGACCAACTAAGTTTGTTCTTGGTATGAGCTTTCGTGTGCATGCACACTTCTTCAGATTCACTGAAACAGAAGTCACCAGACCCTGATATATAGTGAGAGGGTGGGGAGGGGTATTACTCAGAGGGGTGGTGGAAATGGGTGAAATGACAGACCAACACGGCTATGACAGACCAACACGGCTATCTACCTTTATCATCAAGCCATTGTTATCCAAGTGCATTTCTCAACACCTTTTCCTTACTGCAAGTCGTCCAATTTCTTTAGGAATATTTTTTTTTGTCACACACGAGCACCAAACCCACTTCCCTTGCATAACCTGAAACTGCCAATATGCAAACTGAATCTCAGCACAAAATAGGGAGACCCTAGAAGCAGGCCACGTTCCCTCAATTTCTTAAACCCTTTCTTGGGAGCTGCAAGTTTACCCCTCCAGTGCTGGATTACCAAATAGGCAGAGTATAGGGCTGCCATACGTCCGGAATTTCCACTGTAGTCGAAAGCAGTATCTGGGCGGAATGTCCAGGAAAATCCGAAAGTATGACAACCGATGTCGCTACAATTCCCAGCAACCTTAAACTACAGTCAGTTCCCAGGATTCAGGGGGGAGTGGGTTGGCAGGTGCATTCCTTGAGTGCATAAGGACCCGACAAACACTCCTGTCTAAAAATTAATCAGCCCTCAGAGATTTTTTTGCTCAACAACTTTGGGCAAAACTAATAAAAAGCTCAACAACTTTTTTGTCCAATTTTCACTTTTTGAAATATGACAATCCCGGCCTATGGGCCTTTTATGGTTCCAATCAAGTATTATGAGATAATTTGCCAGTCGGCGGGGGGGGGGGGAGATTTTGACTCCCTAGGGGCCTCCATGCGGTTTAATCCAGCACCGTACCCCTCGCAAAGCTACAATTCCCAGCACCCTTAAGCTACAGTTCCCAGGATTCTGGGAGAGAGTGGGTTGGCAGGCGCATTCATTGTGCGCATAAGGCAAGCACTCCTGCCTAAAAATTAAAATGCCCGCTTCTGAGATTATTTATTAAATAAATAGCATTATTTGCTTAATTCAAACTCCCAAGTCTGAGGGTTTTGGGGCGGGGGGGGGAGGATTCACCCGCCCAAACGAAGCCTTGCCATTACTCCTTTCCTCCACCTCCAAAGAGAAAAATATTAAAAATTATTAAAATTATTATTATCCTTACTACTGCTACCACCACGCGGGCTTCCACTGCCCTTTGGTCCCCCTCAAAGTTATGGGGCTTCTCCTTCCTCGCCCGCCTCCGGATCTCTCGCCTCCTCCCTCCTGAAGGTGCAGGTATCCTTTTATTTCCAGGAGGCTCCCCCGAGGCCATTTTGTCCCCTTTCCCTCCCCTCATATCTAAACGTGTGAAGGGACTAGAAGCCACGTTAGCGGCGACCGACCCGAAGCCGGCGGGGCGAAAAGTTCAGGAAAAGGACGGCGGCGGGTCGGAGCGCGGCCTCTTCCTTCTATCTCCCCTCAGCCGCGTGGCGGCGGCGGGAGGAAGGAAAGCGGCAACTCGCTTACCTCGCTTATCCCGGATATATGGCGTGTGGTGTTGTTTTTTAGGCGAAAGGCGGAGAAGACGAAGCAGCAGGGGAGGAGGGGCTAACTAGGCCGCGGCGGGAGCAGGAGCAGCTCGGTTGTTTCCTGGAGCCGTGGAGCGGCTTCGGGGCGGCTCGGCTCTGCTGCGGCCTCGGGGAAAGCTGGGGGTCCCGCCGCCGTTCTGCATTTTCTCTCCCGCAGGCAAGTTTGCAACCTTCGCTAATCTCTGTACATGCAGCAGGCACTAGGTAAAGGAGCAGAGAGTGGCTAGGGAATAATAAATAATATCAAATATTATTATTATTAATCAAGCTTCTTCTTGAAACAGGCCAAGCTCCCACCATGGGTATGAAGGAAAACCCTTTGTCTCCGCTCAAGCATTGCTGCCTTAGCATTGCATATGTCCGAAATCTTGTTTTTCACAGCATTTTATTGTTTATATGATGTGATTCTGTCTCCTCCATTTGCATCATTAGGTTAGGGCAGGGGGAAGGATACCCAACTGTCACCATCCTCTGTCAGGCAGATTTGGAATGAAATGTCTCAACCACGGTTGTTTTAAGTTACTTTCGACCCCCTCCCCCCAAGTGCTTGGAAAAAAATCTGTCAAAATCTTTTAACAATTTCTACTTTTCATTAAGTATTTTTATTTATTTACTTGATTTGGGCGGGTGGGGCAAGCTACGCCCATGACCACTTGGCTGTTTAGCGTCTATATTTCCTTCTTTCTTTCTTTTTGCTAAATGAAGCTCTTGCTCTACCCCCCCCCCCACACACACACACACTCACAGTGTCAGAGTATGGCATGTGCTTCCCCCTTAAAAAAAATATTGTTCATACAAAACTGCCATGCCAGGGAGAAAGGATCAGTCTGGTCCAGAGCTTTCCAAACTTTTCATGTTGGTAACACACTTTTTAGACATGCATCATTTCGCAACACAGTAGTTCGGTTTTATTAGCAAACCGGAGGTTAAACTAACCCCTTTCCAGCCCCCGGAGGAGCGTGGGAAGCATTCGCATGACACAACTACACACTGCAGCTGACACAATGCGTTGCGACACACAACTTAGAAAGCTCTGGTCTAGTCCATTGGTTCCCAATTGGTGATCTGCAGACCCCCAGGGGGGCTGCGTAGCCCACTCAGGGAGTCTGCGGCACCATAGAGTTATTAAAATTTTCAAAAGTAGGGGGTCCATGGATTGGCTTTTGAAAAACGGGGGATCTGCAGTACTTAGCTAATTCGGAACCACTGGCCTAGTCTTTTCCTGACATGGTGTTCATGTGGGAAGTTTTACCTGTGGAGAAACACTAAAAAATATGCAATATGGTACTGGCAGGTTGAAGCAGCACAGTCCAAGGAAAAGTTTGCCAAGTCTTGTGACTGTATAATGAGCTAGCCTTTAACCCCTACCCACTACACTTTCCCAAGGAGTGCAGGAGCTGGAGCTGGGTCTGCTAACTAGTATTTGAACAAGGCTAAAATCCTGTGTACACTTTCTTGGGAGTAAGGCTAACTGGACTCTGCCTTCTGAGTGAAATAGCAATGCACAGAAGTGCATGCAGAAGATCACGGAGCCACACATTTTATTGCCTCTTCCAAAGCTTCAGTTTATCCTGAGTAAACTAAGGCGTGCGCCGTGTTAAGTGTGGATAGGGCTCTGGGGCAATTCTTAGGTAGAAAATGGCCTTGAGGACAGTTGTGAGCATAAGCCTTCCCTGTAAAATTACAAATAAAAGCTATATTCCTTCTTGCTCTGTAATTTGTTTTCTGTACCATACATAGATCTTTTTACCTTGTAATGTGAAAAATCAAAATGATGCCTCTGCCACCTGCTCGGGACTAGAGCTCTTCTCCCCACAACCCAATTGTGCTACAGAGATGGAAAGAGAGAAATGGCACTTCCTTGTGAAGCTGCTGCTCGAGTCAACTTTGCTTCATAGGCTGTGTGCACGCACCTTGCCAACTTAAAACTCAGCTAGGTCGTTATTTTTCTCAGTTTGAACCTAGTTTTGGGGGAAATCGATCAAAGCAACGTATTTCATAACCAACAACAGGATAGACATGGATTGTGGCTTACTTTTTGTATACATCACTTCCCAAACCATTGGTGGAAGCTCATTGGAGGCAAAAGTACACCCTGCAACGATTACATTAAAGCTTAAACGTGTGCAAAATGTCACTATTCACAACGGCCTGAGACTGCTAACTTAACACCTGTATTGCAGAATATTCCCATTAGAAACCCGGTGCAACCATCATAAGTCATTACAATCCTGAGTGGACTCATTCATAGGTAGCCTCATACATGGATCAAATAAAAGTATTTTGCACGCTTTGAAAGTTATTTGGTCTTCAAATCACCTCAACAAATGGGCCAGTAGAGGGCAGCGTGTCATAAAGCTTTGTGAATATATGGGCTTTAGGGGGAAATCTCAATTTTAAAAACATTTTATTCTTACTGATGTATGTTCATTGTAACTAAAAACCCTTCGCAGAATTTTGATGGAAATCTGTTTCTGGAATTCCTTGTCACTTGGGGAAGTGGGTAACGTGTAAGACAAACAGACTCTGCAGATAAGTGCAACAACTTATCACGTATTTCTGACCATCCACACTTGAGTGCTAAAACTGAAACCAATGTTTTCTGCAGTAACAGATGAACTCTTCCTGATCTGAAAGATAGGATCCTTTCAGAATGACATGTTTTATCCCAGCATTGTGAAGCATGGCTGGTGATCCAGATTTACATGAGAAGGGGAACTACTTACTTCCTCTTTATTGCTAGTATTAAATACAGTTTTGCAGCTCTATTCCTGTTTCCTTGGAACTAAATCTGACGTGAGATAAATATGGCTTACCAAATGAAGTGTGCTGGCTTTGATATTTTCAAAGCAAGAGTAGCAATGTTCTGTAAAATAAACCGGCACTGATTTTAAATGTCAGTGCAGTCATCACAGAATAGGTGAAACGTGATCATATTGAACCAAACCTATTAAAAATAAGCCGTCTCAATAGCTGAAGTTCTTTAACCATCTTCAAAGGCTGCCTAAATGCAGCAGAGAGCATTATGATAGTCAACAAATACAAACAAACCTCACTGCAGCCAACCACAGACAATAAATCTTTAATAAAAATTCTTAAAACAAAAACAAAAACTGGCAGTCACCATGTCTGCTGTGTCTCAGCAGGGATACTTAGCATGTCAGGCCCAGCTAATAAAAGGCCTTCCAGACAGCAGCTACCCCCTGGGAATCTAGAAGTAATGTTGAGTCCAGCAGTACTCTCAAGCTGCAAACCTGATCTTTACAGGAAAGTGTAACCCTGCCCTTACATAACTTGCCCCCCATTCAATTGGTCCTTTGATTCCCCCACTATCATTAGCTCTGACTTATTGGGTTGACCTTAAGGTTATTCACCCTCATCCACAACTGAATGCAAGTACATACCTGGTATTTAAAGACATAGCTGCTTTCCACCTGGATTTGGTGGAAAGGCATCATGCAGGTAGCTACATGCTTTGCTCAGGGACAAACAAGGACGGGCAATGCTGCCCCTGGAACATGTACTGGCAATTCCGTGTGGCCAAAAATTCCCTTATACCACATCCCTCAACGTATTTGCAGAAAGCAAGTTCAAGCACATCACAGCTGAGAGCTCTTTAAGCTTTTTATTGAAAAAAATTAATGTACTCAGTTTAATGAAAGGGGGAAACAAAGATTTATATGGCACAACTGGGAGCTCTTGAATTCAGAGGGAGAACAGTGGGGGATGCAACCTGGGGAGAAGGGGGAATGTTATAAAAGGCAAATGGGAACTCCATAGAGGAAATTCGGGTGCAACAGTACAGTTATAGGAAACCTTGGATGTTTATATTTGAAGGAACCAGGAGCATATTTCTACTTGCTTTACAAAACAATCATAATCCCTTAGCCACACTGCTGAAAGGGGATAGGATGAGGCAAAGGTATCCTTCTGCCAGCAGAGAAGCTCCTTTGGCTGTTATGAAATTATTTATTGCTTCCTCTGTGCTTGCCAAGTGGAAGCTCTCAATGTGCCTTCCAAAAGCAGAGCAGAACACATGCTACTACTGATCGGGGTTTCAGTAGCCAATCGTAAGGCCACAAAACAAGGCATTAGGGGTAGAGCAGGGCTGGATCCAAGACTGGGTTATTTCTCAGAGGACCCGATAGGACAGGAAAAAAGGATGCAAAATAATAACCCCACAATTTCCCACTGTGGCTGGTGCAAGTGGCAAAGCTGCAGATGTGGGCAAAAAAATCTAGGTGTGGTTTTTGTTTTTGATATCGTATAGTCCAGTTAAGGCTTGTGTTTTAAAGAGAGTTGTAGTTAGGAATCTCGGCAGACTGTAAACTATCAGTGAGTTCGTTAAACCACTTTTTTTGGGCGGAGAGAGAGGTACTGCTTTCAGACTGCCCACTTTATGCAAGAGCAACGCAGGCTGTCAGTTGCTATAGTTGCCAAGCAAGACTTAAACATACCCGCACCTTCTCCAGTCAAGGAAGAGCTTCATAACAGTGCTAATTGAAGAGATTCCAACTGAGATATAGTCAATTCATGCTGAGGAAAGGCTGTAGTTTGTACGCCTGTCTTTTGTGCAACTCTGCCAAGCCACCTGTTTTCTCTTGCAGTGGGAGAAACAGGAACTGGAGGCGAAAGAAAGCATCCTGCTAGGTCAGCGGCAGAAATGGGAGCTCAGCCACCCTCTCCCAACTGACTCGCCTGTCCATTTTTGATCTTAAGAGTAAAGCAGGAAGATCAGTATGGGAGCAGGCAGGCAGTCCTTCCATTGGCTTTGGTCCAAATTATTTAGGGCTTTAAATGTTAAAACCAACACTTTTAGGTTCAGTCTGGAAATGCACTGGCGACCAGTGACAATGGTGTTAGGTGATCTGACCTCCTGGCAGCCACCATGCAGCAGTCTACAGCACCTCCATCTTACCTGGATTGAATGTCAGTTTGTTTGCCCACATCCATCCTAAAACTGCTACTAAGTGCCACTTTCTAAAGCCTCCCCAGTGAGATAGAGCTGGGTCTCTACATACAGATGACACTGCAGCCCAAACATCAGAAGGACTTCTCCCATGTGTTTCAGGCACGTGTTACAAAAAGCACGGCACCCCATGCTGTTTTTGAGCTACTTTTATGGAAAATCGGCGCAAACAGCACTGCCGACAACGGCTGCCATACTTTCCCGGACGTTTACCCAATTTTCCACCCAGGTGATATGCCCCCGAGCGCGTCCGGGAAATTCCGGGCGCGTGGCAACCCCGCCACGGGGTGCTCGGAGGCGCATCTCCCACGTGCGCGCACGTCTCTCGGGGACGAGGCGAGCCGAACAGCGTCTCTCGCGCGTGTGTGCGATAACGGCTCGAAGGCTCCTTTTGTCCCAGCCTCCCCCCCCCGCCACCTCCCATTGTTCCACACCCCCACCCTCGTCGCCTCCTCCTCCTCCCTCACTTCCCCCTCCCCTTCTGCGCTGCCCTCCTCGCGCAGCAGTCAGCGGTTCCGCCAGCCGCGCCGCCATTGGCGGACGCTCCCCGTGACGCAACAAAGGAGCGGGGTGGGGCGGAGCCTCGAGCCGGAGAAGCGCCGGTTGAAGCCGGTGCGCGAGCCCTCGCCTCTCTCTCTCCTCCTCGCTTCAAAAACACCACCCTCTTCTTTCTCTTCCTTCCCCGAGGAGCTGCTCTATCTTTCTTCGGAGGTGCTGTGGAGGAAGAAGAGGAGAAAGAGGAGGACGACGACGACCGGGCGCCCAGCCTGGCTGGTTGGCGGAGGAGGAGCAGGAGGCGGCGGCGAGGCGAGCTTCAGGTGAGCGAGGCTGGGAGGGCGCGAGAGAGAACCTGTCAAGGCTCACCTGACCGGCCCCTGGAGGGGGGGGCGGAGTGTGGCGGTTGGAACCTGCGGCGGGCAGTTGGGACCTACGTTCCCCTCAGGTGGGACGTTGGCGCAGGGCGCCCCTCACCGTCTCCGTCCACCTCCTGAGGGGGTTCGAGGATTTGGTGGGCTGCTTACTCCAGCTCAGGTGATCGGTTTATTTTCTTCCTGTTCCCCCCACCCCATCTTCTTCAAGCTGTTGCTCACTGGAAACTCAGAGGAAACGAGTGCCTCTGGGCATGTGCTGAGCCACGGGGCCCCCAACTTGAATAAAATACTGGGGTGGGAGGTAGGACAGCTAAGCCCCGCCCCGCATAATCGATCGCATGACGTGGTCACACATTTGAATGGGAATACCCCTTTTTTGGGTGGGTGCTCAAATATATATACTGTATAGTGGCTGGGGAGACCCAGCCAGATGGGCGGGGTACAAATAAAAAAATATTATTATTATTATTATTATTATTATTATTATTTTATTTGGGAGGGGGCAAAGGGACCTCTGCCCTTAGGAGTTGGCTCCTACATGCTGAGCAGCTGTCCTTCATCGCCACAGGGGAGAGGGTGGCTGGGTTAGTTGGTGGCAACTGAGGTCCACCAAGTCTTGTGATAAACACTTACTGAAAAGTGAAACTTTTTTTTTAAATTGTGCAGGGTATTGGTTTGTATTGTTCTTGTTTTTATTATGTATTTTGTGTGTTTTTATCCTATATTTTTATGCTGTGAACTGTCCTGAGATCTTCAGAAGAAGGGCGGTATACAGATTTAATAAATAAAATAAATAATGGTAGGAGGTTTTATTGGGGTTGCTTTATAACAGTGCATCTGATGAGATTTCATTTCACATTATACATTATTATTTTTGTGTGTGTGTGTATAAATAAAAATGTAAATGTGTGTTTGTTCAAAACCTCAAATCTCCGAAAGTACTGCACCGATTGCTTTGAAATTTTGACACAACGTTGGGTTCCATTCCTGGAGTGTTTTTACGTAAAAATATTACATAGATGTCACACCAGCGACAAGTAAAACGGAAAAAACATACTTTTTAAGATCCTAACCAATCGCATAGTGAGCAGCATGACATCACAACACTACATACCCACATAGCCTCCACCATTGTCAATGTGGTGACATCACTGCTGTGATACAGGCTATACAAGGTCAGAGAGCCCAGGAGGAGGGAGGGAGGGGGTCCTTGGAGGTGAGGGCTACGCCAATAGGCTATTGGCAGCCGAGAGGACACAGGTCGTCAGAGGGAAGGCGCGCACAAACTACAGAGAGAGAGAGTCAGAGAGGAGAGGGAGAGGGAGATGGAGAAACAGAGACACAGAAACAGGAGGTGACGGGGGAGTCTCGGGGTGCACAGGGAGAGTGCGGGGGCAGGGAGTGAATCACGCTGCATTGCGTGAAAGGAGCCATTTCTGAGGGAGGGAGAAAGGGGGGATTGGGAGGGATGGTCTGGGGGGGGAGGTGGGGAAGGAGCCTCTCCGCTGGGAGAGGAGGCAGGTGGGAGTTCAACGGGAGAAGCTGTGGGGAGGCAGGCGAAAGCTGGGGTTGTGTGCACGGGGGCGAAGCCAGCACCGGGAAAATGGGGAGGCTGTGGGGAGGCAGGCTAGGCAGGTGCCCACCCCTGTGCGGAGCCAGTGGTTTTGGTGGAAAAATGAAAGGAGCAGTTTCTGAGGGAGGAAGAAAGCGGGAGCCGTTTCTGTGGTCTGAGGGGGGACCTTGGAGGGGAAGGTGGGGAAGGAGCCATTCTATTTACCATTCTATTTCTATGTTTCTGATTTACGAACCAAGGGTTTCAAGGCGTCCATTGCCTACCCATGGAACCTTTCTTTCTTTTCCATTTAACCAGAAAGGTGCCACAAACTCTTTGTTCTTCCAGCTTTGCTGCTTAAGTGGCCACAAACACTTTCCACTTGCATGAAGCCATAAGGAGGGATTTCTAGGAGAAAAGGGTTGATGTGTATCTGCTATCTTTATAGGCATGAGGCTGGTGGTCTTAGGTTGTCCCATGTGTGGGAAGTGTGGTTTTCTGTGCCTGAAAACAAATACCTTTGAACATAGGAAAATGTGTGTTGAAACCACTTACACAACACTTTAGAATGTATGTCTTCACTTTTACAGATCAAGCTCTATTGCCCATTGTGTCAAACTTCCATTTTCTTTAAAAGCACTGTGCACTGGCATATTTTGAATGGACTTGTGGAGCATATTGTGTCTTTGGAGCATGTCGTGTCTGGAGCATGTCGTGTCTTTTGTTTTGTAGCTGTGTGATTTGTGCTCGTACTGTATTGTGATGGCCATTGGCTATAAACAATAAAATTTATTGAATTGAGTTGAAATAGTAGTTCATCTTATACTTTACCAGCTAGTTTACTGTGACCCAGCCGGGATTCTGCAATCTCCAGTGAAGTTTTTTGAGCAAGAAATACTCTCTGTTGTTCTTGGGAGATTAGGTTTGGTTACGTATATAGGTGGAAGGTCAAAGGCATCATTAACCTGCTTTTCCTCTACAATCTTTGAACTTTTCTGGAGTTAGTTGGAAAGAGAATTTACCATGTGTTCCCTGCTTTAAAAATATGCCTTTAGGCTGTGTCTGTGACTTGGTGTTGAATAGCTGCACATGTGTGCTGATACATAACTGGCTCAGTGGCTCTTGAAATCTTTGGGCTGGAGCAGGCCAATTGGTTATGTTCTCAGACACTGCTTCTCAGTGGGCACAGTATGGGCACTGGCATGTCCTGCACCACACTATCTGGTTTCAAGGTATTAAGCAACACTTATTCTTCCTGCTATGTTGGAAGTGTCAGGAACAGAAAGTACAGACAAGAGTTAGTTGCTGTCCAAGTAGAAGGCACGCCAGCCAGCTTATTTAAACATTATTTTCAAAATTTGAAATGAAATCCCAGAAAGAAACCTTTTTGTAAATTCTGAATCTATCATTTGGGTATAGTTTAGGACTCACAAAATAATGAAATTTCATGTAAATTATGTTTTTATATCCAATGACACCATAATATTTGATTACATGGATCCAGATTGCATGTGAATAAAACTGCTAAATGAGACACCCATGAACTGCAAAGGAATCTGAATCCAGGGCCAAAACTAAGTTTGGTGACCGGATATTCAAAATGAACTGACCCTTGATTTAATGTGTAGATAGATGTCTCTTGTTAGCTAAAGAAGTAAGGCTGATAGAGCTGAGTAACTAGGGCTTTCTTCCAAAGAAGCATGTTTAAAATGTTCTTTATCCTGCGTTTCCATAAAATGTGCTCAAGCATCTTACATTAGTGTGACTGGTTAAGATGTTTCAATTGTATTTCAAATCAACAAAACAAAAAAGAACCAGTAGGAGTAACAAAACAATTATGTTATTAAGTAACAGTTCAGGAAAATAAAAGTATTTTACTGAAGATAATTAATGTCTCTACTTTCAGATGACTGAGCTGATAGGAGATGAAAGATTGTTTGTGCCCTTGTATTCCCAGCCCTGGCCCTTATTGTGAAATATCACAATATGCTTCTCAGTTGTAGAATAAAACATTATTGTGTGCTTCTATTTTTTTTGGTGTGAAATAGATCCCAAATTGATTCCAAACCAAACAAGCATATTTGAGTTGTAAAATTCACAAGTCAGTTAGCTGCTTGCTTACAAAGAACGCTGTTTTAAAAAGGCTAGCCTGTAACTTAAGATAATGTGACATTAATTACTAATTTGGAAAGATCTGTTCCCAAAATGAACAGGGGTTATTAGAGTGCAATTGCTATGCTGTTTCACAAAACCGTGCTAAAAACACTTGTGCCATCTCAGTGTCTTTCCCATCTGACACAATTGCAGGGTAATGTATCTGCTTTCCGAAAAGCTGGATTCTTCTGCATTTTATCATGCTTGATATGCATCTACAAAGTAAAACACAGCTGTTACAGCTAATCATAGAGCTCACTAGTCAAGTCAAAAGTGTCTATTTAAATCTGTCAGAAGTTAAAAAGGAGTAAACTGACCATCTCATCCAATAATTGAGTAGAGGTCTCTGGGCATGTTATATAATATGAGGATATGCACATCATATATGTATTAAGGAATTAATGTAACGCTGTAAAAGCTAAATTGCTGAGTTGGTTAAGCATGAATCCTCCCTTTTCGTTATCTGTATCAAAAAGCTAAATATCTGCCACAGGTAGAGAGTTGCTTCTACCATGAAGGTGGCAAATATATAACATGAAAGAATCACATCATCATCATCATCATCATCATCATCATCTTCATCATCTGGCTCTTCTACTAAATGCATCCAGAGCAACATGCAACACAACCATAAATCATACAAATACAGCTAACACTAAAAAAAATAGTAAACATCACTGAACTTAGTATGACTTATGAGTAAATATGAACAGCATTGTGCTGCACTACATTTCAGTGACAAATCTGTTGATCTTATTTCCTTCTAACCTATCATATTAAAACATTTAAAAACCCAGCATGTTAATACTCAAGTTTCAAGAGTGACTATTTTTCTTATAAGACACTGGGCTGCTTAATTGAAACAGCCTCTGGTCATATTAAAACATGGTTGTGATGTAACATTTTTAAGACCATATTTCTTTTAATGTTGATTAGCATTCTAAAACATGTAATGCTTTAAGGGTAGAACATAGGCCCTCTGAACTGCCTTCTCAGTGTTTTCCCATTTTCAGTGCTTTAGTTTTGCAAAGTAAGGCTCGTGTGTTGTATGTTGATAACATACCTCCTATTATGTCAGTGTAGGTATCTCAAGTCTGCAAAATACATTCTTGTGACATTATGCCAACCCAATTATTGTCAAAGCACTTATGTGGTTTGTGTAGCAAGTCCTAGATTGACACTTTCGTCTTGTGTAGACAAAAACAAATAAACTTTGGAATATGTATTTCATAATTTATATCTGAACTGAAACTTAATAGGGAGGGCTGTGCAAAGTTTAAATTAAGCTGACATATTTGGGGATCTTTGTCCAGTGGTCATACTGATAGAAAAACTGACAGTTAAGTGGCAGGGAGAAACTGATCTTCAAGATACAGAATAAACATTAAACGTTTTGTTTAAATATTACTTACTGTGACCTTAACTCGAGTTGAGCAAAACTCGTAAGAATGTGCCTGCAAGTTCAGAACAATAACTTTACCAATGGGCTGTTAATGTTATCTGTCTTGCAAAAGATAGAATCTTGGGGGGGGGGGAAGAGTTAATACTGCAGACTGATGAAATAGTATGGAATTTTTTCTTTAGCAATAACTCATTGTTGCACCAGTCTTATGTATAACGCACTTCTGTAAATTGTTTTATGGAAGTTTTTATATAGGGTAAATTATAACTTGAAGGAATACTCATGAAAATGTGTACTTGCTCCTTTTATGCAACTGTCGTTTAATAAAATAACATGTAAATCAGTGTTCTGCAAATGTTGGCTTGGCTTACTAGCCAGCCTCTACGTGTCCTTGCTACCAACTTCTTCCCTGTCCCAAATTCCTCTGACATATGGAGACGGGGCAGTGAGTGTTTACACTCATTTGTGCTGTGGTATGGAAATATTAATAACTAGCTCAAGAATGTTTACTTCCTGGGTACGTCTGTGTTAACAAGATTTTCACAGGCACGTGCTGAGCTGAAATTTATTTTAACTACCTGTAGCAGCCAATAATTATGAACAAATTTGGAAACTGTTAATTTAGACTAGTCTCACCATTCAGTGGAAGATGTGTCATTAGTATTTATGTAGAAGGAATTTTGTATTACATAATTCCCCCTGTATGTATTTATTGAAGGATGGGAGCTCAATCATCTAATGCATCTGGTTGCCCTTATAATAATGCTGGAGGTTGCATTTGCACAGTTGTTTCCAGCAGTCCCACAGAGTGGGATTTCATTACCTTGGATAGCTCCTTGCCTCTTGTCTTGACTAGCAGAGGTAGAATAAATTGTGTGGAATAAGCAAGCACATGCATATCTGCTTCATTTGCCCAATGTATAATTTCATGATACTATTCACATTTTGGCCCAAGTTTTGATGTTCCATGACATACAATCCAGACTTCTAAAAATAAAAGTTGCAAAGAGTAAACTCGCTGCTTTTCTCTCTAAAAATATTCCATGGCTAAAAGTTTGAAGAAGAGGTACTAAGACAGGGCAAGTCCAGCAAGCACAGAAACAATTTAGACGTGGACCAAGTTGGAGAGGGTTGGTATATAAGATTGTTTTCAGAAAACTACTTAGAACATGAGTTAAGGGTGCTTCATAAACTCTTATATACCAGTCCTGAAAAGACTAGAGAAGCAGTAGAAACAATAGAAATTTTGGCTTTAAAGCTGGACAGCCAGTGGTGAGAAATAGTGTTCATAGTGTGCAACAGTTCAACAAAAACATTTAGTTTTCAAATATTACCATATTTATAATTAAAATAATGTGCATTTCACTTTCTACTTGAAAAATTTTCAGGAGTTTTGCAAAAGTATGCAACATGCTAATGTGAAAGCTGTTGAATAGCTTCTAAATAAACTAACAACTGAGCATAGACCTTGACTTATATTTCACACTGCTGAAAACCTCTTAACAAAGACCATACATTTGTGTGTTTATAGTTACTGGTTTGATTTGGGTAGTGGATGAACTATGAGAAGACTCGTTAGTACTCTGGCTAAGCACCTGTTCTTTGAATTTGCCAAAAGAATTTGAACAATTGATCCTGTATGGAGAAAGGAGATGATTCTTACTCATGGTTAGAAAAGTATGAAAAAAATCAGATTATTGTTGTGTTTTTAATGGTTCTTGCAATAAGGATTAGAAGCAGTGCTGCATGCTTCTGACACAATCTGGAGGTACGTATCTGGAACATGGCTGTGGATTTATGTTAAGTAAACAATTAGGTTTCTGATTTGTAGCTTGAATTGCAGTATATTCAGTTCAATAGTAAAACATGTGCTTTATATGACTGATGCTTTTCAGTAGAACCCAGGTTTCCAAAACTGAGCACCACCTGCTCTCAGCCCCACTTTAAAAATAAGAATAAGCGCTGATACTAGTTTCAGAACAAGGTTAAGAGGTTCTGTTCAGCCCTGGAAGCCTAAGTTCAATACTCACCACCAGTTAGTGGCCACTCTGGTTGTTGATATTACTTGATATAAAGCTGCTTTCTGCATCCATCTCTCTGTGGAGTTGAGTTGTATGCTGCTTTGGGTATTTGTATAGAAAAGCAGTTTAAAGGTTTAATAAATCTCTTCCCAGGTGAAGGAAATTACAAGGATTCTAAGCAACTGCGCTTTTCTTCCTGTTAAGATGGGTAAAGATTAATGCCAGAAGAATCAACATATAGATAACTGGGAAAATATCTATAAAAGTGAAGGAATTCCAGCTTACTCCCCATTGCTGAATACTTGTCCCATATAACAACATATATTCTATATCTGAAATAAATCTTCTACCTGCATCCCAACATAATTTGTAACCCGAGCACAGGGCCAATTAAAGGGCTATTTGGAGTAGTTCAGCTTCATTGAACCTGTTAAATTTATATTGAAGGGAAATTGCAGCCTTCAGTATCAGTTCTGAATGTAGTAATTTTATGTTGGAACAGTATTTGCTACACCATATTGAAACAGCTTTACTTTGTGCTGTATATTAGGGCTAGACTGAACCTTCTTGCGTGGACTGATGAAAATCCCAATGGACTACTGATGTGTATTTGACTGTACAAATCTGATCAGTTGATTGGGGCCTTCAACCCCACCCCTTCAGCCCAGCATTCTCTTTACCTTTACAGCAGGTATGGGTGGTTTGGCCAGAATGACCTTGCAGGCCAAATGGGCACCAGGGGTTCCCCACCACCATCTTATAGCATTTATAATTTATCTTAAGTAATTAATGAGAAAGAATCCAGTGGTATGTTGATGGACTGAAATCTACTTTTACTTCTGTCTCTCCATAGTATAGGCCTATATTAAGATCCAAATCTTTATTGATTGCTAAATTCTGTTGTTGAAAGGCTCTGTTGTGTCAGGTTCCCCCCCCCCCTTTCTGGTTATATCTTGTTGCAACATTCAGATTATTTATAAATGTTATGGACACCGTTGCTCTTGCTTTTCTTGTTCTGTTTAGAATACAAATTCCAGGTCTGAGAAAAAATGTACTTAGGTGTGCAGTTTGTTTTATCCATTAAGCCGATTCTGGAAGACTCATTTTCTGCATAAAGATTCTTTGCTAATACTGTGGATAAGCAGCTCCTAGAATAAGTATCTTTACAATATAGGAGATGTAGAAGGTATCTAATTTTAATTAAGTTAGTCATTCCTACCAAAACTCTTCCACAATGTTTGCCTCAAAGTTGGAAAATCCAATCAAATACAAATGCCTTCAGTAACATACTAAAAACAATGTGCTTCTAATAATAGAGGTATTCTTATGTCTGTTACAGGAAATGGGCAGTGTAAGTCCTAGCACACATTCAGATTCCAGGAGTGACTGTTTGTTGCTGTAATCTGATGCTATAAAATCCAGGTGTCATGTAGATATATATCTGTCGTCAAGTACTTACCTTTTGTAACTGACCTGGTATTTCAAGTTTCATACTGGATCAGTTAATTCAGCTTGAATTGAGGTCCAAGTGAAATGTTTTTAGTACTTGTCACAACTGATCACCAATTTTTATCTGACGGGTATAGTAAGCAAGCTCTATTGTACATGGAATTTGCTATGTCAGGCACTTTCCGATTATTATTCCTTATCTTCCTAATACCACTACTACAATTTTTCTGTGGCAAGATAACAAACAGTGTGAAAGATGGGCAGTCTGAAGGGAATGTAGAACTGTGATCTTAAGTTTATTTGTGTGTGAGTATGCTGGTTAAACAATGAAGCTTCTGCATACAGAAGCCTTTGGGCTCTTACAGCATTGGTACATTATAGCCTTTGGATAGATGTGCATGACTTGTCTAGCACCTGTAATGATTTAGGGAGGCAGACAACTGTAATCTCCAACCATGTTGAAATTTTGCATTGGCTTTCCTCTGCAGTCACCTAGAAATGTAGAAAATCAAAAGTCTAGGAAAGCTTGCTCAATCATAGAATTATGATCACTGCACAATAATCTCAGCTGAGAGCAGAAGGTAGATTGGAGTCACTGATAGATGTCTAAGTCACTCACTATTTTGTTTTATATGCTTGCTGAACACTTTTTTATTTCAGCAAGCCTACTAAGACCTATATTTTTAGTTATCTATATTTGTTTTTAAATGTTTTACTGGCTTTTTCTGCTTTTTGATAGTTATTTTATATATAGCCTTTAACAGCTTTGCTGAATTTACCCACCCATGTTTTATGGATAATTTTATTATGTACACTACTTAGACAACCATCTGTTGAATCGGTCTATATGTTTTTCTAAATAAAAATAAAATACATAAGCTAGTGTAAAGATATTTAAAATGGCAAATGTAAAAATATTGTTTTGTGGCCGTCATCATCTCTGAACCTTCATGCTAATTGATGGTTAAACATTTGTGAATATACTGGTTGCCTTTGGTCAGATTCTTGTGTGGATCATTAGACAAGTTTTGTGTTAGAATCTCTGATCTGGGCAGCCAATTTTCAGAAGGACAGTCCACAGGGCATTACGATTTACAGTGTCGAAAGCCGAAGTGTGGATCCAGAATTGGCCTCCACAGTCACTTACAGACTCATTGTTAAAACTGTGTTTATGGAAGACAATCTTACTCAGCTACGAGTGATCACCAAAGAAGAAGAGAATTATTTATATCTGCTAATAGCAAGAGACTTAACATTCTTCCAGTTCCCATATTCATTCTGGTGTCACTTTCCCCCTTTTTAGTCACTACATTTGTGTGCTTTGTAACTCTGTTGGGTAGCCATAATCTTAGAGCTTGAGGAGGACCTCAACAAATATCTAATCCAACCCCTGCAGTTAGTGTACTCATGTTTTCAGATGGGCCAAGATTTGTCCAGAAAGTCACCATGAACTTATTTCTGTACATAGTGATTTACCTATATCTTGGATACAGGGTTGTTGTATTTTGTTACTGGTAAGTATAGATATGAAACAAATGTATATGGTTTTTAGATGTCCAGTATCATGAAATCTCACCAATGGAAAAGACCCCTCTATATTTCCAGTATTTACATTGTTAACGTTTTTGGAATTACATTAAGTTTCAGTTTTAAAAAAACAAAAAAACTACCTGCTAGTGTTTTGTACCTTATTCTGAAGCAGGACAATTCCTTCACTCCAGAAATGCATAAATGTTATGCATAAAGCTTGCCACTAGGCGGTGCCTTAGGTTTAATTATTTTTCAGCAAATGTAGGAACTGACACATTAGATATACAGTGGAACCTCGACTAACGAATTTAATGCGTTCCGAATGGGCATTCGTTACGCGAAAAATACGTTAGTCGAAACGCGATTTCCCATAGGAATGCATTAAAAACGGATTAATGCGCTCCTATGGGAAGAGAAATCGGGGGTCACTTACCTTTTCGAGGTGGGTGACCAGGCTCCCGCAGCTCTCCTCTTGCAGGCGGCTCCGAAATGGTGCGGGGGGGGCCTCTCCGACGCTGCAAAAAGCCGCGCGGGGCACCCCCGACGCGGCAAAGAGCCGCGCTGCGCCATTTTGGCGCGAAAATCAAAACCCTTGCCGGGATCCCCCGGCGAGGAAAAAGTGGTGCGGGGGGCTTCCCCGAGGCGGCAGAAAGCCGCGCGGGGCACCCCCGACGCGGCAAAAAGCCACGCTGGGCCAAAACGGCCCGAAGAAAAAATGGTGCGGGGAGCGTCGGGGAGGCAGCAGAAAGCCGCGCGGAGCACCCCCGAGGCTGCAAAAACCCACGATGGGCCAAAACGGCCTGAAAATAAAAAGCCTTGCCGGGTTCCCCCGGCAAGGAAAAAATGGTGCGGGGAGCGTCGGGGAGGCGGCAGAAAGCCGCGCGGAGCACCCCCGAGGCTGCAAAAACCCGCGATGGGCCAAAACGGCCCGAAAATAAAAAGCCTAGGCGGCAGAAAGCCGCGTGGAGCGCCCCCGAAGCCACAAAAACCCGCGATGGGCCAAAACGGCCCGAAAATAAAAAGCCTTGCCGGGTTCCCCCGGCAAGGAAAAAATGGTGCGGGGGGCCTCTCCGACGTGGCAGAAAGCAGCGCGGAGCGCCCCCGAAGCCACAAAAACCCGCGATGGGCCAAAACGGCCCGAAGGAAAAAAAAACCCGGGGGGGGGGAAGCGCGCCGCCATCTTTGGAAGGAGGAGAAGCAGCAGCCTCCAGCTGCTCCGGGCTCCGCTCCAACCAAAATGGCTGCTGGAGCGAAGTCCCGCCTTCTCTCCCCTTCCATGTGACCTGTGCAAAAAAAAAAAAAAAAACCTCGGCTTCCCATTTGGAAGGCGAAAAAATTCGTTATCGCGCGGCCGCCACGATCCTTCGTTAGGCGAAAAATACGTTGGGCAAGTTATTCGCTAGTCGAGGTACCACTGTATTATAATTAGGAGATTTGGGGTTATGTGCCTACTATTAGAATATGTTCTGTGACTCTGTATTGTAAATTTGCAGTAACTAATTCAGCAATGTCTCTGCAGGAACTGTCAAGCTCTAGAAGAGATTTTGACTGGCCTTTAAAAGGTAAGAATATATCTGCTTTTAAAACTTCTGTTGTCTTAGCACAGTGGTTCTCAAAGGTGTGGCAGGCCACACTGGTGTGGCAGAAGAGGATGGCCACTGTGAACTCTGGCGGGAAGATTCAAGGACGATCAATTATTTCAGTATGGTATAGCATCAAAATAATTATTTTTATTTGCAGAATATGGATAGATGTCTTTTCAAAATGAGAGCAAGAACACTATAGGATACTGAGGAAAATCCTAGTTGTGTTCCAGAATCGCGTTTAGAACAAAGTGCTGGAGAAAACTTGTTTATAATTATATTTTGGGAATGATTCATGTTCTTATACTTTCTGTATGTCCCATGATCATATTATAAAGTAGTTGTGTTCTATGTTATAAATCAAGCACTGCCAGGAGTTGTTTCATTTTGTTTTCCAGTGTATTTCTTATCAATAAAAAATTGGTGTAGTGCAAACAAATTTGTATTCTGAAAGTGTGGCCCAGAGAAAAAACCTGAGAACCACTGCTTTAGCAAAATCTAAAGCTTATTTCTCTTTTTAAGACTAACTTAAAAATGGGACTGGAATATATATTCAGAAATAAAACTAACTGTTCTAGCATTAGGATGAAAACTAAAATAATTATACAATGAATGAAGGTTCTTTAATATATGAGCAAATAGTAAATACTAGTCTGATTAACTGGTTGTCTAACTGAAAAATGCAAATTAGGGATCAGAATTAATATGTAAATAATGAAGATAATATACCCTTTAAAACCCTCAAAACACAGTTATAAAGTTTGCTGCAAGCAACCTTATGGCAAATTTCCTAAAGATGGTAAGCAGACTGTTAGACTGAAAATTCTGTACTGTGTGGCAGAAACAATTATCCAGGTTATTTTTGATTTGATCTTTCTAGAACAGAAAGCCACATGTCAGTATCTGTTCACTGTATTTATGCTATCAAAACCAGATGTACTTGCACAACACTACTGATTTCTGTAATGGGTATAAAAATATGGCCAAGATGTTCTGACCTTGTGAAATGTGTTATTGATGGAGATCCAGGCATTGTGTTATTGATGGAGATCCAGCCGTAAATCAGCTAATGGTTGCCAAAGCATTTTAAATAAGGCTGGGTGAGATGTTGGCTGCTTTCTAAAAAAAAAAAAAGTGAAGCTGTTGAATACTCAAGAGAATGAGCATCATATCTCAACTGCAGAGTTGCAAATTTAGAGAGCTTAGAAGTAAGATCTTAATTACACTATTTAGGAAAACAGATATTCCCAGAAGTATTAATTGCTCCTTTTAGTTGCCTTAAGGATTTCAAGATATTGAAATATATAATTGCACCCTTTATGGTTATTTCATTAACAGAATGTAGTTTCATGCTCTGATGCCCTCAAGCCAGGGCCTAAGGAAGGATGAATAGGAAGGTGTGTCCTTACTTTACACTGTCAGGAAATGATTTGATGGTAAGAACAATGGTTGCAAAGCTGCTGATGTAAATAGACTAGAGAAAATGTTTGAAGAGAAGTCTAATTCAGGGGTCGGCAACCTAAGGCCCATGGGCCACAAGCGGCCCATGGGGGTCGTTTAACCGGCCCATGAGCTGCCCCCGAACTGAGCCCTCCACTTGGCGAGTCCCCGCGCGTTGCGCTAAATCAGTGCAACACGGCGCCGTAAATAGCATCTGCGCAGGCACTGGAAATTGCGGGGGCGTGCGCGATCCGGCCCACAGAGGGATCTCCGCTGGAGTGAACTGGCCCAGGCGAGGTAAACCTTGCCGACCCCTGGTCTAATTTTTTTTATCAATTTGAAGCAATTCGAAGCACAATGAGGGTCCCCAGAACACAATTCAACCACTAACAAATCCCAGTTCCATATAAAAGTGAATATAAATTCTCATTTAAACAAAATACCCTTACATGTATAAGTTACGGTTACCCCTATTGTATGTATCAACATCCTGATAATGGAGCACTGGTTAAAATCCGTTTGAACAGATTGCAAGCATGAGCCAGAGGAACAGTTGAGCTGACAGGCGACTCCCCATTTACAAGGGGGTTTCATTCCGAATCCCAACGTGAGTTGGTGAAATTACATAAAATGGGGGAGTTGCCTTTCAGTTGTATATTGTAATTTGAACTTTTTATGGGCATGCTTGTAATGTATTTGCAAACACCACTGTCTTCTGGAAATTTAGACTTTCAGCATAACCTTATTTTGTATGTGATTGAACCTTGGTCACTGATTATCTATTCAGCTCTGTTTTTTGTCCTTCCCCTTGTTGCTTAGCACCTCTCCCTCTCACAAAACAATAGGCTAATGATAATCCAAGGCTTCTGGTCACAAAATGCATATGCCTCTCTTTCGAGAAACAGGATGAGGCAGCTGAGAGATTAATAAGTTTCTGCTTTATTTAACTGCCTAGAAGCTATTCAAAGTGGCGGGGGTGGGTCTACCTTGAACAGAAGTTTATATAGAGAGCTCAATTCACTTGAATTCCAAATGTTCATAGAAGAAAAAAATATAAGCTTGGACTTAACTAGATTCTTATTGATGTTTCCAAGAATCCAATTACATTTACTTATGAAATTTCTACGCTGCATTTCCTTGTTAGTATCCAACGTGGCATACAGCAATTTAAAATGCACAATGCAGTAAGAATAGTAAAATAAAAATAACAAAAGAGCACATTTTATTCACTTGCTTAAAAAGCATTTTTACCCTGCTCTTCAGTTGAAAAAGGTGTCAGCACTACTTGCAATGACCAGAAATGCTGCAGTCCTTGCCTCAGGCTTACAATATAAGAGATGGAGCACAAAAGGAAAAGGGATTGGTAGGCACTAGTTCTTAATTAATAACTTCAGTGGGTAGTAATTCAGTGTTCTTGGAGGCTAACAGTACAATCCTATACATGTCTCTACTCAGAAGTTTGTTCCATTGAGTTCAATGAAGCGTACTGCCAGACAAGGGGGTGTAGATTTGAAGCCTAAGGATTCCATTAAAAAATCTCAGTATAACTAAGCTGGGATCATCTTGGGTACTGTAAAGCCTAATTTTAGCACATGCTGATAATTGAGTTAGACTACTTTGAAAAGCTTTTATGGCTTTCATGAGCTAAAACCTATTTGGAGGATCTGAGCAACGTAATACATTAAATTTGATTATTCAGTATGTTAAGATAACACTCTGGAGCTGAACAAAACCAGAAGGTTGACATTTTTTGAACCAAAATGTTCAAGAGGACATTATTTTATACGCTAAGTTTGATCTTGAAATAAGGATGTTTCTCTAGGAAAAGTAAAGGTACATGGAGACTCACTGGAGATGTAGGCTTTTCGCCAACAATAGCTCCATGTGATCTCTGACTGTTTCTGGGCTATAATACAACAGTATGGATGTTGTTGAATAATACTAATTTCTCCCCAGCTTCTCCCTTGATTCATTCCAGCACACAGGGAGGACTTACAGTCTTAGGAAACATTCAGGAAACTGTCAGTAGTATGGAAAAGTGAGACTACTAGTAATCCTAAGAATAAATACATTTTGATCCACGACCTCCTAACTAAAAGTCTGTCAGAATTTATGTATAAAGGTAGATAGCCGTGTTGGTCTGTCATAGTCAAAACAAAATAAAATAAAAAAAATTCCTTCCAGTAGCACCTTAGAGACCAACTAAGTTTGTTCTTGGTATGAGCTTTCGTGTGCATGCACACTTCTTCAGATACACTGAAACAGAAATCACCAGACCCTGATATATAGTGAGAGGGTGGGGAGGGGTATTACTCAGAGGGGTGGAGGAAATGGGTGAAAGGTTGATAGCTGTGGTAAACCTGTTGACGACTGTTAACGGCTGCAATTAGTCTTACAGGAAAAAGCAAGGGGTGAGAAGGTTAAAAAAGCTTTGTCATGTGTAATGAGATAAGAATCCAATGTCTTTGTTCAGACCAGGTCTCTCCATGGTTTTAAGCTTGGTAATGAGTTGCAATTCAGCAACTTCTCTTTCCAGTCTATTTCTGAAATTCCTTTGCAATAAGACAGCTACTTTGAGATCTTGTATAGAGTGTCCTGGGAGATTGAAGTGCTCTCCTACTGGTTTCTCTGTCTTGTGATTCCTGATGTCAGATTTATGTCCATTTATCCTTTGGCGTAGGGTTTGGCCTGTTTGTCCAATATAGAGAGCTGAAGGGCACTGTTGGCATTTGATGGCATACACAATGTTAGATGATGAGCAATTAAATAGTCCTGAGATGGTATGTTTGATGTTGTTGGGGCCAGTAATGGTGTTGTCCGGGTGTATGTGGCAGCAAAGTTGGCATCTGGGTTTATTGCAGGCTCTGGTGCCAGTGTCTGTATTTAGTCTGGTTGTAGTATTGTTGTGGGTGAGGAGTTGTTTAAGATTGGGTGGCTGTCTGTAGGCGATGAAAGGTCTTCCTCCCAGAGCTTGAGAAAGAGAACTGTCATGGTCTAGGAGAGGTTGTAAATCTCTGATGATCCGTTGTACTGTTTTAACTTGGGAGCTGTATGTGATTACTAGTGGTGTTCTGCTGTTTTCTTTTTTGGGTCTGTCTTGCAGCAAATTCTCTCTGGGTATCAGTCTATTTAATTGCTCATCATCTAACATTGTGTATGCCATCAAATGCCAACAGTGCCCTTCAGCTCTCTATATTGGACAAACAGGCCAAACCCTACGCCAAAGGATAAATGGACATAAATCTGACATCAGGAATCACAAGACAGAGAAACCAGTAGGAGAGCACTTCAATCTCCCAGGACACTCTATACAAGATCTCAAAGTAGCTGTCTTATTGCAAAGGAATTTCAGAAATAGACTGGAAAGAGAAGTTGCTGAATTGCAACTCATTACCAAGCTTAAAACCATGGAGAGACCTGGTCTGAACAAAGACATTGGATTCTTATCTCATTACACATGACAAAGCTTTTTTAACCTTCTCACCCCTTGCTTTTTCCTGTAAGACTAATTGCAGCCGTTAACAGTCGTCAACAGGTTTACCACAGCTATCAACCTTTCACCCATTTCCTCCACCCCTCTGAGTAATACCCCTCCCCACCCTCTCACTATATATCAGGGTCTGGTGATTTCTGTTTCAGTGTATCTGAAGAAGTGTGCATGCACACGAAAGCTCATACCAAGAACAAACTTAGTTGGTCTCTAAGGTGCTACTGGAAGGAATTTATTTTATTTTATTTTGTTTTGAGAATTTATGTATGTTTTAGAATATCTTTGTTTATTTGAAGTCAAGGGGGGAAAGTCCCAGCCACCCCACAAGTCAAAATCTATTTTTCTGTTTGCAATGGAGACTGGCGTCTCAGCAAGGAGTAAACAAGAAATGGTGGTATTTAATAGTCATTTAATATAGCACAATTGACAATACAGGTCAGTTTGGAAATCTGGAAGATGAGTATGATTGTTAAGCTAATACTATGCTTCCTAAGGATAGTTGCTTGTAACTGCCCAATTTGAATGGTACTGCATTTATTCTTTGTGTTACTAGAGAATTTCATGAAAACATGCATTTTTAGAAATGGGGGGCTTACTAAGAAACTCTTTGCCCCACATTATTGAAATTCTAATAGGTGATATTACATACCCACTTTGTGTAATATATGCAGCCTCAATTTGAATCTTTGTTTTTGTCCTAGGATGAAGACGATTGTGAAGATGGCTTGCCTAAGGAATTTTAAAAGGTGCAGACCACCTGATTGAAGATGGTGGTTCTGTGTCTTATCCCATTTGATAAGTAAAGTAAGTGGAATTATCATATCCAGTATTTAAGTTGCATGATTACAGCAGAGATCTTCTAATAAAGCCAGAATTTAAGGGATTCAGAAATAATTGTAAGCACATTTACTTAGCAAAGATAAAGGTTTATGCCATATATAACAGATGATCAGTAAACAAAAGCAATAGCAGTTCTTCAGAACTCCAACACCAGAGGTTTCAACAAGGAAGTGGACGGTGGCAATAATTTGAGTGCTCTTCTATGCTGATATATAGGCTTATGCTTCATGACTTCTCACTTCCCTTTGGGGGTAGCTGCTTCATTTCTGCAGTGAAGATAAGTTTGGAAGGACCATCTAAGTGGAAACTGTGGTGTTGTCAAGAAGCATAGGTGTGTTATTCAAATTGGGGTCCTGGAAGTTCCCTTTCAATGCAGGTTAGAGTAAGTAACACAAAAGGTGTGGGTGGAATTTGCATATTTGCTTTTCTATTGCTTACATTTTTGTTATATCTGTATAATTATATATTTTAAAAATCAAAGTGGTTTACATATACACACACGCACACACTAAAAACCATGTAAAGATTTAAAATCTGAGATAATCCACCAAACTGTTACAGAATGATGCTTTCTTGATGTCCTGCATAAGCTTGGTGGTATACAAAAGTGTTCAGATGACATTTAAAGTAAAAGGTGTGTGCTGAATCCCTATTGGCATAACATTTGAGAGCACTGGGCTAAAGGCTTAGTTTCCCCCCCCCACCCCCTGTTGCTGTCGGATGGGCCTTGCTAACTCAGGATGACCAACAATGCTTCTGCAGATGATCTCAGTGACAGAGCTGAGATATAAGGGTTCAGGCAGTACCTAAGGTAACCCAGACCTAAGTTGTTCAGAGCTTTGTAAATTTATACAAGGACCTCGATATTAGATGGGCAACCATTGCAAATGCATTAGCAATATGTTGGCCATGTGCTCCCATCAACAGTATTGTAGACACTTTCTGCACCAGCTGCAGCTTCTAGACCAGGCCCAAGGGCAGCCCCACGTAGAGCAAATTGCAGTAATCCAGGTTACCAATGCATGGACTACATGTGTTCAGCTTAACTTGGATCAAAATCTTTAGTGCCTGCTGAATGCTAATGTTGGTATGTTGTGCAATGTACACACTGCATGACTAGAAGAATAGCAACTGTAAGAACAATATTTGTTATGTTTGAAGTCTTAACAAATGTTTTGATATTTTCATTAATTAAATAAAATTGTATCTGTATTCTCAGCTAAGAATTTATCACTTGTTTTTCATTTCCAGTTGCCACTATTCCATAAGCAAGTCATGATTACGTTAACTGAACTCAAATGTTTAGCAGATGCTCAATCATCATACCACATCCTGAAACCATGGTGGGATGTCTTCTGCTATTACCTCACCATGATAATGCTGCTTGTTGCTGTCCTTGCTGGAGCTCTCCAACTCACTCAAACTAGATTGTTATGTTGTCTTCCTTGCAAGCTTGAGTTTGACAATCATTGTGCAGTGCCTTGGGATCTGGTGAAAAGCAACCTTAATGTATCCTCCAGCTCTGCAGCGCCAATAGTGCTCCCTCTTAGAATCCAGAATTACCTTCATCGACAGCAGTATTCTTACATTGATGCTGTGTGTTACGAGAGAGAGCTTCACTGGTTTGCCAAATTTTTCCCATACTTAGTGCTTCTTCATACTTTCATTTTTGCTGCTTGCAGTAATTTTTGGCTTTACTATCCCAGCACAAGTTCACGGTTGGAACACTTTGTAGCCATACTACACAAATGTTTTGATTCTCCCTGGACAACACGTGCCCTATCGGAAACAGTTGCCGAACAGTCTGTGAGGCCTCAGTCATTCTCCAAATCGAAGACCTTTCTTTCCTCTCCAAGCAACATAGCCGAATTGGAGAGCAAGCGGCAATCTGTCTCCTACTCGCAGACTGGGCTGGAAACAGCTGGAAGAGAGAGCTCTTCCAATGTTCTAGACAGAAAAGAAGGGGAGCAAGCAAAATCAATATTTGAAAAGGTCAAAAGATTCAGGCTGCATGTTGAACAGAAGGATATCATCTATCGTGTGTACCTAAAACAGATTGTGATCAAGGTCATTGTATTTATATTAATAATGATTTATGTTCCCTATTATTTAACCTTTATTACACTAGAAATTGACTGTGTGGCTGATATTCAAGTCTTTACTGGCTACAAGAGATACCAGTGTGTTTATTCACTAGCAGAAATTTTTAAAGTGCTAGCTTCATTTTATGTTGTCGTGGTGACCTTGTATGGCCTGACGTGCACTTACAGTTTGTTATGGATGCTGAGAAGTTCACTCAAACAATATTCTTTTGAGAAGCTGAGGGAGCAAAGTAATTACAGTGATATTCCTGATGTAAAAAATGACTTTGCCTTCATTCTTCACCTAGCAGACCAGTATGATCCTCTGTATTCAAAACGGTTCTCAATATTCCTCTCTGAGGTGAGTGAAAACAAGTTGAAGCAGATCAGTCTAAATAACGAGTGGTCTTTAGAGAGATTGAAAAGCAAACTGGTACGAAATTCCCAGGATAAGATGGAACTTCACCTTTTTATGCTTAGTGGTCTTCCAGATGACATCTTTGAACTCACAGAGATAGAAGTTCTAACCCTAGAACTTATTCCTGAGGTTAAGCTTCCTGCATCTGTAAACCAGCTACCCAATCTCAAGGAACTGAACATTTATCATTCATCATTAACTGTGGAATTTCCAGCACTGCACTTCTTAGAAGAGAATCTAAAAATCCTGCGTCTAAAGTTGGCTGATATGGGAAAGATTCCACGCTGGATCTTCTATCTAAGAAACTTGCAGGAATTGTATTTGACTGGATGTTATATGGTAGAAAACCAGAATGGCCTCTACAATGAGGGCTTTCAGGATCTTGTGAATCTGAAAACAATTCACTTAAAGAATAGCCTTTCCCGCATACCTCAGGTGGTTACAGACCAGTTGCCTTCACTACAAAAATTATCTATTGACAACGAGGGGAAAAAACTTCTAGTGTTGACCAACTTGAAGAAATTGCTTAACCTGAGAACTTTGGAATTGATCAGCTGTGACTTGGAGCGCATTCCACATTCTATCTTTAGCCTGAACTATTTGCATGAAATTGACTTAAAAGACAATAATATACGAACAGTAGAAGAAATCATTAGTTTCCAACACCTTGAGAACCTTTCTTGCCTGAAATTGTGGCACAACACCATCTCCTACATCCCAGTGCAGATTGGAGCTTTAGCAAACCTGGAGCAGCTCTATTTAAATCATAACAACATAAAAAAAATTCCACCACAACTTTTTCTTTGCCTAAAGCTACATTATTTGGACCTTAGTTATAACAAGCTAACATCCATTCCGCATGAAATCCAGTATTTAACAAACCTGCAGTACCTTGCTGTGACAAAGAATCACGTAAGTAGAAGCAAACTATTGGCAGAATTCAGCATTGCACTCTTGCAATCATTAAGTTTGTGCAAGCAATCCAGCTTGCCAGATGGAACAGTACCCCTTCCCGTCCCCCTGCACTGTCCTGGGAATTCCCATTCCCCACCCCTGCTCCAAGCTGATCTTGGGAAGTGCGTGGCTGGTAGGAGGAAGCCCATTGCACCAGCAGAAGTCCTTGTGCAGGGCTTCTGCTGCCAGGACTGGTTAGGTGAATCCCACCCTTTTGCTTTAAAGTGAATGAAAAATAAAAGCTAAGAAAAAAAGTTAATCAAGATCGAAGGCATGGTAGAAGCCCAGTCCTGCAAAAAAAGGTTGCCAACCTTTTTTAATCCCATGGGCCTATTTGCCAACCAGAAAACATGTGGGTACCACACACCTCAACCAAACACACATCTTAACCAGTTATATTCACTGCAATAAAATGCTTTCCAATGTAGTAGTGGTAGTCCTGCTGCAGGCAGTGAGCTAAAAACCTGTTCTATGTTCTTGCTCTGGAAAGAAAATCCAATTTTCAGTACTTGAGTGGGGAAGTATTTTATCTTTATTATGAGTTCTTGTTGTATCTGTAGACTAGGAAATCCTATCTAGTCAAAACCCTGACTTATTTCAGCTAGAACAGTAGCATACAGCATTCACAAAACTAGCTTACTTCCAGCTCTTCATACATCATTGGTTTCAAACCTATTTGTCTCCTCCTCTGCCCTATTAGCCTGCTTCAAATGTAAGTAGGGAGGTCAACATCTAACTTTTGATGTGCCGCCATGAAGGATTGTTTCACTGGGCTTATAGCAAATTGCTCAGATTACTAATTCGTTGCTTATCATTCTTTTGTTTATTTGAAAATTAGGCATAAAACAGGTCATGTGAATCAGCCAGGGATTTCCACAATAAAATAGGCATTTTCTCAACCATCTACATTTATAAAAGAATATTGCCGAGGTGTGGGGTAGGATACACAGAGACAACCCTCACTTGAATGCGTGTATCCTAGGCACTAGATCAGCATGATTTAGGAATACATAAATTAACTGATTTTGTGTGTGTGTAAATTAATGACCTTACAATATTGTGTCTTTTTTATTTTTTTCTCTTTAGATTGAGGCACTTCCAAATGAATTATTTCAGTGCAGAAAGCTACAGTATCTCCTACTGGGACATAACAGCCTGATGCATTTGTCCCCTAAAGTTGGGGAACTCTCCAACCTTGTTCAGCTGGAGCTTAAAGGAAACTACCTGGAGTTGCTGCCTGCCGAACTGGAGGAATGTAACTCTTTGAAACGGAATTGCTTAATTGTAGAAGAACAATTGCTAAAAACTCTCCCCCTTAGGGTAACAGAGCATATGCAAATGTGCTTGGACAAAGTCTGATCTTGAGATTCTCTGTGCAGAGCAACAAATTCCTCTTGAGAGTTTTCAATAATAGCTCTAAAGGAAAGTATAGCTGGCAAGAAGGGAAATGCAAGGGTGTTGTTGTTTTTCCTGCAGCTCTGTGCATTGACCCAAGTTTCTGCTGATAAAAAAACCACACACATTTAAGTCTTAAACAAAAATAAATATTAGGCAAGTATATGCATACATATATACCATGAATAATTTGAAACTGGAATTGAAGAGTGAAAGTTAAGTGGATAGCATAATCGTGGTTTTGAGTGACTGGGAAAGGTGAATATATAGTTTGTCTGAGTCTAGTAAGGGTCGTTTTCCCATAACATTTTATTGTGTAGTTTTCAACAAATGACTGTAAAGACCAACAAACATAGGGTGATATCCAATTGTTTTATCCTTCTTGCAAAGTGGACTTCTATATTTGCAAACAGGACGTACCATTTTCCCACTCTGCAGCTCCTCGTGTGTCCTCAAAATCTGCTTTAGAGGGCTGCGGGATCCTCCACAGCAGATTGGATATGGACTGCAGGAGGAGGGGAGGGAGAATTGTAATCCAATGCAGCAGGAGACAACTCTGAATCTCACCCATAGCTTTCCACACATTTGCCATGATTGGGTGTTGGTGACAGTGGGAGGGTCTTTGTGAAGACTATCCTATATAAAACACCACTCATTTTATTATACCGGGGAAATGATTTCAAAGTTGAGTTATGCAACAGGAGATGATACTTTTGTTTATAAGTAACTAACTAAGAAATTTCTGAGGAATTGTTCCTTAACACAAGCTGAATATTAATCATAACACAAAACAGGTGACAAATATTGTCTTAGAATGATTTGCATAGTTGTCCAAGATTCTATTTCATGTCTAAATCAAGGTCCAGTTGTATTCCACTATGCACAAGCAGAAGATGGTATCCAACTCAGAGGCGTAGCTAGGAGGAACTGTGGGGGCGGCACCATGGGGCCTGCAGCTCACCCGAGCCACGTGTCTCTCCTGGGAGTGACGCGGTGGCTCAGGCGCCTGCATGCCCCGTGGTGTGGTGCCCAGTGTGCTTCCCCCCCCCCGCCCCTCCTGGCTATGCCTCTGTGTTGGATACCATCTTCTGCTTGTGCATAGTGGAATACAACTCGACCTGATTTAAAAATGAAATCTTGGACAACTATGCAAATAGTTCTAACACAATATTTGTCACCTGTTTTGTGATATGATTAATGCATGTGTTTGCGTACACAAGTACAGTTTTCTAGTGCTTGTCTCTAATCCTGAGGCAGCAATAGAACCTTAATATATCACGTAGAAGGTCATTTTCAATATCTGGCTATTTTTATGTTTTTTTTTTTAGTCTTTTGGTATTACATCTCCCCAATTGGAGTTCTGATGCACTACTGAGAGGAGATTTCAAATATGTATGTCAAGTTACAAGCAAATAAGAAGAACACTGCTGTTTTTAAGTATTTACAGATAATGTAGAGTCTTTTTTACCCCCCAAAAATCCAACTCTAACCTTAAAAATGTTTGGGTAACATCAATTTATCCCTTATTCATGCATAAAGAATGGTATGTTACAGCAGTTTTCCAAACCTACAATAGAAAGATGTACAACTATCGTAGGTTGGATTCAGACTGGCTGAGATCAATAAGACTTAAATTAGTCAGAACAAGTTAATCAGACTAATTGAAGTCTCACTGATTTCAATATTCTAAGCATGACTGTGGTGGTGGAGCTTTCTGATATCATTCAGCCTGATCTCACAAAATCAGCATATGGAATGCTACATTATGTGGCAGAATAAGGTACATTTTCTCTGAATGCATGCTAACAAGTTTACACCATGAACAGGGGAGGCAACAAAATATGATGATGATGTCTCAGCAGCATTGAAGTAGATGCCATACCCAAATGCAGTGCCTGTTGTATCCTTCTTAGCTGCCCTCCAGGTGGCAGAGTGCCTAAATGCGCCCTCCCAAAAACCTGATCCAGGGCAACGGCTCCCTCAGGCTACACCCCTGTATGACTGGCTCCAACTGCATTTGGGTATGGCATCTACTTCAATGCTGCTGAGACATCTTCATTATTATTATTATTATTTTTGCCTCCCCTGTTTATGGTGTGAACTTGTTAGCATGCATTCAAAGAAAATGTATCTTATTCTGCCACGTAATGTAGCATTCCATATGCTGATTTTGTGAGATCAGGTTGAATGATATCAGAAGTGCTTTTGTAACTATTTTATATTGACTTTTTTTTTTACTTTGCTCCTTTTTAAAAAATAGCTTACTTTATCTTAATGCCACAAAACTAAGTTAATCTCTCCAGTAGTATCTTACCATGTTGACATCAGTCCATCACAATAATTACATTCCAAAGACCTTTTTAAATAGCTCTCAGGGAACAAAAAAAAAATAAGCTTTGTGTTTTTCATGGATGTAATACAGGTCCAATTCTCCCGGATCGTTTCCCCCCCCCCCAAGGTGCGATTTATTAATAATTTGGGGTACTTTTCACATCTGCATGCCAAGAAACATACTTCACGTTTGGTTTCTAATTCAAATTAAGTTTTGTTACATAACAGAACACAAATATGCTTAATGTGTAGGACTACATTGGGCGAGGGAAGTCTAGATGTTTCAGAATCTACCCAGATGGGGCTCTTTCCTGTCATGTAAAAGATACAAACCTGGAACAACATGGCAATTGGGAGAGTGGCTGCTGTTGAGCAATTTGTACTAGGAAAAGATTGTGGACATAATTAGCTTTTTGGCCTTCATGTTACCTCTTTCACCCATCTCAAAATCCGCTACAGTGTACTCATTTTTGCCTGTCATCTTTTACTTCTTTCCAGCTCTCTTCTGGTCCTGCTCAGCTTCTGACTTGTGCTTGCCAACAGTCATCTCACAAATAGATGTCATTAATCTTGGTGTACGGTGGCACCGGAATGGTTTAAATCACTGTGGCCAGAACTCTGTTTTGAAACTTTAAAAGTCTTGACATTGTTGTGTATGTGTTATAACTGTGTTAAGAGTTATAAAACATTCACAAAAATGCTAAGACGTTTAAAGTTTCAGAAATTGATGGACACCTTTGTTTATTTTTAAAAGGAAGTTGGTTGATTTTTTTGTTCAAAAAGCTGGTCTTTAAAGTGGAAACAAAAAACAACAACAACTGGACATTGCTGAGAACACACTTGTAGTGATTACTGGCACTCTTCATTTTAACTATATAATGTGTTGGTCCACCTTTTTAGTAGTGCATGGACTTAGGAATGGCCTTGATTTCTTGAACATTCCCTCCACTCAGATTATTTTATCATCCAACACAGGGGTAGCTGATGTGGTTCCCTTAGCTGCTTATGACTACCACTCCTATCATCACTGACGATTAAGCTGGCTGCAGCTGGAGGGTGCCATGTTGGCTCCCCCTCTATAGCATTTTGAAATGTGTAGTAGTAACATCAAAAAAGTATTTTGTGCTGTATTTCTAAAATACCAGTCAGACTAGGAAAGGGCTATTAAAGAAAGCATGGATAACATTGACTCGGAAAGGTGAAGATCTCTTTAAAAGGCTGTGGCCGTAACACACAGGTATGAGGGCGTGATCATTTGCCTAAATACGGACTAACTCAGAATTAAATAACACAAGCATAAGAATTTAAAATAAGACATTAATCAAACGGACTTTTTAATCTTTTTGCAAAACATTTTTCACAAAGAGCAAGAAATCTAAAGGCTGGTAATTCTGGCCTTATTGCATGCCACAGTGTGCCTTTTATTTCCTTTCTGTATTCTGACCTCACACTTCAAATGGCAGAGCTGAACTGTGAGTATTTTTGAAAACTTTTGTTTCCCATCTTCATACTTAATATATTGCATTGAAGAGAATTTCAGCAAGCTAAATCACCTTCCTAATTATAGGACAAGCTATGTTAACCACAACCCATATTTGTATATAGCATTTATTTTATACACAATGGCTTTTCAGTTTGTTTCACTGTAATGCTGCTGGGGGTAGAGAGGGAATGTTTAAATATGGTCTTGCATATACTGGCAATTTCTGTTGGAAAAAATATTTGAATAAAATTCTATTAAGTTGTCTACGCTCAATCCTGTATTTGTGTCATCTTAATTTTTTCTTCATTAAAAATGGGTCAGGATTTAGTGACGCCTAGAAGGCTAGCATTAAAAACAGCCCCACTTAACCCAAAGGTAGTCATTTTTCTTTTGTTCCCTTTAATTTAAATGGAAGGAAAATATGCATATGTATTAACTCACCTATAAGATGTAAGTGCTGACTTAGTAAGCCACTTATCTAGTATGAAGGAATTAAAATATTAGCTTTTAATAGCTAAACACCAGTCTGATGCAATTTAAAAATATATACTCACATTTTTAAAATATTAAATGCTTAGATTTTAATTTTAATTTTCCTATGGGAACAAATCCAAACATTCTATATAGCTACTGCCATCTGCTTTTATAGCTGCTGTCCAAAACATGGAAAAAATATTTGGTTACTTGGTATAGCAACCGTGGCCATGATCTTTGCTCCAGGAATCCAGTTGTTTGTATAAACCATGGTTTGGCTTAGCATTACATGCAAACGGCACCATGTTTAATTCATTTGAAAGTTATGCTTCTGTTTCTTCTCTTTTCTGGATACCAAAGCGTCACTTGTTTCAGTCAGCAGGGTTTTGTCAAAATTGCCCTGCTAAAAGTTTTCACTGTAAATCAGGGTCTTTGAAATGAAGAGAACTTCGAATCTGAACTGAAAATATGAATTTTACTGATACTCAGTTCCTAATACTTGCTTGAAGCTATAGTAATTTATTCAAGGGCTTGAGGGAAAATCTCTCTGGTTCCATCTGTTGCTCTCTGGTTCCATCTATTGACACACTAGCAGAATTTGGGAAAGTCATGCTGTGCTGAAGAACCTAAACGAACATACTCTGTTCCGTAATACTTGATGTTTCTTTTCTTTTCTTCCTTTCTTTTTTGCACTGGGCGTGTGTGTGAAGACTGCTTTCTCAATTTTATAAGATATGACTACTTCTAGATGAATATGAAATCAATCCAGTTGGACTGAGTTCCCACACTTCATCCACGTCCAGCACCATTCCAGATTATGATTATCTCTTTAAGGTTACATACAGTGCTTTTTTCTGGGAGTACACAGTACCGGCACCTTTTTTTTCTAGAAGAAAAGCACTGGTTAAAAGTTTGGCACTTACTATAGCAACTTCATGGTGAGTAGTGGCACCTTTTTTTCTAGAAGAATATATATATAATCTCATTTTCACACATATACACACACACATGCACACATAGTATCTTAAAATTTTCAAAAACTCTTGCTAACTAGTACAGTGTGATCATCTAAGCAATAATGTTAAGATCCCCAACCTTATCAACTTTCTTTTGCAAAATGCAGTCTTTTCCTGAAATTTACATCATATTTAATGTAGTTTGAAATAAGAATTTTAATTTAATCCACCATCGCTCCTGGTTTTCATAGTTCACATCTGTGTTGATTGTCTAAGGGCCTTCAATGCAATCGGTTAGGTCAAACTGTGTGAACTATCCTTCCACCCTAGTATCAGAAAGGAATCAGAAATGAAACGACTTGTTCGTCTATGGTCTAGCTGAGATTCTGGAAATCTTGGGGGGGGGGATTCCCATTTCACATTCCTGATAAAATTGACGCAGTCTAAACATAACACCGTATGTTTTCTTTTTTCCTCATCACACCAAAATACATACAACAACAGCAGAAGCACAAAGTCTGCTTTCAAAGTACCAACAGTGGAGTTTACATTTAAGGAAAGCCTGTAGTAGTGCAATTCTTTTGGACTGCACCAGTTTGGAATACAGGTGGCAACCATTACTAGTTACAGGTGGTGTTGTGGTCTAATCCACTGAGCCTCTTGGGCTTGCCGATCAGAAGGTTGGCGGTTCGAATCCTTGCGACAGGGTGAGCTCTCATTGCTCTGTCCCAGCTCCTGCCAACCTAGCAGTTTGAAAGCATGCCAGTGCAAGTAGATAAATAGGTACCGCTGCAGCGGGAAGGTAAACAGCGTTTCTGTGCGCTCTGGTTTCTGTCATGGTGTCCCGTTGCACAAGAAGCAGTTTAGTCCTGCTGGTCACATGACCTGGAAAGCTGTCTGCAGACGAACGCCAGCTCCCTCGGCCTGAAAGAGAGATGAGCGCCACGACCCCATAGTCGCCTTTGACTGGACTTAACAGTCCAGGGATCCTTTACCTTTTACATTACTGAATGCACTATTACGCCAAAAACTTTCCACATGGTTACTTCTGCCCTCTGGATGTTTTTGGATGTAGCTTCCATCAACTGCAGCCAACAGGGCCAAAAGTCAGGGATGCTGGGATCATTGGCACACTAACTTTCCATCTGTAGCAAAACATATCCAAATGTACTTATATGTACCCTGCCAAGCATACTTCTGGGGCTTTAGAAATAAAACACACAATCTCAAGGCATACTCCTGTTTTTAAAAGCTTGCTTCAGTTTCTCAGATAACAATTCTACCAGATGTCTGATGAACTGCCATTCTCCTATATTCGCAAGCAAGCTAAAAAAAACCCTGCATGGTTTGTAAACATGGTTTTGTTTAATGGGAAATCTAACTGATTTCAAATGGCACGAGAACGGGGAGGAATGGCACTTCCAAAATTTACTTTAAATGATAAAAGTTTATATTTGAAACACTGTCCATGTTCCAGAATTATTGATGCAGGCAAGTTCCTCTGAACATCGAGGGGAAACAAGGCTTGTAAAGTTTATATTATCCAACCGCCCTCAGAAAAGAACTTGGATCCTACGAATATCCCCACATAATTTTGCAGTCAAGCATACACATACAGTCTCAAAACCAGTGTCTGAGCACGTCTGTCACTAATACTAGCAGTGCTGGCTGGAGCTGATAGGAGTTCGAGTCCAACAACATCTGGAAGGCTCACCGGTTCCCTATCCTTGGCTGAATACACATATATAAAAAAAAACACGCTGTGAAAATGCATATATATTTTTTAAAACTTTGTTAAAAATACATGGAATCTGCCATTAGCTCACCAGCTCCATTTGTATAATGCACTTAAAACGCACTTAAAATATTATATTTGCAGCTGTATAGCTGAGTCCCTTGACATACTCCCTGACTCTGGCCTGCTTTGCTTTGGCTCACATAAAGAGCATTGCCTCAGTGGCGTTTGTAAATACCCTTGCCCAACAGGCAAGAACTCTGTGTGTGGAAGACTGGGGAAGAAGTTCCCATCTCCTGAACTTTGGCTGAACTGGTCTTCTCATGTTCCTTCTTGTGTACCAGACGAGATCATTAGAGCTCCTCAGTTTATCCTGAGAATTTTGTGTGGCGTTGTTGCTTTAATTGAGCAGCTGAGTAAATACAGTGTCTTTCATTCTTCAGCGCAGGGACTGCTAAGAAGATCAAAGCTGTCTCTTTAGGGCATGGAGTTGAGATGAAGGAATATCACCTCATAAGGCTACTTGGAATAGCCATGCTGTGAAAATGCATGCCACAGAGAACAGGGGTATGTGTGCATGTGTGAGAAGAGAGGAAGTAAGGCAATATAAAGGGATAATTGGAAAGGGGTGGGGGCAAAAGACTGGTACACGGTGAGTATTCTCTCCCCCCCCCCTGCACTGCTAATGCAAGCAGGGTTGAGTGTGGGGAGTGGTTTTGATCAGAGAATATGGGAAGGATTAACCCTCTCCTCAGCACAATGTCCACAATCAAATTACACCCTCCCCCCAATATTCTATTAAAAACACACAAAATATGCATCATAGAATCACAGAATCATCTAGTCCAGGCATGTCCAAAAGGTAGATCGTGATCTACTGGTAGATCACTGGACGTCTGCGGTAGATCACTGGTAGATCATTGGCTCCCCCCAAAGAAGCTGAATAACTGTGGCCCCTAAAAAAAAGCTCAACATTTTACCTCCTCCCTGAAAAACTCAACAACTTTGACCCGAACCCCCCAAAAATGGGCCTTCCTCCTCCCTGAAAAAACTCAACAACTTTGACCTGAACCCCAAAAAAGGGGGTAGATCACTGCCAGTTTTTAACTGTGGGTAGATCACAGTCTCTTGGGAGTTGGCCACCCCTGATCTAGTCCAACCCCCTGCAATGCAGGAATCTCAGCTAAAGCATCCATGACAGATGGCCATCCAACCTCTGCTTAAAAACCTCCAAGGAAGGAGAGTCCACCACTTCTCGTGGGAATCTGTTCCACTGCCAAACAGTTCTGTCAGAAAGTTTTTCCAAATGTTTAGTTGGAATCTCCTTTCTTGTAACTTGAAGCCATTGGCTCAAGTCCTACCCTCAAGAGCAGGAGAAAACAAGCATGCTCCCTCTTACATGTGACATCCCTTAAGATATTTGAAGGTGGCTATCATATCTCCTCTCAGTCTCCTCTTTTCCAGGCTAAACATACTCAGCTCCTTCAATTGCTCCCCGTAAGGCTTAGTTTCCAGACCCTTGACCATCTTGGTTGCCCTCCTCTGCACACATTCCAGTTTTTCAACATCCTTCTTAAATTGTGGTGGTCAGAATTGGACACAGTATTCCAGGTGTGGTCTGACCCAGGGGTGTACCGAGCCGCTTGGCTGCCTGGGCGGCAAGCCAAGAGGCACCCCCTAGGGGTGGGGCATCGCTCCGTAGCGTATGCGTTGTGACTTCATGCCGCATGCGCTACGGAGCGCAGTTTTCCCGGGCCGCCGGGCCAGGAGTGAGCGGCCCCCTGTCTGTCCGGCAGCTGCTCGCACGGAACTTTTAAGGCTGGTGTGCGCGAAAAGCAGCATGGACGGGGCAGCCTTTCGTGCGTGGGAGCCTTACAAGGTGCCACTCGTTCAGCGGCTCGTAAGGTTGCCGCGGGAGCAGCAGCACGGACGGACAGGATGAACGGCACATGTGCGGCCATCCCGCACATGTGCCGTTCATCCTGTCTGTCCATGCTGGTGTTGCTGCTCCCATGGCAACCTTACGCGCCACCAAGCGAGCGGCAACTCGTAAGGCTGCCGCGCGCGAAAGGCTGCCCCGTCCGTGCTGCTTTTTGTGTGCGGCATCCTTACAAGTTGCCATGGGAGCAGCTGCCGCACAGACAGGGTACTGGGCGGCGGGGGGCAGCTTGGGCATCACGGGGGGGCGCCCAGGGTGTCGCCCCCTTGAGGGTGGAACCCGTGGCGGCCCGCCCCCAACGCCCTGCCCTTGCTCCGCCCCTGGTCTGACCAAGGCAGAATAGAGTGGTACTATTACTTCCATTGATCTGGATACTATACTTCTGTTGATGCAGCCTAGAATAGCATCAAGCAAACCTATCCCAGATCTTCCACATCACATCCAGTTTCACCCCGAGTTTTCAGAATTTCAGAATTTGTTTGGGTTTTATGAATGTTCATATGCACAAAGGCTGCTTGACCTGTGCTTGTATCACAGCTTTGCATCATGAGCACGTTCTTCTCAATCAGGGTGAAACACCGAGTGTCCTGGAGGCATCCAAGGTCAGGCCACTGGCACCAGCTGGACTTGATTGTCAGCAGGTGATTGGCACTGAAGTGTGTTCGTCTCAGACAATGTTGTCTACCTGGGTTCCACCATAACCAGCAACCCTTCCATTGACACTGAGCTGGGCCAACCATATTGGCAAGGCTGCCAGGGCAATAGCTCACCTCTCCAAAAGGGTATGGGAGAATGTGATGGTAGCATCCAATACCAAGATGAAGGTCTACCAGGCTTGCGTGATGAGCATGCTGCTTTATGGAAGTGAGTCATGGGCAACTTACAACTGCCAGGAGCAATGCCTCCATGCCTTCTACATGAACTGCATCAGGAAGATTTGGGGCATCGCATGACAGGACCGTCTCAAACAAAGTTGTGCTCTTCCAGGCCCACATTCCCAGCTTGTGCGCACTCCTGTCTCAACGATGTCTACACTGGCTTGCTCATGTCCACAGAATGAAAGATGGCAGGATCCCCAAGGATGTGCTGTACAGGGAGCTGACTTCAAGCACCAGGCCTGTTGCCAGATATCTGTGTTACAAAGACTCAGCAAATGACCAGATTATGGGTCCAAATGACTGAATATGTTTTATTTGTATTGATTTGCAACACAGGTAGATTATACATAAAAGAAAGAAGAACGAAATATGATTGTTCATTTGGCCGTGATCTAGAAACACTGGAAAATGGTGGGAATACATGGCGCGTTGTAGCAAATATGCAATCCTAAGGCAATATTTACATGTGACTTTGAAATACGGGATTTGTTCTCTAAAAGGAGATTACTTATTTCAAAGCTTAAGATCTTTTTAAGATTATGAGGATTAACTTTTTTCGGTTTAATGCCGAATCTCCCCATTTATCAAAGCACGAACAAAATCTTTTGCTTGATGAATTGCAGAAGCAGTGATGAAAGGGCTATAAATGAAAGACTCGCACAGATTATATATATTTTCAGAGCACGGGAAAGGCATGCACAGATTCCCCCTCTTCCCAGAACATTGACATTGGAACATTTTCCTCTCCCAAGATACTCTGGAGCTGACCTCAAGTTGCCCTTCCATTACTGAGGAATTTCAAAGGGATATTCCAGTGTGAAACTGCCGAGTTAAAATGTATCAAGGGATTTTATCTGTCTCTGGGGCATGAATAAAGATATGAAGGCTTCTTGTCGCACTGCAGGTGTTACGTTACTTAGCAATATTAGGGTGACTGCTAAGACTATTCCCTTGAGGAGTGACTTAACTGATTTGTCACAGAATGTAATTTCTGTAGTTCCATCACCATTTGGCCTGGCTGCTCATATTCCCCACCCACCCCCAAATGAATATATACCCAGCAACTAAGGATAGCCACTTTATGTATCTGATGAAGTGGACTCCATGCTTTGGGTGGAAAGAAAAGGACAAGTAAAAAGAGAACAAATTGTGACGATCACATGTATGTTCACTACAGGATGTTACTTGCCAGCATGGAAAACTGTTCTTGCCATCTGTTAGTTTATGGAGAAGGAAAGTGTGGCATGTTAGGTTGAATGAATAACATCACCATCTATAAACATTTATAGGGAGGACGAAATCTCAGATAACCTTGGGGGAAATTGGATTTTATTTATTCAATTTTGAAATCAATCAAGACCTAGAGAATCAGTATTGGTGGACATCGGGACTATTCCATAACTTCATTTTATATAATATGGAGAAGTAGGCTCCAATCTGAAATATGTTTAAGTCAATGGCCTTTTGTAAATATGTCCCAGTTAAGCTTTTGGTTTGTGTATGAGTGGGTGGAGATTTTAAGAGAGACATGATTTGAAGTGCTATTGAAACCACGAAAAATGTGAGTATCACAGGCAAGAAGAGGGCAAGAGCATTTCTGTGCCACTGAGAGTCTCTTCTAGTCATAGGCGTAGCCAGGATTTATTTGAGGGGGACAAAAAATTGCTGAGCTTTTTTTAAGATCGCCCCCTAAAGTTGTTGAGCTTTTGGGGGAAAACCATGAGTAAAAATACTCCCCAGAACCTCAGTTAATTGAGTACTTTCCATGCTCCTAGTCATACTTTTCCAGATTGTAGCATTTTGTTTTTTGGTTGCTTTAAAAAAACAAAACAAAACCCATGTCACACAAACCATGGCTTTAGCACAAATGATCCAATCTGAACTTCAACTTCAGTCCTGTTCTTGACTCCTCAAAAGATTCCATCAACGCATTCCGGTGGAATGGGAAAGATTATGGAAAACAAATTTAAAGTTTACAGATTGTATATTATTAAGAGAAAATTATTTGAAAATGATATATAGATGGTATACCACACTGGAAAAAAATGCAAAAATGTATAAAACAGGATCTAAGATATGTTGGAGATGTAAAGAGAAAGATTGTATTTTTTTCATTTATGGTGGAATGCAAGAAGGTTAAAGATTATTGGGAAATGATATAATATGAATTGAAAAAAATGTTGAAAAAAACCTTTGTTAAAAAAACAGAATCTTTCCTGCTCGGAATTTTAGATCATGATATAAGAGAGGGAAATTGGAGATTGTTTATGTATGCGACAACAGCAGCAAGAATTTTATTAGCACAAGTATGGAAAACAGAGGAAAACGCCAACAAAGGAAGAATGGCAAGCTAAGCTTATGGACTACGCGGAACTGGCTAAGCTGACAGAGAGGATACATGAGAGAGACATCATCAATTTCAAAAAGGAGTGGGAACCATTTATAAACTATATAAAAAGACAGTATAAATTTGGACCCATTGGCAGGTTTTGACTAAACTTTCACAACTATATAAGAGGTAAAACCAGCAGGGTATAGAATTTGTTTAATAAATCAATATGGAAATACGGGGGAAGCCAAAGAGGGGGGAGGGGAGAAATATGGATATATAAATTGTTCAATTAAGATTTGTGGGAAATGTGTTGTTATAATTTGAAAATTCAATAAAAAATTATTATTATTATTATTTTAAAAAAGAAAGATTCCATCAACAGTGTTTCCGAAAAAATGTACACATCACTTCGGAAGGCAGGTGAACTAATGCCAGTTTACTGGAAGAAGCAAAGATTGTCAGTGTCAAAGCATTGATTCTTCAACATAAACTTTGTTGGACTGGTCATGTTGTGAGGATGCCTGATTATTGTCTTCCAAAGCAACTATTCTATTCTGAACCCAGAAATGGAAAGTGTAATGCTGGTGGTTAACAAAAGAGGTTTAAAGATTCTCTCAAGGTAAATGTAAAAAGAAAAAGAAAAAGTAGTATAAACAGGATAATTGGGAAACACTCCAGTTGGAGAAGAGCCTTTACCAAAGGTGTCATTTTTTTTTTAAAAAAGTATTTTTTATTAAAGATTTCTTGATTTACAAAAATCTGTGCAATGTCTCTCTCTCATATTTTTTACAAGTGTCATTTTTACAAATCAGTTTCATTTGTTGAGACATTGGGAAGAAAAGGGGGAAAGTGGTGGAGGGGGGAGGATGGAGGGGGTGGGTCGGGTGACGATTTTTCTATTTTACTTAATGTGTGTAGGGTTCGATGTCAGCGTTGCTTGTGCAGGTTCTCTGCTGTTCGTTTGTGTTCCTTTGGTGGTGAGAGCGGTTGGGGTTGGCCTAGGGCAGTGATGGCTTACCTTGACACTCCAGATGTTTTGGGACTACAACTCCCATCATCCCTGACCACTGATCCTGTTAGCTAGGATGATGGGAGTTGTAGTTCCAAAACATCTGGGCTGTCAAGGTTAGCCATCACTGGCTAGGGTGTGGTTGTGTCATTGACTTTGAAGAAGCACAAACTCAGGACCAAAGGGAGAAACGTGCTAAGAGGAAGGCACGTTTGGCAAATCCACACCGTGATCAACTCCTGCCCAGAAACCTGTGGAAGAGCGTGTGGATCCAGAATTGGCGTCCACAATCACTTAGGACTCACTGTTATGACCGTGTCCATGGAAGACAATCTTACTCAGGTACGAGTGATCGCCAAAGAAGAAGACATGGGCTAAGCCAGGGGGTGTCTCGGGGGACCCATCCCGCCCACCCCTCTCTCTCCTTGCGCGCCAGCCTGCTGGCTGGGGGGAGCCACGTGCGCGCGCCGGCGTCGGAGCAGGGCGCGGCCCGGAGGTGGCGGCCCGCGGCAGCAGCAGTGGGCGGAGAGAGCGGCTGTTGGAGGAGGAGGAGACGGAGGAGGGACGCGGGGACAGCGGCCTCGGCACTCTCGGCGCGGATCCTGGTGGGGAGCATCGGCAGCGCCACCGCCGCCGCCGCCGCGCTCGGCAATGGAGGAAGAGGACGCCGCCGCCGCCCTCCGCCCGTGATCCGTCCACGCCGCGATCTCTGTCCCCACCGAGGTGAGCGAGGATGGAGCCGCCGCGGGGCGCCCCTTTCCCGTGGAGCGCCCTCTCGTTTTTCCTTCAGCCTTTGGAAATGAAATTGGGATTTGGGGGTGGAGGGTAGAGCCGCCTCCAGGCGGCGATGGGGAAATAGCGGGGAGACTCTCCAAGCAGTGGGGAGGGGAGGTGGATCGGGATCCGTCCAAGCGCGCGCTTGGGGTGGATTTGAGGTCTTTCCTTCCCCAGAGTAGGATCCTGCGGAGGAAACGTGGCTCCGGAGAGTTGCTGTGTTGGACATGACCCTGGCACCGAAATTTGTGAGTGCTCGGCCCCTTCATGGGGAATTTTGTGGGTGCTCGGGCACCCAGGGCCCCGGGGAGTTGGCACCTATGGGAGAGGGTGGTGGATCAAGCGCGCGCTGGGATACCTCGGGTTGGGTTTGGGGCGCCGTCCAATACTCGCCTCCTGCTCACACCCTAGTCTTTCCTTCCCCAGAGTAGGCTCCTGCCCCTTTGGGGCCAGAACCAGACTAGGAAGGAAGGCGGAGGGGAAAACGTGGCTCCGGGGAGTTTGCTATGTGGCCCCAAGCGGGCTCGCCCTCCCGCCCAGTCTGGCTGCCCCGGACGCGCCGAGCCAGGAGCCTGGTGCTTATGCGCCTCTGCAGGAGACCAGGAGCGAGCCGTTAGTCGCCTTCCCCGCCGGGCTCTGTCCTCGCCGGCTTCCTGCGTGGAGCCACCGCCTGCATCTCTTTTCTCTCTCTGGGGAAAGTTGTGGCTTCCTCCAAAACAAATCCCCGCGCGTCTCAACTCGAGCTGGACTCCCTTTGTTTGTTCCCGCACGGCTTGAGGACGTGTGGAAAAGTTGACAACGGGAAGCGCCTCCCGCCCTTTCTCAGACGGGACCCTGCCGTCGTTTGGGGAGCCAGCCTCGCATCGCCTCTTCCTAGGCAGCCTCTTAGAGGGCGAAGGCGGAGCGCGCAAAGGAAACCAGCGGCAGCTTCAGGACAGGCTGGCTGAAGAATTTAGTTCGACAGTTTAGTGAGGGTGGACGGGGCTCACCGAGGCTGTGATGTGCAGTCAGCTTTCTGTTACTGCCAATCGGGGATGGGGAAGTTGTGGTCCTCCAGAACTCCCATTGTTCTAGGCGCATTTTGCGACGGGGAATTTCGTTAATGAGAGCAGTTTCTGAGCACAGTACCGCGCCTAAGATTTCAGATTAAAATCTTAATCTGAGTGGAAGGAAATGAGGACGTTTTTCTGCCTCCCCACTTCCAGCTACTCTCTGAAGACTGGAGAAGAGACCCTCTGAAGAATATTAAGGGGGTGGGCAGGGGAAGGACTAGACCCTGTGAAAAATGAACACAAGATTTTAGCTGCAGTTCATTCATTTTCAGCTTTGTATTCTTGCTATAAAAAAGCGCGCCCAGACATTCTGTTGTTGCACCCATAACCTCGGTTTAAGGTGCCATTTAGCTCCTAGCTTTCATATCTCTGTTTCTAACACTGGTTCCATCAGCCCCAGCCAACATGAGCAGTGGTCATGGATGGCGGAAATTGCAGTCTGAGAACGTATGGAGAGCTACTGCTCTAGAGGCAATTTAGTGGCTGAGAAACTCTTCCAGGTGACCAGAGCTTCTTTTCTTTTGCAAAATGAGGTTCTTCTCTGTCTGGCTAGTCATGTGCCATAACCAGCTGTTGTAAGTTATATGTGGGGGGGGGGGGCTCCCTCATTTTGTAGGCCAGTAATTGTTCCAGACGTATTTGCAAGGGTCACATCCTGGCAGCTAAATTCTGTTTAAAACACCCCACACTCTGTGGTCCTAAACTCGAATACTTGGGAGTAAGGCCTGTTGGACTTATTTAATCATACTTCTGAGTAGGCGTGCATAAGATTGCACTGGCAGATTTCCTCTGCAGTCCTGAAACTCTTGATTTTAGCCCTCTTGATTACATACTGCAATATCTGAAAGACGTCCTCATCTTTCAAGAGACTGCTTTGTTTATGTGGTTGCCCAATAGTGAGAAGAGGCAACCATAATGAATAGTGGAACATGATTGAGTGGGTCAAAAGCCTTGATGCACATAGCTCTACTTTTTACCCACATTTAAAAATTGGTCTCTTTTAACAAAAAAACAAAGTTTTACTGTGCTGCCTAATGGATGTTATTTTTCTTTCTTTCTATTTTTGCATTCTTGGTAATATGAGAAACTTTGGCCTGCCAATTTGCTGTATCACATCTAATTCCATTAAGAAGGAAATGGAGGATGCTTTAGAATATCCCAAATAAGTGCTAAAGGTTTGTCTTTGTCTGAAGCCAAGCTTCTTCCCTGTAATAAAAGGCATAAGATGGGGGAATGGTAAGGATAGAACTGCCTTTGTCCATTCTTGAGATATTTACCTGTGGACCTAATTGGCTGTTCCCCCTCAGCTAGAGAGTGCTGTTGTGCTTGTGCCTTGATTGTGGGCTTACCTTAGGCATTTGCTTGGGAATTTGAGAATAGGATGATGGGCTTTGGTCCAACGCAGCAGGGGTCTTCTTATTTCAGAGGGTGGTAGACTCTCCTCTGCAGATCTAGTAGGGCTGCTGATGCTCCCACTCTGGATTTCCTGCACTGAGTATCAACAGAACATCAGCCTGAGTGCAATTCAAGAAAAGAAGTCAAAAACAAGCAGGTCTTCGAGGCTTTCCTAAACCCCTGAATGGATGCTAAAGCTTTCTAGAAACTAGGTGGCCTACAAAACCTTCTCATAGTGGGATGACAAAAGACATAAGAGGATGGGGTGAACTGACTAGTGCAGGAGTGGCAATCTGCAGCCCTGGGGACTGAATGCGGCCCTCAAGCCTTCCTTATCTGGTCCTTGGAACGCTCCCTCAGCCCCACTCTGACTTGCCTTACACCCCAGGTGTTTTTGCTCTTCTGGAATGTGTCCTTCAACTCTGGTAATGCCTCTGGCTTGTCTGGATAGGGAAGAGAGAGGCGTGTCTTTGCATGGGTATTGTACCCAGGTGGCACTGTGGGTTAAACCACAGAGCCTAGAGCTTGGTGATCAGAAGGTTGGCGGTTCGAATCCCTGCGACGGGGTGAGCTCCCGTTGCTCAGTCCCTGCTCCTGCCAACCTAGCAGTTCGAAAGCACGTCAAAGTGCAAGTAGATAAATAGGAACCGCTCTGGCGGGAAGGTAAACGGCGTTTCCGTGCGCTGCTCTGGTTTGCCAGAAGCGGCTTTGTCATGCTGGCCACATGACCTGGAAGCTGTACGCCGGCTCCCTTGGCCAATAAAGCAAGATGAGCGCCGCAACCCCAGAGTCGGACACAACTGGACCTAATGGTCAGGGGTCCCTTTACCTTTACCTTAAAGTTGGCATAAATTGTTCTGTCCACTTCCCCCTCTGGCTCCTGTCCACCGCTGGAATGTAACCCTTGGGAGGTTGCAGATAATTGAATACAGCACTCAGGATGGAAAAGGTTCTCCATCCCTAACCTAGAAGATGTGACCTGCCATAGTGGGCTTTAGTGGTTTCATGGCCCACTTCCTGAGAGTAATGCTGGGTCTGCAGTAGTTAGCTGTGTGCAGTTGACCCTGCCGGTGCAGGGCTGTGCTGCCTTTGCGTCATGGAATTGGAAAGGTGCTTCTTGTGAAAGAAGGGGTACCCTCTTGGTCATTCCACTGTCCTCTGAATTATGGGGACTGGTGACCCAGGAGAGGGCACTCTCTGTCCATGAAGGCATTTCCCCTTCCCCTAACCCCCAGATCCCTTTGTTTTTTAAAGAGTAAGTTTCTAGCATGTGTGGAACCCAAGATACAAGGCAAAACGCGCAGGCACAATTATTGTCGTTTGTGTAGTGAGAGACTTGCCTGCTCCACTTTTCAGTTCTGTATGTATGTTCTATTCATCTAACGTATTTATCCATCCTCCCTTTCCTGGAAATTTCCTGCAGATGCCCATGGTGGCAGCCCCTGAATTGTCAAACTACCTTCCCGTAGTCTAGCATCTCTGTTGCACGTCTTCCATCGTATGTGAAGATGCACCTTTGACAATTAAGGGTTTTTTGGTGGGGTTTGTGTCATTGTTATGGGACCTGCCTTGTTTGGACTTTGCTTTAGAGCTGCCTCATTTGATTCTTTATATTGCTGTAACATGCCCCGTGACCTCATGGGAAAATCCTTTCAATGATCAACAAAGGAATAGAAGTGGCTGGAGCTTCGTGAAAGTTACGATGGGCATTCAATTTCTCTGATCACTACAAAGCAGAAGGTGGACTGGGGTTATATACCGGCTGTCTCAAAACAATGTCCAAAATACCTCGTTCCGGAGGATGGTGCTGTATTTTGTCCAGGATCAGCCTGTTAGTTTACATAGAACTGGGAAAAATGACTACAGTTTCCTATTGAAGTGAGACATAAAGACCCTCTTGCTAAGCACCTGTGGTTTATTTATTTATTTATTTATTTTGAGTCATTTCCTTTCCCCCCTGTTTTTAAGCTGCTGATGCATGCTTCTAATTCTGCACAGTACTTCCTGCATGTCTGTCCATTTACAGCCATCCCGTGGGCAGTGCTAGATGCCAATGTGTTGTTTCCTCCAATCCAGGTGGAACACAAAAAGCTGCCTGCTGTGTAATTGAACCATTGCTCCATCAAATTCAGCATTACCTACACTGGGGGTGGGCTACCATAATTTGGCTGAGGGCCTCATTCTCACAGGGGTAATAATAATGCGTTGGAGGCCACAAGCTGGCAGTGGGCAGGCCCAGAGACACAAATGCTCTGGATTAACTAATCTGGAATAAAGACCAGCATGCTTCTTTCAACTCACATGCACAAATGTTGAAGTGATTGATACTGTGGGAGAGGCAACTTGGGGACGCAAAAAAGATAAAGAATAAACAGGAGGGGAAGAAGTCTTTTTTTTTTTTTTAGGTTAAAATACACTTGATTTATAATTCTTAAAAACAGAACACAATTATACATACAAAAAAACCCCCAAACCAACAAAAATATACAGAAACAAACTAACATAATCTAACAGAAAAGAAGAAAAAGAATACCGTATACAACAAAAACAGACCATATTAGAAAACATAAAAAAGGAACATTTAAAATATGACTTCAACTTGTTTGTACATCGCTTCTCTTTTTTCTACTCATTCCTCTTGCTATCTCTATTACATTTCAGCCTCATTTAATAATACTCTTCAGAAATATCAACTTATTACAAATCTCCAATGTCTATATATCTATAGTTACCTCCATTTCCATATGTATCTCACTCAAGACAAATCACTAATTCTGTTTTTATACCTTCTTTTAAACAAAATTCTTCTACATATTTCCATTCCTCCTTAATTTTTTGCTTTGCTATGTTTCTGATTGCTGCCGTCATCTTGGCTAGATTCATGAATTCTACTAATTTAACATACCATTCTTGAATTGTAGGTAGCTCCTCTCCTTTCCACTTTTGCGCAATAAGAAGCCTGGCTGCTGCACATGCATATAGAAAGATATTCTTCCTATCTCCCAGGATGTTATCAGGCACCATACTTACAGGAGGGGAAGAAGTCTGATGGGACAGAAGAAGGGGGGCCGTTTCAGGGGCCACATAAAATGATTTTAGGGGCCGTCCATATATGATCTCCCAGGCCAGGGTTATCTATGACTGGTGATGACTTTTTGCATTTTCAGTCGGGGATCTTTTGCAGTCCCACGACTCCCACCAGGGATGTCAGGAACTGAACATGCATCCCTTTGCATCCCAAGCATGTGTTTTACCGCAGAGCTACAGCACTTCCCTGAAGGTGCCTGTACTACACACTGCATAGATTTCATGACTGTGCTGCCCTCAGTGTCCTCACGCCTGTCAAAAGAAAAGAAATAACACTTTTTGTGTTCACCCACACAGGCACACAATAATAACAACCAACCTGTTTCAGCAACATATGCCTTTTCGTTCTTGAAACAGCCAGAAAACTGATGTGTGGATGTCACTCTGGGGTAATATCTGCCTTTTGCGGGCTTTTTCCGACTGTGGAATGCCCTCACCCTGGGAGCATGCCAGACCCGGATGCTTTTGGTAAAGATCTGTCTCACTCGGCTCCATGGCTGTTATTTTATATTACATTTTGTTTTTGTTTTTATCTGCTCTTACTGCTATGACTTGTTGTTCTTTTAATTCTTGTGGGATCAAATGTTGCAGGGCGGGTGGGCTAAAAATAATCAAACAAATACAAAAACAACCTTTTCGAGTCATCCCATGCATGCTTATTTGTGGGAAAGTTAGGCTGGATTTGGTCGGCTCCGACGAATGTCATATGAGTGGGATCGTGCATAGTATTACGTCCCGGAAGGAAAAGGGAGTGGTGAGGAAAACCTCTGTAAATTTTCTCAGTGTGCTCATTCACAGCATCGCAATTGTACAAAAGCATCATTGTAGGAATTTGTGCCATGTTGCTGTCCCTCCGATTGATTAGCAATTTTTTTTTGCAGACAGTGCAGGCTTACTTAAAGGATCTCTTTAAGTAATTTGTATAGTGTTTGCAAGTATTTGTTTAAGTATTTGTCCTTCATGTAGATCAGGCATGTCCAACTCCCAAGAGGCTGTGATCTACTCCCAGTACAGTGGTACCTGGGGTTACAGACGCTTCAGGTTACAGACTCTGCTAACCCAGAAATATTACCTCGGGTTAAGAACTTTGCTTCAGGATAAGAACAGAAATTGTGCTCTGGCGGTGCAGCGGCAGCGGGAGGCCCCATTAGCTAAAGTGGTGCTTCAGGTTAAGAACGCTTCAGGTTAAGGACGGACCTCCGGAACAAATTAAGTACGTAACCAGAGGTACCACTGTATAAAAAAAACTGGCAGTGATCTACCCATTTTCATTGGAGGGGGGAGGAGCGTGTTTGGGGTGGGTGGATTGCCCGGAGTTGTTGATCTTTTGGGGGGGAGGATTGCACAGAGTTTTTTTAGCTTTCCCCCTGTAACGTTTTGTACACAATAAGGATCCCATGATCTACCAGGAACAGCCGGGGATCTACCAGTAGATCACAATCCATTGGTTGGACATCCCTGATGTAGATCATCTAAACTATAATCCTTGCAACAACCCTTTCTGATAAATCAGTACAGTCGTACCTTGGATCTCGAACGCCTTGCGAGTCAAACGTTTTGGCTCCCGAGTGCCGCAAACCCGGTGAGTGTTCCGGTTTGCCAACGTTCTTTGGAACCCAAACGTCCGGCGTGGCTTCCGATTGGCTGCAGGAGCTTCCTGCAGCCAATCGGAAAACGCGCCTTGGTTTCTGAATGTTTTGAAAGTCGAACGGACTTCCGGAACGGATTCTGTTTGACTTCTGAGGCACCACTGTATTATCATACTGCGGGTGAGGGGCTGAGTGACACTTAGTGGCAGACATAAGAGTCATAGAATTGTAGAGGGGAAAGGGACCATGAGGATTATCTAGTCCAGCATTCCATTGTTTGTGGAATCATGAACATTACATCCAAACCAACCCCTTCCACCAGGCTGCAGAGACACATGCAGCCGAAGCCAGGCCAGTTGGTCAGTCCACAGGGCATGGAAGTGCTTTGGACAATCTGAACTAGTCCCCAGCAGTTATTTAGTACTTCAGAGTATTTATTCCACTTGAATGGCAAGCATGAGGTGTTTTGCTGATCAGACAGGGAATCACACTGGCTTTCCGCAGATCAGTACAAGCTGTCTGCTTCCATGAAAAATGATATACCAAAATGCTTCTTTCTGCAGCTTATCTTTAGCTTTTGTGTCACGGCTTCTCGTAATGCAATATTATGGAAGAGCATTATGTCGCTGCTTTTTGTGACTTCCAGGGAGCTGCTGCACATAGTTAGCTGGCTTAAAACCTCGCCGAAGTCACGTTTAAGCTGCATGGCAGGATCACTGCCAGAATCCTCACTGGTGGAAACAGAAGGCGAGAGGATACTTTGTTGCTGACAGTAATTAGGTTCTGCCAAAAGGGCACGTTCGTTCCAGGATGGGGAAACAGGGATTGATCTCTTTCCCTCCATCTGCTTTCTGGGAATAATCCTTAAATTATTCCATGCTTACAGCGCTGATCCTAAAAAAAATAGTTACTTGGAAGTAATACCCAGAGGATTGTAGCTGCAATCTTTACCTGGGAATAAGCCTTATTGAACACAGTGGGACTGACTTCTGAGTAAACCATGCACAGGCTGCAGACCACCGGAGCACACCTCGAGTAAGCCTTATTGAGCATGACATGTATAGGATTGTGCTGCTACTAAGAATATTTAGCTGGAAGTAGCCCTAACTTGAAATCGGCTGCGTATGCTTCTCTGAAGAGCATGAGACTCTTAATCTCAGGGCCGTGGGTTTGAGCCCCACACTGGGCAAAAGATTCTTGCATTGCAGAGGGTTGGAATACAGCCGTACCTTGGGTCTCAAACACCTTGGCTCCCGACCAAATCGGCTCCCGAACGATCAAAACCTGGAAGTGAGTGTTCTGGTTTTCGAATGATTTCCGGAAGCCAAACATCCGGCACGTCTTCTGATTGGCTGTAGCACGTTCCTGCAGCCAATTGGAAGCCACACCTTGGTTATCGAATGGTTTTAGGAGTCGAACGGACTCCCGGAATGCATTCTGTTCGAGAACCAAGGTAGATGACTCTTGTGGTCCCTTCCAGCTCTATGAAATACTGCGCATGGACAGAGATAATCTCTACAGCATGTAATGTTCAATTGCCCTATGTACAGTTCGATCCGTGCCAGTATATTAAATCCGATAATTCAGTCCATTGCTGATAAGCCAGCTGACCTACGTCTTGCTTGGATGCTCCAAGATGTGGACCCTTATATAACTCTACAGGTTGCTAGATTCCTAACAGCTGTTATCTTGTATAAGAGACGAAATGGAATGTCAGCCGATTATTGATAGTTATGAATATGTTTTTAAAATGAATTTATACATTGATTTTAGTTTTGGTGCCTAAATTTTAACTTTAAAATTCCTCTAAGATATGTTTTTACGGAAATGCTAATATTGGCCCTTGTGAGTTGTGGTACCTTATTTGTGGCTTGTATGGTGCCGTTGTTTTATTTGATTCTCGTTTGTTTGTTTGTATTGTATTGTATGATGGGCGCAAATGCCGAAATAAATGAATGAATGGACAGAGATACTGTATTGTGTTAATTTCTCAACTGCCATTTCCAGTACTTGTTGCTCAGTCAAGGCATTTCAAGGAGCGTAAAGAATAAATCTTAAGACTGTCTTCCTGGAGAAACAGATCTGTTTAATTAAATTGTTTTTCCGGTAGTGTTTTCATTCTCCTCCTTGCAGGAACAATCTTGATTGTGGTTTGTTTTTTTAAAAATTAGTTTGAATCAAATCCAAATAGATGCCTGGAATGAACACATGCTTGAGTTGACCAGAGGTCACAAAAGGCATTTAAACTTGCCCAAGGCACTCTGCTCATACGGGATGAGAAGGATGAGAACTTCAGCTGTCTAAGTGACGCTTTGAGGAAGTTCAGCAGGGCCTGAGGATTTAACTAAATCAGATACGTCACATCCCCAAGTAGGAGTCCTTATCTTCAGGGGATGTGGGCAGGAGAGGCGGCGCATACAGGGCCAGCCACAGAAGCAATCACAGAGGAAGCCCTGAGGATATGGCACTGCTGTCCTCGGACTTGGAGGACTCCACTGCAGAAGACCCAGGAAGGGCTGAGGTTCCTTTGCTCTGTCACAGCAGGAGATTATTCAAAAAGGTCGGGCCCTTTAAGAAACATAGCATCTTGAAGCACAGCTGGTGCTAACATTTAGGCTGCACCTGCTGATGCTGTCACAGCTGCTATATAATGTGGGATACATAACACTGGTGCAGTCAATCACAACATTCCTAGAATGTACACAAGGGGTCTCAGTCCTCCAGTTAGAGTTTCCTGTACCTGAACTGAGACCACTTCCTCTGTGTGACCAGAGGTGGGAGTGGCCTTACCTGTGTAGATCTCAAAGTCACAGGGCAGCAGCCATTCCACTCTCTCTTCCTCATCGGGACTTCGAGCAAGCAACATCTCAAGAGAAGATGCACTCTTGGCTTCCAGCCAAGAGGGCCCAGATGGAGCCTCCTCCCTTAAGGAGACTCTCCATGTATATACATTTAATCTAAGCTAGCCTGCCTTTCTGAGACTTGTAGAACCTTGGAAATGTCTGTGAGTAAACCTTTTTACTTTTAAAGAGCTATGTGTCGTGTATTTACTTTTAAGGGGGAACCAGGGGAAATATGCCAGGAATCTGCCTTGTTATAGAAGTTCAAAAGAACTTGATCGCCATGTTTTGCTGCGTTTAATTGGGGATGAGAATCTCTGCTAGTTTGGAGCTTGTTAACACAAGCTGGGATAGGAAATATTAAACAATATTCCCTCATCCATATTCCCACTCATCTCTCACATATAAAGCAGTGTTTCCCAAACTTGGGACTACAGATCCCATCATCCCTAGCTAGCAGGGATGATGGGAACGGTAGTCCGGAAACAGCTGGAGACCCAAGATTGGGAAACACTGATATAAAGGCTCAGTCTTAGCTTGTTCCTTAGCTAGAGCAGCTTCAGAGCTTTATGCTGCCCATGGAAAACCCTGAACCCTACTGTGCCCCACAGGATCTGGGGAACCGTGTACGATTAGCAGTAGTCGATTTCCTGAAAAAGTGAAACTGAAAACTTAGCAGAACCAAATGATAGAGGTCATGATAAGTGATACTTTCCTATACCCTATAGATTTATTTTGCCGTCTGTCTTAACTCTGTCTGGAAGCAGTGCCTGAGACGCATTTTGGGGCCAGAAGTATCGCTCTGCTTATCCAGATGTGCTGAGGCTGCTGTTTGCTAGGAAACGCTGCAAGTTGTTAAAAGCCTCCTTGTTTGACATTCAAAAGTAAGGTAGAATAAATCCTTTATATAAAGAAGCCACAAATCACGAGGAAGCAGCCACTCCTCTCTGACTTTCTTTGGCTCCGCCATGGTGTGATCTTCAACGGACGTTTCTGACGAGACTCAGAAGGAACCCTTTTATAGGTATGCTACTTTCTGTTTGCTCAAAATGTGGAACTGCACCAGCCCTTGGTAAAGTCTGTATGAAGCAAGTCGCATGAGCAGCTTGCTTGATTTCCTGTTTAGAGAAAGTCAGCAATTACAGTACACGCAGCTGTCAGTTAATGCAAACTTGCAAGCTGTGGTGGGTAGCCTGGTGGATGTATACTGGGAAATCTGGGCGCATTGAGTGACCTTGAGCCATTCCCTGGCTCTCAGGCTAAGCTCCTTTGCAGGATTGCTGTCAGGGTAAAAGGGTGGGAAGAAGAAGAGTTTGGATTTGATATCCCGCTTTTTCACTACCCGAAGGAGTCTCAAAGTGGCTAACAATCTCCTTTCCCTTCCTCCCCCACAACAAACACTCTGTGAGGTGAGTGGGGCTGAGAGACTTCAGAGAAGTGTGACTAGCCCAAGGTCACCCAGCAGCTGCATGTGGAGGAGCGGGGAAGTGAACACAGTTCACCAGATTACAAGTCTACCGCTCTTAACCACTACACACACAAGGGGGAAAGCTGTGTACCCTGATCTCCTTGGAGGAAGTTTGGGGTAGAAAGTAGATTAGTTTTGCAAAAGCTTTGAAATAGGTTGCCCCTTTTCCGTTGCAAAGATCGACCTTCCAAAATATTACGGTTCCCCCCCCCCCCATTGCCTCCAACTTGTGAAAGGGAACTCTGGCTGATGGCATGGATAGGAGGGGAAATGGTTGGCATCTTGGGAGATGATAGCAGAGTGCACCTTTGCGGGTGAAATCAAACCGTTGGAAGGCTACAGCACCTGCTGTGGCTGTAGAGACCGATACAGGAGAGACATGTTTTGTTGCAGCTGGGGCAGACGAAGGCATCCGGTTGTGCTGCTGCAGGGGCACTATGCCATTTCTTCTCTCTGCACTCCTCCCAGCGGTCATTCCTCCTCTCATCGCTGCTGTGGATACATGACCTGACTGTCTCCAGGCACCGTGGAGGGACTCCCGCATTGTGAGGTTGATGTTGCCTATTTAATGAGTATTCATTCTGATTTGTGCGTGGGGAGCTTAGGTGACAAGTCACATCCATGCCATATAATAAAAGCACCAAAGAATCCTGGCAGCTGCAGTTTTACCCTTTGCAGAGCTACAATTCCCAACACCCTTAATGAACTACAGTTCCCAGGATTCTTTTGGGGGCAAGCCACATGCTTTAAACAAATGGTATGTATGGGGCTTGGGACGCGGGTGGCACTGTGGGTTAAACCACAGAGCCTAGGGCTTGCCGATCAGAAGGTCGGCGGTTTGAATCCCTGCGACGGGGTGAGCTCCCGTTGCTCAGTCCCAGTTCCTGCCCACCTAGCAGTTCGAAAGCACGTCAAAGTGCAAGTAGATAAATAGGTAGCACTCCGGCGGGAAGGTAAACGGCGTTTCCGTGTGCTGCTCTGGTTCGCCAGAAGCGGCTTAGTCATGCTGGCCACATGACCCGGAAGCTGTACGCCGGCTCCCTCAGCCAGTAACGCGAGATGAGCGCCGCAACCCCAGAGTCATCCGCAACTGGACCTAATGGTCAGTTACCTTATGTATGGGGCTTACATTGCATGGAGGCAAGAGTTATCCTGCACTGTCCAGTGTGTGTCTCCCCATCATTCTACTTACTGCAAAAGTCAGATCTTTGGGGGAAGCACGTTTGTTGCACAACACCTCCCAATACCCTATAGCTGGGCAGCTCTAATTTTCCAGTATGTGATTGAATCTCATCCAGAAATAGTGACAGTCTGGAAATTCCCATATGCTCCCTCTGGCTCCTCCTCCATCCTGTGTCTGTTTCTCGGGTAAAAGTTTCCTGACCAGTCATAGCATCACAATTTCTGCAGTAATCCTTTTTGTCAAGTGCCGTTTTCTTCTTCCTAGCCTTTCTCCTGGCCATTTAACTTATGCTAGAAAGAAATCATAATTTGTTCTTCAAAGAGCTGAAAGTGCTTTGAAAGAGATTGTGACTCATGGTGGGAGTACACCTCCCCCCTTTTGCCTTTAAGTGAACAGGATTTGTAGGTTTTCCAGTCGTTTCGAGGGGACAGTCAGACCAAATAAATAACGTGTGCGCCCTTTGTAAACCCTCTTTCAAGTAGTGACATTGCTGAAGTTACCTGAAGTTACCTGCTTTGGACTATGATATTCCTGCACGCGTTATGCAACCAGACATCATTCCCATGATAGGTTTTTCTGCAGCTTGAAATACAAAAACTGGATTCTGCCCATGCACAAAATGTGTATTCAGTTTGAAAATGAGACGGCAATATGATCCGGTGCAGCCAGTGTCATGAGACAGTTTAGAACTATTGTCTCTTTCTAAAAATAATAAATCGTTGCAATAATGCTTGTAATTGCTGACTCAGTTTTGAACTGAACTACTCCCAAGTCTCTGACTGGCTTTAGAAGTTTAGTTCCGTTTGCTGATAATAGGTTGACCCAGTTTGCACATGCAAATTCTGCCTTAATAAACCGGGATATGCACCAGCTTTATACAACAGTGCAACTAGATCAGAGGTTTTCAACCTTTCTGAGTCCACGGCTCCCTTGACCAACTGCATTCTTTTTGCAGCACCCCCATGGGGCTCAGGAGCCCAGTTATGTCACCCCTTGCCTGCAGAGCTGGCAGCTTCTCACCCTTTTTCGAACACCCTCCCTTGTGGAGCGTTCCCTCAGCCTCCTTTCCCCTCTCCTTGGGAGTCCTCCAGGCACTCACTGCTGCTGCCCCTGGTCTCTGAGCTGCCCCCCTACCCCAAAGAGAGGTGCCTCCTCACACTGCCCTACAGGGGCCTGGGAAACAACCCCAGGCCAGGGGTTACCATTCACCTGGGGAGCTTGTAGCCAGGGCTGCTGCAACAAACTGCTGTGCAAGTCTTTGGGTGGCAGAGATGCGAGCATAGCTGTCAACCCTCCCTTTTTTTGCGGGAAACTCCTTTATTCCAATGCCGTTTCCCGCTGCTATACCAGATTGTTGATATCCCTTAAATTTCCTGGATTTCAAAGGAAGCAGCTCCTCTCCCTCCCTGCTGGCCAGGGAGGCTCCTCAGCTGCGTTGCTCGGCTGCCAATAAGGAGTCTGAGACTGACTGGGGGCGGAGCTTGCATGCCTTGTGCAGCCAGACCCTCACGCCCAACCAGACAGACAGCCTGCCTGCCGCCTATGCGCTCGCTCTTTCGCTCACCCGTTCGCGCGCAGCCTCTGGAGCACAGGGTGGCGAGGCTACTTGGTGCCATTGCACTGCCCTCGCGGCATCCCTTATTTTCAAATCCGAAAGTTTGGAAAAATCCCTTATTTTCAAATCTGAAAGTTGACAGCTATAGCGAGAGGGCATCAGAGGAAAGGAGGGAAGGAAAGAGGGACAGAGGCCCATGTTGCCCACAGCACCCCTGACCGTCGTTCAAGGCACCCCAGGGTGCCACGGCACACTGGTTGAAAACCACTGAACTAGATGATTTTGCAGCCTATCCAGACTCCTTTTTTGGGGGGGGGGGTGGCAGGTGTATTCTACAGCATGTCATTAACACTGGAGTAGTGAATTTATCTGTTACGTATTCAGTGGTCTGTGTTTGCCTGAGCTTGAGTCTGGACTAAGGGTTCTGAGCATCATCCATACATCATTCTGCTTTATTAGTTGTTCCATGATGCTTCCCCAGTGTTAATGCATTATTGCTGTCTGGAGGGGCAGTCTTGCACTATAGCGCAATAAAAGCAGGACATCTCCTCCACCCCAGAAAGGTTTGCGGTATAAAAAGCTACAGGATTTCAGCAGGAAGGTTTTGCACTGATTGGAAACAAAACTGAAACTTTTGCAGGCACAAATAATACTGAAAGTGGGATTGTGTATAAACACCTTGATGCCACCATGAGCACAAATCATCATGAATGCACAAGAAAAAAAGGATGTCTGGAAGGGGCCCTTAGACCCTTGATTTAAATCAGGGATCAGCAAACTTTTTCAGCAGGGGGCCGGTCCACTGTCCCTCAGACCTTGTGGGGGGCCGGACTATATTTTTTGGGGGGGAATGAACGAATTCCTATGCCCCACAAATAACCCAGAGATGCATTTTAAATAAAAGCACACATTCTACTCATGTAAAAACACCTGGGCCGGATGCGGCCCCCGGGCCTTAGTTTGCCTACCCATGATTTAAATGGTCTTATAGGGCCCCCCTTTAGATGTCTAAATGCATTACTTTGGTTGTGAAGCACACAATTCCTACTTCTATTCCTTCTGCCGTCATTCCATGATTTTCAGCTGTTTCTATTTGGGAACTGGGACCATTTTCTTGTAGAAGATGATAGTAGATATTTAAAGTCAAAATAATAAAATGAGCACCTGTAATCCGCGTTTGAAATTCGCCAGGCGCATTTTGCACCTTGTTATCGGCCACTTGCGACCGAGTGAAGATGCCTGGGCACCAGGATGGTGCTGGACATCAAAACTTGTTTGGTCACTGAGCCCCAACCATTCCCCATTACAGTAGACCCTTTGGGTAACGTAACTTTCGGGTTGCGAACGTGGCAAACCCAGAAGTGTATACCACTTCCGGGTTTCGCCATGCGCATGCACAGTAGTGCTCTATCGTGCCATGCACATGCGCAGAAGCGGCGCCTCATGTTGCAGACTTTTCGGGGTACGTACAGACCCCTGGAACGAATTAAGTTCGTATCCGGAGGGTCCACTATACTCTGCAATGTCATAAGATTCCGCCCAGAACACTCTGTGATGCCAGAGAAGTTCAGCCAATACCTGTGAGGGATCCTGTCTTTTGTTTTGTCAGCACTGTACTCTCTCCTCTTCTTCCCTTGGTTTGGTTGTGCGCTCTCTCTCTCTCTCTCTCTCTCTCTCTCTTTCTTTCTCTCTCCTTCTCTCTCTCTCTCTCTCTCTCTCTCTCTCTCTCTCTCTTTCTCTTTCTCTCCTTCTCTCTCTCTCTCTCTCTCTCTCTCTCATTTTACTTATACAAAGGCAACAAGGTACCATCTGTTGTTTCCTCCCCCACCATTCTATCCGCACAGCAACCCTTCGAACCAGGTGAACAACACCAGTGTGTTACAGGACAGCAACGATGGTATTGCTTAAACGTGGCTTGAATATGCTTGTAGACCTTGAGAAAGATGGCGTGGTCCCAGCTCCCCAGCTGAACCAGTATTTGAAAACAGGCCTTGTGGCATTTGGAAGATTCGCTTGTGGCCTCCTGTGTGCATCTAAAAAAAAACCACTGAACAAATTAAGAGGCATGCATGCACGCATTCCTGGTCCCTTCCCTCCCTAACAACAGGAAAGGGAGGGCGTCTCCAGACCATGAAGGGTGAGCCAATTAGGCATCTTTCCAAGATTCAGAGAGGCAGACAATTATCTGATTTTCTAGAACAACAACAATTAATCCTTTTACCCACCATCCTTATGTGGAGCTCATTTCAGCCATCATGAGCCACTGTGGTGTGTGTGTGTGTGTGTAGGGGTGCAACTGACAGACCCACTTGTTCTCCAGCCCTCTTCATGGAAAACTACATGGATCAATAGTATGAGGTGATAAAATTAAGGTTCCTCTGCTGCTATGCAAATAACCACCCCACATTATAAAGTGGGCAATGTGACTGCTACTGGCCTGTTAACTCGATTCCTGTTCAAGATTACAGATAATTGCAACCCAGGGCATCACGCATGGAGGGAAACATCCTAACTGGCAAATCACAATAATATTGCTCAGACAGAGAATGTGAAAAGAACACACAGCATCACTGAAACCTTTCCCAACCCGGAGCTCTCGAGATCTTGGACTACAACTCCCATGAGCACGGCCAGTGGCCATGAACGATGGGAGTGGTAGTCTTGAACATGTGGAGGGCACCAGGTTGGGGATGCTTTGATAAGCTGTGTTGATAAAGTGAGGTGGTATCGTACAGTTCTGCAGTATCCTGTTGTTAGAATGGGATTAGGAACGCTGCTTATTTGGCACTACAGAATGAGAATTTGGGCTTTAAATGGGTCAAGTAATCTGATCCTTAAACACATTCTTGAAAAGTTTCCAGTTCCTTCCAGCTCGTCGTATGATTTCAGAGTTTAGATTCCATGTCCTGTAATGTTGATATTTTTGAAACTGTGAAATTTTTCAGTAATGATCAACAAAACGAAAAGTCGCTCACCAAAGATAAGAGGCGAGTTGGCAAAAAGTGCAGGAGTTTCAAAAGAGGAGATGCATTAGTCAGCGTTTCCCATCCCACTCCGAACAGAAAGTCCTCGCAGAACTTGACAAAGGGCGTTTCGTCCTGGCCTGCATCCATCTCCCCACACGCAGGAACTCCAAACGGCTCCAGGAGGAGGTTCTATTGGTTGCTACTATAGAAGGAACTCTAAATCCCAAAGAGATAAGAAACAGTAACGTCTCTGCCAAGCTAGGTAGTTCCAGAAAGCTAAGTGTGGTAGCTCTATGGGTGCAAGAAGACAGAAAGCGCCGTGGCTTGCTGTGGTGTGCTACATTGGTTTTAGCTGTCAGTATAAATTGTGCTGAAGCAAAAAGGAAAAAAAACAACCTCAGGCCACGGCTCAGTGGGAGAGTAGATGATTTGCAAGTAAAAGGTCCTTGGTTCCAGTGTTTGAAATTAGCCAGGTGTGTTTTGCACCTGGTTATCGGCCACTTGCAACCAGGTGGGGATGCCCGGGTGCCAGGATGGTGCCTGATCTCTCCACCATCTGGGGATCATTGGATCTTGACTGTTAGAAGCAGGTTAGAAGCATCAGAAGCTGAGTCAGACCACTGGTCCCTTTTGCCAGTGTGGTGTAGTGGTTAAGGGCGGTAGTCTCGTAATCCGGTGAACCAGGTTCGCGTCCCCGCTCCTCCACATGCAGCTGCTGGGTGACCTTGGGCTAGTCACACTTCTTTGAAGTCTCTCAGCCCCACTCACCTCACAGAGTGTTTGTTGTGGGGGAGGAAGGGAAAGGAGAATGTTAGCTGCTTTGAGAATGTTAACTCCTTCGGGTAGTGATAAAGCAGGATAGCAAATCCAAACTCTTCTTCCTCTTCTTCTTTTCGCACACTAATACAGCATCCTATAGATTCTATCAGTTATATTTCATTTGCACAATCTGAATCAATTTCAGGAAGCAAAATGCTTTTTCCGTGCAGCCTAAGCAGGAGCAGTGAGCAACAGTATAGTGAGTTGTTGTCTCTTGCCTTCGCTTGCCCCACCCCACTGCCCTGATCGCAGTTGTGAATAATATTCTTACGTTATGAATGGTCCGTGTTGTCATTAAGAAAAAGAGGTCTGAATAGGCCAATATATATGTGGACTGTCCCTGGATCAAGGGACTTTTCTTCTTTAAGTTCTCAAGAGTTCTTAACCTCGCTCAAGGTTGTCATCTGAACTAGCCAGATAATCATTCCTAGTCAGTCCATCATTTGAAAAAAAAAAAAAAAAAAAAGACTTTGGAGCCGTATTGCCCCCAAATGGCAACTAGACGTTCCATTTTGGTTTCAGGAGTCATTTGGCACCTAGCTTATTTATCTGAGTTTCTAACATGGCTTGGTTCTGTCCCCAGGATCTCCAGTTAGAGAAAGACCCCTCTCCGTCTGACATTCTGGAGAGCCATTGTGTGGAGACAATACTGAGCAAAAGGAACCAGTGGTCTGACTCTGCTTCTGATGCTTCTAACCTGGCCCTGCAAATGGAACGCAGGCATCCTGGGTCTGCCCATTTGCTTTCTCCCCGTATTTGAGAAGCAGGAACTATGTTGCAGCAGTGCAGGTTTTCCCCTGGATGAATCCCTGCTACCATTTCAAGGTGTGGCACAGTAACACACGGAACACCATCACCTGCTTGCTCCTCTGTGCAAGTTCCAAAAGTGGCTACAGGATTAGTGCAAATGATCAAATCAGTAGGGCCTGGAGCTGATTCTGGCTCCTCTTGGTGCAACCAAGGGTGTTTCCTTCAGGGGACTGAAAAATGGCATGTCTCCCACCTGTGTTCTGACATTTATTCGGTCAACAAAGAGCCAAATTGTTGATCAGAGGATCTAGAACGCTTGCTCTGCAAAATCTGCAGGAAAGATCAGGTTTCATGGACAGCAGGTTATACAGAGTACAATCCTAAGCATTTTTATTTCTGCAGAAGTCCCATTCAAATCAAGCAGATATTATTAGATGCAGATTTCTAGCATGTCAGGGTTATTACCCCATGTCCATGCCTTGTCTGTTTCCCTTTCATTTACCCTAGCATTTGTTTGTTTGTTTGTTTGGTTGTGTCCGACTCTTCGTGACCCCATGGACCAGAGCACACCAGGCACTCCTGTCTTTCACTGCCTCCCGCAGTTTGGTCAGACTCATGTTGGTAGCTTCGAGAACACTGTCCAACCATCTCGTCCTCTGTCATCCCCTTCTCCTTGTGCCCTCCATCTTTCCCAACATCAGGGTCTTTTCCAGGGAGTCTTTTCTTCACATGATGTGGCCAAAGTATTGGAGCCTCAGCTTCAGGATCTGTCCTTCCAGTGAGCACTCAGGGCTGATTTCCTTCAGAATGGATAGGTTTGATCTTCTTGCAGTCCATGGGACTCTCAAGAGTCTCCTCCAGCACCATAATTCAAAAGCATCAATTCTTTGGCGATCAGCCTTCTTACCTAGCCTCCTGCCAACCTAGCAGTTCAAAAGCATGTCAAAGTGCAAGTAGATAAATAGGAACCGCTCTGGCGGGAAGGTAAACAGCGTTTCCGTGCGCTGCTCTGGTTCGCCAGAAGTGGCTTTGTCATGCTGGCCACATGACCTGGAAGCTGTACGCTGGCTCTCTGCCAATAAAGCGAGATGAGCGCCGCAACCCCAGAGTCAGACACGACTGGACCTAATGGTCAGGGGTCCCTTTACCTTTACCTTCTTACCTAGCATAGTTAAGGTAAAAGTGCCCCTTCTCCACCTGTGATTAAACATTATCCTGCAGCATTATTTAGAAACCATTGCAACCTCTGAAGTGCCCACAGCACTACCGGTACAAAGCCTTCTTAACTGTTCAACTACTGGGCATTGAGCAAAAGCAATTGAAATGCATTTGGAACGTTTAAATCCTGGGCAATAAGGCATCAGGTTTATTATAGGCCAGGTCTATAAATTAAGACTGCAAGCTCTCTAATTCTTTAATGAATATAAATGCTTTGGAGATTAATATGGGAATCAGCTCTGAGTGCCGCTCTCAGTGACTTTTCCACATGACACTATAAATCACACATAGAAACACCCAGTGTGCATCTAAGACTCAGAGGGAGCTGCTTTGGCATTGAGCAAAAAGTAGTACTGCGAAGTCAGAGTACAATTATGCCAGGATGGATTATTGCAGAGTTACCAGTTTGGTTCAAGATGCTTTTGCATAGCAGGAGGTGGGGAACCAATGGCTCTCCAGGTCTGGACTCCAGTGCCCATCAGCTCCATCCAGCATAGCCAATAGTCAGGGATGATGGAATTTGTAGTCCAGGGCCACTGTGTAGCATTAGCAATTGGTTGGACAGCATCGCCTGCAAGCATCCGACCAAAAAAGTTGGGTGTGTGATGTGGTGGTTCTGTATCCTCTGAGAAATAGACCCTAGGATTAGCTAAAGGGAGTTTTGGATTTGAAGTTCCGTTCTGTGTGTGATTTCCTTCATGCCTCGCCTTCCTTTTTAGGTGATCATTTCTTGTGCTAGAAATAAGCCAAAAGAGGGATATACATACACAAGGTGAGAATCAGAAAGAATGCTTCATCGCAAGAAGTCTCAGTGTTCAAACTGTAATTCAGCCATGTGGCTTTTGCTAAATGATGAGACACAAATTTCTAAGAAACAAGAGGTTAACTAGCTGTTCCCTTCTGCAGGTGTCTACTCAGACATATCCCCTCCATGGTGCTTATTTCCAGGTAAATGTGCATAGGATTTCAGCCTAAGCAGGAACTTTTGAACTATAAGATAATGGACAGAAGTGTTGAGATAGCAGGAAAGCGGCCGTCAATACCAGCACTAAAGCATGTAGTATCAGCAGAAACATCAGTTGCACTTTATTCTTGTTCAGGCTGTGTAGCAAGTTTCATTTCTCTGTGTTGTTGCGCATGCATACTTTTAAGTTTTAGATGATGATAGGGGCACGAAAACATTCAGTACAGTTCTCCTAGAAAGCAGTTGGCTGCCGTTTTTCAGCTGGCTTTCAAAACCACAGAATTGCCATGGCCCCAGACCTGGAATCTACGGAAGCAGAGTCCTCCAGTGATGTGAGCCTCAAGGAGATAGATCCATTCCTTGGTCCATGTCATGCAGAGCTGCTGTCACCAGAGCCCACACCTCCTCCCCTGAACCTTCAAGAGACCCCTCTATCATCAGGCTCTGAGTTAATGAATACCTAACACAGGCAGTAAGGATCTGCCGCTACTCCAGGACACTGATGAGACACTTGTGTGTTTTGCCTCAGCTGCAGGATCGCTAACTGTGGTCCTGAAATCCACTCTAGGCTCTTCTCCCAAGGTGCTGATCCTGCTTCACCTCACCTTCCTGTCTGCTTGCAACCATATCACTCCTGACCTTTCCACTTTTGGGGGTCATAACCTCTTTGTGGTGGTAGGCATCCCCATGGATCAGGACAAAAACAATCCTTGCCCCAGTTCTCCAAAACAGTAGGGAAACCTGTGTCTTGACTTACCATCTGAGACTGCAGGTGGGGGTTCAAACTATTGAATGCTTCCCTATATCAAAAATAAAAAGACCCCCCCCACACACACAGAAAAATAGGTGATGAAAAGAAGAGTTCTACTCTTAACATTTTCCCTTGGGGGCTAATTTTCTGTAGGAATGTTTATTATAGAAGGTTTCCATAATGTAGGGATGGAGAATCTGTGGACCTCTAACACCCATTAGCCCCAGCCAGCATGGCCAATGGTCAGGGATGATGAGGGCTGAGGGTACCACAAAATCTGGAGGGCTGCATGCTTCCCATTCCTGCTATAATTGAAGCCTCCACCTCTGGTCTGAAGTGGTACAGTCTAGACATAGGCCTATCACCTCATCTGCTACTTGTGAGACATAGACCTTAATTGTGCCTCCTTTGTACCATATTGTGTGGAGTCATAATTTTGGGTTGTGCTTGATCCTCTGCCCATCTAGTTCAAGACCAAAAAATTTCCACTTGCTTCACCGAGCCAGGATCTGTTCCCAAAGGGCCGTCCTGAAGTCATTTTGGGCATTGGGCCAGACCCTTAAGAGGTGATGGCTTTGCAGATCATTTGCAGCTTATCAGCACGGTGCCAAAATACTTTGGGAGGTATGGCTAACCTTGCAGCTACTTCTTAAAACAAATTAGAAGTGTATAAGCTTGTAGCCCAAACTTCACCGTGTCCCCAGGATTTTGTTTTATTTTGATCTGGCTACCATCCTCATCCCTTGCCTGTCTCTCTTCTGAGAACAATTCTGCAACCAAGCCTGTTTTCATCCTGAAGACTCACCCAAGTGCCATTCCCTTGGGATGCCAGTGGGCAGAAGATGAATTAATTAATTTTCTTCTTATCCAGGAACGCAGGCCATATGGACCTCCTGAAGTCTGACGTATACTTGCATCTCCAAAGGCAAAAATACTTAATACTTCCTTGCTGTCTGGACAGCTTTTCTTTATTTCCACTGATGAAAGCTAATTAGGAAAACACAGAATTCAAAGAGACCATTTTAGAATCTGCAGCTAAATTGCTTCCCTCCCAATTCCCTGCCTCAAGCTCATTATCTTATTTCCCCTTAATTTGCTTAGGAAATGTTAGGTTTGCTGGTGCTTCTGTTTGCCCAGTGGGGTGGGGGAGGGGAGAGCGTTGATCTCTTTTTGTGTAAGTTCATGTGAAGTCAGGGAAGTCAGACAGGAGGCATCACCAAAGTTCATGCGTATGTAGAAGTCTCTGACGTCTGCATCGCTGGATTGTGTCTTCCTGCAGGCCTGAACAATGTGTCCTTGCACAACTTAGGTCCAGGGTACCTCAGGGATGAACCCTTAAATCCCAGCTCGATCACTGAGATCATCTGCAGATGTGTAATTGGTCATTCCCTGAGTTGGTGAGGCTCATTTGACAACAACGAGAAGCAGAGTCTTTGGTGTCATCAGCTCAGTCCTGTAGAATACTCTGCCAACAGAGATTCAGCCGGCACCTTCTGTGCCAACTTCTAAATGCCTGCTGGAAACTTTCACATTTTGCCGGGCAGGTGCAGGCAATTAAGGACACTTCCTTCCACAATTGATGCCTGTTTTTAACTCTTTTATGGCCTTACTGTACCTTAAGGTTTTATTGCGGTCAACCGCTTTGATAGATTGCTGTTGTTGTGACACAGTTGTACGCACATATTTAAATGAATAAACAAATAAGAATCAAATCTGCCACTCCACTGACTTTTGCCTTTGGTCATGCCCGCTTTTTGCTTCTGGCACAGTCCACCACTGGAATGTGACCCCCTCCAAGGCTGCCCATAAGGGAATAAGGCCTTCAGGCTGAAAAACGTTCTGACCTCTGCCTTAGGTGGATAACTTTTTAAGCAGCTTCCAGAAGGCAAATAGCAGCTCAGGGTGCAATGTGGGGAAGCAGAGTTGGGGGAGGCAGGTAGACAGGGCTGTTGGAAAAAACACACCCATGTGGTGTGCATGCATCTCTTCCCTACATTTCTTTGGAATGAGGATGAAAGGCTTTCACATTCCTTCATATGCAGGTGAAAGTGTTCTCTAGTGTACATACCTGTTGTCTAACACAGCCCTTTGACCTCTCAGCCTCCATAGATCTCTTTTCTTCCTCTCTCCCTTGCCACAGCTGCCTACATGCTTTCAGCCTCCTTTGGAATCCACCATGCCATGCTTGAAACCACTATTCCCTTCTCAATATTGCCAGGTTATCCCCTTTTTTTGTGCACGGCTGACATCACTGGTTGGGAACTGGTTGGTTTGCAAATACTGAATTAGACTGGCTACTGCACTGGGAAGATGAGGTTGCACCGTCTGCACTGATGGAGTAGCAGCTCCCAAGCGTCCCCCCCCCCCCGCATGGACCACTTGAAAGGTGCTGAGGATCTTGGGGGTTCACATCACGATTTTTCTGCCTGTTGTAGCAATTGCAATTAATGCACCGGGGTAGATGCTGCATGATTTTTAAGCTCATTTTTCAGACACCCCATGGTGGTCCTGGATAAAGATCTTGAATCTTCAGCTTTAAATTGATTGCACAACTGCTACAGGCAACTTCACAGCCCTCCCTACACACCGAATTCCCCCCCCCCGCCACATTAACAATACACTTCATATCCTGCCTCCTTCTTGCCATCAGCAAAATGGGTATATCAACAACCTGCTGCTATGCAGTGCTATAGGGAGTGGGTGGCGCTGTGGCCTAAACCACAGAGCTTCTTGTGCTTGCCGATCAGAAGGTCAGCAGTTCAAGTCCGCGCAGCGGGGTGAGCTCCTGTTGCTTTGTCCCAGCTTCTGCCAACTTAGCAGTTTGAAAGCACACCAGTGCAAGTAGATAAATAGGTACTGCAGCAGAGGGAAGGTAAATGGCGCCTCTGTGCGCACTGGCACTCTTCACAGTGTCCCATTGCACCAGAAGTGGTTTAGTCATGCTGGCCACATGACCTGGAAAGCTGTCTGTGGACAAACGCCAGCTCCCTTGGCCTGAAAAGCAAGATGAGCGCCGCAACCCCATAGTCAAGTTTGACTGGACTTAACCGTCCAGGGGTCCTTGCCATTACCTTTACTATGCAGGGCTGGCATGACCCACACTGTCTCAGCCACAGTCCTGCCCCCTGCAGTTTGGGTATTATAATGAAGAATTTTATTTCCATTGGCATTAACAGAGTATTTTTTAAAAACATTTGCTAACACAGAAGAAAATAACATTTTATGTGTTTCTATCAGAAAGAGCACAAGCTCCTACCTTTGCTGCTATCTTTTGTTTCTGAGTTGACGGACTATTCCGCAATTACATCTACACTGAAATCTTGGCTACCTGAGTTGTTTTCTATGGGACAGCAATCACGTCTCCATCACTGAAGACTTGTAGAAAATGCTTAAAACAAACCAAGAGTCTAAATAGTTTGCCTGCGGTTTGTCTAAATGGCTAGATCTGCTTTCCTAAATGTCAGTCACTGGTATGACTTCGTTCATTTGCTAAAAATGCTGAAAAGTGGGACTAGGCTAGGTTCTAACAAGCCAAATTCTTGTACATTTTCGCTCATGTCTCAAGTCCTACAAATGCTGGAAATGTACTCTCTCTTTTTAAAGAAAGCTGAGAATCTGAGGACCCTGATTCATCCGGGGAGAACAACTGTCTCTTGCTGAAGCTCTCGTAGTATCTGATGGGGAAGTATCTAAATCATGTTGGCTCCCTCCAACATTATTGATTCCATGATACGGTAACAACACTTTGAAAGGGGCTTGGAAAGACCCTGTTTGCTTGGTTTGAAACACCACTCTTAGCAAGGAGTAACTTGTTTATAGAAAAGAAATAGAAAGTAAGTAAGTAGAGATTTTCAGAAATCCAAATGGGGTGTCATGGAATCATAGGGTTGGAACAGATCTGAAAATGAGAGTCTTGGACCATCCACCCCCATATTCCCTAGCCCAGTTCACACAACCCAGACCACAGTTCTGAGAACAGATGCAGGGCAGCAAAGGTACCAGTAGATTCACAGAGACCGTGCGGAGACAGAAGTGCAGAGAACAATTAGGTTTGTGTAGCCTGTGCTGCTGAATCCTCTAATGAATTGATTCTGTTCTCCCAGGGGAGTACAGGAACTGCAGAAGCAAGAGACTTCGTGCTTTCCCGTAACTTTTGGCAGAGCTTTAGCAAACCATTCTTCAAAGAGGAAAGCAAAAATAAGGGTGGTGGTGGTGGTGGGGAATAAATCCTCCTCCATTTTCTGTGCAGTTCACTTCACGGTCTTTTGAACGATAGCATGGAATAGAAGAAGAAAAGAGTTTGGATTTGATATCCTGCTTTATCACTACCTTAAGGAGTCTCAAAGCGGCTAACATTCTCCTTTCCCTTCCTCCCCCACAACAAACACTCTGTGAGGTGAGTGGGGCTGAGAGACTTCAGAGAAGTGTGACTAGCCCAAGGTCACCCAGCAGCTGCATGTGGAGGAGCGGGGAATCGAACCCGGTTCACCAGATTACAAGTCCACCGCTCTTAACCACTACACCACACTGGGACAATAGGATTGTTGTCCTTTGAGAAAAGGTTAGATGGCTCTTTCTGCTGTGTCTGGCAGTTTGTTTCCCTCTCCCGTGGAATTGCAGTGCAGGTGGGCAGTTGTGACCTTTCAATTCAAGCACTTTGCTTACATGTGCACCGAGCGCAGATTTTTGCGCATGATAATAGCTTCTGGTGCATCTGCATTTTCAAGTGGTGTCCTTGACCGGCTAATGTTCTGCGATGGGGTTTTTTCAGGAAAACGTTGAACTGGGCTCCCCCCTATGCTTACTAGGGCACCTTGCTTCAGGAATTTTTCTGATGCCCTCCTAGAGAGTGATCTAATGTTCACTTTAGCCTTGCTTAGCAAGCAAAGCTAGAAACTGCAATCTGCTATTCTTGCCTAATACCGTATTTGCAGTTGGCATCCATTCATTTTTGCTAATGAGCTTGTGAAACAGAAGTGGGGAGGGGAATCCACCCCACATTGCTGCTAATGGTGTCCGGAGCTTGGATTTCAACACTAGTCCTGGAATCATCAGAGTATCAGAGACTTTTGAAATTGTGAATATGAACATAAGAGGTATTTGTAACCCAGCTCGTAACAAGCAAAGGAATGCAATGCTGCAGCTTAAAAAATTGCTCCGTATGTAAGCCGAGTGCAGATCTCTGTAATATTCATTTAGCATCCTGCTTAGGCTACTGATGATGTAATACAAGGTGTCCGGGAAAAAATGTTGGGGCCTTGGAAGGGCAGTGACCAATGCTGTGCTTTTCTAGGGCATAGTACCAGACTGGAGATAATTTATATGTATGTTCCTCAGGACTGTTGGGTTTAGGCCAGTGATGGCTAACCTTGACACTCCAGATGTTTTGGAACTACAACTCCCATCACCCCTAGCTAACAGGACCAGTGGTCAGGGATGATGGGAGTTGTAGTTCCAAAACATCTGGAGTGTCAAGGTTAGCCATCACTGGTTTAGGCACTACCATAACGGCTTGGGAAGAAGCCACAGGTGAGCAGTAGATGTGAAGCTGCCTTATTCTGCATCAGATAATTGACTCATCTAGATCAAAGTTGTCTACACTGGCTGGCATAAGCTCTCCATGGTTTTTGATGGGAGATTTCCCCAGCTGTAGCTGGAGATAGCAGATACTAAATCTGGGAACTCTTGCATGAAAAGCATCCACTCCATCATGGAGCTAATATAAATTGCCCCCCCCCAAGAGCTGCTGGAAATGACAAGATAGGAGTCTCCTCAGTTGGAAGTGGCAGGTGAGTTGGGTAGCTGGGGTCCATAACCAGCCCATTTTAGAATGAGGCAGGTCCTATCTAGACAGGTCTGGAAAGCAAGGTTTTGAATTCTAAGGAGCAATTCTCCTATTAGGACAGATCAGACTTGAGAAGCCCTTGCCTGATAACTCTTAAGTCCCCAACAGAATTTCCAAGGTTGGAAAGAGCACTTGATGCACTCCCTTATAACAAGGGTGGCCAGCGTTGAACTCCAACTCCCATCAGCCTGCCTCGGTCAGGAATGATGGGAGTTGTATTCCAGCAACATTTGGGGCACTGTGTTGCCTTGTGAGGTTCTCAACAAATCAGAGAGCCAGCATGGGAAACCAACCACTGCATTGGGAAGTTCAGTGGAGAGATTTGGGAAGAGCTGATGCTACCAATGACCTCCTGATTTGATGACTAGCAACATCTGCTTCTAGGTTTCATGGGCCAGGCATAGGCAAACTCCGGCCCTCCAGATGTTTGGGACTACAATTCCCATCATCCCTGACCACTGGTCTTGTTAGCTAGGGATGATGGGAATTGTAGTCCCAAACATCTGGAGGACCGGAGTTTGCCTATGCCTGGGCCATTGCGAATTTCTGTGACCTCATTGAACAGAGGAGGAAAGTTACGTGGAACGAAATAAGGAGAATGAGAAACGCCCTAACCATTTCACCCTGCCTCCCTTCGCTGTCTTTCAGGACGATGATTCCTATCACTGAATTCCGCCAGTTCTCTGAGCAGCAGCCAGCCTTCCGGGTGCTGAAGCCGTGGTGGGATGTCTTTACAGACTACCTTTCCGTTGCCATGCTGATGATTGGCGTCTTTGGTTGCACGCTGCAGGTAAGCAAACAGGAATGCAATCTGATGCTGCCAAGGTAGGGCTGGAAAACTATTCCCAAGTGCTAGCAGAGTTGGTCAGAGTGGAAGACAGAAAGTCAGAATTATTATTATTATTATTATTATTATTATTATTATTACTACTACTACTACTACTACTACCACAGTCATACCTTGGTTGACAAACACATTGCAACTTGAACGTTTTGGCTCCCGAACACCGCAAACCCGGAAGTGAGTGTTCTGGTTTGTGAACGTTCTTTGGAACCAGAACATCCAACAGGGCTTTTGCTGCTTCTGATTGGCTGCAGGAGCTTCCTGCAGCCAATCAGAAGCCACATCTTGATTTCCGAATGTTTTGAAAGTCGAACGAACTTCCGGAACGGATTCCGTTCAACTTCCGAGGTACGACTGTACTACTACTAATCCTTGGTTAAATAATACAGGAGAGAAACTACTAAATGGAACACTTTCCATATTTTTTTTAAGTGCTTATAGGTTGGAATCTAATCAATGAGCAGAATCCACATGGACATTCTTTTTTAAAAAACCTGCCCACAGTTCTTTTGGCTCCCTGCAGCTAAAATTCACTCCACTTAAAAGTTCTCAAAGTGCATCTGAAAGTTGCAAAACGAAACCTCAGAATTTGTCGTTTCCTCATCAGGTCAAAATGCAAACAATTAAGAAGCTTTGAGCCTGTTCCATTTTCTTGATTGGCAAAATCAAGTTTATCCTCCTCCCCCTCCATTTTTGTGTGTGATACTTTCTTAAATAGCTTGAATTCTTTGAAGGGGAAAAGCAGCACCTATTTCTGCCTCTCTCCCTCTTCTTCCCCCCCATTTGACAATCTCTGGTCTTATTTTTCTCCCTTGGTTCTGCTTAGAAATGCCATGAAAGTGTTTGTTTTATTTAATGCCCCCAAATTAATAAATGTTCCCGAAAGGCAAAATAACGGAAAGTCTTAATGGCTTGCCTGTTAACTAATAAGTCATATTAATTCCACAAGGTTTAGCTGAAAGTTTAAACAACATCAGATTGTCCGGACTTGTTTAGGATGGTCTCTACAACAGTGTCAAAAGTTTTGTAACATTCTGTTGGACTAGAATTATGAGGAAGCCCCTCTTGAACCAGGAAAGCTGTACCTAAGGAAGTTGGGAGATGTTCTTTTGAACCATATTAGGCATTACAAGACCAATCCATTCCCCTTGAGGCAGCAGCTTGAGGTTTATATTTCTTTTGGCATCTCTCGGTCTTTTCTGGGTTGGATCCACACGGACAGCACAATCCTAACCATGTCTGCTCAGAGAAGTCCTGTTGAATTCAAGAAGGCTTAATCCCAGTTCAATGGGATTTCAAGTTAGCCAGGTCCCATCTGCACCGCCCATCATACCACCTTAAGCAGTCACGGCTTCTTCCAAAGAATCCTGGGAACTGTAGTTTTTATGGATCCTGAGAGTTGTCAGACCCCTATTGCCCCTCAAAGAGCTACAGTTCCCAGGGTTCCTTGGGAAGAGTGACTGACGGTTAAACCACTCTGATAATTTTAGCTCTATGGGGGCAATAGGGCTCTCCTAACAACTTAGAACCTTAGAGTTGGAAGGGACCCAATGGTCATCTAGTCCAACCCCCTGCAGTGCAGGAATCCCAGCTAAAGCATCCATGACCGATGGCCATTGACCCTTAACAAACTACAGTTAAAGGATAATTGGGGGGAAAGCCATGTTTAAAGTTTAAAGTGGTATGAAGCTGCTTTAAATGTGTAGTGCAGAAGGGGACTCAAAAGTCAGTGATTTCAATGGGTCTGATCTGATATAAGTATGACTACGTCTGGATCCAGCCCTGTAGTGCCCATGGTTATATTACAGTTAATTAAATTAGAGACTGTGCTTAATTTTAGCACATGACTCCCCCCCCCCCCAAAATCATGGGAATGGTGGTTTCACCCTCACAGCGCTGCAATTCCCAGCAACCTTAACAAACTACTGTGGAGAATCGACAGAGCCAGGCCCAGTCATGTAAGGGTTAAATCCTTGTGTCAGTTAGAACCCAGAGGGGCGGGCTCAGCCAGAGTATAAAAACCCCTCCCTGTGGGTTAGAAGTCAGTTGGAGTTGGAGTTGGGGTTGGAAGTTGGGAGAGGGCAGTTAGGAGTTAGAAGGCAATTAGAGGGGGAGAGCTAAAGAGTCCAAAGGGGATAGCTGGGTCTGAGGATAGGTGGTGCAACATTGAGAGAGAATCACAGACAGGATAATAGACTAGTGTGAAACTTGTTGTGACATTTAAGTAGTTAACATCTTAAGGTAATAGGCCGGTATAGGTCATTGGTTATAAGTTTATTGTACACTTTTCTTATCAGCAACCACAAGCGTTTGTACCTAAATAAAGCAACCTTTTATTCACAAAGTCTGTGTCTGTGGTAAAACGTCAAGCAGGTACCAGTTGGCAGTCTGGAAGAATTGCAGCTGGGACCCCTTGTCATTGGTGCAGTACTCATAGACCGTAAAACGTCCGGGGGTGCTGTACAGGTCTGTAGTGACCGTGACAACTACAATTCCCAGTTTCTTTGGGGGAAGCTATGCGCTGTAAATGTGCTTTAAATGCACGTTGCGCATCTACCCTCAGGAACAAACTGAGCTGTTTTCAGGTTGCCCATTTCAGTTCCTTCTTTTTGCACTACCGAATCCTTAAACTATTGCATGAGTATACTGAAAATGGATCTCGTTTGGGGATAGAAGCCACCAGCCAGTTCTTTTTTGCTGAAGTAAGCACACTCAGAATGTGCAAAGCGAGCGCAGCTCCGGGAAATGGCATGTGAGAATGCAAATATTTGCATTCCTGCCTATTGCTATTTTATAAATGCTCTTTCTAGATAGCAAGCTGTGCCTTCAACCGAAGCCAACGAGGATTTTTCCCTCCTGGCATGAATCTGTGATCGCTCAAGTAATGCCAGTAGCCGAGACCAATCCATCATCTGCGGTGTCACTGTTATTGATAACAGTGCTAAATATTTAATTTAGAGGGTAGAATCCTGCGAGGTGTCTGGTTCCCTGTCAGACACATGACAGTTGAAAGCACCCGAGGAGCCTTGAGCACTCTGTAATGGTACATTACAGCCGCATTTTCGGGTAGCGCAGTCCTGGGAAACAGCGCCAGACTAATTGTACCGGGGATGGAAAAAGAAATTTGTCATCCGCAGAACTGTGGTCGTATATAAGCACTGATGCGGTGAGTCATTGCTCCACTGTGTTCTGAAGGGGAGTAGATGCTTCTCCACGTGTCTGGACTTCTTCCTTGGCAAAGCCTTCTCATCTGTCTTGCGCATATTAGCTTTGAAAGGGCTGTGAGCAGCCACTCTGTGTGGCAGTGGACAGAACAATTACCACCAGCAGCACAGTAGTGGCAGTGGCATAGCGTGGGTTGCCAGCTCCCGGGGCTGTGTGGAGGGTGTGGGAATGGGAGGGAAATGGATGGAGTACACATGCACATTCAACTGCGTAACAACATCTGCATCACCCAGGACATCACAGCAGCAGAGATAAGAAAAAAGAGGCATTCCATTGTCCGGAGAGGTCATTTTCTGGTTTGCATTTTCAATGGAGCCAAGCAATGGAAGAGTGCAGCTGTATTGAGGCAGCACCGGGTGTTGACATTTTGCACCCCCTAACAATTTTGCACCTGGGGCAATCGCCCCTGTGGGCCCCCCCATATTATACCACTGAGAGGTGGTAGATTGTAGTGGTTCCTAATAGCTGTTTGACTTAGAGCAGCCTGCTCCAACTTGGGGTCCTCCGTTTGTTTAGGACTACAGCTTCCTGGATAGCTCAGTTGGTAGAGCATAAGACTCTTAATCTCAGGGTTGTGAGTTCGAGCTCCATGTTGGGCAAAAAGATTCCTACATTGCTAGGAATTGGACTAGATGATCCTTGTGGTCTCTTCCAACGCTACTATTTTGTGATTCCATCAGCGCCAGCCAGGGTGGCTTTGGGTGCTGATTTATTTATTTGATGCATTTATATCCCACCAGACCTCCAAGCAGCTCAAGTACATGGTTCTCCCCCTCCCCATTTTATCCTCACAACCACCCTGTGAAGTAGGTTAGGCTGAGAGACAGTGACTGGTCCATGATTATCCCGTGAGCTTCATGGCTGAGTGGGGACCAGAATCGCAGCCTCCCAGGTCTTACTACAACACTGTAACCCAGTGTTTCTCAAGCATGGGTCCCTGGCTGTTGTTGGACTACAACTCCCATCATCCCTGACCACTGGTCCTGCTAGCTAGGGATGATGGGAGTTGTAGTCCTACAACAGCTGGGGACCCATGCATGAGAAACACTGCTCTTAACCACAGCACCACACTGGCTCTCACATAACCTGAAAGAAGAAATGTGGGGATCCTCTAATCTACTACAAGAACCTTGAGGTGGAGCAGACTGAAAATATATTATTTGTAAATATGCAATTTAAAGAAGCACAGTACTGTGAGTTTCTGTGTTCATTCCCACGGCTGCTTGATTCTAGTACCAACAAGTAAGGGACATGTCATTGGTCAAAATATTATGATAGCACTACAGGCCATAAATGTATGGTGTAGACCATTCCCTTATTCTTTGAGATCAAGCAGATTCCATACTTTTACTCTAAAGAAAAATGGTACAATGTATTTTGATATTTGTTGAAATCCGCCCAGAGTGGCTGGGGAGACCCGGCCAGATGGGCGGGGTACAAATAATAAATTATTATTATTATTATTAAAATACTTTTTTTGTTTGTGTGCATTGCAGGTTATGCAGGATAAGATCATATGCCTTCCAAAAAGGGTGCAACATCCGCAGACCAATTCTCACCTTCCCAACGTGTCAAATCTAGACTCTAACACAACTCCATTTCTTCCGCCCAAGCCATCCACACCTCCTGCCACCGTTGAAATGAAGGGCCTCAAGACTGACTTGGACCTCCAGCAGTACAGCTTCATAAACCAAATGTGCTATGAGCGTGCCCTGCATTGGTACGCAAAATACTTCCCTTACCTTGTCCTCATCCACACTCTGGTGTTCATGCTGTGCAGCAACTTCTGGTTCAAATTCCCTGGGTCGAGCTCCAAAATCGAGCATTTCATCTCCATCCTGGGGAAGTGCTTTGACTCCCCTTGGACGACGAGAGCTTTATCGGAGGTCTCTGGAGAAGACTCGGAAGAGAAGGACAACAGGAAGAACAACATTGGCAGGTCAAACACAGTCCAGCCTAGCGCAGAGGGGACTTTGGTCCAGGCTCAGTCTCTGAGATCCATACCTGAGAAGTTCATTGTGGATAAAGGGACGCCGGGAGCTCTGGATAAAAAGGAAGGAGAACAGGCCAAAGCGTTGTTTGAGAAAGTGAAGAAGTTCCGGCTTCATGTTGAGGAAGGGGACCTGCTCTACGCGATGTACGTTCGTCAAACGGTGCTGAAGGTGATTAAATTTCTTATCATCATTGCCTACAACAGCGCCCTTGTTTCAAAGGTTCAGTTCACTGTAGACTGCGATGTTGACATCCAGGACATGACCGGTTATAAGAACTTTTCTTGCAACCATACGATGGCGCATCTGTTTTCTAAGCTTTCCTTCTGCTACTTGTGCTTTGTAAGCATCTATGGATTTACGTGCCTTTACACTTTGTATTGGCTATTTTACCGCTCGCTCAAAGAATACTCTTTTGAGTATGTCCGGCAAGAGACTGGCATCGACGATATCCCAGATGTCCGCAACGACTTTGCGTTTATGCTACACATGATCGACCAGTATGACCCACTTTATTCCAAGAGGTTTGCTGTGTTCCTTTCCGAGGTCAGCGAAAACAAACTGAAACAGCTTAATCTGAACAACGAGTGGACTGCGGAGAAGTTGAGGCAAAGGCTGCAGATGAATGCCCATAACCGTTTGGAGCTACAGCTCTTTATGCTGTCCGGACTTCCCGACACGGTTTTTGAAATAACAGAGGTTCAAGCGCTGAAATTCGAAATAATTAACAACGTCATGATACCAGCCACCATTGTGCAGTTGGATAATCTCCAGGAGCTCTCATTGTACCAATGTTCAGCCAAGATCCACAGTGCAGCTTTGGCATTCCTGAAAGAAAATCTGAAAGTCTTGAATGTCAAATTTGATGACTTCCGAGAGCTGCCACCTTGGATGTACGGGCTCAGAAATTTGGAAGAGTTGAACTTGATTGGTTCTTTGTGCCATGACATTTCTAAAAATATAACTTTGGAGTCTTTTCGGGAGCTCAAGAACCTGAAGGTTCTGTACATTAAAAGCAACCTGTCCAAAATCCCACAGTCCGTGGTTGATGTTTCGAGTCACCTTCTGAAAATGTGCATCCACAACGACGGCACTAAGCTGGTGATGCTCAACAGCTTGAAGAAAATGGCCAACTTGACCGAACTAGAGTTGGTGCACTGCGACTTGGAGCGCATTCCCCACGCCGTGTTCAGTCTTGCCAGCCTCCAGGAATTAGACCTGAAGGAAAACAACCTCAAATCCATAGAGGAAATTGTTAGCTTTCAACACCTTAGGAAACTCATCGTCCTCAAGCTGTGGCACAACAGTATAACCTACATCCCTGAGCACATAAAGAAGCTCTCCAGTCTGGAACGGCTTTCTTTCAGTCACAACAAGATAGAGGTCCTCCCATCCCACCTCTTCCTCTGCAACAAAATTAGATACTTAGACTTGTCTGACAATGACATCCGGTTCATTCCCCCGGAAATTGGGGTGCTGCAAAGTTTACAGTATTTCTCAATCTCTTGCAACAAAGTGGAGAGTGTGCCCGACGAGCTCTACTTCTGCAAAAAACTCAAGACGCTGAAGATTGGGAAGAACAACTTGTCCGTTCTCTCGCCTAAAATTGGGAACCTGGTATTGCTGACCTACTTGGACATCAAAGGAAATCACCTGGAATTTCTCCCCCATGAACTCGGTGAATGCAGAGCACTGAAAAGGAGCAGCCTGGTGGTTGAAGACGCCTTGTTTGAAACCTTGCCCTTAGATGTCAGGGAGCAGATGAAGGCAGAATAAGCTCAACCCTCTGAGATCTTTTACAGCAGGGGTGGGGAAACCTTTGGCCCTCCAGATGTTACAGGACTCCAACTCCCATCAGCCCTAGCCAGCGTGGGCACAAATCATTATGAATGCACAACAAAAAGCATATCTGGAAGGGCCTTAAAACCATGTAGTCTGGGGTCTCCAACCCCACCTGAATGTGCTTTACAAAATGATGCCCAGGCTACAACAGCCTTCTAGACACTTTGGACTCCAACTCCCATCATGCCCAGCCAGCATGGCAAGTGGCCAGGAATGATGGATTTTGTGGTTCAGCAGCATCTGGAGGGCCACAGGTTTTTCCATCCCTGTTTTACAGAAACTCGTCTCTGTCAAATGCCTTGTACATCACGAGCTAGCCTGAATATGCCTTTAAAGTCTATTTTTTATTATTTTAGTGGTCCCTTTGTATGGACATTTTTGGACTAGGTTGTATATGTATATGTATATATATATATATTTTATATATAAAAATTTTACTTGGTTTTCCTCACCCAACGGTGTTTGTAACTGTTCGAATTTTTATTTTGCCTTGATACGAATGGGTCTCTGTAGTTCTTATTTTGTACCAGTGAAATAAAGTTGCTTGTCTGCCTTAAAAAGGGGGGGGGGACTCTCCAGCAATAGGGTCAGTATGTTTCAAGGCATTGAATGAAGGTTACCTATATGAAAGTAGATGAATGTACAGTTGCCATAGCAACTCTAAGCCATTCGATTCAGTTTTGTGTATCAACTTATCCAAGGCTGGGGAACCTGTTGCCCTCCAGGTGTTGCTGAACGACATCTCTCATCATCCCTGACTGATGACTACGTTGTCCGGGATTGAGTTTGGAGTTTGGAGTTTTAGGGGTGCAGGGGGAAGTTGTTCAGCTTTTTTAAAGGGAAGCCAAATTTGATGAGCCAAAGCTGATGAGCTTCTTTGGGGGGAGCCAGTGATCTACTGGTGATCTACCACAGACATCCAGTGATCTACCAGTAGATCACGATCTACCTGTTGGACATGCCTGACCTAGAGGATCACAGGTTCCCCATCTCTTAAGGCACCAAGTACCCTCTTTCTTCTTCTTTTTTATCCTAGTTGTGGGTAACTGCCATTCCCTGTTCCAGAGGCTTCATTTTGACAATAAAGTAAGTCAATCCTGTTTTGTGGTTGTGGATTGAACCTCTGCCGCCATGGCTGGCAAACAGGAGCCTTGTTCCCTTGAAGATTCTAATTTATTAAAATAATGCTTTTGGCTAGGATTCTGCTCTCTGTAGTGGTGAGTCACCTTTTCCATCTTTGGGATTTTCAGCCATGGTCAGAACCCTCTGCTAGAGGTTGTGTTCCAACAAAAGGTTGTACTGTGTATAGTGGAACCTCGGTTTTCCAGCGTCTCGGAAGCCGAACGTTTCGGAAGCTGAACGCCGAAAACCTGGAAGTAATTTCTTTCATTTTCGAATGTGCCTCAGAAGTCAAATGGATTCCAAGGCGTGTTTTTCAATTTTCTCAATGAAAGTTGCCAACAGCCCTTTGCTGTTGAACATTTTGGAAGACGAACTGAGAGCCAATGTGGTGTAGTGGTTAAGAGCGGTAGACTTGTAATCTGGTGAACCGGGTTCGCGTCTCCGCTCCTCCACATGCAGCTGCAACCTTGGGCTAGTCACACTTCTTTGAAGTCTCTCAGCCCCATTCACCTCACAGAGTGTTTGTTGTGGGGGAGGAAGGGAAAGGAGAATGTTAACCGCTTTGAGACTCCTTCGGGTAGTGATAAAGCGGGCTATCAAATCCAAACTCTTCTTCTTCTTCTTCTTCTTCTTCTTCTTCTTCTTCTTCTTCCAGAAAAGATTTTGTTTGACAACCAAGGTTCCACTGTACTGTGTAAATTTTCTCTCCCACCCTAACTTTTGTTTTTTTTAAGTGTTGGTTCTCCCCAATGTACAAGTTTGCAAGTTGCAATCATGTTGCCAATGAATCAGCTGAAGAAAGCTTGTGAATTTCCTATCGTGACTGCTATTTGCAATTCTCTAAGGACGGATGTACCCCGTAGAATATAGATGCCAAATTGATGCCCACTTAATTGTCGTGGCTTACGCCTCAAAGAATCCTGCAAATTATTGTTGGTGGAGATGTTGAGAATTGTACTGGGGATTTCCCTCGCTTCTTTCATGGAACGACAGTAACCAGGGGTTCCCGAGGCGAGGGAATGATGGTGTTATTGTGAACTGCCTACCATAGAAAGGAGGCAAAGACATAAATGGATTATCATGACATTACCCGTCAAACTGTGAGGCAAAGTCTAGCTAGAAATTGCCCTCATTAGAAAAGTTGTAACCTCTCCAAATGAAGGTTGTGATTGTATTCATGTTTGCCTGGGAGGAAACCACTGAACTCCGCAGAACTCACTTTCACCAAAAAAATGTCATGCTACAGAGAAAATCTAATATTTCTGCTTAAACTTTATTGGCATTATAGAGGGATGGGTGAGTGGAGTGTGCAAGATTCAATGTGTGTTTTTTTGTTGTTGAAGTTAGTTATCAATCAGATCATAAAACTGGAGGCCTATTTTTAAATGAGAACAATTATCCGTAACACACAATCACCACTCCCCAATCCAGCAAGGCCTCTGATCCAGCCAACTTTCTCCTCTTTGATTTTCATTCAACTCATTTCATCCTTATCTGTAAACAAGTCAGAGGTTGAAGCGAAACACCGCACGTTCTACGGTTCTGAGGTTTGGCGAGTTGTGTGTGTGGGGGGGGGGGAACCATTCATTTTTAAAAGTACAAATCTAATGTAAACCCAAGCACTGTCACTGCTAAGCCCTTTTAACGTGCCTGCTCCCACCAGTGACTTTCTGTAGTCGCCTGCTGTAGATTAGAAATCTGAGACTATGGTAACGCTGGGAGCATTGGGGGAAGAGGCTGTGGCCCTAAACTGTGGTTTGCTCCCACCACAAGGGCTGGCTGCCAATGGCTGCATATCGCCAATAAAATCTAGCAGTGGTAAAGCTGAAGGGTGCTGTTTATATTCACATCCGCACCATACAAACACAACACTCATACCACTTGAACAGTCATGGCTTCCCCCAAAGAATCCTGGGAACTGTAGCCCTCCCTAAGAAACCATCATTCCCAGAATTCTTTGGGGGATGCCATGACTTGTTCAAGTGACCAGTGTTCAAAACTCCCATTGTTCTAGGCGTATTATGCGACAGGGAATTTCATTAGCGCGAGCCGTTTCTGAGCTCTGGGCGCAGCACTGCGCCTAAGATTTCAGATTAAAACTGCAGAGTGGAAGGAAAGGAGGACCCTTTTCTGCCTCCCCATTTCCAGCTACTCTCTGAAGACTGGAGAAGAGACCCTCTTAAGAATATTAGGGGTGGGTGGACAGGGGAAGGACTAGACCATGTGGGAAATGAATGTAATATTTTAGCTGCTGTTCATTCATTTTCAGCTTTGTATACTTGCTATAAAAATGTGCGCATAGACGTTCCATTGTTGCGCCCACAACCTTGGTTTAAGGTGCCATTTAGCTCCTCGTTTTCATATCTCAGTTTCTGACACTGCAAATGATACAAGAGTGCTTTGAATGTATGACATAGATGTGACCTGTGTCTTAACCAAAAGAAACAAAAGTTGTGCCGGTGTTTGTGGTGTAGCTAATGTGCACTGTTTCTGCCTGTGAATAAGGGCTGGTTCACACAAACATTAGTTGGGTACACACACACACACACACACACGAGTTGCAATTGAAATTATTCAACTCCCATTGCAGATGTGAGACTGGGGAAGCCAGTATAAATTGTATTTTCAACTGAATTTGGGGGAACCACTAGAAGCATCCGTTGTGTTGAGCTATTTCCGCTTTCGTTTGACTTGCTTATTGCAAACAGCGGAAAGTCTGTAAACCCAATTTGCAATGGGGGTTGAATAATTTCAATTGCACCCACACGCACCCCTACATGGAGGGACATTGGAATAACCACAATTTCTACGACGTTTTCATTAGTATTTTGTTTTGAGATTTGGGCCTGCCATGTTCTTCACATGCTGGGAGGTAAATGCATGCATTCATTGTATAGACAGTTGTTTGTAGCCAATACTAGTCCTGCTCAGTGTAGGCATTTTCATTAACTTCAATGGGCCAACTGTGAGTTGGATACCGCCCAGAATCTTGGTCTTGCAATTGTGTGAACTGTGGGAATAGGCCAGGTGTATCTTCCACGTCTTCTGTCCACAAGCCACTCTTCACAGGCAGGACAAACTAGAACACCTTCTCGGCCTGATCCCGAAAACCAGGACTCACAACTGCTAGCTGTGAGCACCAACTCAGCAACCAATAACAAAATGTAGTTCCAGAGGTTTTAGAAGTAATCCTTCTTTTATTTCTACAAGCTAAACATATTTACAGAATACACAGACTGTGTGAGTTTAAAGCTTCTCACTTCAGTCACCTAGCAGAGAAATTAACAGCAGCCATTCTCCTCAGAATTCTCCTCAGAGCTGAGAGTTAGGAGACTTTCAGATAAGGGAAGGGTGAAAATACTAACATGAACCAGTCCCCAAAACTGCTGCAGTCAGTGAAAGCATTCAGTCCAGACTACAGTTCTCTAGTCACTGACTTTGGAGAACTTCCATTAACTTCTCTGGAGTTTCTTCAAAACAAATGAATTAAGGAGTGAGCTTTCTTTAAAATGCCTCTCCCTCATGTATTGAAAGCATTTATTGTGGTTAACAGTGTCTTGCATGTATTTAACAGCACATTCTTTTTCTAAACAGAAGTGGCAGATGCTCCTATTAGTGCTAGTTTTTAATGTTTTATAATTGTTTAAAATTATTGGGGGTTTTTTTAAATAAAAAAAAATATTGTCGTGTAATGTCATGATACAAGCTCAGGTAAATGAATGTTTGACTTCTTATTTATATTTACTCTTTTGGTGTTTGTGCAAATCATGTGCAAAATCATGTTATCGGGATATATTTGAAAAGTTCTTGCTAAGAAAAAGCCATTTTCCTAATTCTTTCCAAGGTCAGGAAGTTATGTCAACAGAGAAATGCCATATGTATTCCGTCATTTTGCTTCATATATCACAAACGTATATCTGCCCATAGTCAACCACATAAAACATTACAGCAAATCATGGTCATCTAGTCTGAAATGATTTTTAATTCGTAGTGGTGTAATTGTTGTAAGGGGTGTTTTGTCCTGGGGGAATGAGAAATGTAGTGGTTTTGAAAAACGGGGGCAACATAATGAAAATAGTGCGTTGAAATAAGTGCATTGAAACAGTCTGGAATTTGATATTGATGCTGTTTTCAAAACCAAACCGGAGTCATTATACCGTCAGTTCACCCTCTAATGCATAAGTTTGTGTTCTGTCGTGCTACAGAAGGCACAGTGGAGCAGGGAGATAAAATAAAGTTTGTTCCAAATGTAGCATTTTGAGGCAAATGGTATTCATTTCACCAAACTGGTTCTTCTGCATGCCTTTATTTCAAAAGTGAGTAACGTCTCATGTAGGTAAAGGTAAAGGGACCCCTGGCCATTAGGTCCAGTCGCGGACGACTCTGGGGTTGCTGCGCTCATCTCGCTTTACTGGCCGAGGGAGCTGGTGTACAGCTTCCGGGTCATGTGACCAGCATGACTACGCCGTTTCTGGCGAACCAAAGCAGCGCACGGAAACGCCGTTTACCTTCCTGCCAGAGCGGTACCTATTTATCTACTTGCACTTTGACGTGCTTTCGAACTGCTAGGTTGGCAGGAGCAGGGACCGAGCAACGGGAGCTCACCCCGTCGTGGGGATTCGAACCGCCGACCTTCTGATCAGCAAGCCCTAGGCTCTGGTTTAACCCACCAGCGTCCCAACGTCTCATGTAGAGCTTTGTTTAAATTCATGTGTGTGGCACAAAAGGGAAAGGGTGCCTCCACCCACTTCTGGCACCCACTGATAAGTGACCCTCAGTAGGAAAAAAAAGTTGCCCACCCTTGCTTTGGTTCTTTCACCAAAAGGAGAGCTCCGTGGCCTGGGAACTAAAATGCACTGACCGTGGATCTTCTGAAGCTAGCGGTGAGTGACAAGAGAATGAAAATGGGCACAACAGAGGCAACCTCCTTTCTTTGTTGATGCAAAGTGTTCCCAAATCAAATGGGGGTGTGAGGGGGTGAAAGTCTTACTAAAAGCTCTAATGAATGGGACAAATTGCCCATCACTTTCAGTGGATCTTGAGCGGGAGTAGAGCCTGTGTGTGTTGGCATGCACAAATTTTAAATATTTTTAAATTTTAATTTTTACATATTTGTAGTGGTACCTCTGGTTAAGAACTTACCGGTAATTCGTTCTGGAGGTCCGTTCTTAACCTGAAACTGTTCTTTACCTGAGGTACCACTTTAGCTAATGGGGCCTCCCCTTGCCACCACTGCATGATTTCTGTTCTCATCCTGAAGCAAAATTCTTAACCCGAGGTACTATTTCTGGGTTAGCAGAGTCTGTAACCTGAAGCATCTGTAATCCGAGGTACCACTGTATTAGATTTGTATACGGCCCCCCATCCGTAGATCTCAGGGCAGTTCACAATATAAAAACACAAAATGCATAATAAAAATAAGAACAGAAAAAACCACAAACCGATACGTCACTTTCCACCTTAATTTTCTCAACGTAATTTGGCTCCAAAATGGTGAGCATTAGATTCAAATAAATGCAGTACGGATTATATGGTTATTGATTTCAATGGAGAGGGGCAAATGTAATTGAATGCTATTTTCCACCAGGATTTAAGGATTTAACTCCTCTGACCTTCTGAACAAGTCCTGCATCCGGTTGACAGTGCATTGTAATGAAACAATGCCCTGACATCATGGAGACGCTTCCAGGCCGAATCTGTTGTTCTTCCACTAAGAATAGCAGTAAGCATTTAGACAGATTTCCTGGATAGCTTGCGTGTTCATGCATTCCTGTCCCTCGCTGACCTTAAAAAAACACACACAACTGGGGTGAAAAGCTTCTTGCGTTTTGCAGTGATCCTCTCTTACTCAGCTTGGTAAATGGGCTTCCAAAAGGATATGTGCCCATTTATCAGTTTGGGCCTTTCACTAGCTAGGTGTGACGAAAGTATAAGCTCCAGCTCCTGCGTTTACCTCTTAATGAGGCAGCATGCATTAAGAAGCCTCCCAGTGACTGTGGTGGCTGCCAGTCCTTCAAATCAGCTAAGGGAGCTGTATCTTGAGATTGCCTTTCCAGTCCCTCCTCTCACTCTGTATATTATACCAGGAAATGGTCCCTGCTGCTCAGCTTGCTGTCGTTTGCTAAGGAAATTGACTCGGGACAGTAAGTTCATTCTTCCAGCCAAAAATAGCAACTTCTTGTTCCGAGGAAGGGGAGAAGCTTTGCAATGCTGTGAGGATGCATAAAATGTAGAGCAGGCTTCCTCAACCTCGGCCCTCCAGATGTTTTTGGCCTACAACTCCCATGATCCCTAGCTAGCAGGACCAGTGGTCAGGGACGATGGGAATTGTAGTCTCAAAACATCTGGAGGGCCGAGGTTGAGGAAGCCTGATGTAGAGCAAGAAATGAAGTGGAAAGCTGTTTAGTCATAGGACTGAGGGACAAATGGGCTGGATAATGGAGGTGGAGATGCTCCTTCAGGTATACAGGACTGAGGCCGTTTAGAGCTTTAAAGGTAAGCACCGGCACCTTGAATTGTGCTTGGAAACATACCTTGATTCAATGTAGGTCTTTCAGGACTGGTGTTCCAGATCACAGCTTCAAGAGTTGCACTGTCCCAAATTTAGCACCACAGTCCTCCAGCCAAGTAATATGTATGAGAAACTTATGCATAAAAATTGGTGGCCATCACTACTTCTTGTGGGAGTGTATTCCATACGCAGGTTGTTGTTTTTTTACCACAGAAACCTTCATAAGAAAAGCTCTCATCTCCTAAACCTGTTCCTGACACAGGAGACCCAACCACTCCCCATGGTCTATGGTCCCTGACCCACGGAATGCTTTAGCATAGCCCAGTTGCCCTCTCCCCAATCTTCTACCCTCCAACAGACTCCCCCTCCTCTTATTTTAACATGCCACATTTCAAGCAAGCTCGCATTGACCCAGTTATACTCCAGAGCATAGTTCACTAGGTCAGTGCTTCTGATGTTTAGCCCATGCACAATGTCTGAGACACACATCAGCCCTGAAGTTAACCTTATAGCTTCACAATAGCTGTATTATTTGGTCTTCACGAAGCCAGTGCTAGATTCTTGTCCGTTCTTCTAAGCCAAGTTTCCATACATTCCGCTACGTTTTTTTCTTTAAAAATTGTATCATTTAGTGTCTTTCATCCATATATAGCTTGCATAAGATTAAGTTGTTTCTGTGGAACATCCGTCAGAATAACTTAGACAACATGTAATACTCGCTCTGCCTTGTTGTTATACTGTTGGGTGTTGTTTAGTTGCTAAAAGACCCCTTGAGACAGTGCTTGACATGGAATTCTTGACATATTAACTCTTAATGCTTGCCAAGCCTGCTTTTACAGGCAATTCAGAATTCCTAATAATTCCTGCAAGATGTTCTTTTATAAATCCGATTACACAACAGGGGGCCAATACAGCTTATTACAGTAGATTTTTTAGACAATTTGCTTTAATGAAGCATCCTTGGTAAGCTTCCAGTGAAACTAGATTAATTTGCAATGCAATCCACTTTTATTATACCATTGTTCAACCTATTTTGAGGCAACTTGGCAATAGCATTTATTTATTTATGCAGGGCATTTATTACCTGCTCTTCAGCCGAGGCTCTCGGGACTGTTTGCACAACAATAAACCTGATCAACGGCAAAGCCATTTGCAAAGAATAAAACCATACAATACAATGCAGTGAATCACACAACAATTAAATACACACAAAAAAGAAAGCAGCAATTACATTCTGGCATAGTAGACGACCAATCATTCTCTCTGTTCCAACTGAATCAACAGAGATGGTTCAGGTGCTAGACCGGTGCCTTGAAGTGCTGATGGGCTGGATGTGGGCCAATAAACAGAAGCTGAATCCTGAAAAGAGAGAAGTGTTATGTGTTCCCGGTTCTTGGGCCCAAGGGGTGGGCATGCAGCCTGTCCTGGATGATGTTCCACTCCCCTGGAAGGAGCAGATCCATACCTTGGGGGTCCTCCTGGATCTAACACTATCACTGAAGGTTCAGTGACTGGCTATTTCCAGCTATGTTGGACAGAGATTACCTACAGCATGCTCTGGTAATTTTCAGATTGGATTATTTTGTTCTAAGTGAGATGGCCCTTGGAAACGACTTGGAAACTTCAACGGGTCTAAAATGCAGCTGCCAGATTACAGGCTGGGGTTCCATTCAGAACCTACATAACTCCCCATTTTAAAACAGCTGAACTGGTTAGTTGCCAGTTTGTTTCAGGGTCCAATTCGAGATGCTTACATTGCTCTTAAAAGCCCTCAGCAACTTAGCCCCCAATATCTGAAAGGCTGCCCCTTTGCTATAGACCCTCTCAAGTATTAAGATCAGCAGAGGAGGCCCTCTTGGTAGTTCCACTGCCTTCTTGTTTGGATGGTGGCAGACTGGAGAGGAACTTCTCTGTGGCAGTCCCCAGGCTGTGGAGTTTCCTCAGCACAGATGTGCATCTGACACCTTCCTTGTTTAGCTCTCATCACATACTGAAGATGCATTTCCTTACCCAAGCCTTTGACACGTCAGATATTTGTAGGACCCATCCCACTCTTCGGATCATAAATTGTTTTAACCAGTCTTATTTTTCTAGAAAAAGTGGTGCCGTCAACGCCTCCCTTGTTCTCTTATAATGGCAATGGGACTCACCTAAGACATGCCGGGACTGAGTTCTGGTGAGTTCCGGCTGGAAAAAAGTCCTGGTTTTAACTGGATTTTAATCTTATGTTTTTATATTGCTACAATCTACCCTGAGAACATATCGGAACGGATGAGTATCCCACTTCTGCTATGCAACACTTGCCCAATAATATGATCACATTGGGAAAGCATTGCAAAACTACAAATAAAGCAGAGTGATGTGTGGATGGTCCAGTATAAATCAATCACTAATGCACTGTTATTGTGTCAAAGACACGTTGCAGAATACACCTGCTAATGAGCTCCAGTGTGGTGTAGTGGTTGAGAGCGGTAGACTCGTAATCTGGTGAACTGGGTTCGCGTCTCCGCTCCTCCACATGCAGCTGCTGGGTGACCTTGGGCTAGTCACGCTTCTCTGAAGTCTCTCAGCCTCACTCACCTCACAGAGTTTTTGTTGTGGGGGAGGAAGGGAAAGGAGAATGTTAGCCGCTTTGAGACTCCCTAGGGTAGTGATAAAGCGGGATATCAAATCCAAACTCTTCTTCTTCTTCTCCAGTCTGAAGGGACACTCACTTAACTTTCAGGGACCAGCTCTGATTGAGTCAGAATCTTAATGCCTGCATTTGCTGAATGTCTGGATAAGTCCCCATCCTGCCCCCCCCCAGTTGTTTTATCTCTTTTTTCAATGTTTGTCTTTCCACCCTTAAAAAAAAAAAAAAGAGCCCCCCCCCCTTGGTTTATGAAGTTTTTCTTAGGTTTAGGAAAGGGTCAGAAGAGCAAACCTGAAGAGCTTCAGAGAAAGAATGAAAGGTTATATTTATTTATTTTTCCAAGCCATGGGACGAACTGGAACAGGATGAGATTAAAGTAAACAACGAAATAAGACGGGAGTCTGACTAATGGGGAAATCACGGCAGTAATGGAAATTGATTGCAAAGGAAAAGAAGGGGAGCGGAAGAAGAGAAAAACAACACTCTTATCCTAAGGCCAAGAGGAAGTTATATTGTCCTCAATGATCTGGTTTCAAAAGAAGCAAGGAGCAAGCTCAATTTTAAAGGGATTTGTTTTTAATAGAGACAGTATCTCAGCATAAAGGCCAAGCTGTAGTCATCCAGTCTGCAGAAACCAGGCTAAATGCATGCACACATAAAGCGTACATCCTGGTGGGTTCATAAGATTTCAGTTTTAGATACTGAATGCACAGGAAGGAATGTGGATGAGAAGGAACATTTCATTCATGAAAGCAATGCTGGGAGAACGGAGACACTTCTTTTAGGGGCAACTGGGTAAGGACCATAGCTCAGTGGGACAACACATGCATTGCAAACAGAAGACCACAAGATTCAATGCCTGGTCTTGATACAGTCCCACATGGATCCGTAGACTGCCTTCCAAGCCAAAACAGAGCAAAAGAAGTTAATGGGAGACAAAGAATTGGCCAGAGGAGACTGATCAGCTGTGTGGATGTCAAGAGAGGCTTAGGACTATACGGAGACCGGTGAGAAGAAGCTGGTAGGGAAGGTTTTACAAGGGAAGAGCCATAGCTCAGTGGTGCAGAATGCAGAAGCTCCCAGGTTCAGACCCCAGCATCTCCAGGTGGGGCTGGAAAGGACCCCTGCCTGAAATCCCCGGCAGCACCTACCAGTCAAGGTAGGCAATGCAAAGCTAGAAAAACAAAGGGTCCATCTACCTGGCCCTGAGGACTCTCCCCAGGCCATGTCCCTTGCTGTCACTGATGATGATGGTTGGGTTGGCTTCTCATGCATCTATTCACACACTTGCACACTGTCCTGCTAACCATGCACCACAATAGACACCCAGAGAATAGCAGAAGAGTGGCTTTATTATGCAGCTGATGAACAGGACTAGTTCTGAGGCCAGCTTACACAGAACTGAACTGGTAGAGGGCTGAAACACATGCAACAGAAATCCCACCCAATGAGTCATAGGAGGAGCAACGGTTGCAGTTATTATTTTCTTAACCCCTTTTCACACACCATATACTACAGAACCTGTTCCATGCCCTCCTCGAGGCCTTTTACCCAACTGCAATGTGCCTTTGAATTGCTGTAATGCCTCTTGCTTCATACCCTCCAACATTTCTGCAGTGAAAATAGGGACGTCCTAAATTATTATGATTATTATTACCTCACACATCTGACTGGGTTGCCCCAGCCACTCTGGGCAGCTTCCAACATATGTAAAAACATAATCAAAACATTAAACATTTAAAATACTTCCCTATATAGGACTGCCTTCAGGTGTCTTCTAAAGATTATATAGTATTTATGTCCTTGGCTCGGGGGTTAAGTACCGTATTTTTCGCTCTATAAGGCGCACCTGACCATAGGACGCACCTAGTTTTTAGAGAGGAAAAGCCCCATTTTTTTGAGGATCAGCTCAAATTTCTGCAGCTTCTTTTGCAAAGAAGAAAAGCCCCATTTTTTTAGGATCAGCTCAAAGTTGTTGAGCTTACTTCGCAAAGGGAAAAAACCCTGTTTTATGGGGTTTAACTCACAGTTCTGCAGCTTCAGGAAGCCATTTCTACAGTTTCCAGACAGATAATCTAATCAGCCAGTCCCATGTCGCTGGGGAAACAGCCTCCCTCTGCAAGGGGACAGGGCTGGAATCTCTCTCCCTTATCTTTCTCCCGGATCGTTTGCTGAGCAGCTGCTCAGCGCGGGCTTCCTTTCAACACCCCCTTCTCTCTCTTTTTTTTTTTTTTAAAAAGCACGATCTGCTTTTGCCCCTGGGCAGTTCAGCTCCAGGGACCACACATTCGCTCCATAAGACGCACAGACATTTCCCCTTACTTTTTAGGAGGAAAAAAGTGCGTCTTATGGAGCGAAAAATACGGTAACTCCATACCCTCCAACAGTTTTCCGATGAATATAGGGACATCCTAAGGAAAAGCAGGACATTCTGGGATCAAATCAGAAACTGGGACGGGTTCTGTAAATCTGGGACGTCCCTGGAAAATAGGGACACTTGGAGGGTCTGTCTTCTGAGCACCCCTTTCCTTGTGCCACAGTTTCTTCCATCTCTTTCTTGTTCCCCTAACAGAAATACCATGCTGAAGGAAATGGCACACACCCTGACAGGAAAGGCTGGCTATTTTTAGACTTCCTCTATTGAATCGAATAGTTGGCAGCTTCTGACAGCACCTAGCTGCTGTATGCTGATCAAAAGTTTCAGGGTGGACACGATCCCCCACACCCTTTGGGTCTGAGGTAGAATGCCTCTAAGTGAAAACCCGTGGCAGAGTGTTTCATTTGCAACGTACAATGAGATCTCGTTGTGAATTTGATTCGAAAGTGTAAAAGCACAGGAGCTCCTGGAAGGGCTGCAAGGCTATATAATCTTAGAATGTGGCTTGGCCAAGAAAGAACCCTGAACTTCTGAATTTGCCACTACGCTACACTACTGGTGACCAGTAATAACTGGGTAACCCTTTGCCAGAGATGCGGCTTACCAGGCTTGCAGGAGTTAACAACAACCAAGATGTTGTGTAAGTTGCTGGGCACTTGCCCAAAGTGAAGAATTAGATGATTGCACTGAAACGCAGGTTATTATAAATGCAACGGTTCCCTGCACAATTTCCTAAAAGCCTCCCCTTTTTTCCAAATGCCAGGCAAGTACCTTAATTAGTCAAGAAGAGGCTAAAGCATGAGTGGATCACATAAATGGAAGAAATACGACTGCATCACTTTTGGTTGGATGGTGCCTTCAAGACTGCACGCCGAAAGCCTCAGAAATAATCCTAAATCACTCCAATGCCCGTAATAACTGCACGCTCTTAAACCTCTGCACTGGTGATCATCAAAAAGTTACGGCATGATTAAGAAGATGCAGAACATCATTTTATCAGAACGTTCAGAACATCCGCTGAAAACCATAATTTCTGATCTTCAGGGTAGGATGCCAGACCTTCTGTAACTAAAGCAGCAGCAACCATTTTAGGGAAGTATCAGGTAAGCCCAAATTTCCGGGGGTAAAGTATCAAGACTGGTATTGTTTGGGGGACAATGTCATGTGGACTACACAAATGAATTGGAGCTCAAACAGGTGCAAACACACAGTAAACTTTGGTATGGACAGCCCCTAGTCTCTACCTACTTTCCAGAATGGTCTTACAGACAAAAGAAGACCTGGGTGAATGGTCCCTGCCTTATGAACTCCATCCCCTTCGTTGCAGTCCTTGTCTTTCCCTACTGAGTCGATATTTAAGAAGTCATGTTGCCAATGTCTCATATTTTCAAAGGCTTGTCCTTCCCCCACTTTTTGTGCTCGGAGCAGCTCTGGAAATAAACAGTTTGCTTCCTCTCTCCTCCCAGTGGGACCAAGTGATAGCCCATGGGGAAAGGAGACTGGGAAAAAATGGTTTCCTCTTTCTAAGATGGAAAACAAAGATTATGCAAAGGCTTTGGGGCATGACTCACATAAAACACTGACCTCCAGTGATGCTCGGGATGATTCAACACTCCAGCCTAAACACATATGTTTGGAAGTCATTCTATTGGCATTTCCAGAAAGTTATACACGGCTATCACTTCTTGCTGGGTCTTATGTAACAGTGGTCTGAATTTTAGTTTCCCATTTGTTCCATGTTCTAACTTCTGGTCAGGGATTAGAAGTACCAACTCTCTCTTTTTTGGGAGAGAGTGGATTCAATTAGATTTTTTTTTAATTGATTTGTTCTCTCTCTCTCTCTCTCTCTCTCTGAACCCAGGAGGGTTCAGTCTAGGGTGGAGCCTGCATGTCCAGGCACAGAGTCCACAGAAAATACTATTTTCCCGTGAAGCGTACACTCATACAGTTGAATTAATCGGAGAAGCTCTGTCACCAAGCCATACACACGACCACAGATCACCACAACAACACCATCCATTCCATCCCCGTGCTGCCATTTTGAAACATACAAACACATGGTAACTCAACAGGCTCAGCCAAGACTACAGATCAAGTCGTGATACGATAGAGTCCTTAAATTGACATGAGTGGAAAGCCTTTGCCCGTTTGAGAGATGGAGAACAACGGTACCTGATTTCTCTCACATACAGATACACAGCATTTCTCTCTCAGTCACAAAAATAAACCACATGCTAACGTAGGGTTATACTATACAGTTTACTGCCCTTAGTATCGCAAGATTTCCATGAGAGCGCTTGGACTAAAATTGTCAACCAAAAGTTTCACTTTTCTGATTTATCACCACAACAGTTATTAACACTGGGCTTCAGTAAAGCAAATAATTTGACAGCACCTTTGTTCAGTCGTTCAGTCGTGTCCGACTCTTCGTGACCCCATGGACCAGAGCACGCCAGGCACGCCTATCCTTCACTGCCTCTCGCAGTTTGGCCAAACTCATGTTAGTAGCTTCGAGAACACTGTCCAACCATCTCATCTTCTGTCGTCCCCTTCTCCTTGTGCCCTCAATCTTTCCCAGCATCAGGGTCTTTTCTAGGGAGTCTTCTCTTCTCATGAGGTGGCCAAAGTACTGGAGCCTCAACTTCAGGATCTGTCCTTCTAGTGAGCACTCAGGGCTGATTTCTTTAAGAATGGATAGGTTTGATCTTCTAGACAGCACCTAGGTAGTCATTTTGATACGCTGGCACCCTATTTGCAAAATTTAACAATTCCAAAATACAGACACGCTTTCACTTACACAAGATTAAATATACTGCCTTCAGCTGTACTTGAGGGTCAATTTCAAAAAATTCCACTGGAAAAGGGTGTGCTGTTGATATTTTACCAGCTTTTCTCCTCCCCTTGCCTATAGGTCTAAATCAGAGATAGGGAACCTACAGCCCACCAGACCATAGCTGTCAACTTTCGGATTTGAAAATAAGGGATTTTTCCTAACTTTCGGATTTGAAAATAAGGGATGCCGCGAGGGCGGTGCAATGGCGCCAAGTAGCCTCGCCACCCTGCGCTCCAGAGGCTGAGTGCGAACGGGTGAGCGAAAGAGCGAGCGCATAGACGGCAGGCTGTCTGGCTGTCTGGTTGGGCATGAGGGTCTGGCTGCACAAGGCATGCAAGCTCCGCCCCCAGTCGGTCTCAGACTCCTTATTGGCAGCCGAGCAACGCAGCTGAGGAGCCTCCCTGGCCGGCAGGGAGGGAGAGGAGCTGCTTCCTTTGAAATCCAGGAAATTTAAGGGATATCAACAATCCGGCATAGCAGCGGGAAACGGCATTGGAATAAGGGAGTTTCCCGCAAAAGAAGGGAGGGTTGACAGCTATGCACCAGACATTGTTGACTCCAACTCCCATCATCCCTGATCACCGGCCACATTGTCTGGGGCTGACGGGAGTTGCAGCTTGTCTTGTTTCTTTTTGAAAAATTAACAATAAGCTTTCTGTGCCTCCCCCCCCCCCCCGCTAGCAGCAAGAAAAAAGTATCTGCTCTATGTCAACTTTTTATCTGCCTCTTTCTAAATTCCACACTGCGTTACATATGCTCCGTAATTCAATTTACATTTGAAAAGAAATATATGAGAAATTAATTGGCAAGGCAGCATCAACATGCTCTATTGCAAGGACTCCAAGGGGGAAAGGATGGGAACAGGCGGGTGGAGTCACTGGCGAGGCAAGGAAACAGGCGCACTTTCCATTACCTCAGCATATGTGCATCTCTGGAGTCAGGGAGAAGGGCCAAAGACCATTGGGGGAGACTGACATATTTCATTGCAGCGAGGCAATGTGCCGTTCTTGATTTGTAGATCTACAAGTCCGTGCTGCGCCTTGCAGAGCTTACAGCAAGGTAGCCTCCAACGCACAATAAAGGGAAACTCAAGACAATTGCATTAAGGACACTACAGGGCAGGACTGGCGCCAAAGCAGGGTTTACATTACAATGTAAACAACTGGGGAGACAGTCAGTATAAAATGTGTGCTCTTCTTGTTCATTGCCTAAGAACCTGCAAAAAAGTTTGTGTAATGTGGTACCCATTGTCCTATTAGGTAGGACATATGTCTGGAATTTCCCAGACATAGCTGGCAACTTTTCCGTCCTGATTTTCACTATAATATAGGGTTGCCTGATTTGAAATATGGCAACCCTATATTAGGAGGGGACCAGAGCCATGCCCTTGGCTGAGTGGGTTGTGGGGGAAAGATTCCTAGCCGTCATGGAGAAGGGAAATGCTCTGTCTAGTGCAGCAGAATTGCCAGTGTACAAAGCAGGCTGGTTGCATAGTCTCATTTCATTGCTAAACTGAGATATAAAAAGTCAATTTACAGGTTGCAATATGGCAGCCTTGACATGTAGGTGTTTTCCATTTGCTACTTGTACACATATTTTTCTGGACTTCTCGTCCAGTCTTGAAAACTAAAGGTGGACAAAATTATTGGGACATATCGTATAAAATGAAAAAATCTTCCGCAGTGACGTGGTCAACTGTGATGCATTTTTGAAGTTGCAGTAACACCTGGTTTCTGTAGGCACGTGGTTGCTTTGTTAGCATTGGAAAGCGACTTATCTCTGCATTTTGAATGCATGCACCTTCTTAGACAAGTTGGCCTATGGTATCCAGTCCCATAAAAAGATTATGGGATACAAATGCTGCTAGACCCAGAATATTTGCATTTCCCTCCCCCCCCACTCCCCCCCACTGCCCCCAGAGCCTGTTCTGGCTTGGATTTGAAACAAACGTAACAACCAATATTGCCAGACTAATTAAACATAACTCTGCTTCAACCTGAAGAGAATCAAAACAAACGTTTGATAATTGTATCCCAAAGGTACCTGGAATCAAACCTGAAGGGGATGTGACGGATGTGTGGTTGATGTTGCTAGGAAACAGCCGTAAGCAAGGAAAGCACAAGGTCTGAAAGGGAGCATCATTAGTGGGACGTTTCTGTTAGCTAGCAAAATGCCTAGCGACTGCAAGGGTGAATATCATGATGGGATGGTACCAGAGAAAGAGGAGAGGGTAAAAGAGAGAGGATAAACTGAGGACAGAGTGAATACTTACCCACTGAGGTGCTCTTTACACATTTGCCCAATTGCTCATCCATGATACAGCTGAAGGTTTCAATGACCCAACCATATGAGGCAGGGCTGATTGCATCAGTCTCTTTCCCACAGAATTGGCACCATCTCCTAGAGGGGAGACAATTCTGTTGGAAAGGCCCACGGGATTGACTCCATCCACCTGGCTGAGTCACTTAAACTAGGGTCGGGGCTGATGGATGTTGTAGTGCAGTAAGATCTGGAGGGCAGTGGCAGAGCGTGGGTTGCCAGTGTCCAGGGCCCTGTGCAGAGGGGGCAGATGGGTGGGAAGGAAGCAGGTGGAGTATGCATGTGCATTCAACTGCCTAACAGTGTCCGCGTCACCCAGGAGATCATGGTTGCATAGATAGGAAAAACAAGAGTCATTCTGTTGTCTGGAGAGGTCACTTCCTGGTTCGCATGGATAAGCTGTTTTCAACGGAGTCCGGTGACGAGCCAGAGGATTTATCACCACTGCTAAAAATCCTGAAATGAAACATCATACAGTGGGGGGGGGGGGAGAGAGAAAGAGAGAGAGAGAGAGAGAGAGAGAGAGAGAGAGAGAGAGAGAGAGAGAGAGAGAGAGAAGATGTTGCATTCCTGGCTATAAAACCCCAATGCACATCCCTATTCAAGAATGGCAACAGAACTCCTATGGTCCTACATATCACCTTATGAGCTGCTCTGTTTACTTGTTTCGTGCTAGGGTGCAACCCTCTATTATAAGGTAAATACAATGTCTTGTGTTTTTATCATTAGATATAACAATGTCCCATGTCCAGATCTTTGTCACAGGCTGCGTACACACTATGCCTTTGAAACCCATTCAAAGCACATCCTTTCCCTCAGAGAATTCTTGGCACTGGTGGCTTGAATTGCAAATCTGTGAGGGATAAATACAGTGCCCAGAATCCTTTGAGGGAAAGAATGTGCTTTGAATGTGCTTTAAAAGTATACACAGTCTTGGGATATATATGAAACAAATTTGAGTTTTCTGGGTAATGTTGAAGGGCTTTCACTATTTTAGCGTCCACTTCATTTCACATTTTGAGACTGCCATGTTCAGTTTTGTTTAGAATATGTCAAAGTTGGTGTTGCATGCCACCCCAAATCTGCAAGATTCCAAGGAGTTCCAGGGTCCATGTTTCCTTTTGGAAATAAGGTACAGTGAAAACTTTATGATATATGGTTTATTTATATACAACCCGACGCTGCGATGGAGGGGTTCACAGCATTTACACCCCAAAGGGGTCTTCTTTCTCCCATAGCCTCAGCCCTGGATTCCAGCAGAAAGCAAAACATTGTGCTCTGCTTTCCTGCATTTACAGCCTGCAACCTTTCCCCCTAGGTCACATCACCACCAACTTTAAAACTCTCATTTTAAACTCTGCCTTTGTCTTTTAACTCACTTCTGACCCACTTGCCGTCTGAAGAAGAGCGCCTCTACATAGTTTTCTTAATGGGCCATTTCCTTTGTTTTCTTAATGGCTCATCTCCCAGGCGATTACCTAATGAGGAAGCTGGCCTGGCTTATTTAGCATTTAACCTTTACTGTGTCCAGGGATTAAGTGGCTGGCACCCGCAAACTCATAACACAGGGGAGTCTGGCACTCACAAACTCATAACGGTATCCTCTTCCACCTTCTTATGTTATCATGGTTTGTAAACTGAGTGAAGATAATCTAACAGTAACAGTGGTAGGCAATGTTCTGATTTATCAGAGTTATTTGTAAACCGGGGGGGGGGGTATCCAATTTGTATCCTTTTTGACTTACAGGATGATCCTGCTGAGATAACATAAATAAGATAATGAATCAGCAGAGGTGCCCTTTCTCATTCCTTCATTTTCTGTTTACACAGTCCACAAATGCTTCTGAGTAATTTGCTCTTGCTTCGGCAGCGTGTTCCTTCTGTGTACTGCCCCATATTCATGTCAGAATTTATTTTCCATGCCATCCTTAATCATCAAAATTAATAGGAGGTTAAAAGGGCAGAGTCACCATAAGTCTGTTTGCTAATACGCTCATTATCTCTGTGCAAAGCAGACAGGATTCTAAGAACTATCTGATTCCCCCCTCCGCCCAGACTTCTGCTTTTCATCAACAGGAAATGCAATAAAAGGAGGTGCTGTCCTTTCTGCGTTCTGACCAGTGGTTTGTTTTGAACTTTTAAATGGGTCATGAGCTATGGTTTATAATTTTAAGAAAGTGGCTAAGATTAAGCTGGAGTCACGTTGAAAAGCCACTGGGTCTACTGATCAGTGTATTCATATTCAAATGCCTTCCAACATTCCTCAGAAGAAAATAAGGACATTTCTCACTCCCCTTCAACTGACCCTCCTCAACCCTGCATTTTTGTGTGTGTCCCCGACCCGCAGAGCATTTCTACCACCAACAGTACACATACCTTCCACTGTCCCAAGAAGAAACCTTAATCTCGATTCTATTTTATTCTTTGATTGATTTACAAAAAGAAACGCACACACCAATAAATAAATTTTAGAAAGGGGCAAGATTAGACATGGACACACAAAGTATTTATTTATTTATTTATTAGTCAAGACTCCTTGCACTCAGCAAGTTAAGTATGCATAAGCCCGTTATTAATTTCACGGTTCATAGCTTTGACAGCACTGGGTGAAACCTTAGGGTGCAAGGAGGCAACTTTCTGAACAGGAGATGAGCAGATTTTATAACCCTGTTCTAAAATGCAGAAATCATAGAATGGTAGAGTTGGAAGGGACCCTGAGGAACATCTAGTCCAATCCCCTGCAGTGCAGGAATATATAGCTGTCCCATGCGGGGAGCGAACTTGCAATCTTGTCATTATCAGCACCATAGGTGCCAACTCCTTGGGGCCCTGGGTGCCCGAGCACCCACAAAATTCCCCATGAAGGGGCCGGGCACCCACAAGTTTCGGTGCTAGGGCCATGCACACCGCATGGCACCCATGGCCCCGGGCACCCACAGTCACAGGGCCAAGCTGGTACCTCTGATCAGCACCCTGCCCTAACCAGTGTAGTGGTTAAGAGCGGTAGACTTGTAATCTGGTGAACCAGGTTCGCGTCTCCGCTCCTCCACATGCAGCTGCTGGGTGACCTTGGGCCAGTCACACTTCTTTGAAGTCTCTCAGCCCCACTCACCTCACAGAGTGTTTGTTGTGGGGGAGGAAGGGAAAGGAGAATGTTAGCCGCTTTGAGACTCCTTCAGGTAGTGATAAAGCGGGATATCAAATCCAAACTCTTCTTCTTCCTCCTCCTCCTCCTCCTCCTCTTCTTCTTCTTCTTCTTCTTCTTCTTCTTCTTCGGAGAACAGGGCATCTAACATGTTTGGATTTGTGGACTTTCAAATAGATTCAGTATTGTTTATATCCCATGACACTGACACTCACAACACAGGGGAAACTTAACTTTAGACAACCAAGGATATGGCACTCACTTTTAATGTGGTATATGCTCTGTGTTATGATTTCTGCCCAACTTAGTAGCCTGGAGAGTGTATCTCTGAATGATCCACCACATGGTAGGCTCTGAGATTTAACACAACCTGGAAAATTAGTTTCCAGTGGAAGGGAAAGGAGAATGTTAGCCGCTTTGAGACTCCTTCGGGTAGTGATAAAGCGGGATATCAAATCCAAACTCCTCCTCCTCCTCCTCCTCCTCCTCCTCCTCCTCCTCTTCTTCTTCTGACTTTTGAAGAGTTCAGTGTGACTCAAAAACAAATTATATGGGACAGAAGCCGACCCCAGGGATGGAGAACCTATGGTCCTCCAGGTGTTGGTGGAATACAACTTCCATCATCCCTGACCCCTGGCCCTGTGACGGGGGCTGATGGGAGTTGGAGTCCAACAAGATCTGCATGACCCACAGGTTCCTGTTCCTACAGTGATGTAATGTAACTTGCTCTGTAGATAACATTTTGCTGACCAAGAACACCACTGCCTGTGCAACAGTTTTTCAGAGATGCAGCAAAGCCCCCTAGTGTCCATTATACTGTATGGACTTATCTGGACACACACATTTCCCACCTTCTGACGACTCAATAGCTGTATCACAGAACTGTATCACAGAACTGCAAGGAATCTCAAAGATGACGGGCTGAATCTTTCAAAACTGCACTGATTTTAAATGCGGGTCTAACAACTGCAACTGCAACGATTTCGGTTTGTTTGTTTGATTCTTACAATTCATAAGCAATGATAAGTGCAATGCTGCTTGTTTCAAATAATTTGTCACAACTAGAAGATCTTGCTCCTTAAATATTTTACTGTACCTTCAAACGTGGCAACTTTAACAAAGTCAACTCCTCATTTCCTTTGCATATGCTGGGTCTTCATCGTTGACAACTCACCTTTTCCAAGTAAATTTGTCGCCTAATATTTTTCTAAAGCCTTTGGGATGTCCATTGCAAGCCTTTGCTCGGAAGCTATTTACATTAATAATTATAACATATGATTTGGATGGAACAAATAGCATATAAAATAGTATTTTATACCAATGTTATTCTATCTAGATGCATTCATTTTATTTTCTGAATTACTCATATTGATGTAAAATAAAAAATAAAAAAATTCCTTCCAGTAGCACCTTAGTAAAGGTAAAGGGACCCCTGACCATTAGGTCAGTCGTGTCCGACTCTGGGTTGCGGCGCTCATCTCACTTTATTGGCCGAGAGCCGGCGTACAGCTTCCAGGTCATGTGACCAGCATGACAAAGCCGCTTCTGGCGAACCAGAGCAGCGCACGGAAACACTGTTTACCTTCCCGCCGGAGCGGTTCCTATTTATCTACTTGCACTTTGACATGCTTTCGAACTGCTAGGTTGGCAGGAGCTGGGACCGAGCAACGGGAGCTCACCCCGTCGCAGGGATTCGAACTGCCGACCTTCTGATCAGCAAGCCCTAGGCTCTGTGGTTTAACCCACAGCGCCACCTGGGTCCCTGGGTTATACCAAGAACAAACTTAGTTGATCTCTAAGGTGCTACTGGAAGGATTTTTTATTTTTTATTTTGTTTTGACTATGGCAGACCAACACGGCTACCTACCTGTCACATTGATATACTTAGTGGTCCAATATATAAGATCAGAGTCATCCCCATCTAGGTATTTTTCTGTAACCCAAGTCAGAGTTTGACCCCCACTTAAAAAAAACTAACCAAGAGCTTCATAAAATAATTCTATCCAGTGTCTAAACACCAGGCTTTGATAGTCATTAATAGATACCCTTCATTATCACCAATACTTCCTCGCTGAAAACTTTATATGTATTTATGTCACCCAGATTACATTCAACCGTTGATTTATGTTATCTGATATTTTACTCTTTTCAATTAAACCCGGTTGGTTTATAATCTATCTACGGAACCACTGCAAGCAGATGAAAACATTAGCAGGATTTTAATCTCACTTGTAATGTAAGAAATGTTATGGACAATATGGATTGATATAAAAAATAGACTATGGAATAATATGCAGTTTTAAATGTTAACAATAGGACCCATGAAGGGGATGGGGGAAGTCTTGAGATTCAGAGTAATCTCTATATATGGATATGCATTTGAATTGTTATAAAATTATATTTGTAAAACTAAATAAAAATGATTTCAGAAAAGAAGGATATTTAAAGAATGAAGTATTCAATTGTTTTTGCTAACATTAAAATTAATGTTTTAATTGGGAGAAGGAATGATAGTGGGATGTAAGAAAAACCCTAAAAGATCCACCTTTTTTGCCTATATAACTTCAGTCCAGTACTTCAAGTCTTACTGTGTATTAAAACAAAATAAAAATAAGAACACTGGACAGTAGAGGGAGCTCTTTGAGAAGAAGAAAACGTTACTGTTCTCTGAAACCATTATTCAGCAGTATAGCTCTAGTCTCCATTTTTAAGTATCTCAGAGATACCGTACAGAAAGTGAACAGAAGTCGGTCACAGTAAGCTGAGGACCTGATATTGGTCACGTGCTCTAGTCACAACCAGAATGAATTGCTGAAATGATCTACAGCAGCTGTGTGGGTTCAGAAACGGCAACTGATATAATAGGCAAAAAGCCTGAACCAGAATTTTGCCTGGAATCTGGTGATTGAAGATGAAAGATATTGAAGCGACTTATTACCCAACCCCACCCAACACCTGAGAAGTAGCTGTGAACTATGAACTAATCCAGCGGTTTTCAACCAGTGTGCAACCAGTGGCACCCTGGGGTGACTTGAATGGTGGTCAGGGGTGCCGCGGGCAACACTGACTGCGCAAGCCCTCGGCCGCTCTACAGCTGGGGAGAGGCAGGGGCCATCTTGTCAACCCCCCCCCCCCGAGTGGCACCCGGGGTGGCCCGCCCCCTCCGCCCTCCACTTTGTACGCCCCTGCCTCTGGGGCTGGCCAGGGGTTGCTTCCCCAGCCCCTTTGGGGCAGAGTGAGAAGGTACCTCTCTTTGGGGCAGGGGGGCAGCTCAGAGACCAGTGGCTGCCCAGAGGACTCCCAAGGAGAGGAGAGGAGGCTAAGGGAATGCTCCACAAGAGAGTGTGTTCGAAAAAGGGTGAGAGGCTTTCAGCTCTGCAAGAAAGGTGTTTTGCATACAGTTTACTAACTATAGTTAGAAGGCTAATAGGTCTATGGCAAGCCGGGTCCGATGTGGGGCCCTTTTTGAATATTGGGATGATTATTGCGATGGCCCAACTGTCAGGTGACCAGATGAATCAATGTGAGAGCATAATGCCACCAGCAGAGGAGCCCACCATTCGGTATTGGACTTCAAAAGTTCTGGGGGCAGGTAATCAATGCCTGGGGCTTTATTATTTTTTAGCTGTGCAATTAGGTTTCATAGCAGGGGCAATTAGAATAAGGGCCACTAACTGATTGATGATTCAGGATTTTAAAATGTGCTTTTATATCATATTCTCTCTTCTGTACACATTGCAATGTTTTATTGTTGCTATGGCCATTGGCTAATGCGAATAAAGTTCTCTCTCTCTCTCTCTCTGCAAGAAAGGGGTGGCATAACTGGGCTCCTGAGCCCCCCAGGGGTGCCGCAAAAAGAGTGCAGTTGGTCAAGGGAGCCATGGACCCAGAAAGGTTGAAGGCCTCTGAACTACAGTGGTACCTCAGGTTAAGAACTTAATTCGTTCTGGAGGTCCATTCTTAACTGTTCTTAACCTGAGGTACCACTTTAGGTAATGGGGCCTCCCGCTGCTGCCATGCGATTTCTGTTCTCATCCTGAGGTAAAGTTCGTAACCCGAGGTAGCTACTTCCGGGTTAGCGCAGTCTGTAACCTGAAGCGTCCGTAACCTGAAGCGTCTGTAACCCGAGGTACCACTGTAAATCACCCAGTGTTTAGCATATATGCCCACCAACCCTCCCTGATTCCCTTAATACCTAAAGTGAAATACAGTGGTACCTCGGGTTAAGTACTTAATTCGTTCCGGAGGTCCGTTCTTAACCTGAAGCGTACTTAACCTGAAGCACCACTTTAGCTAATGGGACCTCCTGCTGCCGCTGCGCCGCCAGAGCACGATTTCTGTTCTTAGCGGAGTTCTTCACCTGAAGCGTACTTAACCCCAGGTACCACTGTACTTAAACTGAATTCCCAAAAGTCATACAATGCAGACCCTACAAGTGTCCCTATTTTCCAGGGACAGCCCCGGATTTACAGAAGAAGTTTCTAATTTGTTCCCAGAATGTCCCGCTTTTCCGTAGGATGTCCCTATTTTCATCAGAGAAATATTGGAGGGTATGGAGTTGTGCACCCCCCGAGCCAAGGAGATAAGTAACTACAACTCCCATCAGCCTTAGCCAGCAGAACCAATGGTCAGGGATGATGGGAGTCATAGTCCAGTAACACTGGGTTCTTCTGCTTTCGGTGGATTTTTGTATTTTGTCTTGCTTTTGCAAACCACGCTGGAAGCACTGCTTCCAGGACAGTATACATTTTTGTTTTTGTTTCTAAATAAAATAAATAATACGTACAAAACCCAAACCCAACTCGTATAGTGCTTATTGGCAGGGTTACATCAGTTCATAGGTGGCTTCCCCATGCAGCTTTCTGAACGAGGAAAAAGTAGAAATAAAAAGAGAGCCGTCAACATTTGCATTGCTTGCAAAAAAACAACCAAAAACTTCTTTTTAAATTCCTTGTGGAGTCATAGGCTTGGGGACACAAGGAATTCTACCAATGGTTGTGAATTGCTCTAATCCTGTAAATTTGATCAGATGTAACAGCATATCATTTATTGCAGGCAAATTAATTAGGCCTGCCAGGAGAAGGCCCAACGACAGAGCGTAAAACAAAGGGTGGAATTCAGTGTCACACTATGTTGAACATTTTGTCTGTGCAAATGTATCATCTTGTCGACAATTGCCCTCCCCCACTGTTCTGGGGGTTCTCCCAACCCCAACCCCAAGCCAATTTGGGGGGCCATGCAGTGGGAGGGGGGAGGAGAGGGGGAAAGCCCCATTGCACAACCAGAAGCCCTTGCGCAGGCCTTCCCTTGGCAAGGGTTTCGCAACAGTTCAAACAACGCAGTGCCTGAGTACATTCTGTACCTGATATTTCCAAGCAGATCTTGAGAACCGTTCTGAGCATAGGTTGTTTTGGACTTGGAAGTCTGAGCTCATGTAACCAGATACAGGACTAATTCTGCCAGGGAGAATCATTCAAGAGGCAATTTTAAGCACAGCATTGTTAACGCTACTGAATAAACCATAAAGTGGAGTTGAATTAAAAACAAAGCAATGGCCTTTCTCGATTGCACCAAATGTTGATCTAGTTTAGTATTCTGGTTTCAACAATGGCCGGTCAGATGTTTCTGGGAAGCTTAGCAGCGGGGCGGAAAGACAGCAGTCCTCCTTTGTGGTTTGCCTTCAGTATTTAGAGGAATCCTGCCACTGGAAACACAAAGTTCCTTCAAGCTATCATGACTAGTCCCCGTTTCCTTGTGAATTTATCTAATTCTGCAGGCCTCAGTGTGGTTCCTGTGGGGACAATGACAGCAGTGAAATTGACCACATTTGTCCTCTTACCTGTATCATCCTCATCTCTACCTCCCTCTCTGTCCAGATTTTGAGGAAGACATGCCACAAATAAATTACAGATGTGTGTGTGTGTAGCAGACTTTGGGGGAAAGAAATCGGATACAGATGGACATTTTTAAAATGTTATTCAATAAAAATAGGCAAAGAGTTCAGCTCTGGAAATCTCAAAGCAGCCCACCATGTGAGCTATGTGGCTTTCTTAACAGAAATAAGGGGAGAAAGATGGAACAAAAATAGACTGAAGAGGGGAAACCGGTGGGCTGTTTTGAAGAAGCTTGTGCAAAGTTTTGGAAGGAAATGGCAAGAGAGGACAATTACCATATTTTCCATGTATGAGACTAGGGTTTTTTTATAAAAAAAAAAAAAACCCAAAAAATTAGGTTTAGAATTGGGGCTCGTCTTATACACGGGTAGTGCTGAGGGGTGTTTTCTTAATTTGGAGTCCCCCAAAATAGGAGGCGTCTTATACATTGGGGCGTCTTATACACGGGAAAATACAGTAAATTTGGATCAAGAGTGGAAGAACAGGCAGGGCTGGCTCATAGTAGAATGGTAAGGGATGCAGAGAAGTTAGAATCATAGAATCATAGAGTTGGAAGAGACCACAAGGGCCATCCAGTCCAACCCCCTGCCAAGCAGGAACACCATCAAAGCACCATCAAGTTTGGTAGTGTTTTCCTGGTACAGCAAAAGTAAAAAAGAAAGGGGAAAGAGAAATGCGTTCCAAAGAAGAGTCAGTATACATGAAGGAAGGGGCATACAACCTGTTTTCCGTGAAAACACCAAAACCTCTCTGGCAATTGCAAGTGGGCAGGGAGGACCGGACAATGCTATTTTTAGAGATGATCCTTTGAGAGAGGAGGACCTCCCCGTGAATACCGTAGAATCTCTGAAATTCAGAGCTAGCTAGTAGCAGCTTTGACTGGGGAATGATCCTGGGGTGTATTTTATTGGATGTGTCCACATCTGGAGCCCAGAATTCATCATGGTCCCAGAGTGAAGCATCACCTACGGTGGATATCAAGAGGTCCTCTCTAGGTCATGCTAGCTTTTCCTGGCCTCCACAGACAGCAGATTGTGGTGCCGAGTTTTTCCATGAACGAAACCCAGAGTCCAGGCTGGCTCAAAAAGTGTAATTGTGATTCCCTTTACTCATCATGCAAAGCTCAACCTGGTAAAAATGCATACAACTTCAAAGCCCCCCTTTTTTGGTCTCCCTCACTTATTAAGACGATCAATCCCGAGCCAAACCATGAATAATACTGATTTTTTTTATTTTCATATGTGCATTCATATTTTCACTGTTATTTATGCAATTAGAACAAGACATTCTGTGCTTTTGAGCTGCAAATTAATCTTTGATCCTTTGTAACTAAGATTCCTGTGTCTTCCTGTTTTGTACAGAGTTAATTTGGAACTTTGAACCTTTTCTGTCTCATAGCCACGGTTGTTAATTAACAGGTATCTCCAAAGGTTAAAATCCATTTAGTGCCATTTCTCTTTTAGTGGTGTTTGCCTGTAGCTTACACTGCATGTTTCTCCCCTCAACTTTCTCCTGAAGAATGTTGCTATAGAGCAGTTTGCTTCACTTTGCCTCTTACTCAGGCAAATCTAGGATGTTTCCTTTCTGTCAGTGGACTGAGAAGCTGAGCTTGCCTTCATGGAAATGGAGTTGTGTATTCCCCAAAGTCATCTTCACAAAAGTTGCTCCTTATTCTGTGACTGCATTACAAACATATAACACAAGTCAATTGCAGTAGAGTTGGTAGGTAGAGACTTACAATCCTATACATGCCTACTCAAAAGTAAGCTCCACCAAATTTAATGCCATTCACCCCAGGAAAGCAAATAAACCAGGGAAATAAACCAGGATTCCTGGCTTAGCATTATGTCCGAACTGGGGATTGTGGTTTATTTCGGTCTAATAAACAATTATCAGTAACTGACTACGGCAGGGGTCAGCAAACTTTTTCTGCAGGGGGCCGGTCCACTGTCCCTCAGACTTTGGGGGGCGGACTATATTTTTTTTTGGGGGGGGGAATCCCTCCATGACTCTCCCCTCCCTTCTCCACAGCACCAGATGAACCCCGGTGGCTGCTTTCCTGTGCCTTGCGAGTGGCAGGGGCTGCGGCGGCGGCAGAGGGACGATGAGCGGCGCGAAAGGGCTGGCTCCAGAGAGGGGCTGCTTAAAATGGTGCTCAGCCAACCACGGCTCAACAAAGCCCAGCCCCCTTCCTCCTCTAGGCAGGGCAGGGAGAAGCCAGGAGGAGGGAGGGAGGAGGCGCCACCGCGGTGTGTGCGAGGGAGGGGGGGAAATGGCGCAGCCCGAACGATCAGAATCCCCACGCCGGTCCACGCAGCGATTCCCGGAACGTCTGCGAGCCGGATCCAGAAGGCAATTGGGCTGGATCCTGCCCCCGGGCCTTAGTTTACCTACCCAGTGAACTACAGCTTGTGGTTCACTGCGACCAAAACAACCCAGATTGGTGTTCATGGTAAACCATTAACTATGGTTGACTGTGATGTGCGAAAAGGCTCATTGATTCTAGACTCATCTTTTAAACTTTGGTCCTCAATATCTACCCATCTCCATTTTGTTTGGTCAAATCTCAGTTGATAATTTTCTTTCACCTTTAATGGTTTCATCCTGCTAACTGCCAGCACAAGATTTTCCAGCCAGTTTAAAAAAATATATTCTTGTTTGTTATGTCTCTCAGTGCTAACCCACTTTTTCTCCCCAGCATGGAAGCCAAGCAGCAGAAACGACACTCAGCATGTTAGGTCCACCCCACTGTCACAGTCAATAAAACCAAACACAACAAATAAACACAGTGGAAGCAACAAGTGAGGCCTTTTCACAGCTGGCCAGAAATAATATAAATGAGAAGCAGCTGAGTGAGAAAAATAATTGAGTTGGATTGGACTGGCCAAGCATTTTTAAAAGGCTTAAAATAACCCGCAGCTAATTGCCATAAAGAAAGGCTGAGTTTAAAAATACAACCACAGATGGATGTTTGAGACAATTGGTATAATTTTCTTTAGATTTCAGAAGCTGATGTTGCTCCTTGGAAATTTTAAATAGACAGTTTCAAGTCAATAATTCTTTGTGTTTTACAGCCCAGCCCTATGCATGCACCCTCAGAAATAACTCCTACTGAGTTAAATGGTCTTACTTCCAAGTAAGTGACTAGGATTGCACCCATGTAGTGCAAACCAATGCACACTTACTCAGATGTAAGTCCCAGCCTGCTCAGTGGTATTCATTCAACTGCAGCAGCCTTTAAGCCTATGTATCCTTACTTGGAAATACGGTTTTCTGTGCTCAGTGGGGATTATTCCTAGGTAAGCGTGTATAGAGCTGCAGTCTGACAGTGCAATCCTATATTCAGAAGCAAGTTCCCTTGAGTTTAATGGAGCTTACTCACAGGTAAATGCATGGGTGCAATATTGCAGCCTTAGGAGTATGAGAATTAGAGCCAAATGACCGATAGCACAATCCAGTGCATTTACTCCAATGCGTAAACTCCAGGGCACACCCAGCCCATTTCCCTCTCTCAACAGTTGGCCTAACAGTTATAGGTGCCAACTCCCTGGGGGCCCTGGGGGCCCGAGCACCCACAAAATTCCCATGAAGGTACTGGGCATCCACAAATTTCGGTGCTAGGCAGGGGCGTAGCAAGGGAGCGGGGGGGGCGGGCCGCCCCGGGTTCCACCCCAGAGGGGGGTGACACTTTTTTTAAAAAAAATACTAAATTTTTTAAATTTTATTTATTTATTTATTTATTTATTTATTTATTTATTTTAACTTCATTGAAAAAAAGAGAGAATAGACACACACACACAAAACCCCCACACCTCACAAAGTGGCACCATCAGAGGGGGGTGACACTTTTTATTTTTATTTTTATTTTATTTTTTACATTTTTATTATTTTTTTTTATTTTAACTTTATTGGGGAAAAAAGAGATAATAGACACACACACACAAAACCCCCACACCTCGCAAAGTGACACCATCAGAGGGGGGAGACACCTTTAATTTTTTTAATATTTTTTGAAAAATTAAAGTGGTGGGGGGTGACAAAAAAAATTCCGCCCCGGGTACCACCTGGGCTTGTTACGCCTCTGGTGCTAGGGCCATACAGTTCCGGGCACCCAGGATTGCGGGGCCAAGCTGGCACTCCTGCTAACAGTTTAGCAATAATGGTCTCTATACTACTGTATAGAGACAGTGCCTTTGTGGGTAGTAGCTCAGCCGGCAGAACACGAGACCCTTAATTTCAGAGCTACAGGTTTTGAGCCTCCCGCTGGGCAAATAGATTCCTGCATTGCAGGGGTTGGACTAGACGAGCTTAGTGGTCCCTTCCAACTCTAAGACAGGGCAGTATCTGAGGAACTGCCCCACTGTAGGCCACAGAAGTGTCTGCGGGCCTTTTAAGGCCGCCACAGAACTTTTGGTGTAGCAGGCTAACAGACGACACTGGCCCAGGGAGCGAATGCCACTATTCGCTATCCTAAGCAGCTCTGGGGGGAGGAAGAGGCACAATTCAATGGCCAAGCAGGCAGGTTGGCAGCAAATCTGGGTCGTGGCCAAATGCCATTCCTGAGGCTCACCCTGCTCCACACGTGCACCTGTTCCCGCAGCCGGGCCGATGGGGACCAACGTTCGAAACTCCCATTGTTCTAGGCGCATTATTGTAACAGGGAATTTCATTAGTGTGAGCCGTTTCTGAGCTCCAGGTGCAGTATTGCGCCTAAGATTTCAGATTAAAACTGCAGAGTAGAAGGAAAAGAGGACCTTTTTCTGCCTCCCCACTTCCAGCTGCTCTCTGAAGACCGGAGAAGAGACCCTCTTAAGAATGTTAGGGGGGGCAGGGAAGGACCAGACCCTGCGGAAAATGAACATATTATTTTATCCGCTGTTCATTCATTTTCAGCACTGTATTCTTTTTATTTAAAAAGCGTGCCTAGACATTCTGTGGTTGCGCCCATGTCTGGATTTTTCTGGACATTACCAGGATTTCAAAGGCGGAATGGACATGGTGGTGGTGGTGGTGTTTCTGAAAAGTGGCATTTTGTCCTGGATCTTAGGCAAGTCAATTGAAAAATCACTTATTTTGGTGTTCTCGTAAAGAAAAGCCCAACAATTTTGGGGTCTCCTTAAAGAAAAAGCTGAATAAAAAGTTTTGGGGTTTCCCTACAGAAAAGCTCAATTTTGGGGTCTTCCTTTAAAAAAACCTCAGTACCTTTCAGGGTGTCCTGGTTTTTACTTTTGAAATATGGCAACCCTACATAACCTAGGTTTAAAGTGCCATTTAGCTCCTAGCTTTCATATCTCTGTTTTATCACTGATTGGAGCGTTCAAGTGCAGGCGCGGCGAAGGGACCGGGCCAGCCAGCCAGGCGGCAAGCGCGTGGCGAGCTCCCCTTGCCGGCGGCCCTATCGCGGGCCGCGCCTGCTGCACCTGAACCTGAACCCGGGCGCGCGCCGGGGTAGTGGGGGTGGGGGAAGAGAGGAAAGGCGTCTCCCGGAATCACATGGGCTTCGCCGCCGGTGCCATTGGCTGCGGCCAATGCGCTGAAGGCGCTTGCAAGGGGGCAGAGAGACCGGCGAAAGGGCGGACGCGCGTCTTCCTCTTTTTCCTTTTCGCCAAGGCCGAAGACGCGCTCCTGGAATTGCGTGGAGGGGGGGGGGGTTTGCAGCCCGAGTCGGGGGTCGCCGCGGGAGTTCGGCTTCCTGGGGCTCCGCTTTGCCGCCTCTGCTTCTCCCCCTCTCCTCATGGCTCCGCCGCCGGAGTGACCCACTTTTGAGGTGCGTAAAAGCGTGGCGCGTCTGGACATTCCCCGGCGCGCCTAGGCGCGAGGCGCCCGGGGGGATCCCCGGCGAAACCGCACCGCCGGCGGTGTGGAGGGTTTTGCGCGCCCCTTTGTAACAGCCTTTGCAAGGTAGCTCGGGGCTTGTATCCCCGCAGAGGCCGGAAAAGAAAGGTTGCCCAACTTGGTTACTTGCAGCCTTATACTCGGTACTTGCTGGCTTTGCTCGCGCAGGTAAGTGGTCGAAGGACCGCAGCCTTAGATATAAAGTTCCAGAGGTGCCAAGTTGAATGGGGCAACCCCATCCCACATAATCGATCGCTCGCACATCATTCGAATGGCAATCTACTGCGGGGTGCCCCGGCTCCCTCAAATATTTTATTTTTGCGGGGAGGGGGCGAAGAGATCTCGGCGGCCCCTGGGAGTTGGCTCCTGTGTAAAGTCTTGTTGAACCCACTGAGGTGTCACTTCTGAACAGACTGTCATATTGCTGCGCTTTAAGTGCCTAGTCAGGCGGGGGACCTCATGCGTTTGTCGTTCAGTCTTTGCCTCTGTGCCGCGCGAGGTCTCTGTCTGCAAAAAATGATGCAGCCTCTCTTGTCCTCAGCTGAACTTCCGGCTGCTGCTAGGGCTGCGTGAGACTTCTAGATTGTCACGGCTTATTTCATCGCCTTCCCCTTCTAAGAGGCCGAGCTTACGCATGGAGCATGGGAAATAATAAAGAGAAGAGTGTCTCTGGCAACGTGCAGAGTGCGCCTTCTCTTCCACAGCATAAAGTCGCAGCCAGGACCGAGTACACAGGTTTCCAGTCTCGGCATTACCTTGTCCTTTGCCGTTCTTGCAAATTAAAGGGGGGAGGGATTCAAATAGCCCGACCGTACTTTATGACTGCAATCAGCTTCATTTGCAAGATAAGAGCAGTTATAACAAAATAAATGCTGTATGTTAAACAGCAGCCTTATACTCCAGATCACTGCACCGGATAAAAATCGAATGCTATTCCCCATCCCGCTTTGTTTCAGAAAGTCAAACGTCCCAATTGGATTTGGAATCCTCCACCCCCTAGTTTAAATAGGCAGGTGTAAAGGAAGTGTTCTTTGGCACGCTTATTGGAAGGGGAAATGCAGAGCTGCTGGTGTGAGTGGCCCCACAAGAGTAAGAAATGATGCAGATGCCTCCGAATGATGCATTATATCTAATGGGCCAAAGGGATCCAAAGCAGATGATGCTGGTTTGTGAGAAATGCTCAGAGCCTTTGCCACTTCACTAGGATATGATGCATCTTGTTACCAGATCTGATGCTTCCAGCTCATGCTGGCATTGTGCAGGGCAATTGGAATACATCCAGCAGTTTAGCAAGTCCGCTGAAGCTGGGAAGGCTAATATACTCAGATTAAATTCCTTTGTGAAAGTCCTTTGTGTTCTCTCTCTCTCTCCTCCTCCTCCTCCTCCTCCTCCTCCTCCTCCTGCTGCTGCTGCCAATAGTGACTTGCCCCAGGGACATCCATAAATACAGAGAATAGAATCTGCAGCAGAGAGCAAAAAGAGGTAACTAATTTTGCAGCCGATATGAAAGAAATAATAATGATTGACTGGCAGGAAGGAAGGAAGGAGGCGGGTTCATTTCTCCCTGGCTCAGTAACTCTGCTGCAAGAGAACAGGAGGCAGGCAGAGCTATGGAAGTGGGAATGCAAGGTGGTTAAGGGCAGAAAGCCTTTTGCCCTTTCATGAAGAGTTGCTCCATTACTGCATGGTTCATTCCATCAGTCATTTATGCCCTGGGAAACAATATGTTGTTCCACATTGCGAAAATAGGCGCGTCAAAAGGCTTGGTTCCTGTCCAGTAGCCTGCCCACAATATAGCTGGTTTATAGTGAATAAGTAGTCTCACGCCAAGCTGAAGTCTCAGGCCAAGCTATGCAAGTTCTTTACTCTTTCCCATCTTTTTGGGAGATAAAAGAGCTCCATTATCCCTGCTTAGTGTTATACCGGCTAGAAAAGAGAAAGTTGAGGATTTCAGTATGAATTTCTGGCAGGATAAGATGTGCCTTTTGGATCTAATTCGACTTTTGGCAAGGCTTGTAAGGTTTAGAAATATACTTATTTGCTAGGAGTTACTAGCATGTGATTGACAATCTGCGTCCAATATGTCTGATGAGGATTTTCTTGGAAATATTGAGGTGTTTTTTTTTAATGCCCTAAATGGATTGGGGCCTAATTTAGTGTGCTATTTGACTTGTATCCCCCCCAATAGTATTTGAAATACTTGGCTTTTGAGGGGTAGTTCAAGTGCTGTTTATGTAGTTTAAATTATATATATTTGAAGATTTACTTGGAAATTATGCTGGAATACTTATTAAGTATTTTGGAATATGACAACTCACTTCCTTAAAGGTAAAAGTAAAGGGGCCTCTGAGCATTAGGTCCAGTCGCGGATGACTCTGGGGTTGCGGCGCTCATCTCGCTTTATTGGCCGAGGGAGCCGGCGTACAGCTTCCAGGTCATGTGGCCAGCATAACTAAGCCGCTTCTGGCGAACCAGAGCAGTGCACGGAAACGCCGTTTACCTTCCCGCCAGAGCGGTACCTATTTATCTACTTGCACTTTGACGTGCTTTCGAACTGCTAGGTTGGCAGGAGCAGGGACCGAGCAACGGGAGCTCACCCCATTGCGGGGATTTGAACCGCCGACCTTCCGATCGGCAAGCCCTAGGCTCTGTGGTTTAGACCACAGCGCCACCCACGTCCCTTCATACACTTCCTTACATTGTTTAAAATTGATTTTTTTTATAAAAAAAAATGAAGGCACTGAAAATTAAAGCACAGTTTTTTGCATGTGTGTTTATGTTTATGCATGCATCTTTCTAGGAAGAGTCGTGGGGGAAATTAATGACACTTTCAGACTGCCCATTTGGCTGGCATTTGACAGAAAAAACAAAGCAGCAGATGGAATGCTTCTTGCTCCACATCACTGGTGACTATAATTAATGTTGAGGTGCGACTGGTGGATGTCTAACTATTCCGTAGTGCCATTTGTCCACCTTTGAGTGTGAGATTGTTTTTAGGATCTTTTGAAGGCTGTTTGTCAAGGCCTGCAAAAAAAAGATGAGAAGTTTGTGGGCAGCAGAAAGTCTGGGGAAAATGGCTGACGCAACACTTCTGTGGTGTTTCTACAATGCCCCCCCCTGTCATTGCAACACACGTGTAACCTAGAATACATACATTGGCTGAGATCAAATGTCGTCTTTGCTCGGGAAGTGGAGGAGCCAGCGTTGTTCCACAAGCTGAATTTTCTGCACAAGTTGAAGTAGTGTCGCAGTAGAAAACAGCATCCGATAGGTTAACACGGTGCAATACTTTCCCCAGCCAAAGCTGTCCATTGAATTTGGCTGTCGCAAGCGGAATGGCTGTCGCTCTAGCAGCGCTGCCAAAATTGAATCTTATTTGTTGACGTGTGGAGAAATTGTGCGTATAATTTTTATGGATGGAGTGCTCATACTGTGGGAGCTCTGTTCCCATAGTTATGAAACTTAAAACAGTTATGAAAGCAGATTTTTTGTTTGCTTCTTTGTCTTGACTTCCCCACATGGTCAAAAAGAAAAGGAAAGAGGACTTCTGGAGCAAGCGAAGAACAACAGCAAACATAATTTTAAAAGTACCAATAAGGGTGAAATTGTGTGATGGAAATATAAGGCACAAACAGTCCTGGCTCCAGGATTTGGGGGCTCTTGGGTATGGTGCCATCAATGAAGCCACTTCACCTGGAAGAATCGGAACCTGCAAACACAATTCTCTATGACTCTGTGAAGTTGAAATGATAGTCTGTTAGGGCAGTGGACCCTGTGAAATGCCCAAACCTCCACCTTATGGAGTTGGTTGCATGCATATTATGGTGTCTGAAACTCACTCTGAAAACTGTAGTGCAACCATTGTTGTAGTGTCACCATGGTATATTGCTGCTTTGTTCAATCTGATGGCTTCAGATGTTTTTGACTTCAACTCTCACCATCTCTTGCTGTTGGCCATGCCGACTGCGGAAGATAGGACTTGTCGCCCAAAACATCTGGCTGACATTAGGTTGGAGAAGGCTGGCCCGCAGGGACATTGCTACCATTTTTAAAAACTTCATATTTAATCATCATAGCCATGATCTACGTTGGTAGCAGTTACGGTAGGTGCTTCATATCCTACTTCCTTTAGCAGGACTATCTGTAATTTAGCTAGATTAAAACATGACAAGGATTAGATTCTGAGCATGTATATAGACCAGACTGTCCAACTTTTCATACCAAGTGGACCGCAAGAGTGCTTTGACACGGAACCTGCAGGCTGCACACATGGGATGGGGGGAGTGAACCCCAAATCTGGCACCTCCCTTGCTCTCACACTGCCTTCCCAAAGCCTGCTAAGTAAGGTGCTGGGATTTGGGAAGGAGCTGTGAGGCTCTGGCCGGGTCCTGGAGCCCTCCCACTTCCTTCCCAAAGCTGGGAAAGTGCTAACTAGACTTTAGGAAGGAGGTAGGAGGACTCTGGGACCCTGTCAGAGCCCTCACGCCTCCTTCCCAAAGCCCAGTATCTTGCTTACCCAGCTTTGGGAAGGCAGCCTGAGGGCGGGGGGGGGCATCAAATGTTGCCGAGGGCCACCAAAATAGGGCCTTGAGGGCCACATGTAGCCCTTGGGCCACGCATTGAACCACCCTGATATAGACTGCCTTATTACTTTACATTGTTGTTCATGTACAGTGCTTGGAAAGTTTAGGTGTTTAATGGATAATTGATAATAAAATTGCTTTTCACAAGGGCTTCCTTGGTAATGCTGCCACTCTAAGATGTGTGGGCCACCAGGACAGGGCGTTCTCTGTGGTGGCCCCTAAATTGTGAATCTTCCTCCCAGCAGAAATGCTTCTGGCTTCTTCATTATACACCTGTACATGTTCCATACTATGCTGAAGACTCATTGCTTGACTCAGGCCTTGGACAGGTGGGGTTGTTTTGGGTTTTGGGTGTGTGTGTGTGGGATACGTCTCTTTTGTTTTGGTCAATCCGCACTGTGCTGCTTTCCCTTGAAATTGCCTTACTTGTTTTTATAATTGCATGCACAACTGCCTTACTTCTTTTACTTCTTTTTAATTGCTTGATGGTAATGCTGCAACAGTGCCCCGGTACCTCATAGCGAAAGGGGGGGGGGGAGAGACATCTTAAAAGCAATCAAACCTGCAAACTCGATACCCTTATTGAATTGAACAGGTTTCCACCTTTAAAGACATCCTGAGAACATATATTTTTTTAAAATTGGCGCAGGCTTCGTAAAACAACACCATCCCTGAATCGAAGACTTTTGCCATCTCTGGTGAAGTGGTTTGCTTTAAAAGTCACTGTTGCCCTGAAGAGTCTGGAAGTTCTCCTCCCACCCACTCCCCCCCCCCCGCTTTCTTTGTGGCTCCCCACCCCCCTTCTCCTTGATCGCATCTGCTGTTTGGTCATTTTCCCTTCTCGCTCTGTTGTGGGTTGCGAGAGGAATTTCTCGCAGTTTCAGAATCCTTAGTCATTGCCCTCCCTGGCAGCTGCAAAACAACCTTCTTCCTTGTTACTACGTTACTAGCTTGTTCTTGTTGATAACCGTACTTTACCAACCCCAGGAGAATTGTCTAGCCCTAATCCCCGAAGATTAGACGGGGTCTTGGGGATTTAGGCTGTGCCTGGACTGATGAACAGCCCGGTTTCATTTTGCACAGGTTTTTATGGCAGATTTTACTTATGCCATCCATTGTGTTTGTGTGTGTTTTCTTCCCTTGTTCGGGTAATAGTGTGTCGTCCCCCCCCCCCCCAAAGGAGTATGCACTAATGTTTACCAGGATCTGTAGGAGGCAGAGGAGATTCGGTCATTTGCCGCTCCCTGTTCAGAAGATCATTTTGACTCGTGAAGCCCTAACTGCATATTCACTTGACTATCTGATCCGTACACAGTTTTAATAATGAATGGCATTTAGCTTATTAATATTGGATATTGGTATGCGTGCTGTATCCAGGAGCCTTGCGAATCAACACTTTAAAAGACACTGACAACTTGGCAGTGTAGATAGACCACGCAGTAACCAACAGAGGCAGCCCATTTGCAAAACAAGCAAACGAACCTTATTGCTCTCCCATATTCACGATCACAAAGCATCTGCGCTATGCTGTATACAAGTGGAATGGGCATAAATATGGCTGCCGTAGCCACAATTCCATTATTCGAGGTTTGCATCCTGACATTTTCATTCCTTGGGAACTGGAGGGTTCTGTCTCCCTCCGAGCTATTTCCAGATGTTCAGAGCACAATTTATGCAGGGCAGATGAACATCACAGTAGCGCCAAATCGATACTGACAGGCAAGCTGTGCACGGAGATGCAAAGTTTTTACCTGCACATAGCTTCAGGTGCTCACTATGAAATTGCCTTCCTGAAAAGTGTTGGAATCAAGCCTTTTCAGAAGTTTTAAGTGTGTTCTTCAGTGTGGCACCTGATAGCAGGATACCTCATTCATGACGTTTGGGTGTCTGGGGTGTTAGGGGAGAGGTCGTACCTCTGGTGGGGGCACACGTCATGCTCCTTCCGGGGTAGTTGGTCCACCTTTGGTCCCCACCCTGCACTCAGATCTCACCCGTGGCTCGTAGAAGCTGTCAGCATGCGACAGCAGCTGCATCCTGGGAACGGCTTCCACTGGCCAGCTAAACCAGGTGAGGGTAGCCAATGGGTCTGAAACGCTTGGTAAGTTAGGGACTTCCCCTGCATGTGAAAACAGGCTCTGGTAGATTGAGCAGACAAGACCAATAGTGAGTCCAGCGGTCAAGAAGGTTGTTTCTGCAAGTGCTGTAGGGGGAAGTGAGGGGCAGATGGGGCTTGTCATCCTGGGAAGGTAGCCCATCTAGGACAGGCTTCCTCAACCTCAGCCCTCCAGATGTTTTTGGCCTACAACTCCCATGATCCCTAGCTAGCAGGACCAGTGGTCAGGGATGATGGGAATTGTAGTCTCAAAACAGTTGGAGGGCCGAGGTTGAGGAAGCTTGATCTAGGATAAGGAAAACTCTGATCCTAAACTTCTTCTGCCTTGTGGGATATCTTTGGGAGAAGAAAAGGCTAAGGAGTAAAACAGGGGCCAGCAACCTTTTTCAGCCGTGGGCTGGTCCACCATCCCTCAGACCATGTGGTGGGCCGGACTATTTTTTTTTTGGGGGGGGATGAACGAATTCCTATGCCCCACAAATAACCCAGAGATGCATTTTAAATAAAAGGACACATTCTACTCATGTAAAAATACGCTGATTCCCGGACCGTCCGTGGGCCGGAATGAGAAGGCGATTGGGCCACATCCGGCCCACGCGCCTTAGGTTGCCTACCCCTGGAGTAAACCCTACACAAATCCAGAGTGGAGTCTCTAAGATGGCGCCTTGTACGCCTCCTTCCGGCACCTCCCGCAGCCAATAAGTTATCTATTAAGTGTTTGGGACAAGTACATACATAATCTATCCAGTTAAATTTCACATAGCTGCATTGATACATGGGCTTTGCTTCTGTTATAATAGTATGTTAGATTCCTTTGAGTTGTGGAAAACATATGCAATGTCATCTGTCCAAATTACAGAATGGATATGTGAACTCAAGAGAATGTCTGTCCGGTAGGGACCCTCCATGGTCTGAATTTTTACAGCTGAGATTATATATTTGAGAACTAGTTGATCAAATCAAAATAACGAATATGGGGTGAAGAGAGAGGCATTCATTCCAAAGTTCAGTAGAAGTGGTCTGAACATTTATTTGCTGCATTCTGAGGCGTTCTTTTTCCAGGGCAGAAAAAAAATACATGTTCAGGCTGCTCCCATCCATCTTGGAATGTCTACCTTGTTTGTCTTCACTCTTAAAAAGTTTTGAAAATACGCTAGGTGGGTGAGCTCATAAATTTTGGGGTTTATTATTATTTTAGAGTTCAGCAGGGAAATGGAGGAAGTCAAGAATTATATGATTGACTGCAGACCTATCTGAAATTGATATGGGATCTATTTGGTAGTACAGTAATAACTCCTGATACATATATTCATTGCTGGGTCCACTGCAGGAGGAGGAAGAAACTGCCGACTCCAGAACCCTGCTGTTGCTCCCACCCACCCCATGGCTGCTACTTACAGTGCAAAATGCCTGTTGACTGCATTCATTCAGTTAATTACCAAGCCTCATTTAGCCCCAACTCTGCACAATGTGTTCAGGTGTTTGGAGGAATTAGGGCGCATTAATCTGATATGTTTACTGTGGAATAGTGTTCTGTAGATAAACAGGGCCAATTAAGTTGTATCTTAGCCGCTTCTCTTATGATGGCACCACCAAATTGCTCAAGCAGGCAAGTTACATAAGTACCTAGAAGCACATGAGCTTTCCTTGTATTGTAAATAGCTGCTGTGGGGTGCAGGTTCCTCCAGTTGGGACTGTGGTGGCGGCAAAGGGTTAAAGCTCCCCTTCACTTACCATGCCGGCTGTTGGTTTTGGAAAGAAAGCCAGCCATGCAAGGCCAAACTGTTTGACACTTCTCGTTTGTCCCTTCGCTACCTTACATTTATTTCCTCCTCCCGCCAGCCCTGCAGCGCAAATAGCAGCCTGGGGTGTCATAACCACTCACAGGCAAATAGCAGCCTATGAGTGGTTATGATTAGCACCAAGGGTTAAATGCTCATTTAACCAGCACCAGTGCTTGGATCATGCTGGCAACCTCCTACGCCTGCATTTCAGTAATAAACCAAATAACCTTGGAATAGCTCAGTCGGTAGAGCATGAGACTCTTAATATCAGGGCCATGGGATCGAGACCCACGTTGCGTGAAAGATTCATGAATTGCAGGGTGTTGAACTAGATGACTCTAGTGGCTCCTTCCAACACATAGAATGATATTCTATGAAATGTTGGGAAATGCAGTCTCTGATCTCCATGCCGTGTGTCGTTTGGCCCTCCAAGAATATGCATTGATTACAGAGCTTTATTTTTTGGTTGGGAGTGTCTGCTATAACTGAACTTCATTGGAGAACGTCGTCAACAATGTTGAGCTTTTAACTGTGAAGAATCTTCTTGTGTTTTTGGCACAGATTTGTCTCGCATGTTAAGTTGGCAGTCCGGTGCTGCAAGTAAGGCTCATTTCCACATCACTAATTTTAACTGACGTGGCCTCTCTCTCCCTGTCATGCCCAAAGTTGCTTTCATACAAAGGAATCAAAGGTCCTTTTGAAGTGCGGCACCTCTGTGTTCTTTGCGGCGGCATTTTCCAGGTCTTGCAAACTGTCAAAGGGGACGGGCAACCAAACAGCTGGGGAAGTCTGCCAGAGAGGACTCTTCATCTTGCAACTGTGCAAAAGCTCTAGGGGTCTGAAAAGTTCTTTGAGGAAGTAGGTTATATCTCTTGGAAGTTCCTGGAGCAGAGTAGGCAAGTTGTTTTGCCATTCATCTTTCAAGGAACAGAAAAAACAGTACAAAATAAGCACCGCTGCACCAAGTCTCGCTTTGACAGGATTCAGGAAAGCTGCCTTCCGTTTTAGTGTATTAATGAGAATAAGCCTTAACTTAAGCATTGCCATCTGCAACTCCCTCTTTCTTTACCTGACTCCTGTTTCACAGAAGAGAAGAAAGTTTTGTGGGGAAAGAAGCGTAAGCCTTGCTGGCTGCAAGGAAGATATATAAATTAAAACAGATGTTGATAGTAGATTTTTTGAAGTGAGTATTTGATGCATTGACTCATTTATGCCATGCAGCCCTGTTAGTGACTTAAGAATCTAGGCAGTACAGGTGAGCTATCTATTTAGGACTGAGAAGATCATATCAAAATACCCTGAGCTAGAAGGCTACCAATAGTTTAGTTTCGTATATCTGATGAATGGCGGTAAAAAAAATTAATGTATTAATTAATAATTGCATATCATTGTCACAGTTTTGATGGCTATAAAACTACAACTGGATTTATTTGTGTCCTTATTCCATAAAACCGGTGCAACTTCTCTTGTTGCAGAGTGGTTTTTTGAATTTATAACAATGACGGCCAGAAATTTTATTACTGAAAACTGCATTTGTTGGTGTTCCAGCAAGAGCTATTGAAAAGTATCTTGGGAGCCTCACGATACCTCTGAAGGCAATGGAGTGAATAGAAGGCTTTCAGAATGTTCCCTAGTAGATGCTAATCCATCAACCTCCAGCTACGTTACTTACTCTCTACTGTAGTTTAAGATGATGGCTGGGTTGGCATGTCATATTAAACCATAGTTGAAGTTTAACAGGGGTTTAATGTTAAAGAGCAGTGTGGTAGTGTGTTCTGCTCCAAAGTCCCAACTTTGCTCTTCTCTCAGCTTCTGGCTGTGCCAGGAGCAGCAAACAGCAGGCTTGTTGTGCTGTCCGAACCTGGGCTAATGGTTTGTTCCTCTCCAAAACAAACCATGGAGTGACCAACGTTTGTTCTTGGCTTACTGCTCATAGATTGTTTGGAGGGAAAGAAACCATGAGCTGGGTTGGCACAACACACCAGGCCGAGGCTTGTGGTGGCTCTTCCCAGCAGGAGCAGGAGAGGAGTGGAGCTGGGAGTTTTGAACCGCCTGCGCCAGCATGCTGCTTGTTCATGTTAACACCACAGTTAAATGTTAACTGTAGCTTAATGCAGGGTGGGGGAACCTTTCGCTCCCATCAATCCCAGCCATCCATGGCCAGGGATGATGGGAGTTGTAGTTCAGCAACATCTGGGAGAGCCAGATGTTTTAATGTGACGTTTGAACATGGCAAAGGGCAAGGATTTATGTTTGTGCCGTGTGCCCTCTCTGTCCTTCCCTCCCTCTCTTCTCTGTGCAATGTCCTCTTCAAATCTGCTCCAGAAAGTTGGGGGAAACCCCATAACAGATTTAAGGGGACGGAGGAAGTCCTGTGGCACAATTCTATGGTTATAAATAAATCTTTTGCACTGACAGGACAGTAACTTAGTGCTCTGTTGGATATAATCTATTTATTTGGGGAAAAAGAAGGAGTTTGGATTTGATATCCCAGCTTTATCACTATGCGAAGGAATCTCAAAGGCGGCTAACATTCTCCTTTCCCTTCCTCCCCACAACAAACACTCTGTGAGGTGAGTGGGGCTGAGAGACTTCAAAGAAGTGTGACTAGCCCAAGGTCACCCAGCAGCTGCATGTGGAGGAGCGGAGACACGAACCTGGTTCACCAGATTACGAGTCTACCGCTCTTAACCACTACACCACACTGGCTCTCACTGGAGTATATTGTTGTTAGCATCCGTCTGTCTCGAGAGACAATGGAGTGCGCCTGCAGGGGTGAAGCCAACAGCTGCATTAGCAGTACTGAAGTGACCTGTCCGGGGCACAAGCCTTGGCAGTGTGTATGGAAGTCCTGGGCTGCCCAAACGACAAGCCCCGCCCCCTTCAGCCTTGCTAATATGGTCCAAAAGAAAGCAGAGCAATACGTTTGGCACCAGCTTGTCTACAGGAGTTGCCGGAAGGCACCATCCAACCATCTTAGGGACTCCACTCCGGATTTGGGTAGGGTTTACTCCTTAGCCTTTTCTTCTCCCGAAGATATTCTGCAAGGCAGCACAGGTTTAGGATCAGCCCCATCTGCAAAACTTCCTTCTGAGTAAACATGCATAACATTGCGCTTTAATGTTATATCGTGTGACTTCTATATAGTGAGACCACGCAGGTCCTTGAAACATGAAAGATTAAGTGTGAAATGTTGGGGCATTCCAGTTGTCTCATAACTGGGTTTGTAGATCAGCCTGTAACATTGGTCTTTATCTGCCATTTAGCTACCGTATCTTTTATTGATAACCATAAAACTCTGTGTGTACATTAAGGAGTTTCTTAGGCGTCCTTTGCTTTTGTTCTATTGGTTCAGCAATGTTAGCCTGGTGGATTTTGCTAATTAGAAAAGAAGGAGAAGCTGCATTTGGGAGAAACGCGATTTGTATAAGCATCGCTTACAAGGTTGACCATGGCCATAATTTCTGAAAAACACTCTTTTTGCTCATGGTTAGCACCTGAGCATAAACAATTTCACAAGAGCAAATCTACTGAGGTTGTTTTCATTTGACTGTCTGGTCTATTCTTGGCAGGGTGGATTTGATTTAAATCAAATTGATTTAAATCACGATTTAAATCACTAGTCAGTAAGACTTGATTTAAATATTTTTTTTACAGAAAGACTCATTCTTGCTGGTATAATCTTAATATTTGCAACCATATGAAGGTTGTCATTTTGGAATAATAAATTTTTCAGAGTAGTTTTTACAGTTCTATAAAAAATTACTGATTTGGTTATACTACTAGAAATACATAGGACAGATAATTATGAAATTATGGTGAGGTTTAATAAGTTAACTGTTTATATTTGGACAACTTTTCTGCTGTACTTTATTGGAAGGAGAAAAATAATCATTTCCTTAATAACCATTTAAACAATTTATTTAACTAAAACAATAACATGATAGCATATGTATCCATGTTTGTTAACTGATGTGGTTAAACATTAAAAAAAAAAACTTAGACTGAGTTTTAGCACACTTGATAAACTTAAAACAAATCCTTATTTCCTGATGAATAGCCTTTGGACTACAATGTAACTTAAACAGAAGGACTATATTTAGAAAGATTTTTCCTCCAAAAGCATTTTATTTTAAAAATCCAATTTAAAATCAAAAAAATCTGATTTAAATCAGATTTAAATCAAAAAAATCCGATTTTTTGATTTTTTATCCACCCTGATTCTTGGAATGTCTGAAGATGTCCCAACATCTGCCAACAGTAAATTGTGCATGCATGGTTTTCAACATTGGCCTCAGATCACAAACAATAAGTACAGTGTAAGAATCTATTATAATATTGAACAAATAAATTGTTCTAAAAACAAGAGAGCGGAAAAGAAAACGTCCCTTAACACTATCTGTTAACATGCGGTTTTTGGGGTGGGTTTTTTTTGGTACAGATTTTACATTGGTTCCTTTTAATCAGGTTGCTTGAATGAACATTTTTGTCGTGTTAATTGGAGGTTAGTGATTCCCCCACCCCCCAATCCCCGGCTAAAAGCTCACTATGTTGGAACCATTGTTTTTTGTTGTATACCTGGTAGGGTAGGGATTTTTCTGGCCTGGTAAGGTAATGTTCTAGGCAAAACAATGCAATCTCTTCTACTGAAAAAGCATGCTTTCATGCCTATTTAGTATTAAAACACCCATGTGCTGAGTCACATTTTCTGCTTGCATTCCCAATTGGCTTCATAAACATTCACAGGGGATCAAGATTTCATGCTTAATCCAGCAAATATTTAAGCCGAGAAAATGGAAATCTTCATGTGTCCCTACCACTTTTGTATTGCACAAACTGATAAGCACATTATTGTTACCTACTTTATGTGGAGAGCCCTTACTTTTTGGTCAGTGATCTGAAGAACCACCTCTCTATCTACTATCTCTATCACCACTAGCTCAGTCGGTAGAGCAATGAGTCTCTTAAATCCCAGGGTCGGTGGTTTGAGGCCCCACGTTGGGCAAAAGATTCCTGCATTGCAGGGGGTTGGACTAGATGACCCTCGTGGTCCCTTCCCGCTCTACAATTCTTTCATTATTCTGTGAACTTGTGCCCTGTTTGCCTAATGCGTTATAGCCGTTATTGCTTTTCTTCCAAAATACTGAATGCATAATTCATCCAAAGCTAATACCTTTCCAATTAATTTCAAAGGGAAAATTTAAGAACACGTTAATTCTTTCGTGTACTTTGGAGAGGTTGAAAGTGCTTCACCTTGGTTGGATTATGCTCTGTGATTTAGCGCTTTCCCCATATCAGTTGACAAATAATCCTATGCCCATGGTTGGTGAAACCAGTTGTGGATAATTCAGGCAGAATTGAAGAAGAAAATCATGAAACGACTAAAAGGAAGGAGGCATGAAATCACTGCTAATCGTTCCCTTGAATTCATGCTAAGACTTGCTTTTAAATCACAGAAGGGGCAGAGAGAAATAGTGTAGCATGCCTAGAACTAATTCTGGCTGCTTGTTTTAGCAACAGACCATTACTTTAAATCAGCGCCGCAGCTGGTTCTCAGTTGGTTAGAGCATTGTGTTGATAACGCCAAGGTCGCAGGTCCGATCTCCGTATGGGACAGCTGCATATCCTTGCATTGCAGGGGGCTGGGACTTAGTGGATCCTCAGGGTCCCTTCCAACTCTACGATTCTGTGATAAAAGTGCTGTAGCTGCCATCATGGTATGTCTGCCATTGACAGCAAAAGCAGAGGTGACAGTACTCTGTATCAGTGACACAGACACAAAAGAACTGGTTAAAATGATGCAGGTCTGACAATGGGGACTCTCCTCCAGATTTAAAGTGATTTTTATTTTATGACATTTCTGATTCTGGATGTGCAAAAGCTGTGAAGAATGAGAAAGCAAGAAAATAGCTCAGTTGCAGCGTTCGAAACTCCCATTGTTCTACGGTAGGGTGTGTTTTGCGACAGGGAATTTCATTAATGCAAGCAGTTTCTGAGCTCTGGGTGCAGTAAAGTGCTGCCTCGGTTTAAGAACAGCCCTGTTTACGAACTACAGTGGTACCTCGAGTTACAAACGCCTCAGGTTACAAATGCTTCAGGTTACAAACTCTGCTAACCTGGAAGAATTACCTCAAGTTGAGAACTTTGCCCCAGGATGAGAACAGAATCCTGGGTGCCGGTGGTGCAGCGGCAGCAAGACGCCCCATTAGCGAAAGCCCGCCTCTAGTTAAGAACAGTTTCAGGTTAAGAACGGACCTCCAGAACGAATTAAGTTCGTAACTAGAGGTACCACTGTATTCGGTTACGAACTCTGCAAAACCGAAAGTAGTGTCCCGGTTTGCGAACTTTACCTCAGTCTAAGAACAGAATCCGAATGGTGGAAGGGCACCGGCGGCAGGAGCCTCATATGGGGAAAGCGCGCCTTGGTTTAAGAAAGGTTTCGGTTTAAGAACAGACTTCCAGAACGGATTAAATTTGTAAACCAAGGTACCACTGTACTGCGCCTAAGATTTCAGATTAAAACTGCCACTGCTGGGAGGAAAGGAGGACCTTTTTCTGCCTCACCACTTCCAGCCACTCTCCGAAGATTGGAGAAAGGACCCTCACAAGAATATTAGGGGGGGGGGGAGGGCGGGCAGATATGGCTTTTTTATTTTGCAGTCTTCAGATGAGGACTAGGACCATGTAAAAAATGAACATAAGATTTTAGCTGCAGTTCGTTCATTTCCAGCTTTGTATTCTTGTTATAAAAAAGCACACCTAGACATTCGTCATTGTGCCCCTAACCTCGGTTAAGGTGCCATTTAGCTCCTAGCTTTCATATCTCAGTTTCTAACACTGCTCAGTCGGTAAGAGCAGGAGACTCTTAATCTCAGGGTTGTGGGTCTGAGCCCCACGTTGGAGAAAAGATTCCTGCATTGGACTTAGACGACCTTAGACAGCTCTATGATTCTGTGTGCTAGCATCTGTTGTCTGTACTGCGGGTGAGATCAGATAAGGAATATCTGTGAAAAGGGAATGGGTCCAAAGATGATTTTCAAGCGAAAGGCAATCATAGTACCGTGACAGAGGAAAGAACTCCGGGTGGCTGAAAAAGAGCAGCCTGCAATGTAATTATGCACACACTTACTTTGCAAAATTTATTGCATTGGGATGTTGCGACGGACCTTTGTGTACGTGGCTTCTAAATGAAATTCTTGGAGGATAAGTCTAGTGGCAGCTACTAGCCATGAGAACTAAACGGAGCCTCCTTTTTCCAGCGGCAGTGTGCCTCTGAATGCCATTTGCTGGAGGCAAATACCACAGGATGGCTGCTCCCTCAAACGACTCTGACCTTTCTTCCTCGCTGGCTCTTAAATGGGACTGCTGCTTCCTTCAAACCCCTCCTCCAATTTTAACCCTTTTGTGTAAAGCCTTTGGCACAGCTCCCCCGTTCTCAAGCCGTGCTGCATTTTTATGCCTGTGAACAAGCACTTATAACTGAAACAAGTCCTTTCCCTTTTTACCGTTGCCTCCTTTTCCCTCGGTTTCTCCTGCGTTGGGTTTTAGATTGCAAACTGCCCTATTCTGCTCCTTAAATTGATGGTGGCATATTAATCTTTTGTCACGCCCTCTCTGCTTGCAGACTTCCCAGCTGGTGTGTCTGGTCTCTACTGGGTCTTTTGTCCGATCCAGCAATGCAGTTATGTATGGTTCTGTGGGTGATATTGGACCTTTCCCATTGCAACCTGTATTTCTGATACGGTGTGTGCTACTCCCATTTTTCAGTTTAGAAGATGCATACAGTGGTACCTTGGTTCTCAAACTTAATCCGTTCCGGAAGTCCGTTCCAAAACCAAAGTGTTCCAAAACCAAGGCGCGTTTTCCTATAGAAAGCATCTGTTCCAGACTTTTAAAAACAACCCCTAAAAGCATCAATTTAACATGAATTTTACTATCTAATGAGACCATTGATCCATAAAATGAAAGCAATAATCAATGTACTGTACTATAAAATAAATACGACAGTATTGTAGATGATAAAAATTAAAATTAAAAATAATTTCTTTCCTGCACTGATGATAGTCATTGTTTGGATGGGGGGCTTTTTATCAATTTCTGCAGTCACACCCAGTAGCTGAGCTGGGTTCCACACAGTCACAAAAACAAATTAACTGAAAAAGCCTCAAAGACAAAAGCGCCACACTTAATCTGTTCCGGAAGTCCGTTCGACTTTCGAAATGTTCGAAAACCAAGGCGCAGTTTCTGATTGGTGCAGGTGCCCCGGAAACAATAGCCGACAGTCGCATTGGACATTCGGCTTCCGAAAAACGTTCGAAAACCGGAACACTTACTTCCGGGTTTAAGATGTTTGAGAACCAAAGCGTTTGAGTACCAAGGCGTTTGAGAACCAAGGTACCACTGTATAGCTAAATATTGGTGTACGGCGATGGCACTGCTGACTCCCTTACCTAGCCATTTTGTGTTTTCTTCTGAGTCAGGTGATTTACCCACGTCAAAAGCAAGCACTGCCCTCCCTCAAAAATACCTAGCTGTTTTAATTCTGTAAATAGTGAAATACATATCTCATTTGGGCAAGCTTTCTATGGCCTGAGGCACACACAGTGTGGCTGCCACATGGAGCCTGTCTTTAATTGCTACCCACAATGGCAGTCTCCACGCAGGGGACTAGTCAGGTTCAGCAACCCACTAGACACATCAGATTATTTTATTTTCCGACACGTATTTCACATCATGGCATTGTCCCATCTTATCCACTGCCCCCACCCCAAAATAAATTGGTGGTATGCAGAAACCCACAAGATCTACAGTACACAATAGGCCGCGGCTTGCCCTCCCTCCTCACCTGCAAAACCCACAAACAATTGAGATGCTTTTAAAAAGCAAACTCTCTGCTGTGTTTATGTAATGCACCGGCCTTCCGCCCCACAACACAAGGTGTTTTTGTTTCAAAACCAGTTGAGTGTGGAACGAGATTTACTATTGATTGTTTATCTAGTGGGATGTCCGTAAATAAACGGTTCTGAATAGCGAAAGACTCGATTTTTACTTTGCATTTAAGTTCTTGGCACACTAGAAGCACGAGGAAGGAAACTCCCTTTTAGTAGTTGCTCAGATTACACCTGGAGATTACAGGAATCAGATTTCCTTAATATACCTTTTGAACCCCACCCCCCACCCCTCACCCCTTTCTGGGAATTACTTGAATCAGCAGTTTGTGCAAAGCCAGCCACTTTAGGATTAATAGTAACCACTGCTGTGAGCAAGAGAGAATTTCTCTGACCCAAAGTACTTCGCCCAGAAAAAGTACTACCGGTATATATAAGCAAATAAAAAGGTAAAGGGGACCCCTGACCATTAGGTCCAGTCGTTTCTGACTCTGGGGTTGTGGCGCTCATCTCGCTTTATTGGCCGAGAGCCAGTGTACAGCTTCCAGGTCATGTGGCCAGCATGACAAAGCCGCTTCTGGCAAACCAGAGCAGCGCACGGAAACGCCGTTTACCTTCCCGCCAGAGTGGTTCCTATTTATCTACTTGCACTTTGACATGCTTTCAAACTGCTAGGTTGGCAGGATCAGGGACCAAGCAACGGGAGCTCACCCCGTCGCGGGGATTCGAACCACCGACCTTCTGATCAGCAAGCCCTAGGCTCTGTGGTTTAACCCACAGCGCCACCTGGGTCCCTATATAAGCAAATACCTGGGAACAATTGGTTTAGTCTTCCTTTGAGTGTGTGTGATTGCAGCCAATCATTTCAGTTGGTAGCAATTCTATAACTTTACGAGGTTGACCTCTTAGCGTCCCTCTCTGGCTTCTCTAAACGGTGACCTTTGGCCATTTCCAGGAGGCCTTGTAGAAAAATGTACTTGGACTTCAGCACCACTGAGGGGTTTGTAAGACATGCCTTTTACCAGAGCAAGAGCTCGTGACACATTCATCTTCTTCCCACAATGCACACGTTTTTACAATCGTTGCATCAGATGAACATTTATACACTTATCCGAGAGATGTGAGCCTTAGACAACTGTCCAGGGTGTCTTCTCCATGTCCCCTTCTCTTCTGATGTGAGGTGAGTGGCAGTGTGCTGGTCCCGAGGGCTATTCAATAGGCGAGGTCTAGTCCAGTCCGATAAAGCCGAGGTTAAACAGTCCGGGTCAGAAGCCAGCCAAAGTCAGTTCAAACCAGAAGTCACGAAGCCGAAGACACGAAGCCGAAGACACGAAGCCGAAGACACAAAGCCGAAGACACAAAGCTGAGGTCAGGAACGCAGGAACCAGGAACAGGAACTGGGCAGCAACGATGTTGCTCCTGCAACTTGGGACTGGGACTGGCCGGCTTTTATCTGCCCCGAGGCATAGGGCGGCTCCGATCCTCAGGTGACTCACCTCTCCTGGCTTGGAGGCGAGCACTCCTCCTGCGGGAACTTAGTTCCCTTCGCCTCTCTGCCCTTCGCCTCTGCAGCTCAGGAGAAGCTGGAGGGTTACCGGACCCAGAGGCAACCTCAGCTTCCCCTGACTGGGCGGGGAGTGGAGCACCTGCAGGCAATAAGTCCTCCATCCCATAAGAAGCCAGATCAACCTCAGCCGATGCCTGCACCTGAGGATCTAGCACAGGTGAGTCCCCTTCAGACTCAGGCCCCAGCCCTGGCTCTGCTGGTTCTGGAGGCAGGGAATCCTGTGCAGGCTGGGATCCCTCAGGTTCAGCGTCTGAGTCTGACTCCCAGATCATCACAGGCAGTTTGGACAGGGCCTTCTCTGCAGTGGGACCCCAGTAGTTGAATGCCTTCCCCAGGGTGGCTCGCCTGTTGGCAACTCTCTTGTTTGTTTGCTTTTAATTTGCCGGGGCATTTTAGTGCAAGTTCTCAGATCAGCGGGGTTTTATGCTGGGGTTCTTCTGTCGGTTTTTTGTTATACTGCTGTTTTTAAATAATGTTTGTGCTTTTAAATTGTGCAGTGCTCTGAAAGTCTCAGCGCAAACAGCCCTTTATAAATATTTGTAAAAACAAGCTTGTGAATACCCCGTCCACCACTGCCATGAAGTATCTTTGATTTATGTATCATCAACATCGGTATTGTTTTGTGTGGAAATGCATCCTGACCCAATTCTACTGGAATTTGCCCAAAATGGACCTCGCAAAGTGCCACACACAGTGCTTTTTTCTATTTAAAAAAATGTTTAGGGGTACTCTCATTTTGACATAAATACAAGAAATGGACAAAAGTACAAAGATTCACAAAATGTTAAGGGGTATGCGTACCCCTAGAAAAAAAGCACTAGCCACATGTTTATACATTATATGGTACGTGGCTCAAACAAACAAACAAACAAAAAAGGGAAATTATTGCAAAGTTTTGCTTACCAGTCTTCCTAACTTTTGGCTTAAATCTGTTATGTCTGTCTTAGTTTCTTCTGTTCCTTTCTTGCTCCCCTGCGTCTATTTTGGATTGTAAGCTCCTTTGCGTAGGAATCCATCAAACCCGTTCTCTGTACTGCATCATGTACATAGATGACGCTATATGAATAAACAATACGACCACAACTTTTCTACTCATGTTCTCTGATCTTATTCGTATGTTTCCTTCGCTGCCTCCCTATTGTTTCTTATCAAGTTTAAACTTATTTTAACCTCTTAAGGCTCTTTATATTCTTGCTTCTTCTTATCTATATCTGTTCATCAGGCACTAATCTTATTAAACCACCACTATCTTGGGCTGTTTCTGTCTCCCTGCCTTCTCTCGTGTAGAAATCTCCCTGTCTCTCCCTCTGATATTCGCCTTGCTGCCTCTTTTATTTTTGCCTTGCTTTAAGAAATTATTAAAAATGCATATTCTCTCTGTTGCATTTCTTTCTTGATGTTCTATTTAAAAAAACCCCTCCCTACTCCTAAAATATATTAACTCTTCTCTCTTTTCATTCTCCCTAGTACAGTTCTCCTTTTTTCTTTCTTAACTTCCTTCTTCTTTTAGACCAGGGGTTGGCAACCTCCGGCCCATGGGCCAGATCCGGCCCACGGAGATTGTTTTACCGGCCCACGAGCCACCCCTGAACCGAGCCTCCCGCTCGGCGAGTCCCCTGCGTGCTGTGCTAAATCGGCGTGGCGCGGGGACTCGCCACGCGGCGCCGGAAATTGCGTCTGCGCACGCGCAGATACTAGAAATCACATCTGCGCATGTCCAGACGCCAAAAATCGCTTCTGTGCAGGCACAATTTTTGGCATCTGGGCATGCGCAGAAACAATTTCCGGCGCCGTGGACATGCGCAGATGCGATTTCCAGTGTCGCGCTGCGCCAGTTCGGCCCACGGACGTTCTCCGTGGGTGTGATCCGGTCCATGGCCGGTAAACCTTGCCGACCCCTGTTTTAGACTGTCAATCATATGGACTGGGGTTTATTTATTTTTTAAAGAAGATGTTATGTTTGTACAGCATTAGTGTACATTGGATATTTTTATAAATCCTTATGATGATAACAACAAAATGTGTTCTAACATACCGTATTTTTCCGTCTATAAGACACCCCCATGTATAAGATGCCCCCTATTTTTTGGGACTCCGATTTAAGAAAATGGGGGGAGACACTATCCATGTATAAGACGAGCCCAGATTTTGAACATTATTTTAGAGTAAAAAAACATTGTCTTATACATGGGAAAGTATGGTATTTAAAAAAGAAATTCTGGTTGTGGGTTTTTTTGGGTGGGGAGGGGGACTTCCTGGATAAGGTGTCTTGCTCAGATCATAAGGTATTATATTGATGTTGGCTTCATCTTCTCTCTGGGTCTCTTCTGCATCTTCTCTGCCCTTGGAACGAAGACCACACTAGATTTCAGCTTCACACACCCCACCCCACCCCACCCCACCCCACCCCACCCTGGGCATTTTAAATGTGCATTTAGCTAACGTAATGCAAGATGACGAGCGAAACGTTGCAACAACATGCTGAAAATGGAGGAATCTCACCCAGGAATTGAAGGTGAATTCCGCAAGCCTCTTTTACAACCTAAAGAACATGTAAGAACTTTCCAAACTTTCTGTGGAATCCAGTTGACCCTGAAACAAACACAGAATGCTGATACTGCAAGTAGGCTGGGAGGGATTACAATATTCACTAACACTCTCAGCGCGACAAATGTGGACTCGGAGCCATTACATAAGAACCAGTCTACTTAGATCCTTGTTGGCTAAACAGATATGAATCCTGACAACTTCAGCCTCACGCCCCAAAAAAGGAAAACAAAGGATGAGGCTGCAATGACGAACAGCACCCAAGGTGCCCTGGCCTCTTTGATACAAGTATGGACAAAGATTTCCTGTTCCTTCTGGGCATATGATTGCAACCAGGAATTTCCTCCAAAGAACTTTGTGAATTTTAACTACTTCAGTCTTCAAGTAAGGGATATGATGGAATGCGCCCTCTACAAAACATAGAAAATTTAGCATTTAGGGAGAAAGCTGGGCTAGAGCCCTTCATCCTGACATTGTAGCCCTGTTGAGATGTTCACCTGAGCATCTCTCTCTCCCTCTCTCTCTCTCTCTGTGTGTGTGTGTGTGTGTGTGTGTGAAGTTTCTGTCTACTCAGTCCCTAGACCAGGCATAGGCAAACTTGGCCCTCCAGGTGTTTTGGGACTACAACTCCCATCATCCTTGACCACTGGTCCTGATAGCTAGGGATGATGGGAGTTGTAGTCCCAAAACATCAGGAGGGCCAAGTTTGCCTATGCCTGCCCTAGACTCTCCCTGCGCAACATGAGAAGGTTGAGCCTGATGCCTATGGTGAGTGGATGTACATGGGGGTCGGGCTTGTGTGTGTGTGTGTGTGCTCTTGGTCCCATTCCCACTATTAAACTGCATTTTGGGGCAAATGCCTGAACATGGCACTAGTGTCATGTGTACAGAATTTTAATATGGAGGTGAATTCACATAGGCTAGCGCCTCCCACTTTCTCATCGTTTGAAATGCACAGACACAGGTTTAGGCCCGAGTGTGCAACAGATAGCAGTTTTAAAGCCCACCGTAGGATAGAAGCTGTCAGCTTTTGCTTTGAAGGGTGGAAGGTGATGAAAAAAGGTTGGGGGGAGGTGGCAGAGACACCAAATGGAGAGAATCCTATACAGTGGTACCTCGGGTTACAGACGCTTCGGGTTACAGACACTTCAGGTTACAGACTCCGCTAACCCAGAAATAGTACCTCAGGTTAAGAAGTTTACCTCAGGATGAGAACAGAAATTGCGCGGTGGCGGCGCAGCAGCAGCAGCGGGAGGCCCCATTAGCTAAAGTGGTACCTCAGGTTAAGAAAGAACAGTTTCAGGTTAAGAACAGACCTCCAGAACGAATTAAGTTCTTAACCTGAGGTACCACTGTATGTTGCAGAAAAGGCTCTGTCACAAATGCTCAGTTATCTTCTGACACACCGTTGCTTCCTTTCTGTTCCATTGATGGCTTGATCAACAAACGTGACAAATCCACGTTCTTTAAGGCGCTTGGAAAGTCATGCACATCGTCAATGATTGTAAATTGTGTGACTGTAGATGAATGTTTTCTTCCAAACCCATGGAACTCTGTCAGTCATGTTTTGCCCCCCCCCCTGCCCATCCTTCTCCCTCTCAGTCTTTCCCTTGTGTTGTGTTCAGCTGAATGAGATTGACATTGTGTTAGGTGGTGAAACAATTGTCAATCAATCCATGGAACTCTTATCAGTCATGTTTTGTCCTTCAAAAAACATTGTGGTCCAAAAAACATCAAGACAGTTGAGATTGCTTGAAACTGGGAGAAAAACCCTAGATGTACAAATGTATAGCTAAAAGTTGGGCTGCAGTCTAAAAACACATTCCAGTCCATCTCCGTGACAGCTCTCGCAAACTAACTGGATATCTTACTGTGAAAACATTTTAGTGGGTCTTGCCTCATTTTCCAGGAATGCAAATGTGAAGTCATTTGCCAGCTATGAAAGGGCTTAGAACAGGGGTAGGCAACCTAAGGCCCGTGGGCCGGATGCGGCCCAATTGCCTTCTCAATCCGGCCCACGGACGGTCCGGGAATCAGCGTGTTTTTACATGAGTAGAATGTGTCCTTTTACAGTGGTACCTCGGGTTACATACGCTTCAGGTTACAGACTCTGCTAACACAGAAATATTACCTCGTGTTAAGAACTTTGCTTCAGGATGAGAACAGAAATCGGGCAGCGGCGGCGCAGCGGCAGGGGGAGGCCCCATTAGCTAAAGTGGTACTTCAGGTTAAGAATGTTTTCAGGTTAAGAACGGACCTCCGGAACGAATTAAGTATGTAACCAGAGGTACCACTGTATTTAAAATGCATCTCTGGGTTATTTGTGGGGCCTGCCTGGTGTTTTTACATGAATAGAATGTGTGTTTTTATTTAAAATGCGTCTCTGGGTTATTTGTGGGGCATAGTAATTTGTTCATTCCCCCCCCTCCAAATATAGTACGGCCACCACATGGTCTGAGGGATGGTGGACCGGCCCATGGCTGACAAAGTTTGCTGACCCCTGGCTTAGAAAGTCCTCATTTCATTGGATACAACAGAAAAGGTAGAAGAGGAGGCAGCAACAAAACTGTTATCATTGATGAATCAACTTATGCTTGATGCATTCTTAGCTATGTCTCATGGCAACAATCTAAGAGATCAATGATGGTTCTCCTCTTCCATGTGCTTCTGTCATGACAGCTGGAGATTCAGCATAGAAATATAACTGATGCACTTGTCATAGGATTGTAGAGCTGGAAGGGACACCCAGGGTCATCTAGTCCAACCCCCTGCAATGCAGGAATCTCAACTACATCATCCATGGCAGATGGCCACCCAACCTCTGCTTAAAAACCTCCAAGGAAGGAGAGCTCACAACCTCCCAAGGATGTCTGTTCCCCTCTTGAACAGCTCTTACCGTCACAAAGTTCTTCCTGAAGTTAAGTTGGAATCTCCTTTCTTGTAACTTGAATCTATTGGTTTGGGTCCTAGCCTCCGGAGCAGGAGAAAATAATCTTGCTCCAGGCAACAGCCCTTTAGATATTTTGTACCAGTGTGACCATTGGCCTATTCCCACCCGCTCGCCACAAAATGGCTGGGAATTAATTTATGCAAAACACTTTCCGTGCTGATTCAAAGCCACAGTGTTAGAAATTCAGATTTATAACCTAATCGCCAAATGGCACCTTAAACTTATGTTATGGTCGCCACAATGGAATGTCTAGGCGCCTTTTTGTTTTTCCAGTGGGGTTTATTATTATTCATTTCATTTATATATTGTTTTATATTTTAAAGAACAATCTCAAAGCTATTTACAAGACACTGAAACATTAAATAAAACAACCCAGAATAAAACAAATTCAAGCTGCAAGGAAAATATTTCAGATCCTTCTCCAAGATACATTTTGCTGTACCCAGTTGTCATTCTGGCATCCAGAGATCTCCACATGGTCGCAACTGGACCCGCTCCAGTTGTAAAATGCACCTGGCTAATTTCTAACACTGTTCAAGGGAGAGTGAACCCCATCATTGTTTGAGCGTACCTTCTTAGTGCTTGCACAGAAAGGTGTAAATACAGCTGAGGAAAGCAAGGATAACAATATGGAGACGAGTTAATCTTAGAAGGATGATGTGTACAAGGCTGATGTGCAACTTGCTCAGCTGAGTTTGTCTGTAAAGGCAACAGGCGCTACTTTCCTTTTTTGCATTCATTCAAACTCCATTTTGGCAGCTGGCCTGCTTTATTGTCATGAATTACAACATGGGATTTACACCTGCAATGATGCATACAAGAAGAGATTGCTGTGCAATGAAAGGCTTGCTTCTTTCATACATTCAATGCCAGGAAGGAGGTAGAGCAGGGGTTGCCAACCTTTTTGGACCAGTAATCACATTTTGAATTTTGAGAGTGGGGGGGGGGGGCGCCAGTCACAAAATAGCTGCTGTGGGGCATGTATGTGGTGTGTGTGTGTGTGTGTATTGTAAGGTAAAGGTAAAGGGACCCCTGACCATTAGGTCCAGTCTTGGACGACTCTGGGGTTGCGGCGCTCATCTCGTGTTATTGGCCGAGGGAGCCGGCGTACAGCTTCCGGGTCATGTGGCCAGCATGACTAAGCCGCTTCTGGCGAACCAGAGCAGCGCACAGAAACATCATTTACCTTCCCGCCAGAGTGGTACCTATTTATCTACTTGCACTTTGACGTGCTTTCGAACTGCTAGGTTGGCAGGAGCAGGGACCGAGCAACGGGAGCTCACCCCGTTGCTGACCTTCTAATCGGCATAAGCGAGGCAGCCACCCCCAACAACCTTATGCCAATTTTGGGAGGTCATCTATGTCCTGCCAGTCCTAATTGCGGACACACACACACAGAGAGAGAGAGAGAGATACTGCTGCTGCTTCTTAAAACAGCAGGGAACATTCCCCAGTACCAGAAAAAATATTCATAGTAGTCACACAACATTCACTCACATTGCACAGGAATCTCTTAGGAGGTACCTGCACCTTCTGTTCCATAATAACCTTATTTCTAGGAGAACTATAGACTTCCTTTAAAAAATAATGAAAGCTCCCATTCTGGGTCACTAGATTTAGTGACCCCCCTGAGGCAGAGTAAGCTCTGGTCCCTTCTGAACCTGGTTGGAGGGAAAGGGATTATTCCCACCTTCCTCCTTTCTGGCATGCTATATTTGGGTCTGCCAGGAGAAGAGCATGGAGCTCCTTCCTTCCTTGTCAGTGCTCACGAGATCCTTACTCATGGAGAGGCTGGCTCATCTGTACAAAGGCTGTTAGTCATGGGGACTCGGTTGGGGGTCAGGGGAACAGGCTGATGGGAATAACTGAGTGGCACTTGAGTTCTGGGGCTTCTCCTGCTCCCTTCTCAGTCCTCTTCCTCCATCTCCTCTCCCCCACCCTGGACTTTTCCTTTTCAGTATTGGCAAGGTAAAGGTTTCCCTGAAGTCATGCACGCTGTTATACTGCTGAGTGTAAAATATTTGCTGAATGTGTTTTTCATTTCGGTGGCTCCACCACTAACCAAAGAAAGGATGGAACCCTAAATTCACTTTGCATAGTTTGGGTGTGTCAAAACAAAATAAAAAATAAAAAATATTCCTTCCAGTGGCACCTTAGAGACCAACTAAGTTTGTTCTTGGTATGAGCTTTCATGTGCATGCACACTTCTTCAGATACACTGAAACAGAAGTCACCAGACCCTTATATATAGTGAGAGGGTGGGGAGGGGTATTACTCAGAAGGGTGGTGGGAATGGGTGATAGGCTGATGGCTGTGGTAAACCTGTTGACGACTGTTAATGACTGCAATTAGTCTTACAGGAAAAAGCAATGGGTGAGAAGGTTAAAAATAGCTTTGTCATGTATAATGAGATAAGAATCCAATGTCTTTGTTCAGACCAGGTCTCTCCATGGTTTTAAGCTTGGTAATGAGTTGCAATTCAGCAACTTCTCTTTCCAGTCTATTTCTGAAATTTCTTTGCAATAAGACAGCTACTTTGAGATCTTTTATAGAGTGTCCTGGGAGATTGAAGTGTTCTCCTACTGGTTTCTCTGTCTTGTGATTCCTGATGTCAGATTTACCGGTATGTCCATTTATCCTTTGGCGTAGGGTTTGGCCTGTTTGTCCAATATAGAGAGCTGAAGGGCACTGTTGGTGTGTGTGTGTGTGTGTTGGAACACGCTGCCAAATGAAATGCCCTGGGAAACAAAAATCTTCACGATGCTCACTTCATATGCAAGGTGAACTTTATTGCCCTGAGGGTTCTTTGGCTTGGATCAAGGCGGATAAAGTCAGCTTCCACCTTCCCGTCTGTTTACCTTGCTTCCTGTGCTGCAGTGGTGGCAATGGGAGGGTTCTCCCCATTCCCACACCCGGCTCAGAGGCTTCAGGATAAAGGTAAAGGACTCCTGGACGGTTAAGTCCAAACTTGACTATGGGGTGTGATGCTCATCTCGCTTTTCAGGCCGAGAGAGCCAGCGTTTGTCCAGCTTTCCAGGTCATATGGCCAGCATGACTAAACCGCTTCTGGCGCCCAGGACACAGTGACGGAAACCAGAGCACACAGAAACGCTGTTTACTTTCCCGCCACAGTGGTACCTATTTATCTACTCGCACTGGCGTGCTTTCGAACTGCTAGGTTGGCAGGAGCTGGGACAGAGCACTGGGAGCTCACCCCGTTGCGCGGATTCAAACCGCCGACCTTCTGATCGGCAAGCCCAAGAGGCTCAGTGGTTTAGACCACAGCGCCACCCGCTCCCTTTTAGGCTTCGGGATATGCCAGTGAGTGGAGGGTGAGAGGGACACCCCTTCCTTGCTGGGATTTGGAAGCTCCATTGGAATGCAACAGGGTTCAGTTTGGAAGGAACAGAGTTACGGTATTTTCTGAGTCTGGGTGAAAATACCTTTTCAAAGCATCATGGTTGGGTGCGGTTTCCTCCAGGACAGGTTTCAGCCATGTACTTCTTTTAATGATGGTGTAAATCAAGAAGGCTTCTACAGCCTTTCAGGTTTAGGAGTGTTGTAGCCTACACACCACAAGCTGCTTATTAAGTTTATTTCTCGTATACATGTACAAAAGCGTACCTGTTGCAATCACTGGGAAATACCGTATTTTTCCGTGTATAAGATGCCCTCTATTTTGGGGGACTCAAATTTAAGAAAATGGGGGGGATGCACTATCCATGTGTAAGACGAGCCCCACTTTTTAGCATAACTTTTAAAGAAAAAACCTAGTCTTACACATGGAAAAGTATAGTACATGGTTTATAATGCAGCAAATGCCACTGCAACCATTTGCAGTGGACCTCTTTTAGTCATATAAGAGAGCTTGGATAAGATGTAATATTATTATTGCATTGTGAAAACTTGCAATTACAGTGTCCAAGCATTTGTTTCTAGTTTTAGTTGTTCTCTGTTTGCAGTCATTAATTAACAACCCTGTTGATTCAGTTGTTACATCAGGTCTGATTGTTCTCCCAGGTGAATGTAATCCTGTTTTTGAGGCTTTCCTAATTTCATTTAATTCTGCCTGTGTTATTCCCCTTCTTATTTGCGTTGTATATTGCAACAGAGTTAAAAATGAAGATATAACAGAAAACCAAGAAGCACTCAGCTTTCACTAAAGAGATGTGAAGTTCTTACAGGCAAATTATCTTTGCATCTTGAAGAGTGGTTCGAATGTTTCCTTTGAGTCTGGAAGTTCTATACTGTACCTAGAATTGCTGCTGCTTTTTTAGAAGAGTTAAGGTTTGGGGATGTTTGTTGAAAAGTTAGGTTCGTATGTGGAATCTGCATCATGTGCTTTACAGATGCACATTTGATGTTGCTACAGGCACACCATTAAAGCATTCTGTAGGGACCTGTTGCTATCTGTAGCACCTCCTTGTGATGTGCAGAAAATTAAATAAACACACACATCCACCTCCCTACTGTTATGGGGTGCAATTGCCTACTTGTTGCGACTGTAATGTGTATCTGCTAAGGGAGTGTGCTGCTTTTTTCCCTATCTGAAGGCAGGACAGGGGTTGAAAGCACCAATCCTGCTGAGTGCCCACCAGTCATGATAATTCAAGACCTTCCCTTGAGCCACCTAGCAGTGGTGGCACTGGAAAAAATGGCGGCAGGGTTTTTACAGAAGGGGAGAAGTGTTAAGGTCTCTGAAAAAAACCCAATAGGTTATATCAGTGCCGTGGCACCCTAAAAGGTAAAAGGTAAAGCCACTCTGGGCAGCTCCCAATCGAATATTAAAAACACAATACAGCATTAAACATTAAAAACTTCCCTAAACTTCCCTAAATTGAACAATTGGGTAGGCCGCAGGTGATCTGGTGCATGGATTTTTCTGTAGGTTTAGTCTGCCATTCACAGAAATATTTCAGTATTGCCCATTGTGAGTGGAGAAAGAGGCTAAAAAAATGTGTAAAGTCACCTTCACCTTAACAGAGTATTTCTAGTAAGCACCCTCTGTCCCTTCATGACATCTGACAAACAGGAAATGTGATTGACTTGCACTGTTCCCTTGCCAGTCAGTTGGACTTCCTGTCCATAACTTGTTCGCAGTAACAGGTAGATAGCCGTGTTGGTCTGTCATAGTCAAAACAAAATAAAAAAATTCCTTTCAGTAGCACCTTAGAGACCAACTAAGTTTGTTCTTGGTATGAGCTTTCGTGTGCATGCACACTTCTTCAGATACACTGAAACAGAAGTCACCAGACCCTTATATATAGTGAGAGGGTGGGGAGGGGTATTACTCAGAGGGGTGGTGGGAATGGGTGAAAGGCTGATAGCTGTGGTAAACCTGTTGACGACTGTTAACGACCGCAATTAGTCTTACAATCATTTCTGTGATTGTAAGCAGTACATGCGGAGAGGGGAGCTGGGGACAGGCTAAACTGTAGCTAGCCGTATCATAATACCAAGGCAGACTGTATAAGGCTGCTAGTCCCCTCCTCCTCCATCCTTATCTTGGTTTGCAAATTTAGCCTAGATAGGTGTGAGGCTACCTATTTCAGGGGTGGTTGGCCTGCAAAATTCACAGTGGCCCCCAAAACGTTTTGGCATCTGAAATGAACCCCAAAACGGCCAGGGAAGAAGGGGTGAGGAGAGAAAGATCGACATTGGGATCTGTTGCCCCCTGGGGATCCTGTCATCTGAGACAGTCGCCTTACCTCATGGCCCTGGGGGTAGGCCTTGTCCTGAAGGAATGCATGATCCACACTACCTCATGTACACGGCACTCTCTTTGGAGCGACAGAACCATGCAGCCGGCAAGATCTGCTCTGGAGCTGCATGGCTGGGTGGGGGCAGCTGCTTTGGCAGAGTTTTGGAGATGATTCCAAATTTCGGAGTTAGGAATCGGGATCCATCCGAGCTCCTGGCTGGATTGCATGCCAAGGGGCGCGTCCCTAACCTAACTTTGGTTTTATGAAGGGTTGGCGGAGGGGGGACTCTTTGCACACACACTTCTGGAAGGGGCAGGATTCCTCCCCTCTCAAGAAACTGTTATGCAAGCAGACATGCACGCTCCGATGCGGTGTGCCGGTGTAGCCGCTTCTGCAAAACGAGCAGCCGGCGTGGAGAGGGAGTTCCGCTCGCTGCAATGGGCCAGAGGCTGCTAGTTCCCGCCTCGCCGCATCTTGCAAGGTGCACTTGGCCACCCTGCCCGGGGAAACCAGTCTGAGTCTGGAGACCCGGCGAGGCAAAGCAGCGGCGCCGCCACAGACGGGAAACTTCCGAGGGCTGTGCGCAAAGTGTGTGACCGGCGCGTGCTTGGGGTGGGGGGTGGCCCGAGTGGATCGCGTCGGATCGTGCGATCGGTGCTGGGAGAGGGGCGGGGAGATCCCTGCTCCAGATTGATGGGGGGACGGGACGGAGGGAGAACCGGAGTGCAACCTGGGTTGTTGTTTTTCTCCTCTCCCCCTTTCGGCGCTGCGCAGGGCTGCCCCGGCGTGACCGACGGCTGGGATATTCGCCCCCTTCTTTGCGGCACGCTCCCCGCTTCTCCCCTGAAGCCTCATGGACTGCAGCCTTTGCCAGCGCCCGGGAGCGGGGAAGGGGCGGCCGGAGGAGGGCGGCTTGACCCGGGACCGAAAAACAGGTCCCGGACGGCCACCGTTTGCTAGACGGCGCCTGCAAGCGGTGCAAGCTTCCGCCCCGTTCGCCTGCCACCTCCGGCGCTTGCAAGCAGCCGCTGCCATAAGTGCTTTAGGTGCCAACTCCCTGGGTGCCCGAGCACCCACAAAATTTCCCCATGAAGGGGCCGGGCACCCGCCAGTTTTTGGTGCCAGGGCCATGCACGCTGCATGGCACCCTCTGCCATTGGTGCCAACTCCCTGTATGCCCGAGCACCCACAAAATTCCCCATGGGCACCCACGATCGCGGGGCCAAGCTAGCACGCCTGGCCGCTGCGGCCGCCTGGCCGCCACTGCCGAGCTTGCAAAGACGCCGCCGCCGCGCGCACACGCGCGCCGCCCATCGGCGCGCCCCCGACGCACAGCCCGGCTCGGGAGCGGCGCGCCGTTGTCCTCCATGGGGGCTTCGCAATGAGCCTGCTTCCCCGAGACCGGCTTATTCCAGCCTGCGAGCGCCGGCTGCTGCTGCTGCTGCCGCCGGTCCTTTGTTCCCGCGCCCGCGCAGCCCCCCGAGGACGATGCTGCCGGCCGGGGAGGGGAATCGCGAGCAGCACCGGGGCGAACCGGCTCGGGCCGGAGGAGGGCGACCGGCGCCGAGCAGCGAGGGCCGCTTGGGAGAATAAGAAGAGCAGGCGCCGCGGCTGCCCTTTGCTCCCGCCACCCCCCAGATCGTAATCCATTTAATTTTTATTTTTATTTTCAAAGCGGGGTGGGTGGGTGCGGAGCGAGGGCCTGCCATCGCCTTGGCCACCTCTTCCCCGTCAAGCGGTGCAGAAGGAAAGACAACCCGGCAGGTTGAGTGTGTTTCTCTCTCATATTTTTGTGTGTGTGTGTGTGATGGTGCATTTCAAAGGAGGAGGTTTTCCGGTGCAAAGTTCTTTGAGGGTTTGGGAGGGCCCTCTTTCCCCGCTCCCTATTGCATCCTGTCCTGTTAAGAGTTGCAAGAAACAAAAGCCAGCCTGACGTTTATTCTAAACCAGCTGATTTTTATTATTATCACGAGTAATAATAATAATAATAATAATAATAATAATAATAATAATAATAATAATAATGCACGTATGCGATATATCAATGCAGTTGGGTTGGAGTGGGGGCAGCAATATCCGGAAGGTGGAATACAGCTCCATATAAGATGCCAATAATTCCACTAACTGCAGTAAACAAGGGTCCGTGTTTTGATCCTTGCTAGGATGTTGCTGCAACCAGTGATGCCACAACAGTTCGCTTGGTCACCTCCATTTGCAGACTTTTGCAAGCTGTCTTGTAATCTGGCAGAGCCGAGTGGAGGTTGGCAAGGTGTGAGTGCTTGGTATAGGTGAGCAAGGCCTGAGTTGGTGGGGGGAGGGGGCGGAACAAGCCCCCTCCCCCTTTCTTTGCAAAGAAATAGAAATTGAGGGAAGCATCACTGGGCATGTTTTTGCCCAGGTCTGCTCTCCTGTGTTTCTCCAAACCCAGGGGTTAATTGGTGCTATTAATCTGTTTTTGTACAGAGAGCTTTTGTTTTGAGTGTGAGATGTTAGTAAACAGAGAACAAAGAAGGAACAGCAATCAATATATATATACTGGTATATATATATGGTTGTGTTGTGTACAGACATTTCATGCTGCTTTCTCTGGAAAAACCTCTTGGTGACGACAATTATTATTTTGGGTGGATTGGTAGTTGCTTATATAATGTTCTAGCACCAAAATAGGTTTTTACCTGAATAAAATTGTGGACATACTTAACTTGTTCTCACTCCACTGAGTTATTCTTCCAATAACTTTCCTGCTGACAACTTTCCTTTTCTTTCAGCTATATTTTCTCATTTTAAAAATCTCACCTTATTTCTTCTCTTAAAACATTGTCCGGGATAAGTTTCCTTGTGGAGACTGTCTTGTAACACATAAGGGCGAATGGAGATGGAGAATATTATAGCCAACTCCAAATCTTGCAGCTGTCATTTCAGCAAATGTTAACCAGGGTGCCCATAATTACTGATGAATCTTAACGTACATTTTACTGCATTTCCCCCACTGGGGGTGGGTAAAATGTTAGCTGTAGTTGCAAAAGTTAACCAACAGTAAATCATTAGCAATTGTCTACCCAAGCAGCAGAGAGATAGCAAAGGGTGCAACCCTATACCCAATTACTTGGGAGTAAATCCCATTGAATTTAGTGGAACTTACTTCCTAGGATTCCTTTGTACAAGCAATGTTTGTAGGTTGCAGTCTAGCCTGCCAGCATACATTTAAAATCAATGGGGCCTAGTTGTTTCTTTAAGTGGGTTGGATTGCATTCCTTGATCTGGCAGAGTTATCAGCTTCTTTAACCGCAGGGCTCCTCTGCTTTTAACAACTAGCAGGCATGCAGAAAGTTAACTGATAGCAGGGTTGCCATTTTTTTTTCTGGGAAGAGCTTTGATTCCCGCCCCCACCAAGAATCTGTTCACAGTCTGTCCATTTTCATCCTGCCCCCAGAGCAACTTTAAGCTAGAGTTCCGGCTGGAACTATGGCGTGCCAAACACTTCTGAAAACAACTCCTAGTTCCTTTTTTGTTTGTTTGTGACAAATCTGGTTCAACATCTGGAATTGTGGAAGAAAGCAGATGCCTGGCTGTACTCTGTAATTCAAGAGTGTTAAGGGTGTGTACATGGAAATTACTTTGGTCGTGGGAGGAAAATACTTAAATCTGTTTTGAGTTTTACAGTGAGTCGGGGGGGGGATGACCTCTTTTGGTGGCGCGATTGCTCACATGTCAGTGAAGATAATAAACATGCCCAGTCTACTTGTGAGTAGCTTTTAAACTATCGTTATTCTGCCTTTAGCTATTTTCTATAGGAAATGAAAGACTCCAATTCCTGTATCTGACCTGCAGTGTTAGAAACTGAGATTTGAAATCTAGGAGCTAAATGGCACCTTAAACCGAGGTTATGGGGTGCAACAACGGAATTTCTAGGCACACTTTTTAATAGCAAGAATACAAAGCTGAAAATGAATGAACTGCAGCTAAAATATTATGTTCATTTTTCACATGGTCGGTCTTTCCCCTTCCTACCTCCCCTTAATATTCTTAAGAGGGTCTCTTCTCCAGTCTTTGGAGGGTAGCTGGAAGTGGGGAGGCAGAAAAAGGCCTCTCTTTCCTTCCACTCTGCAGTTTTAATCGGAAATCTTAGGTGCGGTACTGTGCCCAGAGCTCAGAAACGGCTCGCGCTGATGGAATTCTCTGTCGCAAAATGCGCCTAGAACAATGGGAGTTTCGAACACTGCTGGCCTGCCAGGACCTCCCTTGAACCAGCACTCTGAACCAGCAGGCAGACCCACCCAAAAAGTCGATACCGTTTCTTGAGAGGAGTGCTGCTCCTTGTTTTTAACTCCTGCCTGTAGGCTGCACCTTTGAGAAGAGAGCCTTCGTGGTTTCTGTTGTTTTTGCATTGTTAAAGCAGCTCCCCCCCCTCTAATTTCTAAACTTTCATTTCTCCTTTTCCCCCATGATCTTAGCGTTTTCTGCCTCGGTCCTGCCAATCACCACTTTGCAGACCTTTGGGCCAAAAAGCAGGATATAAATATAACACAACAAAACCATGTATGGTTCTGGTCTCCCTCTTTTGTATTCCTATCCCCAGTGGGGAAAGGTGCATGAAGATGGGCTGGTCAGCGCCAAGCCCCCCCCCCCAAATCAACCCTTCTCTCAGCTTCTGGACCTGCAGAAGTATTTGGTGCTAGTAATACCATGGTGGGACGTGGGTGGCGCTGTGGGTTGAACCACAGAGCCTAGGGCTTGCTGATCAGAAGGTCGGCGGTTCGAATCCCCACGACGGGATGAGCTCCCGTTGCTCGGTCCCTGCTCCTGCCAACCTAGCAGTTCGAAAGCACGTCAAAGTGCAAGTAGATAAATAGGTACCGCTGCAGCGGGAAGGTAAACAGCATTTCCATGCGTTGCTCTGGCTCGCCAGAAGCGGCTTTGTCATACTGGCCACATGACCCGGAAGCTGTACGCCAGCTCCCTCGGCCAGTAAAGCGAGATGAGCGCCGCAACCCCAGACTCGGTCACGACTGGACCTAATGGTCAGGGGCCCCTTTACCTTTAATACCATGGTGGGCAGCTGGGAAGATTTTTGTAGAGTAGCCTGATAAAATCTCTTCTGTGAGACTCTGTCAGAACGCAGTCGGCACACATGCAAGTCTGCCAAAGTGAGGGGGTCTTTTGCAAGATCAGTGAGGCAAGATCAATGGTCCTCATTGACAAATCCATCAAGTGACTGGAACTCATAGCTGCGCCGCTCACGTGTCAAGTTGATACTACGAGGGCATGTAGACTAGGATTCTGAGTGATTGCAAAAGTTCTCCAGGCTGAGCCTGGAAGGTCTTAACTGGGATGGTTTTGGAGGTGTGGCTATTCACACAATGTTCAGGATACGCGTTGACCACGGAGGGGAAAAGAAGTCTGCTCCCAGAGATGATGCGATGGTCATAAGCACCAAATGCAAATATTTCACAGTGAATTTGAAAACACCACCACCTTTGCAGCTTCTAGATTGCAGCTAACGTACATAATCAAGTTCTGGGGCTGGATCACAGCATGTAGGCTTAAAAAAAAAAAGAAGCTTTTCAGGCAACATATACCTATATAGTCATGTGGCTATACCATCTTATGCCTGCATAATCGTATGAGCTAATTCTGAATTTAATATATTGCAGTATATTGAATACCGGTAGATACGCTGTTTTAAGTGGTGCTAGCTATTCCAGCCCGTTGGGAGCAGGACAGGTGAGAAATTTCTGCCCCCCCCCAATAATAATAAATTGGATGGTTTGAGGATTCCAGATTAATCACCATCATTATTACAATCTTCATGCCCTGGCTTGGCCTTTTAACAATACCCTTTGGGAGTAGGGAGAGCTACGATAATCCTAAACAAAACCAGGTTTAAAGCTTTGAGCATTCTCATCTCTATAATCCCACATTTAAAAAGGCAGCTGGAGAAAAATGAAGAACAGTGGTCCGTTTCTTTTCTTTTCTTTTTTACAGCTGAAGGTAAGTAAAGAGGGAGTAGATTTAAGAGGCAGAAAAGTCGATCTTAGGGAGAGGGTAGCCCCTGAGTCGCATTCCAGTGTTCCACCTCTGAGGCTTGTTTCGTTTTCTCCAGATTTCCAGGTTTTGAAAAACGCTGCCTTTTTGTTCACAGAACCTGCAGTGAACTTTGCTGTTTCGTTGGAAGCTCTGGAGATCAATTACGCGCCGTTTATTTATCTTCACTTCTTCAGCTATTGTGTGTTTTGCAGGATAAGCTCCGTCCCATAAGAACTGTTTTGAGCTTGTAGATAACAAGGTGATATTCTGGAATGTAGCTGGTAATTTGTGCCTTTGCTGCTTTTATGCACACACAGGGCATGGAGGCTGGTTGGCAGTTCCCTTGACGGAAAGCAAACCGTTTTTTTTAGTAAGTTGCACCTAGGCGGGCGAGCTGTTGGTTTCTGGGAACGGCTTTGGATTAACATCCAAAGGAGCACAGTCCTCTCAAATGTCTCTGCCTTCTGCTGCCTATAAACACTCGAAGGGAAAGCTTTGTGCGGAGGAACCTGTTCAGATTGTATCTGTGTGTACAGCCAGCACAACTTCCCTGTTGAGCAAGCAGCGCCTCTGGCTCAGTGTGGAAGCATTGTTAGAAACTGGGATAGAAAAGCTAGGAGCCAAATGGCTCCTGGGACCTGGGTTGTGGGCGCCCAAACAGAATGTCTAGTCGCCATTTGTCGGGGTCAGCGACACTTTTTATTTATTATTTCAATAAGCATGAACTAATACGCAATTCACATAAGTGACACATTGTTAATATCACATTTTTATCAGGATACATGTTTAATTTGGTGTTGACAATAAAAATATTGGTGCCGCACTTCAGTTTTCAAAACACTCTGCTCTTTATTGTTAAAACTCCTTAACATATTGTCTATCCTTAACATATACTTTGAGGTTTCAAAGCACGTACATTTCAGTAATCCTTGAGTGTCAGCCAGGCGCAAAAACAATGGCACCCAGACTTTTGGAGGTGCTCGCCAACAGAGAATCCTTAGGCGCAAAAATGCGCCTGGCGCCCTGCTAATTTCGAACCCTGTGCAGAAATGGGTCTTGTTGTGCTCCATTGCCTGGTGTGCTTCTTCAGTGACCTCCGAAGCTATTCCGAAAGGAAATGTAGTTGTAGAGTTAAATTGTTGACTTCTGAATTGGGGTGCCTGGTGGGAGAAAAGCAATAAGGCTAAGTGCAGGGGAACAGCAATGTTGCCTTGGCTTCTTGCCTCTTCTGTGATCTGCAGCTGGAAGTGTATGGGTATAAGTACACTATAAAGGTGCTCGGCGGAGGGAGGAATTTGATCCTGGCAGGGCATAGGGGTGTGTTTCAGTCACTAGGTAACTAACTGTCTTATCGATGGGAAAGGTGGGTAGCCTAACTTTCTGGAGATAGTACAAGCATTGGGACTTCCGCTTTGCTAGTTTTTGAGGGGCACAGCATGATTTGAAGATAAGGAATGCCAGCATTAAAGGCGCTGTGGTCTAAACCACTGAGCCTCTTGGGCTTGCCGATCAGAAGGTCAGCGGTTCGAATCCCCGCGACAGGGTGAGCTCCCGTTGCTCGGTCCCAGCTCCTGCCAACCTAGCAGTTCGAAAGCACTCCAAAAGTGCAAGTCAGTAAATAGGTACCGCTCTGGCGGGAAGGTAAACAGTGTTTCCGTGCTCTGCTCTGGTTCACCAGAAGCAGCTTAGTCATGTTGGCCACATGACCTGGAAGCTGTCTGCAGACAAACGCCGGCTCCCTCGGCCAGTAAAGCGAAATGAGCGCCGCAACCCCATAGTCATCTGTGACTGGACTTAACTGTCAGGGGTCCTTTACCTTTACCTTTTTAAAGCTTGTTTTGAAGTTAGGGAAAGTGTTTTTTTGTTTGTTTTTTAAAAAAATCAAGACAATTGACCTGTGTGACTTTTTCTGCACTGTGTGTGTGTATGCATGTGTGAATGAACTGCGGCTCATACAGAAAGTTTGTTGCCTATTTCTGCCCATGGTATAAAGACTTGCTGGATTTGAACTTGTGTGAGACAGGCAGGAAGAGAGAGAGATCATATACAGAAAACTGTCAAAACAGAGCAGAAGCTACAACAGGATGCAAATACTTTGGGTATGAGTGAAACTGTTCTGTTTTCTCTGTCTCAAAAGGAAGGTCAGATAGCCTGCTGTTAATTGTTATGATGGTAGTATTTCAGAACGCCTAATCTCTTGTTTTTGTAATTTTAAATTGCAGGGTTTTAGAATCTCAGTAATCCTAGCCTCAGTTACCTGTTCCCCTGAACATTCCTTTTGAATCTTCTACCATTATAAAATACAGGCAAATAACAGTCTCTGTCTGTCTGTCTGTCTGTCTCTCTCTCTCTCTCTCTCTCTCTCTCACACACACACACACACACAGACAGACAGACAGGTTTTACAGGTCCTGCAAGTCTATATTCTGTGATGCACTGTTACAAGAAAATGATCACGTCTTGAGATTCTTAAATTTAAAAGTAGTTTTAAAATCCCAAACCCAATGTATTTCTTTTCTTTGTCCGGATCATCGTATTAGGCAGCAGTTGGAACCAGCAAACAAGTAGCAGATTACCTTTCTCGTTGTTAAATTTTCTCTTCCCACCCATTTGAAAATGACAGGAAGTTTCATAAGACGTGATGCAAAGCTTGGAGAAAAACGTATTGTTGGGTCAGTTACGCAAGTTTCAATGACTGTGGCAGAGGCATCTTGATTCTCTGTCTATCCTGTCTGTCCTATTGTTTATGTAAGTCGTGTCCTGCAGTTTATTTTACCTTATTTTTTTTTTAAAAAAATATTGATTGTCTGTGTTATTTCATGCACCTAAACCATGTGCGAGTGTGATCGCAAGATGACGCAGCTAGCAAAATCTACCGCTGTGGTCTTTTGTGTGGCTTGGAAAAGGAATATAAAGGAAGGGAGGTGAGGATGAGTTCAACAACAAGGTTCTTCTTTGAGTCTGACCTTAAATCTCAGAGGCCTTGATGATTTGCAGCATTTTCTCCTGACCCCATCCCTGGAAGCAACCTTGGCAGCCGGCTTTGCTTTGAATAGCTTATCACCGAGACAGGCTTTCATTTGCTAAAGCTACGAGAAAATAAACGGCTCCTGATTATGCAAGGGAAGTTCCCATCCCTGTCCCACAAATTAAGGCTGCAATGCTAACATGCTTATTCTAGGGAACATGCGCCATTTGTACACCGTGGGATTTTCTTCTGAGTAAGCGTTTAGAGGATTATGCAGTAAGTATATTAGGGTAAAACGTGCTGGCTCTGGTCCAGGTTACATGACCTAGTGGGAATCTCAAGTCTGTAATCTCATGATCATGGGTAGGAAATAAAGCTTCCACCAAGAACTCTCTCTTCCTTCTCTCATGTAGTGTTAGCAACTCAGATAAAAAAGCTAGGTGCCAAATAGTTCAATAAAACCAAGGTTACAGTCGCCAAAACGGGATGTCTTTGGTTGCCACTTTGGGGCAAGATGGCTCTTATTTTTCAAAGGATGGACTGACTGCGATTGATTCTCAGTTAAACATCTGGCTACTTAGATGACAACCTTGAGCTAGGTTAAGAGCCTTGAGGACTTAAAGAAGAAAAGTCGCTTGATCCAGGTACAGTCCACGTATATATTGGCCTATTCCGACCTGTTTTTCTTCATGGTGACTGCTCCTGCACAGGCTGTACAGAGAAAGCAATTTCGTTCCAGAAAGTCACTCCTATTGTGCAGATAAAATAGAACTGATAGAAATCTACAGAATGGGGCATTATTGCATGAAAACAGTCCAGATCTAATGATCCCTAGGCATGCACCTCCAGATGGTGGAGATGTCAGGCGCCATCCTGGTAACCAGGCATCTTTACTTGGTCACAGGTGGTCAAAAGCCAGGTACAAAATGCGCCTGGCTAATTTCAAACACCAGCTATTTTATAACGTTTTTGGTTTTATAGAAGTAATTTTTGAGTACTAGAAGTTTCCTTAAAAATAAATCGTTTCTTAGAATACACACACACTTTAGACTTAAACAAAACAAAAACATTGGGGGGAGAAGTTTGGGGGTGGTGGTATGAGGAAGTTGACTGTTGCTGCATTAAGCAAACCTATAGGGATGAGGACTGAGTTGTCTATAACAGTACTGTGCTCATTTCGATCCTTTTTGTTTCTTGAGCCATTTTGAACTGGGCAGGAGCCTATCAGCTACTCATGGCAACCAAACAAAAGGCAGGCTTTGCCACGCCAGTAATTCATTACACCATCTTCCTTGCTTCAGTGTGTATAGAGCCAGTGTGGTGTAGTGGTTAAGAGTGGTAGACTCGTAATCTGGTGAACCGGGTTCGCGTCTCCGCTCCTCCACATGCAGCTGCTGGGTGACCTTGGGCCAGTCACACTTCTTTGAAGTCTCTCAGCCCCACTCACCTCACAGAGTGTTTGTTGTGGGGGAGGAAGGGAAAGGAGGATGTTAGCCGCTTTGAGACTCCTTCGGATAGTGATAAAGCGGGATATCAAATCCAAACTCTTCTTCATGGTTTTTGTTCAGATAAAGACGGCAGATTCGGATGGCGGAGAGAGCGGGGCCAGAACCGGCACATGACTCTTCCTGCGTGTTCTGGCCACCATCGACCGTGATTTGAATATAGACTAAATTTTGGGGCGCATTAATTTTTAAAGTCTTTAGCTGCGTTGCGGATGTGCATCTTCTTCAAGGTAGGGAGCTAATTCTCCTCCCTCCACCCCACCCTAAGATTTCAAAAAGCATTCCTGCAGGGGCTGATTGGCATGCCTGCCTCTGGAGGTGTAGCCGCTTATTCTGCTTGTACCGTAGCTGCTGGTGTTCCACGTGGAAGAAGTCGCATGTGAGCCATTAGCAGGTGCAGAGTATCTGGCGATACATCGATGCACGTTGACTTTTGCATGGCCGTCAGGCTTCATGCAAACCACCTTCAGAATTCTATCAGTTCTATTTTGTTAGCAGAATCAGAATGGATTTCAGGAACCCAAATGCTTTCTCCGTGCAGCCTGAGCAGGAGCAGCAAACAACGTTATAGTTAATTGTTCTAGCTTGCCTTCCCCTACCCCAACCCCACTGCCCTGCTCACAGTTGTGAAGCATATTCTCACGTTATGAATGGTCCGTGTCACCATTAAGAAAAAGAGGTCGGAATAGGCCAACATATATGTGGGCTGTCTCTGGACAAAGTGACTTTTCATCTTTAAGTCCTCAAAGCTCTTAATCTGGCTCAAGGTTGTCGCCTGAACTAGCCAGATGTTTAACTGAGAATCAATCACAGTCAGTCCATCCTTTAAAGAAAAAGACTTCAGAGCCATCTTGGCCCAAAATGGCAGCTAGACATTCTGTTTTGGCAGATGTAAGCTTGGTTTTAAAGAGCCATTTGGCCCCTCGGTTTGCCATTCATTTCCTGGGCACTGCCCGGTTTTGGCCGTCGGAAACAGTGTCCAGGCGGAGCTCGCTTAAATGTCTGGGCAACCCATGTCAGAAGTGTAGATTTTCTTTTTGAACAGGGCAACCCCAGCCTAACCTATATATCTGAGTTTCTAACACTGGTTGCCTGTGAGATGACCTTCTGTACAGGGTTATCTCGTCCCGCAGTTTGAAAAGTTTTCTTACCTAGTGACTAGCTGCTGTTAGAGAGCTCTGTGGGTGAGATGTTGATGTAAAAAGCAAAATGAGGTTTGTAATTTGCAAACGGGATTCTGTTGGCTGAAATTATTGCTGAATTAAAGGTAAAGGGACCTGACCATTAGGTCCAGTCGTGTCCGACTCTGGGGTTGCGGCGCTCATCTCGCTTTATTGGCCGAGAGCCGGCGTACAGCTTCCAGGTCATGTGGCCAGCATGACAAAGCCGCTTCTGGCGAACCAGAGCAGCGCACGGAAACGCCGTTTACCTTCCCGCCAGAGCGGTTCCTATTTATCTACTTGCACTTTGACGTGCTTTCGAACTGCTAGGTGGGCAAGAGCTGGGACCGAACAACGGGAGCTCACCCCGTCGCAGGGATTCGAACCGCCGACCTTCTGATCAGCAAGCCCTAGGCTCTGTGGTTTAACCCACAGCGCCACCTGGGCCCCTTATTGCTGAATTAGGCACAGCCTTTTCCGGCTATCACCTTCGTCACATTTTGCTTCCACCCCACACAATACTGATTTCAGCTGCATCCTTCTTGCGAAATGCTAGAGTTTATTTGGTAGTTAAATATTTACCTGCTTCTTACGTGCAATTGGGGGACATATAGGAAGGTGGAATAGACGTACAGCGCAGAAGACTCTGCAAAAACTACCATCCATCGTTGTCCTGAGGGAGGGTTCTTTTAGTCAAAGTGTTTATGGCTCAATTAACTATTGTTTATCCAGCTGGAAATGAGCTCTGGCTCCTGCTCTTTGGTCTTTCAATCACTGTGCCCCAAACGGAGAACTGTGGTTTTATATCTGTTTGCTAATCACACAAAATGATCATTTGATAAGCCGTGCTTTATTATGCCTGGCATGTTGCATCCAAACCACCTCCAAAAGTTACTTCCCGCTTTATGCAGTGTGGATGGGCATTTGCTTTGGCTAACTTGTAAAAAGGTGAAGCGGGGGGAGGGGGTGTATTCTGAAATACTAGTGGGGGGCTCAATTGAGAGGGAGGCAGTCTTGGGAGTGTTTTTCCCTTGGTGCGCGTCCATTGCATGTTTAGAAATGTGCCTCTCCATAGCAAATGTTGGCATATCTCTGGTACACATGGAAAGTCCTTTGTGAGTCCTTTACAGGTTAGTCACTTGCAGTGTTAGAAATTAGCCAGGCGCATTTTGCAACTGGCGCAGGTCCAGTTGCGACCATGTGCAGATCTCTGGATGCCAGGATGGCAACTGGGAAAAGCAAAATGTAACTTGGAGAAGGATCTGAAATATTTTCCTTGCATCTTGAATTTGTTTTATTCTGGATTGTTTTATTTAAGGTTTCAATGTCTTGTAATCAGCTTTGAGACTTGTTCTTTAAAATATAAAGCAGTATAGAAGTGAAATATAGTAATAATAATAATAATAATGATAAACAACCTCAATGGGAATAAAGGCGTCTAGACATTCCATTGTGGTGACCATAACATAGGTTTAAGGTGCCTTTTGGCGATTAGGTTATATATCTGATATTCTAACACTGGTCACTTGTTTCGGGGTTAGCACAGAGATCAGATATGCCAGCTATTGCAGGATGAACTTTCATTCAGCTTTCTTTTCCTGTACAGTGGTACCTCGGGTTATAGACGCTTCAGGTTACAGACGCTTCAGGTTACAGACTCCACTAACCAGGAAATAGTACCTCGGTTTTTTATTTTTTTCTTTAGGCTTATTCGCTTGTAGTTAGACATGAGAAGAGGAATAATGTACAAGAATCACAGAATGTATTTAGTTAATAGCAATTATTATACAGCTTTGCGGTACAAAATACGATTATATAATGTATATGGAAGAAGAATGAATTGTACAGGTGATAACGAATAACCAATTAATAAAGTATATGGAAAAAAAGAAAAAGGAAATCGTACCTCAGGTTAAGAACTTTACCTCAGGATGAGAACAGTAATCGTGTGGTGGCGGGGCGGCGGCAGCAGAAGGCCCCATTAGCTAAAGTGGTACCTCAGGTTAAGAACAGTTTCAGGTTAAGAACGGACCTCCAGAATGAATTAAGTTCTTAACCCGAGGTACCACTGTATAAATGTTTGTCTTGCAGTTATGCACCTTTGTGATTTCTAACGTCCTGATAACCTGAATCTTCATCTTTCATTTCTGTGCATGCAGAGGCCCATGTAATGGTTTGGGATGACTAGGCTGTTTTCTTTTCTATTCCCAGCTGCTGATTATGAAAGTAGCCATATTTTTCACTGGTCACTTTTCACATTGGACAGCTAGAGCTTTTAACCCACTTTAGATGCATCTCATGCAAGCTGTATGAGCACAACCTTTCCCATTAATTAATAATTCTCTGCCTCTTTGCCTGCGGTTGCATAAAGCACGTTGCCTCTGTGACATGGGACTGCTACCGCTGACTCAGGTGTCCCCATTATGGGGCTAACCTGAGTGGAGAGTTTTAAGAATGAGCAGTAGGCTGCTGCCAAACATGGGTCTTTATAGTTAATTAAGTATGATACAAACAATTACAAAAGAATTGTTGCATCCCTTATTCTGTGACTTTGCTCACAGACCATGTTAGCATTGGGCAAGAAAACAACTTAAATAGAAAATGGTACCGTATATATTCTCATATGTAATAATAATAATAATAATAATAATAATAATAATAATAATTTATTATTTACACCCCGCCCATCTGGCTGAGCTTCCCCAGCCACTCTGGGAGGCTTCCAACAAAATATTAAAATACAATAATGTATTAAACATTAAGGAAGTCTTGAAAATCGAAGTTTCAGAGCTTTTTAATTTTTGTAAGGTTAAAGGACCCCTGGACGGTTAAGTCCAGTCAAAGGCGACTATGGGGTTGCGGCGCTCATCTTGCTTTCAGGCCGAGGGAGCCGGTCACGGTGTTTGTCCGCAGACAGCTTTCCAGGTCATGTGGCCAGCATGACTAAACTGCTTATGGTGCAATGGGACACTGTGACGGAAACCAGAGCGCACGGAAACACCACTTGCCTTCCCGTCGCAGTGGTACCTGTTTATCTACTTGTATTGGTGTGCTTTCAAACTGCTAGGTTGGCAGGAGCTGGGACAGAGCAACAGGAGCTCACCCCGTCACGCAGATTTGAACCGCCGACCTTCCTATCGGCAAGCTCAAGAGGCTCAGTGGTTTAGACCACAGTGCCACCCGAGTCCCTTAATTTTAATTTTGTTTCCTACTTTGCTTGGGGTACAAAAGGTGTGTGTCTGTGTCTGTTCATTTTTCAAAGGGAAGCACTACAAGGAAGTTTCTGTTGCCACAAGGCCAGCATACTCAGGGGTCCACAAATCTTACCTGGGCTTGGCAGCCATGTATTGTCTCTTGCAAACTGGTGGGTTTTTCTCTACGTAGATGTGTGTCCCTTTGTGCCCACAGTGAGGAAGGCTTTTACAGTATGTGAGGTATGGCAATGTTCGTGTGTGTGTGTATTTGTAGCAGCCCCTCCCCTCGACACACATGCTGTATCCTACCAGAAGACACAGCCTGGCACCCTTTTGAAAAGAAGCCTTTCTGTGTTGTTAAAAAGGTAAAGCGACCCCTGACCGTTAGGTCCAGTCGCGGATGACTCTGGGGTTGCGGCGCTCATCTTGCTCTATAGGCCGAGGAGCCGGCATTTGTCCGCAAACAGCTTCCAGGTCATGTGGCCACCATGACTAAGCTGCTTCTGGCAAACCAGAGCTGCGCACGGAAATAAATGCCGTTTACTTTCCTGCCAGAGCGGTACCTATTTATCTACAGTGGTACCTCTGGTTACGTACTTAATTCGTTCCGGAGGTCTGTTCTTAACCTGAAAACGTTCTTAACCTGAAGCACCACTTTAGCTAATGGGGCCTCCCGCTGCCGCTGCGCCACCGCTACCTGATTTCTGTTCTCATCCTGAAGCAAATTTCTTAACCCGAGGTAATATTTCTGGGTTAGCAGAGTCTGTAACCTGAAGCGTATGTAACCCAAGATACCACTGTACTTGCACTCTGACGTGCTTTCGAATTGCTAGGTTGGCAGGAGCAGGGACTGAGCAACGGGAGCTCACCCCATCGCAGGGATTCAAACCGCCAACCTTCTGATCGGCAAGCCCTAGGCTCTGTGGTTTAACCCACAGCGCCACCTGCGTCCCTTTCTGTGTTGTTAGTAGCTTTAAAAAAACGTGTTAATTCCCGAGAAAGAGTAGAGTATAGAAAATTCAGTTTCTGGTTACTAGTGGACACCTTATAAGCAGGATTTGAAGCAAGATCAAGTGGTCATGTGGATTCAGACCACCAGGAGCTACTTGGAAAGCTTGCCTTGAAAACTTCAGACTGTACATCTCTACTCAAAAGTCAAAAGTGACAGTAGCAAAATAATTACTGAGGCACCTGTTGCTAGTTTCCATACCTGACAGAACCAGGTTTGCTGGAGGTTGTTCTCCTAGCACATAATTACATGATTTTTAAAGAATAAATGAAAGAAATTGGGTGCAAAAACTGCTACGTTGCCCAGTTAACCTAAGGAACGCTCTGTTTACCCTAGAAATCTCTTAGGCTCAAATTTGAGTTTTTGGAATTAACTGAGAATCTCTGGGAGCAGATGGCATGTTTATGACATTTTGTATCACACAGCATATTCTTCCTGTCACAGAATGATGGGGAAAGTTGGTTCTTTGAATGAGTCCCCAACTTTTTCTTGCCCCTCAGACTATACCAGCAGTAGACAGGAAGTAACTTTTGAAGGTTTGGATAGCAATGCATACTGTACCTATGGCTGTTATACGATGGCGATGTTAAAAGTATCAGAATTCTTATTATTATTGTGGGCTTGTCTACACAGAGAGCAGATGACTGTACCACTTTGAGCTGCATGCAATAGCGCTGGGGTGTTTGCGTGTCAAATGTTCCGTCATAGGTTACCGAAATAGTTCTCTATATTTGGCTTTGCCAAAGCGCTGCTAAGTCTTTATTGGATTGCTCAAGGAGGGGGAGAGGAGATTGAAGAAGAGGCTTGACTAGGCAACCTCCCTCCTCCAGTCTACTGCTTGGGTGAAAACCACATTGAATTCTACAGCCCGCACATTCAAGTCCAACTTACAAGAATGTCCGACTGTATTCATTTTAATGCCTGGAGATCTGTTTTTCTCAGGTGCTAAAATAAAAACCGTGGGCTTATATTTTTGCTACCGATATGAAATGCTTCTAAATTTGGCTGTAAATTGCTTGCCTACATAAGACACCAGGTTGAGTCATTAGCCTATTCCTAGTGTTATAAGACACTGATATGTCTTTTAAATAGAAAATTGAACATTGGCACAGTCTCTGGCCTAAGTGTATTGAGCAGAAGCTCCCTCTCTTAGTCCCACCCACCAGTAAACATTATTTTTCATGGGTTGTAGAATAAAGCTAGAGGTTATTGATATCACACCCACACTCTCTCTTACATCTTTTGAATTGTGGGCTTTTGACTTCTTGGAAGATGGTTTACATTCTTGACGTGCTTCAAGCATGCCTTGTGGCATATGGTCCTTTGATTTCCCAGCCTCTGGTCAAGGAGAAAGTTAGCCATGCTTTGTTGAACTGCTTGTGTTTACGTTCATCTTGTACGCAGGGAAGCTCAAAACAATTTAACCTCGGATAGTAGCACAGTCTGGCGATTCCCTGATGTACAAATGGAACAAAATGTCTTAACATGGAGCTATTTTGTCATTTGAACGCTTCCGATTTTGTATTTTTGCAGGATAAAGATGGGTACCATTTACTTGTTGGTCTGGCTTTTAATTTAATGCATGCCGAAGAAGGAAATGCTGTTTAGGCGTGGGTAGTGTAGCCTTGCATGGCTGTGTGTGTTCATTCATCATCTTGTCAGCTACAAAGGAGTCCTTTTATCATTCAACAGAACCTTGTGCTTCCTGAAGGCCGGCCATGTATAATGCTGCCTAAATTTCGACACTATAAGACGGAACTTGCCATTTGGGGCATACTTTAACCAGCTAAAAAAGCCAATGCAATTCTGGGCTGCATCAATAGGAGTATAGCATCTAGATCAAGGGAAGTAATAGTACCACTGTATTCCGCTCTGGTCAGACCTCACTTGGAATACTGTGTCCAGTTCTGGGCACCACAGTTCAAGAAGGATACTGACAAGCTGGAACGTGTCCAGAGGAGGGCAACCAAAATGGTCAAAGGCCTGGAAATGATGCCTTATGAGGAACGGCTTAGGGAGCTGGGTATGTTTAGCCTGGAGAAGAGAAGGTTAAGGGGTGATATGATAGCCATGTTCAAATATATAAAAGGATGTCATATAGAGGAGGGAGAAAGGTTGTTTTCTGCTGGTCCAGAGAAGCGGACACGGAGCAATGGATTCAAACTACAAGAAAGAAGATTCCACCTAAACATTAGGAAGAACTTCCTGACAGTAAGAGCTGTTCGACAGTGGAATTTGCTGCCAAGGAGGGTGGTGGAGTCTCCTTCTTTGGAGGTCTTTAAGCAGAGGCTTGACAGCCACCTGTCACGAATGCTTTGATGGTGTTCCTGCTTGGCAGGGGGTTGGACTGGATGGCCCTTGTGGTCTCTTCCAACTCTATGATTCTATGAACTCTTAATTTTAGTTTAGTTTAGATGGAGCTGCAGTGTAATACGAATTCCTAAGTAGGACTGCTTTTTCCTGCTGAGTTGCTACAGCGCATCAGTGGGGTGGGAGGAAAAAAGCACCTCTTTTGTGTACCAACACCTAGAGTACTTGCACTGTAAGCTGAAAGCGGAAGTGAACCCATCATGTCAGTAGAGTAGATTGCACCAGAAGAATCTGGTGAACCCAACAACATGCTACTGGGCTATGTGCTTAGGGTAGGTGGAGAGCTTTCCCCAACATCGGGCACAGATTCACCTTGTGTCCACAAGTTTCTGTAATGGCTGTGCCATCCCTCTGCTGATTACTGCTAACCTAAATGGCAGGCTGAAGGATAGTCCTGTCGGCAGGGATGGCACAGCACAAACCTGCCATGCATGCCAATGAGTTCATTGACATACTCGTGTCAAAACAAATACCCTGCTGTGCACTTTAATAGCGATGGTGCAAATGCTTCCGCCTACATGACGCTTACGTCTGTGCCACACGTCAAGAAAGAGGCCTGTGCCATCCTCAAATACCTTGTGCTTTCTTTGAACCCTCCCCTTTTTTTGGGGGGGGGAGTTGCTGTCCAAGGTGCTGACGCTTCTAAAGTTATGGAGGGCATAGCTGAATCTCAAGTGCGTATTTGCCAGATAACAGATCAGGAGAGTCATTTGGTGGATGGGGAACAACAGAAGGTGCCTTTTCAGTGATCACCCCGAAAGTCCCAAATTCTGTGGTCCAGGTGGTTTGTTTGACCATGTTCCACTGGGTGGTAAAACGGACAGGGAAATCTAAGTCATTAAAAAATGCCATTCAGCTATCACAGATCTTCGGTTGCGTCTAGCCCAGACGCACTTGGAGTAGAGCCATTGAAATTGATGTCCACGAATTTCAGTGAGTCTCCTCTGAGTATGGCTTAGTTGGATCAACAACCCCTTGTATCCAACCCCTCGTGCTAGTTTTCTTTTTAACTTTCACCTCCACGTTCTTAATGTTACACCCATAGTGTGTGTGTGCATCCTTTGTTTTACCTAGCAAATAATTTCCTTTATCTTCTGAGCCTGCTTCTATTTTGTCGTACTGCTCTTACTTTCTTTTAATGGAATATTACTGTGTATAGTTAACTGGCTTAAATTGTAGTAAGCTGTCTAGAAGGTCTGGAGATAAATATCCGTATAAAGATGTTTGTTTTTTATATGTTAAATAATCCCTGAGGAGGGAGGGATGGAACCAGAAGCAGCAGTAAAAATTTTTTAAAAAACCACCCAAAAAATTAAGGAATCAGAAAAAAAACCTAGCCAGGCAACCATAAAAATATTGAGTCATATCCAGTGTTAGTCATACTCAGAGTAAATTGATTAATTTTGCTGGGTCTATTGTTGAGTATAACTTAGTTGGGGAAAACCCGTTGGGTCCAAACCGCAGGGAAATCACAAGTAAGAAACAAGAGTTTTTAGAATGGGGCTTTTAAGGGCATCACTTACCCTCTAAGTCTTCAATAACCTTTTGAATTATGCCAGAACCAAACTTGGGACTTCTTTCTCACCAGGGCTTGCTTTTCACTGGTTAGAAGGAGGAGCAGCCATGCAAAGGCATTAACCGTCAGTAGTATGTTCAGAAACAAAACAGAGCCCACTTTTTCTGTTTAAAGGAATCATAACTCATGCCTTGCTGAACTGGTTGTATGCTGTCGGTAAGAAGCTCCTTATCCATATAGATATATTGTATATGCATATAGATATGTTGTATAGGGCTGGAACAATTACAGTCATACCTCGGGTTGCGATCGCTGCAGGTTGCGTGTTTTCAGGTTATGGACGGAAACCCAGAAGTACCGGAACGGGTTACTTCCGGGTTTCGGCGCTCGTGCATGTGCAGAAGCACTAAATCACGCATGCGCAGAAGCGCCAAATCGCCCCATGCGCGTGCACAGACGCAGTGCTGCGGGTTGCAAACGTGCCTCCCGCACAGATCACGTTTGCAACCCGAGCGTCCACTGTAATTCCAGATTGAATTAGATTTTAATCTGAATAAACTGTTCCCTTATGTGTTTACGTCAGCCTGTGTCCATTCTTTTGTAAGTTTATGGTAGGTAGACAAAAGAAAGCACGACCTTCATGTGATATTCTTGAAAATGATAGGAACACAGTGTGCATACTTTAAAAAAAATAGACAATGCTCCACCCTAGAAAAAGACTCAGAACTCAGGAACTCTAACTTCCTGCATTTCTGTTTAAAGTTTTAAAAAAAGAGTTTGTGTGTGCACAGTAGATGTGTTTACATGTTAAAATTGTGCTAGAGGCAAGGAGAAGTGAAAGAGCATCTTGGGTGTTTTGGCACAGAGAGACAGTCTAGATGCTGTAGGACAGGAAGTGCCATGTCTTTTTCTATTAAGTTCCCTGCATCGTAATAGACCGCCTCTCTGTTCCTGTAAATATTCTTGTGGATGCTATAACAACGCTTGAGTGAGAGCATGCTACCTAAACTGGGATAGATTTAGAAACTGGTTTTGCAAACATCTTGACGTTTTCATTCCGGTGGGTATGTTGGCTTTGAACCTTTAGAGTGGCGTTTCTCGAACTTGTGTCTCCGGCTGCTTTTGGACTACAGTTCCCATCATCCCTCACCACTGGCCTTGCTAGCTAAGGATGATGGGAGTTGTAGTCCAAAAACAGTTAGATGCCCAAGTTTGGGAAATACTGATTTAGGGTATGTTGCTATCTTCTTTTCGTTTTCTCCGTAACAATGAGAGCTAGAACATTACCTTTGTGGAGGGGAAATAAGGGTCTTCAGGGTTCTAATGAGAAAGTACTTGCAAGTTGGAGGCGGGATGGGTGGGTGGGTTGTTTTTTGCTTGGTATTGTTACCAACCTGTTATAAGTTGGCTTTGGGATCTTTTGACAGAAAGGCAGTGAGTGAACGAATGAACAGGGGTGCTGCTTATGGTTGTGTACGTGGCCCTTAGACTGTAGGATGTCCGCCGTTAAACATGAAAGAAAACACTGTCTCTTTTTCACCCTTCCAAGAAAAACAGGCTTCATCTGCCTACAGCTATTGTAGGAGCTATAGATCTGTATATATGGACGACTGCTCTTTTATTCATTGCCTTTTTCTCTACACAGGCTATTTTACCTGCTCTGTAAAATAGCATGCCGAAAACTCTAGGAGGGGGCAGAGAGGGGAATCCTAAGAGTGACACACGACTGAGAGTAGGATTGTAACCTGAAAGTGTTCATGCCTGTTTTAGAACTGTTTCCCCACCTTCGGGTAGCTAATACCTGACATATATTGTGCCCATAAAATGGTACTGCCAGGAACCTCCTGGCCTGAAGTGGGCGCTATCATGGACTGTGTATTTAGGCTTCAGATGAGGATGAAGGCAGTGGTGTGTAACATTGGTCTGTATGATACTCCTGGACCGGCCAGTGTTGACGGCCTGACCTTCTGATCTTGTGTGGTCCCTTCTACCAGCTCCAGTTTGGGTTCCAGTTTCTCTGTCCTCCGTTTCAAGCGTCAAGCTCCAGCTTGCAGGCATAAAAACCCATTTTCTGTACCTGAGCTGAGCTAATCATAGAGCCAGGGTTGCCCAGCTTGATGAAGACATACTTTGTACTGCTCCCTCTCTGTCAGTTTGGCAGATAAGCTCTTTGCTTACCTTTCAACTAATCTTGCTAAGGTAAGCAATACTATCGAAAATCTGATCGCAGGGAAATCTTGCCGTCGCATCCATCTGTCTTGAGAGACAATGGAGTGTGCCTCCAGGGGTGAAGTCTGACCGCTGTGTTAGCCGCACCAAGGTGACCTTCCTGGGGCACAAGCCAGGGCAGTGAGGATGGAGGTCCTGGACTGCCTAAACAACAAGACCCACCCGCCTTGGCCTCCCTGATATAGTCTAAAGGAAAAGAAAGCAATATGCTTGGCGCCAGCTTGACTTACTGGAAGGAGGTATACAAGGCCACCATCCTAGGGTCTCCACTCTGGATTTGTGTAGGATTTTCTCCTTGTCAGGTTGAATCCTGACAAGACAGAAGTGGGGCATTCCACCGTGACGTGTGTGACATTCAGACAACGTTTTCGGTACATTTGTAATTATTTTGACCCTAAAACAACTGCTGGTTCAAAAGCAATTAATTTATATCTGTCATTTATGTCTTAAGATATAATTAATTTGATTTGGAATATTTTTTATGTTGCCTGAGTAGAGATACAAAGTTTTAATTTTGCGTGACGTGTGTGACCATTTTGCAAATGTTTTTCCCTCTCTTCTCATGTTCTTTGAATATTTCTGTGAATTCTTGTAACATTCATGGAAATAAAAATTATTAGAATTAAGCCATATATGTGTAAATCCAAAAGAGGGGTTTTAGGAATATGAAGTAGAAATACTTAGGCTAAAAAACAATAAATAGTACTGTGACGTGTGTGACATTTAACGTGACGTGTGTGACCGCATATGAATTTTTTTCTAATGAAACCCTTACAAATATCATTTGTGTGGATAATTGTTATCTTTTTACAGATTGAGGTTAACAAATTAATAAACATTAACATAAAAGTGGAATTGGACACAAAGCAATCATCTTTAATGTTTGCACAACTTGTAGAACAGTCTTATTCTACAAGGGACCGCCTCTCCTGGTATGCCCTGTGTAGGACCTTAAGGTCCTCAAATAATAACATGTTGGAGGTCCTGAGCCATAAGGATGCTAGGCTGGCCACAACTAGGGCCAGGGCCTTCTCAGTACTGACCCCGACTTGGTGGAACGGTCTGTCAGAAGAGACTAGGGCCCTGCGGGATTTGGCATCTTTCTGCAGGGCCTGCAAGACAGAGCTGTTCCGCCTGGCCTTTGGGTTGGTTTTAGTTTAACCCTGATGTTTCATTCCTTTATGGTTTGATTGGTGGGCTACTTAAAAATGAGGCTGCATTTTAAACTTTAAATCGTATTTTAACTTGCATTTTAATTGATTGTTTTGTATGTTTTGTTGTGATTTTACGGGTGTAAGCCACTCTGAGCCCGGTCTTGACTGGGAAGGGCGGGGTATAAATAAAATTTTATTATTATTATTATTATTAATTTGATTTACAGTCACTGAACCAAAAATAGCATTGCATTGGTTCATTCGAACACATTCACTTTACTTTCAAATATATACAGTTACCTGGCAAAGTGAATTAATTTTGGACAATTTACTCTAGCTATTTGTTCATCTGAAATCCAAGCCACATCTTCTTTGTTGGGAAACCGAAATTTTGCTTCAGGATAAGAACAGAAATCAAAGGTAGCCCCTCATGGAGCGCATTGCAGTAGTCCAAGCGAGTGATAACTAGAGCATGCACCACTCTGGCAAAACAGTCCACGGGCAGATAGGGTCTCAGCCTGCGTACCAGATGGAGCTGGTAAACACAGAATTCTGGACACAGAATTGACCTGCACCTCCATGGACAGCTGCGAGTCCAAAATGACTCCCAGGCTGCGCACTTGGTCCTTCAGGGGCACAATTACCCCATTCAGGACCAGGGAGTCCCCCACACCCGCCCATCCCGCCCCCCCAAAACAGTACTTCTGTCTTGTCAGGATTCAACCTCAACCAGTTAGCCTGATTGTGGGGGACGGATGGACTTCAAAGCGACTGCTAATGGATTGCTATCCCCCCACCATTGTGCTTGTAGAAGAATATAAGAGTGGCATTGAGTCATTGGTCAGCAGATGAATATTGATGGAGTATAAATTTTTTGTGATGTTTTGAAGATGGCACAGTCACAGTTAGCCCTTTGATGCCAAATTATGGAGAAAAATACTGCAAAGCTTAATCATAATCTAATAAATTTTTCTGTCAAATATTTGTTTGCCATAACAGATGTACTTGTTATGATCTATGTTAATATTTTATTATTTACATGTATGTATTTGCATTTTTAATAAAAAAAATGCTCCTGTCACACACGTCACAGTCACACACGTCACAAATGGTGACGTGTGTGACTAAATTTAAAAAGCCCAATATTTTTTTATATTTTTTTCCAAAAAAAATCCAATTTTGTTTTTAGTGTTTTTAAGTTTAATAAGCTTATAAAAAAATTTTTCAGCATGCTGAAGTTCATGGCTAAGTTGTTAGATAAAAAATATTAACTTATTGTGACGTGTGTGACACTGGAAGCCAGAACCAGTCACTTTAACATGGACAAAATTTAATCAAAATCAAAAATATTTTTCTGCCAAATATTTTTTGTCAGAACAGATATACTTGTTATGATATATGTTAATATTTTATTATTTATTATGTTTATTGCAGTTTTAAAAACCCATGAACTCATCATTAAGATTTCGTTTAAAAAAGTGACTTTCTGAACTTGTACAGTTATTTCCAATTTTCACTCCCCCAATTTTCTTTATATCAAATTATATTGTCATTTTAACAAAATATACACTTTCAACTACATAAAATGATTTTTTGGGAATTTTATCTTTAATTTTAATATTTTAGACCACAGGGCCACTTTTCATGGAATGCCCCAAGTACTGTTTTTGGGGGACAGGGTGCGAGCGGGTGGGGGGGACTCCCTGGTCCTGAATGGGGTAACTGTGCCCCTGAAGGACCAGGTGTGCAGCCTGGGAGTCATTTTGGACTCACAGCTGTCCAAAAGCGCAAGTCAATTCTGTGTCCAGGGCAGCTGTCTACCAGCTCCATCTGGTACGCAGGCTGAGACCCTACCTGCCCGCAGACTGTCTCGCCAGAGTGGTGCATGCTCTAGTTATCTCCTGCTTGGACTACTGCAATGCGCTCTACGTGGGGCTACCTTTGAAGGTGACCCGGAAACTGCAATTAATCCAGAATGCGGCAGCTAGACTGGTGACTGGTAGTGGCCGCCGGGACCACATAACACCGGTCCTGAGAGATCTACATTGGCTCCCAGTACGTTTCCGAGCACAATTCAAAGTTTTGGTGCTGACCTTTAAAGCCCTAAACGGCCTCGGTCCTGTATAGCTGAAGGAGCGTCTCCACCCCCACCGTTCAGCCCGGACACTGAGATCCAGCGCCGAGGGCCTTCTCGGTAGTGGCGCCCGCCCTGTGGAACGCCCTCCCAGCAGAGGTCAAAGAGATAAACAACTATCTGACATTCAGAAAATACCTCAAGGCAGCTCTGTTTAGGGAAGTTTTTAACCTGTGATATTTTAATGTATTTTAATATCTGTTGGAGGCTGCCCAGAGTGGCTGGGGGGACCCGGCCAGATGGGCGGGGTACAAATAATAAATTATTATTATTATTATTATTATTATTATTATTATTATTATTATTCTCCTGAAGATATCCCACAAGGCAGTGGAGGTTTAGTATCAGAGTTTTCCTTCTCCTAAATGGGCTATCTTCCCAGGTTGATGAGCCCCATCTGCCCCTCACCTTCCTCTGCAGCTCATGCAGAAACCGCCTTCTTGACTGTTGGAATCAGAACTTGTCTCCATATGCAGGGGGGAAGTTCCTAACCCACAGAGGGTTTGAGACCCATCGGCTACCCTCACCTGGTTTATCCGGCCAGTTGAAGCTGTTTCCTGAGGTGTGCCCACTGCCGCACGCTGAGAGCTTCTAGGAGCCACTGGTGAGAGCAGAGTGCAGGGTGAGGCCCAAAGGTGGACAAACTACCCCAAAGGAGAACGACTTACCCCCTCCACCAGAGGTACTACCCTTCCCCTAACACCCCATACAAGGAAATCGAAGTCGTTTAAAAATGCCATTCAGCTATCACCTTTCTAACACATCTAGCTTTGACGTATTTGGAGTAGAGCCATTGAAATCAATGTCCATTAATTTCAGTGAGTCTCTGAGTAGTGTGATATACAACCCCTTGTATCCAACCTCTTGTGCTAGTCTTCTTTTTAACTTTTACCTCCCTGTTCTTAATGTTATACCCATATGCTAAATAGCAGTGTAAAATGCTGTTTATGGAATCCCATTTCTGGGAATTGCAAGAAGTAGCCTACAAGTTGAAAATAGCTATGCACCTTCTTCCACCTGTCTCTTAAGCGTATGAAAGAAACGGGTGGCGGTGGGGAAATAGCCTCTAATGAAGGTTGCCTTGCTTTTAAAATAAAAGTACTTCGCAGCTACGTTCTTAATACCGGCAGTGAAATTTCTCGAGCCCCGCTGTAGTGAGAGCCAGATAAATTTAATGACCGTAGCGATAGGGATAGGGATTTTTGCTAAAACATAATGGGTTTTATATAATTCATGAATCTGTTTTTCCGAGGCCAGCAAAACAAACTGTTTGGCAGATACACCCTCCTGAAGCATCCCGAGCCAAGGCAGCCTTGCTGATCAGAAAGTACGCAAGTTGGGAAAATAATATAAATCTGCCTTCTAACTTGGAAGCTTTGATTCATTCCTTGTTTTTCTTGTGCACTGATTTATTCGCACTGTGTAAGTCAAAAGCACTTGAAGCATGGTGATTTATTTAAGTTAAATCTGCAAGACCCCAATAATCTGTTTTTATAAACTAAATAGATTCCCCTTTATGCTTTCTATGTGTTTTTTTTTTTTGGGGGGGGGGGGGAGACGGACACATTTTTAAAATTCAGGAACAGGTGCCAAAATGACAAGAACAAGCATTTCAGCAGAACTGATAACTGCTGCAGAGGCAAAGGATATATGCCAAATAATGAATAATAAGAGATGGTTCAGATTTTAAAATAAATATTTGGAACAGGAACGCTTACAGGGATGAATTTAACCAGAAGGAAGAAAAATTAGCAAGCAAACAAGTCGTACAGCTATTTCCCCAAACTTGAAATAAGATCACAGTGTAACTTCACTGAAGAATACAGCATGACTGCTCTTTGAATAATACGCTTGAGATAAACATCTTTTAAGCTGTGGCCCAACATTCCTAAAAGCAGAATAGAGACCTATGCATTACTTCCTCTATTTTGCAAGCACATTTAATCCTTAACGATGGCCGTGGGAGAGGTAAGCGGATGCTAAAATCTATTCCATTAAAACAAATGGCACTTTGGAGTGTCCTGCTTGGATTGCTTGGGGGTGGGAGGGAGGAAGGGAAATACAGTGGTACCTCCAGTTACGAACTTAATTTGTTCCGGAGGTCCGTTCTTAAGCCGAAACCGTTCTTAACATGAGGCGCACTTTCGCTAATGGCACCGTCGGCGCGCAACTTCCATTCACATCCCGGGGCAAAGTTCACAACCGGGAGTATCTACTTCCGGGTTAGCGGAGCTCGTTACCCGAAGCGTTCACAAGAAGGACGGTACATATCACAAGGTTCCACTGTACAGGAAGCTGCCATATACTGAATCAGACCATTGGTCCGTCTAGCGTAGTATTGTCTACACTGACTGGCAGCAGCTGACCTGGGGGTGTGTGTGTCATGGACCGGTTGGATGCAGAGGAATGGTGACAACAGCACACCCATTTTATATTGTTCGCTATTGTCTACTCCTCTTCCTCTTTATGCTTAAAAGTTTTCACATTTTATTTTGAAAATGTTTAACCAGCATTATCTCCCCCCAAAATTAAAGCGTTTAGCAGCGTTAAATAATTAAACCAATGCTTGTTGCATGAATGAACTAAAGAAACAAAAGAGCAGCAAACAGAAGAAACAACACATAACTGCAACAAAGTCCACCAAGGTCATGAAATCAATAAAAGCCGGAGGGAATCAATGAATGGTATGGTAAAAAGAAAATGAGGAAAACCCACATCAGGAAATAAACAATATGCCTTTGAAAAGTCAAGTTTCTTTGAACTCTAGGTGATGTAGTCTTTCATATCTTAAGAGGTGCGGAGAAACCAGATTGCTATGAAAGTTTCCCTAAAGTTTTAAATTTCCACTTTCTTAATGTTTGCAATTAAAGTCTCCAGTGTAATTATGCCATTGTTTACTGAGCCTTCCAAAAAAAAAAAAAACACCATGAAGTTCTGGGCTACAGACCAGGTGTGGAAAATTACAGTTTCAATACTTACTGTTTTACGATGTAAATAACTGTTGAAAATAACAATTACAGTCAAAGGTTGTTGGGCATCTTAAATAACAGCCATTGCTGTTCTTGTTCTCTGTAATTACTGTGGGCCTAAAACAAGTTATACAGTTCTATCTCCCATGAAATCAGGGGTTGCGCCTGAAGCTTGTGAAAAAGATTCCATGATAGGAAGTTCTGCTCACCGTTCTCAGGGAGCGGCGTTTGTATGGCTCTCCGCCAAGCCAGGGAAGCCTTTTGCGCCTGACATGGCCTGCAGAGGATGCTACTTCCTTCAGCCATGGGGGTTACTGTGGCCAACCTTGGCACCAGCCAGTCTGGGGGGGAGGGCAATGGGCATGGCCTGGGGACCAGACTCCATCTTTTCAGTGTGGACATTTAACGGCGCTGTGCCTGGACCTTACAGCTCCGTCAGAGTTGGATCTCCTGCCCTTTACAGCAGTGGTGGCCAAACTCGGCCCTCCAGATGTTTTGGGACTACAGTTCCCATCATTCCTGACCACTGGTTCTGTTAGCTAGGGATGATGGGAGTTGTAGTCCCAAAACATCTATAGGGCAGAGTTTGGCCACCACTGCTTTACAGTGTAGTCTACCATGCCCAAATGCGAGCTAGCAGGTCATGCTTAGACCTTGCCATGGAGATACCGTGTTTCCCCTATTTTAAGACACCGTCTTATATTTTTTTTCCCCTCAAGAAAACGCACTATGGCTTATTTTGAGGGGATGTCTTATTTTTATTACGTAAGCCCAGCCCAGCCTTTTCCTTGGCGCCCTCCAGAACTGTGCCTATCACTATGGCTTATTTTCGGGGTACGGCTTATATTTCGCAAATGCGAAAAAAGCCTGCTATGGCTTATTTTATGACCACATCTTAAAATAGGGGAAACAGGGTACTTGGTCACTGTATTTGGGGCCAGGCAGGAATTTCCCCTTGTCAAATTGGGCCTGCCCGGGGGGGTTTTCGCCTGCCTCGTAGCAATGGTCACAACTGGTTGGCAGCTAAGGCATTGGGTTGGATCCTTAGTCAAGGCAGAGGATGTGGGGCTTAGGAACCCCTTCCGCCTCAAAGAAAGTGGGGTACCCTGCTCAAGGTGTCCAAGGGGAGGTGCTCCTGTCCAGATGCTCGAGACGGGGGCCAGCGTTATGTACGTCAACAGGGAGAGAGGTGAAAAGGAAATGCAAAAAAAGTAAATGTGGTTATCATTAATGGAAGCCATTAAAAATATGGCAGTTGCTTAGCTGCTGCTGTTCGGTGAAGCCCACTGTCTGACTGTGATGTTGTGGCCAGAATTTGTTTGGCTGTGGTGGCGGTGGGTTTGTGGGTAAAGCTCAGGCTTTGGCAAAGCATGTTTCAGCATGGCATGGTAAGGCAAGAGGTGTCAGCGAGGTCGGAGCTGTGTGGAACAAACCCGGCACTCCCATTGTTGCCACCACAACCTTGACCTGAAATTACAGGAACTTCGCTGAGATCCCTTGTAGTCTAATCTTACTTGCTATATCCTTATGTGGGAAGCTTAATTTTCAATAAGGCTGGAGCTATTACATTTTTTCTTTAAAAAAAAATAAAGTTCATTGGGCATTAACTGCATGTCAAAAAACAGTTAATATTTGTTCTCATCTTCTCCACCGATAAGGGCAAATCTCCTTTAAAATATACACACAGAAGCACAGAATTAGTTCAGCAGCAGCTGTTGCTCTGGTAGCATATGTGGTGGTTTTAAGACTTGCATGAACATGTTCCGGGGGGTGGAAGTATTTCCAGGAGACGTAAACATGCCCTTTCTGAGCTGATGGTGGGTTTGATTATGAAACGGAGCTCCACATTGACCATAACATTTGGAGACTAGAATGGGCTTTGAGTGGGTGTTTTTGATCGTGCCTGGTAGAGAAACTGCCTTTAGTATATTAATGAGACATAATGACAGTGGCGATAGAGATCTGGTGGGGTCATTGTGGAGTCTTCCAAAAGGCATTTGTTTTAAGCCCTGCAGACATTGGAGTGGAATGAAAGTCATTCTAGAATAAGATTAGGCCTGGCTCCTTCTTGTTCTACTGCTGTGTCTTTATGCTTTTAACTAAGAACGAAGCATTAAGAATTCCTTGTTAACCCTGATATAATCCAAACTCCGTTACAATGGTAGTTCAAAAAAGTGGACTTAAAAACAAACAAAAAAACAAGTAGCGGGTCTGTCTTTTTGAAAGAGCGATATTTTATAAAAGTTGTGATGGGTGGTGAAAATACAGCGATTGTTTGTGGGGCAACTGCTAAGATCATTCTTTTCAACAGCACGGGACAGCTGCAAATGTTACGTGTTGTGAGAAAGCGAACATTGGTTTCCGTAAGGAATCTTCACGAACTTAGTGTCTTCCAGATGTTTTGCTGTACTGCGTCATCCTTGATCGCGGAGACCAGTTGTCTTTCAGAACATCTGGAGGGCACCAGGTTGGGAAAGACTGTATTAGAACATCTTCTTTTTATAGTAACCTGTAAAATTCATTCATTCATTCATTCATTCATTGTCTTCTTAAAGTGCAGAGGCACTTAAGTCTTGAAACAAGATATAAATCATTATTTTATAACAATCACGGAGAACCTGTGACCTTTCAGATGTGGTTGGACTCGAACTCCCAATGTTCAAGGATGATGGGACTTGTATTCCAGCAACATTTAGAAGGCCACAGGTTCCCCACTCTTCTTTATTATAACTATCCCTTTTTGGGATTTCAACCCTAAACAATAGCAAGGATTTGTAACGCAGCTTGAATAGAGATCTTAGATGTGTTGAGGGTTTATGTGTGAGTGTGGCATAGCTTTCGTGAGATTTGTAAACTACCCTTTTGATATTTATGCAACTTGGATGATAGGAGAGCCCAAAATAATGGGTGCCCCACAGCACCGAAAATCATACGTTCAATTGACATGCCCTATTCTGTAGTTACTCTTCCCTGCTGCAGGTAAACATTCAGGGCAGGGGAGCAAGCCTACCTGGTAAGCAGAGACTCAAGACTACTAGGACACATGATCTCATTCATGTCAACTTTTGATAGGTGGAGAACAGAGCATCTCTTCCTTTCCTCTGCGCTCCCTTAAAACCAAAGTAGCCTGCTGTCATATTGTCCAGCAGGGAGGTGATGTACCCATTGTTTGTTATAGATAGTGTATGTTTAATAACTTGGCATTCTGGTTTCCTTTAATTCCAGAAATACTATTCACAGGTTGTCTATCTGTTAGTAGAAATATCAAGAGCTGCTAAGTGGTACTGAATATAGTTCTGAAAGCTAATACCTGCACCAGCTGGATTATTTTGGTGCTGTTCGTATTTAAACTCTACAGTCATCCTCGCAGGGACATTTTGCCCTCTACTGTTGCCAATGTCTACGATGAACATGGAACAGGAGTGACTGGATAAAAAATGCAGGAGAGGCTATCCTATCTTGAATACCCATCTTGGCTTGCTGAACTGATAAATCCTTAATGTGTTACTATCTGCACTGGCTTCTTCGTAGGCTCTAACTGGCCATTAGCTATTGCCGAATTAGACTATTTCATAATTCATTTAGATATGCACATCCTTTAGGGCTCAGCAATGAGAACTCCATGTGGATGAGATATGGAATGCAGCAGCAAGGATACTCTTTGGAGCCAAGGAATCATATCACACCCCCGTTCTGTACTGATCTCCAGGCTCAATCTAAAATGTTGGCTTTGTACTTTAAAGATCTCAAAAGGGACCGTCCTACCTAATGTACCACCTGCATTTGTATGAGCCTGCCTGAGTTTTACAGAGAGCCTTGCTCTCTAGCTATCAGTAAGAGAGGCTAGGCTGTGACAGTAACTAAGGACTTGGCTTTTTCAGTGGTGACCCATGTCTGCGGGAAATGATCTGACTTGAAGTATGTGTGGCTCTCTCACTAGTGATTTTTAAAAGGACCCTGAAGACATATATATTTTATCTATCTATCATTTATCTATGCTTTATTCATTCTTATTCGTTGCTATGTCCAACTGTTTTTTTTTAATTGCTTATTTTCAAGGGGTTTAATTCTAAAATTCAATTATTTCGAGTTAGGTTTTGTGATGGGGTTTGCATGCTGCCTTATGAGGACATTAGTCCCGAAAGGCGGAAGATAGATATCTTTTAACAATGAGGAACAGAAGTACATTTATAACGGCTGTTTTACAAATCTAAGATGGAAGAAAACCCTGGATTTTTTATTTGCTGAAGTCTCAGAAATACAAGACTTTGTATTTTACAGACTTGGCATTTTAAAAATGTATCTTTATTTTGCAGTTGAGTTTGTGTATGTATGTGTGTGTATGTGTGTGTGTGTGTGTGTGTGTGTGTGTATTCTTTTTAAACAAATAACAATTTAAACAAATAACAAACACTTATCCAGCAGTACAAACACTTATCCAGCAGTACAATGGATAATGTTTTATCCGTTGTCCCTAGACATAAACTTACATGTTCAACTTTCAAACATATTGCAGTTGAGTTTGTTGAATCCTGATGCAATCAAGTTGCAAAAGAGTATCAAATATGTAGAAACAGAAGTCCTCAGAAAATTTGTGGTCCTCTGGATGTTGCTGGACTTGAGCTCCCGTCATCCACTGCCGTTGGCTGGAGCTGAGGGCAGCTGTCCCAACAACTGGGAGGCCACAGTTACCCCAGGCCTGAACTCATCTGCTAAAGAGACCTGCCACCTCCCCACATTCCTTCTCCTCCTCTCTCTCCTCACCCCTGCTTGCTTTTGTTCTGCCACAGCCAGCGTTCGAAACCCCCATTGTTCTAGGCCAGGGGTCAGCAAACCTTTCCAGCAGGGGGCTGGTCTACTGTCCTTCAGACCTTGTGGGTGGCCCGGTCTATATTTTTGGGGGCGAAATGAACGAATTCGTATGCCCCACAAATAACCCAGAGATGAATTTTAAATAAAAGCACACATTCTACTCATGTGAAAACACCTGGCAGGCCCCACAAATAACCCAGAGATGCATTTTAAATAAAAGGACACATTCTACTCATGTAAAAACACGCTGATTCCCAGACCATCCGCGGGCCAGATTTAGAAGGCGATTGGGCCGGATCCGGCCCCCGGGCCTTAGTTTGCCCACCCATATTCTAGGCCAGGCATCCCCAAACTTCGGCCCTTTAGATGTTTTGGACTACAATTCCCTTCATCCCTGACCACTGGTCCTGTTAGCTAGGGATCATGGGAGTTGTAGGCCAAAACAACTGGAGGGCCGCAGTTTGGGGATGCCTGTTCTAGGCTCATCTAGGGAATGTCATCAGCACGAGCCGTTTCTGAGGTCTGGGTACAGTACTGCGCCTAAGATTTCTGATTAAAACTGCAGAGTGGAAGGAAAGGAGGACCTTTTCCTGCCTCCCCACTTCCAGCTACTTTCCGAAGACCGGAGAAGAGACCCTCTTAAGAATATTAGGAGGGTGGATAGGGGAAGGACTAGATCCTGTGGAAAATGAACATAATATTTTAGCTGCAGTTCATTCATTTTTCAGCTGTGCATTCTTGTCATAGCTGTCAACCCTCCCTTTTTTTTGCGGGAAACTCCCTTATTCCAATGCCGTTTCCTGCTGCTATCCCAGATTGTTGATATCCCTTAAATTTCCTGGATTTCAAAGGAAGCAGCTCCTCTCCCTCCCTGCTGGCCAGGGAGGCTCCTCAGCTGCGTTGCTCGGCTGCCAATAAGGAGTCTAAGACCGACTGGGGGCGGAGCTTGCATGCCTTGTGCTTCAGGACCCTCACGCCCAACCAGACAGACAGCCTGCCGTCGTCTATGCGCTCACTCTTTCGCTCACCCGTTCGCGCGCAGCCTCTGGAGCGCAGGGTGGCGAGGCTACTTGGTGCCATTGCACCACCCTCGCGGCATCCCTTATTTTCAAATCCGAAAGTTGACAGCTATGATTCTTGTTATTAAAAAAAAGTGTGCCTGGACATTCCGTTGTTGCGCCCATAACCTCGGTTTAAGGTGCCGTTTAGCTCTTCCCTTTCATATCTCCGTTTCTTAACGCTGCTCTCTCCTGTCCACTCTGAGATAAAGGGCCAATGGATTCCTTCCTCAGAGCGATGCATTCTGGGCCAAGTAGCCAGGAGAGTATGCTTTTCATCCCTATAGGCATATGAGCTAATCTGGAAAGTTTTCTCAGCGATGGATGGAAGTGTGGGAAGCGGGTGAGTCAAATGACCTTCTAAGACTGGCGGGGGGGGGGGGGAGAGAACCTTCAAGTGATGAAGTACTTAGGAATGTTACACAGTTTTTTAAGAGCTTTATGTGTAATGATTAGCTTAACGTCTGGTCAACTTGACTGACATCCATCAGTGTAGGTGGTTATTAGTCAAGTAAACGAAAAACTGATGTTTCCTATTCTCCACCTGCATTTTGCTCCAAAACCAGGTTCTGCGCTTATTTAGTCTTCCTGCTGCTGTTTGCGAACACTAAAGTTATTTATTCTGGTTGTATTCCAGGTGGTTGAGTTAAAGGATGTTCTGTGGAGCCACATCAAGGCCATACAGTTACAGCTCTGTTATATACCACTTTAAACAGCCCCCCCCCAAAATGGGGGGGGGACAATTGTGTGTTAAGCGTGCTGAGTTGTTAGGAGATCCCTCACAAATCTCCCACTCTCAGCACCCTTAACAAACTACAGTTCCCAAGATTCTTTTTTTTGGGGGGGGGGAGCTGTGGCAGTTAAGAGTGGTAACTGAGTACTTTAAATGTGTGTGGGGTGTGTGTGTGTGAATGTGACCTGGGTCTCTGGTTTATAGCCTCACACAGCAACATTAGTGTCGAGTTAAGAGAAGAAGAAGAGTTTGGATTTGATATCCCGCTTTATCACTACCCTAAGGAGTCTCAAAGCGGCTAACAATCTCCTTTTCCCTTCCTCTCCGACAACAAACACTCTGTGAGGTGAGTGAGGCTGAGAGACTTCAGAGAAGTGTGACTAGCCCAAGGTCACCCAGCAGCTGCATGTGGAGGAGAGGGGAAGCGAACCTGGTTCACCAGATTACAAGTCCACCGCTCTTAACCACTACACCACACTGGCTGTCCGTTAAGCCAGGGTTTCATTTTGGGATTTGGACCTGGGTTTTTGCCCATGCAGCCACCGCACCAGAGTATCTGTCTTTAGCTGTACTGCTTGTAGCTCGTAGTTCAGCTAGGCCAGGGCTCTTTTAACACCACCCCCCTTTCCCCCCTGTAGCTGTTAAAATAAAAGCAGCTGCTTTTGTAGGCGATATTATGCCTTTGGGTCATTAGACTCAAGGTGACATTGCTGCTGCCTCATTGCTTACTGGTCCGTGTTCCAGGGAAGTTAAAAGCTGTGCTTTGGGTTCTGTGAGAGCTACTACCGTAATAAATGATAAATTAGAAGCAAGCTATACGTTCCTTTTTTTAAAATCAGTCTGGAAAAAGCTTGTGGTTCTCACGGTCTGACTACTTACTGTATATATCCCACTGCCCCTTCCAGCTCCCGAAAAATATTTGCAGCACTAATAATTCATCTTTACTTTGGGGGGTTGTTTCTGTGCTGTACACTAAAGGGCAGCGAGTCTCCCAGTTCTTGGGAAGCGGCTTTTATCAAGCTTGATACCTGGAATTCTTCTCGCAAAAAGAAAGTAAGAATGCCTGGTGGTGTTGACTCAGAGGCGTTAGGCACACAGAAATTGCGCGCATCGCCGAGTTCTTTCATAACGGTTTTCGTGGCGCCACAGCGCTGAGCTGAAGTAGTCTGTCTGAATTGGTCACCTGCTTGGTGAATATTTAGGGGGGTCTTGTGAAATAAGCCACGTGAAATCTTATTTCTGATCATGAGTCTACATAGATTATTTGGGGACGGGGGACAAACATAGAAATGGTGCTAAAAGTGTTGATCAGTTTATCAACTGATCTGTTATCAATCATTTGATAAATAGATTTGCATGGTATCCAGTTCTGGTCTTGTGCTGTCTGCCCTCCAGTTTCATGAGAGGTTTTTTTTGGGGGGTGGGGGGGTTAAGTCTAGCTCTGCTTATAAGAGAATTTATTTGTATGACCACAGTCAATCTCAAAATGTTGCTAAAATTAATGGGTTTTTAATTTATTTATTATTATGAGTTTGGAAATGAATGAGTTTCATTTAAATGCTCTCGTTTAGGGAGCCTGAATTATTGGGTTGAAATTATTGGGCTTTGTTAATACAGTACTGTGTTTCCATCTGAGTCGTAATTCAGCGCTGAAAGGGTTTCTTTGGATCCTTGGCTGCAATTTAACACCAATTCAAACAAAATCTTAAATCTTTGTTTTGCAGTTCGGAATTGATGAGGGAAAGAGTGTAGGGTTTCTTAGGAAGAGTTTAGTAAGCTTACCTTGGTATTTACAAATAAAGTTTTGACGTTGACACTAAGCAGAGTGCTTAAACGGCACCTGGAGGAAATCTTTTTTATTTTTATTTTTTTACAAGCAACTAACTAATAAGGGAGGGACCCAGGTGGCGCTGTGGGTTAAACCACAGAGCCTAGGGCTTGCTGATCAGAATGTCGGCGGTTTGAATCCTTGCGACGGGGTGAGCTCCCGTTGCTCAGTCCCAGCTCCTGCCAACCTAGCAGTTCGAAAGCACATCAAAGTGCAAGTAGATAAATAGGAACCGCTCCAGCGGGAAGGTAAACGGCGTTTCCGTGCGCTGCTCTGGTTTGCCAGAAGCGGCTTTGTCATGCTGGCCACATGACCCGGCTCCCTCGGCCAATAAAGCGAGATGAGCGCCGCAACCCCAGAGTCGGACACGACTGGACCTAATGGTCAGGGGTCCCTTTACCTTTACCTAACTGATAAGGATAGTCATCTCAAAAGATTTTGTTCTAGCTATTATAAATCGCTGGTTATCCAGGGTGAAAGAAATTTGCTTTTCTCTGCCAAAGCCTCTCTCAGCTTCCTGTCTCTCCCAGAGAACAGAGAAGCCCATCTTATACTTCTGAACCAAGTGACATAGGCTCAAGGTTCATGCTACAGTTCATGGTTCATGTGTTGGCAACAATGCATGCAGACCCAACCGTCCTAAGCAAGGAAAGGGAAGAGGTGATTTTGCATGGCTGCGAGGAGTAGCCTTCAGAAACCACATCTTTTCCCCATTGCACAATATTCCTTTAGTGCTATTAACAGTCCTTGTGAGATGGAAGTTAGACAATGCTGAATGTTAGCACCACCAATGTGTCTGGAAGCACTTGCCTTGCTCATGTCTGGTTCCTCCGTAGGCACAGTTATATTTTTTAGTTGTGGCTCAGCAGAGCCGTTAGCCTCTTGAAGATGCAATGTTTTAGTAGCATTGGTACAAGAAATAAATTTTCTCATCCTCCAGTTACAATATTATAGCCACCAGCCAAAAGATGCTGGCTGATACTCATGGAGCTATAAGCTATACAGGCCTGCTAGCAGGTGTCTGTGCACACAAAATGACACTTGACACCTACAAACTATTGTGATTTATTGCCTGGAAAATGGCTCTTCCTTGCGACACATGAAGCTGTTAAATAAGAAACCGTTGCATATATATTGTGCAATAAAATGATCCCCGGGAATAGCTGAGTAGAAGGATTATTTACATGAAAAACCAACTCTCTTCCAGTTCAATAAGGAACCCAGGAGCTTGTCATCTTGGAGTAATTTTAATAGCTGTGAACTTAGGCTTTGTCATAGAAAGTCTCAGTCTCTTGGGGGGGTTGTACTAACGGGGCTTTTCCTAACATCTAATTAAAGGAAATTTAATTGGGCAGGCAATACTATTTATACACCAAGAGTTATACTTACTGATTTAACCTAGGCCTGCAATTTTGTTTCTCGGTATTGTCTTACTGCCTTGAGATGGGTTAATTGCCGCTGGTTCCTTTTCTGACCTGGTTGTTTAATCTGCACGTAATTTCTTTCGATTTTTCAAAGCCTCGTTTAAGAGATAAGTGCTTTTTCTGTATTTCTTCTCTCTTCCTTCCCGCTTTCCCCCTGCTGTACAGGTGCTGTTACATCTGAATTGTGTTTCAGCTTTTCCTAAAGCTTTGAAACAGCCCTGCCATGAAGCTGCAATTATTCCTTTGCTCTTATAGTAGAACTGCTGGCTTCCTATCAGAGCTACTGACAGGTTTTCCATTACTGTCCTAGTAGTCACATGTGGCCCCCGGTGGCTTCCTGTCCCGAGTTTCCAACACTGCCAACTTGAGCTGCTTGGAAGGTAAAGGTAAAGGGACCCCTGACTGTTAGGTCCAGTTGCGGACGACTCTGGGGTTGCGGCGCTCATCTCGCTTTACTGGCCATGTGGCCAGCATGACTATGCCACTTCTGACGAACCAGAGCAGCACATGGAAACGCTGTTTACCTTCCCGCTGAAGCGGTACCTATTTATCTACTTGCACTTTGACGTGCTTTCGAACTGCTAGGTTGGCAGGAGCAGGGACCGAACAACGGGAGCTCACCCGATCGCGGGGATTCGAACTGCCGACCTTCTGATCGGCAAGCCCTAGGCTCTGTGGTTTAACCCACAGCACCACCCGCTGCTTGGAAGAGTGGTGGCCTAAAGAAGGAACCCAAGGAACTGTAGCTTGGCGAGGATTCTGTTAGTTCCCTCGTATTCCCTTCCCCTCAAAACTGCACTTCCCAGGATGGTAAAGTACAGTCGTACCTTGGAAGCCGTTGCGGAGGTCCGTTCAACTTCCAAGGCGCGGCTTCTGATTGGGCGCAGGAGCTTCCTGCAGCCAATCGGAAGCCCCGCCAGACGTTCGGCTTCCAAAAGAACGTTCGCAAACCGGAACACTCACTTCCGGGTTTGCGGCGTTCAGGAGCCAAAACGTTCGACTGCTAAGGCGTTTGTCAACCAAGGTACGACTGTATATGACTGTTAATTGCAGCTTGAGTCTGTAGGGTAGATATGCTCTTAAGAGAAAGTGAAAAGGTGACTGAAAGGCTACTTAGGTGAAAGAAAGTACAGTACAAAACGCCTTTGAAGAACTGAAACACCAAGCCCCCCACATTCTCCCCTAGACTTCTTTATTTTAAGTGAAGTTTTTTGTGGTTGGGGGGGGGGTTGAAGCTGAGTGGTTTTTTTGAAAACCTAGCTTTATGAACATTGCACAGACTCGGGCTTTAATCTCATTTTGGCTCTTGCACAAAATACATTTTATTACTCTTTTCACCAGAGGGGATGAAGGTAACTCTCCATCATACTCACGAGCCCTGCCAAGGACTACAGAAGGAGTTATGAAATGAAAAATACTTTCCAGCCTCCACAGGTTATTAACAGAAACTTACAGAATTTAATACGCCAAATTAATCTGGCTTGGTAAGCACTTAGACCTGCCAATCATAAAATAGTGTGTTTTTGTTTTGCCAAGGTATTCAAGCAAATGTTTAAATCTAATGCTCTCTGCTGTATGCAAAATGCACCAGAGTGGTCATTGACTCAGTAAAATTAAGGGGCTCAGAGGCCTATGAATGAAAGATCCTTGCAGAAAACTAATTTACAAGTCAAAATGTGGCTGGTACATGTGCGTTCCTTTTTTAAACAGAGATATTCATCATATACCTGAGAATTAAAATGGTAGCTTTGCTTTTTCATCATCTTAATGTCCACTCATTGTCCTGGAAGCACATGAACTGTGTATATAGCATTATTCCAGAACGTTCTGCATTTCAAATGATTAAGAACGGGAGGATTTAGTTAAAAGGAAGCAGGAAAGTGTGGGGGGGAGTTCATGTAAAGCCATCTATGGAAAATAGGAAAAGGCACAAAACGTGAAAAAATTGACAAACGTGGTTAAGCGGCTAGCGCATGATAACCTCCTTTATTAAAGTCTTGCCCAACTTTTTTTTTTCTAATAGAGGGAGAAACGGATTATAAATTCTTACAAATTAAATATAAACCTACAGTAAGGCAGGCCAAGAAGCAATTTGAGGAGCAAGTCAAGGCATTAACTTTACATCTTAAGGTGTTTCTACGATTACAATAGTTAGCCAAACAGAAGAATAAGCCTTGCTGAGAAACTTATTAGCTTTCTTTTCCCCCAAAGAGAATTCTTACCTTACTTATGTGGAGGGGGTGGGAAGCAACCTTGTGAGTTAGCAACAAACATGCTGATAGTATCTGGATTTTCAAGAAGCTCTTGACAAAAGTTACTGAGCAAACATGCAAGAAGAGTGAGTTTCTCTTTTAACTAATCACTTATTGATAAGGCAAGAGGCACATGAAAGGAAGAAATCAGTGGAATCCACAGAGATCTGTTTCGCTTATCGTACATTATCTGGAATGAGGGGTAAATGGTGAGATAACAACATCCCAGCAAGGATGTTGAAATTCCATACAGATTGGAAGAGCTTCAGGACTCTCCAAACTGGGTAACCGGTCATTGTAAGTGTAGATGAGGCTTTGTGTGAACATTGGGACAAAAAGCAACACCCCCTAACGTCTTGCATATACTCAGGGAGTCTACCGATTCTGAGGAAACTACCTGGTAGGACAGATGATACCTATATTAGACTCCTCCTGTCTGATAAAGATCCCGAAATAATAATAATAATAATAATAATAATAATAAATTTTATTTATACCCCGCCCTCCCCAGCCAAGACCAGGCTCAGGCGGCTAACACCAAATATAAAAACAATTGATTAAAATACAACTTAAAAACAAGATTAAAAAACAACATTAAAGTGCAGCCTCATTTCAGTAGAAACTCAAATCAAAACTATTTGGGGAAGGAACCGTGGCAAAATACAGTCACATTGCGACAAGAATAAGATGAGCAGTAATATCAACAACGGGGTCTGAAATGTAACCCTGATGGTCCGATAATAGACAGCAGAGACTTATGAACTTAAATTTTTAACATTAAGAGGCTGAAATATGGTTTTAAATGTAAGCATCAATTCTGTGAATTGGCCCGCATTTCTATTTTTATTTGTAAGACAATATAACTTACACTACCACATCTTTTACAAATTGCTTTCTGGTCTTGGACCGTAATAAAGCTATTTGATTTGACTCAGGGAGTCCAATTTCACTGCAGTTACCCAGGAAATATATAATTTGAATTAGCTGGAGGAGCTTGGGCCAAACAACAGGCTTATAAAACCTAGGGATCTTAATCGCCCACCTTGCCCAAATTTACACACACGAAGAAACCAGGTGATGAACTGGGCTGTAAGGCCATGCTTTTGGTTCTGCCCCCAATGACATTTAGTTCCCCCTAGCTCAGCCCCTGACATCTGTACATTGTGTGTGGTTTCTGTCAGGGGAAACCTACACATGGCTTGTGTACCTGTGCAACCACAATTCCAGGCTTTTCTCCAACTCACAGCTAACACATGCTTGGGGAAGTAACGGATGGTGCAGTGGGAACGTGGCCCTTAACCTGATCTCTCTCTGGCCAGGCCAATGGAGAGAAGAGGCAAGGTCAGTGCGGTGCAAACCCTCTGGCAGAACCAATCGGGAAGCTGGCTGGAGCTAAGGCAAACTCTGTTTTATCGTGGGTGGGGCCACCAGCACTGTTCCGCAGCTCTTTTAAATCGCATGGGCACATGTCAAGGGTGTGCTTGTGGGGGGTGCTTCTGTCCCTATAATTCACTCCCAGGGCATGTGAAAAATAAAGATGGCAGGTGTTTATGTTATTAAAGCTTCTCTTACATCGCTGTTGGTAAAACCGAAGGTAAGAGGATTACAGGGAGCTGTCAAGTATACCGCACCTTTGTCCTACATTCATAGTGGTTTCCAGAGAGATTTGCAAAGGATTCCCCGCTCCAGAAAATGGTATTGTATTTCGTGTCACTCGTTCCTCCCAGTTGTATAGGAAGCTAGTTGGGAGGGCATGAGAAATAGCGCCCTGTGCTTAGAATTGGTGCTTGTACGAATGTGATTGTGTTAAAACAGTCAAGTAACAACAAGGCACCTTTTCAGTACCATGAGTGTCAAAACTATTGGAGGCAACGTATAATCTGGGCTCCTCTGTGAGTTTCTATCTAGTCTGTAGAAAACCTGGAAATATCTGAACAGTTGTGATCACAGCAACTCTTCCCAGTAGATCTAGCCCCAGTGAGACAGTTGTGGGGAATTAAAGTCCCCACCTTCCCACCGCTCCCTAAGGTTCCTCCCTCTGTTCCTTCCCCAGCAGCCTAAGGCTCTGCCGTCTTGTCTCTCATTGCTCCGCCCTCTTCATTGCTCTGTGTGTTCTTGGAGACCAGTGGGGAGGGGAGCTGGTTGCAGCAGAACGGGAAGACTCTCTGGATTCTTCAGCAGCCTGCCCCATCTCTTGTCTACTGGCCCGCCTCCTCTCCTGCCTCCGATTCTGGTCTGCTCTCTGCCACATTCTCTTCCTGCTCACTAAACCCTGATGCCTCTTCAGCTTCCTATACCTCCTCCTCCTCCCCCCAGTCTGCTCCCTCTTCTCCCTCTGACCACTCAATGTCATCCCACCACCAATCCCCTGGCTCTGAGCCTTCTTCCCCTGGGGGTTCCCTTGGGGGTTCCCCAGCTGGTGCCTCCCACCACTCCTGCATCAGCCAGTCGATGACACTAATGCTTCCAGACTGTCCTGCTCTCCCTACCCATTAGGTGTGGGTGCAGAAGGTACACGTGAGCAAAACTAGCATTTTTTTATTTTTTTAAATAGAAGAACTAGATTTTATGGGGGAGGAAGGGAGCTTCCCCCACCTCCTTGTTTGCACTCGAGGAAGAGGCTTCCAAAAACTGGTCTGACTAGTAGTTTTCTAATTGGCCATGCTTCTCTTAGTTTTCATGCTATATTTGCACTTCAGTAGTCGGTGGGTGGAGGACGCAGGTGGCGCTGTGGTCTAAACCACTGAGCCTCTTGGGCTTGCCCATCAGAAGGTCGGCGGTTCGAATCCCCGCGACGGGGTGAGCTCCCGTTGCTCTGTCCCAGTTCCTGCCAACCTAGCAGTTTGAAAGCATGCCAGTACAAGTAGATAAATAGGTACCGCTCCAGCGGGAAGGTAAACGCCGTTTCTGTGCGCTGCTCTGGTGTCGGTGTTCCGTTGCACCAGAAGCGGCTTAGTCATGCTGGCCACATGACCCGGTAAAACTCTGTGGACAAACGCTGGCTCCCTCGGCCTGTAAAGCGAGATGAGCGCCGCAACCCCAGAATCATATGCGACTGGACTTAACTGTCAGGGTTCCTTTACCTTTACCTTTTAGTCGGTGGTGGTGGGAGAAGTGAATTGTTAAATTACACACACACACACAATTCCCCTGTGTCTTGTAATTTATTTATTTTTTGTTTAAATATTTTTTGCTTATCAAAGTGGATGTAGTTAAAAACCTAAAATCTATGCAAATGCATTTAACTGGAATAATTTTGTATTCCTTCCTGCATGTTGCATTGCTTCCAGTTCCTCTTCCTGGCCGCCATAGCTGGGGAAATATTTTTATAGCCTTAGCAATCCTCTCTTTGGCGTGTTTACTCAGAAGTAAGTCCTGCTGAGCTCAATGGGATTTCAGCCTTAAAACTGATGGTTGCCTAGGCAACTAGTCGTGAAATCTCCCCTACTGCTGGTCTTGCAGTTCACATGATACTATCGATACTTGCAGTCTCTCCTTTGGAGACCTGGTTTTCTCCTGTTCAGGCAGTGATGAATAAGCAGGCATCCTTTTTGCATTTAGTTAGATCATCTTGTAGTTGCAGGTCGACATATATGGTAGGTTTCTTTGGGTTTTTTTTAAAGGATGCTTATTGTCTTCCAGAAAAACCCAAAGGCAGCTCTCCTTGTAAGAATTGGGGGCAGGGGGCAGTTTCCTAAAGTGTGGTTTTGTTTTACTTAGCTCTTCAAGACACGTAGGTGAAAATTGAAATCATACAGTGCTGTGTAATTATAAGCAACAAAATTAGATCTCTCCATAACACCCAAATTCTCATACTTGCATAGCTCATATCCGGTGAACATAATGAACAACAAAAGCCTGAAATAACTGAAAAGAGAGCTGCATAAATGCTTTGAGAGCTGCTCTTTGTGGAAAGAAATTAATTCTAAAACGTTGACTAATTTTTAATCGTTAATAACTGCTTTTTAGCGACGTCCATTGTACCATCATGACTTGTCATGCCCCTTTTGCACTACCATTTTCCCTTCAGAAAAAAGAGGCTTTTATAAAGAAGAACTAAACGGCGTGGTGCGTCCTTCATTTGGTACGATTTTAAAACTCTTGAGTTTGTTTATCAGTGAATGGGGGCAGAATCTTCAGATGGATGTATTTCGCAGAATAAACAAAATTGCCCAGCCTTGAGTAAATCCGTTTAGGGGTGCTGTTCACACTGGGCAGAGAAAGGGTTGTGTGTCATTTCAGAAAGCAAGTGAATGATGTTAACAATTAGTAGGTCTTGTACAGGAGTGACTAATCCCTGACCTAAGGGCCTGATTCCCCCCGCCCCCCGGAAAAAAGCAAGGTTTTCTTGCTACCCAAGAACCCTCTCATTTTGGCAGTGGCAGAGCATAGCAAAACAATATAAGCGGATACTGGACTGGGTTGAGCAGAGACGTTTGAACCACTTTAACGGGATGCAACTCACTCCTTTCCCAGTCATTGGATGGATCATTTGAGCAAGGAGGGCACAATAACCCCCTTCTCTTCTGATCTACATGGGTTAGCTGTGTGTGTGTGTGTGTGTGTGTGTGTGTGTGTGTGTGTGTGTAGTGGCTACACCACTACTGGAGGGTTAGCCAAGGGTGAATATAGCCCTTCGGCCAAAAGGAAAAGGTTAGCCACTCCCTGGTCTAATGGATTAAGTTTACATTCAAGAGTATAAAGTACAATTTGATCTGCCAGCAGTGAATGACAGCTACTTTTTTTCTTCCTTCTCGTTACAGGAATGTTTACCCTTGCAGAAGTTGCATCTCTTAATGACATTCAGCCAACGTACCGCATTCTGAAACCATGGTGGGACGTATTTATGGATTACCTAGCAGTCGTTATGCTGATGGTCGCCATCTTTGCTGGAACCATGCAGCTGACCAAAGATCAGGTGGTCTGTTTGCCCGTCCTGCAGTCGGCTGTCAATGCAAAGGTGCAGCCCAGCCCCTCGGCGAGTCCCAAAGCTACAAGCGCTGTTCCGGAACCCGAAACTACCGCAGCCCAAGACAAAGAAGCGCAGGGAGCGAGGGCCATTTCCTTTGCCCCTGTCGTCGCAACTGACATACCTCTCAGCAGATCTACCTTTCCACCGTTGCACTCCACTGTCGCCAGTCCGGAGGAGAAGAAGGAGCGGTCAGATCCCCTGGGCCGAAAAACTAACTTGGATTATCAGCAATATGTTTTCATTAACCAGATGTGCTACCACTTGGCTCTTCCTTGGTATTCAAAGTACTTTCCCTACTTAGCTCTGATCCATACCATTATTTTAATGGTGAGCAGCAACTTTTGGTTCAAATATCCCAAGACTTGCTCGAAGATCGAGCACTTTGTTTCCATCCTGGGGAAGTGCTTCGAATCTCCCTGGACTACAAAGGCGTTGTCTGAGACGGCGTGTGAGGATTCTGAGGAGAATAAGCAGAGGCTGACCGGGGCCCAGTCTTTGCCCAAGCATGTCTCCACCAGTAGCGATGAAGGAAGTCCGAGTGCCAGCACCCCCATGATCAACAAGACGGGCTTCAAGTTTTCAGCCGAGAAACCGGTCGTCGAGGTTCCGAGCATGACCATTTTGGACAAAAAAGATGGCGAGCAAGCCAAAGCCCTCTTCGAAAAAGTACGGAAATTCCGGGCGCACGTGGAGGACAGCGATTTGATATACAAACTCTACGTCGTCCAGACGGTCATCAAAACTGTGAAGTTCATATTTATTCTCTGCTACACGGCAAACTTTGTCAACGAAATCAGCTTTGAGCACAGCTGCATGCCCAAAGTGGAGCACTTGACTGGCTACCAGGAATTCGAATGCACACACAACATGGCTTACATGCTGAAGAAGCTGCTCATCAGTTACATCTCCCTCATTTGCGTCTACGGTTTCATCTGTTTGTACACACTCTTCTGGTTGTTCCGGTTACCCCTGAAGGAGTATTCCTTCGAGAAGGTTAGGGAAGAGAGCAGCTTCAGCGATATTCCAGATGTCAAGAACGACTTTGCGTTTCTCTTGCACATGGTAGACCAGTACGACCAGCTGTACTCCAAGCGGTTCGGCGTCTTCTTGTCGGAGGTGAGTGAGAACAAGCTGAGGGAGATAAGCCTGAACCACGAGTGGACTTTCGAAAAGCTGCGCCAGCATGTTTCCCGCAACGCCCAGGACAAGCAAGAACTTCATCTCTTCATGCTCTCGGGGGTCCCTGATGCAGTGTTTGATCTTACCGACTTGGACGTGCTGAAACTTGAGCTGATCCCTGAAGCTAAAATCCCGGCTAAGATCTCACAGATGACGAACCTGCAAGAGCTCCACCTCTACCACTGTCCCGCAAAGGTGGAACAAACCGCCTTCAGCTTCCTTCGCGACCACCTGAGGTGCCTGCACGTGAAGTTCACCGACGTGGCGGAAATCCCGGCTTGGGTGTACTTACTTAAAAACCTCCGGGAGTTGTACCTGATAGGCAACTTGAACTCTGAAAACAACAAAATGATAGGACTTGAATCTCTTAGGGAGCTGAGGCACCTCAAAATTCTCTACGTGAAAAGCAACCTGACCAAAATCCCATCGAACATCACGGATGTGGCCCCGCATCTAACCAAGCTCGTCATCCATAACGACGGCACCAAGCTCTTTGTGTTGAATAGCCTTAAGAAAATGATGAATGTAGCAGAGCTGGAATTGCAGAATTGCGACCTGGAGCGGATCCCGCACGCCATCTTCAGCCTCACCAACTTGCAGGAGCTGGATCTGAAGTCCAACAGCATACGCACAATCGAAGAAGTCATCAGCTTCCAACATTTGAAAAGACTGACTTGCCTGAAGTTGTGGCACAACAAAATAGTCATCATTCCTCCTTCCATTACCCATGTGAAAAACCTGGAGTCGCTTTACCTCTCCAACAATAAACTCGAATCCTTACCGGCTGCAGTGTTCAGTTTACAGAAGCTCAGATGCTTAGATGTGAGCTACAACTCGATCGCAGTGATTCCCCTGGAGGTAGGCCTGCTGCAGAACCTCCAGCACCTGCATATCACCGGAAACAAAGTAGACATTTTGCCAAAACAGCTGTTTAAGTGTACCAAGCTGAGGACTTTGAGCCTGGGGCAAAACTGCATCACCTCGATTCCGGAAAAGATTGGCCAGCTCTTGCAGCTAACGCACCTAGAGCTGAAGGGGAACTGTTTAGACCGCCTCCCGGCTACGCTGGGTCTGTGTCGGCTTCTCAGGAAAAGTGGACTCATTGTAGAAGATCACCTCTTTGACACGTTGCCTTCAGAGGTCAAAGAAGCGTTGAACCAAGACACAAACATTCCCTTTGCTAATGGGATTTGAACAGAGCTAGAACTCCCAAGTGACTAACGTAGATTATATTAAAAGTACACCTTGTTATAAAACCCTGTGTTGGGAATCCGGAACTCCTTTTTTGTAAGAAAGGACTGTTAACCAAGGGTGGTAGAAGCTTGTTTGGTGTTTGTAGTATTTTGAAACATCATTTCCAAATTTTTTGGAGGGGAAAGAGGAAGGGGGGAGGGAAATCCTTAAACAATCTTGATTCTTCTTCTTTTTCCTTTAAAGATGTTTGTAACTTGGATGCTGCCGCTTTTGAATGTTTACAAACTGCTCGCCTGCTTAATGTACATGATTAAACTGGTGACCTTTTCTTACTATAAAAAAAGCATTTAGTGGCTCAGTTCATTTTAGCATTCTTTTAGGGACCACAGGTGCTGTATATTGCTGACACTGATCTGGTAAGGAGCAACTGGACGTTCATTCAGTTGTGAATTGTCTAATGTGATCATCTGCCCTCTGCTACGTGAATGGGAATAGGGATTTCTACCTTTCTTGCAACGTGGATGGAAAATACACCACCGCCTGCTATTTTATTTTTTATTTTTAAAATAATTTTTATTGGTTTTTACAATTTTGTAAGCACATAACATATCGGTTAAATTTTCATGCTTCCCCCCTCTCACTGTGGGAAGCCAAAATCCACCCCTCTCCCCTCTCACAGGGTTATACATATTCATTGTTCATTTAACCTTAACTGATATTTTTCCATAACATTGCTTGGGCCTGGCCCGTTTTTGTAGGCCAGGCATTTCTAATTTTCTCAATTTCATATTTCAATTGACTTCCTCGAATCCCCCACTGTTGAATTCATAATAAATCCTCTTTAACAGGTTCATACATCTACTTTTAAAACATCAAGTACATAGGTAAATTTACTTATTAATCCTAGATTCACACCTAAGCGTCCAGATACTTCTGCTCTTTCCCTATGTTCTTCCCATCTGTATTCCCCCCTTCCTCCCTTTGGTTTCAGAGTGTTTAGCCATATTGTCTTCCTTTTATTAATCATTTAAAATTGATAATCCTTATTAATCACTCATGCCGGTAACCATATCCATATTCATTGTCCTTAAAGCCAGGAAAGTAGTCCAGTTCAAGAAAAAAGTTCTTGTTCAACCCACACCCTCCCAACCTGCTATTTTAACCCCGTGGCGGCATGCATGTTGCTTGTGGCTATCTTTTCTGGACCGCAAATCTCGTTTCCTAAATGTACAGCAAAGGGATGTTTTGCTGGACAGACCTGAAGAATCATAGAGTTGGAAGGGGCCATGAGGAATTCACATGCAATAATTTTAACATGCAATAGGTCCCAGATACGCACCCTGAATGCGATCATCATCTCCCACTAGAAAAGGCTGGGAATCTTCCGACAAAGAGCACGGGAGAATGCAAGGTTGGATTGACTAGAAGGGAGCACCTCGTGGGCCTTTCCCCCCTCTATATCACGCTAGCCTTAGGCTGTGCCAAAGTACAGCATACCAAGGGCAAATGTTAGTGACGAGCTATGCTAGAAAGAACACTTTGCCTAAACAGAAATCCGTTGGCACAGACAACACCTCAAATCATGCCCTGAAGCTCTCACGAATGCAGCTGAAATAAAAATTGAAAGGCGTAGCGTACAGCACCTCAATAGCGATGGAGTATGAAGCATCAGCTCTGTGCCACAGAACAGTAATTTTTAACAAAACAATTTCCCCAACATCACATTTTGGAGCTTGGACAGACTATGGCCTAGATGCCTGCCACCGTCCGGGTCTGTTCCTTAATCATATTAGGCCTTCTGCTGTTTTGACTAATTTAAACACCAATGGATCCATTTTGGGACTAACCGAAACCCACTTAGCTGAAACAAATGGCTGGGAAAGCTGGGTTCAAGCTGAATGTAGCCTTTAAAACAAACAAACAAACAATCAAAAAACTACAACCCAGTAGTTGAGCCCCCACCCCTTTATTCAAGAACAATACCTTCAGCGGCCTAGTTTTAGGGAGTACATAAACGAAGAACTTGCACCATTGTATTAAGTTTGCTTCCTCGATGATGGTTGATCTTGTTACTGTTTATTCCAGGAAGAGAAAATAATTGCAAATTCATCAGCTGAAAAAAAACACCACTCTATAAAACAGAACCGTTTTTCTGTGTCAAGCTGAGTTATATCGACGGACAGCTTGGCAGCAGGAAGATAAAATGATGTTGGGAAGAGTATGGATGACCAATTCCCCTTCCAACAAAGCAAACACGAGCCTGGAAAACAGGGTAGGGTAGAAGCTGGCAGGTGGGTGACATTGTGTTAGAGTGCATATTTCTTTCTCTGTGCAAAGTTCTCAGCACTCCTATGCAATGAATTAAAAAAGCAGCCTGGTTTTGTTTTTTAAAAAAAATATAGATATAAATTATCCTGTCTATCCCAAGGGCAGCAAAGACTAAATAGCTGCTAATTCTTTCATTCACACCCCACAATCAAGATCACAGCATACTACAACTGGAAGGCAATGCAGTAACATTATTGACAGAACTTCAGATGATTAAACTTGGTGGAGCCACATACTAGGTTTCTACCCCCCCCCAAAAAAAACCCCCACTTCACTACTGTAATCATTTTGCCATAAATACAATCTAGATCTGCAAAACTGCACATACCCAAAGGTCCAGTTGGACTCAGTAGGACTCCCCTGAATAGAGATTCATAGGGTTGCACTTTAAATCCCGAGACGCCATCCTTGTTGGATCACTCATTTTCTACATCTGTGATGGGAAACATTTCCCCTACCCTTCCAAAGTATTCAAAGTGTGATTTTTTTTTATTCTTTACACGTGACCATTTCTTTTTCTTGCATTGCTCAGTTGCCCTGGATAAATGCCTAGGCTTCTTCAAGGTATCGCTTCTGTTGCATTTTCTCTAGCATTCGTACCTCATTCTGTCAGCGAGTAAATCTTCTCTCTCCTCCCCGTTTCTATTACAATTGTGAGCGCTGCGTGGAATCTGGTGGTGGGAATGCCACAAGCACCTATTGCTCAGTGCCAATGCCGTCCCCTCTAACGAGTGACCGCAATAACCAACACTAATATTTATTTACTTATAGAGTGCTCCCTCACATCACTCAAGATCAGGAGTGCTCTTGTGACACCCCCTTATTTTTTTCCTTTCTTTTTAAGAGGTGTAGGGGGGACCATCAGCAAGGCTCTCCTCAGCCATATCAGAATATTGTATGTATTACTCGTGTTGAATGGGAACTTCTGGAGGTACAGCGCTAAAAGGGAAGGGATTGGGCTGGGGGAGTGAATTAATTTGAAAACGTCTGTTTTCATTTGGGACAAAATGTCACTTAACCCCCTATGCTGGTCTCTGACCGTAATAAACTATCTATCTGCTGCACTTAACCCCACCTGCATATAACGCTTCCCAAGACTGTATTTATTTAATTTTGCCTTGTTGAACAATGAGTTTGTTACCAGAGTGGTGGTGCTAAGACTACTTTTGCTGAGTACACAGGTATACCTGTGCATCTTCCCAAACGTCTCCACCAAACTCCTCTTTTTTGTCTGCATTCCATTTGCTCCCTGCTTCATTGCTGGAAGAGAGAGAGAGAAAACAATGTGCCCTAACATGATTTGAGAACACGCTCTCCGGAAGTAGGACTAATAATAAAAGTCCCCTTTCTTTGAAGCAGAACAGTTAAGAATCTGGCTCCAGAATGAAAGAAACTGGCAATCGCCCACTACCAAAAGGAAAGGGGGAAAAAGTCATTAATGGAATTCTTGCTACAAAGGCCCTTACCGTGGCCTTTGCGTAATTGTAGAAAATGAGCAACACAGGAGGGCTGGAAAACATACGGCACCACCCTGGTCCTTTTTGTATCGCACGCTGGACAAATAATCCGAATTGTTTCTTAAATAGTTTTTTTTATATTAAAAGTTATTTGTGTTAAATCCGAGGCTTACAAAATCTCAGCTGGGTTCGTGACTCATTTGTGTGGCCTGCTTTCCTCTCTGTGAGTAGCAGAAAAACACCCAGCTATGCAGAGGGGCAGGGGGTATTTTGTCAGAAAAGCCTTTCTTCCCCCTTTAAATTATCTCTAATAATTTAACCTCCCTTTGTGTATGGGAGGGCTGTGTGGCAAGAACTCTTGAGACTGCCTGGCGGTGAAATACGCTAAAGGAGTTGCTTTTCCACAAGCAGAAGGACTCCTTTCATTCACACAAGAGAGAGATCTAGAAGAAACATCTGCTGGAGGAAGGATGGGCGGGGAGAGGCGATTTGGGAAGATTCCTGTTGTCTCCTCCAAGACTCTTCCAGATAGAGCAGGGGTAGGCAACCTAAGGCCCGTGGGCCAGATGCGGCCCAATCGCCTTCTCAATCTGGCCCGTGGACGGTCCGGGAATCAGCGTGTTTTTACATGAGTAGAATATGTCCTTTTATTTAACATGCATCTCTGGGTTATTTGTGGGGCCTGCCTGGTGTTTTTACATGAGTAGAATGTGTGCTTTTATTTAAAGTGCATCTCTGGATTATTTGTGGGGCATAGGAATTCGTTCATATTTTTTCCCAAAATATACTCCGGCCCACCACATGGTCTGCGGGACGGTGGACCGGCCCACAGCTGGAAAAGGTTGCTGACCCCTGAGATAGAGTCTACTTCAGGGGTGGGCAACCTACGGCCTGTGGGCCAGATGCGGCCCATTCGCCTTATCAATCCGGCCCGCGGACGGTCCGGGAATCAGCGTGTTTTTACATGAGTAGAATGTGTCCTTTTATTTAAAATGCATCTCTGGGTTATTTGTGGGGCATAGGAATCCGTTCATATTTTTTTCCAAAATATAGTCCGGCCCATCACATGATCTGAGGGGCGGTGGACCGGCCCACAGCTGGAAAAGGTTGCTGGCCCCTGAGATAGAGTCTACTTCAGGGGTGGGCAACCTACGGCCTGTGGGCCAGATGCAGCCCAATCGCCTTCTCAATCCGGCCTGTGGACGGTCCGGGAATCAGCATCTGACCCCTGGTCTCCTACTAGCCATGGATGAAGGTGGTACAGCTTCTGACTACCAGTTGCTGGAAACCACAGGAGTCAAGAGTGCTCTGGTCCTCTGCTCTTCTGGCTTCCCCATGACAACAGAGTGAGGGCCATTGGCCGGATGCAGCAGGCTCCTCTTTTGTTCAGATACCTTCAACTCTCCAGAGCAAATTTTCAGGACCCACAGGGGACAGCAGAGAGAAGGAAGAATCAGTTATAATGATCCCCAAACCCACTGCTTTCTTCCGGAAGGCGTATCACTGAGATCCAGCTCTGAGGGCCTTCTGGCAGTTCCCTCATTGCGAGAAGTGAAGTTACAGGGAACCAGGCAGAGGGACTTCTCAGCCCTGTTGAGGGAAGTTTTTAATGTTTGATGTCTTACTGTGTTTGATGATGATGACGACGACAACTGGGTGCAATTAAATGCTACTTTTATGAAACTGACGGACCTCATTTTCTCATGCCCATAAATTTCAATGGGTCTCCTGCTCTGCATATGGCTACCATAGCATATAAGCACCAGGAAGTCTGGATCCAGACTTTTATTCTCTTTTTGAAGCATTTACCGTCTTTCCCCCTTTTTAAGACACCGTCTTATAATTTTTTCCCCTCAAAAAACAACAACATGGTGGCTTATTTTCAGGGGATGTCTTATTTTTATTACGTCAGTATGGTATGGTACAGCCTCCCCCTGCGCGCTGAGCAGGCGGGGCAGAACTCCGCAAGAGGCGCGTTCCCCCCCCCCGCGCGCCTCTCGCTGGTTCGCTAGCTCCCTGCGCAGGGGGAACAGGTGGGGCAGGAAGAGGCGTCCCCCTCCCCTGCGCGCCTATCCCTGCGCGCTAAGCAGGCGGGGCAGAACTCCGCAAGAGGCGTGTTTCCCCCCCGTGCCTCTCACTGGTTCGCTGGCTCCCTGCGCACGCAGGAGGGGCTGAGGAGGCGACGGGAACAATGGCGGCACCATGGCTTACTATGGGGGTACGTCTTACTTCTCACAAAGGTAAAAAAAACCTGCCATGGCTTACTTATGACAGTGTTTCCCAACCAGTGTGCCTCCAGATGTTTTGGGACTACAATTCCCATCATCCCTGACCACTGGTATTGCTAGCGAGGGATGATGGGAGTTGTAGTCCCAAAACATCTGGAGGCACACTGGTTGAGAAACACTGCTTTATGACTACGTATTAAAAAAGGGGAAACAGGGTAGCAAAAGCCGGTGCATCTGCTGCTGGGTTCTGTTACTGTCTCCAAAAGGAAAGCTTTGGCAAGTTTCTGAAAAGTTTGAAATGTCAATGCCTTGGAGACTTAAGGTTGGATCCAGACTGTTGAAAGAAGAGGCAACCTTGAACGTACTTCAAGTCTAGACAAGATACAGACTTGGAAGTACGCCGTTTAAAAAAAACACCCAAAACCACAGTTACATATTGCCAGTACAGACACTTTTTAAACAGCCTGCAACCTGATGCTAAACCTATTTTGGGGGGAGTCTACCCTTTGACTTCTTTGGGTTGTGCTCCTGAATTGGATTGCACTATTAATCACTTTGCAACCCAGCTGGCATGGCCAGTTTTGTCGTCCTTTGCTTCTAGAGGCATGTGAATATAGAAATCCAAGGCAACCTCATGACTGGAGGGTGCAAAGTAAGGTAAAGGTTAAGGGACCCCTGACCATTAGGTCCAGTCGTGACCGACTCTGGGGTTGTGGCGTACAGCTTCCAGGTCATGTGGCCAGCATGACTAAGCCGCTTCTGGCGAACCAGAGCAGCACACGGAAACACCACTTGCCTTCCCGTCGCAGTGGTACCTATTTATCTATTTGCACTTCGTGCTTTCGAACTGCTAGGTTGGCAGGAGCAGGGACCGAGCAACGGGAGCTCACCCCATCACGGGGATTCAAACCGCCGACCTTCTGATCGGCAAGCCCTAGGCTCTGTGGTTTAACCCACAGGGCCCCCCGCATCCCAGGGTGCAAAGTATTTTGTGTTATAACCCACGTCCCTCAGTCTGGGGCTAACGGTCATCGGGGAAGAGACGGCCGTGCCCTCGATGAGAGGAGAGGAAGTTTCTAACAGTAAAAAGTTATTGTGCAGAAGACTTGAGCAAGAATGGATTCTTCATGCCATCAATCTCCATCTGCTCCATCTCTCTCTCTCTGTAATTTGCTTAATTGAAAGTTTTAGCACCACTTATCCTAAAAGGGCAACTAATTGCTAAGCCGTTCTAAGGAGCACCAACTAGGCAAAGTAATAGTTCAGCAACTCACACATTCTGCATACAAAGCTGGAAGAATCCAGAACAAAAGCAACCATAAATACTGACCTCTGAAAGGAGACATAGATTTGTTCATTTATTATTCTTTTTTAAAGAGCTCATATTGTACGAATGAGAGAATCCTCTGGGTGCAGGTCTCAGTTTTAAACTGACTTTGCCAGGCTTGTAGAACGAAGTGCAGAGCAGTGAAGGTTCAGCTAGGGATATCTAGGGTGGGGCCCCTATAGTTCTCCAAATGTTGCTGGACTCCAAACTGCAGACCTTCCAAGTGTTTCTGATTTGATCCCGGAATGTCGTGCTTTTTCCTTAGAACTTCCCTACTTTCATCAGAAATATTGGAGGGTAGCTGCCCAGAGTGGCTGGGGAAACTCAGCCAGATGGGCAGGGTACAAATAATAAATTATTATATATTATTATATGTTTGAAGTTCTGCAACCCCTGAGCCAAGGAGATAAGTAACTACAACCTTTAGAAGACAACTGAAGGCAGCCCTGTATGGGGAAGGGTTTTTTTAAATGTTGAATGTTTTATTGTGTTTTTTATACAGTGGTACCTCGACTTACGAGTAACTCGAGTTACGTTTTTTTCGAGTTACGAATGACTTCCAGTAAAACAAAATGGCCGCCGCATCCGAATTTTTTTCGACTTACGAAAAGACGTCGCGGCCGCTTTTAATAGGATTTTTTCGACTTACGAATTTTTGACCCAGATTTTTCGACTTGCGAATTCCCCCCCCCCAATGCATTCCTATGGGGATTCGACTTACGAATTTTTTCGACTTACGAAAATCGCGTCGGAACGCATTATCGCCGTAAGTCGAGGTACCACTGTATATGTTGGAAGCTGCCCAGAGTGGCTGGGGCAACCCAGTCAAATGGGTGGGATAATAATAATAATAATAATAATAATAATAATAATAATAATAATGGAATAGGACATCCCTATTTTCATCGGAGAAATGTTGGAGCATGTGGGATTAATGAGAGTTGGAGTCCAAATAATAAATTATTATATATTATTATATGTTTGAAGTTCTGCAACCTCTAAGCCAATGAGATAAGTAACTACAACCTTTAGAAGACATCTGAAGGCAGCCCTGTTTAGGGACGCTTTTAATGTTTAATACATTATCGTATTCTAATATTCTGTTGGAAGCCGCCCAGAGTGGCTGGGGAAGCCCAGCCAGATGGGCGGGGTATAAAAAATGAATTATTATTATTATTATTATTATTATTATTATTATTATTATATAACAACATCTGGAATTGACACCCTTTCCATACTCTTGAGTTGGGACCAACCTTCTCCCCTCCTCTCTTCCTTTCTTACTGTATTACCTCTCTGGTTGTATGCCTTTATTTTTAAACTGTAAAGCTTCTTGATTGTTTTTGGCAGGAAAGCAATATATTAAGGTAGCCAGCAAATCAGACTGGCTGAGAGGAGGGATGTTTTGTTATTTCTAGAGAATGAGAAATGGGACCCCCCCTGCAAGTAGGGGTTACTGAATGCCCATTGCCTATAAGCAGATCATCAGCCTAGCAGGATGGCAAGTTTTTCCAGCAGTGTAAGAAATAACTAATGTCGATCTAAGTCGTTGCGGTCGACGGGATGAAACAAGAAAACACGAGAGAGGAAATAAAAGGAACCATGGAAAGAGAGGGAGGGAAATCAGTTAAGGAATGCTCTCTGGTTTTCTATCTACTTTTTGTTATCTTCAAGCGGTCATTTTTCTTTCTTTTATTATAACCTCATAGATTCTTTTATTTTTGCATTATATGTGTTCATATTTTGTTGATATGGAAATGTATCAGAAATGCAATTAAAAAGAAGGATTCTACAGAGGAATCGAGGAACCCACCTTAGGAAGCTTCATTGCAGCATGAGCACAATGGGACCGGATCATTCTGGATCTTGCTGACTGTAATGTTTTATCCAACGGCGGCCATGTTGGGACAAGCTGGGAATGCATTTATGAGGGACAAAAACCCCACACTTCTTTGCCAGTCACTATGTCGGCTGTTAATGAGAGAGCCGAATGCGTGTATTTGGTTCTCTGCTGTTTATGGCCACGTTTCCTCCGCACAAACGTTTCCCTAGCAACCACAAAATAGTGGTGCCTGGGCTCACCCAGTCACAAAACAGTGGCAGGCGCAGGCAGAGTTTAGCACAATCAGCTGGCAATTACAGGCATCACTTTAAGATTTCTTTATTGTCATTGTACAAGCACAATGAAATTAGATGCCATCCCATTATAATAAAACAAACCAAAATAAGTGGAGTGGTTCTTTTCCAAGCTTACTTGGAGCTGGTGTACTAGTGACGGCCTTGGTGCCCTCAGACACAGTGTGCTTGGCCGATTCCCCAGGCAGCAGCAGGCGCATAGCAGTCCGGATCTCCCGGGAAGTGATAGCGGATCGCTTGTTGTAATGGGCCAGGCGGAAAGACTCAGCAGCAATGTGCTCGAAAATGTCGCTGACGAAGGAGTTCATGATGTTCATGGCCTTAGACGAGATGCCCTTGTCCAGGTGTACCTACTTGAGCACTTTGTAGACATAGATGGAGAGCCAGTGTGGTGTAGTGGTTAAGAGTGGGAGACTCGTAATCTGGGGAACTGGGTTCGCGTCTCCGCTCCTCCACATGCAGCTGCTGGGTGACCTTGGGCTAGTCACACTTCTTTGAAGTCTCTCAGCCCCACTCACCTCACAGAGTGTTTGTTGTGGGGGAGGAAGGGAAAGGAGAATGTTAGCCGCTTTGATACTCCTTCGGGTAGTGATAAAGCGGGATATCAAACCCAAACTCTTCTTCTTGCTCTTCTTGCGTTTCTTGTCGCCCTTCTTATGGGTCTTGGTGATGGCCTTCTTCAACCCCTTCTCAGGCACAGGAATGGACTTCGCAGGCTCGAAAAGATTCCAGCCACTGCCTAGAGAGAAAGAGAAAACAACTGCCTTTTGTCTCTGCGCTGCTGTTGCCTCCTCCCTAAGGGGATATTAATCCATGGGGAGCCTGGTGCCCTGGCTTCTCCCACAGTAATGTTGTTCACTTTTGACAGATCCAGGCCCTCTTGGAGGTTCCTGAGAGGCCTGGGCCATTTACAGCTTTTGAGGTGCTTAGCCGTAATAAAAAATTAAAACGATGGTGTGCGGAAACAAAAGAAGGCATTTGAAACCGTTCAGTAGGACAGAACCTGTATCAATTTATTAAAAAAGAGAAAGTCTCTTCTCACATCTCTTAACTTCTGAAACCTGCTAGAGTGCATCATGCTCTGGTACGATGTGCAGCAAAACAAACTCTGAAACGTAACAAAAAAATTAACCAATGTCTAAATTTGAGCTTGGGGCTCAGGCCCAATGGGGCCTTCTCAGATTGGCCCTTGCTGAGATCTAAACCATATTTTGAAATGGCTAAAATCTTTGCCATGTTGTTTTCCATGTGGCAAGGAGTTCCACAGCTCAGCTTTCCTCAAACAAAGTACAGATGTTTGCTCTGGAGGTATTGTGACTCTCAACCTCTCTAACCTAGGCTGAATTTACTGATCCAGGGGCTTGAAGTGGAGAAGTCTTTTTATTTCACATGAATATTGAAGCCTGGGTCCTCCTTTCCAAAGCCCAGGAAGCTTTTTCCTGGCTTAGCGAGGGAGGGGCGATGTTCTGATAAGATCCAAGAGCCCTCCTGCCACCTTCCCAAAACCTGCCCAGCTTTCTGAAGCAGGTAGCAGGGCTCTGGCCTTATTTGCTCCCCTATGAAAAAATTCACCACACACCACTGAAAGCCACTGTGTATAGTTTTCTTTTAAACCATTTCCTTCAGGCACGCGAGACAATGGCTTCCCCAGCCATTGCAAGTGCCGACACAGGAAGGGGAACAGGGTGGAATCTACACACATATTTAAAAAGCTGTGAAAATGCTTTTTGAAAAAATGTTTTGAAAGATATATTGAATTTGGCATAGCTCACTGTCGCCACCTTGTGTCAAATTTGCATCTTGCGCTTTACAACACACTTAAAACCTTCCATTCGCAGCTGTGTAGCTGAGTCCCTGGAAGTGTCATTAAATACATCAAAGTGATACTTCCGAGTGCAAAGCCCTGCAGAGATGATTATGAAGACTCTTGCTGGCCTGGTAGCGCTTGGAGATGTTGAGTTATCAAACGCCTTCATTCCACAATTAAAAGGCGTGCCAGCTAGTACCTTTAAATGAATGAATAAGCAAAGCTGTAAAGGCGTGCCTTTTCTATTCCCCTAGGCTTCATTTTCCAACCCTTGGTAATACAGCTGCTACAGGGAACGTGAAACAAGCCTGAACGCATCGCACAGGAAATGTCAAAAACGCTCACAAGGCTTACCCATGGCAAACTTAACACCCACCTGAGATACGGAAGTTCTTTTGCGCCTGACTTTCAAAATGCCTGTGGCGTCTGCTGGACAGAAGCAACACGGACCCGGTGTGTGGCAGCTGCGGGGTTCAAAACAAATAAGGAATAAGGAATAATTTATTCCATGTTGGGGATCCTCAAGGAAGGGGCTGAAAATAAAAGCGCAAGTAATGTCTTTGTAGTGTCTGTGGCCACACTTGGAATACAGGCAGAGGGCCTTCTCAGTAGTGGAACGTCCTCCCTTCAGATGTCAAGGAAATAAACAACTATCTGACTTTTAGAAGACATCTGAAGGCAGTCCTGTTTAGGGAAGTTTTTAATGCTTTATATTTTATCGCTTTTCTATTATTATTATTATTATTATTATTATTCTGTTGGGAGCTGTGGACAGTTCTGGTTGCTGCAAAAGCAGGGCAGTCTTGGGGACATGCACTGATTGGAAATGAAGCAGGGTGATTGCCCCAGAGTCATCTTGTATGACTACCCCAATAACATCGTGAGCACAAATCACCATGAAAAAGAACCGGAGGGGCTCTCTATATGGCTACAGTGGTACCTCTGTTTAAGAACAGTCCAGTTTAAGAACGATTCTGTTTACAAAATCCGCAAAACCGGAAATAGTGTCTTGGTTTGAGAACTTTACCTCAGAACTTTACCTCAGGCAGTGGGAGGCCTCATTAGGGAAAGCGCGCCTCAGTTTAAGAACAGTTTTGGTTTAAGAATGGACTTCCGGAACGGATTAAGTTCGTAAACCGAGGTACCGCTGTATAGCCACTCCTGATATTACTTCAGCTTTATTTTCTAGCTAAGCTATTTCTAATCATAGAATTGTAGAGTTGGAAGGGACCCTGCATTCTCAAAGCAGGAATATGGAGCTGCCCCATACGGGGATCAAACTTGTAACCATGGCATTATCAGCACCACACGCTAACCAGCTGAGCTATCCACTTCTGCTATGCTTCCGCAATGTAGCCAAGTGATGGCTGTCCAGAGGTCCTGTAGTGCAACTAAAGTAATTACCGTTGTCATTGGCCTGGGGCATCTGGAGAAAGCTCCTTTGGGACCAGTCCATGATGCACAACGAGGCTTTTCCTTCAGCCGCTCCTGAGAAGGAGACATGGGGGAGAGCTGTTTGAGTGGGGCATTTGACAAATTGCAGGAAGAAAAGGCTCACCGTGTCTCAACCAGGTCCTTCCTTTAGCACTGGGATGGGGAAAGTCTGCTGTTGGACAACAGCTGCCATCATCTTAGAGACTGTTATGTAGACATATGAGTTCTCCAAACAGCCAGGCCAGGCACAAAGAGATCCAGTCTTCACCTCTATTTTCTTTCTGGTTCCAAATATCCTTACTCACGTGTAAAGTGGCAGCTGGCAAATGTGTGCACATGTGTGTGGACGCTCGCACATATGAGCACACTCCTCTTGCTGCTTCGTGGCAAACCTAAACCTTTTGCATATTTTCCTTAATGGGGACAAACCGTACGAATCTGTGTAGCTTGGAGAGAGGCCATGTTTTGGCTCCTTTGAGATGTTTGTTCTTCGCTGTGTATTTTGGAGAACCTGAGCAAAGCTATGGAAAGGGCAAAGGAGGAGCAACACTGCTCAGGATGAAGAGAATGGGGTGATCTTTCCAAAACCAGCAAACGAGACTTGCCATTTTTCCTGGTAATGCAAGTTACGGCTGCTCTTTGTTAGAAACTACTGAGATGTGGAAATCTTAGTGAGCACATCCCTGGAAAACCCTGACCCTTGACCTTGACCTTCAGCTTCAATCGTGTGTTCCCCCCCTTCCAACAAAGGTGAAATACGGTTACATTCCAAAAAGGCCTTATTACAGATGTATTCAAGTGGGCAGATTCAGGAATCTTCCTCGATAAATGTCATCTGATGAACCACAGAGTGCGGACAGAATCATTGAGTTAGCCTTTGCTCAGAAACCTGAAATGTCAGTGGGAGTCGTTCAGCGCACACAAAGTTCAGTCTTTTGGAGTACCGTAAACATGACGAGGTTACTCAGATTGGCTGCAGTATGCAGTAATTCCTGAGTGACATTTATGCAGCCAGAGAACTCAGTTCCAATCCTGGGACTCAGCTATATAGCTGCAATTAAAACATTTCAAATGTGCTGTAAAGTGCAATATACAAATGTGACACTAGATGGCCAGAGTGAGCTATGCCAAATTCAATGTATTTTAAAAAATAAAATAAAAAATTTTTAAAACTTTTTCACAGCGTTTTTTTATATGTGTGTAAATTCCACCCTTGTTTATGTATTTATTTTGAAAATGTCTATGTTGCCAATCCAAGAATAATTCCTCATGGTGGTTTGTGACAACCTTGGCCTGGATCCAGACTGTGCCTTGCTTAAAAGAGTCAGTCTTAAGTGTGACTAAGTCTCAATCTGACCCAATTGTCTTTATTATCTGGGGCTATTTTAAAAGGTAAAGGTAAAGGTACCGCTGACCGTTAGGTCCAGTTGCGGACGACTCTGGGGTGCGGCGCTCATCTCACTCTATAGGCTGATGGAGCCGGTGTTTGTCCACAGACAGCTTCCGGGTCATGTGGCCAGCATGACAAAGCCACTTCTGGCGAACCAAAACAGTGCACGGAAATGCCGTTTACCTTCCCGCCGGAGCGGTACCTATTGATCTACTTGCACTTTGACATGCTTTCGAACAGCTAGGTTGGCAGGAGCAGGGATTGAGCAACGGGAGCTCACCCCATCGTGGGGATTCGAACCGCCGACCTTCTGATCAGCAAGCCCTAGGCTCAGTGGTTTAGACCACAGCGCCACCCACATCCCACTATGGGGCTCTTTTAAACATACCCTAAAACTCAAATTGCACCCTTCATTCATTTGGAACACACATCCTCAATTGCTGAAGACTGGTGCCCTCTGGTGAGCCCCTTCCTCTGCTTTTGGAGTTACCTGGCAATATTGCTCCAATAGTGCTACCATTTAATTTTATTATTTATTTATTTATTTATTTATTTATTTATTTATTTATTTATTTATTATAGATGCAGTTCATTCATTATCAGCCTTTTCTATTCTTGTTACAAAAAAAAAAGCACACCCAGTCATTCCGTTGTTGCGCCTGTAACCTCGGTTTAAGGTGCCATTGAGCTCCAAGCTTTCATATCTCCGTTTCTAACACTGGCTGCAGGCCTGGAGGTAAAGGAGAGTTTGTGTAGAAATGACCCTGCTGCACAAGGGCAAAATGTACATTAAGTGGTCCTCCTATTTTTCGCCTCTGCTCCCACACCTCACCTCTGGGATGTAGGCCCCAAAAGGTGACCCTCAATCTGGAAAATGCCCCGATCTCTGCAATTGTCTTGAAAGCACTGGTGGTGATGTTCCGTGTGCTTCTTTCTCATTTATGATGCAATTGGTGACAAGTCTGCCATAAGGAAACGTCTGCCTCATTAGGGATATGGTCGTGTAATAACTAGCAAATAATGAGAAGGTTCTCAGCGACAGCAAAGGAAAACCACGCTGCACAGTTCAGGACGAGAGGCAGTTTTATCTCCACAGTAACCCGCGCACAGAATAGCAACCACGTATGTGTGGGCTTTGATATTAAGCGTTGCTATCCTAGATAAGCAGAAAAGTTGGAAGGGGAAGTGTGACAAGAAGCTGGATTTGCAGACATAGCAGGTATGCTGTCGGAGATAAACAGGTCAGCAAGAAGGTATTATTTTAGCCGGAGGAACTGTCAGCGGGTTTCTGCTGGTTCGAGTTTGTTTGAAACCAAGCTGCCTTCTTTTCTCCCCGCAGGATTGCAAAAAGAAGTGAAAGGCAAGGGGGGAGAAGGAAAAGCAATGGGAAAGAAAGAAAGAAAAAAGGAGGGGGGAACAGAATAGAACAGAGTTCTGTGTTAGCCGGCGAGGGAAAGAATCCAAACCACAAATGACGGAGCCAAGATTCCTCAGAATTCTACTTTTGCTCTTGCAAAAGATTGAGCTGGACGCCACAGTCTTATGCGTGTTTACTCATAAATATGTCCCATTGTGCACACTAGGACTTACTTCCAGGTAAGGGTGCCTCAGCCTTAGCCATTTCTAGTAATAATTGGGTTTTTATTCCCTGTAGAGTCCTGTCGTCTTCTTGTTGTTGTTCTGAACATTACATCATCAGAACAATTGATCCAAACAGCACAGGGACTATTAATTTGTTGCATCCTGTATCCATGTGCTGCTGCGTTATTCCAGCTGGTTGTACCTAGGAATGGCTGTGGTTCCTGCCGTACTTCAAAATCCTCCTCCTACCCCTTCCTCTGTATTTCATAGTCCCCCCCCAAATAAAACGATCAATTCACATTTTAAAAATAGCAGTAAATACATTTTAAAAACCTTTTAAAGAAATATGGCGCTGACTTCTCAAAAGAAGACCTTGCAAAGGACTTAACGAAATGAAACCAAAGGTAACAAGTTGGCAAGGGCCAATTTATATTTCCTTTTCTTCAATCCATCTCCCATGTAGCAGTGGCGGGCTTTAAGCTTTCCTGTCAGGCCTCTACCGTTGTGCAGGCATTTGGCAAGGACCCTTCTGAGCTGCCCTAGCCATTGTATACTGCCAAAAAACCCCACCTAAATTTATATAAATGTGAATTAAAGCACAATGAATTTGACAAGATTTAGTTTCCGTTTCTAAGCTATGAGAACAACAAAATTAAGGAAACACCACCTTGTGCCATTCCATGCCTCACTACAGAATATACGACATGGATGCCATTCATATGTCTGAATGGATGCTGCACTCTGATCACTTATTCTGTAGCTTGCTGTACATACCAGTCTGTGTTTGGTTGTTATTTGCACTGTATCATTTGTTTGTTGAAAATTTAAGTGAAAACATGTCGTCCCCCCAAAACCTTTTAATTGAATAAAAAGATGCCCCCGGTGAATCAAGCGGCAGATGTTTCACATATGCACACACACACATTTTTTAACACAACCATTCATGAAAGCTGCAGGTGGCAAGTGCCACCCTAACAGTGGAATCCAATGCATAACTTGACTCACACTGAGGTCCGTATTCCAACTACCAATGCTGACAAACAAAAACCCAGGTAACAATATAATTATATTATATAATGATAACAATATAATTATACTTGTTGGACTTATGCAGTGATGACACAAGTAGGTACCCACTTGACTTCCATCCCCTTCTGCAAGATAAAGACTGAATTAGCTTGGGTTCCCAGACAATGAACATCTCTGTACAGCAACAGAAGAATAGCTAGCACACAAATACCTAACAATACTGCTTTTTAGATTTCCAGCTTGGTTTGTTGCCCACTCTTTTGATGCCAGCAACAGCTGTTATCTGATCTTACACGTGAATAAAAAGGCTGTTTTTAATGGATGGGAAGCTGGCCAGAATGGCTTGAGAAGAACTTCACCCACTGTTCTCTCAGTATTCTTGCATTGTTGTTCAAACCCAGGAGTGTGTTTTTGCATTTGCTAAGCAAAGAAGTGCCTGTAGGACAATCGCATGCTAGATGTATAGAATATTTTCTTTGTACATTGAACCAGCTGCAGATATCGGAGGATTAATAAAAACTGGGGGCAAGGGTGCACTTTCCCTCTCCAGGGCTAAAGTTGATCAAACCTCCTCTCTTTTCCCTACAAATAAGCAGGCACAGTTCCTTCACGTCCTGCCACAGCAAAGCCACCCTTGCTTCCTACTGCATCTGGGTTAGTTATGCCATCAACTTTGAATCATCCCTTTCATTTTAGCCAAGCCAAAAATGTGATCAGGACACACACTTCCATTGCCTGCAGCGTCTCATTACAACTTAACAAGCAAAAGCCACCACTCATTGGAAGGAGAAATGATTGCAGTTCCTATTTTACTCTTCACAAGATTTGATCATCTTCAATAGCCTTTGTCATAGCAATAAATGCAACTACTTTATATCGGTACCGCACAACATCCAGATTTAAAAGCCCTGTTGCTGCAATGGTTTCAGCTATTGTCTGTTTCAAGCAGCAGCGAGGTCCCTCCAGACATCCGATCGATTGTGCATCCGTGAGAGTTTTTGCTGGTGATAGTATCGGGGCAGTTATACACAATCCCACTTGCAACTGTTTGTACCTGCAAAATTTCTAAGGTGGTCAGACTACATTTGTATCCAATCAGCGCACAACCTGCAAACTTTCTGCAGAAATCCAGTAACCTTTTGTAGTACAAATGTTCCATTTTTTATTTTAAAATTTGGGTCATAATGAACAATTGTTGTATCAGTGACATGTTGCGGAATACACACACACCCCAACCATGCCCACCAAAAAGCTAGGAAAGAGGAGCAATCAATCCATCTCCTTTATTGGCAGAGAAAAAGTGCATCGTATACATGGAGCAGAACACAAGGCAGTTAAAGAAACATAGTAGGAGATACTTTAGGATAAAACTGTCCAGACATTGTGAGGTACAAATATGGCTCTTAGGACCTAGGGTGACGTAATTTCATAGTGAACAATAGCGTCTCTCAAAAATCTTGCCACATTCTCCACAACGTCTGTTGTGTATTGATTCAAAGTGTTATCATATCTGTATTACTATTGTCTGTAATCACATTAGGGTAAAGTAACTGCCTTCCTGTCCCAGAAGGAACAGTTACTATTGGTGCATTCAAGTTGCTGCATTGGGATCCTCAGTCTTATTGGTTCCCACCAAAAAGCAGCTGTGTGATTGCTTGAGATTGTTCCCTCCAAAATACATCTTTTCCTAGTCAGTCCTATGTCCCTATAAATGTAGCTTCCCTACCCTCAGTTCCCTTAGTCTTGTTTGCCTGAATAAAGAGTTGTTACATGAAGAAGCTGTCTCCTGCCTGCTATGTCAGAGAGCTGAAATCATTAACCCACGCTACAACAACGTCCTTCCTACAATTGTTCAGCAGATAAGACACCCTGAAGAGTCAGTGCAATGAATCCCCCCCTTTCAATAGGGGGGCCAAATACTTATCATTTTGTGTGTGTGTGTGTGTGTGTGTGTGCATAAAATAGGCAATAGAATAAAACGTGTGAGGGATTCGACCTGTTTTATGCCACAAGGGCAGCATCGTTCAGAGTTTGGGGTTTTCGAGAATCTGCGAAACTGCAGATGGGCAGACATCAAATCTTGCGAGGAAAAGAGCTCTGTGTAGGTGGGAATCATAAAGATGGCATAAATAGGGAATGTCCTGGCCAAAGAAGTGTGGAATTCCCAATCCCCAAAGGGAACGGGTTTTGTTGGCTGCGCTGCAAAGGGTTTGGAATTCAATCTCTAGGATTCTGTGCTTGATTGTCGGCAATGCTCCAGATTGCGGGAGCAAAAGCAGCGACTCGAGTGAGAGGCCGCGGGTTCCAATTTTGCTGGAAAGAAGAGCAGAAACTAAGTGATGAATACAGTGCTGCTGTCTGGCATCCTCGGCCCGACATCCCAGCAGGGAACAACATGAATCTCTGCCCAGGCCCCTTCTTTTTCCCCTCTATAGAAATCCATCTGGGCTGCTCCTCCAAACAGTTACTCCGGCTGGCTTTAGGGTGGCCATATTTCAAACAGTGAAAATCCGGACAGAAAAGCTGCTGACCTCACAACAAATGTAACTGATTTGTAAGAAAGACTGTACAACCTGGGGAAAAAGAGACTTTTGTAAACCAAGAAAATCTTTAATAAAAACAATTTTTAAAAAAGAAAAAGAAAAGAAAAGCTGTTGAGCTTTTTTCTTTTCTTTCTTGACAAAATCTCAAGGGGGAAAATGCCGCTTTGAGCTACTTTTATGGAAAATCGAGACGGGTTGCCACGCGCCCGGATTTTCCCGGACAGCCGTATTCCGGAGATGACGTATGGCAATACCTTGCAGTTCGCGCTTGGCGCTGCGCGGCGTACGCACATCCAGCGGCGCACAGTAGGTGGCGCTCCCCTTTGCCTCCGCTTCCCCCCTCGAGAAGGGAAAAGGATCTTCCCGCAACTTCCGCCACCGCTGGGGGGGGGGACGACCGCCCGCCCGAGGCCCTTCCTCCGCGGACCTTCTACCCCTTCGCGCTCCCTCTCTATAGCCGACGACCCTGCGCAGCCAATCGGAGCGCCGGGAAGCTCTCCGGGGGCGGTCTCTCAGCCGCGCTCCTCTTAGCCCCGGCGTCACTTGGGCGCCTGCGGTGAGAAAGAAGCGGCAGGCGCAGCGGCGAGGAAAGACACGCGACCAGGAGGCCGCCGACGTTACCAGCAGCCCGGTCGCACCGCCGAGGGCTGTCGCCGCCATGGATTACGGGGAAGGTGAGGCGCTCCGGAGAGGCCGCGCAGAGGCTACCGCCGCCGCCGGGCTGGGCGCTGCGGACTTAAGATGGCGGCGGGGTCTGCGGCGGAGGCGGGAAACGGGCCTTGCTGGGCGCGCCATGTTGGTGGGGGAGGGGAGCCGCCGCGCCGCTTGGGGAAAAGAGCCCGAGAGCCTCGGCCGGGTCTGTGCGGGGGGAGAGCGCTCCACCAGTTAATCGCGCCTGCTTTTTATTTTATTTTTGCTTACCCCCCCTTTTTAAAATTTCATTTATTGAATGTTTTCAGACAAATGAAGACGTTCGCAGGGTTATCGGGGGAAAGCATACATTTCCTAAAACATCTGAAATAGTTGAGGAAAAGAATAAATGGAGTTAATTGGGATACGCAGAAGAGAAAAAAGGAAGATGGGGAATTTCTGGAACCGCTGAAAAAGGGGTGGGCGGAACGCGAGGTTTGATAGGCGAGAAATGTTTGCATTTGTTGTTGCTTTCGCCGTCGAGATGTTTATTTGTTATAAATGCAAATCCTGAATACGTTTACACCCCCACACAAACACCCCAGTACGATATCCATCATTATCTCCTAGCCCGGCCCTTCGAGGGCGCGCTGGTAGGTAGGGTGGGGCTCCTGCAACAGCCACAGCCGCACGTGGAGAAACCTTTCTTTTAGGTTCACCCCACCCAGGGGCGAGACTAGGCGTTATTTCACCCGGGTCAAAGACCCAGTTTGGCACCCACCCACCCCGTGGGCATTTGCACACACAGGTTGCAAGCCTCACTGGTGCCCCTATAGAGGCTTTGCCTGGGGCAAAATAAAACCTGGCTAGCGCCCCCACCCCAATAAGCTACGCTACTGCCCAATGTATTATTATTATTATTGTTTTATTTATTAAACTTATATACCACCCTATACACAGGTTTCAGGGCTGTTCATAGGATTGCAGTCAAGTAATTCAACAAAGCCAAGAATACTATTGTGTAGGTGAAAATGGCATCTGCAAGAGCTGGTGTCTCCGTAAAGAACACATGTTTTTCATTTAGAAGTGGATGACTGCTGGTGGAACCCTGGAGAATAGGAAAGTGACTGAACTAGGCCTTAAATTAGTTTCCACCTTCCTATAGGGCAGGTTTTTTAAAAATTGTGACTTTTGCTTCTCCCAAAAGACAATGTGGGGCGTGTGCCAGCTCTTGAAAACTTCTTCAGGCTTCCCCCGCCCTTTACTCGTTCTGGTGGAAGACAGCCCACAGGGGGCCTTATGCGTTGGGTGAGATCCAACTACAGTGGTACCTTGGGTTACATACGCTTCAAGTTACATACGCTTCAGGTTACAGACTTTGCTAACCCAGAAATAGTACCTCGGGTTAAGAACTTTGCTTCAGGATGAGAACAGAAATTGGGCAGTGGCGGTGCAGCGGCAGGGGGAGGCCCCATTAGCTAAAGTGGTGCTTCAGGTTAAGAATGTTTTCAGGCTAAGAACAGACCTCCAGAACGAATTAAGTACATAACCAGAGGTACCACTGTATCTTATATTTAGAGTAGACATGTAGATTCGACTTCAGCGAATCTAATCATGAGTCTGACTAGTGTTGGATCTCACCCGTTTGTTTCACCATTAGGAGGAGAATATTGGCTGTACTCGGGCATTCTTTATCTCACGTGAACAAGCTTTTTGCCTGTTCATGTGGCCTCTGCGCAAGCTGCTGTTTAGCCAGAAATTTTATTAAGTGCAAGCAACTCATTTAAGGGACGCGGGTGGCGCTGTGGGTTAAACCACTGAGTCTAGGGCTTGCCGATCAGAAGGTCGCGGTTCGAATCCTCGCAACAGGGTGAGCTCCCATTGCTCGGTCCCTGCTCCTGCCAACCTAGCAGTTCGAAAGCACATCAAAATGCAAGTAGATAAATAGGTACCGCTCCGGCGGGAAGGTAAACGGCGTTTCCGTGCGCTGCTCTGGTTCGCCAGAAGCAGCTTAGTCATGCTGGCCACATGACCTGGAAGCTGTATGACTGCTCCCTCGGCCTATAGAACGAGATGAGCGCTGCAACCCCAGAGTCCGCGACTGGACCTAATGGTCAGGAGTACCTTTACCTTTAACTCCTTATTTACGTGTGCTCTATTTGTGGTTGACTGCACACAAACGCGGTGCCGGGAACCTGGAAGTGGATCCCGGAAATAGGGAGCACCCTGGAGAGTCCTCCCTGAGCCAGGAGGACTCTCCATGGTGCTCCCAATATATATGATTTATGTTACACGTGCAGAGGCACAGAACATAACCCCTGCATAAATTGGGAGTTGCCTATATAGTTAACTATGACTACCAGCTTTGAAACAAGCCAGGAACCTATGGTTTAAAGCAGGGGTCAGCAAACTTTTTCAGAAGGGGCTGGTCCACTGTCCGTCAGACCTTGGGGGGGGGCTGGACTATATTTTGAAAAAAATTATGAATGAACTAGTTGAATTCAGCCCATTAATAATGGGCGCTAGCGATGGGGACCCGAGGCGCTTCCTTCTCCCCGCCTCAGGCGGCCAAGCCACCACCATGGCGGAGCCGCCTGTTGCCGCTGCCCCGCCGGCAGCCCCGGCGACGGCCGCCCTCCCCGCCGCCGCCACGGGCGGCTGAGGCGGGGAGAAAGAAGGGAGGGGGAGAAGCAGCAGCGCGCGGGGAGCGGCCGCCATTGCGGCTTCTGGCCCCGGAGCAGGAGGCGGCGGCGGTAGGAGCGGCGGCGGCGCGCTGCGCTCCAAGCAATCAGGCTCCTCCTCCTCTCTGCGCTCCAATCCGTGTGTCAGTGGAGCGCATGCGCAGTTGCGAATTCCACTGACACACAGAAAGTACGCACGGACACAGGCACTTTATTATAGAGGATTCCTATGCCCCATAAATAACCCAGAAATGCATTTTAAATAAAAAGACACATTCTACTCATGTAAAAACACACTGATTGCCGGACCGTCCGCGGGCTGGATTTAGAAGGCGATTGGGCCGGATCCAGCCCTTGGGCCTTAGTTAGCCTACCCATGGTTTAAAGAGTATATTAGTTGCATTTTATTTAATTATTGTTAGGTTTATTTCCAACCTTTTTTCCAAGGTGGCTTATACCGTTCTCGCTGATCCACTAGGAGAGGTCATGAGTCTCATTTTAATAAAATCAACTTCCTTCCTTTCTTAGAAATGGACCGTGACTATGGGCATGGTGCCTATGGTGGCCCAAGAGCCATGGACTCTTATATGAACCAGTCATATGGAATGGAAAGTCATGGAGGTGGTGGAGGAGGCGGTGGTGGTGCCAGGTAAAATACTGAATCACTTGCCTTATGTATTAAACCAAAGCATAATTATGTTTGACAATATACCCTTATCAAATTTAAGTGTTCCTTGAACATGCCATGTTGATTCTGCATGCAGCAAAGCACAGGAAGGTACTGTGTGGTAGATTTTTAAAAAAACATTGGGTTTGGATTCTTTTAATGATATACAGTGCTGTAACAGATTTTAAAATGACTGCATGCATTTGATCTAGATTCTGTGCCATCTTGACCGTTGAAGTACCAGCAGAGAACGTATAGTTGAAGTAGACAATTTTGATTACATTATTTGATTTGATTTGAGCCTTCCATTTTCAAGGAACATTTAAATTTCATTTATTTAGCGCTAATACATTTTGTTAAAATGTTCCCTGGTAGACAAATTGTCATGTCCAGATTATTTTATTGGCAGGTACTAATTACACTAAAATGTGTGTTTGGCTTATTCTACAAATTATTTGTGCAGTGATCTTACCATTTTGTTCTTAGCGCTGTAATGGGATTCTGATAAGCTTTTGGATTTGCACGGTGCCTGCAGTTCATGTTTACTAACTTAAGGCCATCCTTTTTTATGCAAAATTTGTTTTCTTTTAAGATCTGTGCATTTTAAACAAAATAACTGGATGAAACATTAAACTTCGTTGTATTCCCATTTTTATATTTTAATTATTGTATGAGAATGCAAGACTGCAGGTTGGCAACCCTGAATCCACAAGATCTTTTGTGACATTGAAAATCAGGAAACTGCACAGTTTTGTTGAAGAATTGGTTGATATCCAATACTTGTGCATAGTTAACTGTCTCAAGAATAATGAGTAAGATGTACCTACCGTTTAGTAATCTGCATATGATTGGAGTTCACTGATCAGAATTAATTAAAAATCACTGTTGTAATAGACTGTTCTGTAGATGGCATTTTAAATATGCAAGTTTGTGTGACTGAAGTTTTTAAAAATGAAAATGGGTTATGCTGTTGTAGACGAGGATAGTATACATAGTCACCAGTGTCCATTTTTCAAAGTAAAGGCTTTTTCTGTTTCTACTGAATTAATTATATTTTTATGCTGGGAGAGACTCCCCTTTACAGTGCAGTTGTACCTGACAACTATGTCCCCCTGCACTCTGCCTTTTCCTGTACCTCAGTAAATAAGTAAAATACTGTTTTATATGGTCTTTGATGTTTACATGTAATGCATAGCCTTTTCTTCTATCAAGGGTACATTGATACTGAAAACTTATACTTGCCTTTTCAGTTCTATACTAAAGTACCTTCTTTATTCTCTAGAATATGCCAAATGTAATAATAGAATATGGGGTATTCTGGCAGTTGGACTGTATGTTGCAGAAATAAGAAAATCAAATAATTGCACTGTGAACTTTGCAGGGGTTAAAAGAAAAAAGTATCAAGTTGTAATTGCCTCTCATTATTGATACTATCAAAACTTTCCCGATTAAGAGGAAAGCCTTTTAAATGCTGTTAACTGTTGTTAGGTATGACTTCAAAGATAAAATAGTTTTATTAACCTTTAAGTCGGTGCAGGTGCCTGCATCTGTAAGACTAGGTCTGGGCACAAATAATGAGGTTTAAATACTGCTGATAGACTAAATTTAGTGAAGTTTGGTTATTCTGAACTTTTAATATTACTTTTATGGAAAAGTGGCTCAGATAGCTTTCTGTCTGGTCATATCTTGAAACTGCCCAGCCCTAATCAAGGCAAACCCTACCAAAGTAAAATATACATTGATTTGAGTTGATAAATGTCAACTGATAACTTGTCTTTTGAAATGTTTTAACTTTAGTAAGCTTACTTTTTTTTTCCTCACTGCAACTTTTCCAGGTTTGGACCTTATGAGTCTTATGACTCCGGGTCTTCTCTGGGTGGGCGAGATCTGTACAGATCTGGCTATGGTTATAATGAACCCGAACAAAGCCGCTTCGGAGGTAGTTATGGTGGTCGATTTGACAGCAACTACCGGAATAGCCTTGACTCTTTCGGAGGTAGAAACCAGGGCGGGTCTAGCTGGGAAGCACCTTACTCACGCTCAAAGTTGAGGCCTGGGTTTATGGAGGACAGAGGAAGAGAGAGTTACTCTTCCTACAGCAGTTTTTCTTCACCCCATATGAAGCCTGCACCTGTAGGCTCTCGGGGGAGAGGAACGCCTGCTTACCCTGACAGTGGATTTGGAAGCAGAAACTATGATGCTTTTGGAGGACCATCAACAGGCAGAGGCCGTGGCCGAGGAGTAAGTACAGAATCTTTTCAGATTCTTTTCACTAGTCACTCTTTTAAACCCTTTCAAGACCATAGCATTTAAAACAAACGGGCGCTGTCCAAACACAGTGCACTTTTGGCCAAACTGTTAGGGTTGATGACCTCCCAATCCCGTTTGATATTTACCTAGAACTTAGCACCCAGTGTTTCTTCATTTGCAAGTAAAGCACTAAGAGATTAGTTGCTAAGGCTTTTTATCAAATCTCTCCTTTTGTTTGAAAGGTGAAGATTAAGGCAATGGGTTTGGTCTAAAAGGGGTTAAAAGGAATTGCATTTTTCCTTGTTAACACTAGCATCTTGGCTAGTGGGAGAAGTCTTGAATCATTGTAAAGGTTAATTAGAACCTTTCTCAGTTCTGAGTAGCTTAAAGGTGCAATGTATGTATACTGTTGAATTTTAGGGGTTGAATGCCATAAAGCTGATTTTGTCCTGATACGCAGGCAATCAGTTCTACATACTCATTCTTAACTTTATGTAAGGTCACCAGACTTACGTGGAGTAATGGGTATAATAAAGATGTAATAAGAAATGAGGTGATTTGAAACCATAGTTAAAGGGGCGCCATCAACTTAACTAATTGTTTCAGAATGAAAACTAACGGTGCACTGAACAGTTTTGTCTAACACTTGTGTGATTTATATATAAAATTGCCCACAACACGTTCTTGCATGCTGAATGTGATGTTCCAGTGCAGCTTCAAAATTGCAGTTGAAACATTGTGAGCAGAGTTAAGAAACTCAAATATTAGCAGGAAGAACTTGTTAACAGCTGCTAGACTCCTGATGGAATACTTCAGGTTTATAAGATGATGATGTCCCATTAACTTACTTTATAATCTTATATCTCATTTTAGTACAGATAGTTAAGTTGTAGAAGCTTATCTTGATCTCATATATGCTATCATAAATCTCATAAGCATAATATGTTTCAAGAAACTAGCACTAAAAAAAACATAGGGTAGTTTATTTATAGGCTAAATGTAGAGATAAAGATATTTAAAAAAAGAAAAGGTGGTCTGCATCCCTAAACTGTTCTTTCAAAAACGTTTTAACCCATGTGGCATTCTGAAGGATACAATTGGCATAATAAGATTTAACGCAGAGAGACATAAAAGGAGCTAGGAGCTTTCTTGTAGTTTGGTAATAAAGTACTTTGCATATTTGTGTAGCCCTTGTTGTCAAGACTTTCTTTTTTTTAAGTAGGTTTATGATACTGAGTGAGTAAAAAGTCTCAGGGAGTATTGACAGTTCACTTTTTAAGTGTGCCTTTCTTGAACTTGAAATACTTTGAGGAATAAGCTACTTACTGTACTTAAAATGCATTGCACCTTTAATGGATCTGGAAATATTTGCTTGTGCAAATGTAAATCGCTTAGAAAGTGTCCTTTGATTTATGTACATTCAGCGTGGAGATATTGCTAGATTGTTTTTTTGCTAGGGACCAATTTGTAGACAAAGTGAAATTTAGAACGTGTGCATGGACTTTGTTAGCGTATTATTATTTTAATGTTCTCTAACATTCTGGTGTGCTAATGCTATTTGTTAGTAAAGTTAGGGAAACTTATTTCTGCTTATACGATTTCACTCATCCGGTCAGATGAGCTATCTTGATTTAATTAAATGTATTAGTAGGAAAGCTGTCCTGCCTTTTAGTTGGTTCTTTCTCTTCAGTTTGCTTCTATTTTCAGTGCCTTAAAATGTGTGGAACAAGCCAATTTAAGCATCCTTATGTAGATGTCTGAGACAGGAAGAGAGGAAATAGTCTTTTCACACCAGTAGATGACAGTTTGATCCTTGTTTCAAAACATTTCATGATACAAGGCAGTCTTGTTTTTCTGCACTCACTGCCGCAAACCCCCTCTTCTTGATATAGGATAGAAATATGTTTTTGGCTTTGTCTTTTGTTAAATGTATCATCTGGAGAATCTGAAGAGAGGGAATATAACTGAAATTAGAATATAACTCAAGATCTGGATTTATGACTTCTCATAAGCAGAAATTCATTTGATATAAACACTTTCTGGTCAATTAACTGAAAAATGAATAGGCTTGCAGTTCTGATGTGTGTTAACTTGCTAGTATTGCGTTCTTTTCCCGGAGTTAAAATATTTGTAAATATGTATTTGTAGGAATTATGTTTCTTGCAACCAGCCATATCATTTTCTAATACTTGCTCTTCACCTGTTTACAGTACATGGGAGACTTTGGAGGCATGCATAGACCTGGAATTGTGGTAGACTATCATAACAAACCCAGTAATGCAGCAGTAGCTGCACGAGGAATAAAGAGAAAAATGATACAGCAGCCGTATAATAAACCAGGTGGGACATTTATCAAGAAACCCAAACTGACAAAACCTAATGTGAAGATGAACCAAAACAAACCTAGTAAGTAATTGAATGAAAGATACAAATAATAGCGCTATTTAACGTTTTCTGGGAGGAGACATTTATGATTTGCCATTCTTCATTTTTCAGCCTTAAAGCCCCTTTTGAAACTAGCACAGATTAGAAAATTTAATCTGCTACTTAAAATGAAGTCACTATCAGATTTGTGCCTATATACTATTCTCCTGTGTGAAATGTTATCTTGGAAAATTAGTCCTTTAATACATGTATGCCTATATTCTGGAACCTCTTCTGGCTTCTTTTATTGTGAAGACTGCTTGCTAGATGCTGTAGGATTGTTACCAAGAGAACAATTGCTGCTTAGACGAATTTCAGACCTTAATGTTTGAATGCTTATGGAAATATAATATTCAGATCAGATTTTTTTTTGTTCTCTTCTGCAAAGATTGTTGACTTGCTATTTGAAACAACAACTGAAAGTTAACATTTTTTTCTGCATTAACGTCACTAAGCCTGCTTGTATGGATTGCTTTGTATGTGTATTTCACCTTCAATTTCCCCCTCATACTTTTTGGGCATGGTGTGTGGTTGCTATTTGAATTGAGTTGAATTTTGAGAGGACTCCAAATGGCACACATGCCGCTTTGCAATATATCTATTAGTGAAATACTCATAATTGCGATGGAGTATATGCGGATAAGTTCTGTGGAAGAGACGTGAGAGGTGGATGGAATGACTGCAATGTATTGCATGGTATCTCCACGTAAATCCCTAGGTGATGGAGACTGGGCCACTTGCCATCAGTGTTGATGGGCAGGTTTGCTCTTCCTGAATGGCCGCATGTGAGAAAGATGTAAATGTGTCATCAAAGCTAATGCACACCTTAATTTTTGCAACATAATTTGGCCAAAAATGGTGAGCATTAGATTCAAGTAAATACAGCCACTTGCTGTATTCATCTAATATTGTGCATTTGGGTATTGCTCAGTAACATCGCATCAGCTATAGCTTGTGTTGTTCAGGGGTGGCCTGTGCAATAGGTACAAAATATATTAAATATATGTAATGAAAACTAGAAATTATATTTCCTCTTACAGTACAAGTATTGAGAGATTGACTAGATTGAGAGATTTCTCATAAGGGTCTCTGCCTTCATCCATCCACCTGTTTCCATTTTGTCTTTATTTTGAGGTAGATTATCCTGTTTCTTGGATGTAAAAATATGTCCTACTGGTGCCCTTAAGCTATGATTTTTGTTTTTAACCAGCAAGAAATTGACAGTGGTCTCTGTTTGCTGGAAATATCTTCAAAACCTTGTTTCAGTTGTCTTCATCTCATTTAAGCCAACCTGAGATTTAGGCTTAAGACCTGAGATTTAAAAATTGTTGTTTATATGAATAAGTACCTTTTTAAAAAGTTTTCTACCGTTGCATATGGTCTTGTTTCCACAGTGTAATCAATGGGATGGTCTAAATTTTTGTTTACCATTTCTTGTTAATTCCTCTCACTGGGGTTGGTGGTCTGTTGAAATGCCTCAGGTATGCTATTTTACCACTGGAGACTGAGAGTAAATGTAGAAAACACAACTGATTCTTTCATGCGCACAATATGAAGACTGATTTTAAGTGTGATATAAACAACTGTGAATTGAATTTAAAAGGTGTGTAGCCAATGAATGGAAAACCAATTACACAGTATGATGATATAATCCCACATGTGCTAGTTCTGCTGCATTCTCCTCCCAGTTTTGATATAATTTCAGTACCAGTACAAGAGCTTGATTAAGTCAAATTAAGTGTATTTTCTTTGTGGTTTTTTATATAACCTGCAACTGCATGCTATTTTCTTTAATGTATTCTTTCAGTTTTCTATAACCAAGCTTCCTATTTTCCCAGTTTCCCAAGGATTTAAGCAAAATGCTAGGTGAGACAAAATATTACACTGCAGCTTGATTCTCTTTAAATTTCTTCCTCCTTTCATGCTAATAGAGCCATGGACACCAAGCAAGAAAGCTACTACAGAGGTAACGATCTCTAGCTTTGCAAAATACTGTACTTATGCAACAAGCATTAGAGTGTGTCTTGATAGTTAACACAAACACCATATATGATCTAGAAGGCCACGGGGCACAGTGATGCCTGTCCCAATGAGATTTTTCAGTCTCTGTCTGTCTGTCTGTCTGTCTGTCTGTCTCTCTCTCTCTCCCACCCCCTGATAGTGCTGAACTAGAATAAGAACCTGCTGTTAATAACAAGAGTGAGGATCTCTGTGGTGCAATCCAGAGATCAATCTAAACAGAGTAGAATTCAGTGTCACACTATTCCAGTTGCTCTATTCTGGGGGTTCTCCTTACCCTCCACAACCCAACTGGGGAAAAGGAAGGGGGAAAGCCCCATTGCAGTAGTAGAAGACGTTGCACTCGGCTTCCACTGATGGGACTGTTTAGGTGAATCCTGCCCATTGAATTTTATGGGTAGGCAGCTGGTGGTTCTTTTATATGTGCCATTGTGGTTTTAGTCTTAATAAGACATAATCGAAAGGCAAGATAAAAGCCATGTACTTGTGACTCTTCACCTACTTCCAGATTTTGGTCATAAAACCTGAATTTCTAAAAAACACATTTAATACATTTATATCCTTCCTTTCCATCGTGGAACTCAAGGCAATGCATGTGGGATTCCCAGGCAGTCTCTGATCGAGACTCTGGTGTTTTAGCTTCAGCATACTATTCAGTTGAACTTGTAGCTTATATTAAAACACATTCAGTACTGAACTTGAGATACTTCAGCTTAGTGGAAAACTATATATGTGGAGTCTCAATAAACTTGCAGGTTTCAAAATACTGTTTATATAGCCAAATAGCAGATCTTCAATCAAGTGGTCACAATAACTAGGAGGAATGATTTTCTTTTTTAACCAATTGTTTAATTTTCAGCTTCTGTTCATGGTCTCTTTGAATCTATAGTCTGTTTACACAGGATTGCTGACAGTTTTATTTATTTAGATAAGGTCTAGAAAAATCCTAGGTACCTGACTGTCATGGCATGTTGGAACACTGAATTACCGTACGTTTCTATCTGGTTTGAACCTAGTACCTAAAGCACTCTGTGTAAGGAACTCTGAACTATTTCACAGCAATTTGTAGTTTTATTTGTTTCTCTTACAGTTGTACCTTGTCAAATGAAATATGTGGCTTTTAGGTGGCTTGCAGTTTAAATGCAGTACCAGTAATAGAATGAACACAGCGAAAACATCAAAAATGGCTGCATGAACATGGCACAACACAAAAATCAGAGACCCTCTCATAGCCTGGTAGAATACTTATGTTAAATGACATCCGCTAAAAGCTCAGTGTAACAATTCTGGTGCTCCATGTCACATGTGCCACCACAGAAAAGCTCCTGCTTTCATTCTGACTTCCGATGATGGACACCATGTAGGGAACCCCAGGAAATTTGCTGTGTATGGGAATGGTCTCATAGGAGCGTACATCCTCCTGAGATTGATGGGGCAACTCATTATTAAAGTTGAAAGAGCAACGGTCGAATAATGGAAACTTAATAGTAGGAAAGTGGAAATACATGTTGGTAAGATTAAAGGATAAAGGAGACTTCCATTTCTGAGTTGGGCAGCTATTAGAAAAGCCAGGAAAATAGAAGCTTTTGTCCCGTCAGATCCTGAATGCTGAGCAAGATAAAAATGCTCTTGTAGCTGACATGTTTGGTTGATCAGAATATTTTATCACGCCATGTGCAAAGTAGATGTCCCAAATCTGATAAAATAATTTTGATCAGTCAAACATGTCAGTGACTAGGGCTTTTGCAACCTGCCCAATATTCATGATCTGACGGGGCAAATTTCCTTTTTACTTGTCTTTCTGATAGCTGCCCATTTTATGAACGGAAGTATCTTTAGCTCTACAGGTGCAATTCTAATGATAATTACAGCTTTAAATGCACTATGCTATGTAATAGCACAACTCTTAAAAAGGTTTGACTGACGGATTGTTAATGCCAAGTAAGTGGAATTTAAAATTATCAGTGTCAGCAGAATCCAATATTTTATCATATAGTGGAAGTTAACCTTCCTCTCCTCCACCCTTCGCCCCGTCCCCACCTCTCAGAAAAAATCTTCTTTAGAGGACAAGGAGAAGAGAGGAATGTGAAGTCCTGTTGTGTGAATGAGTGCTCCACTCGCCCACAGGCAGTGTTCAATGCAACCTAATTACTCATCACCACACTAAAATGGTCTCGTAGCAACTTAACATCCAGAAATACACAACCAGAATTTACTTTTTAAATTCATTCCTCTTAATTCAAGCTGATCACTTCAGTTAATTGAATTGAAATGAATGTTTTCTTCCCGTTCTGGAATTAATGTGCCACGTTTTGTCCGCTCATCTGTTTACTCTGGAAACTTGTGCGTTTTGACCTTTCATTAGGGTAATGAAGCTGAAGCAGGTGGTGCAATTACAGATGAAGACTTTACACAAGATGCCTGTGATGGCATCTGTCAGGAATTTGAAGGTAAGCCTTCTTATTTTATCAGGTAACTCAAGGTACAGTGCCTCTACGGTTTCATCTGGTGACATTTTCAAGAAAAGCTGTACTTAATGATGTGTTATTTCCTGCAGTTGTGTGTTTCATCTTCAAAACAGAGAACGTTTAGTTCCATGGCTCTTGACTGTGACAAACGTATCATTACTTGCTTGTGATAATGTTTTCTTTTCTACACCCAGATCATGTATACATGGTGCTTATTTGACTTTGTTTCCTGTAGCATTAATGCCATCACTTAAATTTGGAGCTCTAGTATTGATCATCCTTATCTTTGTAGTTACTTAATATTTCATGGTATTGATTTTAAAGTAGACCAACTGCCAGCTGTTCTTCACCATAAATTGGTTGTGTTTATACATGCTGCTTATTAAAACAGGTAAACTATCTATTTCTGGGAGAACGATGTTTCAGTTGCTAAACCATATCTTCAAAACCCACAAGCAAGAAAATTCTACATTGAGGCTGAAATTCTGTCCTAAACCTCTTTCCCCCTGATGTGCTTTGCTATTGTATACGGTCTATGATAAATGAGGAATGCTGGGAACTTGCTACAAATTGTATGGAGTTTATTGTCTCAAAACCTTGGGTGTATCTCATACTGTGTAATAGGCTTTCCATTGAAATACTGTTCACTGTTTTGTTTGTGCTGCTATGATGACAAAAGTGAAGCGGAATCTTTTTTTTACTCTCAAAATCGAACCATCTTCAGGTTACCACTGAAGCCTGTTTTTTGAGATTCTAGTGTAGCGTTGGATTCATACTGATGGCACCTTAGCAAATTCACAAGTTGTTCCACTTAAATCTTCAACTAAAGCGTCATGCTGGAGAGTAGGAGTCTTGAGTTGATTTCTGGACTTGAGCCTCCATTCCTCTGGACTTCAGTAAGTCTAGAGATTTAGAAGGTGTCTGCTGATCTTGAGAGGCAAGATGCAGACTGTTTCTCTCTACAGAACCCGATGTCAGATGGCTTATACAGCAGTTAAACAAGGACTCACTTGCGTTTCCTTTGAGGTAAGGTGCCACATTGTAAGTTCATCCCTATGGAGCGCTTTGGAGAGGCCTAGGGATTCTTTGGTGGAATGGATTTCTGTGTGTGTATGTGTAAAAATGTGAGTGGAGTGCTTGCTCTGTATTGGGGGAGTAGTAATTCATTGTTTGCTTATCACCTCCAAAAGTAATTGTAGGCTGTTCTGATTATTATTCTTACCTTGGGTGTGAATAGCAGTCAGAAATTGACATCATTGGTACCTGTTTTTAATAAGGCAGATTTTTCTTTCAAAGAGACATGCAAAGGAGAGAACAGCTGTTTGGCTGCTTGAAAATCATGTCCAGATTGACATAAAAAAACCCATTTTGCCTGTGAATTGAAAACCTTGCCCCCCTGTAAATGCATGGAATCCATAACATCTTTGAAACGAAGTTTTGAAGTTGCTTTTCTGAATATGCAATCACAAGTTCATACATTTTGATATTTGTGTTAAAACCCACACGATTGTCAATCATTTGGGGGGAACGATTAGGAAACTTGATGTTGTGTTGTAGTTTAGGGTTAAAGTGTTCCATTTTATTGGGATTTTGAAGATTGCATGCTTTTCCTTTTCAGATTATAGTTTTCCCTGTTCAATAAGCTGTCTTCACAATAAAACCAGAAAGCATCTAGCTTAAAACAGCATAAATTTTATGCAGCATTAAGTTTGATATCTCCTTGATTGTAGGCTCTACAACTGTTTACTGTTCTCTGCTGGTCCCTTACTTAGTAGTGCCTTTAGTATCTAGGCACAATGAGGTTAGGTTGGCTTTATCTTTTACAATTATCAAACCTACACTGAAATGCTTGGATATTCCCTTCGGCTTTAAATTAACTAAGCCCTGGTAGATGCCGTTGGCATAGGTGGCTTGACTTTATTCCTCCTTAATGACGCCCTATGTGTAGTGGTTGAGATGGAGTGGTGTAGGGTAAGTTGGACTTCACATTTCCCTCTTGTTGGAGTCTAGAACGCAATTATTTATTTAGCTCTTTAATTGTTTTTAGGTGTCAAGCCGGAAGTGAAAAATGAAGAGGAGGAAAAACGTCGTATTGAGGCAAGAAGAGAGAAGCAAAGGCGTAGAAGGGAGAAGAACAGTGAAAAGTATGGTGATGGTTACAGGTTTGTGGTGGAAATGTCATGAATTTGTTCCCAGCCAAAATTCACAGGCATGCAAAGTGGGAATAGCATCTTCCTTATGCTGTCTTTGCTCTGCCTGCTCCATGGTGTCTTATGCCTGAGCCCCCCAATGCCACATGGAGAGTATGCTATATTTCCATGTATCTGGAAGGGTAGCCACTATGTATTTCATGATAAGCCATTCCCGAACTATCAGGAATACCCAAAGAATTATTAATTGTAAGGACAGAATGCCTGCACACCATGTTGAGGGATCTCCTAGCTAATTATCATTTAATGCTCTTGTGAAGAGCGTGTGCTTAGTTTCAATCGGAAGGTTCACAAGTTGTAGTGGGTTTATTTGGTTTTGTTACCCGTTTGTTCTTGTTATTATATTGGTACCCCCACCCATCTGACTGCGTTGCCGCAGCCACTCTGGGCAGCTTCCACGTAATAAAGCATAAAACATTAAAAACTTACCAATACAGGGCTGGTATCGTGGCTGAAAATGAGCTGCAAGCCCAAAGGTTATTGGTTCAAATTTTGCCGTGCATGAAATAAATGTGATGTGGCACTTGGAACATTTGAAATGCTATATAAAAATGGTAATTGTTGTGATTTATTGCTGTGGTTAAATGTTTGACAAGTAAAACTTGCTCAGCATTGTCTGGCAGTGACATCAAATGATGTCCACCTGCTTGCTCAATGAGACTTCCTGTCCCTTTTCTCCCTCCACATGCCCCCAAATGCATGGAGCAGATTTTGGGAGTGCATGGAGGGCTGAGGAGGGAGGAGAAGCCTGTTGCGGAACTGGGATGTCAATTTGCACTATGTTGGATTCTTCCGGGGTCTTTGATTCCATACAAACTTTGAAATACTCACCAGACTCTGTGTGTTCTGTTAACAAGCTGAAAGTATAAAAGTAGCTGCTGTTTTGGCTAATATCACCTGCTTAAACAGGAGGGATAACACATTTATTTCTCTAGAATACAGTAACTGTAGGACTGTTGAGTCACTACTGTTAGATTAATACTGCGGATTTCTATTATATTGTAGTACTGTGATTACAATGTTTAACTAAATGTGCCTTTTACTTTTCTGCCACCTCTGCCTGGGTAACCATGTGTCTGTAACAAAGAGCCTTGTTGCACATTAAGACCAATGCCTTGGGGCAGAATCTTTTGTGGACTAGAGTCCCGTCAGAATGAAGATTCATTTGAATTTCTCTCTGGTCCATGAAAGCCTGTGCCACAACACATTTGTTCCAATCTTTAAGGTGCCGCAAGACACTGGGTGAAATAGTGGTCTTGCCGTTCATCCCAAGGCATGCTTATTCAGAAGATACTCTCACTTATTTCTATTTCAGTTGGCACCTTGTACGAATCACATGCTTAAAGGGTCCAAAAGATAATATAAACTGTTTTGGAACTACAACTCCCATAATACCTAGCTAACAGGACCAGTGGTCAGGGAAGATGGGAATTGTAGTCCCAAAACATCTGGAGAGCCAAGGTTGCCTATGCCTGCTATAAACTGACTTAGATTATTGTGATGGAACCATCTCTGTGTTTTTATCCGTATATAACATTTGTTAATGAAATGAATTGGGTGTTGCAGTGGCAGGGTTTTAACAAATTCTATACCTCTCTCTGCAACATGTCTCTGTCTTCTGCCAGAATGGCATTCACCTGCTCATTCTGCAAGTTTCGAACATTTGAAGAAAAAGACATTGAAGCTCATCTGGAAAGTCCTGTTCACCAGGAAACATTAGATCATATTCAGAAGCAAACCAAATTTGACAAGGTTGTGATGGAGTTTCTACACGTAAGTTGTATAAATGGAGCTATAGATCGGCTTGTGAAATACATGATTCACAGTGGCAATAACCTTAGTTGGGGAAATCGAAACAGTATTTCTAACACCATAAGTAAAGTGATACATTTTTCTAAACATAAATAACGTCAAAGAGTTCTTAACACATAAGTTACTTGTTTTTATACATGGAGTGTGTTGCATGACACAGCCCTCCCCTCCCCCCTTGCTAGGACCAGCACTTTAAAATAACCTTGCACCTTTCAGATACCAATTTCTGCCTTCATTTATACACCTGGGATAAATCTTGCTGCATGGCAGGGATGGCACTGACCAAGAATAGCACAGTGACCAGGATCGAAAGAGCTTGCTTAGGCATGAGTGCTAGCTCAGGGGAGTTCTCAAGATCTCTTCTTTCACTAGTGAACCCCTTTGCCGGATTGCAAAACGCTTTTGAATCTACTCCGCTACAAAAGCAGTTTACCACACTGCTGTCTTTAGTGGTGGTGAAAGCCTCTTCTGTTTTCAGAAGATCTCTCTCTCTCTCTCTCTCTCTCTCTCTCTCTCTCTCTCGCACCCACCCCCTTCGGGCTCATCAAACTAATTTCATAATACTTTGGATCCTGGCCAGTGAGTCTGGTAGCTTCAGTATGTGGGAGGTGAATTTAAAACAAGTGAAGATAATGTTTGATTTCCTGAAAGTGATGTACACACTCTTCCCCCCCCCCAAAGGAATGTATGGTGAATAAATTCAAGAAGACCGCTATGCGTAAGCAGCAGACTACTAGCCAAATGGAAGCTGCCCAGATGACTGAAAAAGATGTTATGGAAGGCAAGTAGCCTATGAAAGTGTCTGCTGTGTATCAGCATAGCAAATTTGTCATGTAGGCACAGTCTAGAACTATAAGTTAACAAGGCCAAATAATCTTTCCTAAATTTGGTCACCAACTCCAATGTTGGAAGTGCAGGACTCTGGGATATGGCCTGTTTTTAGACACCTGCCGAAAACTCTTATTCCAGGAAGGCTACCACAGTGTATAAGTTAGCTGTATTTGTATTATTTATTCTGTTGATTTTATATTTCATGTATATTGTGTTTTAATAGTTTTGCAGATTTTCGCTGCATTTTATGGATAATTTCATTACGTACACCGCTTAAAGGGTTTGGTGTCAAAAGGCCTTATGAATCTTACTTAACAAATGCATTTTGAAAACGATCTTGGACTTGATGGGACTTCCCATTTAACTAGCAAGGGCAAATGGTTCCGTAAACCTAAGTGATTCTTCCTTAAAACAATCAATTTTGGGTTTCGGGAGGAGAAAGGTGGTAAATGTTGAAGAATTTTGTGCACTGCACCAGGCATTTGCAAAACTCCCATTCTTGCTGCCTACTTGTAAATCTCCTCTGTAGAATATCTTACCACATTTAAATGTGATAGTACCATTAATTGTTCCTCCTTTTTGTCTCATGGTTTTGCAAAATCTGTTTTGTTTGATATGCACATACATATCCCTTAACCCTTACTATATGTCTTTCTCTTAGCACAATCTGTTACCCTTAACATATTTGTTTCTTTGCCAGGTGTCACGGCTGACGACCACATGATGAAAGTAGAGACTGTTCTCTGCTCTGCATGCAGTGTTTATGTTCCTGCTCTACACAGTTCTGTTCAGCAGCACTTGAAGTCTCCTGAGCATGCAAAGGGAAAAACGGTAAAATTTGACTAGCGTTTCATAAAACGCATTGAAGCAACAGACCAGTGTGTGTCTTGGTCTGTTGCTTCAATGAGCCCATGCTCCCCCCCTTTGTTTGCTTTGCCATGTCATTCAGTTGTCAATATCAGCAATAGTTCATTATTACACCGCACAGCTCAAAGTAGTACAAAATTTAACAATCCTGTTTAAGACATACCAGCTCCTGTGTAAATTAGTAGAAGAGAGGGAGAGTACCTCATAAGAGGCATATATTTGGTGCTTGCTTTAAATCTAAATGCAGTTGGAACAGATCTGGCTGGGTAGTGGTTAAGTTTACATACTTGCCCAGAGCTGTGGGTGCCACACAATCACAAACTATGGGATTGGCTTTTCCGGCCAACTGAAGATTCCACTTGGAATCTGATGATTCTGCTTTGTCACACCACCAGTCTCATCTGTGACCCATTGGCTTGCTTGCTAGGACTAAGCTGTAGATGGATACAGAATATTGACAAAAGCTAAGATCACATTTAACGCCAATCCTCCTCCTTGAATTTCATCTTTGATCGTTTCCCCCTAATTCTATGGTTCTCTGCACTTAGAATCATTTGAAAATGAGTAGAAAGCAAAACATAAGCTCAGTGCTCATTTGTGCAGACAGTTGGACGTACACAAATGAAGTACAACAGGCCATTCCAAAAAGCAATAAAGAGAACTCCATCCTGCCACAAATAAAGGGTTAGCGTTGCAGTTAGTAATGACACCTCTGTAGTTGCTCTTATGATGAACTAAGTCCAATCATAGTTTTGCACTTGGCTTTCCCCGTGTATAGGTTTAGTTTCCAAATAGATGAATACTAAACTGCAGTGAAACTTTTTCAGCAGTACTACAGGTAACCTGAAGCAATCATGCACACATAGGATCATAGAGCCTTCGTGGCTCATAATGTATGGACTCCTATGAACAGGAGGAGAAGAGGTTACTCCTGCACCCCAAAATTATGTTGAAACACTGACAGGAAAATAAACACTGATATTTTTCCCTTTTTGGGGTAATAAGGAATTGTCTTGATACTTTTAGGAAAATAAGAATTTTTCCACATTATTGAAAGTCCATTGAAAACCAAAATTTAAAAATACAGGTTACTTCCCACTATAAAAGCAAGTTTTTTTTAAAAATAATAATAGCCTTAATCCAGTTGGTGCCCTTGCGGTCACAGAAATGCATTGGAGAAGCATCCAATAATGGGGATGGTTTCCCCCCACCAATTTTCCTTCCTTCCTTCCTCTCTCGCTCTGCCTCCTCAAGCTGTCCCAGTATTCTCAACAAATCCATTCTAGAGAGTTGGAGGTTACTCCAGAACAAAGTGGAAAGTGGCACGGGGGGGGGGGCTCCTGGGGAAGGTGTATTGGGCAAAAATGACCTTGCCTCTCACCGTTCGAAATTAGCAGGGCACCAGGCACATTTTGCACCTAAAGATTCTCCATTTGCTAGCACCTCCAAAAGTCTGGGTGCCATTTTTTGCACCTGGCTGGCACTCAACGATTAGTGAAATGTATGTGCTTTGAAGCCTCGGAAGTATATGTTAAGGATAGATAATATGTTAAGGAGTTTAACAAGAAATAGTAGAGTGTTTTGAAAACTGAAGTATCGTGCCAATATTTTTATTGTCAACACCAAATTAAATATATATTAACAATTTCTGCTAAAATCTGATATTAACAATGTGACACTTATGTGAATTGCCTATTAGTTCATGCTTTTCAAAATAATAAATAAAAAGTGTTGCCCACCCCACCCCCCGGCATTCTGTTTTGATGCCCACAACCCAGGTCCCAGAAGCCATTTGGCTCCTAGTCCCCCCCCCCCCAGTTTCTAACACTGTTGCCTCCTCTTCTGCTGCCTTGTGTGTTTTCCATTTATAGCTTGCTCTTATCATTTCATCTCCTGTGGTTGACTGGAAGATGGATAGAATTTTATGTTGTCACCATTCCCCCACCCCCCGCTGAGAAATCAGTGCTATTAATAGATAACCAATGAAGTAATTCATGTCCTATTTTGTATACAGCTTAAATTTAGTGATTGAATAAGTGTTTGGATGTGGTCACTTGGCAAGCCATACATTGTTTTGATGAGATTAAGGGTGTTACTGCTACGACACTTTATGAAGCCAATTTCCAAGTGTTGACAATAAGCCTCAAATAGAATGTGCTTGTATATCATAAAAATTAATGCAGCCAAAACGGATTTAACCTTAAATCAAAATCCTGTTCTGCAGTTGATCAAAACCAGCAGGGCTTGAAGATTATTGCATATTCTCGTTTAATGATCCATAATAAATGTAAAACCACAGAATGCCTGCTTCTATAATGTGCTATATAGAGTTCTAAGCTATATCCTTTTATGATGGTACTAAAGCCAGTTGTTTAGTTGTTCCATAGCACTCTTAACAGTAATTCAACTTTTTCCTGAATATTTTACTTTTACTTTTTTCTTCAATAACCAGTTCAGATGTCTGGCTAATATTGCATTTGTTATAATGGGAATTGGATGTCTCTTTGGAATAGGTTTCTAGTGCTTGTTTTTACAGTATAATCTTGTTTACAGACTTACAAAGAGCAAATTAAAAGAGAGAGTGTACTAACTGCTACCAGCATATTGAATAACCCAATTGTGAAGGCACGATATGAACGCTATGTCAAGGTAAGCTTGCAGTATGACCTAACTTTTCAGTGGCAGACACTGCTGATAAAGAATGCTTAAGATCGGCTCCTGCATGATTTTCTCGATTTGATTGTTTATAAGTGAAGTAATCCTATATTTTTAGTTAGGTACCCTCACTTCAAATCTGTAGATAAAACAGCTGCAATCAGAATAAATAAAAATTAATTGATCAGAAAGGCTTGTCTATTGATCAATTAAAATGGCAAATATTTGTGTGCTAAATTATTTCCACTGCAAGAAACACTTTATTTGTGTAATAATGCACACTAGACCTTAGAAAAAGCACTCCTTTGTGAGGTAGAAAGGATTAAGATAGTGCTTGTTATTTGCAGTTTTTTATATGCACTTGTTACTACTTCTTAAAAATCTGTTTGATCATAGGGCGTTTTTCAGTGAATTGAAATATTTCTGATTAAAAGTTGCAACTCTTTAAGTAGAAACATGAATTTCAGCTTCAGTAGTACTCAATATTAACTGTCTTCCATTACCGTAAGACATAATTTGGTCTAAATGGAAGAAAAATGAATGTGTGGCTATCAAGCCATGAAAGCCTCAGCAGCCTAATGTGGTTTGAGTTTGCTACTGTAGATTAATTGGTAGGAGAAGTTTGGGTTCAAGTCCATTGGCCAGGGAGGGGCAGGCAAACCTCCCCTCTTGGAAGAAAGACTCATCAGTGCCTACTGTAAATCCCTGTTGATTGGTTGCTGAAGGAAAACCAAAAGGTAGTCTTTCTTTGTCTAGTTTCTGGCCTCTTGTTATTTGTAGGCATCTTTCAGGGCATGGCCGTCACAAAGCAGCTTGCATTTTTGGGAAATAAAATACATGGAAGGAAAACGGCCATAATGGAACATAAAATTTTAAAACGCACAGGTCACTTTGCTAAAAAGCTACTGAGTAGCACAACAGGAGACTAGTAATACTTAAAACACTTAGATCTTTTGCGACATTAAAAGATCTCTTTTAGGAAAAGAAGCAGTTTGAAATAAATACCATGTTTCTCCTAAAATAAGACACTGTCTTACATTTTTCCCCCTCAAAAAACACACAGTATGGCTTATTTTCGGGGGATGTCTTATTTTAACCGCTCCGCGTCTGTACACTGCATAGCCACGCCTATCCAGGCCGTCTTAAGGGAGAGGCGCCGCGTCACTATGTCTTATTTTCGGGGTATGGCTTATATTTCACAAATGCGTAGAAATCCTGCTACGGCTTATTTTATGGCTACGTCTTATTTTAGAAGAAACAGGGTAGGCAAAATATAAAACTTGAAGCTTGGAAATGACATGCACATCTGTAGGTAGCGAATTCCCTGTATGCATTCCATTTAATCACTGGGAAGCTAGAAATGGAGTTGTAAAGGTGGACAGGGAAGGGGGAATGGCAACTGAAGGCAGATTATCCACCTTGCTCATATCCCTGCCTGGCTTTCACCAGCAGAGCTGAAGTAAGGGCATGGCAGCATTCCTCTGTCTGACCTCTGATTACCCCAGCCCCAAATTATTTCCCTTCCACTGTTCCTAATAGTAGGGAAATTCACTACATTAGGTTTTCTTCCTGGTTTGTAGGTGTGTCGGGTACTGGGAAGGCTGTGTATCCTTCAGATCCATGCTTGTCCCTGGCACACTTCCAGTCTTATCAATAGCATGCCCACTTTTCACCCTGACTGACACCAGAGTCGGTCAACAGCTGAAAAAAATTACGTGGCAGTGGAAGGAAGCATCCAGCATTGGATCACCATGATGAGATTGAACAGAGGTCTCTATCCTCAGAGAGAGATCTAATGCTTCCTTTGTTCTCTGAGATGCCTTCCCAGAGATCATAAGATTTTGGGGTTAGTGTGTTACCTGTCTGGTTCGCCCCCTACCCAATTGTGATTTTATTGAACTTTGCAGAATATGTGAGCCAAAAACGTAATACGGAATTAATCCTGCTTGTTCCTGCACGTACATTTTAAATGCAGGCTATCGTTTTACTTATTTATATTTGCAGCAGTTTCGTAACACCCATTATTTAAAGATGCCTTCTAAGCATGCCATGGGAATTGTGTATCCAATTTTATCCCGCGGTGTCCTTGCATCTTCCACTGTGTTCTTCATCCAACATGCTTTGCCCAGTGGTCCTAATATTTATCAATGTTCTTGCTAGGGTGAAAATCCATTTGAAGTTACTGATCAAACTCCTGAGCAGCAAGCGGAAGAAGACAAGGCAGATGAGCCTGTGGAGGAGGAGGAAGAGGAAGCAGAAGCTGAGGAAGAAGAGGAAGCCGAGACTGCAGAACAAACCGATTTCACTCTTGACCAAACAGAGGATGCTTAAATGCGAGAAATGTGCACAAGAGGAGGAAAATGCCGCTTTATTTTATTGTTTCCATGGCTAAGTGTAAAAGTTATAGTAGTTAGAAATAAGGCTTTTTACCATCCCTACCCTATGCATGCATTCCATTTAAATTGAAAATGTGTTTGTTACTTTGTTTTTACCTTTGCTTAAAATGAAGGTAAAGCTGTTTTTATTTTAGCTTTAATAGTAAGCCGGCTGTTAGATTCGATTAAACATTGTATGGTGTATGTGTTTTTAAATGTTGGTTTTCCTCTCTTGGTGTTGAGAATCGGATATAAAGGAACTAGACCGTTTAATCATTTCAGCACAAAGGTATTTCAAGTGAATGCTACAGCCACTTTGTTTTAGAATGCATAAACTTAAAAATTATGTTGTGAGTGTGGCCGTCTTTTGGACTGCGTCACTCATTGTAAAATACATGTTACGATATATCTTGTAGTCTTTTGTGATAAAGATGTATGTTTGTAGCAATAAAACATTTTAGAAATCTTAGTGTTTTGTCGTTTTAAGCATTGGGGTGGGGGAACAATAATTAAAAACAGTTAAACATTAATAGAATTAAAACTATATATTAAAAACATACAGATAAGCACAACAAAGGCATCATAGCACCAGCCCACTTATTAAAAGCAGTCAGTTCACAAAAGCCTGCTGAAACAAGAAAGTCTTCACCTGCCGGCAGAAGAACAACAAAGAGGGAGCCAGTCTTAACTTTTTATAGGGAGGGAGCAGACACTGAGAAGGGCCTGTTGATCTATGCTGTATGAATGCTGCTGGAAAGCAGCCTAGTGGCTCTGCTCCACCTGGAAAGCTTCTGCTAATATATTGCTACCAAAGCCAAACAATTTTTTGCTCTCTCCTTTCCCTTTCTTGTTGGTTTTGTATATTTCTGAAAGGTGGCAGTCGACATCCTTCAGGCTATCTACAGTGGACTACGCACCTGCCTTATGAAAGACCACAGTGTTCCCTTGGTCAAAACCTAAGTTTCCCCCAGACCCTTGAATTCTCCCACCTCCCTACTAAAGTGAAAGGACCCCGCAGGCCCAATTAGCCTCCCTGCTTGGTGAATGCTTAGGCACTATTTTACTCTGAGCTAACCTGTTTGTCTCCACTAGTTTTAAAGGTGCATAGGTTGTTTGTCAGTCCTTACCACAGAGGTAGGAACTCAGGGCTCTCCAGAATATCTTTGGGTAATGATCGTTTGTCCCAGCCAGCATGGTTTTCGGGGAAGCATCGTAGCTCAGAAGAAGAAGACCTCAGTTCCGATTCCCAGCATCTTGTGGGACTGGAAGACAGTGCTGTCCGAAATTTTGGAGAGTCAGAATAGAAGACGACAATGATGGACCCATGACCCAACATAACTCAGCTTTCCTACCACAGGAGTTGGTGTCTGGCAGTAGCTGGAAGTCACACAAGTCTTCTGTTTTATCGTAATAATATTGTTGAATGGAACTTATAAATATATCAGGCTAACATCCGTAGTTAACAGCGATTTGCCATACCCAAACTGGTTAAAAGCAGAAATTAGAAATGAGTTGCAATACCAAACCAAATGTCGATGCTGGGTTTCATTTAAATTACCATTTCTTCTTGACATTGCAATGCTGTGTGTCTTGATGCAATGTGTTGCACGGGAACTTTAGGAAGCCTTTGTGTGCCGGAGTTTTTGTCCTAGTTTCCACGAAGGGGTTAATACGTTTCCAGCCCTGGGGCTTTTTTGATTGCCTGTCTGTGCTGAGGTCATTGTCACTCTTAAATGACAGATGTCTTCCTGAAAATCCCTTGCATCTTCCCTTGTGATGTAAAGTTCAGCAACTGCAATAGCAGGGTGTTGTTCTCTAATAACTGTTAAATTTATTCTTTAGAGATTTTGCAAAAATGTCCTCTTGCTCCTACAGGGATCCCTTGGCACCGAAGTCTGCATTTTCTTTTTGCATAATGCCTGTAGATTTAGAGCCACCGTACTCCCAGTTGTACAGCTTCTGTAGCCCTGGTTCAGTGCTGCTGAAATGCTCGTAAATCTCCTTTCTTCGAGAGGCTTTGTGCAGCAGCTGGGGTATGACAATAAGGTCCCTGATCTGTAATTCCAGACAGCCCCTGCGGGGTGTGGGGAATGACCAATCGCGAGTCTCCGTGTCAGTTTAAATGATGAAGCTCAGAGAAGGATGCAATCCCCAAGACGTAATTATCTAATGCTTCCTATTTGTATTCTCCAGCAAAGTCCTTTCCATACCGGACGGATGTTTGTTGGGAATGCAGTCACGATTGCAAAGCATAAATTCCTATTTCAGAGACCAGGTTTCTAAATAAAGTGTGTTTAAAAGTTGGCCTTGGCAGCATTTCGACTAAGAAGAATTGCACTTAAAAAATGGGTTTGCTTAATACTAATAAAATAACTATTTGAACAAGGTACCCAGCAGAAGAGCTGCACGGTGGAATTTCTTCTTTGCCTGAACTTTTGATTTAATGCACCGCATGTTCATCGAGGGGGGTGCTCCTTTCTTATGTGAAGGAAGTCTCACTGAGTTCAGTGTCAAAAACTGATGCTGCCAACCTCACATCTCCTTAATCCAGCATCTGAAACGGCGCACGCAGCCTCTGTTGCTGGATACATGGATTCAGCCAGGCTATGTACGCAAGCAATGCTGTTCATCAGTGGCAGATTTTCCTAACAGAAACATAAATGCCCTATAACCATTTCATCACATTACAGCTGTACTAAACTGGTGATAAAGTACATTGCTGTTTCAGAAGCTGTTCATTTCTCACAAAAAAAGAGAAAAGGTTACTTTTTAATTTTCTTTGAGTAGCCTTATATTTTTCCCCAGGTGAAATATCTGAAGCTTTATTTAAATTCTCTGGCACTGCCTTTATATGAAAGTAGGCAGAATATACTTTGGGAAGTACCAGTTCTTCGCCTTGGTAGAAAATTGGCTTCCAGAATCTAGGACTCTGCCTGTAGCCAGTGCAAGATGCTTTAATGGCCCCCCAAGTTATTTCTTTCATCCTGCCGCCTCAAAGGTATTTCGTTGCTTTTCTCCCTCCGCGCGGGACTGTCTTTAGTATTCAAGTTAAGCAATTTGGGCAGCAAGTTTCCCATAATTGCCTCGGGGACCCCCTATTTGCTCCCCACTGAAGTGCTCTGAATATATACATTGTGCAAATGGAGCTGGCTGTCTCATCTGTCTTCTGTGTATCTCTGCTGCAGCTTTAACCAAAAGTTTGTTCTCAAAAGGGGATTGGTTTCAGATAGGAAGGTGGTAGCTTCTGCTCACGTTGCATCTCTTCATCATCTGGGTTTTTTCCCCTTCTTCCAAGCAATAAATTCCTCCAACCATTCCTTTAGATCAGGCATGTCCAAAGTAATAATAATAATAATAATAATAATAATAATAATAATAATAATAATAATTATTATTATTATTATTATTTATTATTTGTACCCCACCCATCTGGCCGGGTCTCCCCAGCCACTCTGGGTGGCTTCCAACAAATATCAAAATACATTAAAAGTCTGTTTCAGGGGCCTAATCCAGTCCACCGGTTGATTTAATCCAGCCCCCATGGCAGTATATGTCCTGGGGTAAAAACCAAAAAAACCCTCAACAACTTCAATCCTAAAAAAAGCTCCACAACTTTGGTCGGCCCTCAAGCATGCTCACTTCATCTGGCGTTCTTTGAAAAAAGTTTGGGCACCCCTGCTTTAGATATTCCGCTTATATAAGGAGTAGCTGGACACGGGTGGCACTGTGGTCTAAACCACTGAGCCTAGGGCTTGCCGATCAGAAGGTCGGCGGTTCGAATTCCCGCGACGGGATGAGCTCCCGTTGCTCGGTCCCTGCTCCTGCCAACCTAGCAGTTTGAAAGCACGTCAAAGTGCAAGTAGATAAATAGGTACCACTCTGGCGGGAAGGTAAACGGCATTTCCGTGTGCTGCTCTGGTTCGCCAGAAGTGGCTTAGTCATGCTGGCCACATGACCCGGAAGCTGTACGCGAGCTCCCCCGGCTAGTAAAGCGAGATGAGCGCCGCAACCCCAGAGTCGTCCGCGACTGGACCTAATGGTCAGGGGTCCCTTTACCTTTACCTAAGGAGTAGCTGTGAATGTTTCCTTTAAAACAAAAGAGGGAAATTGTTTTATTATTTTTATACAGTCGTACTTTGGAAGTCGAATGGAATCTGTTCCGGAAGTCGGCCCGATTTCCAAAGCGTGGCTTCTAATTGGCTGCAGGAAGCTCCTGCAGCCAATCGGATGCCCCGTCAGACGTTCGGCTTCCAAAAATAGTTCGCAAACCGGAACAGTCACTTCCGGGTTTGCGACGTCCGGGAGCCAAAACGTTCGACTGGCAAGGTGTTTGATTTCCAAGGTACGACTCTATCCTGCCCTTCCGCCAATCGGGAGCACAGGTCAGACAGGTTCATGGAGGAGAGGGCTATTGATGGCTACTAATATCCACGATTGTCGGCAACAGTAATTCTGAATAGCAGTTGCTGGAAACCACAGGAAGGGAGAGGGCTCTTGTGCTTGCATCCTGCTTGAGTTTCCCACAGGTATCTGGTTCGCCACTGTGAGAACAGGACATTGGACAAGATGGGCCCTTGGCCTCACCCAGCAGGGGGTCTTCTTATGTTCCTAACAACACAGACCAAACAAATATAAAGCTATAAAATCACAATAAATTCAACAGCAGCAGAAACCGAGTTCCACTCAGCCAAAACCAGATCCAGCCTTGGTTTAAATGTTTCTGCTGTGGGGACAAACAGGATGTCAACTGGGAGAGCCTTCTAGAAGTGAGCTGCTGCCCCAGAGAATGGCCTGTTGCAGGGCATCCCTTGCCAATTTTAGCGCAAAGGTTGACTGGTAATGGTAGACGTTCATTTAAGTGCTCCTTTTGGAAGTGGAAGTCTGCTCTCTTCCTACCCACTTTGCTCTTCTTGCCGGCTGCGAGTGCAAACAACATGCCAGCTAGGTTAATAATCATTTTCCAAGCATAACGAAAATTATTTTTATTTTTTGCCCGAGGGAGGTGCATAAAGAACAGTTGCCTGATTAAATAATTCTAGATTAGCGTTAATAGGATTTCAGTTTTGATAGAAGCGGCGCTCATTAGTTGTATCGTGTCGCTCCAGGTTTTTCTATTTCTTGCAGTAAACAAATGTACTTTAATCCAATTTGCAGAACTTCTTTTTGGTTTGCTTTTTGGGGATCTGTGGCTATTAAGCGTAGTCTAGTATAGAAAGAGCTTGGGATACGGGTTGTTTTCTCCTGTAAGTTGAACATTCAGGACCAACGATGCTTTTTTTTCTAGAAAAAGAGGTACCAGTCCAGAACTCACCATCAACATCTCCCTTGTTCTCTTAAAATGGCAATGGCGCCCACCTGAGAGGTGCCGGCGAATTCCAGCTGAAAAAAAGCCCTGAGGGGACACAGGTAAGGCAGGCAGGCAGGCAAGGAAGGAAGCATCAATAATTAATCTTGATTCTGTGTTTAAGATTGAAATTTCTGAACCAATTGGGGGAGATGTCAACTGGCATCTTGAAGGCTGTGTCTGTCAGGACTGCGTCTTCTTGGATGGCTAAAGTGTCCCCATTTGCCAGCGACCATACTAGCTGCCAGGTATGCATGTTTTTTTTTTAACACGCAGCACCATTGCATACCTGTATAGGTAAAATACAACACCTGAAGCAATTCTCGCTTCCGCTCAACATGTTACACCCCCCAACCCATTTCCCACTGAATGTAAAAACATCGAAAAGGTGTACCCAATTCTACGTTTCTGGCAAGCCGTCATATATTGGATTTACAGGTGGATAAGATTTTATGAGTACGCCTGAAAAATGTGATGTTTTGAGCAGCCTTCATCTCCATAAATTTCATTAGAAGGTAAAGATACCGCTTTGTAGGCGAGGGGTGGGCTTCCTTTATAGTTTTTTCACATAGTTTTTAAGGGGTGGTGGTGGTAAGAACTGGGTCTCTGTGTACCAGTGGACTTCCTCTTCCTCTCCTCCCCCTGGGGCACCTGTGTGCCACCCAGAATTTGCTCAGGAGGGGGGCTGAGGGACCCCCTGAAGCAGATGTGGGCTGCAGTAGGAAGGGAAGGAGAAGTCCTGCTGCATGAGTGGAAGTCTTCTCAAGTAGAAGAAGAAGAGTTTGGATTTGATATCCCGCTTTATCACTACCTGAAGGAGTCTCAAAGCGGCTAACATTCTCCTTTCCCTTCCTCCCCCACAACAAACACTCTGTGAGGTGAGTGGGGCTGAGAGACTTCAGAGAAGTGTGACTAGCCCAAGGTCACCCAGCAGCTGCATGTGGAGGAGCGGAGACGCGAACCCGGTTCCCCAGATTACGAGTCTACCGCTCCTAACCACTACACCACACTGGCTCTGAAGTGACACTAGAAGTCACTGTGTTTGTCATGGACAGTCGTAGAGGAGGTGAAATCCACAAAAGTTATTTGCCTGCAGAAACCTTTACCTGCCTAACCTACCTGGTTCTCCTTTCTGGTACAGTGAAGGCCTACAAAGAGTGATAAAGCAACTTCCATATTTATTTATTTTGCAATTGATTCTTATCCAGGGCAATCGAACAAGGGACTAAACAGCAAGCCTGACACAGTCTCCTCCACTCCCGACAGTCTTACTTGGCACTTCCATGTTTGTAGTACAAAATAGTAACAATTCAGCTGCTAAGTGCCTAGTATAGGTGGAACTGGGGAGCACGTGGCTATTTTCAAACCATCCAGGAGTCTTCCGCAAACCAGATGTAATGGGTCAGCCATTCAGTCACCTCTCTGTGGTGAAAGACCTGCCAAACTTTAGAGATGTGTCCAATAGGTTGCATTGTGGATTGTGTTATATTTGCAAGAGTTGTGGAGGTGCGCTCACATATTAATGGGGTGCGCTTAACAAACATATGAAGCTGCCTTGCGATCAGGGACAATATGATTCCAGTTGCTGATTCCAGACAGCCAAAAGCTCCCCAGGGTCTCTGGGAGAGACCTCCCCCCCATCTGCTTACTACCTTTTAATTATATATTGTTTTAAGCAAGAAAAGCAACTTACATCATTGGGCTAACAGCAACAAAAATACACGAGGCTGGTACAATAAAAATAGAAGGCTGGATATACTTTTTAAACACAGAATAAAATAAACCCCACTACAGCATACCCTCCAACATTTCTCCAACGAAAATAGGGACATCCCATTCCATAATCATAATTTTACTACTTATACCCCGCCCATCTGACTGGGTTGCCGCAGCCACCCTGGGCGCCTTCCAACATCTATAGAAACATAATAAAACATTAAACATTTAAAAAGCGTCCCTGTACAGATGGTTTCTAGGTTGTACAGTTAACTTATCTATTTTGCTCAGGGGTTCAGATAACTCCAACCTTTCTCCTGTGAAAATTAGGAATGTCCTACCTCCAGCATTTCTCCGATGAAAATAGGGACTTCTTAAGGAAAAGTGGGACATTTCAGGATGAAATCAGAAACTGGGATGGCTTCTGTAAATATGAGACTGTCCCTGGAAAATAGGGACACTTGGTGAGGGGTGTCTGCTACAATTATGGGAGGGATGAATCTTAAAGAGCAGTAATATCATATTATTATTGAATTGGCCAAATCCATGGATAGGCAGAGGGGAAATGACAGACTGTGCTCTTCCTTATTGACTTGTGTAACAAAACAAAACCAAAGCTCTGCAAATCTATCCTTTTTACATATGTCTTACGTTGCACCCAAGAGATGGCCACCTTCCTACCAATACCAACAGAGAGAAGTTGCCCCAGGTCACATTTAAACCACTTTAACAGCCTTTGCTTCACACAAAGAATGCTGGGAACTGTGGTTTACCCTCACAGAACTACATTTCCCAGCAAATTACACTTCTTGGAAGTCAGCCATGTGCTATGTACTCTGAATGAACCTTGCGGATGTGGCCTGTGTTAGTCAAAGATCCACTCTTGCAATGTTTCTCCTCAGACTGATCGGCAGAGGGCAGCAAAGCCCCATTAAAAAAAACAGCAATCCTCCTTTGGTTCATTTAAGAAGCCGGCTTTATATTTTAGCTCGGCAAAGCTGCGTCATGACTGAAAAGTGATGCACTCTTTTATTTACCGATTTAAAAATTCACCAAGAGGGAAGCTTCAGCCGAGAGAACGATTGTGAAAACATTTCGAAGGCGGAAGCCAAGCAGGTGCAAATATAGGGAAAGCGTTTTCTGAAACTAGTTAGGCGTCACCTGTTCAAAACACCCACGAAGATAATCTAGCATTCTGCAAAAAATAAATAAAGTAAAATTAAGATGTTAGTCATGTATCATGGAGGCATTAATGGAGATAGGCCGCAAGCACTTACCTGGGAGTGATTCCCTTCGAACTCTGTGGGTCCTGAGCAGGCATGTAGAGGCTTACGCTCACGAAGCGGAAATTGTGAGGCCCATATTTTGAAGTCCTGCACAGCCGAGCATCCCAAATTCATTTCAGAGGGGCCTGTCAGCCAGAACTGTGCAACAGCCGGCATTGAACCGAATGGGCCTCTTACCACAACAGCGCTTCGTGGATTGGACGCAATTTCACAAAACGATTCTGGATGTCTTTCTACCTCCAGCATCCTTTAAAATGAAAGGACAAAGTCTCGCCTCCGGCAGAGGATTGATTTTCGGATATATACCGCATCTCAACGTTACTTTCCTAGCAGTGTGAAATTATTCATATTATTCAGTGGCCGAACTCTCTCTCTCTCTCTCTCTCTCTCTCTCTCTCTCTCTCTCTCTCTCTCTCTCTCTCCCCCCCCCCTCTCTGTGCCTCCCACCCCCGTGTTTAATCTGAAACGTCTTTCTGAAATAAATGCACCAAACCTAAACGGGGAAAAACAAACACCTCCTCTAGCATCGTGTCTGCATGGTAAGCATTCCACACAGGAAGATCTGACATACGCCAAAATAATAATAAAAAATAAATAAATAAAGGGGGGGGGAACCCACACACAATAGAAACAGAAGCTTAAGTGGAGTCTCATTTTTACGATTCAACCCAAAAGGGAATATCCTTTGCAGTACCCTCGCCATTAACAATGAATGTTAAAGCAAAGTAGAGTTTGCTTCATTAAATGCAAGATTCAGGCTGGATCTAGACACATCGAATAAGCGTTTCAGTTAAGCGTGTCGTAAACTTTGTATGAGAAATCGGGTTGGCAAAAACGGAACTCTGCAGCGCCATCTGGTGTCACAGTGTTATAATGCAAATACAACACATATAAAACGTTTTTTCTTTGCCAATGTAGCTGAGTCCTCAGCTGAGTTATTTTGCTAACTAAGCAGTCAGGGAAGGGTTGTGGCTTAGTGCTGGAACATACATCTTGCATGCAGAAAGTCCCAGGTTCAAATCCCACTTTCTCCAGTTATTGCTGGAAGAGAGCCAATGGACCAGGGGTTTGATTTGGTATACAGCAGCTTTCTGTGTTCTTATATTACTTTGTTATTTAAGTTACCTGTATTACTGCCAAACTGTCATACTCCTTCCTTTGAAGGAAATGTGGACTTTTTTCTGTGGCTTCCATGTATTCTGCATCCAGAATACAAATGCTAGCCATGATCCGTATTTAGCCTGTCATTTCTTACGACGTACTACATTTTGATACTTCCCGCAGTCAAAGCAGCTTCCATCCAAATTGAGAAAAAAGAACGACCTAGCTGTGTTTTCAGCTGATGAAGTGCAAACAGTCTCTTTGTAGGCAGAGGGGAATTGAGCGATGAACCCTGGAATTTTAAAGTTGGCGTGCAATTTTATCACTTTGGGTGCAGAGCTAGTGTACGGCCAAGAAATGAAACCCCCATGATGGGTGTTGAAGTAAGAATAGCGAAAACGCAGCAAAGAAGCTCAAACCGTATATATGACTGACACTCTTCTTTGGAAATTAAATCCATGTCCAGACTTTAACATTCAAAAACTTTACTTATAGGTGAATTAAAACATAATATTTACAGTCACATGCTTGGGTTTACAGTCTCTTCTTCTAACTTCCAAACAACTGTGTTTCCCTCTTTTTCCAGAGCCTTCTGTATCTCAGTTAGGCCATGCCTTGCAGCTCCTAAGAGAGATTGCCACTTTTACCTTCTCCTGCATCTTTGCTCTTTTTCTTTCAAGCAGAGAAGAAGCACTCCAACACTCTATTCAACTTAGCAGTGTTCACAGTGGATTCTAAAATGCTGTCATGTTGTCTCACAAAAACGGAGTCTCTCCTTCACTGGATACCTCCCATGTGACCAACGTTAGCCAATCACATGACTAGAGAACTTCTATAGAATTCAGCTACCAAACAATCAAAGTTAAACATTTACAAGTTCAGTGAATTAAATGGCTATACTTAACAGCGGGGAGGTGCAAGCAAAGTGGTTTCACACAGCTTGGTTGTCAATGGCACCCACTGATCAGTGCTTTAGTTATCAATGACTCCCTGGCAATGGCTTTTACTGGGCAAAGTAAACAAACTAGGTAAGCAAATTCAGGAGGCATGCATAGGTCAGGGATGGTTAGTGTGGGGCCCTCCAGATGTTGTTAGACTACAACTCCCATCGTCTCTGACCAGCATCATTGAGAGGACACCACATTGGCTACCCGTGATATAGGCTTTCAGCTCAAGCAGAGGACCTCTGAATATAAGGTACATTGGAAACAGCCAAAATTCTCTCTCCCTTCTCCGCCCCCCCCCAGCACCAATGAATTTCACAAAGATTGCTTTGCTTACTGCTTATTGGACGATAAATCCTGCCTCTTCATTTGTGCATGATTTCTGAGTTAACCTGTCAACTGTCCTAGGGACTCAGCTATTCAGCTGCAAATAAAACGTTTGAAGTGTGTTTTAGGTGCAATATACAATGTGACGCTAGGTGGCGAAAGTGAGCCTTATGGAAAATTCAATGTATTTTTAAAAACACTTAAAAAAAGCATTTTCAGAACGTTTTTTTATATGTGTGTAGATTCCACCCTAGTTAGGGCTGTGCTACCAGCTTCCTACGATAAGAAGAATCACATCAAATGTTCATCTAATCTAGGATGCTGTTTCCTGTGGTGGCCAGCTGGAGTGCATTGCCAGGGCAATAGCCTTCCCCTAGAGTCCATGTTTCCCAATAACTACTATTCATAGAATCATAGAATTGTGGACTTGGAAGGGACCCTGCAATGCAGGAATATGCAGCTGTGCCATATGGGGATCGAACCTGCAACCTTGGTGTTATCAGCACCACGCTCTAACTAACTGAGCTATCCAGTTGCAGCACTCCCTCTATGATTCTGGAGCAACCAGGATTAGAAGCCTCTGAGATTTCATTTATTTCTATTTATTTCGACTAATGTATATCTCGCTTGAATGGTTTTTTTTTTTAAAGAACAAACCTTTATGCAGTCTGCAAAAAGAATAAAATGGTAAAATTATCGGCAAAAAGTTAAATAATAAAAAATAAAATATATATTTTTTATTTGTACCCCACTTTCCCCAGCCAGAGCCGGGCTCAGAGCGGCTAACATCATATAAGTAATACAATATGCATAAAAACAAGTCATCGATCGATTAAAATGCATCCCAAAATTAATTCGAAGAAATTAAAATTGAAACTGAACAAATGACAATCCTCAGGTTAAAATTGAAAGCGGATAATACTCGCCAGGACCAACTGTTTCCACTGATATTATAAGGACCTGTGAGCGGGCTGGGAAACCTCCTTCATACTTGTTCATACAAAGAGAAAATGAGTCAGACTGCTTGATACATTAAAAGAAGCTAAGAACATCTTAAAACACATGGCAACATTCCACGTATCTGGGTAGACTTGTCCAAAAATGTTTTCAGTTGGTGCTAAAAAAGTACAGTGGTACCTCGGGTTACAAACGCTTCGGGTTTCAAACGCTTCAGGTTACAGACTCCGCTAACCCGGAAGTAGTACCTCAGGTTAAGAATTTTACCTCAGGATGAGAACAGAAATTGTGCGGCGGCAGCAGCGGGAGGCCCCATTAGCTAAAGTGGTACCTCAGGTTAAGAACAGTTTCAGGTTAAGAACGGACCTCCAGAACGAATTAAGTTCTTAACCCGAGGTACCACTGTATAGTGAAGGTGCCTGTCTGATGACAATAGGCAGGGAGTTCCAAAGTAGTAGTAGTAGTAGTAGTAGTAGTAGTAGTAGTAATGATGATAATAATAATAATAATATATTTATACCCCACCCTTCAGGCTGGGTTTCCCCAGTGTAAGAGTTGCCACATGAAAGGACTGATTTCTTACAAACACTGAACTTTGTGTTGCATCTATCTTTCTGAGCAGATTTCATCTCTCTCTCTCTCTCTATATATATTCATTCATTCCCTGTTCCCGTATCATCCAATTAATGTGGTTTTAAATGCACCAAATCCCATTTGGCTTCAGATACGTGCCACTGGCTTTCATGGTAGTCAACAGGAGTCCCTAGTGGGTACAATGACAATCAGACTGCTACCCCCACGTCTTTTTTTGCTAATCTTCCTGAGTATTTGTAAATGATTCATTTACTCCCGAGACAACGTTGGCTCTTGGGTAAATACATATATAGTGTGTGTGTGTATATGATTCAGTTGCCAGGAATAGGAGCTGCCTTGTTCCACTTATTTTTGGGGATGTTTTGCGTGTCTCAGTAGGCAACCCCCATTGCAGTATCCCTGCATAATGAACGAGTCTGCTTTTCCTCAAGTGACTTTGATTCTCCTCTCGTGCCAGCGAATGGGTCTGTAGAGTCGTTTAGAACACCCGTGATTTTTTAAAAAATCAATTATCAATGCTAACGGTAGGCATTAATGCTAACGGAAAGAATAGTACGCATTTGTAGTTTACTTTGCTCAAATACGCTCATCTATTCGCTGACCTTTGTAGGTTAATATTAGCATGTGGATGCTTAAAGATATATTAATGTAATGCACGGCTTGCATATTTAGAGCATCTGATGGCCTTTCGAAAAGTCATTGGCGACTGATCCTTTGTGTGTTTAATCAAAAGCGGGTCCTGCTGAGTTCAGTGGAAATTGGAAGTAAGACGGCATAGGATTGCAACCTTGGATTTTTATGCTCAGATGCAATGCCTTCAACAAAAAACATCAGAAGGAAGTGGACTCTGTGCGGTAACTTTGCCAGTTTCTGAGCTGACATCTATGCAGCTAGAAAACACCCTGCTAAATGTGTGTTTCCTATTTCTGAATTTTCCTCCCTGGTTTTATTTTTCTTTAAGGATAAATGGGCCATGGAACGGCAGCTTAAAGTCTTTCTTCATCTTCTTCTTCTTCTTAACTACAGTGAGCTTCGGATTGTGTTATATAACGCCTTAAAAAAAAACCCCCCACAAGCTGAATGGAAGCAATGATGCAATCTGAGCCGCACCATCTTTAAAAAGCATGGCTGCCATAATGGGCAAAAATATTGCATTTTTCATTGGCCGGCCAAGCCTATAGCGCCGCCAGTGAATAACAGATTGACGTTTGGTCATTATTTCCCATCAAGGGTGTTTTACTTGTAATGCTATTTGACAGCTATATTCTAGGTCTGACAGCGCTGAACCAGCCTAATTCCCACTGAACTGCTCTAAATACGTGGTATTGCAATCAGTTTAACAACCCCTGGAGGCAATGAAATCTCTCCTTTGAACACACTCAAGGGGAAGAAATCTAAGATTTATAAAGGGCAGCAAGTATTCAAGGAAGGGGCAAAGTTTATGTGTGAGCCTATAATTGATGTTTCCTTTGTTGGAAAAGAAAGCTTGAGTATGCTTTAAGAATTAATCTTTAACAAGTTCTAATCTGCACTAACAAGATCTGTTCAAGATGACTGAGAGAGATATGTGATACTCGGAGTTTTGTCAGTTTCAGTCTACTAAGGTAGTGGAGTTCAGGCAAGCACACACCATGGAGATGATAGAAGAGGTAGCTTCTCATTTCAACTGAGAGGCTGCAGCAAGCAGCAGCATTGTGTTACTTGAGGAGAAAGGAGGACAGGCAGAAGTCTCTAGACTTCCTGCTACGGGTCTGTGTCACCAGCCTTGTGGAGATGCCATGGAGGGGATGGTCAGATCTGGATCAGGACTGGAGGAGCACAGGGAGTTGGAGCTGATCGATCCTGGGGAGGATCATAGCGGGATGTGGGAGATGGAATTGGGATCCCGAGCAGTGCCTGAATCCGGTGAGGGGGGGGGGGTCCGGTGGCTTAGGAAGTTGAGAGCGGGATCCAGGGGAGGGACCAAAGAGCTTGACAGAGGAGAGTTCTGCCCCTGTGATGTTGGACACCCCTAGTCAGCAGTGGCATAGCGTGGGTTGCCAACTCCCAGGGCTGCATGGAGGCAGGGTGGGAGGGAGGGGAACGGACAGAGTGCACATGCATATTCAACTGCCTAAGGCAGGGGTCAGCAACCTTTTTCAGCTGTGGGCTGGTCCACCTCAGACCATGTGGTTTAGTCATTTAGTCATGTCCGACTCTTCGTGACCCCATGGACCAGAGCACGCCAGGCACTCCTGTCTTCCACTGCCTCCCGCAGTTTGGTCAGACTCATGTTGGTAGCTTCGAGAACACTGTCCAACCATCTCATCCTCTGTCGTCCCCTTCTCCTTGTGCCCTCAATCTTTCCCAACATCAGGGTCTTTTCCAGGGAGTCTTCTCTTCTCATGAGGTGGCCAAAGTATTGGAGCCTCACTAAACCAGACTAATTTTTTTAAAAAAATGAACGAATTCCTATGCCCCACAAATAACCCAGAGATGCATTTTAAATAAAAGCACACATTCTACTCATGTAAAAATATGCTGATTCCCGGACTGTCCGCGAGCCGGATTGAGAAAGCGATTGGGCCGCATCTGGCCCCCGGGCCTTAGGTTGCCTACCCCTGGCCTAAGGCGTCCGTGCCACCCAGGAGATCACAGCCACAGAGATAAGAAAAGGAAAGTTGTTCCGTTGTCTGGAGAGGTCACTTCCTGGTTTGCATGGAGATGCCGTTTTCAACAGAGCCCAGCAACGGCAGCAATGGGTGTTGACATTTTGGGCCCCAAACAAATTTTGCGCCCGGGGCAATCGGGTGCTCCATGCTACGCCACTGCTAGTCAGATACCTCCTGTTGTCAAGGCAGCCCCAGTGCCTTCTCCTTTAAGTGATGAACCTCCTCTTTTAAGCAAACTGTCCTTGGTTGCATCTCCTGGACAAATGAGCAAGTTTTCTAATGTAATGCTTCTATCTTTATTATATCTTTTGTGAGCTTACTGTATGTTGCTTAGGCACTACGGTGTTAAGAGGTATATTGAAATATACTCGGAGTCGAGTGTGGATTTCATGCTCTTTATTCAGCTCATAGTAGCGAGGAATGAAAGTTTCCCCAGAACATCTGCTTTATATACATTATTTACACAATGGGTCCCACGTGATTGGCTAATTCCAGGATACTCCTGTAGGCCAATCCGGTTGCGGATTCACTTCCACCTGGAGCTGGATTGGGTGGCTCCTGCGGACCAATCAGACTGCTGCATTCTGGATCCTATTGTTCTAGGACCAATCAGACTGCTGCATTCTGAATCCTATTGTTCTAGGACCAATCAGACTGCTGCATTTTGGATCCTATTCAACTCAGTACATAACATATATAAATGGCCGGAATAAACTAAACTAAATAATACAACGCAGATACAAATGTAATTAACCGTCAGATTTTGCACTTCTCCTAATGTTCTACTGCTTGGCTCCAAAAAGTTCAGAGACGTGTTTAAAAATAAAGAGATTTGTTTTTTGATCATTTTAAATATATATATTTAATGTGTTGTTTGCACACATTGTCTTCTCAGAGAGCTCTAGGTCCCAGGGTTTCCTGTGAAGTGGGATTGATTGTTAAGTCACTCTGGAAATTGTACCTCTGTGATGGGAATAGGGGCTTCTTAAAATCTCTCAACTCCCAGAATTCTTTGGGGGAAGCCGTGACTGCTTAAAGTGGTTTCCTTGTAATTTCAATTTATGGTATGGTTGGAGTGAGTTCTTCCTGCTGTTGATTCTCCTCCACGTCCAACTACTAAATTTTACCTCTGGCCCTAGTAGCAAAATGGGAGGTTGCACAAATTTCAAGCAAAATGAAGTCTTGCCCCTCCTTGTTGGTTTGTGTGTGCGGTTGCTATGATGCTGTAAATCTGAGTGTGAGATACTCTCAACATCCTCATTAGTTGCTGCTATCAAAGAGATTCCACAATGCGCAAGTACTTTGATTTGTCACAGTGGAACTTGGGTTCAGTTCGCGACAGAGGTGCAATGCTCAGTTATGCAACACAGTGAATTACTTAGCAGCTTCCTCCACCTCCTCTCATGGCTCTGAATATTTTTCACCACAACACCCATGTTATTAGGGCTGCAGCATTTAGCTGATTAATCAATTAGATCAGTGGTTTTCAATCAGTGTGCTGTGGCACCCTGGGGTGCCTTGAGTGATGGTCAGGGGTGCCGCTGGCAACACTGGCCTCTGTCCCCTTTCCTTCTCTCCCTTCTTCTGATGCCCTCTCACGTCTCTGCCTCCCCAAGGCTTGCACGGCTGTTTGTTGCAACAGCCCTGGCTACAAGTTCCCCACATGAATGGCACCTCTGGAGCTGGCCAGGGGTGCTTCCCAGGCTCCTGTGGGGCAGTGGGAGGAGGCACCACTCTTTTGGGGTGGGGGGAAGGGGCAGCTCAGAAACCAGAGGCTGCCCAGAGAATTCCCAGTGAGAGGGGAGAGGATAGGAGGCTGAGGGAGATTCTGCCAGCTCTGCAGGCAAGGGGCAACACAACTGGACTCCTGAGCCCCACAGGGGTGCCACAGAAAGAAGTTAGAATAGAATAGAATAGAATAGAATAGAATAGAATAGAATAGAATAGAATAGAATAGAATAGAATATATTTATTGTCATTGTGCCCTTCGGGAACAACGAAATTACTTGACTGCTCCATCCACCCAGATAGGGCACTCCACGCAAAGACAAAACAACTACAAAAACACTGATTAAAACCATACACACTGATTAAAACCATACACACTGATTAAAACAATGATAAAACATAACAGGTAAGATTAGATGACTTCAAAGTTGGTCAAGGGAGTTGGTCAAGGGAGCCATGGACCCAGAAAGGTTGAAAACCTCTGGATTAAATGAATGTTTAAGGAGAAGTACAGTGGTACCCCGCAAGACGAATGCCTCTCAAGACGAAAAACTCGCTAGACGACAGAGTTTTTCATTTTTGAAGTCGCTCCGCATGACGAATTTCCCTATGGGCTTGCTTCGCAAGACGAAAACGTCTTGCGAGTTCCCAATGCATTCCTATGGGAAACCGCGCTTCAATGCATTTCTATGGGAAACAGCGCCATCTAGTGGTTCGCAGGACCGTGCTTCGCAAGACGAAAAAACTCGCAAGACGACAAGACTCGCAGAACGAATTAATTTCGTCTTGCGGGGCACCACTGTATTCTCTCCAATGTGGCTAATCTTGGGCCAACAACAACAACAACAACAACAACAACACCACCACCACCACCCTGCCCTTTCATCCTGGATGACATCAGGTTACTGACTGCATGCCCGTCAACAGTCCTGATTTGATCAGGACATCACAGAATTACAGAAGCCACCTCAGCTATCCCGTTTTTGGTTCTGAGCTCTCGCGCGAGTCAGCTGGCTCCCGTGAGAGCTCAGCACCAAAAGACGTGTGTCTTTTGCGTGAAAGAAGGTGCCCCAATCCGGAGCCCAGGGAAGTGTAGGAAGGGGAGCTGCTGGTGCTGCAGGCCAGGCCATCCATGCCAAGCCCAGAGGTCGGGCCTCCTCCACCTGACGCTGCACCTGCAAGACGAGAAGAATAAGTCAATGAAGATGAGGACGGGAAGAGAGGAGGAGCTGGAGTTGCCAGTTCTTTTATAGGATCAGACTGCCAGTCAGTTACGAGGTTCTGAAATCAAACTAGCTTATTTCTTTTTTATCAGTTCATTCGTGCTAATTCTACCAGGGCTCTTTCCAGATTTGTGGGGGTTCTCAGGTTCAGGGGTGGGGGTTGCAAAGTGCCCTCTGGTGGGTCACTTCGTACCATGGAGGTCACAGCAACAAGTACAGTGGTACCTTGGTTCTCAAACGCCTTGGTACTCAAATGCCTTGGTTTCCAAACACCGAAAACCTGGAAGTAAGTATTCCGGTTTTCGAACGTTTTTCGGAAGCTGAACGTCCGATGCGGCTGCCGGCTATTGTTTCCGGGGTGCCTACACCAAACAGAAGCTGCGCCTTGGTTTTCGAACATTTCGGAAGTCAAATGGACTTACAGAATGGATTAAGTTTGGAGCTTTTGTTTTTGCTATTTATTTTGCGTTTTTGAGGCTTTTTCGGTTAATTTGTTTTTGTGACTGTGCGGAACCCAATTCAGCTACTGATTGTTTCATTGTGTAACTGCGGAAATGGATAACAGCCCCCCATCCAAACAATGACTATCATCAGTGCAGGAAAGAAAAAAAATCAATTTTCAATTTTTATCATCTACAATATTGTCTTATTTATTTTATAGTACAGTACATTGATTATTGCTTTCATTTTGTGCATCAATGATCTCATTAGATAGTAAAATTCATGTTAAATTGCTGTTTTAGGGGTTGTTTTTAAAAGTCTGGAATGGATTAATCCGTTTTGCATTACTTTCTATGGGAAAGCGCGCCTTGGTTTTGGAACACTTTGGTTTTGGAACAGACTTCCGGAACGGATTAAGTTTGAGAACCAAGGTACCACTGTATAGTGTTTCCAATCAATTGCTCTTTGTAAAAATCCTGGCATCTGGTGCTCTGATCATCACAGTGAACCATGCAAATGTCCCACAATTTCCAAAAATCAGGAGCACAATGGAAAATTTAGATGGTGGGAGCAAACACTATTTGGACCCCTAGCATTGTGTGTGTGTGTGGGGGGGGGGAGGAAGCAAGAAGCCCACTCAAAGCATGTGTTAGCCCTGACAATTGCCCAAGGAAACTCAAGTCCTGCTTACTGGGCCTGACTTCTCTCTTTTTTAAATTTTTTTTTGATAAATCTTTATTAAATTGAATTTAAAATTTACACTCACATACATCCTTACACAACATACACATATCAATCAAAAAGAAAAAGAAACGTACAAAGAAAATGCATCATGTCTATTTGACTTCTCTATCTACAAGGCAGAGTTAACATGTTCAGTTAAACTCACTGGGTCATTTCCTATTACTAATCTCAGCCAGGTAAGCAAGACCAAGTATAAATTGGATTAATTACTGTAGCTCGAGATTTAGCTCAACAGCTCTTAATTTCAACTTCCAAAGGCTACACAAACCAATTTTGTACTCTTAGACTATAATGAGGACTCTTTATTCTTTAATCAGTTCATCCAGTATCTCGCTGTCTAATGTAACGTTCCTTTGAAGTCTAGAAAGATCTAAAATAATTGAAGAAATGTCGAACTACTTGACTCTCCTTTTAAATATATATATATAATGGTATTAAACATTAATCAGACTTGTGCATCTCAATTAAACCAATTAAAATTATCACAGAATGAACTACAGACTGCAATAGGTAGCTTTTAATGTTTGAATACATAATCAACTTTTACCTAATTTCTTTTAAGATGTTTGTTATACAGAACGGAACTAAACCACCCTAGCTTGTAACAGCTGAAGATTTCATACCATCAATTCAACGGACTTTTCTTCCTTAGATGTTCAAGACAGGTTAGATATGAGTTCAGTGCACCCCCATAGACTAGTTGAAATCCTTCAGCAAGAAATCTTTCACTTTTCTTTTTTGATGGTGAATAAGTGGGTGGGCACAATATTTTTTTTAAGTAAGTAATATAAATAGCACAATAAGCATTTGAATCCACTGCTATCAAAGGCTGACCCAGTTTGGTCTTGTAGGCTGACGCATGTAGGCAAAGTCCATATAATTACTAATAATTTGTAACAAGTGTTAATTGATAAATAGCTCCCTCTGGTAGCTTAATTAAAGCAGTAAGATATCTAGGCAATTTACGACTGGGATTGATCTCAATTAGTCAACAAAAATCTACAAAAGTGGATGGAGGATATTCAAGCTTTGGGGATTTTTTTTCTCTTCTCTGTTCCACTTTCCCCCCCTCCTCCAAACCAAGAGGAAGAAATCCACAAGTCTACAAATGTTGAACGCAGGGATGTATTTACACATTCCTTCCTTTCTTATTTCCTCACTTCCCCCCCTATCCCTTACCCATTTTTCTTCCATGGATTTGCTCATAGATAGATTACAGAACTGTATAAAAAGGTGTTGTTTTGAAATGGAAAGAGAAGCCTCTCAGTCAAATATACACATAAAAAACCCCCACTCCCTAAAAATGAGAGGGGTGGGAGAACAGAAAACATGTTAAATATGAAGCAGAAGATTATAAATTAGAAGTCTGCTACTAGGGGTAGATGCTGGTAATATGGCTCCCTGAGTGGGGACAAGAATTGACACCCCTCCCCCCTAAATATTTCTTGTTTTTGCAATAATTCCTTTTGGTACAGTTGCTTTTAAAATGGATCTTCTCAGTAGGTCCCTGTATAAATACAGGATGATGATGTTGATCATTTGCCCCCTCGGCTCGGTGCCTTGTGAGGTAAAACCACCCACACCACCCTAAATCTGGTGCTGGTGATGCTTAATTAAAAGGTAATACAAGAAAAGTGATACAGTGGTACCTCAGTTTTCGAACGCAATCAGTTCTGGAAGATCATTCGAGTTCCAAAATGTTCGAAAACCGAAAACTCAAAACGGAAGCCTCAAAATGGAAAACTCAATACGGAAAACTCAATACGGAAGCCATGTGTCATGTTTGACTTCCAAAAAGTGTTTGAAAACCGAAGCATTTACTTCTGGGTTTACGGTGTTCGAGTTCTGAACCGTTCATCAGCGGAGATGTTCGAAGACTGAGGTACCACTGTATTAGGAGGAACAGCTAAATAGGTATGGAAAGGAACCTATAAAGATTTTTTTTTTTTTAAAGAACACCACTACAGCAGGATTAGTTGCTTTTTTCTCATTTGGACTGAGAGCAGGAAACAAAATCTAAGAATGCCCCAAAATATGATGGAGCTTAATGAGTAATAATGAGGATGTATGGGACAGGAGAGAGAGAGAATGGCTTTGAGATTTTTTTAAAATACGGTAATATTTTTATTAAATCTTCCAAAGTATTACACAACTCCAATAATATATATCTTTTTTGTTTGTTACACATTTGCTTCTAGACTTCCCATCCCTCCTTCCTTGATGTTTTCTCCCCCCTCAATGCTGCATTAAAACACATCTACCTTTATATTCAAAATCCCCAAAGTCCATTCTCTACATTCTTCCATTGCTCATATCTCAAATCCTGCACGTGATTCATATAAGAATGATAGTTCAATAGGCAATCCACCGATGGCCTCCATTCTTCTGTGAAAATATCATCATTTTGTCCTCTTATTTTAGCAGTCAGTTTTGCCATTTCTGTATAGTCCATCAGTTTTATAAGCCATTCTTCCTTAGTTGGAGTCTCGTCATCTTTCCATGTCTTTGTATATAAAGTTGTTGCATACATAAAAAGGTTAGTCAGCTTTTGGGGGATCTCTGTCCTCATTATCCCCAACAAAAAGGCTTTGGGTTTTTCTTGGGAATGGTCAATTTAAACATCTTGTTCAATTCATTGTATTTTTTGGGGGGGGGGACTTAAAAAAAGAAAGCTTGATATTTCAATTTGTAGGGCTAAGTTTTGGCTGCACAGAGCACCCCCCGCAGACCATAAATCCACCACTGATCAGTGTTCCTTTAAAAAATGGCAGTAATGAATAGATTTTTATTTTTTTTAAAATGAGAACCCAGCTAAATGGGTAGATAGTGGAATAATCCTACAAAACGTTGTCAGTCGAAATGACTGTTTCCGTACTTCTCACAGTTGAAGCCTCTCTGTGCCGGTGGTGCTATCAGTCAACTCCTTCCCCTGTAGTAAATTCCTGCCACACATACAGTAGGACTCTTTCATCACCACCTTGCTCTTGGTAGGTATTCCTTTAAAGCAGAGACTGGCTCATCTTTTACTAAAATAATATCTTCTTGGAGTTGCTCCCCTCCCTTGCCATCTTTGGGTTGTGCTGTTGGCTTCACTTGTTTTAAGTCGAGTTCAGTCGGACTGGCAGGAAAAATCATAAACGTAAAGGCATTTGCAATTCAATATGTGCAAGTTCAATTCTTTGAGGACGTTATTGTGATACTTGCCTTTCTTCAAACGATCCTTATTTTCTTTCCTGAGCAACTTCCTTCTAACCCGGTGAGTGTTAACACCACTGCTTTTCCCCGGTGGGCTAATTCCTGCTATTTTCACCGGCTGTCTACGATGCGGTGAAACACCCATTTTATGCCGAGGTGTGTAGGACGAGGCAGCAAACCGGGGGATTCCACACAATTCCCCCCAAATTCACTGAGCAGGTAGAAACTGCCTGTCACAAAATTCTGAATTGGTCTGGCCGGCAGGACCTGTCTGATGTCTCCTCAGCAACAGATCTTGACTCCTTCCTGTTCCTACTAGCTACAATGACCATGTTTACCCCACTATTGGAGGCAATAGGCTTCTGAATACCTCTTACTAGATACTGCACTCAGGTCCTGCTGGGGTGTGTGTGTGCTTCCCATAGGGGCATCTGGTTGGCCACCGTGATAAGAAGACCCTGCACTAGATGAACCACTGGCCTGATTCAGCAGCTTCTTCCGATGTTCTTATGTTCAGTCAGATATCAGCGCCCAACTTTTGTAGCAGTATATTCATCCCATAGTCCATGTGCTGGTCCTGTGGGTTACCCGAAAGGCGAGGTCCAAGTCCGGTCCGTGGTCCGCAATGTAAAGGCAGTCTGTAGTCACTGAAGCTGGGTGCGGGGCAGGGAGTCAGGCAAAGTCAGGAACAGGTAGGCAAGCAGGGAACCAGGGCGGGTCAGGAGCTCAGGCAGGAACACTGGCAGGAACTGGTCACCAATGATGTTAATGATGTTACTCCTGCAACTTGGGGCTGGGGCTGGCCAGCTTTTATCTGCCCCGAGGCATAGGGCGGCCCCGATCCTCTGGTGACTCGCCTCTCCTGGCTTGGAGGCGAGCACTCCTCCTGTGGGAACTCAGTTCCCTTCGCCTCTGCAGCTCAGGGGAGGCTGGAGGGTTACCAGACCCAGAGGCAACCTCAGCTTCCCCTAACGGGGCTGGGAGTGGAGCACCTGCAGGCAATGGGTCCTCCATCCCATCAGAAGCCAGAGCAGACTCAGCAGATGCCTGCACCTGAGGATCCAGCACAGGTGAGGACCCTTCAGACTCAAGCCCTAGCCCCGACTCTGCTGGTTCTGGAGGCGGGGAATCCTGTGCAGGCTAGGATCCCTCAGGTTCAGCATCTGAGTCTGAATCCCAGGCCATCACAATCCATATTTAATGTTACGCTTGTCAGAGGGCTGCTGTTGAAACCATGCCAAGTTCTCTCATTCTGCAGAAAGACTCATCGTGGGATGTGACACCACTGTTGGATCGGACCCTCATCCCGCTAAGAACATCCAATGATCCAAGTGCATCTTCTCTGTTAATTCAATTCTATTAAATCTCCGATAAAACCATGGTCCAATGTGGTCCAACAGTGGTATAATATAATAATTTATTATTTATACACCGCCCATCTGGCTGGGTTTCCCCAGCCACTCTGGGGACCTCTGGTTATGAACTTAATTCGTTCCGGAGGGCCGTTCTTAACCTGAGGTACCACTTTAGCTAATGGGGCCTCCCGCTGCCGCCGTGCTGCCACCGCACAATTTCTGTTCTCATCCTGGGGCAAAGTTCTTAACCCGAGGTACTACTTCCAGGTTAGCGGAGTCTGTAACCCGAAGTGATTGTAACCTGAGGTGTTTGTAACCTGAGGTACCACTGTACAAGCGTCATTCCAATCCTACTAATAATTTTAATTGTTTACAATGGTTTTTTTAAAGGCAAATTATATATTTTCCCCATTCCTTATTGAAATTTTGGTCTTCCTGATTCCTAATTCTCCCAGTCCGTTTTGCTATGTCTGCATAGTCCATCAGTTTAATCTGCCATTCTTCTCTGGTATGGACTGTGCCTTCTTTCCATCTCTGGACTAATAGTGTCTGGGCAGCAATACATGAAAAGTCTCTTCTGGTCACTTGGAATTTTGTCATGTGATCAATTAGGTGGGGCGGGGCTTACCTGCCCCCCCCATATTTTATTCAAGTTGACACCCCTGCCCGGGACATGCAAAGGACAAGATGGTGCTCTTCCATTTCTGGAGATGAGATAGCATCCTCCATTGCACCTGAGTCTAGTTTAGGGGGTGCAGGGCAAGCCATGTAGCACTAGACACAGCCCCGTCCTCCTACACCTCAGTGATGCTCCCCATCACCTGACTACACCTAACGATAGAGCTGGCCCTTGGTGCATCTTCTACATGATATTGGTAAAAGGATACAGACTTGACTCAAGGATGCTATTTTTGGGTTGCCGCCCTGAGCTTTGTAATTCTGAGCATGGCTTAATTTTACTTGTTACACTTCTTTTCCACCAACATGGAATTTGTGGTGGCCAACTTGGGGTTCCCAAATGGTCCCTCCTCTAGGTATTAATTACACCCAGCGGTATAAGATTAGGATGAGTTTAGCAGAGCATGGGACTCAAGGTTGTGGGTTCGAGCGCCACGTTGGGCAAAAGATTCCTGCATTGCCAGGGGTTGGACTAGATGACTCTCGTGGTCCTTTCCAAGTCAACAATTCTATGATTCTATGATAGTTGGCATTTGCTGGTCAAGAACATAACATGAGTTTAAATATTTCTGAGAGTTTCAGGTTTTGGATTTATTGGGGTTTTTATTTTATTTTTTTGCAGATTATTACCTGCCCTAAGCCTTTGGGTTGGGGTAGGTTACAAATCAAACAAGCCCACAAATAAATGCAAAATAAATTAATAATTATAATCTTGCTCCTGGGGCATGGAGGACTCCCTCTGGGCTTGGCAGCAGACAGTTCATTGTAATTGTAAATTTGTCCTTTTCATCTAATTCTGTGTAAAGAGCAACTTTTGCCCGCAGGGCAGCCTTGTAAGAGAAAAATACTTATCTAAAAAGCTGTTTACTTGGCTTGTGATTTTCCTCTAATCGCTTTGTTATTATTTAAAGTATTTGTATAGGGATAAGAAAGATCCTTGCCTTCAGTTTCATCCTGATTCTTTTCTGTGTTTGATCGCAATGTGGAGCTGGAATACTCCATTTAGATTTGGCATCTTCTCAGTGTTTGGTGGAGTCAGGAGAGCCTCAGCACTAGGTGACTGAGTAGCCCCAGAGAAAGACAGACAGCATCCCAAATTGTTGAGATGAAACCTTTTATTGGGCTGAATCCACATTATTGTGCACACAAGCTCACATGGCATTAAGTTTATATTTATTTATATATTGTTTATATATTTTATTGTCATTGTCCCCTTTGGGGACAACGAAATTACTTGGCTGCTCCATCCACCCAGATAGGGCACTCCACGCAAAGACAAAACAACTACAAAAACACTGCTTAAAACCATACACACTGATTAAAACCATACAATGATAAAGCATAACAGGTAAGATTAGATGACTTCAAAGTCCAGGCTTCCCATTCAAGGCCGCGATCGCTCTGGAGAAGAAGCTGTTTCTAAGACGGCTTGTTCTTGCTGTAAGTACCATTTTTAGTGTGACTTCCTTGTAAACATGCACCAGACTGGGCTGTAATTGTGTCAAGTGAGTAGGATACCGGCATGCTAGAATAAATATGGCTTAGTTTAATAATAATAATAATAATAATAATAATATGATAAGATAAGATAAGATTTCTTTATTGTCATTGTACAAGTACAACGTTGTACAAGTGCAACAAAATTGAATGCCATCCCATAAAAACAAAACAAAAAACAGCACAAAAAACACATTTTTAACCACACATGCACATACGTACACACCCACCACAACTCTCTAATAATAATAATAATAATAATAATAATAATAATAATAATAATAATTTATTTGTACCCTCCCACCTGACTGGGTTGCCTCAGCCACTCTGGGCAGCTTCCAACATATATAAAAACATAGCAAAACATTAAACCTTAAAAAGCTTCCCTATGCGGGGCTGCCTTCAGATGTTTCCTAAAAGTTATATAATTATTCAGCTCCTTGACATCTGATGGGAGGGCATTCCACATGGTAGGTGCCATTACAGAGAAGGTCGCCAAGCAGGAATGCACAGGGATTATGTTTCTCAATTGCTCTGGTAGCCAACCTTCCTTTTCATCCATCTCATTCATACCTGGAAGTCACGTGATCACCACAGCCACACCCCACCACCGACTACTGGTCCTTTCCTAGCCTTCTCCATGATGCATTAGCTTTTAAAAATATATGCATAAGCAGTACTATTTTTCTAGAATCAGAGGTACCAGAACTCACAATGAACGCCTCCCTTGTTCTCTTCAAATGACAATGGCGCCCATCTGAGAATTGCTGGAACTGAGTTCTGGCTGGGGGAACCCCATGTATATATGCAGAGTGTTTATTGTGGTGGGGAATAATTAAAACAGGGCAACTTTCAGTTCATTTTAAGTTCTATACCACTTGAGAGCTGTGATAATGAAGAGAGGGTCTCTTAGACCAATAAATAAAAACAAATTACCCCCCACCCCACCCCGTTTGAAGTGCTATAGCCTAAGTACGTTTTACCATGTGGTGAGCTTTCTCTCTAGATTGGGCCTGACTGTGTGGAGTAAAGGTGAGGAGCTATCTGTATGCTCACAGGCACTTTTCTTTGTTTCATATTTCACCTGATGTTATGGACTGGCTGGATACAAAGGAGTGGTGGGAAGAGCCAGCCCGGGAACTCCCCGAGGGAACCCCCAAGGGAAGAAGGCTCAGAGCCCGGGGACTGGTGGTGGGATGACTAGGAGTGGTGAGAGGGAGAAGCAGGAGAAGACTGGGAGGAGTAGGTGTCGGAAGTTGAAGAGGCAACAGGGTTTAGTGAGCAGGAAGAGGCTGTGGCAGAGAGCAGTCCAGAATCAGAGGCAGAAGCTGAAACAGGGGAGGATATCAACACTCAACAGGAAGATTCTCCCTGACATCTGATCGAAATCCTGGCTTCTATTTACAAAATAATTTAGAACTTGGCTGAAATTTCTCAGAAAATAACAGCTCAGAAGATTTCTCTCTCACACACTGAATTCTCAGAGTCCTTCTTAACAAATGGAGAAATCCCATTCTTCCCCTAAGACCACTTTCCAAATTTTGGCAACAGTGGCAGTTGTGGGCTGGTTCAGCCACGGGCAACCTGGCGGCGGCCTTGGGACAGAAACCTCCCGCATGACTGACTGGCGTCATCAGCGACAACTAGCTGCGGGGAGTAATGAGACTCCCCTACCTGCAAAGAATATTTGGCAAAACGACCATGGCAATTTCACCCCCTATAAATGGGGTGGAGAATTTCAGACACAAACATGGAGCCCATTTTCGTATTGCTTAATGTTTCCAATCATCCTCTTGTAGTCCATTGCTCCCTCCACCAACCAGTATAATCTAGCAAGACAGTTTCATTCGGAATTAACTGGTCCAACATTTCTGAGAAGAGAATTTCCGAAGATTTATTTCCTGTGAATTTTCTTTTTTCACATTTCAACAGTTGGAAACTGTGGAAATGAGGGGAAGTCTGACCTGCTGGGAGCCTGAGGGCCCCGCTCCTCCCTCTCCCCACTTGGCCTAGGTGGGGCCTGACAGGCTTCATAAGAACCGCTGCTGCTGCTGCTGCTGCCCAGCAAGCACTGGGGTATTTTGGGGAAAGTTTTGTCGGGAGTTTTTGCTGTTATTGATATAATTTTTTTGTATCTTTATTTTTATGTGGAAATTGTTCAGTTTGGTTATGTAGTTTTTGAGGTGATTTATTTATTTTTATGACTACTTTGCAATGTTTGGAACTATGTACATCTTTTCATATTGTAAGTCGCCTTAAGCATTGTTTTAACTGTAGAAAGACGGCATACAAATAAAATGATGATGATGATGATGATGATGATGAAGAAATGCACCCTCCCTTGGAATACTTATCACAATGCCCCATCAGTTTTGCTACCTGCAAACAGGGTTTGAATTTTTTTGGGGGGCAGCGGGAGACCATTTTTGTTCAGCCAATGCCACTGAATTCCTAGGGTTTAACATATACGTTGTTTTCCAGCGGGCCGCCTAGTTGTGTATGCTTAATAGATCTTTATGTGATGAGGAACTGTCCTTCAACAAAAATATAATCAAAATATTATTGTCGTGGAGGCAGAAGCCCACAGGACACTGTTTAAGGGCAAACTAAACTATACCCATAAATTGCATCAGAAACAACAAAGGATATTACTGAAGCAAAACTAATTTCTCTTCCCTTATTACATTCCTGCTAGTGCAGTGGAACGGTGAAGGACACCACAAATCCATTCATTTATTTCAAAATTTGCAAAACAAATCCCTTCTTACACATAGTATTTGTACAACACGAAATTATTATTCAATAAGTTGACATTTTAAACCTATTACTGCCTAAACCCATCTATTACGAAGCTGTTCAGAGCACTAAGTTAACATTTACCGGAACATACATCCACACATCACGGGGAGATCAAGCTCAAATCCTTTATTTCATATTCAGATCTTGTTGGGTCAGGATTGAAAACTGCTACCTTTCTGATACTTTACAGAAAAGCCACTGTGAAATCCACAAAAGAATTATTATCAAGTAACTGCAGTTATTCAGCTAGATGTTGACTTTGATATGTCAACTCTCTGATCTTTAATAGAAAATTGATGGTCTTGCCCTGAGGGTCAGTCATATGTACGACCGGGCTGGGGCAAGGTTTGCATTAAATTACAGCAAGCTTCGCCTCCCCGTTCTCTGGCAAAGTCAAACAAAGCCAAATGGATCCCTTGTTAGTTTGGTTTTCTTCGTTTTGTGTTGGCATATGGATTTAATTCCATAACGGGGGACCGCCGGGTGCAATCTGATTTATTGATTTTTTGGGGAGAGCTTTTTTAGCATAGGGCACCCGGAAGTGTAATAAAACAAAAAGCCAACTGGTACAAACATTTCCTACTTTTTTTTGTTTTTGGCAGTAGCTTTTAATTATTGCAGACTGGATTTGTCCCAAGAAATCATGCAACTGTATTCAATTTAGATCTCCAATTAATTTGTCCCCTGCAATGTTTGTTACTCACCAGAGATGGTTAAAACCACCAGTCTTTTATTTGTGCTTTTATGTGTGCATTTGACATGTGCACAGGCTGTGGTCCTGTGCATTTGGGGATATATCCCACTCGTCATGGGAAGAGACTACACACTAGAAGAAGCATGGGGCTGCTGCAGAAAATGGCAGCTACGCGATGAGTTTCCCCTTCTTCTCTGCCATGTGTAGTACAAGCTTGCTGTATGCCCTGATGTCATTATGCTATGCGCTTACCTGCCTTTGCACCACATCATTGATACCAGAGGGGAAGGGAAATGCTTAGCATAAAACCACCAGGAGCAATGGGGCAGGTTGTACAATAAGTTAGGTAGCATGTCACCCAACATTTCATATAGTATGTTGGTTCTGTGCTCAGTTGCAATTATGGCTGGGTAGACATTTATTGGGATGCGGGTAGTGCTGTGGGTTAAACCACAGAGCCTAGGGCTTGCCGATCAGAAGGTTGGCGGTTGAAATCCCCGTGGCGGGGTGAGCTCCCGTTGCTCGGTCCCTGCTCCTGCCAACCTAGCAGTTCGAAAGCACGTCAAAGTGCAAGTAGATGAATAGGTACCGCTCCGACAGGAAGGTAAACAGCGTTTCCGTGCGCTGCTCTGGTTTGCCAGAAGCGGCTTAGTCATGCTGACCACATGACCCGGAAGCTGTACGCCGGCTCCCTCGGCCAGTAAAGCTAGATGAGCGCTGCAACCCCAGAGTCGTCCGTGACTGGACCTAATAGTCAGGGGTCCCTTTCCCTTTCCCTTTAGACATTTATTTATTTTTGTAGTTATAGTTTGAATATTATATTGAATATAAGTTGCTTATTTTAAAGTTACTGTGACCTTTTTGTATTGGATCAGATTGTTATTATTGTTCGATGTTTTATTATGTTTTTATATGTGTTGCAAGCTGCCCAGCGTGGCTGGGGTAACCAAAAGTAAAAAAATAAAAATTAGCGTTGCCATATTTTGAAGAGCCAGAAAGAGGACACTATGATGACTCACCTTTTAAATACCCCTAAAGACCCTGATGTTGGGAGAGATGGAGGGCACAAGGAGAAGGGGACGACAGAGGACAAGATGGATGGACAGTGTTCTCGAAGCTACCAACATGAGTTTGACCAATCTCTGGGAGGCAGTGGAAGACAGGAGTGCCTGGCGTGCTCTGGTCCATGGGGTCACGAAGAGTCGGACACGACTAAATGACTAAACAACAACAAAACTATATGTAGGCTATAGAAGCTGTGATATATTGCTGAGCAGGGCAGGAGAAGAGAAGAGGAAAGCAAATCTCCAACCACCCGTTATGTCTATGTCTCATCCAGAAAGTATAGCCAGAGACACATTGGCATATTTAAAAAATCCACCCAGACAGAAATTTTACCCCTGAAAAAGGATGTGTCCTGGAAAAAGAGGATGCATGGCAACTCCTCCTCCTCCTCCTCCTCCTCCTCCTCCTCCTCCTCCTCCTTCTTTTCTGGGGTATGGCCCATCTTTTGATCCCAAAATGATACCCCCAAGATGGCTACGAATAATAAAAGTTGAAACAAACCAAGCATGCATACCAGTAGGGCTGGACAGCAAGTCAAGTTAATGGTACCATATTCTCTCTCTCTGAGTTTTGAGCAGCCCGTTACTTCCTGCAAAGTTGTTTTTTAACTTCTCTAAGGTAGGAGTGCTGTATGGAAAAACTAGGACACCCATGTTTTGGGACTGCCGTCAGGATCCAGCTTCTAAGTGTCAGCAGAAGCCGCTGGGGGTTGGGTGAGGGGGTACCACTCTATGCATAATTTCTTTGATGGCTACAGAGAGAGATGTGGTGTGGCAGGAGCTAAAGGAAATGGAAGGAAGGGAATACGCTTTAAACAAGAAAAGGAAAGGAAAGAAAACTTCAACTTCTGTTTCCTACAAGTGCTATTACACAAACATCGCATCAAACACGCCTAGGGAGCCTTAGATGCCATAAAGACTCCCCCCCCCTTGCTTCCCACCAGGTACTTGCGTTTATGGGTTTAATTCGCACGGTACCTGATAAAGAGAAAAGGGGGCGAGAAAGAATCGGCTGTTTTTTAAGATTCATTGACTCTTTCATAGTATGCCACCTTTGGAAACCACGGACTTTGGATTTTGAATGTCTGCTTCTGTGGATCATTCTTCTAAAGCGAAGACTGATCCTGCTTCAGAAATCCCTTAGTGGGATCTCTGTCAAATCCCTCAATGTCTTTGTACTGCTGTATGAAGTAAGTGCACTGCACTAAGTAGAAAACATGTTTTAAAGCACCATTCGCTGCTGAACTGGAAGAGAGTGTGCGCAGTTTGAGAGCAATGTGCACAAACTTTACTTGTTTTAGAGAATCTGTTTATTATTATTATTTAACCCTGGGCTATCCACAGGATTTTAGCAACGTACTTTTCATATTCATATTCTATGAAAAGTTAGTGATTTCTAGTGCCTGACTTCAATTAACTATTTGAAATACCCTTAAAAAGAGTTTCACATCAATGAAAAGGTAGGTGAATTCTGCTAAATTGGACATTTCCTGGTAGGACAGCTGGGATGTGGCTGGTCAGGGCAGTTTCGATCTACTTATCTCAGGGTTGCCGTATCTTGAAGAGCAAAACAGAGGACAGCCTGAGCTGCTACCAGCCTGAGCCAGGGACAGAGGCATGCAGGCACGGCCCCCCAAAAGAGAACATGTCCAGGTTTTCCCAGGGATATGGCAACCCTAAATCTGAACATGTCAAAATCAAATTAAAGTCTAATTAGATGGCTTTCCGCAGGGTTAGGGTTGGGAACAGTAAGTGCTCCACTGAATTGAAATTTCAGCCTTCACAACATAGGAAAACGGCCAAGTAAACAGCTATTTTCGTGGAGGAGGGTCAAGATATTAACTGATATGCATGAAATTTCATATATAGCTATATAATCCCTAGTGTAATAAGATAAGACCTTTGGAGCAGGCATTTTTTTTTTAAAAAAAAGTTTTTTATGAACCGCCCTAGTAGGGCAGTAATTGTTCCTTGATAATTTGTCACCCCCTCCATGATGGAACCTGGGGCAGCCCGCCCCCACTTGCTACACCCCTAACAAGAGCAACATTTCACCAGTTCCTCCAGGCCTTGGTTATGGCCCTATATGGAAGTCCATTGATTCGTTTAAATCCCACAATTTCCACAGCTTTTAAATTATGCATAATAAGAGCAGGGATAAGCAAGGTCAGGAGAGTGCATTATAATTCTTATTTCAGACTCATTAGGCCTACCAACAGATTTCATTTTATTTGTTAATGAAGCTTATATTATAGGTATTTGGGTCCACCAAAGCATGAAGTGGGTTGGGGGTCCAGTATTTCAGTGAGGATCAATTTGGCTGTTACATGGGTGACAGAAGCACAAATCACATATGCCAGTTTTGTAATATACAAGGTTGGGAATCCACAAATCGCAACTGTAGCAAAAACCAGATGCTACATGTCCACCACTGTATGTAAGACCCGACTGTGGCCATCATCATAAAAGGCTGCAGATATTAAAACTAAAGATTAAAAAATACAAGTGATTCACTTGAGTGGGACTTTTGTGTGTGGAAAAGTGTGTAAAGACCATAGTAACTCAACCTATGGTCCACCTTGCATTCCATCCACTTCTTTTGCTTTTATTTTTTAGGAATCCTCCTAAGACTATTGAAGGGTATGGTTGCCAACCCCGATGGTACCATCCAATGCTGCCACAATATCAGTGTGAACATTGGAACAAGTTAACAGATATTCCAGATTTCACCAGCCCCTTATCTGGCGGAAATCCACTATGTGGAATACCGTAGACTCCTCACAGCCGCTAGGTTAAACGTTCTGGATACGGCGGTTTTGTGGGGAAGATACAGGGGAGTTCCATATGCTCTGAGATTTTGTCCCTGTGCCCTGGGAACGGTTGAGTCAACTGAACATATTCTTTTGACCTGCCCATTTTATGTAGATCTTAGACAAAAACTGATAGCTCCACTCTTATGCCAACTTAACCTAGTAGACAGAGAAAGACAGGTTTTGTTTTTGCTGAGCAGTTTTACTGGTACCACAACCCTCTTGGTGGCCAAATTTCTTTTTTTGGCCTTTAAACGCTGTAAGGTTAAAATTGACAGTATTGACATGGGTCTAAATGTATAATCTACTTCTCATTGTATGTTTTAGTGTAAAGCTTTCCGAGATGTTTAGACATTTTAAATTTTTGTATGGATAATGATTGTGCTCTGACTGACGGTCGAATAAACTATATTGTATTGTATTGTATTGTATTGTATTGTATTGTATTGTATTGTATTGTATTGTATTGTATTTATCAGTGTGAACAGGACTTTTTCTTCAGCCAGAACTTGCCAGAACTCAGTTCTGGCACCTCTCAGGTGGGCGCCATTGCCATTAGAAGAGAACAAGAGAAGTGTTTGTGGTGATTCCCGGCACCTCGTTTTCTAGGGAAATAGCCCACCTCAAATAGAAGATTGCACCTACAAGTGGGGGAACTGTCATTAATTGAATGTTATTTCAATGATTACCACCACAGTTTGGATACTTTGCCTCAGGCTACCTCTTCAGCAGGAAGTCATGTGGAATATGTTTGCAACTGGCCTTTCTAGGGGAACTAACCACTGCAGCTATCTTGAATGCAATTTATGAGGAAAAGTTGACGCAAGCATCTTTTAATCATTGAATATAACCTGGTGATCAATGCTTCCAGTGGGATTTCCTCTCCAACGTAGGTGGGATGGTTCTATGGCAGGGATGGGGAACCGGCAACCCTTTTGATGCTGCCAGACTACAACTCCCATGTTATCTGGGTCTGATGGGAGCTGGAGTCTAACAACATTTGGAGGGCCCCAGAGTCGTCATCCTTGAGTGGGAGTTGGGGTACGATAACATCTGGAGGGCCACAGGTTCCCCCAGTCCTGATGTATTCTCATCACATGGGAAGGCTTACCTCTGAAGGACGTCCAAGTATTGCCCATGCAGGAAATTGTGTAGGATGGTACTCACAGCAATTTACAACCCAGATTTGTAGATACTGAGAAATCCCCTGCTTATAAAGCATACAGGACCTTTGATAAGTGCAACGTGTATAAATCAGCAACTTAATGATACCCCTCACCTCTCTTGTAGGTCACAAAAACTTCTATTCAAAGCTGGAGGGAACATTGGTAACACTCGCTATCTTTCAGGGCCGACTCCGTAATTACCCTCTGGAAATGGGCATTTTGCCAAGGAGAGGGAATACATGTTTCTAATATTAATATTTAACAAAACTTCCTGTTTATACAGGGCATTTTCCCTCTCAATCCCAAAGCATTTGCTGAGGTTAAAAAAAAACCTCATTTTTGTTCCATTTTCTCCTTGTTCCATTTCACTTGCAGGGGTTGTTTTATGGTGTGGGATTGTGGTATCTTAGGTTTAGTAAGGAATTTGCCCTGGCATAGTCCCTCAGAATTCTGAGCTTCTGGAAATTCTGAAACAACTTAGGTTCTTGTGTGGGTTCACAATGAGGATTAATTCTCAATGAATTGTTCGCCATGGCATGGCTTCCAGCAGTACTTGTGAACCACCTTAATTTTAAAAAGGTGATATGAAAAGTCTAATTGTGGTATTTGATCAGTGATGACTTTTTCACACATGCAAGTCATCCCTTGATGTCGGGTTGATCAAGCAATAATGAGAGTGCATTTGTGAACAGAGGGATCTGTGAACCTTCGGACATTCGTTTACACGAATTAGTTTTTCATTTCACAGTAGGAAGTGGATTAGGGCTGCGATCCCAACCCCACTTACCCAAGAGTAAGCCCCATTGACTTCATTGGGGCTTCTAAATAAACATGGCTAGGATTGCAGCCTTAGTTCATATAGTCTGCCTCTAGCAACAAACAACTTGAACAAACACTTCAGGAAAAAATGTATTGAAGCACCTATTGGCACAGCGACAGTTACACATCCACGAGTATGCAATTATCAGGCATTGCAAAGCAATTTATGGATGTATTTATGTATAATTTTACGTATTGATTGATTTAACAAGACTTATATACCGCTTAATTAAAAAAACCCTCTGAGCAGTCTAAATAAGACAATATAAAATATTCATAAGAAAATGCAAATTAATCAACAGAAGTAATAAAACCACCCAAATATAGAGAGAACGAACTGTTTTAAGTATATATACAAATGCAAACAAGCCAATACTTTTTGTTTGCTGAGATGAATGCTCACACTTCATCTTTTGCATTTTCCATAGGCGATGGCACAGATTCCTCTGACATCCCTATATGGACCATTAATCAGTGGATCATTAAATCAGATCCCAATCTGCACAATCCAAAAATTATAGGATGTTATTGAATTACAGTTGAGGAAGAAGGGCCTCAGTCCTATTGCCTTTGGGGTTGATGTCCTTAGCTACTGTTTTTACAAAGCTATTTGATGGCCATGATTTAGTTAAAATTGGGGGAGAGGGGGAGTTCTGGGAGTGGCGCTTGCCAATTCTGTTACCTTTCTCACTGTATTTCATATTCTGTTCCTGGGACTGTACCTCCTTGAAAAAGAGGTGGGTAAATACATGTTTTGATTATTCCCTCTTTTAAATAACCCTCTATCCATGGTAAGCTAGCAGGCCAAAGAAAGGGATTTTACACTTCTCCCCCCCCCCACATGGTAGTTCCCTAAATACTGGGGAAATTTGACAGGAGGGAACAGTCAGATGTATGGTTTCCCCCCTCCCACCACCTGTATTTTGAATGCTCCAAGGCAGATTGTACCATACAGGTTTCCTCAATGTGTTAGTCCGCTCTGAGACAATGGTCGGCATGTCGTTCCAGAACTACTGACTTCATCCTGGAAACCCTTTCTCAACCCTGATAGTAAAGGAAAGAGGGTCTATTGAACATGGGCACTGTGGATCTCCTTCATCACTGAATAATCAGAGTCCACTCCAAAGAAATATGGCAGTTGGGCAGTGGTGGGGAACCTGTGACACACCTACCCCCCCTATATACTGTTGGATAACAACTTCCATCAGCTAATGGGATCTGCAGTCCAACAACATCTGGAAGGCCACCAGAGAGGACTTTCTGGCCAAAGAGTAAAACTGCCCCCTTGGCTTGTTTTGCTTCAAAATGGAAGCATGTCCTAAGTTTAAGTAGATGCCCCCAATCTGGGATTCTTCCTTCTAGCTGGCATGCTCCTTCTCTGCGAAATGTTTGGTCTTCCTCCACTTGAAATACTCTTCTCCGAAAGTGCTCCCAATAGGGAGGGAGAAGATGTGGGCACTGGATTCCTCCAACTCTACTTAGAGAAGGTTTACTATTTGTCCCTCGAGGGGAAAAAAAAAAAAGGGAATATGACATTCGGCTTCAGAGAAAGAAAGAAGGAAGCAGGGGAGAAGAAGGAGGAGGAGAAGGAGGGGGAAAAACAACACAAAACTCCAAACCCTAGCTCCGTGCTGAATACTTTGCTCACATTTCCTATGTAATTAGGAAATGACATTCATCTGACAATGTAAACTCATTAAATCCTCTCGACGGAAGCCACGGGCATTGTCGAAAAACCTAGTGTCAACATAAACTGCTTAAAATATTTTTCTCCAACACCCCTTGCTTCCCCTTCTCTCTGCCCCCCCAACCCCAATTTTCCCCCACTTTTTTTTTTTGCAAGCTGGCTTCATCGTAGCCACTAAGTGTGTGTTAATGGAACAGGAGCGCTAAATGCCTCTTCTGCATTTCGAAGGCACCGAACTCTCTCTCGGAGTGCGAGTTCTGCCTCACAGCCAGATCTGGCCCTGCCTTCACCCTGGCGCCTTTCATCTCCCTTTGTTCCGCGTCTGTGCTGAGGCAGAGACTTTCCCCACCTCTCTCTGTCTTACTGTGGCTCTGAAAGATGATTGCCTTCTGGTGGAGCCCTTTCCCCCTTCTTCTGTACCCAAGCTCCATGTTCAATGAACATCAAAAAGGCCTTCTCATACCCTGATGGTTTAAATCTTTAAACAGAGTGTAACAGCCTGAGCACATCCAGACCCCCTCACACCCCATAGTCTTGTCACTATATGTTCCTGCAACAATTACCAGGAGAGGGGAGGCTGCCGAGCGAAATCAAGTAGTGTGTGTTGTCTCTCTGGACTCCATGCTGGTGCTCTGATCAGGACTTCAGCAAAATTCTGTTTGAAATGAGAATAGACTAATTTTCATCAGCCTCTTCGCAGAGGAATCCCATGTGGACCAGTATGCCAAGGGTCATCATTAGAAAACCGCCTTCAAAAGAACGAGGGGAGAAAGGGGGGGGGGGTTTCCTGTGGCATCTCTCTCTCTCTCTCTCTCTCTCTCTCTCTCTCTCTCTGCCTCTCTCTTTCACTCTCCTCTCCCTTTGTTAAATTGATAAACATTTATGTAAAATGCATGCATTTAATTGTTCTATATCTCCACGTTTCCTCGGAAAGCCCATAAAAGCAATGCCCTGGAAAATGCGCTTGGACAGAAACAGGCTCATAAAAATAGCCCGTGTAAGACTGACAAATAAAGGGGAAACGAGAGAGAGTCCGCCTTTGAGTGAAAAATTCACAAGAATTCCATGATCAAAGGATGCTCCAACTCCCAGCTGTTCAAAGGGACTTTCTCTCTCTCTCTCTCTTTTATAAATATATCAGATGTGACCAAGAATAGAAAAGAACTCATTAAGAGCTTAACAAGATGATGACAGGTGAAGACATTGGTTGCTTAAATGCTGTAACATTTTCTCTCTTTCTTTCCTAAGCAGTTCCTTGTTTGTTTTCTGGGAATCAATTGAGATTTCCTCAGGATCGTTACAGGATCAACTCAGGTTTTTGTCCACCACGGATAATAAACATGCAGGCAAAGTACTGAACAGCAGAGTAATTAAGACATCACATTGTTCTCCCCCAGCCTTTCCAACTTCCCCTCCCCACCCACCGTTAGATAATTGTCAAGCATGTTGGAGGAATTAGTAAATTATATATTTTTTTCCCCACTTATCAATTTCCCTCTGAAGCCAGGCTGGCTGTTAAAAAGCAAACGAAGGGCGTTGCAGAGTATGTAAGCAACTGAAATGGATCTCCGGAAGTTTAACTCTAAGCCTTGAGACATAAGGAAGAGGTTAGTTTTCTGTGTCTTTTGAGACTCACTAGGAACGAGCGCTGGATGGAATAGGACTCGCACTTCATTTTTATAGCTATTGTTTAGCTGCTGCCGTGTTTGCAAAGCGCAGGGAGGGGGGAAATCTTTATAATTCTCTAAATCCCTTTTCGCTTTCCCCAGGCAGAACCTTGATTCTCTTGCATGTTTGTGGGCTCTGACCTTCACAACGCACATCCCTCCCAACAGCAGTAGCCAGTTTCTTATTCTTTAAGTGCTGGAGGAGTCATGAAAAATTCAAGCACCGGGTTTCCCTGAGACCAATCTGGTGGCTTTGTCTTTGTGCTAACTGCTGCTTTCTATGCATCATTCAGAAGGTACATACTGTTGTCGGCCCCTGAACTGCTACTTGGTGTTAAACATGAATATTTGTAGCTTAGCAAGGGACCAAATTTTAAAAAATTAATATTTGACAACCTTTGAGAGGCTGCGCCGGCGCGGAAATCTGCATATGAAAGACAAGATTTGCAAAAAGTCAAAACTCACCCCCCTTTCCTTCCTCTTAATTCGGGGTGAGGTGGGGGGCCGAGGAAAGAAAGTGGGCAAGCCTCTCTTCTCTTAGTGAGGACCATCGAAAGACAACAGAAGAGTCATGGTGAACCCGCTCTGATTCCTGGTTTGTCATCTGGATAAATACACTAAGATGGTGCCACCTCAAAGAGCCAGCCAGGGTGATGGAGTCGGCTGGTTTCTTTCCTCCGCTCCTAGACTTCAGGGGGAAATTCATTCTGCGCATGAACCACTAATCCTATCTGACCCAGACGGATGCGCAGCTTATTCCTGGTTACCCATCAGAGATCTATCCAGTGGCAAAACTGCCTTTCCCCACATTTCTTAATTAGAATTTTAGCCCGCTTAGAACTAATAGATTCTCTTATTAGCAACAGGAAGAATTGCTGGCTCTCTACTTCAAGTGGCATATCGGTATAACTTATACCCTTAAGATCTTAGCCCCTCACAATCCTGGCGGAATGCCTTTGACTCTCCCATATTAATGAGTTGTTCTAAATTTAGTCTACTGTGACAAACTAATATTAATACAGTATTTTATGGCCCAGGGCTTTGTTAATGCATAGGAATGAAACACTGAATCAAAGGGAAGGGGAGGAAGAAGCCAACTGACTTGGTGTGTGATTGTCGAGATAGACGATAATCCAAGTATGTAGATATTAAGACTTAGAATGTAATACACTGCTTACGGATTTTTATTATGTGAAACATTTTCTATTATTTTAAATCCTCGCTGTCTTAGTTTCCTATTTTCAGGGGTTTATAACTCGGCCATAAAGATTTGCTCTGGGCTGTAACTTGGCATATAGGTCTTAACCTGGGAGCAATTGTTTTTAGAAAATAATGTTTCAAACAAATTGGTGTTGTCATTCCCCCCCCCCATTTTTTTTGGGGGGGGGGGAAAGCACAACACATTACACCTAAGTCAGCAGAAGACCACAGTTGCACATAGCTTAAATTGTATGTTGTTTGAACACTGAACAAAATCCAGGATGTGATTACAGTGGTACCTCTGGTTACAAACTTAATTTGTTCCGGAGGTCCGTTCTTAACCTGAAACTGCTCTTAACCTGAGGTACCACTTTAGCTAATGGGGCCTCCCGCTGCCGCCGCGCCGCTACCACACGATTTCTGTTCTCATCCTGAGGTAAAGTTCTTAACCTGAGGTACTACTTCCGGGTTAGCGGATTCTGTAACCCGAAGTGTTTGTAACCTGAGGTGTTTGTAACCCGAGGTACCACTGTAGTTTGTCTTGGCATCAAGAATGCAATCTTCTTAAAAACAAAACAAAAAAACCCCTGCCTATTGTTCAAATTTAGCTCATTGAAGTTAATGGGCATTAGTCACTATGAGCAGAATTTGGTCCACCAAGTGCTTTTCAGTTTGCACCCCTCCCCCCGACTTCCCAAAATGGAGAATATAATGTTAATTATTTTATTTTTATTTTATTTATTTGTTAAATATGTAAGAATGGACCTCCAGAATGAATTAAGTTCTTAACCCGAGGTACCACTGTACTGCCCTATACCCGCAGGTCCCAGGTCAGTTCACAGGGTTAAATCATGATATAAAAACACAGAATACATAATCAAAATAAAAACAAGAACAAGCCAACAACCCCCCCCCCCATTTTAAAACGGCATTGAATGCCTGTCAACCAAAGGCCTGGTTAAAGAGGAATGTTTTTGCCTCGTGCCTAAAGGTGTATAATGAAGGCACCAAGCGAACCTCCCTGGGGAGAGCATTCCACAGAGAGGCAGCCACCACAGAGGAGGCAACTCTGAAAATATAAAATGCTCAGAGTTTTATTTTATTTAGTTTTATTTAGTTTAGTTTATTTGTTTTATTTAGTTTCATTTTAGTTTGAAAAAAATATTTAATGGGCTTATATACTGCTCCCCATCACTCGGTGACCTTGAAGTGGTTTATATAAATTGATATTGGATATTTATATGGCGCTTACCCAACAGCAAAGTTGTGCTCAAAGCAGCTCATAGCAATAAAACATTCCCATATCAAAACGCACAAGGGAAAACCAGGATTTCAAAAATGAGCACAGAATATAAATGCATTTCAACGCAAATGCATCATAATTCAAAAATAAATGGCTGCTGAGCAACAGTTCACTGGGAAACCCATTGCAGCAGCACAATCCCAGGGATTAAAAGGGATGGGGCTGGTCAGTTGGTCTCACTCAGCCCTGGATCACAAAATCAAATATCTTTATTGCAGTCCAAGACCAGAAAGCAGCCCTGGATCACAGAATCATAAAATTGTAAAGTCAGAAGAGACCACAAGGGTCATCTAGCCCAACCCCCTGCAATGCTGGAATCTTTTGCTCATTGTGGGGCTTGAACCCACAAGTCCTGAGACTTAAGAGTGTCATGTTCTAATGACTGACGTATCTGAAATATGCCCAGTCCTTAGTCACCAAATAAAATAAAAGATATTCTGAGTCATGGTGTGGCAAATGCCCAGGAGAAGGGAGTTCTATAATTCTAGCGCAGCGTCTAAGAAAGTGCCTTAGGTAACTTTACATGCTTACTGGCCCCAAACACTTTGCTGCTTGAGCATATAGTAGGGGTGTACATTGACTCCTGCCTCTTGACTCAAAGTGTGATGCCAAATGCACTCTCACTAGCCTCATGAGCTAAGTTGACTTTTTGTAACATATAGCTCTATGTTTCTCTCTCTCTCTCTTTAGGTTCCCAGTCTTTTCAAGATGTGAGTCTGTCCAAAATGTTGCCTGCAGAGTGCTAAAGAGCTCTGGATTGTTAGAGCACAGCAGCAGAGGATTAAAAAAACCCCAAATATTTAAAACTTCATTTAACTTTAGAAAAATTGCTGTGCTTTAACAAAAGAATAAATACATGCAGGTCCTGCTATCTGAACACAATGCATTCTCAAGAAATCACTTGTTGGGTGAGTGTTTGCATAACGAGTCAACAATTTCTATTGATTGGGGAAATTTCTAATGCATTCCAGACCACGGAATTTTGCCCCCCAAATGATGAAAAGAACCAGGAAAGCCCTCTGAAATCTTGCAAAACCAACCAAGGAAGGGAAAAATGCTTTCTTATTTGTCCAATCTCCCTCCATGCTTTCTGGTGAAACAGCTGTCATGCACCAGCAAAACACAAAGAAGTAAGGCTTGTATAAGGCTATTTATTTGTTTACAGTACTACATGTGGGTTCAGCTGTTTGGATATCTGAATCTGTGGTGCATATCTTCTTCTTCTTCTTTGGTGATCACTCGTGGCCAAGTAAGATTGTCTTCCATAAACATGGTTTTAACAATGAGTCCATAAGTGACTGTGGAGGCCAATTCTGGACCCACACGTCCTTCCACAGTGGGGACATTGGTTCCCGGCCAGGAGTTGATCACGGTGTGGTAAGGTTGGTAGTACAATAGCTTTGTAAACAAGCATTTTGGTTTCCCTGCGAATGTCCTGGTCCTCAAACACTCTGCTCTTCAATCGGGAGAAAGCCGCACTCACAGAGCTCAGGCGATGCTGGATTTCGGCATCAATGTTGACCCTTGTGGAAAGATAGCGAGGTTTGGGTACTAATTCCTCATGTTTGGTTAAGTGAATTTTTGTATAACAAGCACTTGGGTAGCAGGACCTGCATGTAAATCCCAGAGCTCTTCAGAACTATATAAGGCCAATTGGAGCCTTTGAAGGTCTCTTGAACAGAGGCCTACAAATCTTGTTATCCACAAACAACCACAGAAAGAAAGGTTGATATGAAGCTGCAATTTTTTTAACAGCGTACAAGCAAGAACACCCAGCATGTGGCTGTCTCTTAATTATTTTAAGGTAAAAAAGAGACAAACTCCACTGATTTTGGGAAAAAATCCCTTTTACTTCCCCCACAAAAAGTCAGTGCGCCTATTTGCATGCAATTGGACAGGCTTAATCCATGCTGGAGGCACTCATGTGCCTGCAAATTTCCTCAACTTTGGCCAAAGGGGGGAAAGTTATAGCTGTTTTTAGTTTCCCCATGGTTGTGAATGAGGAATAGAGGGCTTTGTTTTATTCAGCTTGAATTCCACAACATGGATCAAAGTGGAGAGAGCACGGAGTAACTCAGAAACAGATCTGCATTTTTGCACTGCTACTAGGCAAATCTTGGTGCTAGTGTGCACCCATAGTCTATAGTACTCAATGATATTTTTGGCAACTGAAGCAGAAAATCCCACAAGCACCTCTCCCTCACTCCCTGGGCCAGTCAAAACACAAAGGTAATAAAATTCAATTGCTATCCATTTCTTGCCTTTTCATGCCACCAGAATCAGATAACTAAGGCAGCTGCCTCATTCTGCCCAATGATAGGGTCTGTCCAGCATCTTAACTGAGAAGAGCCAATAGAAAAAGTGCAGATGCCTTCTGCATTCACACTTCCAGTTGACCACCAATGGGGAATTCTAGAGAGATGCATGAGAGGTGCCCCTTCAGATGTTAAATGTCAATTACGATCACTGAATGTGTGAGTCACTTGTGCTGTGTTTGCTATCATTTCTATGAAATAGACAAAGCGGCTTCTAAGTACCTCTGCCTTCTTAGCTTAGGCTGACGGCTGTGAGGAGCAAGGCCTTTTAAGCTGTGGTTTCCTCCTAATAGACTTCCTCATCTGAGTACCGGTAAGTGAGTTCCTGATGACTGGTCAGGATTGATTGTTTCAGGTGGCCAATTGGTTAAATGGCACTGTTTTCTGTTAAACCTGTTGTTTTTATCTTTGCTTTTAATGTTGGTTGGCATAGAGCAGGCATGGCCAAACTTGGCCCTCCAGCTGTTTTGGGACTACAACTCCCATCACCCCTAGCTAACAGGACCAGTGGTCAGGGATGATGGGAATTGTAGTACCAAAACAGATGGAGGGCTAAGTTTGGCCATGCCTGGCATAGAGGTTGCTGGTTTTAAGGGCTCCCCCCCAACCCCCCCAACAAAATTGTTGTGCTGTAATTTTAGGTTACCTAAAAGGCCGTGGCGCAAATCCATCAATCAAACTGTTTGAATTAAGTAAACTTTCAGAGGAATGCTATGCCTGTTTACTCAGGGGAAAGTCCCAGTGTGTTCAGTGGAAGTTACTCCCAAACAGTGCTTTTTTTTCTGGGGGTACGCAGGGGTACACATGCCCCTAAACATTTTGTGAATCTAATGGGAGAAAAAACTAAATTTGAAAAAAAAAATAGTTTCTTCTCTAGCACGGTGAATCGTCAGTTCCTTTGGCACCCCCAATGGCGGCCTCATTTCCTTTCCCGGTGTTTCCTGAGTCTCAGACGGAAGCGAACATTTAATGTGTGAAGCAGTGTAGAATGTGGTGTTTTACTGATGAAAGTCGGGAAGATGTTAGTGCACACAACTTCATGCCAATGTGGAAGTTACTGTGAGCTGTCAGCTGTGTAATATGAGGTAATGCATGTCCTTTGTACTTTTGTCCATTTACTGTATTTATTTCCCCTGATTTGAACTATAAAATGGTGATTTTCTTGAGTCAAAATGAGAGTACCCCTAAACACTTTTTTAGAACCCCCCCCCCCACTGCTCCCAAAGAAATGTGCGTTGGTGTGTTGTTGCCTTTGTGGAGAAAATTAACGGGCATGGCCACTCTAGGTCCAATCTCTATCTGTGTGTGCCTAGTTCCTTACTCATGCATTGATCTAGGTTGAGGCTACACCACTTGTGAAGCCAAACACACTATGGCTCAGTAGAAACATAGCATCCCTGTACTGGGACCAGCAAGTTGCTTGACTGCTCCTTTATTTTTTCAAAACCAGAAGGTTCATACATGGCTGGTGTGTTTGCCAAGGTGGGGCACAAGTTGTGCAGGGCGACTGCTTCAAGTATTCTCAGTGGTATTTCCCTATTAAACTCCCTAAGATTTCTTTGAACACAGTGTGCATGTGAACTCAAGAACTGAAACTCAGTCCACTTGGATTGAATTTTTAAGCAAGCTACTTTCCTACATTGTGACAGTCCTGAGCACAAAAGAAGCAACTTGCTTCTGTCCTAAAAGTCAGGACCTCGTTCACCTGTTGGACCCATTTGCTCGATGCTCCACCCTCAAAAGGGAAGGAGAGGGTAGACATTACACAAATTGGTCAAGAGGTCAGAGGGTCATTTTCAGATGCCAACCATGAAAATCCCTCATCTCTAAATTTGTTTTGATGGAGCAATGGCACAAAGTACGTTTCCGAGCACAATTCAAAGTGTTGGTGCTGACCTTTAAAGCCCTAAATGGCCTCGGTCCTGTATACCTGAAGGAGCGTCTCCACCCCCACCGTTCAGCCCAGACACTGAGATCCAGCGCCGAGGGCCTTCTGGCGGTTCCCTCACTGCGAGAAGCAAAGCTACAGGGGACCAGGCAGAGGGCCTTCTTGGTAGTGGCGCCCGCCCTGTGGAACGCCCTCCCATCAGAGGTTAAAGTGATAAACAACTATCCTACATTCAGAAAATACCTGAAGGCAGCCCTGTTTAGGGAAGTTTTTAACCTGTGATATTTTGATGTATTTTAATATCTGTTGGAGGCCGCCCAGAGTGGCTGGGGAGACCCAGCCAGATGGGCGGGGTACAAATAAAAAAATATTATTATAAATTATTATTATAAGGTATAATCTGGAGATCTTGTCAACAACTTGCCTATCCATGCATCTCAGTCTATTTGGCAGTGTTGCTGCAATCCAGCTCCCATCAGTCCTAGTCAACATGGCCAATGGGCAGGGATTATGAGAGTTACAGTGCAACATTAGGAGGTTGACAGATTCCTTATCATTGCTTTCAGAAAAGTTGCACGTAAAGCCCAGCCCATTATGGTGCCAGGCTTTGAAATTAGAGGGGCATACTTTTACAAGCTATTTGAAAAAACAACAAATGAACTTAGAATCATTGGCAGGATTTGAATAAACACACGCAAATTTTATTGGTATAATATGAATTTGAACAATATGAAAATAATATTTACAGGTGTATTACATGCAGAAATAATATAATAACAAAACAGTTATGGGGGCTGGGGGAAGCCTTGGAGGGGGAGGGAGGGAGGGAGGGAGGGGGAGGAGGGAAAATGGGGAAAAATGTATTTGATTGTAATGTTGATAATTTGTATTTATTTAAAATTTTTGTCAATAAAAAATTATAAAAAAAATATGAAATTAGAGGGGCATACTTAATGCTGCGGACGGTGATTTTTTCTAAAATTGCATTTGTTAGTTCCTTTATAGAAAAAGAACTTAACAAAATAAAACACAAAAGCTAAAATCAGTTAAAAGCCACATATAAAATGCAGCACATTTGCGTTGTACTGTGGACTGCCAGGATTTTTGCTACCCTTCTGACTTTGCCATCTCAGGAAGGCTGAAAAAATGGCAAGTCTATAGTAGAAGAAGAAGAAGAAGAAGAAGAAGAAGAAGAAGAAGAAGAAGAAGAAGAAGAGGAGGAGGAGGAGTTTGGATTTGATATCCAGCTTTATCACTACCTAAGGAGTCTCAAAGCGGCTAACAATCTCCTTTTCCTTCCTCCCCCACAACAAACACTGTGAGGTGAGTGGGGCTGAGAGACTTCACAGAAGTGTGACTAGCCCAAGGTCACCCAGCAGCTGCATGTGGAGGAGCGGGGAAGCGAACCTGGTTCACCAGATTACGAGTCCACTGCTCTTAACCACTACACCACACTGGCTGATGAATCCATCATTAGCTACCATATTTGGTCTGCAGCCGCTGTTTGACTAGGCACTTTGCGAGTTGCGTAGGTGGAGAAGGAAGAGAGGGAGGGAGAGACCGAGAGCTGTCCCATTTGTCTAGGAAAATGTTTATGTCCTATCTGGGATGACTCCCCATCCTTATTCCCATTGCGTCTAGCTGCTATCTTGCTGTAGCCCGCTCAGTGACAGTGTCCCTTTTCAGAGAAAACGGTGAAATATTACCCGCAATAATAATCAAATCATCCAAAGGCAATCTTCCTCTCCCCCGCCTTAGATAGTTATTGTTGCGGTTGGAGAAATGGCTCTGTTTGCTGTTTGGATCCTTCTTGCGTGTTATCATTTGGGTTAACTTGGTGCAAGTGCTTGATATTACCTTTTGCAAGGAGACAATCTAGACGCATAATGGTGATGTATCCCTAGGAGGGTAAAAAACACATCATTGAAATTATAGCACAGGCAACAGCACACAATCCTCTTGTAGATTTATAGAAGTGAGTAAGACGCCAGCAAGCCTACCAGCTTCAAATCATCATAATCAATCACAAGAGTTTTATCCTCCTTTTTTTGTTAGACTGTATTAGGAAATATAGTAGCAACAAGGGTGATACAAAAAAGCAAATGCAGGAATTATTTCAGCTGGTTTGTTTTTAGTGTACAGGCATCTACTTTTCTCTGACAACCTCCCTGGCACCTGCTTTTATTATTTTTTATTAAAATCTTTCACTTAATCCTCCGGGTAACTATGTTCCGTGATCCCAGGCTTTGGACATGACTTTGCTCACTAGAGGGCAGCATTTGATTAAATGTATAAAATAAAAGACATTTGGGTCCTCTCTCTCCCCACTCGCAAGTTATGCAAAATAAAGTCAAATAAAATAAATGGAAATCATTTTAGTAACAGTTGTTAGCAGTTCTTGAACATGGGTTTCTGAATTCTATTTGTTGGAATGGGAGGCTACTTAGTTTGACAAGACTTTTGGAAGGAAGGTTAACGCTTGATCTCACTAATAATAAAAAAATCTATCTAGTTTGTGGCAATCGAGTTTAAGATTATAGCCTCTGCCTCGTTCTCTTAAACGCATTCAAATTAATATCTCAAATCCCTTTATAACTGTAGCAAAACAAAATGTCAACAGATGTCATGGCTTGTTTAACTGGCCAGATTATTGCATTGGGCACAGTCCGGTCCATATTGCCACCCTATTCTTTCACCTTATTCCTCTGCCCCACAGATGCTGATTTGCGCCTGATGTTCTGTCATTTGCACCCTATGGAGTCCATTCATTCATGTGGCTGCATCCTGTGTGGGAGTGAGGACCAGTCTTTCCAATGTTTGTAGCATCAGTTGATAGGATGGTATCTGGATTCGAAACCTGATCGCGACCCATCATCCGCATGCCTCTAAAGAGGTTTCACTTCGGCAATGTACAAAGGTCTCAACTGTGCTTTATTGTGAACAATATTACGCTGTGAGAGGGTTCACGGAGGCTAAGCACTATGATGAAGACCAACTGTGGACAGGAGCTCTTAAAGTCAAGCACATTTCTGTCTTCCTAGCTCGGATGAGCAGATTCCCCCTACTTTCTCTCGTTTTCCACCACTAGTGAGTGATTTCCTTCACTCTGCCACCCCAGGTGGGTTTTGCTCTTGAAAGATAACTTTTAATACCGATAAAGCATTTGCAATGGCAAACCAACCCGCAGCAACAACAGTACTTGGAAAAGAAACTCATAGACACAAATGGAACTGTCCAGTTCAGCTGAATGAATCTGCATATGCAAATAAGTGTTGCACATGTGACTCCTTCTCTGAATCGCCTTCTAGGGATGATAGTAGCCTTGTTTGGAAAATCAGTGATGGCACCAGTCTGCTGCCAGAACTGGGGGTGACGTGCTGGCAAGCCACGTCGCCCTGAACGTCGGAATAAGCAGACGCATGTCACGGACAACAATAGGCAAATGGCGGACGCATGGAAAAACACCAGGAAGCACGAGATGAGCATGAGGAGGGTGCATGGGGGAGCATGGAGAATAGTCACGCACACAATGGCAGGGTCCTGGGTGAGGTTTGGGGAGTGTCACCCCTTGCCATATATGGGGTGGAAAGTTTTCCCTTGTTGGGACCTGAGTTATGCTAATGTGGTTAATGTTTAAACATGTTGTAAAACCCAATAAAAGGGGGCGCCCGCAAAAAGTCGAGGTCGCCTTCCGCACATTCATCCTGCCTCCCGAGTCTCGTTACTTCGCCATCTCCACACATTTTAGTGTTATTTTCCTCTAACAGACATGTTTTCGTATATAGCTTTGACTAGCGTACATGTTTTTGCAAGCAATTTTCCAAATAAATGCATATTGTTCGGGTTGAGAAATGCATCACAAAATTCAGAGAGGTAAAAATTTCTAAGGATTGCCGAGTTTCAGTTTGAGCTGTGCGATTTGGGTAGCTTCTCCTGAAAATACTAACAAAATCAAATTTCTCCTCTGTCCCACTCTCCAGCTGCCTTTGGGTCCTGGTTTCCAGAACCACCTAAGTATTGTGCAAAACTTGGTCTGGAGCTGGTGAACTAGAACACACTTGAAACATTGTCTGGATTCAGCAGAGGCAGCAGCCCGCGCATCTTCAGGAAGGGGGCTTCATGCAGAAAGAGAAATGGTCAGAGTCATTTTGAGGGGTTTGGTCAACATCAAAGAGCATGCGATGTGTGTGACTGAGTAATCAAAGATCAAGGACCACAGTGAGGCCCTTCATAGCACCTCAGGTGCAACGGACGAGTTAATGCATGCATGGGCATCACATCTCTTCTCACTCTTTGATTGGCAGTGCACAGGTGAACTGACGCCTTGGAAAAGGATTGCATTTGGGCTGACACTGAGTGGAATGAAAGTTCCAGCTGTGGTTTTGATTCTGTGATGGGCCATTCACACATGCATTCCCTTTCAGCCAAGCCCACCTCAAGTGGTTTCTGTGAGGATAACATGGGAGGAGCAGAACGAGGTGCACCACATTGAACTCCTAGCAGGAATAAAGGTAAAGGTAAAGGGACCCCTGACCATTAAGTCCAGTCACGGACGACTCTGGGGTTGCGGTGCTCATCTCACTTTACTGGCTGAGGGAGCCGGTGTTTGTCCGCAGACAGCTTCCAGGTCATGTGGCCAGCATGACTAAGCCGCTTCTGGCGAACCAGAGCAGCACACGGAAACGCCGTTTACCTTCCCACTGCAGCGGTACCTATTTACTGTATCTACTTGCACTTTGACGTGCTTTTGAACTGCTAGGTTGGCAGGAGCAGGGGCCAAGCAATGGGAGCTCACCCCTTCATGGGGATTCAAACCGCCGACCTTCTGATCGGCAAGCCCTAGGCTCTGTGGTTTAGCCCACAGTGCCACCCACATCCCATGTAAATGTAAATGTAATACAGTAAATAATAAAGTGATTAAAGCTTAAACACACATGCAGGTGGCTGGTAGTTATTCTCCTGGTGCCACCCACTTTAGCATTGGGTCTCACTCCCAAACCTGGTCTATGGAACCTAAATCAATGCTTAACCACACATCAATTCTTTGCAAACAATGCACTAACCTGTCACCGACATGCATGCTAAATTACCCTAAATTATAATTTGGATTGTTTGCATAGCTTTCTGGATGGGAAATAATTTGGACTCTCGCCTCTGTAAGTCTAGGACGGTATTTCTCGAGTCTGATGTTTCTATCTGCTGCCTTCAAAATATTCAGTCCTGAGTCAGATTAATGAGACTTTTGGGCAGATGGGTTAATGTGCCAATGTTTGTCAACAGATGTGATCCCTTGTAATGAAGCATGTGTTCTTAATTTGGCACTGCTTGACACCGGGAGGGAGCTTCTCGCAAATAAAGTGTCATTTCATGCATTCTGAAAGCTTCCCTCCTCATCCTGTCTTTAGTTGGTGTCCATGCGCTGCTTGAAAACTGGCACGGTACCTGTGCGATTGGGCATGGTGCCACCTTGACAGATGGGCATGTGTGTGTGTGTGTGTGTGTGTGTGTGTGTGTGTGTGTAGGGGGTCTGCCAGCGAAACGTCGCATTTGGATCGGTTGACTTTTGGGGACTGAAAAGGTCTATCCGCAAATGTGAGGACAGAGAACCCTTCTTTTTTTGTCCAGAAGCATTTTTTGCACTGTCGTTACCTGAGCTCCTCAAGAGATGAACTATTGAAAGTTGCAAGCGGCTGCAGTCTTTGCTCAGGACAAGGCTTCGCCCTGAGAGAATTAAGACTGGTCTATGGTAAGATCTAGGGCATGGCAAGCTGTGCACAGCTTTTCCTGCATGTGCTACACTCAAAGCAGTTTTCCACAATGCCCAAATCAGCAATCAACAATACCTTGTTATTCATACCATCTCCCTATGTTAAGAAAGGCTATTCAAAAGCGTTTAATAATAAGCACCTCATAAAAATACTTCTATATCACAATAAACCACTCACAGACCCTCCAAGTGTCTCCAATTTTCCTGGGACAGCCCCAGATTTACAGAAGCCATCCTGGTTTCTGATTTGATCCCAGAATGTCCTGCTTTTCCTTAGGATGTCTCTATTTTCATCAGAGAAATGTTGGAGGGTATGGAGTTATGCAACCCCACCCCAGGGAGATAAGTAACTATACAGCCTTTAGAAGACATCTGAAGGCAGCCCTGTATAGTGAAGGTTTTTTAAAAAAATGTTTAATGTTTTATTGTGCTTTTTATATATGTTGGAAGCCACGCAGAGTGGCTTGGACAATCCAGTCAGATGGGTGGGGTATAAATAATAAAATTACTATTATTATTATGGAATAGGATGTCCCTGTTTTCATTGGAGAAATGCTGGAAGGTATGAACTCATTCAGAATTCATGGCTGACAGGAAGACAGTAAACATCCTCTCCAACCTCAAGTATGATGGCAGTTGAATGAGCCCCTTTAAAGGTCTTCAAAGGCAGGTAGGACCAGTTCTCAGCCCCAAATGTTGCAGGAACAGACTGAATCCCTGTCTCGTCTAGATGGTAATGTTGTAATATTCATTCCCTGTGTGCAGTCATGGGTTTATTGTTTTTCACATGACTGGGTATATGTTTTCATTCCACAGAGTGGGAAGTGGGAAGTTACGTAGACAGGATGTCTTGTCTTGCTATGTTCCCTTGTTGTTGTTCAGTCGTTCAGTCGTGTCCGACTCTTCGTGACCCCATGGACCAGAGCACGCCAGGCACGCCTATCCTTCACTGCCTCTCGCAGTTTGGCCAAACTCATGTTAGGTGAAATCTCTCACTGCCTCCATTTCTTCCCCTTCTATTTGCCAGGAGGTGATGGGACCAGTGGCCTAGGACTATTGCCCTTTGTTCTTACTCTTTGCTGCCTGATGCTAGTGAGAGAGGGAGCCATGATGTAGAGCTCCGTGTGTGTAGATATGTAATAAAGTAGATTTAGCCAAGATGCTGAGCTGCTGTGGTCTGTTACGCTACTGCGCACACTCTGCGGATCCCTAAGTGTGCTGGATGTCTTCTGACACCAGTCACTGTGATGTTCGGGCTGAAGAAGCTGTGATGCTCCCGAACGATCGCCCAGGAAGGAGGGAACATGCCAGTTGAGCCTCTACTCGTGAGTAGAGACCATAAATGGCCAAAGCCTCTCTGGCACGGTCTTACAATCCTTACAGCAGGAATGGGCAATGTGTGGCCCTTCAGGTGTTGTTCGCCTCCATCTCCCATCAGCCCCAGCCAGCAATGCTAATAGTCAGGAATGATGGGAGCTGTTGTCCTTTAACATCTGAAGTTTCTCCACCCCTGCCTTACAGCAGCATTGACTGGGATCTGGAGAATGCTTTCTTTCACCTGCCAAAAGATGCTCTTTTCTTTGGGCTCACAGATTTTGAACAATACTCCACCCCACAAGACCATATTCCCAACTGCTTCTTTATTCTTTTTATTTTTTTTATGATTTCCTTTATGCATAAGACATACAGCAGTTACATCAAACAAGAATAGAAATAAAACAACAGTAGATGCTCAAATAAACGTTTCTGAATATATTGACCAAGTTGTGTTCAAGTATATATATCATAATGATTACAGATGTGAAATGATGTATTAATAATAATGTGTATGCTTAGATTGTTGACCATTAGTAAAAGGCATTTTGTTTCAATAACAATTTTAATTTATGGGGCTTTATAGGAATTTATAGGGAGTAAGGGAGAAAAGGGAAAATTAAAATATATACTTCATGCACACCAAACTGTGCTGTAAACTATTAGCACTGCCATATGCCTCATTATTTGTATAATCAATTGTGTGTCGAGGTCCGGTGACCACCCTGCACCCTAAAGTGTAAATAACTAGACAACACACAGTATATTGGTTTGGGATCAAATAAGGCCACAACTTTATTGGTTACAGATGTGAAGTTTGGCCATAGGCATTGGGGTAAGCAACTGCATAATTATGCCACTCCCATCCATCTGCTGGGAGTGTTTCTAAGGGTGAAGCCGGGGGGGGGGGTAATCCCCTATGACCTATGTCAAATCAGGGCATCCCCCAAGCAGTCCCCATTGGTGGAGTGGTATGGCTCTAGCCCCAATCTTGGCATTGGACAGGAGCCACTCCTCCCGAATCCTTTTAACAGGATACCCTTACCACTGGAGGGGGCAGGTGGAGGCTACAACCTCCCCTCCAAGCAAGCCTAGGCTTACCCAATGCCTATCCGCCTTACAAAGTTGCTACAAGGTAGGCGAAACCCCAAATGGCAGTGCCAGTTAGCCAAGTGGAAAAAATTCCTGCCCGGCCCCTGAAAAATTAGGCGGCCGACATTGTCCATAGCTAGGTCATACCATCTATGAAAAACCCTTAATCAGAGGGAGGGAGGGTGGGAGAACAGGCATAATAATAATAATAATAATAATAATAATAATAATAATAATACCGTGTTTCCCCTATTTTAAGACACCGTCTTATATTTTTTCCCCCTCAAGAAAACGCACTATGGCTTATTTTGAGGGGATGTCTTATTTTTATTATGTAAGCCCAGCCCCGCATTTTCCTTGGCGCCCTCCAGAACTGCGCCTATCACTATGGCTTATTTTCGGGGTACAGCTTATATTTCACAAATGCGAAAAAATCTTGCTATGGCTTATTTTATGACTACGTCTTAAAATAGGGGAAACAGGGTAATAATTTATTATTTATACCCCGCCCATCTGGCTGGGCTTCCCCAGCCACTCTGGGCGGCTTCCAACAAAATATTAAAATACAATAATCCATCAAACTTTAAAAGCTTCCCTAAACAGGACTGCCTTCAGATGTCTTCTAAAAGTCTGGTAGTTGTTGTTCTCTTTGACATCTGGTGGGAGGGCATTCCACAGGGTGGGTGCCACTACCAAGAAGGCCCTCTGCCTAGTTCCCTGTAACTTGGCTTGTTGCAGTGAGGGAGCCGCCAGAAGCCCCTCGGCACTGGACCTCAGTGTCCGGGTAGATCGATGGGGGTGGAGACGCTCCTTCAGATATACTGGACCGAGGCATAGAGAATGAGAGGCCGAAAGGCTGCACTGACCGGGTATTTAAACTTCCCCTGGGCGCGGTGCCAAGGGCCGCAATTGGTTGGTTGCTCTCGCGCCCACTACTTCCCGCCACCATAGGCCAATTGGGTGGCGGTAATACGATCCGACTGGTGATAGGCCGGTTTACCAGGGAGGCCCAGGAACCTCCTGCAAAGCCTTTTGGCTCTTTGCTTGACAGTTTTTCCAGTAACGCTGTTTCCAATAATGCCCAACTGCTTCTGAAACTTGAGAGGATACCAAAAAACTAGTTTGCAATAAGACAGAGGTATCTTATAGTCAAACAGGAAAAAAGGCAACGATTTCACTTGCACATGCCAAAATCTTCGGCCTCCTTACAAGATCTCTGGATCTTGACCCCTGTCAGGTAATCTCAGTATCGTTGGTCCCACTTTAAATGTGTGCATGTTTGTGAAAGCTGAGACGGAGAGTAGCTTGTCCCAGGCCACCCTGGTGAGTTCAGACCAAAGGCAACATTTGAAACAGTCTTACAGTCATAGCTGTCAACTTTCGGATTTGAAAATAAGGGATTTTTTCAAACTTTCGGATTTGAAAATAAGGGATGCTGCGAGGGCGGTGCAATGGCACCAAGTAGCCTTGCCACCCTGCGCTCCAGAGGCTGCGCGGGAATGGGTGAGCGAAAGAGCGAGCGCATAGACGGCAGGCAGGCTGTCTGTCTGGTTGGGCGTGAGGGTCTGGCTGCACAAGGCATGCAAGCCCCGCCCCCAGTCGGTCTCAGACTCAGACGAGCAGCAGGAAATAACACTTAGGATATTGTATAGATTCAAAATGGGTGGTATAAATAGATAGGCAGCACAAATACCAAGTAGAAAGTCATGAAAGGGTAGACGGGGAAGTCTGGAGAAATGAGAGGAATGAAGAGAATTGAAAGATGTATGTATTGAATTTTGGGTAATGCATAAATAATTTGTTTTTTTGTAGAATGAAGGCAGCCCTGTATAGGGATGTTGTTGTTTTTTTAAAAAAAGTTTAATGTTTATAATGTTTTTATATATGTTGGAAGCAGAGTGGCTGGGGCAATCAGTCAGATGGGCAGGGTAAAAATAGAATAATAATAATAATAATAATAATAATAATAATAATAATAATAATAAGACATCCCTATTTTTATCAGAGAAATGTTGGAGGGTATGCTACCATGAGCTCCTCCGGGAGGAAGGATGAGATATACATGTGACAGAATAAATCAATGGTGCTCTACAGAGTCCACACTTTTCCTCCAGGCCTTCTGCCATGTTTCTGCTGCCCACAAGCTGCTGCTCTTATTTTTCTTACACGTCCCCTCCCAGGGACCACATCTCTCATTGTCCCCCTCCCCCCAGACTCTGCTGAATATTAGTTTTAAAATAATGCATGCAAATTGAGCACACTTCTGCAAGATAAGCAACTATGCACACATACAATTTGCATAAGTTGTCAGAATGCAAAATTTGGCATTGGGTTTTTCTTGGTGTAGATTTACTTTTGTTTTGCTTTGTATATAAATATGCAACGTATAAACTGCTCCAAGTGTGTCCCTTTATTGAAGCTGTCTTCGTATATTCAATGGGATAATGTTAGTTACCAATCAATTTTCTTGCTAGGTGAGTTAAAGGGGAACTGTTTAAAGCTGCCAGTGTATTAAGTCATTGAAGTAAGAGATTAAATAGTATGAGATAGCAAGAGAGAGAGAGATGCATTATAAGGTTCATATGAACCCACTGTAATTGACTGGGTCTTTTGATGGATGTGAGTGGAGTTGCACATCCGTACTGGGGACCACTAGTATTTCATCTTTTTATTTTATTTTGCACGTGACTAGCTTGCATGTGACTAGCTGTTTGTGGCATCGACCCTGCACCTAATTGTGACTCCAGATGTTCTATTAGTTGTGCACAAATCAACAGGCAGGATCAGACCAAGCCCTTTTAATGCAGAAACCGCCCCACTGAAAAGCCTTTATTCATTGTTTTAGGGAGAACAAAGTGTTTTCCCAATAAAAACCATAGGAAAGAAACATTTTAGCAAGCACTTAACTATTCTGATCTTAGAAGGCAGCAAAAATGAATTTTGACAACAACAACAACAACAACAACAACAACAACAACAACAACGTATAAATGATTCTTGTAGAAATATTCTGAAGATATTTAAAAACCACTAGAGTTCAATGCGGAATTGTACTGTTTAATCCTAATACACTTTAACGATTGTTTGACTTGGGTTTTTCCATGGCACTCTCTATCAAAGTCCTGATAATAAATGGATCAACTGTGAAGACTGTCCGCTGAAATAGATGGCTGAAAAGATTATCTCCTCCTAGTCGGAAGGCAAGATTTCACAGAGAAGGAGCGGAAGCCTACGAGGTTTGCCATGCTCATGATCGTGGCTGTAGCTGTAGAGAAATCCCCAAAGGCTGGGAGGTAGCAAGGGTCGCAGGGATAACACACACGTGCAAAAGAGCTTTTGTCACCCAAACTCTGAAGTCTGGACACATCCCTCCACCACAGGAGAATTCGTGTGCCTGTGTATTCATTTGAGCTACGGAGATGGTAACTTGTTGCCAATTTGGTGCAATTAAGGTGTACAAAGTGGTCTCTCTGCTAGAGTATTGCCTCTGCCATTACACTAATTAGGGGGCCGTCTCTCCTCCATGTGCATGCCTGACTCCCATTAATATTAATGGCAGTAATGCCCAAGCATCAAGGGAAGAAAAGACCCTTGTAACGGTGACTTATGCATTTCCATCGCTAAATTCCCTGTATAGTAATTCCGAGGATGTGTTTGCTTGCAAATTAAGGACTTTTACTCGGAACGAAATTGGTCCGCAAGCTTTCCCTTTGCTGCTGCGCATGCGCACGCCGGACATCTACCGTTCACGAGGCAACTTTATGTAAAAAGTGTTAATGGCCCAATAAATCACCCCATGGCATAAGACAGTAGGTTGGACCCAACCAGTTTCACAGACCGTCTTGTTACAAACTGAGCAATGGACGCTTCTCAAGAGTGCATCTTTCTCCTCTTGTGCAAAGGAGTCAGAAATGAGGCGCTGAAAATGCGCATCTTCATCATGTACAGCAAAAGGGGACTTTTTAAGGGGGTGGTGGAATTATCACAGCACCAGACAAAACCATTTGAAAACTGGTAGTGTATTCCTGTGTTTTGACATGCTGTAGACCTAGAACAGAAAGATCCTCGTTTTATCACAATTGTTCTCCTTTAAAATGTATTTATTCTTTAAAAGGATCTCTCAACAGGGGTGCCAACTTGAATAAGCCCTGCCCCGCATAGTTGATTGCATGACACAGTGCACACAGCATCTGAATGGTAATGTCCATCAACTTTGGCCCCCCGGCCCCCTCAAATATTTTATAGGGAGGGGGGCAAAGGGACCTTGGCCCCTAGGAGTTGGCTCTTGTGCCCTCTCAAGCATGTACGTGATTTAGGAACCCAAATGGCTATACTGTGAAAATTCTACAAAACAAATAAAAATGAAATTTATGTTGACTCAGGAGCCCTTTTAAGGTGACTCATTAATAATTTCATAATTAAATCAATAAGGAACAACACTGAGTATTAAGTGTTGATATACTTGTGTCACGAAGAGTCGGACACGACTAAATGACTAAACAACAACAACATACTTGTGTCTACCTCCCCAGTCATGGTACTTCCATCAAAGATAATTGGTGAAAGATAGCAGCCAATGGCAGTATTTAACAATTACGTTAAATATTTTTAAGAGCTGGAGTGTTTCACTAAGGAGTCATCTTAACAAGTGTAATTGAACTGCCCATAAATGGCCACATGGAGGAAAGCTAGGAGGAGTCTGGCTGTCCATGTCGGCAGCTTGCAGCAGAACTGTGCGACCCTTGTCATAGAAATGGCTGTCAACTTTAAATGCGTACAGTCAAGTTCAGGGGAGGAACCTTTTTTGGCCTGAGGGAGGGAAGGTGGTTATCTGTCCCCACCCCTTAAGCCAAAGGGGTGTGGGACAACCCACTTGCCATTTACCTGAGGTCATGTGGATGGACATGTGGATATTGGACACCCACCTGGCAAAGTTCCTTGAGGAGAGCTTCGCAAGCACCTGACAGCCAGTGCAAGTGGCTCTGCCTGTCTTAGACTGGATTTGGCATAAAGTGTGGGGCAGGTGAGTATGGTTTGGGCAAGACGTCCTCATCTGCCAAACTGGGACCTTTGCTGGGCCAGAGGTTCTCCACCATTGGCCTAATTCACACCGGCTTTCTCCATTTGGTTGCCTACCCCCCATACACAGGTGCATAAAGCATTCTTCTTCAGACCTGAGACCTACCTTTAGCTCAAACATGCATTTGTGGCCTCATTTATACATTCTGCTACAATATGTTTGTATGGTGATAGTGCTGCTGTTGTGACTCAATCCATGAGCAGAAGATCAGTGGGATGGAGCAGTCAAACACTGATGAATGCAGGAGAATAAAAGTGTGAAGTGCCTTTGAAGGCATAAGAAAGTTTTGTGTATACACATTTTGTTAGTACATTTTATATAGATTGCTCCTACCATCTAAGCATTGACCAGACACGGATCTGCTCAACTCCAGCAAGGTGACTTTATCATGTACCCTCAGTCCATGACCTGGCCATCGAGTTATGACTTGGATATGTGAGAGAGGCACCACAGGTCAAATTTAAGCATCTAATCAAACTACATGCTCTTCACTGGACTCATTTCATGCTTGCCCAGTTATGAGGTATTGGGGGCTGCATAACCAAGCATTACACAACAATACGGAATGCTATCTATTGTAAGTGTTGTGTTCAAATAATACCACCAGTAAATTTCTGGGTACTGAGAGTAGCTCAGCATGAGACTCTTAATTTCAGGGTCGTGGGTTCGAGCCCCACGTTGGGCAAAATATACCTGCATTGCAGGGAGTTGGACTTGATGACCTTTGTGGCCCCTTCCAACTATAAATTCTACAGTTCTAGGATTTGCTAGAGTGTACTTCGTTTTAATTCAGAATATTGGGTCTTCCTCCCAACCTGAAAAAACCCCATTACAGTGGTACTTCAGGTTACATACGCTTCAGGTTACATACGCTTCAGGTTAAGAACTCCGCTAAGCCAGAAATAATGCTTCAGGTTAAGAACTTTGCTTCAGGATAAGACCAGAAATTGTGCTCTGGCGGCGCAGCGGCAGCGGGAGGCCCCATTAGCTAAAGTGGTGCTTCAGGTTAAGAACAGTTTCAGGTTAAGAACGGACCTCCAGAACGAATTAAGTACTTAACCAGAGGTACCACTGTATATTATCTCAAATAACTGCAAGACCCTCACACCCAATAAACAAATTACTTATTCCATTCAGCTGATCTTCAGTGATTGTACCAAACCTGAGTTCCATCAGAGAATTGTTAGTTCAGACCCTCCTGTGGACAAGAGAACAAGGGACTCCACATTCTGTGGGATATTGTACTGTACAGAATTTCATGAGGGGAGGGGCACAGTTCAATCTGGGGTGGAGCAACAGAATGGCAGCAGAGCAGAGGCTAAACTGACCTGCTTTTTTATGGTTTTCTTCTTTCTTTGCAGGGGGAATCCAAGATCCAAAGACTGCATAATAGGTGCGGTTTCAAAAGTTGTATATTACAAATTTCAGACGTTAATAACATCATAGAATACCCTTGTCGGACTCACCTTCAGGGGGACATATTACCACCCCTCCTTGGATAAATTTATTTATTTACAACATTTATATACTGCCCAATAACTTACTTTTCTCTGGGTGGTGAGCAATGTTCATAGTACAGTGGTACCTTTGGTTACGAACTTAATTCGTTTCGGAGGTCCGTTCTTAACCTGAAACTGTTCTTAACCTGAGGTACCACTTTAGCTAATGGGGCCTCCTGCTGCCACCGCACCACTGGCACACGATTTCTGTTCTCATCCTGAGGTAAAGTTCGTAACCCGAGGTACTACTTCTGGGTTAGCGGAGTCTGTAACCCGAAGTGTTTGTAACCCGAGGTACCACTGTATAGTGAACAATCTATCTTGGTACCAGTGCATATGTGGTAGTGATGTCTCAGATACCCCAGTATGTACGTTGTGCCTATAGATCTCTGGATGAGGTGCACAGTGGGAGATACAACAAGCGGCCACTTGTCAGCTCTACAATAGTCTCTCCATTTCCACAGAAAACTGGCTGTAAAAAAAGCCGGCCCGAGTTAAAGATGGATGGAGAAATGAGCTTTTTTTTTTTAAAAAAAAAGAAAACAACAACCCAAAGTTGTTTATTACTAGAAGACTGAGCAAAAACCAGTCACAAAACCTCAGCTTAAACAGTTTACTAATTAAAACAACCGTAACAACAACAACAAATATCCGAAACAGCCTGAAAAGGGTGGTGGTGGTGGGTGGGGTGGGATGCTAGTGAGCGATAAAATCCCACATCAAAATGTATAGACATCCCCCCTCTTTAAATTCATAGAGAATGCTCTTTACTTAGCTATCAAGGTTTAATGTAACTTGGCAGATCTGAGTTACTTCAGGAAAGCTTTAATGCTTGGCAGGTCTCTACATTTTATTTATGATATCAAAGCAGCGACTCAGATTTTTTACTCAGTGGAAGACATAAAAGAGATTCAGAAGTCGTCCAAATCATCTTGTAATTAATGTTACCATGCACGCCCAAGACATTAAAATGTTAACAGTGTTAGAGTCGTGTGCTTTGGAATACAGAGTGAGGGCTTTATTAGAGAGAAATGCTCCGCAGATGTCATCCGCCCTAATTGAGGACATCGGGGCTCCTGCTGCTTGTTCTTATCAGTGGTTGAGATTTTTTTTTTTAATTTATTCATTTTCCTTACTGCTAGAATCTGCTCTCATTATTAGTCTATCTTGTCACTCATTTGCATTTCAAGTGCCGGGACTGTGGGGTACCAGCTAGCAGCCTTAGAAGAACACTTCAAGGGGTTATTCTATCAAATAGCAGCACACTATCACAGCGAATTTGACATCTGGGTTATCTTATTCCCAGATGCTCTGTGGTGTCATTAGCAGGATTAATCTTAGCTTTAATTTCATAATGATTCTTATTCTAATATATGTGAATGAACACAAAGTCTCTTGACTCATTATCACCAATTTACCCAAGATATGTAATCAGGCTCTTATATTCGCCAACATTTATTTTTGCTAATACATCTAAAATTGTAGATTAAGCAAATACAGTTAGTTCCAGCTGAGTGAATGCCTAGTGAGGTAACAATGCAGTATTTATGTTTTAATTAAGCTGCAATGATGATGTTGTCTTTTAAATATGAATCGTTCAAAATCGGAGAGCTGGATATTCCTCCCCAGCCAGTGTCCTGCAGTGACATCCATCAAAACTTTACCTTATAGCGTTATTATATGAACATTTTGCTCATATACCAACATACAAAGCAAATTGTAACTTTTATAATCAACACAAGCCTTGAGCCTTCAAATGAAACAAAGGAAAGGTAATTTCTATTCACAATGCTTTTCTTAAAAGAATTATTATTATTATTATTTTAAAAAAAGTATTGTAGTGACATCTTAGTTTTTCTACATGATGATGCAGATTGTTGTCTGCCTTGTATTCAATTGCCAAAGAAAATAGTACATTGTGCCCACGTTAGAAATTAGCATATACAGTAAAATGCCCCTACTCGGTTACTGCGCCAGCTCCCAAAGTTTCTAATTTCCCAGCTGTCGTAGAAGAGCATGCAAGGAGTGGTTTATGATTGATGGATAAAATGTTCAAACATTTAAAGAAATGAAAGTCAGCTTTGCATTTTTAATTAATTAATTAAAAGGACTGTAAATGCCAACTTGTTAATTGCTTTGCACCTGCAAGCCGACACAGGTTTGGCGCGTCCTTTCTTTGAATATTAATTCCCCGCCCCCCACCCCCCGCGTATCTTCCTAATGCTCGGAAAAGTCTCCCCTGCAAACATATTAGTAAAGAGTAAATATTGAATCTAAGACAAAACTCATGGCTTCATCTTTCACTGTACACAGAATAAGATTTAAAGGAGGATTTAGATTTCTAAGGCTTCTAATTAAGTAGTGATAATCAGGCTTTCTGCTGAGGGTCACTTCCTGAGAGTAATTTGAGTTATTAAAATGCATGTTTTTATTTGTTCTGCTTTGCGAGCTAAAACTGATCCCTTTTAATATAGCAGCTAATATGCAAATTGGTGTTTCATTATATTATGCAATTTATGGCAATCTTCTCTAATTTACTGAAAGGGCAAGAGACTGACCTTGTCATTCAACTCCCCCCCCCCACTCCCTCACCCGCAGTAAGCTAATCTAATTATATGGATCTTCTTATGAAACTTGGATGTGCAGCACGCTGAAGAATGTGACAAATTTGCCTTGTGCTTAGCTCTTTGTTTCATCAAGGCAGCCTTCGGTTTGGGTTGAATCCCAAAGGTGGAGGAGATATTTCAGGAGCTATTTGGCTCCATACACAGGAACTTTTCGGAATAGATTTGTTTGTTTAATTACGGCAGCAAACACGGAAGAACATCCAAAATCCATGAACGGAACATTGGGTTAAATCGTTTAAAGAGCATCATTAAAGGTATCCATTGAGGATTGTTGATCCTATGAAGCATATGTTCCCTGTTATTCTGAATGTCATTTGATAATTTGACGGAGATAATTTCATTGAAGACACTTTGGGACACCTTTATCTGTAGGCACTGTTTTTTTCTTTTCTTTCCCCGACCTCTGCCACGTCCAAGAATATATTAGTAAGGAATGGGCGCTTCAATCTATCGGGAGTTTATGGGATTAAGGCTCCAATTATATCTGTTTCACTTCCTTGATTATTGAGGTTCACATCCACACCTTAAAAAAGCACGGAATCCAATTGGCGACCTTGAACTCCTGGAAGGGCTGTTGAGCCAGTGGATGAACTGCTAATGGAAGAAGAGAAGAGGCAATATCTTTGCCAATTTCTCTTCTTTCCTTGTAGCCCCGGGGGCCCCTGAAAATCACCTGGAGATTGCTGGGAAGCCCTTCAAAATAGACACCACAGTGGCATGCGCTTTGGGGGGGAGGGACACCTACCGCTTGCCAGTGGTACAGTTGCCATATTTCAAACTTTTTGGCCAAAGTTATATCTATATCTATATCTATATCTAATCTCTCTCTCTCTCTCTCTCTCTCTCTCTCTCTCTCTCTCTCTCTCTATATATATATATATATATGCCAAAATCTACACTTCCGACATGGGCAGCCATACGCCTGGATTTCCCTGAACATTTACGCGGTTTCCGCCTGGATACTGTTTACGAGGCCCAAATACCAGCTCTGTCCGGGAAATTCTGGATGTGTGGCAATCCAACCAGTTGTAGGTCCAGAGGCTATGTGGGTGGTGAAACAGGAATGGCTTATTTTCATACAATAAATGCCAGAGGTTCTATGTTACAGCCACGCCACACCCACATTGTTCTATTCTGGAAAACAAGAGTTCAAAGACACCTTCTAGCCGAGGGTGTGTGTTATCGTGGGTGGGTGTTATTGGGTTGTTTTTATTTTGATTATCTATATTGTGGATTTTATGTTGATCTTGTTCTGTGAACTGCCCTGAGTCCTCCGGGTATAGGGTGGTATATAAATAATAATAATAATAATAATAATAATAATAATAATAATAATAATTGCAGAGAAGGGCTGTTGAGGTTTGTAGCCTGGGATAAAGAGGTTTGTGACCTGGGAAGAGTCCTGAGGGATAGACTGAGAAGCCTAGATTGGCTACCTTTGGCTGCTGGGGCCAGAGGTCTCCCACCCTCTGTTTTAAGATGCTTCCTATTGCATCTAGAGGGTTTGTTTTGTACCTTCCAAATCGCTTGAACACCTCTGAAATTATTCACTTTAGCATGTGCATATGCTAAATTCAGAATTCAACAGCATGAAGGCTCTCAAAATAACTCACTGGTGTTGTTTTTTTGTTTTTTGTATTTTGTGTTTTCCCCCCTTCTCCCCATGGCACATTTATCATAATACAAATCAAAGAGCAATATTCACGAGCTTCCTAATGCAGTATGTTAAACCTCTATAACTGTCAGAAAGAGGATGTTGGTAAGGGGGAAAGCAGCTAGTATTACAGAATCGCAAACCGAAATAAAATAAAAAAACATGCTGGCAGGAAAGAACAAAGAACCGGCTAAGTGAAGAGGCTGTGGAAAACTCTTGCAACACCTTTGTCACGTTGCTTTGTGAGCATGTTGCTGAAATTATGTATATTTCTTAGAAACCACCTTTGTGGCTGGTAATTGTAGCCACTTTTAGCATAGAGCCACACATGACCAGGCACCTGGTGGTCTTAGGTAGGAATGGGAAAAGTCATGTACATAATATTTGCATGACGTTTAGCATTGATACAAAAGCTACCACCATAATCGGCACACCTTAAAAGTTTCAAAAACAACATTAAGGATTGTGTTTTCAGAAGGCTTACCTGGGAGGTAGGGTGCAGAACTGAATCAATGAAAAATGAAGAGGTACCAGGCCTCAGGTTTCAGTGGGAGCTGAACTGGACAACTTGTGAACTGGGCTGTTTTATGAAGCACCAAATGTGGATTTAAAATGATTTTGAAACTTCGGCCATAATAACCCATGCAAACGATGACATTGATCCTGAATAAAAACAACTGGGTAGCCACTTCATCCCTGTTGTCACGAGGCCAATGGATCTGCTTTAGAAAATGCTTCTGAAATTTTGATTGCGATATATAAGTGGTTTTACAATCACTTCCCTGTAAGTCATTTCTATTTACACTTTTGTCATTGGACTCAGCTACAGAGCTGCAAATAAGACGTTTTAAATGTGCTGTAAAGTGCAATGTACAGCTGTGATACTAGATGGCGACAGTGAGCTATGCAAAATTCAATGTATTTTTCAAAACATTTTTTTTTAAAAAGCATTTTTTATATGTGTGTAGATTCCACCTTGCTTTTCCTCCTTGGTGGTGTTTTCCTTCCTTCCTTCCTTCCTTCCTTCCTTCCTTCCTTCCTTCCTTTCAAGTAATCTTTCACAGTGACTTATTTTCTGAACATGAATACTTTATTTTTTCTCATGTTATGCAATCTGCTACATACCTCATGCAGTATCTTTGCAAGAGATATAGTCTCAAGACTGTTGGGATGTGCATGTGAAATAAGGCATTTAGATGGTTCTTTCTTTCTTAAAATGTGTGTAAAATATGTTGACTTAAATATTCTTTTTCCTGCTCAGAAACACAGGAGGGATTTCACTTAAACTTTTCTCAAAAGAACAAATATCCACAGTTGGGTTTGACCAACTTATCCCCCCCAGTGAATGTTTTGTATTGCTTAGGCGTGTGCTAAAGCCTCATTGAAAATGGTTTTGCAAGGTTAAATGTAGCAGGGGCTACTGAGGCATAGTGGAATGGAGCAGAGATGTATCCCCAGTTGTGCCATGCTCAGGAGATGTTTAGTGTGGTATCTTCTCAGCTGATTATCAGTTTACTCCTTAGGTTCACTCTTTATGTGAGTCTAAACAGACAGAATATAAGTCTTACTACAGCAAAACAAAATGTGCATTGAAAAACACAATGATTAGGAAATCAGGTTCTTCTATATAAAATAATAGGAATCAACTGGAGTTAACCTGACATTATGTTGAATGAGTTCAGATTGGGGCAGAAACTAGAATTACAATGGGGTGGAAATTGTGCACATAGTCATTCTTTTCCCCCAACCTAGTTTGGTGTTGTTCTGCCATTTTTAACCGGAGTGTGGTGGAGTCTCCTTCTTTGGAGGTCTTTAAGCAGAGGCTTGACAGCCACCTGTCAGGAATGCTTTGATGGTGTTTCCTGCTTGACAGGGTGTTGGACTGGATGGCTCTTGTGGTCTCTTCCAACTCTATGATTCTATGATTCTTATATTGCCACCCATAATACTGAGGTGGCTTACAACATCACTTGAAATCCATATTTTCTATAATAACAAGGGGGGGGAACTTTTATACTAAAATCCAAGAGAAGTCCCACTGAGTGCAAAGAAGTGTAGTTGCAGGTAGGAAGGGAAGGATCTCTCCATTTCAGTTCTCTAAGTTTCTCATTTTCCCCACCTGAAATTCAGTTTCAGCAATTTCCTTTAAAAAAGAATCCTCATGAAAATCACCGATATTTTAGTGCAAGTTTCCCTGGAGGAGGGATTGATTATTAAACCACTCTGTGCACATGATCCATATACATAATCTCTGACAGGCCATAGGGAAAGTGCAAAACATTATTGCATTTTGTATATTCTTCAAGCGATATGCACATTCTTTAGTTAGTGTGCATAGTCTCTAAGAAACATAACTTTCCCCCTTATCTCTTGTTTAAAAGTGTGAAATCTGCCCCGCCCTCCGCCCTGGCTGTTTCTGGCTCACTGCTTATCTTAACATGGTCTGCAACATACCTTGCTGTGGAGAATGTACAAAATGTAGATGATATATGGACATTTCCTGTTGGATATGACATCTATTGAGTGGGGATTGTGCAAACCCAGCCAGCTGGGCGGGGTATAAATTATTATTATTATTATTATTATTATTATTATTATTATTAATTCATGGCAGAAATATGTGCACATTCTTCAGGAGACCAGTTGAATGTGCACAATGGTCGGTTGTTATGCACATTAACTAGGGCCACCATACATCCAGGATTTCCTGAACATATCAGGGATTCATCCGTCGGAAATAGCATCTGGGTGGAATTTCTGAAATCAGTAAAAATGTCCAGGAAAAGCTGGGTGTATGACAACCCATGTAGGATGTGTTGATTTTTTTTGGCGGATTTCCTTAAAAATAGCTCAAACAAAACTTTTGTGTTTTCACTTTTTGAAATACAGTGGTACTTTGGTCCCCGAACTCAATCCGTTCTGGAATTCCGTTCAACTTCCAAAATGTTAGCAAACCAAGGCTTCTGATTTCCTGCCTCATGTTTGGGTGAGATATGCAGCAATTCACAATGTAGTAAATTGCCTCAATCTACAGTGGTACCTCAGGTTACAGACACTTCAGGTTACAGACTCTGCTAACCCAGAAATAGTACCTCAGGTTAAGAACTTTGCTTCAGGATGAGAACAGAAATTGTGCTCCGGCGGTGCAGCGGCAGCGGGAGGCCCCATGAGCTAAAGTGGTACCTCAGGTTAAGAACAGTTTCGGGTTAAGAACGGACCTCCAGAACGAATTAAGTTCTTAACCCGAGGTACCACTGTATACTAATACTTTCCCAACTATGTGGAAGATGCGTTGGTCCTAATTATCCGACATTACCATAACATTTCTTGTTGTCTACAGTATGCTCCCTGTTTTCTGAAAGTTTATTTCAGAGAACTTTTCGGCTTATTCATCAGTAGGTAATAATGTTATAGCTCACAGACATGGGCTCCCACAGAGCGCTGTGGCTCCCACAGATTTCTTCACAAAAATGACAAGGCGAAGCCCGCCACATCTCCCACTGTTTGCTCCGGTCAAATGATATTCCCCTCACAGTTCCTGCTGCAATCACTCCTACTAATCTTTCCTTCTCTGCTCACTCAGTCCTTCCCACTTATCCGCTTGCCAGATCATTACTCCGGTAAAAGCTCCCGCAGCCAACCCCGCCGCTCGTAGGATTTAAACAAAGATTTCTTTAAAGATATGCAGAGAATAAATGCAGATAAACAGCAAGCCCAAGGAGACAGTTAAGATGGTCGCCTTGAAGAACAGCCAGTCTGCATATCGGTGAGTGACAAGCAGGGAAAGTGGCGCCGGAAGGCAGCGGCCCATTTTTTGCATGCCAGCGGCTATGTTTGGGTCACACTTGACCTTCGTCTCAGCTTCCCCCTGTTGCTGTAATTTCTCCATCAAAACCTCTTCCTAGGCTGCAGTTCAGACCATTTTCACAGTCACACCCACACCTGACAGTTAAAACACATGGCTCCCCCCCAAGGAATCCTGGGAACTGTAGTTTGCTAAGGGTACTTGAACTTGCAGCTCTTGGTGTGTGTGGTAAACTATAGTTTCTGGGATTCTTTGGGGGAAGTGTGCTTTAAATGCATGGCGTGGATGTGTCCATAGTGTGTCATCTGAGGCATACATTGCAATTCCTCCCCCCCTTTCAGGTTTATTTTTAAATATGCAGCCTGCTCTGCGATTAAACTGGGAGATGCTGATTTATTCCTAGTCTGCAAAATGGATGGCTGGGTCTTCTGTTGTAGTTTTAAGCATGGCAACAGAGGTAAGGAAGGGAAGAAGAGAGGGAAATCTGAGTGTTTTGTGCCAAATTAGTCTGGATGGCAGTTAGGGAGAGATTAATCCATTGAAGTCCCTGCCCTGGTTCCCAGAGGGAACCAGGACTAAGTGGTACACAGTACAGTGGTACCTTGGTTTAAGAACTGCTTAGTTTATGAACAACTTGGATTAAGAATGCTGCAAACCTGGAAGCAGGTGTTTTGATTTGTGAACTTTGCCTTGGAATAAGAACATGTTTTGCTTCCTGTTGAGTGTGCTCTATTTGTAAATTGAGTCCCCCGCTGCTATGGGAAAGCACACCTTGGTTTAAGAACGCTTTGGTTTAAGAATGGACTTCCGGAACGGATTTAGTTCGTAAACCAAGGTACCACTGTATACCTTTAAAGCATAATCTTTTTCTCAAAGAAAACTCTTAACAAACTGCAATACCCACAATTATTTGAGGGGGATTTTTTATTATTATTATTATTATTATTATTATTATTATTACCGGTAAATAAAGTATATTTTTCAGTTTTTTTAAAAAAGTCAATCCTGCTAAGGAACTTATATGTGCACAAAAACTTTTCAAATAGTCCACAAATTTCCCCCAGTCTTTGATCAAGTTCTTCTCCTCTTGCTTTCTTATTGCTCCAGTAAGTTTTGCCATTTCGGTAGTGTTGCCATATTTCAAAAAGTAAAAATCAGGACACAAAAAGAAAACTTGGAAACCTGCATTGCCATATACTTAATTCAATTTATGAGGTGGTCTGAAGGTTTTTGAGCTTTCTCTCTTTTTAAGGAAGTTTTTTTATTATACCGGTAATAGTAAAAAAAGCCCCTGGAAGTACTTGCATGTTATGACATGCCACTACTTCCTGGTAATTTTATGTTGAAATAGATGGCTGCCTCCAGGTACCTATGGAAGCAGCCAAAGGCATCGGATAGAAAGAAAAATATGCCCCCCAAATAGATATATGGGGACAGACCCCTCGATACAATTACCTCAGAACTGGTGGCATATAATGCGTTATTTTTTATTATACATTTCATTTCTATACTGCTTTATATTTTTAAGAAAGGAATATCTCAAAGCGGTTTACAACATTAAAACATCAAATGAAACAACCCAGAGCAAAACATTACAGAAGGAAGTCAAATATAAAGTTTTAGTCCAAAGCAACATAATTAACAGTGTTGCTGCTTCCAGGGGTTGTTTTTTTTTTACTCAAAAATTTTCTAGCAAGTTTGGCAAGTACTGTGCTTTGCAGCTGCTCCAAACAGCCAGAAATTGTAGTAAGAAGAAAGAAGAACACTGTCGGAAAGCCCTCGGACCACCTCATTAAAAAAGCGCATAGGAGCAGACCACACTCGGAAAAGTCCAAAGATGTGCAGTCTTTGGTTTGGGCACGGTTGGTTCGATGCAGACTGGGATGACTGGTTTTAAATTGTGATGATAAACCAAAATCCTGTCCTGTCCGTAATGACGGTACACACAACTGCACTGAGGTGGGAAATGGAGAGGAGGAAGTTGATCGCAGAACTTCCACAGCCCCTGGGACCTGCTGAAGGCAAAGGATGTGCTCTACCAATGAGCCATAGCTCCTAGCCATGAAGGGCAGCATTGCATGGAGGCAGGAATTACCCAGGATGTAGGCCCAGCCCTACTATTAGGCCAAGTGATGTAGGCTACCATGAAATAATACCAAATTGTTAGTTACTTCATTTTGAATTATTGTATTTCTCTCCAAGGCGCCTGTTGGGTTTTTTTTTGCCTTGGCTAACAAAATATCATGCCTAGTTTCAAGTACTAAGCACTTTGACATGTGTGTGTGTGTGTGTGTGTGTGTGTGTGTGTGTGTGTGCCATTCTTGCTGCTCTGCCTCAGGTTGCAAAATGCCTGTACAAATGAGATAAACATGCTCACCCTGCTGAACCCAGAAGTAACCCGTTCCGGTACTTCCGGGTTCGGCGCGTTCCTAACCCGTGACGAACGCAACACGCAGCGTTCGTATCCAGAGGTATGACTGTACTTGGTACCAGTGCAGGTCCTGGTTTGTGTACTAGGAGGCTTTCCGGGACCTCTGAAACCCTCCCTAGTCTGGTAAGGAGAGGCAAAGATGGGCAAGGCAGGATTATGCTTCCAACCACAAGGGATTGCAGAAACATTGATATGTCAGGAAACATCAGATGCTATAGGATTTTTGAAGCTAAGAAGGTATGGACCTGATTGATAATCCGGAGGGGAGACTGATAGTAATATGGTGTATATTTAGGTCTACAACTTTCAGTTTTGTTTTTCTGGTCCTTGACCATTTTTTCAGAAGCCAACTATGACTTTTAAAGGGCTTTAAGAATGAGAATGCCCAATCTGAGGGATGAGCAACTTTGTGTGTCAAAGATGACTGTCTGAATATATTTCTCGGGGTTTATTTAACCAAGGCCAAAAGGAAGCCCCAGTTCAGGCTCTGTAAAAAAATCTCCTGTGCGTTGTTGTGTCATGGAGAAAGCAGTGTTTGGTTCAAGAAGAAGAAGAAGAAGAAGAAGAGTTTGGATTTGATATCTCGTTTTATCACTACCCGAAGGAGTCTCAAAGCGGCTAACATTCTCCTTTCCCTTCCTCCCCCACAACAAACACTCTGTGAGGTGAGTGAGGCTGAGAGACTTCAAAGAAGTGTGACTAGCCCAAGGTCACCCAGCAGCTGCATGTGGAGGAGCGGAGACGCGAACCCGGTTCACCAGATTATGAGTCTACCACTCTTAACCACTACACCACACTCGCTCAAGCACATTGACAGCTGCCATTTCTCAGGGCCAATTGTTCTGGTGTGCATGGGGGCATTTTTAACCCACTGCACTCATGTGAATTGTCCCCACTGGAAGAAGCAGCTGTCAAAATGGCCTCTGACTGAATCAGACACCCATGCCGCCATGTCCACGAGGACGCTAGGCACGCGGGAGCGGGATTTCCATCCCTTGTGTCAGGACCAGGCTTATATCAGCATGAGAAGAAATCTCACTCTCATTCAGCAACAAAGGGAAAAAGCCATATTTATGTCTGTGGCTAAGCAATTTGTACGAGACAATGGCATGACGTGTTGTGCAATAACCTTCTTACTTTGGCAAATGATGCAGAAAATATACTGCAAGGCTTAAACTTTTAATGCCATTTAATCCTACCCCCCCATTTTTAGTCTTCCAGGGAAACTCATCAACAGTAGGGAAAGGAGCTGTTTGCAGTGTTCTCTGCCCAGAATATATGTATATTATCTTCACCTACTGTGGCATATCTGCAGCCATGCTTGTTATCTGGCTCTAGCTTCCCATTAACTGAATCCCTGGTGGAAAGCCGTTTCCCTACATTATATTGTAATGCTCTTGTTAATGATAAATTGATGAAGAGCTGCTTTTTTAGATTAGGTGAGTGGTCCTTTGATAATGGGGTTGGAATCAGGCCAGGGGTTTTATAGTACTTTGCCTGGAGGGTGAGAATCAACTAAAATATTCCTTTCTTATGTTCCGTTAGAAAGAGAAGAGAGAGAGTGAGAGAGAGAGTCAAAGAATTTTCCAGCTTTTTAATTTTAACAGAGCCGTTTCAAACCCAGTTTACGTGGTTGGTATTTTTAGATGCCTGCCTTTATCCTGTCCTGTACATCTAATGAATTATTAATGGCAGGTGTTTCTCACTTAATTAGCGAAGCCCATATCCTTTTAAGTGAAATGGCTCTCATAAGGTGCCTGAATCGCTTGGTTTTGTTACAAGTGTCGCGAGATCGTAAGCAAATGCATTATTTTTGAACTGTCTCGAGATTACGAGCAATTGGTTATATTTTTCCGGCTTAGGTGCAGGGACTGCTATGTCTGCTTATAAACCTGTGATACTCAAAGGTGCCAGAATATCTGAAATTAGCAGTGGACCATAAGCAGTGGACTTTCGTTTTATCTTTGGGAAAATTTTTACCTTTAAAGCTTCACCCCTGTACACAGCAATGGATGTGCTGGGTTCCTTGGAAGGGGACACACATACACAGATGCTGTTGCTGTCTGATAGCAACCGGGAGCATTCCTCAGTCCTAGGAAGCCTATACCTGGCAGCAGACACATCACAGAATTGTAGAGTTGGAAGGGACCCTGAGGATCATCAATGCAGGACTGTGCAGCTAACCCATACAGGGATCGAACCTACAACCTTTGTATTATCAGCACGATGGTCTAAGCAACTGTGCCATCCAGGCTCATGCTCGTCCTCATTTCACAAAAAACTTTTAGAGGTTACCTGCACCTTTTGCTTCATAACTTTCTTTCTAGGAAGATTAGAGACTTACTTTAAAACAAACAAACAAAAAAACTTCAGAGTCTGGGGCACCAGGCCAAAGGTACCAGTGGAAGCCTTTATGGGCACTAAAACTCTCAAGTTTCCTTGCTTTGTATCTTTAAGAGTGAAAGTTGAGGAGGCAGAGATGTACATTAGTTGAAAATAGTGCAGCTTAGGTAGCTCAGAAACACACCCTGAATTTTGAAACACCTTCCTGCCAGGCCACCCCAGTCTTTCTATGAGTGCATTCCTTCAGATAAACATGTATGGAATTGCATTCTTTTCGGTAGGTAAGTCTAGTCGCAGACGACTCTGGGGTTGCGGCGCTCATCTCGCTTTACAGGCTGAGGGAGACGGCGTTTATCTGCAGACAGCTTCCGGGTCATGCGGCCAGCATGACTAAGCCACTTCTAGCGAACCAGAACAGCACACGGAAACGCCATTTACCTTCCCGCCGGATCGATACCTATTTATCTACTTGCACTTTGAGGTGCTTTCGAACTGCTAGGTTGGCAGGAGCAGGGACCGAGCAACGGGAGCTCACCCTGTCGCAGGGATTCGAACCGCCGACCTTCTGATCGGCAAGCCCTAGGCTCTGTGGTTTAGACCACAGCACCACCTCCATCCCTTCTTTTCAGTAACCCTTGCATAAAAGCTAGCTATATGTAGGGAACCGAAGTGGCTTGTCAGGTGCGGTGGAGCTGCTACTCTGGCTTTCTGGCACATGGGCCGCTGTTGTTTGCCAGGACAGGGCGGGGGTGCAAGGAGAGAGGAGTTTGGCAAATGCTCTGCCAGTGCATTTGCACCAAGCTGACCTCCCTGCCACATTGCCCCTCACCTCTCAGTAAGCAACAGCAACCCTTCTGCCCCACACAGTGAGCGACTTGTGGTAGTGAACTACTGCTTAAGGCTGAGAGCTAGTCTAGAACTCCCCCCCCCCCAAGATGCACATTTTCTACAGTATGAATACAGACCTGCCTGTCTGTGGATGGAAAGTTTGCTTTGGTCTAAACATTGTTCAATCTTCCAAAAAGAGAGAGAGAAAAACCCATGTGATACTGTGGGATATATTTTACACCTGTGTTTGGAGGACACCGGGCATCTTCAGACTTTGGATTTCAATCAGGAAGGCTTCATTTCACGCCCCGAGTAACCTCCAAGGAACCCTAGCTATCTCATTTTGTAAGCATGCTGGTCGTTCTTTGCTTAGGAGCAAAGCATCTTCACAGAACTATAATTCCCAAGTTTCTTTGCTTTGTATCTTTCAGAGTGAAAGTTGAGGAGGCAAAGATGTGCATTAGTTGAAAATGGTGTAGCTTAGCTCCAAAACGCAACTCTTCTAAGCCAAAGCGGATCAAGAGTTCTCATACTGCTTGTCTAGCCTTATAAACATTAACTGCCATTACAAGGGTTCAAAAATATAAATATTAGATTTAGGCCTTGCAGAAAGCTGGGACCCAAAGGCCTAAGAGACATATTCCTTGAGCTGATATTTGTTTCAGTCCACGGAAAAAGCCGCTCCTGACTCCGAGTGCTTGTTAAAGGTATATCTCTTTCAAGTTATAGGGAGAGAGATGTCAACTGTTTACCATAAATGTATCTCTGAATTTGAATATATAAATGATACTGTTACTTTACCTTGAGTAAGTTTCTCACTGACAGGTATGTTCGGGGAAACATCTTTCACGAAAGCTGAAATGTTGATATAAATATCTGAGGAAAAATACTAATCACAGAATACATTGAACAGACTTACTGATCTTGTATACCTGGAAAAAGATTTTCAAACAGACTTTGTCAGTTCAGCCCTGGCATTCCTTGTCAAACAAAAGCATGCCTAAAGACACATTTCAAAAGCAGACAATACTGCACTTGCTAACCTGCAGAAAATCGAAATGGATCAGGGAGCCAGAGAACAAACAGAATAGGTAAGCAATAAGAAATGGAACACAGTTCTAAAGGGCTGTTTCTGAGAGCCAAAGATGTTTAAAGAAGCCCGCATCAATAATTAAACGTGAGTAAGTAAAATTCCAGTATACTTTCTGCCGGTATTGTCTTAAGATTTGTAATAGAGAAATGAAATTATTGATTCAGTATCAGCAAGTTTAAAAAAAAAAAAAACCACACACACACTCCACAAAAACTCTAGTTACTGTGGAAAAAAATCGAAAGAGGTGTGCGTGGGGGAAGTGGTTTTTTGTTTTGTTTTTTTCGCTCCAAGTGTTAGCCTGGAATGTTAAACTTTTGCATCGCGGGAAGAGGTCCTCCCTTCTGAATCCATCCACCTCCGTCGCCTGAAAATCCAGGTCAGGGAGCTGTTAACAGGATTGACAGCAACGATCTGATTAAAAGTAAAATGCTCTCTTAAGAAGACGGGGAGGAATTCGTTTTTTTCGCAGCCATGTCACATTTGCGCCACTCACGTAGCTGACGTCGTGTCACACCCTACTATGATTTGATGCTACATAACACAACATGACATAACTTACAGTTCATAACTTAGAGTGTACCCACTTTAAGGTGGTTTTTTTGTGCGTTGTTTCTTTTTTTTTGTGCCCAGCGCCAATTTCCTATTCCGTGTGCTCCACTTAAAGCTGATGGTTAATTGGCATGGCACTCAAAATCAGAGTTCAGCTTCTGAATGCATTTTTCATAGGCCTTTATGATGTAAAATGGAGGTCATTTGAGATCCCTTTTACACCTGTAAAAGGGGTGGTTTCATTGCTCATCCAGAGCAAGGCGACAAAAGGAACGTTGCATCGGAGAGGGAGAAATGAAATGATATTGTGATGAAATAGTTCCAAACTCAGAGCACAGTTTGATTGTCTTCCTCAGTCTAGACTTGGAGCTAGACTTCAACCCCTTGCAAACCAACTGCCTAGACCAGGCATAGGCAAACTCGGCCCTCCAGATGTTTTGGGACTACAACTCCCATCATCCCTAGCTAACAGGACCAGTGGTCAGGGATGATGGGAGTTGTAGTCCCAAAACAGCTGGAGGGCCGAGATTGCCTATGCCTGGCCTAGACCAACCTTTCCCAATCGTGAGTCCCCATATGTTGTTGGAATACAGGGTATGATGGGAGTTGTAGTCTTACAACATCTGGTCTAGCTCATGTATACAGGTTGAAAAAAAATGTATGTCCAATTAAAACATTAGAGGTATAAATGAATCGTTGCTTTATTAGATTATGATGATGATGATGATGATGATTTTCTGTATCTACAATTAGCTAGGCACTGATTCTCAGGCTCATCATCACCACTATCTTCATAAACATAATGACTATTGTCACATATATCCCCATTACAGTACATCAGCCTTGGCCAGGCTGGTTCTCTCCAGATGTTTTAAGCTACAACTCGCTGAACTCTATGGTTCTGCATGTTGTGTTTGTGTCCTACTGTTTTGTTTTGAGGTTTTAATTACAAAAGCTCGTGCTTTTCTTTTCCCTTTAGTTAAATGGTGTGTGTGTGGGGGGGGGGGCAGATAGTATTTTACAAATCTGCACCAAATCTAATACAACAAATTTGATAATAATCACCTTTTAATGACTAGGTTTTTTTTAACCCCTTACCTATTTTAAGTCTTATGTGTTCAGTTTATCCGTATGTTTTATCATATGCTGGTATGTGACTGAAATAAAGTTTGATACTGAACAAATGTGAGTAAAGGCCCAATAAATTGTCATATACTGATCTATACGATGGCTCATCTAGCTAGCCTAGTACACTCACCACAAGCACTTTGCTGGCATCCTACCTGATTATCTATCTATCATCTATCTATCTATCATCTATCTATCTATCTATCTATCTATCTATCTATCTATCATCATCTATCTATATCTATCATCTATCTATATCTCTCTATATCTATCTATCTATCTATCTATCTATCTATCTATCTATCATCTATCTATCTATATCTATATCTATCTATCTATCTATCTATCTATCATCTATCTATCAATCATCTATCTATCTAATCATCTATCTAATTTTTGAGATGGAGATTCAGGCAGGGCACAAGAGGCATGTGCTCTACCTCTTATCAGCATCTCCTTCTTAGGCACATTTTTAACTTAATCAACCATTGTTAAAAAGTTATAAAGTTCATTTAGCATGTCTTTAAAAGGTGCTAAATGATTCTAGTATCTGGGGGCAAATCCATTTTATTCCCCACATTCAACCCCAAGCTACTAATTAACCACACATTTTACGACTCACTGCCACACATGGTTCTTGGCAGTATCCCAAACAACACATTTGTACTCAAATGTTCCTCTAGCAGGAAGATGTATTTATTAATGGAACACCATATGCAGCAGTTAGTAGCATATCTCTCTCTCCCCACCACAGCCGCAACAAAGCCACTGATAGCAAGTATCCAGTCTTTGAAGGGTTAAACCTATTTTAACGTGCTAAAACCTGAGACACCACAGCAATCAGCCTATCATTCAGCTTTCAGCCTTTTTCTCCCTTCAGCCTTTTGCATCTTTCTGGCAGTTAGTGCATTTCTTTTCCTCCTGTGTTTAAGGTGAAAACAAGTGAAGGGAAAGAGGCAACAGCTTGTGCCTGTCTCTGTTGCCGAATCTCTTGTTGTCTCCTCAGAGTGCGGCAGTCCCTTCTCAGTTTGCTTTTCAGAGGTTTGTCCCAAGAGGGCCTCTGTAGAAAGAAGGAAGGGAGAAAGGGAAAATGGAAGGAAGAGAAGAAGAAGAAGCAATCTGTAAAATGAATAGCAAACTGTCGGTATTCAAGCCTTGCCTGCTGGTAGAAAGATACTGTACAAGATACAAAATCCATAATTTGGTTTTTCTTTGCCAGTTTACAGAACTGCAGAGGAATCTGAAATGTATCTATTTCCACATTTGGGGTGGTATCCAACCCGCATGTGAAGCGTTGTGCTTGTGCAGTATGACTTTCCCTTCTCCTCTCCACACACTCTCAAAGTCTGCTCTGGAGGATCTACAGGGTCCTCTGGAACAGATTTTGAGGGTGCACACGGCGAAGGAAAGTTCCACTGTGTTAACAGAAATCCATAGAAGTCCAAGATCCTGGAGAGAGCCACAGAATCATAGAAAGGTAGAGTTGGAAGGGACCCCAAGGGTCATCTAGTCCAACACTCTGCAATGCAGGAATCTCAACTAAAGCATCCTTGACAGATGGCCATCCAACCTCTGCTTAAAAAACTCCAAGGAAGGAGAGTCCACAATCTCCCAAGGGAATCTGTTCTACTGTCAAGCACTTCGTACGGTCAGAAAGTTCTTCCTGATGTTTAGTTGGAATCTCCTTTCTTGTAAATTGATGCCATTGATGCCGTTGGTTCAAGTCCTACCTTCCAGAGCAGGAGAAAACAAACTTGCTCCATCTTCCATAGGACAGCCCTTTAGATATTGGATGATGGCTACAATATCTCCTCCCAGCCTCCCTTTTCTGCAGGCTAAACATACCCAGGTCCTTAAACCAATCCTCATAAGGTTTGGTTTCCAGACCCTTGTTCATCTTGGTTGCCCTCCTCCGCACACATTCCAGCCTGTCAATATTATTATTAAATTGTGGCGCTCAGAACTGGACACAATATTCCAGGTGTGGTCTGGCCAAAGCAGAATAGAGTGGTGAAGGGGCTTGAATAACTCCAAGAAGCTATGAGCTATGCCGTGCAGGGCTACCCAAGACAGACAGGTCATAGCCGAGAGTTTAGACTAAATGTGATCCACCTGGAGAAGGAACTGGCAAACCACTCCAGTATTTTGCCAAGAAAACTCCATGGACCTAAAAAAGGAGAAGCTTTGAGAAGAAAGTGAGAGTTTCCAAGGCATGCTCTGGTTCACGGGGTCACGGAGAGTCGAATACGACTAAGATGACTAAACAAAAACAGCAACAAAATTACTTCCTTTGAGCAAAACACTATACTTCTGTTGATGCAGCCTAGAATAGCATAAGTATTGTGGTGGACATCACAGCTGATGTTTTTTACAGACTTGCAACCACAAAATGTTGTGACAGAAGCAATGTTGATGATTTTGTGGTAGAGACAGGAAAGGCTTCAAATGCGTAGCAGAAAACAGTTTATCGTGCCCGTGAAATTTTGCTTTGAAAAATATTTGCAAGTTGGGCTGTTCAATAATTTGTCATGTGTTAATTACCCAATGAATGTAACACTTTTTATCTAGCTGTGAATTATTCCCACATGATTTCTAATTTCTCCAGATGGATTTTGCATTCAGAGGTTTTCATCAAATGGTTTGTTGAAGTAATTTTCAGGCTGAAAGTTGTTTGCCAGTTTACTCTCTATATTTTATCATCTCACATTCCAGTACTCTAAACTGAAATATTGGAATATTTCCCCAGGCTGTTCCCCATTCCCATCTTCATATACACCTGACCAGAAGGCTGATAGCTATTAATTGCATTTTCTGGTACAGTAAGCTGAAGTTTTTCACTACATAAATGATTCATTCAGAAAAGTGAAGTTATTGAGCAAAAGTTAAATTGGGCTTTAATTTGCCTCAGGTCTTTTTTTTTTAAAGCCACATCTTGGCTTGTTACTCAGTGTTGAAATGTTCCTTTTATCTATATGGTTTTTTAAATGTTGTTTATATTTTTTTAGAAAATGGAAAAGAAACTGGAGCAAAGTGAGTGGTTTGTTAAACATGAGATATAGGGCCAGGAAGGACACAAATCTTTAGTATGTATGTAGAAAAAGAAAGTATTTTCTTTTACAGCAGATGCATGAAAGATTGATCTTTTTTAAAATGTAATTTTAAATGGAATAATAACATGATGTCAATACCACCTACCCAGGAAATGCAACCAAACATTTTTTTTAAAAAAAATGCTTGGCAAAATAACAAGGTATTTGTGCCTAAACCAGAAGTTTCTTGGTGGGCCTCTCTGTGGCAGAGGTTGGGGGACCTGTATTCTGCATGTTGTTGAACACCAACTCACATTATACTTGATCATTGGGAGGTCTGGCAGGTCTGGTGGGAATTGTTGTTCAAATCATCTAAATGGAACCAGGTTGGGTAAGGCTGCTGGAAAAGGAAGAGGAACTAGATTCTCTACCCTAGGGGTCAGCAACCTTTTTCAGCCATGGGCCAGTCCACCGTCCTTCAGACCATGTGGTGGGCCGGACTATTTTTTTTTTTGGGGGGGGGAATGAATGGATTCCTATGCCCCACAAATAACCCAGAGATGCCTTTTAAATAAAAGCACACATTCTACTCATGTAAAAACACCAGGCAGGCCCCACAAATAACCCAGAGATGCATGTTAAATAAAAGGACACATTCTACTCATGTAAAAACACGCTGATTCCTGGACTGTCCCCGGGCCAGATTTAGAAGGCGATTGGGCCACATCCAGCCCACGGGCCTTAGGTTGCCTACCCCAGCTCTACCCCTTCCCTAAGGCAAGTGTCTTTTTCCAGCCTTGCTACCTGAAGTCCTTTAAGGAGAAATGCCATCCCAGAGGGACCGGGAACCTTCTGCAGGTACTGCACCACTAAGCTATTGTCCAGTAGGGTGCTGTCCTCCGTTGCATCTTCCCACCCTGTTAAATCTCACTACCAGCAGCTTAGGATGGATGCCTGTGATTTCCCCCCAAAGGCAACAGAAATGAGCGAAAATTTCTGCAGTGACATACAAGGGAGGTCATAACAGCTGTGGGGATCTGCACCTCCATGAGCAGGCCTCCCCAACCTGCGGCCCTCCGGATGCTTTGGCCTGCAACTCCCATGATAATAATAATAATAATAATAATAATAATAATAATAATAATAATTTATTATTTGTACCCCGCCCATCTGGCCGAGTTTCCCCAGCCACTCTGGGTGGCTTCCAATCAAATATTAAAACAATACAGCATTAAATATTAAAAACTTCCCTAAACAGGGCTGCCTTCAGATGTCTTTTGAAAATAGGATAGCTTTTGAAAATAGGATAGGATAGATGTCAAGGTTTCCTTGACATCTGCTGGAAGGGCGTTCCACAGGGCGGGCGCCACTACCGAGAAGGCCCTCTGTCTGGTTCCCTGTAACCTCGCTTCTCGCAGTGAGGGAACCGCCAGAAGGCCCTCGGCACTGGATCTCAGTGTCCGGGCTGAACGATGGGGGTGGAGACGCTCCTTCAGGTATACAACTCCCTAGCTAACAGGACCAGTGGTCAGGGATGATGGGAATTGTAGTCCAAAACATCTGGAGGGCTGTAGGTTGGGGATGCCTGTCCATGAGTATAAAAGCCACCGAGTCAAGGGAAAGATGAGCAGCATGTCACAGCAGAGGGAAAGGACACAAGTTTTTGGCACCACATGGAAATCCATATAAACTGATGGATCCGCCAGGCCAAGTGTTGGTTGGATTCTGCAGTGAAGCTCAGGGTGGCAGGAAAGCTAGGGCATTAAGACCTCTGGCAGGAAAGCACTTTGGATGTGGACTTCCCCCCTAACAGCCTGAGGAAGAACTCCAGCTTGTAGGACAGTGATGGGCAACGTTTTGAGCTTGGTGTGTCAAAATTCGCCAAAAAACCGAGCATAACTTGGGTGGTGTGTCACTTCGAGAAAAAAACCATAATTTCACAATATTTATAGTTTAAATAACAAAAATGTATAATTGTAATATATAACTGTATTTAATAAACCAAAAATTAGAAATCAACGACACCCCAGAACAGTAGATTGGATGATGGTTGCTGTGGTTATGTGATTGCTGGTAATGGCGATCACAAGGCCCCCAGAGATGCGTCCCCTGCGGCATTCCGCTGCTCCCTGCTCCCCCGGCCGGAAGTTAGGTGAAATATCCCCTAATGGCCTAACCGGAAGTCCCAGAACTAGACACTCTGTGCCAGAGTTCTGTTGTTAAAGCCCTAAATGGCTTCGGTCCAGTATACCTAAAGGAGCGTCTCCACCCCCATCGGTCAGCCCGGACATTGAGGTCCAGCGCCGAGGGCCTTCTGGCGGTTCCCTCGCTGCGTGAAGCCAAGTTACAGGGAACCAGGCAGAGGGCCTTCTCGGTAGTGGCGCCCGCCCTGTGGAACGCCCTCCCTTCAGATGTCAAAGAGAACAACAACTACCAGACCTTTAGAAGACATCTGAAGGCAGCCCTGTTTAGGGAGGCTTTTAATGTTTAATAGATTACTGTATTTTAATGTTCTTTTGGAAGCCGCCCAGAGTGGCTGGGGAGACCCAGCCAGATGGGTGGGGTATAAATAATAAATTATTATTATTATTATTATTATTATTATTATTATTGTTTTGGCCTACAGACCTCTGGCACAGAGTGTCTACACTATAGCAAATGTTTCATCCTCAGCTACTGCACCTGGCCGTGCAGTAGCCGAGGATGAAACGTCCTTCTCGGCATGCTGCCCCATACTTCTCTGTATGTGGCTGCATGCGGCCGCGTGTCATCGAAAATGGTTATGTGTGTCAGTGCTGACACGTGTGTCATAGGTTCGCCATCACTGTTGTAGGAAGAAGAGGGCACAAACCCCATCACAGCGAATCATGCAGCCATCATACCATAAACTGAGATGAAGTACATTGTGTGTGCATGTGTGAAGAATCATTTCAGGAAGGGATGAATCACATAAAAGGTTGCGAGGTCTCTTTGAAGTGGCACTGCAATTTTAAGGGGCTGCTCTCGGCTTGCCAGGTGTCACAGTTTGATCTCTACAGTAGAGGCCCATGACAATTTTCACATTATGGAAGTCTGTGGACTGTAAATACTGTCGGTTTCAGCTTAGCCTCTCCTGGCCGTTATGTGGTGAGCAAGTGGTGGTGCGAGAAGGAATTAAGTCCAAGAAAATAAGTTTTAGATGTGCACATCCAATTCAAGAGGGTTGCTTATGCAGAATGCTCCCTCTTTACCAAGGGAGAACGAAACCCACTGGAACCATCTTCTGAATTAGCCATTCCCCACAATAGTTATGATGGATTTATCCAGAATTTATCCTTCCCATCATCTCTGAATTTTTACCGTGATCTTCCGTGAGTGGATAATTCGTATGCAAAATAATCCAATGAATTTGCTGCCAAGGAGTGTGGTGGAGTCTCCTTCTTTGGAGGTCTTTAAGCAGAGGCTTGACAGCCACCTGTCAGGAATGCTTTGATGGTGTTTCCTGCTTGGCAGGGGGTTGGACTGGATGGCCCTTGTGGTCTCTTCCAACTCTATGATTCTATGATTCTATGATTCTATGATTCTATGAATTTTGGAGCTGTTCTGTGAGTCAATGATGCCCATGCGTAATGTTTATGACCCTGGCTTCAGATGGTTTGTGACAGTGTTCCTCAGCCCTGGGTCTCCAGAAGTTGGTGGAGTACACCTTCCATCTTCCCAAGAGAGCTTAGCCAATGTTGGGAGTTGCAGCGTAACATCTGGGGACTGAAGGTCGAAAAGCAGTGGTTTAGGACATATGTATTTCGCCCAGGGCCAAACGAGATGTAATGATGCACAACATGTAGATGCCTCTGAAAATAGAAACTGAATTACTTGTAACTGTTGTTGTTGTTGTTGTTGGATCCTAAGTTCACATCAGTGTATGCCTTTCCCCAGAAAAAGTGGTGTTGTATGAATGCTTCCCTTGTTCTCTTATAATGGCAATGGCAATAGCGCCCACCTTAGAGGTGCCAGAGGGGACCCAGGTGGCGCTGTGGGTTAAACCACTGAGCCTAGGGCTTGCTGATCAGAAGGTCGGCGGTTCGAATCCCTGCGACGGGGTGAGCTCCCGTTGCTCGGTCCCAGCTCCTGCCCACCTAGCAGTTCAAAAGCATGTCAAAGTGCAAGTAGATAAATAGGAACCGCTCTGGCGGGAAGGTAAACGGCGTTTCCGTGCACTGCTCTGGTTCGCCAGAAGTGGCTTAGTCATGCTGGCCACATGACCCGGAAGTTGTACGCCGGCTCTCGGCCAGTAAAGCGAGATGAGTGCCGCAACCCCAGAGTCGGACACGACTGGACCTAATGGTCAGGGGTCCCTTTACCCTTTACCTTTAGAGGTGCCAGAACCTCACTTTTTTCAGTGAGTTCCGGCTGAAAAAAAGCCCTGCCTTTCCCCTTCTCCACTACATTTCCCCGTGGCACCTAAAAAACTGGTCCAGAGGCTTGGGGGGGACGGACTGCTAGAACAGTATATAGGATGCTGCTGAGAACTGCAGGAGAGCTTGACAAAAATCACCTCCTCTCCTTCTGCCAACAGAAAACTACTTTGTAGACAAAATGGCTCTCATTTGTTCATGCAGCCTTGGCACGAATCCCCTTTGGAAGTGCCAAACTAGAAATCTCCAACTCCATGACCAAGACCATGGCCACCAACTCAGAAAGAAAAGCTATTAAGCCAGTGAGATCGGAGGAGTTCCAAAAGAATCATGATATTCTCTTGGGCATTCAGCAGCAGGTACCTGCCACTGAAACTGGCTGTTTGCTGAGAAGAGTACCAGGAAAGGAAGATGAAACACAGCATCTTTCCAACCCCACTCACTGGGCCTCCACTGCTCCATAGGACAAACTGGCAGCACAGCCAGTTTCCATAAGCTCTTTCAAGTATAATTTCTGACTAGGACAAAATCTCCAGAGCCAGTGTGGTGTAGTGGTTAAGAGCAGTGGACTCGTAATCTGGTGAACCGGGTTCGATTCCCCACTCCTCCACATGCAGCTTCTGGGTGACCTTGGGCTAGTCACACTTCTTTGAAGTCTCTCAGCCCCACTCACCTCACAGAGTGTTTGTTGTGGGGAAGGACGGGAAAGGAGAATGTTAGCCGCTTTGAGACTCCTTCGGGTAGTGATAAAGCGGGATATCAAATCCAAACCCTTCTTCTCCTTCTCCTGTCTTACTGCTTGCAGATATTTGTGCTGTCTATTTCTTTGGTTCAGGATTGTATGGTGTATTCATAATACGCATTGCAGTTTGATGTGTTTTCTTCTCCCTGTTAGCCACCTAGAGCAATATCATATTGCATAGGCGGCGGGGGGGGGGAATATTAACAAACAAACCCTCCTTGCCCCCGGGCTCTTTCTCCTTTGCCTCCAGCAGCAAAATATCTTGGGCTGGCCCTGCTCTGAGGGCAAGGCGTTTCATTGACCCAGAGATAGTTGTTGCAATCATGTCAGCTGTACACCCAAGTGTGTCATTCTCCATCAGTTAATAAGGAAAGACAATGCACTGGGAAATTAGCAAAGGGGAAAGGAAATTTCAGTGAAATTTTTGTGGGTGGGGTGCTTGGTTTTGTTGCAATTTCTTTACCTTTTAGGTGGTTGTTGGGTTTTGAGAGTGCCTTTTCCTTGACTCAGCAAATTTGCCAGCATTCTGCAGCCTTCCTGGGTGCCTACGTTTTCTGAAAACCCAGCAGGTAGGGTTACCTGTATGGGAAGACAGGGAGATGTTCTGTAGTGTTTTATGCACGGTGACTTGCCATTATCATTATTGATTATCGTTTCGGACTCTTTATTGCAATTGTTAAGTGTAAACAGTTTAATTATTATCTGCTGATATTTAATTTTACTGTTTACTATTATATTCTAATGGATTATTGAACATTGCTTTGTTTGATATAAGTTGTGTATTTTAAAGTTATTGGGACTTTTTTTTGGATCAGATCAGATTGTGTGTGATCTTCGCTGTCTATTTTGCTGTTTCTTCTGCTTGTAAACTGCCATGTGTATAATAATATAGAAAGGCGGTATACAAATTAAAAGTGGGGTTGGGGGGAACGAAATGAAATTGCACTGAATAGAGTTCCTAATGCTGAATCCTGGTTCAAGTTAAGCATGGGTAATTCATTATCTAGCCTTGGTACGGGATCCAATACTTTATTTACTGGTACTTCCCGCATGCCATCCCTTTAAAATTACAATTTCACACTTTTCAAGGAAGGAAAGGAGATTTCACATAAAAGACGTTGTTTAGGAAGAGGTGGCACTTTAGGCAAAATATATATAAAAATAAATTAGAATAGTGCAGCACTTGATTTCAAACTGTTATATAGCCCCACTGTTATTAGCAGTGAAGTGACTGAAATGTGCAGTTGTGTGATGGAAGTCATGGCAATGACATAGACTTACTTAGCATTTTAAAAACTTTTACAAGGCAGCCTTAAAGACATTGACAGGAAATATATTCAAGCTGTCAAATACCAGGGAAGGAAAAAGGCACCCGGTCAGAAGTAAAATAAACTGACACATGTAATGTGTGGTAAAATTAGAAATCCCACAGTGAGCAGAGCACTAGCAAACCTGCCCAATAGAACATATAAAATACTGTATACATTCATAGTGCAGCATCTACAACAAACAGCTATTTTGACACACACACACACACACACACACACACACAGAGAGAGAGAGAGAGAGAGAGAGAGAGAGAGAGAAACAAAATTACCGCACCTCAATTTTATTTGTCACTAATATTTTTACGAACGTGAATATTTTTTTAATACAGTCCATTTACTAAAATGTTCAACCCATGTCTGTCCTGAGCTAATTTCAGTCTAATACAGAAACAGCACAAGAACCATATCTTCGAACACTCAGCTTCATTGGGGCCATGTTGGAAGACTCAGGACAGACAAAAGAAAGTACTTCACGCAGTGTGTCGTTAAGTTATGGGATTCATCACCCTGGATAGCTCAGTTGGTTTGAGGGCGGTGCTGATAACGCCAAGGTTGCAGGTTTGATCCCTGCTACAGATCCCTGCATTGCAGGGAGTTGGACAACTCTATGTTTCTATGCTCCAACTCTATGATTCTATGATCTATGATGTAATGATGGCTGCCAACCTGGATGGCTTTAAAAGAGAATTAGACAAATTCATAGAGTTTGAAATAGCTCAATCGATAGTGCATGAGACCGTTTATCTCAGGGTCGTAGGTTCAAGCCCCATGTTGGGCAAAAGATTGGATTGGCAAAAGGTGGGATGGCCATCTGTCATGGATGCTTTAGTTGAGATTCCTGCATGATCCCTTCCAACTATACAGTTCTGAATCTAATATTCTATTATGTGGCTACTAGCCACAATGGCAATGTCCTTCTTCCACAGTCTGGGGCAGTATCCCTCTGAGTACCAGTCACTGAGAATGATTTATTTAGCGAGATTTATATACCACTTCATCAAATAACATCTGTACACAGTTTACATTTCACCTTGAAGAATTCAGCAACCCACTCCTCCCCCAGTTCGCCATGCTACTCTTGGAAGAAACAGAAAAAAAAACTGTGCATGTGAATGGGAAGAATGCACATAAAATGTAAGGCTATGTTGATGTATATTGCCTCAGCAGTCAGAGGCAGCTACCTGCTGATCATCAGTTGCTGGGGAACAGCAGCAGGAGAGGGCTAGTCCCCTCATAGACTCATAGGGACCCTGAGGATCATTTGGTCCAATCCCCTGCAGTGCAGGAATATGCAGCTGTCCTGTACAGGGATAGAACCTGCAACCTGGGCATTATGAGCACCATGCTCTAACCAACTGAGCTATTTCCTCTGGTCAGTGCTATTTTTCTAGAAAAAGAGGTGCCAAAGCTCACCATGGACTTCTCCCTTGTTCTCTTAGAATGGCAATGGAACCCACTTGAGAGGTGCCGGAACTGAGTTCCGGCTGGGGAAAAAATCCCTGCCTCTGGTCAGGAGCACCAACTCCAGGGGGACAAGGGGTCTTCGGACCCATCAAAATCCCTGGCCAAGGGGCTGGGCCCTTTCAATGTTGAGGGGGCGGAGAGGAGGCTCCCAACGGTTGGCCATTCCGACCGTCGACTTCCAGCCGCATGTGCAATGCGCATCTGCATGTGCCTGTTGTCATGACCCTCTGACGAACCAGGAGTGACAGCGCTACACAGGAAGGCACTCTGGACCTTTGGCACTCTGGCGTGACCCTGCTGGCGAGCCCAACACAGCCTCCCATGCTTGTCAAAGGGTCGCACCAAAGTGCTGGTCCCTGCTGACAGGCTCAGAGCACCAGCACAAGACGGGCACCAGCACATGACCCTCTGAGGAGTGTAGCTCACCAGTGTTGTGTGTATGTTTATGTCGATAGAGTTGACATCCATTTCTTCTTCTTCTTCTTCTTCTTCTTCTTCTTCTTCTTCTTCTTCTATTCTTCTTCTTCTTCTTCTTCTTCTTCTTCTTCTTCTTCTATTCTTCTTCTTCTTCTTCTTCTTCTTCTATTCTTCTTCTTCTTCTTCTTCTTCTTCTTCTTCTATTCTTCTTCTTCTTCTTCTTCTTCTTCTTCTTCTTCTTCTTCTTCTTCTTCTTCTTCGTATTCCCTTCCCAATTTGACTTGGTTGCCTCAGCCACTCTGGGCAGCTTCCAACATATACAAAAACATAATAAAACATTAAACCACCAAAGGAACACAAGCGAACAGCAGAGAACCTGCACAAGCAATGCTGACACCAAACCCTACATATATTAAGTAAAATAGAAACATTGTCACCCGACCCCACCCCCACCCATCTCCCCCCCGTCCACCTCTCTCCCCCTTTTCTTCCTATGTCTCAACAAATGAAACTGATTTGTAAAAATGATACATGGAAAAAATACGAGAGAGAGACATTGCACAGACTTTTGTAAATAAAGAAATCTTTAATAAAAATACTTTAAAAAAAACATTAAACAAAAAACATTCCTTATACAGGGATGCCTTCAGAAGTCTTCTAAAGGTTGTATAATTACTTATCTCATTAGCTAGGGAGTCGCATAACTCCATACCCTCCAACATTTCTCCGTTGAAAATAGGGACGTCCTAAGGAAAAGTGGGACATTCCAAGATCAAATCAGAAACTGGAACAGCTTCTGTAAATCCGGGACTGTCCCTGGAAAATAGGGACACTTGGAGGGTCTGTATGAATATTCTGGTCATGGCTATAGCTTTATTTACATGTATGTAGTAGTCTTCACGTATGCAGCAGCATAGACTGAACTAATGGCTAGCGAGAGAGGAGGCATTAGGCCTTAAGTTGTGAGAACAGGCTTCGGTGTCCCAAAGTACTTCATGGATCAACGCTGTTAATGTCACCATTAACACAAGAACTCTCTCGGGGGTGCCAAACAGAATACACCCTTAACATCTTCACCGGAACCAACAACACCATTTCCAAGCTACCAGCAGTGCGGACTCGGGGAAAACATCAGTTTTAATTATAAACTTTATAGGTACATATATATATATTTTCAGCAGCATTTCACACTTGGCACATGGTGAAAACTGTTCCTCACCCTATGAAGTCTGAGGCCGTTGTGCTGAGGGAAAACAAGTGCCACGGAAGTTAGAGCGGACCAAATTCATCCTTGACGTAACTCCATGGACATGGCTGGTCATCCCACCAGTCGTGCCTTTGGCCTGTTGTGCCTTTGCTGCGGCGGGTTAGAAATTCTGCTTCGCACTGCCTTCGCCCTTCCTTTTTCACACAGGAGGACTTCACAAAAGCTCTGCTCGCAACTAATTTGTACACTTAGTGCCCTGTTAGGGGAGGATGATGTGTGCAGAGAGAAACGACAACTCTCTCTCTCTCTCTCTCTCTCTCTCTTTCTCTCTTTCTCTCTTTCTCTCTTTCTCTCTCTCTCTCTTTCTCTCTCTCTCTCCCTAATTGCACACACACACACACAAAATTGGCTTGGCAAATTACTCTCAGCTTTATAAATCCTGACAGTTTTCCTTACAGAGCCCTAACCTTTTTAAAAAGATCCATCCTGAAGTCCCGTGAAATAAACTGACTTTGACTAGAAAAAGATGTAAAGCAGCATTATGGTTACATTGGTATTCTTCTTCAGAGATCAGGGAAAATATGACAAGTCTGACTCCTATTATATTATATAGCATATCCCATTTAACAGCGCTAGAGCCGAACTGTGAAGGCATATCCTAAGATATTTTCACTTCACGCATTTGACATTGGCATTAGTTATTGCATTTAAGAGACAGTCAGCTGTTTATTGCTATTTCCTCCTCGCTGTGAATGTTAACCACAGAAGGGGAATATTTGATGTTGCAAATTACTTAGCTTCCCTGTCTTCATTTCCCTTTTAGTATGCAATTATTTGTTTGGTTTCACTGAGCAAATGAAATTTCAAGGGCATTTCAAGGAAAATAAACAAAGTACAGCCCTAAAAGCGGGGAGGGGGGAGTCAGGGGGTGGGGTGGGGGAGAGGGAAGAGGAGAGAGGTTGGACTTTGTATTCAGGAAGAGCACTCCAGTCATGCATATGTATGAATCAACAAAATCAGGTTAGAAATTGGAAACTGCACTCCACACACTAGAGCATTTTTCTTGCTCTAGAGATCTTTGCTACAGATTTGAAGGACTAATATATATATATATATATATATAACCAGCAGCATGACTGGAACAGATGTTTTTTATGGACTCAGCTTGTTAATAGTCTTTTTAGCTTCTCCTAAGGACTTAAAGCAGGGCACCTCGCTTGTCCTGAATATTTGAAATCCTGTTAACATTGTCCAAAATGTGCACTAACAAGCCGCAGTGAAAATGCTGGTGCCTTCCACATGGCTCAGGGGGCGGGTGGGTTTGCTCCACTTCTTCTGCAAGCCTGCCTAGTCTGCTTCCATACAGAAGGCGAGGTTTCAAAACTGGAACCATGGAGTGGAAAGTTAGCTAAAAAGTCAATCTGATGAATGGCAGACTGCTTCAGAATCATGCACCACGCAAACCATGGGAACAAACACACGGTTCCTTCTATGCACACTTACTTGGGAACACATCCGATTGAAAACAGTAAATCGGGAAACATGGATAGGACCAGCCGACATCATAGATTGTCTGTCTCACATTTAGTGGATTGCAAACCAATTGGACTCCATTGGCCACTAGTTGGATGAGTTTTAAAAGGAATACAGCACATTCATAGAGCATTGGACCTATCTGTCATTAGCTATTGGATATGGTAGTGAAAAAGAACCTCATGAGGCAGATATGTGGTATAATGGTTAGAGCATCAGATTAGGGTTGGGGAAGGGGGGGGCATTTCACCTACATTTGCCTGGCTAAAGAAGCTCCCAAGCTGCCCATGGAAGCCTTAGTGAAGGAGGGCAGGAATGAGGGACCAGTGATGGAAAGCTCCAACTCCCAGCTCTCATAGAGGTCTGGAGCCTGGGAAAGAAGGGTGACCACCCAGAGCCCAAGCCAGCAATCACCCTTCTGGTGGTGTTGCACCTCCAAGAACTGTTTATGTCCAAGGCTCTTCTAGCTCACCCAACCCCCCACTTACCCTTTGTGGTGGAGACCGATGCCTCTGATAGAACAATGGGGGTTGTGTTGTTGCAAGCCGGGAAGCGAGGGGAGTTCATTCCATTCTAAGAAGCTCCTCCCAGCAGAAGAGAACTACACGGTGTGGGAGAAGGAGCTTTTGGCTATCAAGGATGATTTTGGGGTCTGGCAGCACTTCTTGGAAGAGGCCGAACATACGGTGGAGGAGTGCACACAGATGATTGGAACCTAGAGTACTGGCAGATGACCAGACATCCTAACCAGCACCAGATCTGCTGGCTGCAATTCCTCCAAATAACATACATTCCCAGCAGCCAGAATTGATGAGTGAATGTGCTCTCGAGGAAGCCAGATTATGGTGGGCAGTCCTATGCACTGGGGCCAGAGCAAATCCTATGACTAGAGCAGTTGGAGCTGACTGGAGCAATGGTACCATGGGAAACAGAGCTCAAGGAGCAGATACAGGTAGACAATATGCCCTAGAGAAGCTGGTCAGGCTGGGAGGAGGAGCCTGGTGAGACAGAGGGGTTCTCGGAAAGGGTTGGCTTGCTTTGCTTTGAAGAGGCACTGAACTACCTGCTGGGGAGCTCTTGGGTGAAAGTTCCACATCATTGTCATGACAATCAGCATGAAGACACAAGGCAGAGGGGGGTGATGGCTCCTATAAGAAAGGAGGGAGGAGTAGAGGACGAGGCGACATTCATACGGGGTGGGGGGCCGTTTCTCGGCTCTTTCCTCTCTCTCCGCCCTCCCATACTTGGCTGGACCTGTGGTGGCGAGGGGGAGGGTGTTTATCGAGAGGGCCATGAGACTGAGGGCCGCCAGCTGAATGACAATAGTGCCCTCTGCATGAATTCATAATTAAGATCTCATCTGTTTTGTTTTAATTGTGTTGTGCTGAATCCCGATTCAGCTCATTTTATTGGTTTATATAGGTCTTTTTACCAGTATCTGTGTCTTTTGATGCAATGGCCTGTAGGCTACGCAAATAAAGTTTGTTGTGCATGGCAATCCAACCACTGGCCACTTGGGGCAGGGCAATACTGTGACCCAATAGTTCTGGTGGCCATGGGTATGGAAAGATGTTAAGAAGTATGTCCATGTCTGTGAAACATACCAGAAAGCTAAGTTCTCCAATGAGTTTTCAGCTTGTTTGCTGCAGCTAATACCCCCCCCCCCAGGGGTTGTGGAAAGCCATAGCCATGGACTTTATCCCTGACTTGCCTTAGTCCCAGAGGTAAACTGTGATCTGGGTGGTGGTGGATCTGTTTACGAAGATGGCACATTTCACCCCCTGTAAGGGGTTTCCTTAATGCCAGGGAGACTGCACAGATGTTTGTGGACCGTATCTTCAACCTACATGGGCTCCCGTGGTGGATTGTCTCTGACCAAGGAACCCAGTTCAATGCCCAGTTCTGGAAGGCACTTATGGAGGTGGAGCTGTGCTTGCCTTCTATCTGCCACCCAGCTACAAATGATGAGGCAGAGAAAATGAACACAACCGTACTTTTGCCTCTCTCCCCACCCCTCCCCACCCTCTCACTATATATAAGGGTCTGGTGACTTCTGTTTCAGTGTATCTGAAGAAGTGTGCATGCACACGAAAGCTCATACCAAGAACAAACTTAGTTGGTCTCTAAGGTGCTACTGGAAGGATTTATTTTATTTTATTTTGTTTCGTACTTTTGCCTGGTTGGCAACTTTCCTGGTAAGGCTTTCAGCTTGCCTGGTAAGGCTTCATGCTTGCCTGGAAGAATGACAGAAATCGGTGCACAGCTGTGTGTATCAACTACATAGTGTACAATGGTAAAGTTCATATTTGTTGCTCTAATCTACTTATTTTTCTGAGCATGCCCACTTTTGCCTCTGGCCTGGACCCCACTGATATGTTGCCCCTGGAAGGTAGTCCAGGAGGGAATGTGGCCTTCAGCTGTGAAGGGTTCTATGCACACCTTCCTTGCGTATATCCTATTGAACCTCTAGGTAGACATGTATAGAATTGCTCTATGGATCTTGTTGAAGTCAATGGAGGCCTTCCAAAGGTTTCAGGACATGTGATATGACACTGTGTTAAAAGGAAGCAGATGCCCCATTTTATATTCTGCATTTTATAGCAGGAACGGGAGGGCTATACTACAGTTCAATAAAGCCTGATATTTTATGTGGAACATGGATTAGTACTGATGAAATGACAGTAAAGCACAAATTGGGATTTTCTCCCAGTCCTTGGCAGCTCACTGTGTGGTGGCAACTGCACGGTGTTATTAATTAATAGGTAGGGCAGAATCTGGTTCCACAATAGTGCACGAGAGTGTTACTTTCTTAAAGACAATTTTATGAGGTATGATTTATATTAAAGTGAAATTGTATTGGTAAGCAATTAAGATAGACTTAGTGTAAATCTCTTCCCAAAGGAACTGTGCAGAACACTTGTCATATTCTAAATTATTTCTTTCTAGCATTATCCACATCTAGCCCAGATAGGTGACCAGGTGAGGATTTCACCGATAATTTGTGCAATTTCTTGTCTTATTAATGCTGAACTTTGCACAGCAGTCAGACCTGGGTTGACGTGAGCACATGATAAAAATGGATGATAAACAATCTCAAACTCATTACCTAATTTACCTAAAAGAAAGAAACATAGCATCTCTTTGGATTCTTTAAAGTTGATCATCAGAAGTCTTGGTGTACATATTTTTTCTAGAATTATGCTGAAATTATATACTGGTAAGAAGAAGCTGTCTAATCCAACCGGGACTCCATTAATTTGTGTCCAGACTCATTAATCTTGCCTAATTCATGTCAGTTGATTACATTTGAACCATGACCTCTGGCTGCATGGGGTTTTTTGCACAAAAATCTCCCAGGATCAGTATAAAATCATGGTTTGGCATGAGTCCACAGGCTCCTGGCATTGTCTGTGCAACCGGCTCACCAATATCATCAGCAACAGCAGCTGCCGTATTTGTGTGCACATGCCTGTATGATAGGTTCACAGCTCTTTTAAGGCAGATTTTGAAAGAAGTTTATCAAAAGAAAGACTGAATCCTATTAGGATTACAGCTGTGTCCCTCTCTGAATCAAGCGATTGCAAATCTCAACCTTTCCATTCTGTTTCATAAGCAAGTGTGGTGCAGGGTGTTGGAATAACCTATGCAAATACTTAAAACGGCACAAGGAGATTGCACAGTGATATTTGCTATTGCTTTCTCTTATATAATTCTGTGAGATGCATTCGGGTCTTTTAGATTTTGTTTCTATAGTTGTAATTTGTTCTTTGACAGGTTTTAATATTATACATAATATTGGGAAGGATAACCCTGAAAGGCAGCCTGACAGTATTAGTGATACTATTATTATTATTATTATTATTATTATTATTATTATTAATCCACAAATACACTGTCATCATCATTTTGTATCTTTAAGTACATTATTATTATTATTATTATTATTATTATTATTATTATTATTATTATTGTTATTTTTGTTCTCCCCTTCTTGGGCTGGCTGCTTTGCAGGCGGGCCTCGGGCCTCCTCTGTGAACCAGCATCCTGGTCACCGTCTCTTTGAACTTTTGCCATCGGGACGGAGATACAGGACGATGACAACAAGAACAAGCCGTCTTAGAAACAGCTTCTTCTCCAGAGCGATCGCGGCCTTGAATGGGAAGCCTGGACTTTGAAGTCATCTAACCTTACCTGTTATGTTTTATCATTGTATGGTTTTAATCAGTGTGTATGGTTTTAATCAGTGTGTATGGTTTTAATCAGTGTTTTTGTAGTTGTTTTGTCTTTGCGTGGAGTGCCATATCTGGGTGGATGGAGCAGCCAAGTAATTTCGTTGTCCCCAAAGGGGACAATGACAATAAAATATATTCTATTCTATTCTATTGCAGGCTGGATCATCCTCCTGTCACCAAATTGGCCAATGGCAGCAGGAATTAGAGGGCATTTTCCTGTGTGCGGGACCAACTGACCAACAGCGGCGCTTGGCCCCGCGGCCAGGGCAACGATAAATTCCTGGCCTGCTGGGGCTTTCGGCTTCTCTCTCGCCACGCTGGTTCTGGACCAGTTTGCTTTGTGGGATTATAGTTATCTTTCAACAGGTCTGTTTCAGAAGGGTTAGGAAATAGAAGAAAATCACCTGTCTGTAGTAGACACTTCTTTTGAAGAAGTGCAGTGTCTTAAAGCATGGAGATTTCATCTTGCTGAATAGGATCATAGATTGAGTCCAGGTCTACCCATGCAACAAAATTTGGTGGTATGAAGCTGAGGTGATGGCAGTGACTGCCACTTCATGCTGTAGCTGTGGAATGCTATTTTCTTTAATGCTCCTGATGTATAACACTGACTGCACCATTTCGAGTTGTAGGTGGGGGATGAATTTGCTGCTGTTGTTCAAATTTTCACGACTCCCCCTTTTTTATTAATCCAGTTATTAATCCAGAATGTGGCAGCTAGACTGGTGACTGGGAGTGGCCGCCGAGACCATGTAAAACCAGTCCTGAAAGATCTTCATTGGCTCCCAGTACGTTTCTGAGCACAATTCAAAGTGTTGGTGCTGACCTTTAAACCCCTAAACGGCCTCGGTCCTGTATACCTGAAGGAGCGTCTCCACCCCCATCTTTCCGCCTGGACACTGAGGTCCAGCGCCGAGGGCCTTCTGGCAGTTCCCTCGCTGCAAGAAGTGAGGTTACAGGGAACCAGGCAGAGGGCCTTCTCGGTAGTGGCGCCTGCCCTCCCAGCAGATGTCAAGGCAATAAGCAACTATTTTACTTTTAAAAGACAACTGAAGGCGGCCCTGTTTAGGGAAGTTTTTAATGCTTGATGCTGTATTGTTTTTAATATTTGGTTGAAAGCCGCCCAGAGTGGCTGGGGAAACCCAGCCAGATGGGAAGGGTATAAATAATATATAATAATAATAATAATAATAATAATAATAATAATAATAATAATAATAATAATTTATTATTTATACCCCGCCCATCTGGCTGGGTTTCCCCAGCCACTCTGGGCGGCTTTCAACAGAACATTAAAATACAACAATCTATTAAACATTAAAAGCCTCCCTAAACAGGGCTGCCTTCAGATGTCTTCTAAAGGTCTGGTAGTTGTTGTTCTCTTTGACATCTGAAGGGAGGGTGTTCCACAGGGCGGGCGCCACTACCGAGAAGGCCCTCTGCCTGGTTCCCTGTAACTTGGCTTCTCGTAGTGAGGGAACCGCCAGAAGGCCCTCGGCACTGGACCTCAGTGTCCGGGCTGAACGATGGGGGTGGAGACGCTCCTTCAGGTATACTGGACCGAAGCCATTTAGGGCTTTAAAGGTCAGCACCAACACTTTGAATTGTGCTCGGAAATGTACTGGGAGCCAGTGTAGGTCTTTCAAGACCGGTGTTATGTGATCTCGGCGGCCGCTCCCAGTCACCAGTCTAGCTGCTGCATTCTGGATTATTATTATATACAAACCATTCCTAGTTCCCTATCCCACCCCCAAATACACATAGATATCACATACATTTCCAAATTTCCCAGAGTTGTTCAGAAATGGGTTGCCATTTCCGAATACACCTGAGGTGGTGTTCCACTGCAAGTTTTAGGTGCAGGTTACATTTTTGAGCATCCCTCCATGCAAAAAGCAAAACCCTCCTTGCAATTTGCAAAACAAGCACACCAAGGAGGAAGCCTGCTCCAATTCCATCCTTACGCTCGTCTTCTATTGATGAGGTTTCTTTTACAGGCAAGAAGGTTTTTAAAAAATGTAGTCTCCCAGCAGCAGCCCGAAGTGGAACAGTTCATTCCACCATCTAAGGTTTCTACCACCTCATTCCCACCTCATTGTGCTGCATGTATAGACCAGGCTTGAGACTCATCATTACACATACTTTTCTTGGGAAAATAAATAAGACATGTCCAAGCAGCCTTCTGACATCTCATTACATTACTGCTAGCTTTCACCATTACTGCTGAAAATGAGTCCCTGTATCATCATCACTCCCCAAGTATACGTGTTTGGGTATTCACACTCAAGGCCATTTTAATGGCTCAAGATCATAATGGATTTTAACAAGTTTACTGCAGCATTTGCAAGGCAGGGTGCAGTTCAGAGAGAAATTCTCTTTTCCTTTCCTTTTTCATAATGCAGCTTTCTGAATTAGAGACTGGAGTGTCATAACCATGGAGTTGCTAAGGACTTGTCTTGCTGATTTCGCTGCATTTATGACGATCCTTATAACGATTTGAGAGCTCTTTTAGAAACAAGAGCTGCTGTGTCCTTTGAGAAGATCCCTGTTTATAGTTGGCCAACAATGGCAGCAGAAAATGATCTGACCCAATATCACATCATCATCATCATCATCATCATCAAAACATAATCATGTCTTTTTGGGCTCCTTTTGCCCAGAAAAGAGCCTTTTGAGATGTACTGTGAAGTTGCTGTGCTCTGTTTACCCCATGTTTTTCAACAGCACATAAACAGTGAAGCAAACTGTAGCCCGTTAAGTGCCAACAGAGAAGCAAGAAAGGTGACAATAGACAGATTTATGCACACAGAAGCAACCAGGCATTATAATCAAGCATTTTCTCCACAAACAAATCATATTATTTAAGGACATAGGTTTCTGGAACTGCTGCTGCTCTGGACCAGAACTCGAAAATAAACTCTATTTGGTCTCCTTCTCTCTCATCTCTCCTCCCCCGAGAGAAACCGAGTGAGGCAGCTGGCAAACGACTGGGTTGTGTCCCACCAGAATGATCCCATCAGGCACACTAACTCCTTGCCAGCCTTACCTTCTCCTTCACGGCACGAATGAATGAATGGATTCTCTGCACAGTAATTCTACTCTATAGTGTGGCCACTTTGATAAGATTAGGGCCATTTTAATATGAATAAAGGAGGCAGTTGCTCAGTAGGGTGTAATATGGAAACATCGCTGTCAGGGGCTAACCAGTATGGAATGGGAATTCACAATCAGATTTCCTGGTTCCATGTCAACATGTTTGTGAGTGTGTGTACACACCATCTATTCTCTCACTATCCAACAAATGCAGTAGTGCACAGAATATATAGGGTTGCCATATCTCAAGAAGTAAAGATCCGGACACCCCCAAAGTTGTTGAGCTATTTTTAGGAAAACTCCAAAATTGTTGAGTTTTTTTTAGACAAAGCCCACTTTTTTTACGGAAATGCCCCAAACCCGCAATTTCTCTGTTTACTTGCTGAAGAGCCAAGAATTCCCCCCCCGGATGCCGCTTCTGACTTTGAAATCCTGGTCATGCCCGGATGTATGGGAGCCCTAATATTGCATATTTAACTTTCTATTTGCAATCATCCAAAGAAGAAAGGTCAAACAAACATAGTTTTTCAAGACAAATGGTGCAAAGCATCAAGTTAGGTAGGTTATATTTCTTAGACTTCTTTGGTACTGGAGATATCAGCAGCTGGAAGTGGATGTGCTGTGCTTTGCTGGCTCGCTGTCCTTCCATAGCACATAGACAATGGAGCAAAGGAAAGATATTGCTTATGAATGACCCAAATTTTGTGACATGAAATTACAGTGCAAAATTCCCACTATTTTCCAAGCTGATGGGGTTGCAAATGGATTTTTCCCTGAAAACAATTAACACTGAAATGAGCGCTAAACTTCCACTCCTTTCCCTAGCTTTCAAGGATCGGCTTTTACATTGTGTGAAAGATAAAACACAGAAATTAGCTGGTAAGGAAATGTCAGGAAAATGGAACAAAGTGCTCTCTGAACGTGGCCTGAGTTATCTAAAAAGTGGAATTCTTCTTACTCTCTTCAAGCATGTATTTTTTAAATTAAAAACCTGACAACTTGCCTCTTGTTATTGCAAATTCTTCTTGCTGTTTCCTTTGTTATTGATACTGGGTCGATTGAGCCTTGTTTTAATTTGGATTTAATGAAATTAAATGACACCACACATACGCATGTGGAGAGGCTTGATCTTTTCTTCATTCCACAGCAATCTAGGTATTCAGCCACCTAATGACTGCACAGAAAACATCATGTCAGCCATACATGGCCTTTGACTGTCATTCCGAAACTCATTTTCGCCACCAGGAAGATGAACTCTTATTAGTGTGAATATGGAATTCAAGTACTATTTGCAAGTTTTAAATGTACGTAGCACTTTACATTATGTGGCAGCATGGCACCAATTATAGAACAACTGTTACCTCAAAGATCTAATAGACAGGAGGTGAAGCTAAGAATTTGGATACCAGATGAAACGCTCCCCTTAAAAAATGCAAAAGGATTTGGTTATAGGCACCAGATATGATATTCTTCTCCACCATTTTTTAAATTACATTTTTATCCCTTCCTTTCTCTAGTTCAAGGTGGCATTCGTAATTCATTCATTTCCTATTTTATCCTCACAGCAATTCTGCATGGCAGGATAGGCTGAGAGATGGTGAAAGAGCAGGGATTTGAACCTCAGTCTCTCCAACACTTGAACCATTTAAAGAATATGGCATAATTTTAATACAAATCATTCCCCAAGGTACCTTAATACACTTGTAATAATGATAAAAGGCATCTCTCTAGCCGCCTCTGTGGCCCATTGTTTATTCTTGAACAGCTACTTCAGAAACAATGTCCGAGCCATTTCCACATAAAGCAGGCCTTAAGGTGAACCTCCTAACTTGGCAATATGCGACTCCTACTTAACAGTGCAAGTTGGGAAATGGAGAGTTGTGTTGTTAAAAATAAGAGCGGGAAGAAATAGCACAAGAAAAAAAGGGGGCCCTGGGCTAACCTTCAGATGAAACTTTGATAGAATGACATAGACAATTATAAGTTGGTACAGTTCTTTGAGCCATATGTTGGCATTTCACAGGAAATAATATCCCCGGTAGATAATTCTATAAGATGGTAAAATAAAATAAAAAATAAAAAAACCAGAAGGCAGCATTCTTGATTGAATAAGACAGATGTTTTAGCCATTCCTTCAGGAGAAAATGGGGCAAAGGGCCTGACCCTGGTGTCACTGCAGTCAGTAGAAAAGATCCCATTGGAAGGAGTATGTTTTGGCTCAATTATAAGGTAGAAAATGCTTTTTATTGGTGTTGCCATCCATTTTCCTTTCTCTAGACCTTATGCTGCTTCTTGCTCTGCATATTGACTCCCCTGTTCCACTCTGGCTAAACATGTTATCAGATCAGCAAACTAACAAATATTGTGCTCTTTTCTTATTTGGATAAAGGAGCCCCAGACGAAACCTTACTAGCAGAGTGTGGGTGCTTCCCAATTGAGCATTTATCCTGATTTGCTTGCAGGGAGGTTAGACGACATTGGCTATTTCATGAACAGTCATTCACACAATGTACAATGAAGCAGGGAAAAAATGGCAAAGAATCAACACATTACAAAGAGTTGAGATATAGTTTCGAGTTTCCACAAGTATACAGATAAATTAATTTATTTTCAGTATTTTGTTTGGCCTTCTGGCACAACGAATAAACAATGATTATGCTAAGGCGGAAAACTTTTATTCCTCCTTGCCAGTTGGACAGACTGGAAAGGAGAAGCGTTCATAAACTACAGTCCCACTGCCCACTGTCAAGAGGAATACCATTAACATTAACCATCACTTCCCATAATGTATAAGGTAATTTAATTTATAGCCACAGATTAAATATAATCATGGGTGGCTAAACTCAGGAATACCCATATCATGTTATTTTCCAAGTGCAGATTGGCTGAGACTTACCTTTTGCATTTGATTATAACCCCTAGTTTCCTTTCAAAATGCTAAAACAATTGCCAAAGATATAGTCATCCACGGCAGTCACATATGACCTTTCTTTGAGTTTTTAAAATCTGGTCGTATGGAAAAGATAATAAAATAGCACAATGATTCAGAAAACGAAGCTGGCCTCTTATAGGTGCAGTCTGCATTCTTGCAATCCACAACCCCACCTCACCCAATAAAATAATATTATTCACTACATTTTTAGAAGCACCAACAGGACTTCTCTGGGAGGTCCACAAAACCTCTTGACAGCTAACCATCTGTATTGTCACAATATTTGTGTGCAATGATGTTCCTAAAATGTTGGGGCCCCACATCTTCAATTCACTGTCACTGAAGGCCAAACGAGACCCGATACGAAACATGTAATTGGAAACAGTTTTGTTGAAAATAAATAAATAAATCCACAAGTTGTTTTTTGGGGTGGGGTGGGGGGCAATTTTCTTTTGAGATTGCAGCACACAGGAAGAGAGGAAGAGAAGCTAACAGAGCAATCTAAACTTGTAGCTGGTGAGGCTCTGAGGAACAGCAGAGCTACCGCTGCAGTCACAGCCTGGCCATTCATGGTGGCAACTGGGGAAGGTCCTGAACCTGCCATGAGCGCAGCTTGAAGATCAGAAGACCCCAGGCCAGCTCATCCCTGCCCCTCCCTCAGAATGCTCCATTTCTGCCTGTCCAGCAGGGAGAAGGGAGAAGGGGACCACCACATGTGTTATTAGGTCTGCTTCCAAAAAATAGCGGACAAGCCGGGGGGGGTGTTCTATGCTTGCTTCTTAGGGATCCTTGGGGCAAAGCTACCCAAGTTCTCAACAGGGGTTCCTTCTTACCGTTCCTGTATTAGGGAGGTGATCCTTGGAGCAAGGATCTCGCTCCCTCAGGTCATCGGGCAAGTCTCCTCCAAGCCTGCCTTTCCCCCCCGCGCCTCTACCGGTAGCTGGTTTGCTGCTGCTCCTGCGCGTCAGGAACAGGAAGAGGCGTTTTTTTCTTTCGCGCCTCTCCCTTTTGTTCTCCCTGCGAGTCAGGAACAGGCGGGGCAGAACTCCGGCAAGAGGCGCCTCCCCCCCCCCATTTTTTAAATGTCTTGTGAAACAATTGAGTATGATTAATAATTTTTTCGGAGAATCGAGTTCAATGGATATTCGATCTTTGTCTCATTCTTACTTATGAAAAAAAAGACAAAACATGATTCTCCTATCCTTATTCTCTTAGACTGTACAGCTTTAGATTACGTACCATTTCATCATAAAGCTTTTGAATAAAAAAAAAAGTCCACTATTTTGTGGAAAAAAATAGTGAACATAATGTGAAAAAAGTGGACTGTCCGCTCAAATAGTGGACACCTGGCAACCCTATGTGTTATTCCATTGACACTTGACAGTGGAAGGCTGGCTGAGCCAGCAGAAGTGGAAGAATGCCTCTGCTCAGTTTGAAACCCCCACAACTTGGTTTAAAGCGGTGTGTGGATTGAACCCTCAATCCTTTCCACTTCTGCTGTGATCTCGATGAAAACCACACACCTGCTTGCTCTTATTTGCCCTAGAAAAAAAGCTCCATTTGACACCAACATTCAAATGAAGCTCAAGGTGGCTAAAAAACAAACAAACCCCAAACGCCACAGAAATATTAAATACATAACACGCTCAGAACATCCTATTGCAGCCTTGATCATTTGTGTCTATCCAACAATCCCCGTACGTCAAGCAATCTTAAAAACGGCATTCCCATAGGAATGCATTGGAAACGTAAGTCGAAAAATTCGTAAGAAAACCCTATGTAAACCTTCGTAAGTCGAGTAAACCCCATCTAAAACTTTGTAAGTCGAGTAAACCGCATCTAAAATCCGAGCGGATTTCCTTTCGGAAGTCGAAAAATTCATAGGCGTGCGGCCGCTTTTTCCCTTTCGTAAGTCGAAAAACACGTTAGTCGAGTCATTCGTAAGTCGAGGTTCCACTGTATTTGGTGGAAATTTAGAGTTGGACTGTTAGCTAATTTGCACCAACCAGCCAATTTCTGCCCATAAGCCTGCTAGCATCTTTAAAATGCAGGAATGGTTTATCATGTCCAAATAGACTGGAAAGGCAGAAGGGAAAATTCTATCCTTTGCTGAGGTTAATCACCTCACCTCTCACTTCCTGTTTCCTTCCAGCCTTTGGGAGCAGCTGCCTCCCAGCACCTCCCTCTGCAAATATTAGTAAACATGCTAGAAGACAATTCATGTTGTCATCTACCTAGGCACCCTAGGATTAATATGCAAATAAGGCAGCCGAAGAACAGGCCGCCGCCGCAGCAGCGCTAATGCTCTAAGTGATCTTTCAGTGTAATTAGAATTTGTTTCATCACACTAATTTGACATGGCAAATTAGTGTAGCTAAGAGAAGGGTCTTTTTCTGCAGAGCCGGGGTTCCAGTGTGTACACAGAAACTTGCCAGCAAGTCCACCTGCTCGGGGGAGTTGTGTAACATGTTCGGGAAGCGACAATTAGCAAAAGCCCTAGAAAATATCAGTTTGTTTTATTTTTAATCTGGTAACTTGATAGGTTAGATTTCTTCCTGCCACCAATTTATGTGACGGCTCAGAAAGCTTAGCACGCAGGAGAAATCCTTCATTGTCGAGGGTAAGGTACGGTGGTCTGCAATTATACACATTTTAAATTAAACCTGCTCCAACTCTTGGGTGCCAGCGCATTAGTGCTGCCTCAGAGAAGACAGCTCCATGTCCTCATGTCTTCATGGTCTCAGACAGGTACAAAATTCACTGTAGCCCACTGAGTAGCGTCGGTTTAGCAAGACAAAGGGATCATGGGTTTGGTCTGCCTATTGGTGTGACGCCTTTATTTGTCCTGTTGAACCAGTTCTTGAAAATTAGGCTGCAGATCTAGAAACCTTTCTAAGGATGGGTTTGATCACAGTTCTTTCTAAGGATGGGTTTGATCACAGTTCCTTCCTTCCTTCCTTCCTTCCTTCCTTCCTTCCTTCCTTCCTTCCTTCCTTCCTTCCTTCCTTCCTGTAAAGCTGCTTGTAGCAGCTTGTGACCTCTCCATAGCACCAGGTAAAAATGCTTTAACAATTGGTTCAGAATGCTACCACGTATCCATTCCTTTAGCTTTACAGTGGACCATTATATGCCTCCACAGGAGGTCTGGAGGGGGGCAACATGAGAATGGGCCTTTTTAGTGGTGGCTCCCCACTTGTGGAATGCTCTCCCCAGGGGCGCTTGCCTGGCACCATCATTACATATCTTCAGGCACCAAGTAAAAACATTCATTTTTCACCAGGCCTTTGGCTTTTAACTACTATATGGCCTTTTTGTGGGATGTTTTAATGTCATTTTTCTTCTTTCTTTTATGGTTTTAATTCAGGTATGCTTATCAGAATTGGCCTCATGGGCTCAATTTGACAGGTGGGTGGCTGCACACCTGTCAATCTCTGGACATCACATTTACAGTGGTGTGTGAGCTGGGACAAAGGCACACTATAATTCCCAGTTTGGACATAATGCTAAGACAGGGACTGTAGTTTATTGCTCCCGCTTACAGTAGGAGAGGAGCACAGCAGGAAAACGACCTCTGTGTTGACAGTAAATCATTAATTATAGTTTACCAAGATGTGCAAATTGTGTTTTCAAAAGTCTTGTGTTCAGAAGCTGAATGCAACTTCTTTGCCTTATTCTTGGCTTATTGCAAGAAAGTCTCTCTAACTTTGCTGACTTTGGTTTTCTTCACTTCTTATCTCTGTTAATAATAATATTTTAAAGTGACACATTCTAAATAGCTCCATTTGTTGCTATGAGCCATATGGCATGGCCAAAAAAAAATGGCATAGTCAAAACAAATCAAATTCTAAAGGCAACTGCAGGCATTCAAGATTAGAAGACACTTTTGGCATCATGCGTGTGTGTGTGTGTGTGTGTGTTTAAAAAAAAAAAGACCAGGAAAAGCTTGGGCTGGTGTGATCAACTCATTGAAAATGCATTCCTCCAAAATCTCCATAGGAGTTCATTTAGCAGTCTCACAACGAACAGAACTGAAACAAGAATGAGACCCCACAGGATTCCAGAAGGTGGATCCTGAGGAGTTTCTGTCAGTTGCTAACACCATCTCTTTCTGCAATGCAAACATCTTGGGCATATCTTATTGGGCATTGCCTTTCATCTGAAAGAAGTCCCGAGAGGAGCAGGGGACAAGCTGCAACCAGTCAAACTTGGCCAAGGGGTGTGGCACTCATCTCTGCTTTCAGGCCGAGGGAGGTGGCGTTTGTCCACAGACAGCTTTCTGGGTCATGTGGCCAGTATGACTAAACCGCTTCTAGCACAACGGAACACCATGACGAGTGCCAGAGCGCATGGAAACACCATTTACCTTCTCGCCACAGTGGTATCTATTTATCTACTTCAGGGGTCAGCAACCTTTTTCAGCTGTGGGCCGGTCCACCATCCCTCAGACCATGTGGGGGGCTGGACTATATTTTTTGGGGGGGGGGAATGAACAAATTCCTATGCCCCACAAATAACCCAGAGATGCATTTTAAATAAAAGCACACATTCTACTAATGTAAAAACACGCTGATTCCTGGACTGTCCGCGGGCCGGATTTAGAAGGCGATTGGGCCGCATCTGGCCCATGGGCCTTAGGTTGCCTACCCCTGATCTACATGCACTGCCATGCTTTCGAACTGCTAGGTTGGCTGGTGCTGGGACAGAGCAACATGACTCACTCCGTCTTGTGGATTCGAACCACCAACCTTCTGTTTGGCAAGCCAAGAGGCTCAGTGGTTTAGACCACAGCACCAACCGCTCCCTTACCAAAGAGAGGATAAGGCTATCATTGGCTACTGGCAGTGATGGCTATGCTGTCCCTCTACAGTTGGGGGCAGTATGCTTCTGAATATCAGTTGCTGGAGACTGCAGGAGAGTAGAGTGATGTTGTGCTCAGGGGTCCAGGCTTCTAAGAGGGAGTGCTTTTTTTAAAGAAAAAAAAGGTGCTGATGCTCACAATGAAGTTGTTACAGTAAGTGCCACACTTTTAGCATGGGGGGGGGAGTGCTGGTACTGTGTACCCATAAGTACTCAGAGGCATCTGCCTGGCATTCTGCCCCAAAGAATCCTGGGATCTCTAGTTTGTCAAGTGTGCTGTGAATTTTGGTTGTGTGTCTGCTTTAAAGGTATGGTGTGTACACAGTCTAGAAAGCACAATACCACTACAACATGACGCACACATAAAAACAAACAAACCAATTTCTTTAACATACATCAGAATTTACATGAGTATATGGTCAAGTTAAAATTGCCAATGACTTCAAATTCAAAAGTAGCCCCAAAGATGATAACATGACCCCCCATTAACCCCTCTCACCCCCCATTTTTAATGCCTCAGTCCAAAAGGCCAGTCAAAGTTCTTCCGAAAGCAGTGGCAGAACTTGAGACCTCAAATTTCAGTGGTGCCCTGTGTGATGCCTAAATTCGGTGCCACTTTACCACTCCAGCTCCATTCTAAATAATCGCTGTGGCGTTCCCTGCAGCACCTCCAAGGCTCTGCTCCCAGTGTGGGTTCTCCTGTTGGCCTACTAAGTTCATGGGCTGACCTTGGCCCAGTCGCTATATCATGACCAAACCTACTTCTCAGGGTTGTTGTGAGGATAGAATGGCATCGCTCAAATATATTTCACCTTGACCTTTAGAGGAGATGGGTAGGTAAAAAGTTATTTTTTTAAAAAAACACCCACATGCTTGCATTAAAATGGAATTTTCACCTGTGCTTTTGCATAGGAGTATACAATAATAGCCAAGAGATCCTGCCTTTTATGCTTTCAGTGATAGCAGTACTAGGTCATTCCTTGTTTCCATTCCAATTAATGCCAGCATTTCTGCCAAAGCAAAGCTATGGACAGCCCTCCCCCAAGAGAAGATCAATTGCTTTTCACATCACCCCTAAAAGCTGCTTCAGCCCAACAAAGGAAGCTGACGGGCTCTCAGAAGATAGGGTTGCCATATTTTGAAGAGCAAAAAAGAGGACTCTATGACGACTCTCCTTTTAAATACCCCTACTATAGAGGCTATACGAGGGGACCCAGGTGGCGCTGTGGGTTAAACCACAGAGCCTAGGGCTTGCTGATCAGAAGGTCGGCAGTCCGAATCCCTGCGATGGGGTGAGCTCCCGTTGCTTGGTCCCAGCTCCTGCCCACCTAGCAGTTTGAAAGCACGTCAAAGTGCAAGTAGATAAATAGGAACCGCTCCGGCGGGAAGGTAAACGGTGTTTCCATGCGCTGCTCTGGTTCGCCAGAAGCGGCTTTGTCATGCTGGCCACATGACCTGGAAGCTGTACGCCGGCTCTCGGGCAATAAAGTGAGATGAGTGCCGCAACCCCAGAGTCGGACACGACTGGACCAAATGGTCAGGGGTCCCTTTACCTTTACCTTTACTATAGAGGCTATAGAGGCTGTGATATATTTCCGAGGGGGCAAGAGATGAGAAGAGGAAAGCAAGTCTTCAGCCACCAGTTATGTCTATGTTAAATCCAGAAAGAATAGCCAGAGACATTTGGGCAAATTTAAAAAATCTACCCGGACAGAAATTTTACTGCTGAAAAAGAGGACATATCCTGGAAAAAGAGCACACATGGCAACCCGATCAGAAGATCGACATGTTATTGCAGCTAATGCTGCATGCTATATAAACCCTTTTCTTTCTTTCTTTTTGGAGAAAATAAAAAGGACGTGCAGTTCCAAGGCTGTTTTGCTGAGAGAGTTAAATAAACATATGATAACAACACCAATCAAACCACTTTGCTTAAAGCCTGCAGAGTCAATCTGCTTCTGACTGAGGAGCTACCAGCCAGCAAAGGCAAGCTAATTAGACACAGTCAAACACTTAGGCAATCACACCTTGCGAATGTAAGCGTCTTCCTGTCATTTGGCAAGTCTCTCGGCTGCCTCGGAGCGTGAGACAACAAATCCCCTGCAAACAAGTTCCTCACTCTCCCCGTTAGTGCGATCTAACAGAGCACAATGGCTGGAGGTGAAAGGTGGCCGTCTAGTCAGGTAATGACAGCGGTCTCGAGCAGCCCACACGGGGAAAAAAGAGAGTGGCACTTGTTTAGACTAGCCTATTTGCACCTACCTACAGAGGGCCTTTTTAATGTAATTATTAGCCTCTGCGGCCCTGCTTAGGGTTTGAAAATAGCATTCATTTTCATCTCTCCTCGCTCGCTCCTCTCCTATGCCGTCTCAGTCACCCCGTCTCCAAAGCAGAGGCGGAGGAGGAGAAGAGGCTGAATTAACAAGAACAAGTTGGCAGGTGAGTTATGTGACAACAACAACAGCTAAAATGGAAAAAGGAAAAAAAAAAGAGAAAACATAACCCAAAGCCTACAAGATTTGACAATCTATATTTTAATCACTCTGCCAGCATCGAAATTGTTTTCTTGGCTACGGAGAAGAGAGGCCGCGGGAATAATTCAGTAGCATAGGGGGGAGAAAGCATCATAGGTTGTGTGTCTTAATATATTTAACCGATCTTCAGAATAATCCATGAGCTTTTTTTCCTAGTATTTGTGGGTGGTTCGACATGCTGTGCACATGATTCCTATCCTGCTATAGAGTGTTAGGGGAGGGGTAGTACCTCTGGTGGGGAACACCTCTTGCTCCTTCTGGGGTAGTTTTTCCCCACCCTGCGCTCAGCTCTCACCGGTGGCTCCTAGAAGCTGTCAGCATGCAACAGCGGCTATACCCCAGAAACAACTTCGACTGGCCGGCTATACCAGGAGAGGGAGCCAATGGGTCTCAAACCCTTGGTGAGTTAGGGACTTCCCCTGCATGCGAAAACAGGCTTTGGCAGATTGAGTGGATGAGATCAATAGTGGGTCCAACAGCCAATAAGGCGATTTCTGCAGAGGGAAGTGAGGGGCAGATGGGGCTCGTCAACCTGGGACAAGGAAAACTCTGATACTAAACCTCCACTGCCTTGTGGGATATCTTCAGGAGAAGAAAAGGCTAAGGAGTGAATCCCACACAAATTTGGAGTGGAGTCCCTATGATGGTTGGATGGCATCTTGTACGCCTCCTTCCAGCAACTCCTGCAGCCAAGCTGATGCTGAACCATAGCTGTCAACTTTCAGATTTGAAAATAAGGGATTTTTTCCCAAACTTTCGGATTTGAAAATAAGGGATGCCGCGAGGGCGGTGCAATGGCACCAAGTAGCCTGGCCACCCTGCACTTAGAGGCTGTGCGCGAACGGGTGAGCGAAAGAGCGAGCGCATAGAAGGCAGGCAGGCTGGCTGTCTGGTTGGGGGTGAGGATCTAGCTGCACAAGGCATGCAAGCTCCGCCCCCAGTCGGTCTCAGACTCCTTATTGGCAGCCTAGCAACGCAGCTGAGGAGCCTCCCTGGCCAGCAGGGAGGGAGAGAATCACAGAATCACAGAATCACAGAATCATAGAGTTGGAAGAGACCACAAGGGCCATCCAGTCCAACCCCCTGCCAAGCAGGAAACACCATCAAAGCATTCCTGACAGGTGGCTGTCAAGCCTCTGCTTAAAGACCTCCAGAGAAGGAGACTCCACCACACTCCTTGGCAGCAAATTCCACTGTCGAACAGCTCTTACTGTCAGGAAGTTCTTTCTAATGTTTAGGTGGAATCTTCTTTCTTGTAGTTTGAATCCATTGCTCCGTGTCCGCTTCTCTGGAGCAGCAGAAAACAACCTTTCTCCCTCCTCTATATGACATCCTTTTATATATTTGAACATGGCTATCATATCACCCCTTAACCGTCTCTTCTCCAGGCTAAACATACCCAGCTCCCTAAGCCGTTCCTCATAAGGCATCGTTTCCAGGCCTTTGACCATTTTGGTTGCCCTCCTCTGGACACGTTCCAGCTTGTCAATATCCTTCTTGAACTGTGGTGCCCAGAACTGGACACAGTATTCCAGGTGGGGTCTGACCAGAGCGGAATACAGTGGTACTATTACTTCCCTTGATCTAGATGCTATACTCCTATTGATGCAGCCCAGAATTGCATTGGCTTTTTTAGCTGCTGCATCACACTGTTGACTCATGTCAAGTTTGTGGTCTACCAAGACTCCTAGATCCTTTTCACTTGTACTGCTCTCAAGCCAGGTATCACCCATCCTGTATTTGTGCCTTTCATTTTTTTTGCCCAAGTGTAGTACTTTACATTTCTCCCTGTTAAAATTCATCCTGTTTGCCTTGGCCCAGTTCTCTAATCTGTTAAGGTCATTTTGAAGTGTGATCCTGTCCTCTGGGGTATTAGCCACCCCTCCCAATTTGGTGTCATCTGCAAACTTGATCAGGATGCCCTCAAGCCCATCATCCAAGTCATTGATAAAGATGTTGAATAAGACTGGGCCCAAGACAGAACCCTGTGGCACCCCACTAGTCACTTCTCTCCAGGATGAAGAGGAGCCATTGATGAGCACCCTTTGGGTTCGGTCAGTCAGCCAGTTACAAATCCACTGAATGGTAGCATTGTCTAGCCCGCATTTTACCAGCTTCTTTACAAGAATATCATGGGGCACCTTGTCAAAGGCCTTGCTGAAATCAAGATAGGCTACATCCACAGTGTTCCCTTCGTCTACCAGGCTTGTAATTCTGTCAAAAAATGAGATCAGATTAGTCTGACATGACTTATTTTTCAGAAACCCATGCTGACTTTTAGTGATCACAGCGTTCCTTTCTAGGTGCTCACAGACTGTTTGCTTAATGATCTGCTCTAGAATCTTTCCTGGTATTGATGTCAGGCTGACTGGGCGGTAATTGTTTGGGTCCTCTCTTTTCCCCTTTTTGAAAATAGGGACAACATTTGCCCTCCTCCAGTCTGCTGGGACTTCACCTGTTTTCCAGGAATTCTCAAAGATTACTGCCAGTGGTTCTGAAATCACCTCTGCCAGTTCTTTTAATACTCTGGGATGTAGTTCATCTGGCCCTGGAGACTTGAATACATCTAAACTAGCCAAGTGTTCTTGTACTACCTCCTTACTTATTCTGGGCTGTGTTTCCCCTGCTGAATCATCTGCTCCATATTCTTCAGGTCGGGCATTGTTTTCTTTTTTGGAGAAGACTGAGGCAAAGAAGGTATTGAGGAGTTCTGCCCTTTCTGCGTCCCCTGTTCGCATTTCACCATCTTCTCCTCTAAGTGACCCCACTGTTTCCTTGTTCTTCCTTTTGCTACGGACATACCCATAAAAACTCTTTTTATTGCTTTTAACCTCTCTAGCAAGCCTGAGTTCATTCTGTGCTTTAGCTTTTCTGACTTTGTCTCTACATGTGCTGGCTATTTGTTTGAATTCCTCTCTGGTGGTTTCCCCCTTTTTCCATTTCTTGTACATATCCCTTTTAAATCTTAACTCAGTTAAAAGTTCTTTAGATAGCCACCCTGGCTTCTTTAGGCACCTTCCATGTTTTCGTCGCATTGGTACTGCTTGAAGTTGTGCTTTTAATATCTCCCTTTTAGCAAACTCCCATCCATCATGAACTCCCATCCCTTTTAGTATTACTGACCATGGGATCACATCCAGCATTTCCCTAAGTTTTCTGAAGTCGGCTTTCTTAAAGTCTAGAATTTGAGTCTTCGTATGCTTGGTTGCTCCTTTCTGATGTATAATAAACTCCAGAAGAGCATGATCACTCCCACCTAATGATCCTGCCACTTCTACCCCATTAACCAGGTCATCACTATTGGTTAGGACCAGATCTAAAATGGCTGATCCTCTTGTTGCTTCTACCACTTTCTGGACAATGAAGTTGTCTGCAAGGCCAGTGAGGAATCTGTTCGACCTTATGCTCTTGGCTGAGTTTGACATCCAACAAATATCAGGATAGTTGAAATCCCCCATTACTACTATCTCATTTCCTTTTGAATGCTTGGTCATCTGTTCCAGGAAGGCATCATCTATGTCCTCAGTTTGGCTCGGGGATCTATAGTAAACTCCCACAATGAGATCACTGTTATTTTTTTCTCTCCCTTAATTTTGACCCAGATACTCTCAATTTGGCTTTGAAGTTTTAAATCATGGATCTCTTCACAGGTATACACATCCCTGACATATAATGCCACTCCTCCTCCTTTCCTGTTTGGTCTATTTCTCTGAAATAGATTGTATCCCTCTATTACTACATTCCAATCATGAGACTCATCCCACCAGGTTTCAGTGATGCCTATTATGTCGTATTTAGTTTGCTGTATCAAGAGCTCAAGTTCATCTTGTTTATTTCCCATGCTCTGTGCATTTGTATACAGACATTGAAAACCATTGATCATTCCCCCTAGTCTCCTACTTAAGGATTTTTTCCTCCCACCACTAGGTCTGTGTGCTGTTTGCTCCATTTGGTCCTTGACTTTTGGATGATCATCTTCAGCATTTGATAGACTCCTACCTTCAGGACCACTGTCTCCCTCCCCCACATAAGTCAGTTTAAAGCCCTCCTGATGAGGTTTTTGAGATTGTTGGCAAAAACATTCCTCCCAACCCTTGTGAGGTGCAGCCCATCACTTGCCAGAAGTCCATCTTCAAGAAACTGCAGGCCGTGATCTAAGAATCCAAACCGTTCCTGCCGGCACCATTTGCGAAGCCAGTTGTTCACTTCTCCTATTTTCCCCTCTCTTCCTGGGCCACGGCGTTCAACTGGGAGGACAGATGAGATGACAATTTGTGCATTTAATTGCTTCAGCTTCCTGCCCAGAGCCTCATAATCACTTTTGATCTTCTGGAGGCTATGGCTTGCGGTGTCATTGGTTCCCACATGGACTAAAAGGAAGGGGTTTTTATCCGTAGGTTTTATTATTCCTTGCAGCCGTTCTGTAACATCATGGATCTTGGCCCCGGGGAGACAGCATACCTCTCGAGACATCTTGTCAGGCCCACAGATCACTGCTTCGGTACCCCTCAGTAGGGAATCCCCTATCACCACTACACGTCTCCTCTTAGGCTTGGTCGGGATTCTTACACGTGCTGTCCCTTCCAAGGTCGCCTGCACATTCCCGGAGGACTGACTATGCTGCTCGTCTTCATATACCTCATCAACTGTGATGAGGGAGAGATCTTCCAATGGAGTCTGGTCTTCATCTTCCAGATTTGAGAGCACTTCAAATTGATTTTGTAGTTCTAAACACTCAGAGCGATCCCTGGGCATTCTACTTCTGTGAGTCACGTTCCTCCATACAGAGGAGCTGCTTCCTTTGAAATCTGGGAAATTTAAGGGATATCAACAATCCGGGATAGCAGCGGGAAACGGCTTTGGAATAAGGGAGTTTCCCGCCAAAAAAGGGAGGGTTGACAGCTATGTGCTGAACGTATTACTCTGCTTTCCTTTGTAGCACATCAGTGAGGCTGAGAGTGGGGTCTTGGGCAGCCCAGGACCTCCACACACACTGCCCAGGCTTATACCCCAGGGAAGTCACTTTAGTGGTGCTAACACAGAGGTTTGACTTCATTCCTGGAGGTCCACTTCATTGTCTCTTGAGACAGACAGATGCCAGCAATAGAGCTGCCATTCTGACGTCGCCCATTTTCTGTTCATTTCAATAAGGAATGTGTAGCAAAAGGCCGTCCTGGCTTGTGCTTGGATGTAGCCTCTAGCTATGGACCTTTGCATTGGTTTTCATAAAATCATAGAAAGGTAGAGTTGGAAGGCACCCCAAAGGTCATCTACTCCAACCTTGGCAATGTAGGAATCTCTACTAAAGCATCCATGATAGATGGCTACCCAACCACTGCTTAAAAAGGAAGGAGAGTCCACCACCTTCCGAGGGAGTCAATTCCACTGTTGAACAGCTCTGTCAGAAAGTTCTTCCTGGTGTTTAGTTGGAATCTCGTTTCTTGCAACTTGAGTCCATTGCTTTGGGTCTTAGCCTCTGGAGCAGAAGAAATAAAGCTTGCCCCATCTTCCATGGGACAACCCTTTAGACATTTGAAGATGGCTGTCATATCTCCTCTCAGTCTCCTCTTTTCCAGGCTGAACATACTCAACACCCTCAACCGTTCCTCGTAAGGCTTGGCTTCCAGACCCTTGGTCATCTTGATCACCCTCCTCTGCACATGTTCCAGCTTGTCAATATCCTTCTTAAATTGCTGTGCCCAGAACTGGACACCGTATTCCAGGTGTGGTCTGACCAAGGCAGAATAGAGCTGTACTATTCTAGCTGTTCCTGTGCCAACATCAACTGGGCTGTGTATCTGTTGCCTGCTTATGGCATACTGTAGCCTGCTTTGAATGTGCATCATGCAAAAGCCTTGCTAAAACTAACCTCATCTGGGACAGGTTCGGGGGTGGATTTTTGATTTTTTAATAAGCGGCACTTTGGAGCCCTCTGTATGCACACTGGCTTGAGTTCCACAGCAGAAGAAAATGGGTTGTATAATAAATAAATAAACAAGATGATCGGTATGATTTGCTCTGCAGTCAGAATGTCCCATGTTCAACTCCCAGCATCTCCAGGTGGGGCTGGGAGAGAACCCTGCCTGAAACCCTAGAAAGCTACTGCCAGTTCGTGTAGGCATTAATGGACCAGTGATCTGACTTGCTATAAGGCAAGTTCCTACATTTCTGTCTGAATTGTGAATAGATGGTTCTGCTTCACAGTAGATTGATGGAAGTCTTGTTTCCTTCTAAATCTGCTGGAAAAGATAGACCACATTCTACACCCTTACTTAGCGGGGGGCGGGGGTGGGCACAGATAGCTTGCTCTGCCCTACTTAACTTCAAAATCCTATGCAGCTAGAAGCAACATTAACTCAGTCATTTATTTCCAGGGCCAATTCAACAATGGTGGCTACTGGACTCATCAAGGAGTGCATCCCTAAGACACAAAAGTCTTTTGATTCTTACTCATCACGAAGAAGCAAAAGAAAGTTTTCCACGTGCAGAAGGTGTCTAGACTATCAGTTTAAACTTTCTTCAGCAATGGGGGCAGTGTCCTCCTCTGCTGGACCTGAGGATAGCAGGCTTCCCTAGGGGGCATACAGGAAGCCATGTGGCACACATAGTTTTGTCTCCCAATAGTTCATTGCCACCACCTGCTCGCTGTCCACTCAGACAAGTGCTGAAATGCAGCATCAGAGGTAGTGGTGTGCAACATACGAACAGAACAGAGCAACACCTGAATATGCACGATACCTGCTGAAGTGTGGGGCTGCCCCTTTGCCTGCTCACCCAGCAAGGAGCCTTCCTCATCAGTGCTGCTTGTGATGCACTGGGACAAGGCAATGAGGTGAGATAGCCAGTCACAAGCAAACATCACTGCTGCCACAAGTCCTGGCGCCGGAGGATAGAAACCTCTAGGTCAGGGGGAATACCACTGCTGTCCCTAGCATCTGCTACCAGAGGTGGTCATGATAGGACCAGCCCATCCTCAGAGGAGAGAACACCTCCAGAACAATGAGCTACATGGAAACATGGGTGGCAGTGGTTTTCTGATTGTGGGCAGTTCTTTCTTGCCCTTAGATATTCTAAAAGAAATCTTTTTTTATATATAAGAGCAAAAGGTGCTTCTAATTTTAATTCTGGTGGAGAAGGAAAAAAAAGGTAGACTCAACTTTCTGATGTTTGGGGCACACTGGTTTAGACCCTCTTTCTTAGCAAAGAAGAATTGATGCTAATCTGCAAATGATAATGCTGTCCATAACAGCAGAGGAGTGTTAAGACCAACAGCTGATGTGCTCCTGACTGCTCTGTATCCAAGGCACACCAGTTATGTAGCAACTGGAGAGAAGATTCATTCTGCAGTGGTGCACCAGCTATGGAATGCTCCCGCCATTGATAGATGCTTGCTGCGATGAGTTTTCAGTGCTAACGGAAAACCTACCTATTCCACCAGGATTTTATGTGGCGTTGATAACATTTTGACGATGATAGTTGTTATTGCTATATGTGCTATGATTTTACCAGCTCATTTTATTTTCCTGTTTCCTTGCATTGGTTGGTTTAAATGTAATGTATTTTACCCCACACGGTGACGAAGGGCAAGTTTTTGTTTTTGTTTTTTTTAAAATGGAAATAAATAAACAAGACATTCACTTTTAAGGCTGCCATACATCCTGGATTTCCCGGACATTACCAGGATTGTGGAAGTGATGTCTGGGGTGACTTTTTGAAAGGTGATGGTTTGTCCTGGATCTTTGGCAAGGAAACTGAAAAATCGTGGGTTTTTTGGCGTTTTTGTAAAAAAGAAGCAGCCCTATTTGCTTTATCTCGCTATCTAATGGAGATTTCTTTTCTTTGAGGTGCTAACAGATTGAGATAGAAAGATGGAGTATATGTACATGCAGTTCCATTGACAGTGGGCTTCATCAATGGAATCTCGAGGAAGCAGGATGGATGTCATATGTATTGGTGCCCATAATGGTTAACTCATGCATAGCAATACCATAATCAGGCATTATCTCCTGATATATGTATAACTCACAACGCCAGGAGACACTAATGGCTATATCAATCCTAAATTATGATTCTTGGTGTGTGTTTTTTTAAAACTTGGCCCATAGAGCTTCAGAAAATAAATATTTTTGCCACGTGGCAGTGGTTGTGAAGTAAATATGTCCCGCTGCTCTGATCTTACATCCTGTCACATTAATGTTTCAGAGCACTCAATATAAATATTAAAACTAATAGCTTCTCTCTGCAGCGATTACTCCATCATTCCTTGAAATCATCATAAAACATTCAAAGCCTTTTAGAACATTTACACACTCGAATCTTATGGTGGAGAAAGGAGACTAACAGAGCACAGCTCGCAAGCTTAAATAATAGTGAAAAGCTGTTTATGGAATATGCTTTATTTATTCATCATTTTGAGTAAAGTTTCAGTTGTGATGGGGGGGACGACTCAAAGTATAGCTGTCAAGGGAAGAAGGCTGAAGTATTGCTTTTCTATAGACCGAGGAGTTGTTTAAAAAGAAGTGGTGGGTGGGGGGAACGGAGAGGAGAATAAAAAAAAAAGTAAAAGTCCACAAGACTCTTAGTCCAAGGTCAATCAATCTTAGGACTGTAGGTACGTAAACAGCTAATGGATTGTAAAGACACATACTGGTGTTATGAATTTTTAACAAGCGACTCTTCAGGACAGACCCCTATAAATCAATGATGACTTATTGGCTGGATCAATTATGCAAACTTTAAAACATTTAATGACAGGTAATGAACAAGTCTCAGGAGGGTCTGCCAGCCAACAGTATTTTGCAGTTGTGGTTACAACTCTGTAAGTGAAAAGGCTAGGTGGGAATCTGTTCCCCAGAATTAATGAAGATGATGACTTGCACTTCTTTTTGTAGACAGTCCTTGCAAAGGTATAAAAAGGGGCTACTTCAGGGCCGTATATAGAATTTGCTTTACATACCGTAAATGATTATTAATCTCAGCAGGTCCCTTCAACTCCTCTTTTCTAGAAGGGGCTACTAAAATAACAAATGTCTCTCAGAAGTAAAAGGACATGGGTGCAGGCTGCTTTGATACATGTAGTGGGAAACAGCTACTGGAGAAGAAATTTGCCTTCATAGTGAGAATCCATTGCAGCAGACCCTGAAATTAAACAAAACAAATAAGATTTTGACAACCCAATCGCAAATGCAAGTTAAATTCAGTTATAGCATTCACCGCCACAAGATGTAGGAATAGTCATTGTCTTAGATGGTTTTAAAAGGGGATTAGGAAAATAATAATAATAATAATAATGATGATGATGATGATGGAAGCAAGCTTGGCTATAAGGTAGGGTGGTCAACATTGTGCCCTCCAGATGTTGTTGGACTACAACTCCCATCAGTCTCAGCCAGGATGACCACATAGGCTATCCTTGCTGAAAGCCATGAATCAATGGCTAAATTGCGCCTCGGGTTCTGGGGAAGGTTGAACTAAATTGAACTCTCTAACTTGCAGCTGTTGGGGGTGGGCAAACAATGGAAGAGGGAAGTTGCCTTCATGCACTGCTTGTGGACTTCCCAGAGGCACATCTGGCTTGTTAACATTGAAAACATGATGCTAGACTCTTCTTATGTAATGAGCTGACCGGCTCGATAAAACTCTGGGCTTTGCTGCCTGCCAAGGACTGCAAAAACTGTCCTACGGGGTTGTTAAGTGGGTTGCATTCATCTGGGTGGGTCACAACTTGTGTATGCCTGCCAAGACCTCTGAAAGACAGCATGTTCCTTTCCCTCCTTGATCTGTTCACCATTCCATCTCTCACAAAAATGAGCACCCCCCAATGATGTCCTTTTGTGTTCCTTTGTGCAGGGCAGCTTGAGCTATTTTTCCCTTCATGTTGGCTTTCTTATTGACCTCTTGACATTGACTTTGATGTTGTTCACAAGGACAAAGTTTGAGAAGCCCCGAGCTTAATGAGCTGACAAAGTGTTCTGCTTCAGCATTGCATAAAGTAGGTTGAATGCTATTATTATAGAAACATTAGGGCAAAGCTAGTGGCATTACTGTACTTAAGTTTCTTATTACAGTGATTATTCAGCAAAAAGATAGAACCCTTTTTTTTTGTAAATTGTTGAACTTAATTTGTACGTCATTCCCAACATTAACCTTCCATGCTGATGCAATTTGAGGATAATTCTCTAGATTATCAGAAGGCGCAAGTTAAACAAAGGGTTTAGGAGCAAGAAGTGGTCCCTAAGACAGAAGCAGAGATGCCGTCTTGCTAGAGTCTAGGCTAAGGATCAGACCTGTTGGCTGAATCACTAAAGTGAAGTATCTGAACGCTCCCACTGTTTGCTCTTGTTTCCAGGAGAAGACAACAAAATGAAAGAGGATTGGATTTGAGGAATCAAAGTATAAAGGTTCCCGCAGTGGAGCAGAATTACTTAAAAACAGGGTATTTCTATCCCCCGGCTATAATTCTCGTAGAAAGAAATAGAGTTCAAAAAATAAATAAATCTTGAAATATCCTAAAGTGTTCGTAATGAATCTTGGCTGTGCAAATGTGTGCGCGAAGGGGTGGGGGAATGCATTGCAATCTACTGCCGGCAAAAGACAAATTATTGTAAAGTTTTCTTAGGGACCGATTGTAAGGGAGAACTTTGCTCATGGTGAGTAGTACTGTTGCTCTGCCAGTAGCCCATTGATTGTAGGCTGGTGTGTCTTGTTCTTACCATGTGCAGAGACGGCGGGATCAAGCTGCTAGTAAGGGAAGTGTTTGCTTTTGATGTACAGCCCTCAAAGTTCTACAAAGGCATCCAAGGGGAAACCACCAGAGAAATTTACAAGAGTAGGGAAAGAGCCGAGAGATCTGTACTGATTAAAAACAACAGCAACTTTTTATTTATTGATCTGTCTGCAGATTAGGCTTCCTTGGTCAGTGTTTATTAGCGTTTCATCTGACTTGATACAGCCACTCCAGAAGCTCGGATCCATACGTTCAAAGTTTATCCAGTTCCACTGTGCTCCATAAATGCCCCCCATGTGCTCTTTGAATATTGTTTGCTGTAGTTGTCTGCAGTAGGTCTCAGCAAATGTTGCAAGCTGCTTTCTCTTCTGACAGGGAAGGAGCAAAACGGTCCGGCACCAACGGCTGCGGTTGTCCTTTTGCCACCGACACACACACAAAAAAGGACCCTCCATTTCAAATATTTGATGGTCCACTTGCCTAGCCCCCATTCCCTTTCGTGAAGCTCGGATTAGTGGTGCTATTCCCTAAATGAACACTGGGAAATAAAACTACTGGCTAAATAGAAATGTCAATATTAGCAGAAGTTCTGGAGCTGCTGGAAGGGAAAGCAGTAATGGCCGTCAACTTGGATGACTTTAAAAGAGGATTCGGCAAATTCATGGATGACAAATCCATGGCTACTAACCATGATGGCTATGCTCTGCAGTTGGAGACAGCAATGCTTCTGAATATCAGTTGCTGGAAACAGCAGGAAGGGAGAGTGCTCTTTTGCTCAGTTCCTGCTTACCGGTTGCCCACAGGGATCTGGCCAACCACTGTGAGAACAGGATGCTGGATGAGATGGGCCACTGGCCTGATCCAGCAGGCTCATCTTATGTTATCATGTTCTTAATCTTTATACTGGTTCAGGAGGATGCCCTACAGATCATTAATTAAATTCTCAGACTCACAAGGAAGGAGCCATAGCTCAAGGATAGAGCACAGGGTTTGCAAGTGGAAGGTCCCTGCTCTATGCCTGGCATCTTTGCTTGAAGACCAAGGTTTCCAGTAGGATATATCTCTAGAAGCCCTGGCAAGCTACAGCTGGTCAGGATAGAGGCAGGACCAGCAGCAGTTGAAGCACTAGTGGGAAACACCAGCCACTCCTGCAGGGAAGTTGAGAGGAGAGGAGGATTCCTTCCCTTGCCAGTAACTCTTGAGAATGGCAGTGGAGGCAGAAGATGCTTTATGGAGCACCATGCAAAACTGTGGCTGCTGATTGGCTAGTTGTCCTTGATGACATCTGCAGAACATGTGTAAGGGGTGGCTAGACAGTCAGCAACCATGCACAGTGCTGAGTTGACCCCTGCCTCTGCCTCTGCCTTTCAGTGGTTATTAGTCAGGTTGCTAGTCATTACCCCTACCTAGATGAAGCCAGTTTGTAGGAGCTGCAGCATTGCCAATGTGTTGCTCCCCATAAGTTGCCCTACTACAGCTCCCATCATCCCTGAGCATGCTAGCTGGGAATGATGGGAGCTGGAGTCCAACAACAACTGAAGGGTATCACTTTCACTACCCTTGCACTAGTGAAACTAGGCTACTGATTCATTTGACTCCAGCTGCAAAAATATATTACCAGTGTCTTTTTAATTAAAATAATCTGCACATTTTTTTTCCATTAAGGAAAACCTTTAAGTCCCATAAAGAATGCCATTTCCCCACCCCCCCTTCTGCTAGAAAGGACAAAGCAGAACAGTGGTTTAAAATGTGATGAGGCAAGAAGAGGTAATATTTTCAGATTGCTTTATACTTTTTGTCCTCTTATCTAGATTGACATTACATACCACTCATAATTGTCTGTGTCAGAAGTTAGATCCATTCTCTATGGTTGTCTTCTGGATGAAAGTTTTCCATCCTTCACCTGTCATGATTATCTCTTTGCAGCACTCAAAATATGGTTGAATGGTTGCTAGGAGGAAAATATTAAAAATTGATCCACAGTTGGAATAAAAAAAAATGTAGTGTATTAAGACTAGGACCAAATAGTGTAGCTTGTAATCTGTTGCTACCCAAATTGGTTTCTATTACTTCAAAATAAAACTATTGCATTTAAGGCTGTTGTTGCATACAGTTGATAATACCAGGATTATTGGGGTGGGGTTGGTTGTCTTTAGCTGATCTGAAAGGAATGTTAACTTCTGCTGTTAGAATAACTACCAAGCCTGCTCTAAACTTGATTAGTTTACATATAAGAAAATAAATATTTTAGATTAGGGTCAGCATTGCATCAAGGAAATGGCTCCTTGTCTTCCTGTACAATCGTCTCCAACCTGGTGCACTCTAGATGCTTTGAGCATCAACTTACTCAGTCCCAGTCAGTGAGGCCTATTGTCCAATATTAAGGGACTTGACCAACGACATTGTGGGGGGTGGGGGAGCCAGTTTGGAGAAGGCTGTCCTAAAAAAACAAAGTATTTCCTGATCTTGGTTGCTATCTCCTTCGGTTTCTAGCAGGACACGGTTGTAAAGGAAAACAATGTTGGGCTATTTCGCCAACCCAGAGTGTGCGCAGCGACTGGGGTGTTGAAATAAAAAGCTGTCCGCAATATCTTTTCTTATTTTTATTTTCCAACATATAACAATAAAAAACTACAAGTCACCACTCCTCCTCACCAGCTAGCATACAAAAACATTTGATCAATTTAAATACAGTTTTCAAATAATCAGTTACAGGTAGGTAGCCGTGTTGGTCTGTCATAGTCAAAACAAAATAAAAAAATTCCTTCCAGTAGCACCTTAGAGACCAACTAAGTTTGTTCTTGGTATGAGCTTTCGTGTGCATGCACACTTCTTCAGATACACTGAAGATACACAGAAGTTCCATCTGTTTCAGTGTATCTGAAGAAGTGTGCATGCACACGAAAGCTCATACCAAGAACAAACTTAGTTGGTCTCTAAGGTGCTACTGGAAGGAATTTTTTTATTTTGTTTCAAATAATCAGTTACCCTATCACATCCCTTCCTGTATTTGGTGCAGAAAGTAAACTCCCCCTTTAATTAGTCAAATTGTGAAGAGACCACAGGTGTGCTGCCAAGCAGGTCAAAACTGCAATCATGAACCTCTGAGTAGCACCATTGGCCACCTCAAGATAAAGAAATACCCAATAAACAATACCAGCTGTTCTGGGTACTACAACAATATGTAAATGACTCAGCCTCAAGTCTGATTCTTGAATTCTTAAGTGCACCCACTTTGAGACACAAAAAGTTGGCGCCACTGGTTTAGATGATCAGGGAATTAAGTTATAGTGTCTCCCAAGCAAACTGTTCCATCAGATTTCTGTTCCTCAGTGGTTCCATTTCTCCTGGCCTCTGATCACTTTAGCAATGGCTACTTTCTCACCCTCCTGTCCATAACAGTTAGTTTACAACTGCAAGTCTTCTCCACTATTCTTTCTCTGGTAGATGGCATGTTAACTTTTTGATGATAACGCCAGGAATTTATTTTGTGGAATCTTAAAGCCAGTGCCATTATCTGTTAATGAGCATTACTAACGAGCTGAAAGCTGCATACTTTGGCAGCCACCGCCCGCGTTCTCTGGCTTTCTACCAGCTCCGGTTCAGCTTTAATGGACTCTTAGAAAATCGAGCTGCTCAAGTGGGTCAGCATGACGAAATTAAAACGCGGCCGTACCTCTTCCTTGGAAGACCTCTCTTTTAATGCTTCGGAACCCATGTCAAAGGTACCGAAACCTATTGGGCCGGACACTCCAACCAAGACCAAAGAGCCCTCTATGTCATCGCTGGAGGAGTTTTTCTGCAGTTGTAATGTTCCTTGAAACCACATTGGCTTTGCAAAACACATTGCACAATGTGAACCTTTAGAGCAGCTACAAAGCTTTGGATCAGAATTGTAAAGCAGCTGGGTTTGAGTTTTCTTTGCAATAGAGAAGTATTTGTGACCATTTTTTAATTTTTAAAAATACACATGCAACAGCAATTTTAAAACCAGGAATTTTTAATCCAACCACAGCTGAGCGACAGGTTCTCTAGCCATGACCCAAATGAACGAAACTGATTAGAAATCAATCTTAGAGATCTTATTGACATTTCCAGCTGTAGTTGCCTGAGAAACTACAATTGCTCAAACTACGCTGGAAAGCTTTCTATCACCTGGTAATAATAATAACAACTTCATTTTTAAAATATATTTTCAATATACATTCTGCATATTAAGAAATTCTATTCTGTTGTAAGCACACACAGACAGAGAGATGCAGGAAACACAGAGCCACCTTTTGAAGGCAGTTGTGAATGATTCAGGGGCAGGTCTTGCCACTCTTGTGATGCAAAAGGAAGTGGAACAGCAGTGCAGATGGCAAAAATGAGAACTGTAAAAATTAGCATTCAGTGCAAAGAGATACTTTTGAAAAATAAATCATACTGAGCATAAAGAAAGCATGTATTGAGATGAAACAAACAGAGGTGGGAGCAACTAGTGGTGTGGACTCTATATGCCTAGTGAAAAATATCTGGTAGCAAACTGCAATCAAATGGCTGGCTGATAGTCATCCAGAAATGTGATTGTGTAGAGGCGTCCTTATGTTAATACCTTTGATCGAGCTATAGTGAAAGGTTTCTTTCATGCTGGTAATTTTTTGTCAGGTTTGGTATACAAAACATGCCCTTATTTCACAGTAGAAATAGCACCATCTTTTTTTCAACATGACGTTTTAAGCTTTTCAGAATATTTTCTTCAAAGACTGATGGACAAAGTAATTTGACTGACACCGGCCTAGATTTCCCTGAGATTTAAAACTTGACAGTATCTATCTCTAGCTTGCAGTGGAAGTCTCCTGTGTGTTTCTTCTGACATGCTGAATCAGAAAAGCTTGCTCCTTCTCTTATAGCACTTGCAAAATAAAAATATAAAAATATCCGTCAAGGTGGCATTTTTTCCTGCTTACTCTAACTCAACCCTCTGATGACTCACTGAGTGAGTGAGATTGGGCAGTAATGGGTAGAATGGGCCAGGTGTCCTTAATGCCTACTCCATATACTAACTGCTGATGGACAACTTCAGGGCCCCTGTCTTCCCTCCTCTTATTCTGTATCTTTTAAACTAGACTTGAACCAGATAGACCTTCAGATAGACAGCACTTTCCAGAGCTGGTCCATCATCTGACAGCTCTCCGAACAGAGCAACACTTTCAAACAGAGGTCTGTCCCATGACAATCTTTTACGGCTATAAAGAAAGACAAAAGGAAGCCCTTGAAGTCACCTTCCAGATTTCAACACAACCGGAATGAACTTGTTTATTTAATTTATTTAATTTATTTATTTATTTATTTATTTATTTTTGCCAAATAATTATTATTATTTTCAATTAAACAATTTTGACAAATCAAAAACAAATCATTTCTTATGCATCTTTGCTCTGCCGAGCTATGACTTCCCTCCCTCCCGTCAGCAGGTTTTCTAGTCCATTCTTTCCCTGCAGTTTCTTCATTTAACTTCTTCACAATGTCATAGGGTTATTCCAGTCCCGCTAGTGTTTTCAGACTTCTACGATTCAATCTTAAATAATCAACAAACTTACTCCATTCTCTTTGGAATTTCGCTTCATCCTGGTTTCGTACCTTGCTGGTCAGTTTTGCAAGTTCAGCATATTCCACCATCTTCGTCTGCCACTCCTCTATCGTTGGTACTTCCTGTGTCTTCCATCTTTGGGCTATCAAAATTCTAGCCATGGTTGTTGCATAAATAAACAATCTCTGATCATTTTTAGCAATCTCCTCCCCCATTAAGCCCAGCAAAAAAGCTTCTGGCTTTTTGGGGAAAGTATACTTAAACATCAATTCCCAAAACATCTTTATTTTTTCGCATGTCCACCACATATGATAAAATACTCCTTCCTTCTTCCTGCATTTCCAGCTAAGATTATCACTCATTCTATACATTTTTGCTAATTTCACTGGAGTTAAGTACCATCTATACATCATTTTCTGTACATTTTCCTTCAAGGTGACACACACTGTAAATTTCATATTTTCATTCCATAATTTCAACCACGCATCAAATTCAATATGAACTTGTTTATTTTAAAGGAATTCTCCGAATTAGTTCAAAAATCTCTGAATTACACCTGAAACAAGTTCTCATAACTACAGGGTGACCTGAACATGAATTAAGCTTAAGAGTAGAATTTTGACTGATTTCATCTTCACATTCAGTTCTCCCCACCTGAGTATGGGGCCAGTGAGCCTGTGTTGGAGAATTGGTGTGAACTGAGGCCCACCCACTGCCTCAACTGACCCAGCTCTGGACCTTGGAGGAACATTTGGCAGCAGCAATACTAGCAAAACAACTCAAGGTGCCCATTGAGCGCTGGGCCTATCCCTCACTGATCCCTTCAGGAGAGAGAGAGAGAGAGAGAGAGAGAGAGAGAGAGAGAGAGAGAGAGAGATTTAAAGATACCTGTGGGGATTCAAACCTGTAACACACAGTACCCCAGGCAGGTGGGGACATAGGGCTAAAGCAGCTCTTGACAGATCAGGCCCTGGTTTGTTTCTTTTCTTTCCAACAGCTTGACATCTGCTCCCATACAAATCATACTAGCATCACTCCTCTGGCCTATCCACTGCTGGTTTTCTATCTCTTGCTGTTCCTTAAATTGCTTATAGGTACTAGAGCCTTTTCTGAAAATCCCAGGGCAAGAGAGGAAGAGGGCTAGCTGGTGTGATTGTCTCAAATTATTTACTTTGATGCAGGGCAGGGAGGGGAGCAGCTGGAGAGAAAAGGGGTGTTTGGATCATGGTGTCTCTTAGCTAGCCAAGGTAATGTAATAACACATTGTGAGTTTTACCCTTGTTTAATTTGCTGCGCCACCCTGCAGAAGAGGGCCAGCAAAAGAAATAAGTCCTATTTATTTACCTTGGTTCCTGTTCCATTCAAGCAACAGGTGGGAACTGACCCCCAGAACTGTGTTGTGAAATACCTTCCATTTAGGTTCCCGAGCAGAGAAGTGAACCATGAACATAAATTAGGCAAAACGCAAAATGAATGATGCACATTCACAAGGGGAAGGAACAACTGGTCCTTCTTAAGTTTAATCTACATTCTGCTCTGTTGGCTCTTGATGGTCCCTTGGATTCTGACTCTCATAACTGGTCATCTTAAAATATAGTTTGTCCAGGGTTATGCAAGCAAGTAAACACACCTACATAACTTGGCCGAGCTAATCAGGCATCCCCAATTGGATATATATCTCCTGTGAGGAAAATGTATCTTCTACAAGTAGCGGGAAGGATCCCGATTTTGTTCTTCATCTGAGAGGTCTCTGACTCCTATGATTCCTCCGTGGCCCATGAGTAATACATTTTCGCATGTGTTCCATCTTGCCTTTCGCAATTTGCTTATACAGCTGTTTCTGCCTATGCCGGGGAACAATAATTCCATATGTAGCCTGTTGAGACACTCAGGTAGCTGCCGGTATCTCTATTCTGTCTTTACTTTGGGCACCCAACTGGAACCGTCTCTTCTCAGGGGGAGCAGACAAGGTTTAAAAGCTTCCCCCTGCCATTACAGTTGGATGACTTTCTGCCAGCAAAGGTTTTCAGAATGCCCTCACATCCGCATATCATCCTCTTTCTACCTGCCACTCTGTGCTGGTTCTCAGACACAGCAGCCTAGGAATAGCAGCATGGAATACGGTTTCAAAAAATTCAACAAATTAAACTTCTCCGGATTTATTATTATTTCCTCTGCCTTCCTCTCATTTTAACCTGTGCCCTTCAAATCCAGGTCTATTTAAATAAACACTTGTGCACATAAACATTCCCTGCTTAAGGGAGCTGGTTCAGAGCATCTTGAGTTATTAATGAACCCCCTTTCTCAAGGATTTTCTGTTTTCTGAGGTCCATTTTCAAGGTGGTGCATGGGGAGTTAGCTCTGTGACTCCCATTAACATCAATAGGAATCAGACAACTAAATTTCTACTCAGCACTGTTTTCTTTTCTTTTCTTTTATGTAGCCTATATTGTCCCGGGGGGGGGGACAGGACAACCCTTTAGAAAGGACCTGCAGTCCGATACCAGCTTACCTGGCAGTAGATATGGAAGAGAAATTTAAAGGCAAATCTATCAGATCCACACTTTTCAAAACAATGTGCTGCCTGAAAAACAGCCATCTGTTGAAATTTGCAGTTGTCTGAATTTTGCGATGCAGTACTCCAATCAAGCAATGTTTATAGAATTGCATGTACGGGGGGGGGGAGAGAAAATGTGCATAAAATACATGCATTAGTGAAAATAACACACAAAAATGCATTATATTAGGAGAAATTGTTCGCAAAAATGTGTACATTCGTAAAAACTGCATACAATAAATGTGAGAATTTAGGAGAAATTCGCACCCAAATGCTGATGAATTTGATGCAGAAATCTGGAAAACTGAATTTAATATTGAAAAAAATGAGAAGTGAAATTGACAGACCTTTCCATCCGTACGTTGGAGTGAACCTCGTTGAATTAACAGGGGCTTAATTCTGAGTAGCCATATGTAGGATTGTGCTGGTGGGCTTGCCAATTTGTAGGACTTAATAAGGTAGGTTTGCCTTTAAATGTGAAATGAATTGGATTTCTTCCCCCATCTTTAAACTGAAGTGTGCTACAGGCAAAAACAAATCGTATGATTAATATTCAGCTGTGTCAAGACAGACTGGGCAATTTTTGATAGAAATAAATGCCTACTCTAGTTTCCCAGCTTCTTGGTTGTTATAAATTTAATAGCTCTTTGTGGAATATATATATATATATATATATATATATATATATATCGGACAATAACTGCTAAAAACTTATCAGCAGAAGACATGTCAGGTGTGGAATCAATGCTGATAGAAGAATATTTCGTCTGTTTACCTTTATGAAGGATCACTGATAAAACCTTTGATCCCATTAAGGATATAAACTCTTCACATACAGTCAATGACAAGTATGATGACTGAGCTGAGTTTCCACCAGCCTGGCTGTTCTTAGTGAGTGTTCAGCTAAAAAGGGATCAAATTGACTCAACAATTTCAGGATTCCACGAAAATTACCTTTGCTAGGTGACCCAGTTTTTTATTTTATTAGTGTCACAGGAAGACAGGTCTCACTGAGAAATAAACGAGCGAGTGTCACCCATACGCTTAAGTTCCTCTTGCCATTAGATGCATTCACTTTCAAATTGGTTTGTCATTTTAGCATAAACTGTATCACTTGCTTTCATCTACAGAACACAAGCTTAGCATAGTTCAGTGCAAAAATCAAAGATGAACAGAGAAGAAGTCCCCCTCATTGCCTACTGAATCATTGATCATACAAGCATAGAGGGTATTTGCATGGAGTCTTGCTAGGAAGCTTCTGAGTTGCTTCCCGAGATATTTAGACAACTATCATATTTAGATATTCACCCAACAAAGCCACCGCAATCCAAAATCCCCATCTGTTTTAAATACTACAAACAGTCCATTTTTCTTTCTGCAGTGAAATGAGGTCTGCATTGTGAGGTCAGCGTGGTGTGTAGTGGTTAGGGTGTGGGTCTAGGACCTGGGACCCCAGGTGTCAGGCGTGGAGAGTCCTCCTCTCCCTTCGGTAACTTCACAGATAAGAATTAACGAGCAGTTGATATATTTATAGTCCTTTTATTACAGCATCATATTGCAAGCACAAATACACAGCTCTCCGCAAGGAGGGCAGTTGGCTACCCTAAATCCTCCTTCTGACTTCTGCAGCATTTTAGGCGCCAACGGGAAGTTCCTCCCTCCCTCTGACTCCTTTGCTCTCTGATACGTTCGGACCTCCGAGTCCGTGGGGGGGGGGTCCACCACACTCTCAAGTGACATCTCGACTAGCTGCCCCCTCCCTTCTGATTGCCTTGTCATTATCTCAAAACTGGGTAACTTTTCCCTAAGCTGTTCAGCTTCTCTCTCTCTCTGCTTCTGAACACACTGTGGACAAGGTGGGGGCGTGTGTGACTCTTTCCCCTCCAGCTCTCCATCGGAGAGAAGCTGGTCTGCCATAGAGTGCATTCCCCATTCCTCGTCTTCAGATCATTCCCCGACACCAGGGTTCAAATCCTCACTTGGTCATGAAGCTCACTGGTTGACGTTGGACCCATCACTTCTTCTCAGCCTAAGCCACCTAACAGGTTTGTTGTGAGGATTAAATGGCAGGGGGACCATGCACATCACCCTGAGCTCCTTGAAAAAGAAGGTAGAATATAAATGCAGCAAATGAATGAATGGGTGAGTGAGTGAGTGAATGAATCAATGAATGAATGAATGAATATGAACACCCGGCCGTGACTCCCAAGCATAGTCTAAGCCGTCGGGGTAAGGGGGGAGCTGCACCGCTTTGCCAGAAGCATTCCCCTCTTCCCCCTTTGTTTTGACAGCTTGGGGGAGGCTTGGGAGTCACGGGCGGGCAGTGCGTCGAATGTCCGTCATGGATGTCTCGCTCCATCCCTGTGGGCAACTCGCTTTGCCCCCGGCTGCTGGGGGCGCATGATGCTCCGGGCACCCAAGCGGCTATCCTGCACCTAGGAGGGCACCCTCTGCACCACGCCCGCCCTGGGGAGCACGGCCATATGCTCCACCGCTGCAAAGGGGGGCATTCCAGAGGCATCCCCTTTCCGCTCAGTCCCGTGACCTTGCAACCTGGCAGAATTTACGGTGGCAAAAAGTCAAACTCTATCATATAAGCTTGTTTCCCCCTCTGCCCGTTTCAGCCCTGCTCCTGAACAGAATTAGCAATAGGGGTAACTTATGCCTGCTTAACTTTGGCTTGTGTTAAATTCCACTGGCTTCCTAAACGTAGGATCGCTTCCCCCACCTCTTTTCCTCTCTCTATCCCATACAGTTGATCAGAGTCTCTACCTGTGCGCAGGCCTAGCTGATGGAGCAGGTAGGGGATTTTTGCGTACAGCAGTTATTCGTATGCTTGATTCCCCAACCAGCCACCCAGTTACTGATACATGTGTGAAAGCTTGCTTCCACATGTGTTTGGCCCCTAGCTGGATTGGGGCAATCAGCTCTTTACTTAATACACCTTTGGTTCATGGTGTGAAAATCGAGAGAGAAGTGATATTTTTGTTAATGTGTTTGAAAAGAAAAGATCTCTCTTCAGAAGGGGGTGATAAATTCTTTCCTCCCTCTTTGTCTTCTTTCCTTTCCCTCAATTTTTTTGGTCTTTCTTTCCATTTTGTGAATTTGTGCTATTATTAGAGATGGGGAAGAAATTTGATTCTCTGTGCATTTTAAAGAGGAGCTATCCAATGTGCAGTTCACAAACAGAAGCGCTGCTAAAATCCGTACTTCTCCGTGCAGTTCTCCAACCAAATAATGTATCAAAAAAGGCACCTATTCGGAGGATGGGTGCCTAAAATGCCTATAGAAATGAATGAAAATAGCATACCAAAGGCATTATACTGGGAGTAATTGCTTGCCAAAAAAAATGTGCCCATTGCTCAAAATGTGTACATTAGGGGAAATTTGCACTAAAATGCTGACAAATTATCATGAGGGGTTTTTTTGTAATTGAGTGAAAATATAGAGAACTAATTTTAAGAATAGAAAAACAAGAAACAAACTTGATCGATCTGCCCATCTCTAGTTATTCATCAACCTTGCTTACCTGTGATTTTCTCATGTTAGGGTTTTCAAAAAGTGAAAATCCAGAGCTTTTTTTTTTTAAGTTTTGCCAAAAGTTGTTGACCTTTTTTCCTCCAAAATCTACACTTATGAAATTTTAGCGATTCCCCCCTCCCCCAACACTGTTTAAGAGGGCCGAATACCGGCTATGTCTGGGAAATTCCGGACGCATTGCAACCCTATCTTATGTGCCCGTAACAAACAAGAAAGGGTATGTGGAGTTAAATGATAAGTATTATGTGTGCATTCGTGAGTATGAGAGAGAGAGGGTGGTGGTGGTTCCATTTTATTACGTATATATATATATTAGCTCTGTATTGCATGATCCATTTCTGTATTTTTAAAAATTTGGATTGATAAACCCATAAACATTTGATGTTTGGGAGCAAAATAGAGAGAGGAAGTAATAGAAGCAGAGAGAAGACTCAGACGGCGACGCGGTTCTTACTCAGTGTGGCAGCAGAGTATACCTCCCCAAAACTGGCTGTGAACCTTAAGCCCTCAGCTCAGCTTCAGAAACTGATTGCATCAGAGAGGTGATGCCTTCAATCTGCTGGGATGAAAGTTGTGCATTATATGCTGAAGTACTTGTATCTGGGGACCAGGGTTCCTTCCCCTCACCCATCCCATTTCGGCGTGCGGAGTACCATATTGACATTCAAATAATAGCATTCAATCCTTTGAGCTCTCTGGTATCTTTGACCCATATTAGCAGCCGCCTGGCAAGCGGCCGTGGTAGTGAGCGCAGCGAGGGGCTGAGAGCACAGAGCGGGATGAAGAAACATAAATACAAATGCGTATTCTCTCTCTTCTGAGTTGCACAACGCACACTGGTTGCTACAAGGGCTGTTCACAAGACACACATGCAGAGGAAGGGATCCACGTATTTTTCCACCACACACTCCTCCCCACCCCTCGCCGCCACTTCTGTGCTCACAATAAAGCAAGAAAATCTATACATATTTATGAAGCTCTGTTGCCTGGGTCTCTCTCTTTTTGATCTGCAGGCTTTTCAATTTTGGACAGAGGGTTTCATGGCAGTAGTGGCGTGGTGACAGGAAGAGGAGGATGGATGTAAGGGATGGTGGGAAGCGACAGAAATCCCCTCCTTTCATTTCTGCACTCAGCCCTCCACCTCTGCCCAGAACTCTGCTGACAAAAAATTTCACCCCTCTTGGTATTCTGACACTATGGCGCCTTTCCTTAGCCTGTTTTTGAAGTGGTGGTAGCTGGCACCCATTGGGACTGGCTGGAGGAAGGCAGGGAGGCCCACAGTAGGTGGCGCTAGAGCTAATGAAAGGCAGAGCCAACTCATTCTCGTTGCATGGAGTTTGGCAAGGGAAACACTGAGATTAAGGAAGAAGAAGCTGACAAGCAATGCCAGCCTCTGGACTGATTGTAAGTAGGAAGGAAGGCAGTTGGAGACAACTGAAGCTGGTGGGGCAGAGCTCCATTCACCCTTAAGAACCAGCACCCACTGTTTCCCATTATAGTTGTCCCATGACCTTTGTTCTTCCATGTTGAATAACCCCTCAGCTGAATAACCATCTGCTGCTGCCATGGGTGGCGCTGTGGTCTCATCCAATGAGCCTCTTGGGCTTGCTGATCAGAAGGTTGACGGTTCGAATCCCCGCAACGGGGTGAGCTCCCGTTGCTCGGTCCCAGCTCCTGCCAACCTAGCAGTTCGAAAGCACGCAGAGTGTGAGTAGATAAATAGGTGCCGCTGCGGCGGGAAGGTAAACAGCGTTTCTGTGTGCTCTGGTTTCCATCACGATGTTCCGTTACACCAGAAGTGGTTTAGTCATGCTGGCCACATGACCTGGAAAACTGTCTGTGGACAAATGCCGGCTCCCTTGGCCTGAAAGCGAGATGAGTCCCGCAACCCCATAGTCGCCTTTGACTGGACTTAACCATCCAGGGGCCGTTTACCTTTTTTTTTAACCTGCTGCTGCCATTGCCACCAGCCAAGTCCTCCAGAGCTCATCCACCTAGGACAGTGGTGGCTAACCTTGGCACTCCAGATGTTTTGGAACTACAACTCCCATCATCCCTAGCTAACAGGACCAGTGGTCAGGGATGATGGGAGTTGTAGTCCCAAAACATCTGGAGTGTCAAGGTTAGCCACCACTGACCTAGGAGAATCCGTCTTCTAGAACTGATCTAGAAAACTGATCCTCGACCTAGATCAGGGATAAACAAGAGTTTCCCACAGCGAATGTGAATAAGTTTTAATAGTTTTGACTAGTTTGACTAGTTGGTCAATAACAAAACGGAAAATCCCTCCCTTTGCACACACCCCCGTTACACAGTTATAGCCTATTAAGACACATTTTCCATGTCTTCCCCCATCATTTACATTTTAGAGAACTCTCTCCCCCCACCCCACCCCAACGAGGCACACATTAACATTCACAAACCATTTCGATGTTTGGAGGAGGGCAAAAGGGACTGGAAGGAGACACCAAAGGAAACAAGCACTCCATTCATAATTAAACTCCTCAACACATAGGAACAGTTTACCAGTGGTGTCAAGCATCTCCATAGGCGAGATCGCGTCAATATTTTTCATAAGTAAACAGCTAAATAACCAAGTAAGAAACCCCATTCCCCTGACATGGTGGATTCATTACAGTTCAGTTTGAAAATGTTCTGAATCTTTTGCAGGCATTTCTTGGAAATTTCCATTCTGTGATCCCCGCAGAGAGTCTCGCTCACTCACTATGGACTAATAAACATTTAGCCAACTTAAATAACTTAGATAGATTTAAGTATTTTACAAATATGGGCAGAGTGGATGAATACTTATCCAGCACAGAAGAAACATTCCACAAAGCCCTTTTGTCTCCCTGGTTGCATTCCTATTTTTCCAGTTTTATGGAGATTCCCCCTCCTGACCCACCCCCTGTCTTTTAACATTTCACATTTTGGATAGAACAGCAGCTGCCTAAGATCAAAAGAGGAAAAAGGAATTGCCTAATACCAAAATGGTTTAATAAAAGTGAATATCATGCATCTCAAGTGGTTGGTCCATGGCATGCCTTTAAACCCATTATTATTTTATTATGTTATCTACCTCCTCAAAGGCTTAAGGATTTTCAGTTGATTAACTCCCTAACTTTCAACCCATCAGTCAGCTAACTGACCAATTAATATACATGTTGCTGCAAAGGAGACAAAGACTCTGTAAAGTCTTACTAATTTATTGTGGCACAAGCTTTTCCAGGCAAGAGCCCATATTACAATAACTCATCAGATATTATAGTAACTCATTTCAGATGTTATTTTGAGACAACTTTGGATCGGAATGATGAAGGAGTCTCAGAATAACACCTGAAATGAGTTACTCAATTAACAGAATTAATTAGAGGAGGTAGCAATCAGAAATTCTGTCAAAGTTGGGGGAAATTTGGCGAATATATGAAAAAACAGTGCCCCACTCTAAGGTCTTGAATCTATTTCTAATAATCCACACTGATACAAAAGAAAGGAGGATATATAAGAAAATAATTTGCATAATATAAGGTTTAGTGGTAATGGAAAGCAGTAATGAAATTGTTTAACTAATTAACCCGAGATGATGACAAGTGGAAGTCTAAGATTTGGATGGGATTGAGTGTTGAATGTATGTATGTTGTTTTGTTTTGTTTGATTTATTTGTCTTTTTAGAGTTTTTGTTAGAAGTATTTGGTTGTTTATGATTTGTTTTGTTTTGTTTGTCATTAGTTATGATTGGAATTTTTTATTTGTTTGTTTTTTATCTGTATGCTTTGATATAAAAAAATTCCTTCCAGTAGCACCTTAGAGACCAACTAAGTTTGTTCTTGGTATGAGCTTTCTTGTGCATGCACACTTCTTCAGATACCTAATAAAAAAATTCCTTCCAGTAGCACCTTAGAGACCAACTAAGTTTGTTCTTGGTATGAGCTTTCGTGTGCATGCACACTTCTTCAGATACCTGTGACAAGTCATGTGTGACAAGAGGCCAAACAGTGATTCTTGAGCTGTTCCAGAGTCTCTGCCCAGGGCTGTAGGTTTTCCTTGGTTTAGAAGAACACATAATAAATGCAGAATGGGATGGTGGCTGAATTCTGCTACTCAATGATTTCATCCTGCCTTCCACCATTGGAAGCTATTTTGGCATATAAATTACTACTACTACTACTACTACTACTACTACTACTACTACTACTAAATGCCTTCCAATTCTGCAGTGGTCTGGGATGAACATGAAACTCCATGTGATCTGGGGCTGCCCCTTTCTTTTAGTTGTTGAAGACTCTATGTGCACAGTGTTGTGGAACAACATTGACTTGATCCAGTGAGCATAATCCTTACCTGATTTCCTATACTCACTGTGTATCATGACAAAGGACCACACCAGCAATAGATGCAAAATTACAGGACTACCTCAATTAAGTTCCAGTCCAGCAGCTTAATGAAAGCTGTAATTCTAACCCCGTTTACCTTGGAGTAATCCTCACTGGATTCAATTGGATTCACTTCAGAGTAGCCATGGTTAGGACTGTGTTATTAGTCACACTAGGAGAAAACCGATGGAAATAATGGGCAACTACTTATGACTAACTTAATTTCATTTATTCCAGTGGGTCTACTCTGAATATTCTTGTTCAGATACAGCCCTGTGACTTGAGTTAGCCATAACTAACTTGTTCTAATGGAATTTACTTGGAACTAACTTCTGTGCAGGTGGTGCTGTGGGTTAAACCACAGATCCTAGGGCTTGCTGATCGGAAGGTTGGCGGTTCGAATCCCTGCGACGGGGTGAGCTCCCGTTGCTTGGTCCCAGCTCCTGCCCACCTAGCAGTTCAAAAACACGTCAAAGTGCAAGTAGATAAATAGGAACCGCTCTGGCGGGAAGGTAAACGGCATTTCCGTGTGCTGCTCTGGTTCGCCAGAAGCGGCTTAGTCATGCTGGCCACATGACCCGGAAGCTGTACGCCGGCTCTCGGCCTATAGAGCGAGATGAGCGCCGCAACCCCAGAGTTGGACACGACTGGACCTAATGGTCAGGGGTCCCTTTACCTTTAACTTCTGTGCTAACCTGACACAAACAAACCTGGAAGCCTCATTAGCACTTCATTCCCTTTTCTGGTCCATTACCCTGGCACTTTGTTGAATAACATCACTCTTGTTCTGGAAAAACTATACTCTAGATCAGGCATGTCCAAAATCCGTTTTGGGGGCCTAATCCGGCCCGCTGGTCAGTTTAATCTGACCCCTGTGGCAGTTTATTTACTGGAGCAAAATCATTAAAAAAGCTCAACAACTTCAATCCTTAAAACAACTTTGGCTGGCCCTTTGGTCGGCCCCCACGGCCCTTCACTTCATCAAATCTGGCCCTCTTTGAAAAAAGTTTGGACACCAGTGCTCTAGATGCTTGGAAAGTTCTGATCCAGGTGTGACATACAAGCCTTCAGGACATATGAGTTTATTATGCATTTATGTTTCTTGTTCTCCTTGCACATTGAAACATTCAAAGGTGCCCTTAGTTATCTGTATTCATAGAATCATAGAATTGTAAATTTGGAAGGGACCCTGAGGATCATCTAGTTCATTCACCTGCAATGTAGGAATTTCCACACATGGCCCCCTATCCAATTTGAAACCATATCGGACCCTGCTTAGCTTTGCAAATGTGCTTGCGGTTTTCAGGGTTTTGTTTTTTTAAAATAAAATAAAATAAAAAATCCTACCTTCTGATTGTCATCCTAGGAATAGACAGTGGTGGAAGAACATGCTTTATCTTTGATTCATGTTTGCTTCATATGTTTGCAAAGTAGCCGACCCACATCATAAAAAGAAGAAACAAAAAAAAATCTGAACGGAAAGCCGCTGAGGTACCTCTCTAAAAAATGTAATGGACTGTACTGAAAGCCTAACTTTGACTGATGTGAGGTTTGGGACTTTATCCAGGTAAGAATTCATGCAGCAATGAGCACAGATAAGGCAGATGACCCAGAGTAGGGCCAAACTGTTTACCAGCAGATGTGTTTTTGAAAATCTTCCTTAACTGGTCATGGCAGCGGAAAATACCCTGCTGTTAAACGCATCTGCAATCCACTGCTCTCCCAATCCACCTACAAAAATCCTGACCTTTAAAGAAATGATGGAGAAGCTGGTGATTTTTTTTTTTCTTCCGTGGCATTGAAGCTAAGTCTATTTCAGGCTCCAAGGCAATTGCAGCCCTTTTTGCTCCCTATTTCACATCACTTTTAAGTCTTGTTCTGGCCACTGTGAACCCTTCAGCACTTCTCCCTGTGCAATCACTCGAGTCAAGATCTGTGATTTGTGATTTGCAGATGACATGTACATTTCTTGGCTGATGGCTGTTCAAGCAGTTTGCAAACCTAAGGCAATAAACTGCAGGGATGGAGCCGAAACATTCTGGGGTTTGTACTAAATTGCTATTCCCATGCAAACGAGGAACTGCTTTCCTATTGTTTTCAGGGGAAAGGAACACTTTCATGTTTATAAGGTTGTGAGATATTTAAAATAAATACATCTTAGGAGTGGATTCCCTGTATATCCTAATTCAAAACATGCTGTGCTTGGAATTAAACACCATCAATTTCAATTGAACATACACCCTAGCTCTTAGGATTTTCCCTTCATGTCAACTACTAGCAGTGGAGTGGGCATTGCTTTATGGAAGTTCATTTGGTTATATAATTTATCCTATCTGAAAAGAGTCAATGAAGTTAACTATAGTTGGTAACAAGCCACAAACCCCCCACTGTGTTGATTCATAGAATCATAGAATTGTAGGGTTGGAAGAGTCGATTAGAGAACAATTAGATCAAGAACAAATAGCTTGAAGAATAGTTTCTACCCAAGAGCTATAACCATCTTAAATGCTGTAACCAGATAATATGACTGGTTGTGTCCACAACTTGGAGAGTTGTGATGGGAGTGTACGCATGTACATGTGTGGCTGAAAATGTGGTTTTTTTGTTTTTTGTGCTTTTTGTTTTGTTTTTATGGGATGGCATCCAATTTCGTTGCACTTGTCCAGTGTTTTACTTGTACTTGTTCAATGACAATAAAGAAATCTTATCTTATCTTATCTAGTCCAACCCCCTGCAATACAGGAATCTCAACTAAAGCATCCATGGCAGATGGACATTCAGCCTCTTCTTAAAACCTCCAAGGAAGGAGAGTCCACAACCTCCCAAGGGAGACCATTCCACTGCCGAATGGCTCTTACTGTCAGAAAGTTCTTCCTGATGTTTAGTCAGAATCTCCTTTCTTGTAGCCATTGTTTTGAGTCCTACCCTCCAGAGCAGGAGAAAATAAGCTTGTTCCCCCTTCCATGTGACAGCCCTTGAGATATTTGAAGATGGCTATCATATCTCCTCCCAGTCTCCTCTTTACCCAGGCTAAACATACCAAGCTCCTTCAACCATTCCATTTCTTTTAATGGAAGAGCAGATCCACCAGGTATATTCCCAGTGGAGGTGCCCCTTCCATTGAACTAAATGAAGAAGGTGCTTCATGGTCAGAACAATGATACAAACTATATAAGTTGCTTGAAGATACCCACTGTTCATCCGGTGACCAGTGACCGCAATATACTGGCCTAAGTAAAAAATTAAAAATACTTTACAGGATCTTATGTCTCAGATGATATTCAAGCTTAGTGTTTGTTGGTCCTCTGAAGAAGGGTCGTTTCAAAACTGGAGATCAACCACTGAGAACTCCCCAATGTGTGGCCCAGTGGCGTAGCAAGCCCAGGTGGTACCCGGGGCGGAATTTTTTTTGTCACCCCCCCCCACTTTAATTTTAAAAAAATTAAAAAAAATTAAAAAGTGTCACCCCCCTCTGATGGTGCCACTTTGCGAGGTGTGGGTGTTTTGTGTGTGTGTGTCTATTATCTCTTTTTTCCAATAAAGTTAAAATAAAAAAAATAAAAATAAAAATAATAAAAATTAAAAAAAATTAAAAAATTTAAAACGTTTCACCCCCCTCTGATGGTGCCACTTTGTGAGGTGTGGGGGGTTGTGTGTGTGTGTCTATTATCTCTTTTTTTCAATGAAGTTAAAAAAACATATTTTTTTTTTAAAAAAAATTTAAGTGTCACCCCCCTCTGGGGTGGAACCCAGGGCAGCCCGCCCCCCGCCCCCCTTTGCTACGCCCCTGGTGTGGCCTCACTAAAGATGAGGGATAAACTTGATTCAGTTCACAATTAAAGAAAAACAGTCCTAATTTGCACTTTCTGGAACAATATGTAAACCAAAACATAGCCACCCTTCAAAATTCACACTTGCCTGATTTTTCTCCAGCCATGTAACGTGTACAAAAATGCATATACTAGGGTAAAGAATGCATGTATGCACACAAAGATACATCACATTCGAGGAAATGACTTTCCAAAATGTATATATTAGCAGGAATGTGTGCTAAAAATGTGTATATTAGTAGACATTTTGTACTGAAATGCTGGTGAATTTTCAGAAGGACTTTTAAAATAGCAATAATTGCGAATGGATGTGGAAAGGCGGAGAACTGAACTTACGAGGGAGGGAGGGGGGGAGGAATAAGAAATTGGGAGAAACATAAACCTTGCAAATTTGCCCACCCCTAAACCTCCGCATTTCTACTTGGCACAGGATTGTGTCAATAAGAGGCACCCCATAGCTAACCATAGAGATAAGAATGTGACATTGAGAAAGGAAAGACTTGGCATAGATGTGATGGCTTTATAGAACAAAACAAAACACAATATACGCACAACCTAATTTTTGTATTCACAAAATGTAAATCCCTTAATCCTCTCGCAAGGGAAATCTGTTGCAAATGTATCATTTCTTAAGCATTAAATACAATTATTTGTGTTCATTTTCACACAAAAATCTTTAGAAAATATGGAATGGAAATGGTATATGTTTGAACAAATGGCCAGTTTTTTCTTGTTATTTTCTTGTTATTTTTGTTATTTCTTAACAAAAACCTACTGATTATGGTTTTAAAAAAATAATGTAGCACCATAAACATCCAAATATAATCTCCAGCTGATTTTATCACCATATGCAGGATTACTGAAATTCAGATTCTGGAGCACTAGAATAAAGCAACACAGAGAGACAGGTATTTCCAATAACACATACAGTTTGGGGGTGAGGAAAAAGAAGGCACCAAATGAAGCATCTCAATTTTATGGTGTGCCTGTACGTTAATGTATTGTACAAATTCCTATCCTAACTCTGAGAAAATGCAAGTCTCAAGATTAACAGAATATATAAGGAATGCTCGTCTGTCATTACACATCAGAATAGTATTGTTAAATCAAGTGTACCTTTCATAAATCCCGACTTAGGAAGAAATGTGCTTTGCCTTTCTGTAGAAAAAAAAATCTAAGATAGACTAAAATAAGGTTTGTCAGTTCCCTGATTTAAATTGAGTTGCCTGAACAAAAAAGCCACTGGGTATACTGGGCTGTTGTTGTTTTTAAAGCAAAGAACTTAATATTTATTGAGATTTCATGTCCATTTAATTATTAATTCCAGCAGTGTTATAGTATTTCTACAAAGTTGCTCCTCTTGACCTTTTACCTGTTGTTGTTTCCCCCCACAAACTATTTTCTGTGCAAGCATGAAAGCCCACACTTGCCATTTATTCTGTGTGACAGAGTTAAAAAAGACTTGTGGTTTAGCTGCCCACCACAAGGATTCCGATGACTGACATTCAAAGAACCAGCGATTTTAAGTTTCAGCTACTAGAGCCAGAAAATGTCGCATGATATCACAGCAGTTTAAAGAGAAAGATGATGAGGTGGTTTGGAGAAAGGACAGGAGAAATATAAGGGTGGAAGAAAGGTACCTTTTCCAGGTAACAATTAAGGGTGGAGGTGAGGGAGGCAAAATGGGTCTGAAGAGCTGATCACCTTCTCTCTCTTTTAATAAATTTTATTTTCAGTTGTCAGTTTAACAACAATAGTCTTCCTTTACATTTGTATCCCTAGTTTTGACTTCCCTCCCCACCCTTTTCTGGTTCCACAGTTGCTCATCCTGTGGAACGCCCTCCCACCAGATGTCAAGGAAATAAACAACTATCTGGCATTTAGAAGACATCTCAAGGCAGCCCTGTATTGGGAAAATTTGAATGTCTGATGCTTTACAATTTAATATACATGCTGTAAGCCGCCCAGAGTGGCTGGGGAAACCCAGCCAGATGGACGGAGAATAATATTAATATTAACAACAACAACAACAACAAAAATCATTTAACTAAACTGCAACTCCCCCTTGACTTCTTTTTAAAAGATTCTATCTACCTTTCCCCCCAAATCACCTTCTAATTGCTTGATTTTATTTTAATCCTGGGATGCGGGTGGCGCTGTGGGTTAAACCACAGAGCCTAGGGCTTGCTGATCAGAAAGTCGGCGGTTCGAATCCCCGCAACGGGGTGAGCTCCCGTTGCTCGGTCCCTGCTCCTGCCAACCTAGCAGTTCGAAAGCACGTCAAAGTGCAAGTAGATAAATAGGTACCGCTCCGGCGGGAAGGTAAACGGCATTTCTGTGCGCTGCTCTGGTTCGCCAGAAGCGGTTTAGTCATGCTGGCCACATGACCTGGAAGCTGTACGCCAGCTCCCTCGGCCAATAATGCGAGATGAGCGCCGCAACCCCAGACTCGGTCACGACTGGACCTAATGGTCAGGGGTCCCTTTACCTTTTATATTAATCCTGCTAAGGTATTTAATTGCTTACAATAGTTCTTTAAATAATCTACATAACTTCCTCATTCTTTATTAAAGACTCTTTCTTCTTGATTTCCTATTCTTCCCGTAGGTTTTGCCATTTCTGCATAGTCCATTAATTTTGCTTGCCCCCTCATCCTTGGTCGGGGTGGTATCTTCCTTCCATCTCTGCTCATAAGGCATCCTGGCAACTGTGGTTGCATACATTAACAATTTCTTCTGGTCTTTCGGCATGTCCTGTCCTATTCTTCTAAGCCATGGGTAGGCAAACTAAGGCCCGGGGGCCAGATCCGGCCCAATTGCCTTCTAAATCTGGTCCGCGGACGGTCAGGGAATCAGGGTGTTTTTACATGAGTAGAATGTGTCCTTTTATTTAAAACAACAACAACAACAACAACAACAACAACAACAACAACAATTTATTTATACCCCGCCCATCTGGCTGGGTTTCCTCAGCCACTCTGGGCGGCTTCCAACAGAACATTAAAATACAATAATAAACAATACAATAAATACAATAAAATGCATCTCTGGGTTATTTGTGGGGCATAGGAATTTGTTCATCCCCCCAAAAAAATATAGTCCGGTCCCCCACAAGGTCTGAGAGACAGTGGACCGGCCCCCTGCTGAAAAAGTTTGCTGACTCCTGTTCTAAGCAGTGGGGCAATAATCTTTGTATGAACATCTTGGCAATAGGGGCAAAGTAAAAGGACATGTTCTGCCGGTCTCTATCTCTCCATCACGAGAAGAGCAAAGCCTTTCGACAAAGGGGATTTTTCTGTAGCCCCCATTTAAAATCGCAGGTGGGAAGGCAGTGTAAAGGCCCTCCTATGACCATGTATCTCTAATTGTGACAGGGAGGCAGCCGGTTTTACTATGTATCCTGCATTAGCAGTGGACAGAAAAGGGGGCGCCCTCTGAATGTCAAACTGTTGCTCAGTATCCAGGATCCACAGTAACCAAAAAGGGTCTGTATCTGAAGGTTAGGCTCCCCACCTCACCTGCCTAGCCCAGGTGATACTCCTGAATGTAGCTGAGCACTGTATATATTTATTGGATCAGAATAGTCCTGCTGTATTTTCCTAACATTTTCTAAACCCATGTGTGTCTCTCTCTGTGTGTACAATGTAAGTGATGAGGAAACTGGGTGAAGTTTGCTTTGTGTTACTCCAGGGCCATCGCTGCTGCTTGCCTTCTTCAGATGTGGTCTATTTAATCTCCTGTAGTGTGGGAAATTATGTTCAAAGTCCCTGTGATCCTGTGTCCGCGGTAAGTTATGCAAGTAGTGACAAGTACATGCCATAAGGTCTTGAGATTATATCTGCAATGTGTTACTGGAGGCTGCTGATCAAGAGAGTCTGAAAGAAAAACATTATTTTCAGGTGTGAAAAACCGTCACCTTTATCAAATAATTTTTCTTGCATTTCTCCCAAGACATTGTAGCCTTTCCACACACACACACACACACACACACACAGACACACACACACACACAGAGAGAGAGAGAGAGAGAGAGAGAGAGAGAGAGAGAGAGAGCAAAAACTTGGGAGGTTAAAGTTCTGGCACTCATGAGGATGGAAATTTTGGATCAAGCAATTATGTTGCTCTTCATTAAGTTTTACTGCTAAAATTAATAATCACATTGTGGTTGGCCCTTTTTGGCTTGTAGGGATTTTAAAAGATGTATCCTGATTGCTCTATTTGGGGTCTTTTTTATAAAGCATTGCACCACCACTACCACCCCAAGTTCATTGCACCGCAGCTGTGCAATTTATTTGGCACATATAGTAAGATTTGTAGTATTATGCAAGGCGATTTGCATGAAAAACTGGTGCATACAACAAAAATATTAGTGATCGAAGATAGGCCGTGGGTAACTTTGAGAACAAAGGGGTGGTTTTATCTTTGGGCTGGCCGGAGGGATGGAGGAAAAAAATGATTGGAGTTCTCATTTCAAGGTGAGTCTATCAATTTTGTGCTTTCTGAAATAATATGAGCACCAAAACAAGGCCTTCCTTTGACATTCGCACCCAACTTGAATTTTGCAATGCAGCTCTCCAGCCAACCAGTGTTTACAAAAATGAACCTATTAGGTTAAAGTATGCACTAAAACAAACATATTAGTGAAAATAACACACAAAAATGGCCTATATTGCTTACAAAAAAAATATGTACCTTAGTCAAAGTTGCGTATGAAACTACAGAGTGCGTAGGAGAAATTCACACTCTGTAGGTGGAGGCAAAGTAAAAAGGGTATCCATAGGAGGAGATGGTTCATTTTTACAGTGTTACCGCTCTTTTTCCATAACATGAATATGATTTCTTGGGATCAGGAGCAGTAGATTGGCTGGAAGTCTTCATAATATTGTATTCTGACTTGAAAAGTTGGCCCTGATGTGTCAAGCCAACTTAACCATCTTAAATGCTGTAACTAAATAATATGACCTTGGAGAGTTTTGATGAGTATGTATGTATATGTATGTATTTTTTCATCCAATTATTCTCCCCCAAAATGGAGAACATACTGGAGAAAGAGGAATGGCGTCTTAAGATGTTGGAACATGCAGTTAGCTGGTCTGACCAGCAGAATAAGAGATCAAAATGATAGAACTAATAAGGAAGATTGGAAAATATTTGTAGATTATTTTAAACTCCATGTAAACAGGTAAATATATTAGCAGGATTAGAGTAGATTCAGCAGTATAAGGTAAAGAAGAGGGAGGAAAGTACGGAATATTTAGAATATGCAGAGTAGATGGAAAACTGAAGAAACCATGGAAAGAAGGGAAGAGAAGGGAATGAAGTGTTGAATGAAGTGCGATTTGATCACTCTGTTGCATGCTCGGCTTGCAGTGCTATGTGTAGTGAAGTGAACAGACAATGTACTCCCCAGTCGTGTATTGCACCACGATCTGTACATGTGACGACGGAGTGATCAAACAATCATTTCACCATGCAGCCTGCTGTTGCTCATGGTCACCTGCTGTGGCTGCCCACTAATCATGTGTATTGATTTTAAGACTATAATCCTATACCCTGTTTCTTGGGAGTAAGCTCCTTTGAACTCAAGGAGACACATATAAAATTGTATTTTAAGTCTCTTAACATGTCAAGACCTTGTGCTATCAATGTATGTCATTTGCTAAAAAAAAATAGCATTTTGCAATATAGAAATCCTGCTTCTAAACTGCGTTGTTTTTTTACATGAGGAACTTCAAAAACCTGAAATCTTAAAAGGTGAGCTATCCATCATGCATTTAAAATTTGATTAATTTCCCAGAAACCAGCTATTCTGAATGCAAGATTATCTAAACATTAATGTGTCTTTTAATGGGGTGCAAGTTTCATTTGGGAAACTGTCAGCTCAATCCTAAGCGTGCATATTTCATTTGGCATGTGAGGTTTTTTATGTTGATTTTTTTTTTGCTATTTTTTAAAAAAACAAAAATAAAATTTCACTCCATAGCACTGATGTTTGGAAATGAGGAGACAGGTTGCAGGTTTTTGTAAGTTCATTTGTGACTTTTGCTCCCTAGTCACTTTTGCTTTGGAATAAGACTGCACTTTTGAACGGCACACTGCTGGCTCCATAATTTAGGTGACCCTTGGGCAAAAAATTCCCTGAGTGGTTGTCTCCCAAAATGGGACCACCCCCTACTCACTTCTGTCACCATTCCCCTTTTGCTTATCCTCTCCCTCTGGGTCTAGCCCACTGCTCAAAGAGTGAGCAGGCAAGCAGAGGTGGTTGGCCCATTTCCTTGCTCCTGCCACTGCGAAGAAGAAGAAGAAGAAGAAGAAGAAGAAGAAGAAGAAGAAGAAGAGAAGTTTGGATTTGATATGCCGCTTTATCACTACCCTAAGGAGTCTCAAAGCGGCTAACAATCTCCTTTCCCTTCCTCCCCCACAACAAACACTCTGTGAGGTGAGTGAGGCTGAGAGACTTCAGAGAAGTGTGACCAGCCCAAGGTCACCCAGCAGCTGCATGTGGAGGAGCGGGGAAGCGAACCCGGTTCACCAGATTACGAGTCCACCGCTCTTAACCACTACACCACACTGGCATAGAAGACTCACGTGACACCAAGGACAGCCAGGTATTCTGGGGAGTCCAGGGGTTGGCAGGTGACCGATGATGCCCACCCTTCACACCAGCCTGGAATAAGGACTGAACATATTGATAGGATGGTTTTAATAGTGTTGATCAGATTTCAATACAAGGATGTCCCGCGGTTCATTGCTAACCAAAAACCCTGTTTGGGCATTCAAAGAACACATAGGGGATGAAGGGACTAGGGGATGTAGGACCCCCACATACCAGCCCCAGCAGCTCCAATGCAACTTCCCTGCATTGAGTAGGGAGGCCTGAAAGGGGGCTCTAAGCATGTCAGAACTTCCACCTGCTGCTTCATGGTCTGAGGCTGAAACCATCAGATACATTACAGGGTACGATTTGCATGCAAATGCTTGAATACTGTGCTTGTGGGATAGAATTAATTTCCTGTTCAGTAGGCTTAGGTACTGTAGCTTGCCTCAGGAATGTGACTGTGTGCGCAAGCTACTGTAACCCTATACTGAAGACTGGGGTCGAGAACTTGTGGTCCTTCAGATGTTGTTGGATTACAGCTCCCATCATCCTTGATCATTGTCCATTCCGGCGGGGGCTGATGGGAACTGATGTCCAGCAACGAATGGAGAGCTACATGTTCTCAATCCTTGTTGTAGAGAATAAGAAGAAATGCATTAATTAAGTAGTTTCAGTGGGGAGTAAAAATCAGAGGTATTCTAAAATGGGGATCAATTGGGCTTCAGAATATCGCTGGAGAACCAATGAGAAAACAATGAGCAAATTCCAAAATATGAGGTTCTTTCAGTGAAAGAAACTGAAGGAATTGCTTTGGGCAGCAAATTCCAGCGAGGATTTCCACATCTTTGCCTTCAATTTCCATCTTGTGTGCACCTTCTCAGAAATGAAGGACAGCTTGATGGAGGTGGGTTCAATTAACTCTTGTCTTCAAATGTGAAAATTTCCAGCGTCTCTTATTTTAGAAATTAACCTGAGCCCAGTGATTTGTGGCTTCTGGAACACAGAAGGCCTTGCATGTGAAAATGATTTAAATATACCTGTATCCATCCATAGCTGTCCGATGAGCCGCCAGCTCCTGTTGGCCAGCAATTGACAAGTGGACAGGAAGCAGCCAGGGCAATTCAGCAGCAGATGACAAGCCAAGTAAATGAAAGGAACTGAAATATGGCAGTGGTGGCCTACCGTTTACTGCCAACAAGAGGCAGCGACAGGAAAAGAATCTAAAATAGGCTCTGCAATGCCCATGAAATGCATAAAGTCTCACAATGACCAATTTATTATTTTTACCCTGTCCAGTGACATGGAAGGGTTCATCGGGGAACCACCAGCCTTGTTTCTGAATACAGTCTGGCTGCAACATATGAAATAATTGAGCTGGCCACAATTTACAGCACTTGCTGGATTTTCCTTTCTTTTTTTCGGGGGGGGGGGGAGAGGTGTGTGTGTCATGAAATGCGGGGATGTGAAGTATCACAGGGGCATGAGGCTGTTCTTACTTTCTCATTTCTTTTATTTTTTTTAAAAGTATTTTCAAATCATAGTGGTTTATGACTTTCTTCAGAATGATCTTTGGGCATATGTACTGCTTTTGTTTATTTGTTTTCCTCCAGGATGTCATCTCTTGTGATCAGCCACAGCCCTGAAAAACGAAAAGTACAGAACCATCAAGCCGGCAGTCCAGTTCCTTTGCTTCTCTTTATTATGGTTCCTCCAGACAGAGTCTCCTTTGTCTTTTCAGCTGGACCTGTCTCATCGAGTGGTGATGGTGTTGGGTAGTAATTTCCTTTCCTTCATTATTTATGGATATATTATGTATATTAGCTGCACTTGACTAGAGAAGCAAAGGGTTGCAATCAGAAAACCATGCGCTTTCCTTCTTAGGAGCCATCCTCTCCTGGCTAAAGGTAGCCTTTGTCAATCAGGTGCCATAGCCATTCTGACAGGGCACTGCAGTCCAAAGGATCTGGAGGGCATTAGGTTGGCAAAGGCTGCCTCCAGGTGTCAAGGAGCTGTCAATGAGTCAGGTCACCCACAGGACAGGGACACACACGGAAAGCACAGAATGCAATTAGCTCTTTATTAGCAGAAAATAACAACGCAGCAGAGCCCTCCGGTTCACCTTAATCCAGCTAAGATGTTGTTGAAACTGACCATTAGTTCTGCCCTTCCCCCTCTAAGCTTTCACTCTGGATACCTCCCAAGCAGATGAAGGCAGCATTGATGGGGTGAGCGCCTCCTCTGGGCCTGTCTGGCCCATGCAGGACTCTTCTCGACTCTTCTCTTCAGTGTCCCACCACCAGGATCTGGGATCTAAGTCATCATCTTCTGTGCCCTCCCTGGAGGGGTTTGGGCGGGCAGCTCCCACTGCTCTTCCCCATCCAGCCAGTCCCTGACACCAGGGTGGACTTTGTCATTATGTGACTCTGATTATGCCCTAATTTGGTGGTGCTGGGCAGGCTTTTGGGGCTGAGCTGCAGAGCCCTACTCTGCAGAATGAGTAGGAGGGCCCCCTATACAGTAGCACTGTGTAGTAAGTGAAGAAATACATCTCGCTATCTAAGACTAGTGATCTCAAATTACCTATTTGTACTACAGCCCTGATTGGACAAAAGCAGGGGTTGGCAATCTGAGGACTTCTAGATGTTCTGAACGACAACTTCCAACATCTTTGATGATTCTGGCTAGAATGGATGGGATTGGTCTGACTGATGGTTTCCTTATAAACATGAAATCTCCACTGTAAACTGTTTTCCGATACTCCAAGCTAGGGTCAATTCTATGGTTTCATTCCGGGAATTAAGATTCTGATCCTTATCTCTACTTTACCTTTTCTGTGCTCCTAATCAGATCAAGTCTGTATGTTCAAAATTGTCTCCTTCCTGGGACTACCACTTCATATATCAGGTGGGAGTAGTATGTTTGGATTGCCTATATCTATATCTAAGCACACAAATGCACACCTTTCTTCAAACTATCATTCTTCCTGCACACTTGTTTCCTATATACAGAGAGTATTTCTTATATTTTGAGGAACAGGCAGACATATGACCCCCCACTTCCTCTCTGGGTTGGTAAAGTCCAGTGAGAGCTCCATTCCGGCTGTCTATTCCACTATTACTTTTGTTTAGAATATCTTCTTGAATTCTGAAACTGAATCGTCTGTGTCCCTCCCTTTGGAAAAAGAGGCTAAGAAGGAGGATGTCATGATTTCTTCATTGACAAACTCTTTTTCTATTTTGCTTATATCTGTACTACCCAAGAGGGCACAACAGACAGGTTGCAGCCCAGCTGCTGGTTAAATATTTTAATATTCACTGATGGGCAAAGTAGCATGAAGAAATTTAATATATCCTAGAATGTAAGGGCATTAATGGCTCCATAAAATGTAAATGCATTCTTAATTATCTCAAGTCACTGCACGCACAAGTGGCTCTTTTTCGAGAAACACATCTCGCCTATAATGAGCATGAAAATGACTAAAGGACTGGATGGGGGCAGATCTTATTCCTTCCTTTCCTAGGGCATCAGTATCATTTTCTTAATTTAGTCCAGTTCTATGTCCCATTCCTCCGATTGGAGATCACTTCTGCCAGAAAACTGTTTCAAGGCTTTTTGTGTCACAGAGTGCCACACATACATTACTGATGGGTTTTGCAAACCTCTTTCCCGGTAACTTTTTGCTAAGAAGAATCTTTCCAAGTGAGGATACACTTTGTGAACGCAGCAAGCAATCGCCGCATATGTTGGCGATGCCCTACATTTGCAATGCTATGTAGAGCTCTCTCCCCACCCCACCCCACCCTCACCTCCAAACATGCCTTATGTAGAATCCTTAGTCCATTTAGTCCAGTGATTTCTCCTGAGGCTGGGAGTGGCTTTCCAGGATCTTCAGTGGTTGGGATCGGGCATTTTTCCAACTCCACTTCCTGGGAACACTTCAGCTGGAAAGCCAAAGAATTCTAGGACCTTCTTCATGTGGAGCATGTACTTTGATACAGATGCCCAATACACTTCACTCCCCCCAAAAACCTTGAGCCAAGAGGTGTGCCTTCCCCTACTGATGAAATGACATGAACATCCTGGTGAGATGAACCTTGGATGGGAGGGTCATGCCAAAGGTGAGGGGCCACCTCAGAGAAAGTTACCAGTTCTTTGTGCAACAATTCAACTGAATGAACACTTCTTGCTTGTGTTCCAAAAAGACTTGTATTCAGCTTGTATCCAATGACTAAGAGAATGTCTAACAAGTATGTTTTGAGATTTGTCAGTGTTGCTTTAGAGGGAGCCGACGCAATTTGAGGAGCATCATAGGAACATAAGAAACCCTCTTTACATTGCGTCATTCTGTTGGTCCTTCTATTTCAGAATTATCTACATTGACTAGCTCTTCAGAATTCCAGGCAGGAGTCTTCTCCAGCCCTTCCTAGCAGGCCCATGCAGAGGGAGTGGGCAGCCAGGTATACTTGCCTTGGCCCTCGGAGGGCTAAGCTTGCTGGGGGGTGGGGTGGGCACCAGGGACAGGCTACTTTTTTGTTTGAGTTTATAATTTTATTCTAACAAGACTCCCACTCTGGGCCTTAGACAAGCTCTGCATGGGCTTGCTTCATAGGAGATACCTAGAATTTAACTGACCCCTTTGCCAAGCAAATCCTGTGTTCTAACCAGAAGTGGCTCACCTCATGGGGCAGAGCGGCAGCAATAGCACCCTAGCAGCAATAAGTACTGCCACTTACAGGGAGGGGTGAGCCTACAGTGAGGTCTAGGCTGCTCAGGTAAACCAGTGGGCTTCTGCTGGTGCACCCAGCCCCGAGCTCACCACCAGCAGCAATAACATTGCTGATGGGAGGCTATTGCTGCAGTTCCGCCCCACTGGATGAGCCACTTGTGGCTCTTTCACTGAGCTATGGCCCAACAGCTGTGTATGACAGCCCTCCAGGGTCCTAGGAATCCTTTTATTTCATTTCATTGCTGCCTGCTTAGAACTACAACAACCAGATGATGATGAAGCCACCACAGATGACAGGTGGGCTGGGCTTGACTTGGTGTGTCACAAGCTGTGCAAGTCTGTTTTAAAGTTGGATGTGTATCAAATTCATTTTGGTAATCCATATCCAGCTTCCCCCTCTTTTCTTTCTTTTCTTTCTCTTTCCTTCCTTCCTTCCTTCCTTTTGGAAGTTAACTGATATGAAATTCTAAGCAATGGCTGGTATCCCATGCAGTACTAAGTAATTGCTCTTGTGCAATTGGACTTTCCCCCTCTCCTTCTTCCCCCATGTGACCCCTAAATATTTTCTGGGGAGGTCCTTCAACTGTATAAAGATGATTTGTGGAGAATGAAGGGTGTGCACAGGAAGAGGAGGGGGGAGCCCCGCTGCACAAGCAGGAATCCTGTGCTGATGGAACACTTACTTAGTACTGTATTGGACGCAAGCCACTGTCTTTTTAAAATCACTGTGATGCAGAAGTCAATGTCTTTCTCAATGTATCTCAAGTCAGAAGCGGTTCTGATTGTGTGGTTTTTTTTAAATGGGGCATGTGCATCCAAAAGAGGCCCCCAAAAGTGGGTATATGTAGGCATGGGAGAGAAATCTGGTTTGCTCTTCCAAATTTATAAATATATATAAACCAAAATGCAGTCACCCTGCAACACAGCCCTCTAGCCATGTAATGTGTACAAAAATACATGTATTAGGGTAAAGTGCACAAAGAAATATATACATCAGTGGAAACAACATAGCAACATGGATTGCATTATGGGATACTGCTTGCAAAAATGTAGATTAGGCAAATGTAATAAATTACGAGAAATTTGCACTAAAATGCGGGTGAATTTTCACGAGGACTTATTTTTAAGAATAAACGTCATCGCCACAAATTGGTGTGGAAATGTAGAGGACTGAACGAAAGATGAGAAACCTAAATCGACCATTTCACCCATCCTATAAGATATGCATGAGACCAAAGATCTGAGAATTTTGGAGTAGCATAAACATTCTGGTCAGAATAAAATCCCTGAACAAGGGTGCAGGGACAAGGACCTGATGGAGATGAATAATAGTAGGAAGAAGGGGGGGAGAAGCCGTTGAAACACATCCGAGAAAGCAGAGGTGACTGAGGCACCCATTTGGAAGAAATGATGTACCCAGAGAAGGGTGGAGGTGTTGAGGAAAAGAAGCACCTACTGACACAGAGATAGGCAGTTAAATGTCATGGATGTGCACTGACATTTTTCGATACTGCAGAGTTACTTTTAAAAACTGCTTGACCTCAAACAAACAAACAAACTGTTCGAAATCCATTTCTCCATCACTGTCTCTCTTGCACCCTTTGCTTGGCAAGGCACTGACACAGACATGCTAGTAGGGAACATTTCACTGATACAGACATGCTAGTAGGGAACATTTCCATATGCCACCTTATTGTGCCGTCCATGGGATTATCCTGTTTCTTGCAGGGCAAAGATGAATGTGCTACCTTTTCTGAGCCCTTGTAATTCAGCCAATTATGCAAAGGGAACTTTCAAGGGACTTAGATGTCCTCCAGGGAGCTATCCACTGTCACATCAGAACTTTAGTTCCCTTCAGGAAGTGCAGGTAGCTGTCCTTGTGTCAAGGATTGCACCATGAGGCGTGCGAGTTTTTAAGGCAGTGTTTCTCCATGTTATGTGAGGGCTAGGCTAGTGAAGATTACTAGACCGTCCCTGTCCCATGCATGGTATGTGGGGGCATCCTTGCGCCAGCCTGTGCCTGAATTGCAGCACCAGGTAGACAATCAGGAGGCAGGTTGAAATGGTGGCTCGGAGATCCATCGACCCAAACTTGACAAGAGCTTTTTGACTTTTGTGAGGTAGGTCTTGGCATTTCCTGACTAGTGGTGGAGTCACCTTTTTTCACCTGCTCTACACTGCTGAGTGTTTGGGGATAGTGGTGTTGGTTTATTTGCTTCGATTCAGCCTTGCAACCTACTAATATCACAATAATATCACAATAGGTAGGTGCAGTGCAGGGTAGGAGGCGAATTCTGGTGGGTTATGCTGGCAAGTGGTAGCCTTAGGCACCCTAATGGTGAAGTGAGGCTTATGCACTCAACCGCTTATGGTTTCCCATCTTGAAGGGATATGAGCAGAAAAGTGACCTTTGAATGGTCTTCTCACCAGCTGTGGTGTGAAGTCATTGCCTGGAACCTCCTTGTAACACTTGTAAGATAAGTTGATTATGAGTACTAATACATCCACACACTGATCAAATGCTTGGAGCCCATGTGGAGACACCCATGTAAGGAAGACAGTGGGAATGAGGTAGGCAATCTTGCTTAAGAGGGGGAGAAATATCACACTGCCGATCCTTTTGAGTTATCAGTAAGGTTATGGCCCTTAGCTAATTTCACTCAATGATGTCTTCAGTTTGATGTCCAATTGGCCCACAGTTGCTTTGCAAATCTGCCTGAGGATTGGCATGACTAGTGGGACTGTTCCCCACTCTCCTTTGAGCATCAGGCACACAGTGATTTGGAGAGGCTTATTGGTCTCCAAATCATGGCCACTGGTCCCATCACCTCCTGGCAAATAGAAGGGGAAGAAATGGAAGCAGTGAGAGATTTTACTTTCTTGGGCTCCATGATCACTGCAGATAGTGACAGCAGTCACGAAATTAAAAGACGCCTGCTTCTTGGGAGAAAAGCAATGACAAACCTAGACAGCATCTTAAAAAGCAGATACATCACCTTGCCGACAAAGGTCCGTATAGTTAAAACTATGGTTTTCTCAGTAGTGATGTATGGAAGTGAGAGCTGGACCATAAAGAAGGCTGATTGCCGAAGAATTGATGCTTTTGAATTATGGTGCTGGAGGAGACCCTTGAGAGTCCCATGGACTACAAGAAGATCAAACCTATTCATTCTGAAGGAAATCAGCCCTGAGTGCTCATTCGAAGTACAGATCCTGAAGCTGAGGCTCCAATACTTTGGCCACCTCATGAGAAGAGAAGACTCACTGGAAAAGACCCTGATGTTGGGAAAGATTGAGGGCACAAGGAGAAGGGGACGACAGAGGACAAGATGGTTGGACAGTGTTCTCGAAGCTACCAACATGAGTCTGACCAAACTGCGGGAGGTAGTGGAAGACAGGAGTGCCTGGCGTGCTCTGGTCCATGAGGTCACGAAGAGTCAGACATGACTAAACGACTAAACAACAACAACAATTGGTCTCCAAAGAAGTTTGCCAGAAGTGTTAAACACACATATAAGCCAGCATTACTGCAACTTGGTGCCCTCCAGATGTTATTAGACTCCAACTTCCATCAGCTGCAGCCCAATGGCCAATAGTTTAACAACATCTGGAGAGTGCCATTAAGGTGAACAAAGGCTTTGGTTAAGACTATATAGTACTAATTCCTATACTTAGGGCATTTTGGATAGAAAGGAAAAACCAGTGAGCCGTCTGAGGAAGGAAATTCCAGCATGGTGTTGTCGTAGCTCTCACCATAGCCCCGTCTGAGTCCCATTGCCAAGCAAGCAGGGCCTAGGAGTCTCTCAGGAACACTGGCCTGAAAGCAGACTCCACATCCAAAGTCAAGCCAATTCCGAGGGTCGGGCAGGCAGCAATCTGCATAATCAGACAGTCCAGAGGTCAGGGAATCCACATGATCACAGAGCCAAGGGTCTTGATGGACAGCAGGAAGCAGCCAGGAACCACAGGCATTGTTTCTAGCATCTGGTTGCTGATGAGAGCTCTGTTTAAGAAGGCTGAAGCCCGTTGGTTCTCATCAGTGCTTTCCTCCTCCTGTCCTTGAAGGCTGATCAGCTGCAGGTGGAGTCATTCCGCCTTCCCCCCCTTCAGGCTGCTGTTCAGCAGGTGAATCTGACTCCTGACCCATGAGAGGTGTGACAGCCACCCAGACCCCTCTCTCAGCAATGGGGACTTCATTGGTATAATCAGTGGGGAATTCTGGGCTGATCTCGCAGCATAAGGAGGAATCACCTACCCAGTATGGAAGGCCCAAGCCATGTGGACTGGCTTTGTATCTTTCACTTTTCTTGGAACGATTCAAAGCTGTGGCCTTTTATAAAAATTACCTTGGGTCCCACTGCACTATAGAAAAGGATTGGTTACCGACCTAGTTCTTTGTGATCCATGAAGCTGATAAAAGTAACTCAAGGCTAAGTTATTTCCTCTTGAGTGTTATACAGCGGAGTGGCCCACAGCAATAAGTGCCTAAGTGACATAAGGGACTCGAGAAAGCATATATAATGACAGATGATAGCTTTTCTAATAGCTTCTTTTAAAGAATTAAAGAATAGTACTTAGGAAATAGGATAACTGAGACACAATGAGCTAGAAAATAAGAATCCTCTCATTAGGGAATCATCTAAGTCTGACTGCTTTGCATTGCTGTTGTTTTTTTTTAAAAAATGGGTTATTGGATGCTTTTCTTGAGACTTTTGTTTTTCCCCCCAACAAAGGTTTCTCGCTCTTCCCAACCCACAAACTGTCCTAATGTATAAGTATGGCTGAATTCACATTTATAAGATCTGCTGTGAATGGGGAGAAAACTGATATGCAGTGTACACACACTGATAAAAACATATGGGACAATTAGTCTCCTTTTGATTTAAAATCTGGAGAAGATACTAAACTACTTTACCTTATATTTAAATGACTGGAGGCATCATGTTAGAAAAATAACAATGAAGGAGCGTTTGAGTTGTTATGCAAACTTGTATTTCTAAACACAGCAGAGTTGGAGGGCCTGGGATTTCGGGGGTGGGTGGGTGGGGGTGATTCTGAAAGTGTGCATTAGCACACAGGATTATTGCTGTAGGAAAATTCAATCTGTTGATTTGACTTCATGGTGGACTCTTTACAGTCTCTATCGTTTCCACTCCACTTCACTGATGGTGGAAAAGCTTTTTTCATGGTTTATTTAGCAGAAAGTCATTTTGATTAGCAAGATGAGTAATACTTTACAGCTGTTTGCAATTACGGCATCTGTTCTATCAGTGGGTCCAGCTATTGGAGACTATATTGACAGAAATGCAAAATACAATGGAAGCGGGTACAAGAGAGGACATGCAGACATGCTTCATAGATCTTGTCATGTCAAGAGAAAAACAACAACATCGTGTTTCTGCTCAAATCTGTGCCACAGATTCCAATATATCTGAATATATTTGAGGAGTAGCTGTTTCAACTAACATGAGCCATTTTTATCCCACAAAGTGCCTTTTGCCAAGTCCTCCTCGTGCTCTAATTGTAGTTAAGTGGTTTTTGTTTCGTGTGTTGGCATTTCCTTCAGTCTGAAGAGGGTGTAGGCCAGACAAGGTGCAAATGCAAATCTCAGACCATAGGTGGAAATGGTAAGGAAATTGACTTCGACACAGCCCTGGGTTGGATGGAGAGAATCTTGATGACGCTGAGGATGGAAACTGCCCCTTTAGTGGTCATCAGGTCATGTATTTTTCTGTTGTGAGCTGCCCTGTGAGCTTTGGATGGAGGGCAGTATACAAATTTAAGAAACAACAGCAACAGCAATCAAGTCGATAATTTGGTGAGTGGGGAGGACCTTCATCAGTTGATCTGCACAGATCATCTAAGGAGATGAACCTCTCTGTATGTCCGTGAGAGTTTGGTACAGTCGTACCTTGGTTCCGAAAGTCCGTTCGACAACCAAGGCACGGCTTCCAATTGGCTGCAGGAGTTTCCTGCACACAATCAGAAGCTACGGAAGCCGCGTCGGACGTTCGGATTCCAAAGAACATTCACAAACTGAAACACTCACTTCCAGGTTTGCGGCGTTCGGGAGCCAAAACATTCGACTCCCAAGGCGTTCGGCTTCCAAGGTACGACTATATTTAACACCGAACAGACTAGTGAAGATGTTTAAATCGGAAACAGGTAAATGTGGGAAGTGTAAAGAGGTTGAAGGGTCATCCTTCCACATGCAGTAGTCTTGCAGTGTAATTAAAGATTATTGGGAAATAATATATAATGAACTTTAAAAAAAATGTTTAAAGGAACATTTTCCCCAAACCCAGAAGCTTTCCTCCTGGGGATAATAACATCAGAAGTCCCACAAAATCAGAAGAACCTATTCATGTATGTGACTACAGCCGCAAGGATGCTTCTAGTAGAAAAATGAAGAACAGATGCAGTACCAACGAAAGAAGAGTGGCATCATAAAACGTTGGAATATGCGGAATTAGCAGGAATAACCAATAGAATAAGAAATCAAGATGAAAAAAGGTTTAAGGAGGACTGGATAATATATTTAGATCACGTGATAAACTATTATAAACTATTCTTAACTTAGCAGGATGTTAGTAACTTCAGCAGTGTAAGTAAGAACAAGAGATAAGGAGAGTAAAAGAGAAAGGATTGGAAGACTAAGAAGATGAGGGAGGGAGGAGATTATAAAACGAGCCATGGAAGGAGAGAAATGAAGTCCACTAATGTTTGTATCTTTGAAAGTAATAGAAGATGTAACAATTTTGAATTGTATTTGAAATGCAAATAAAATATGAAAAAAGAACCTCTGTTGTGTGCACATGAGTTTGGGCCACACACACTTGCTGGCATGTGGACTCCAGAGGGTTGGCCAAGGTGGGCCAAAATAGGTTAGTCATCACTGGGCTAAAGGTAATACTAGAGAAGAATCGTTGTCATCCAATGTGCCAGGGACAGGCTGGATGAGGAAGAGTGGTGGAAGCCTGCCTCCCAAGAGTCCTCCAAGGAGGGCTGCGAAGATGACACCTTAGAGCCCGGAGCCTGGTGGTGGGACACTGAGGAACAGTCAGCAGAAAGAACGAGCTGGGAGCTCATAGAAACAGGAGACTTGAGTGATCAAGGGGGGGGGGTCAGGAGAAAGAGGGCCCTTCAGGACAGGAATAGAAGCTGGGAGTCACAGTGTGTGCGCAGACAGTCCCAGTTCAGCTAACTCTCCTCCCCCTCTGACTTCCTGCTCAAGGAGGGTCCTGCACATTGCTGAGCAACACACCAGACAGGCCCAGAGGAGAAGCTCACCCCTTTGATGCAGGCTTGATCTGCTTGGGAGGGACCCAGGGTGAGAGGCTAGAGGGGAAGGGCATGCCCATAGTTCCAGCAATGCCTTTGTTCCAGCGTGCTTAGTTCCAGCAATGCCTTCGTTGAGTTAAGATGAACCAGGGACATTGCTATATTGTTGTTTTTCCTGCTAATAAAAAGCTAATTGCCTTCTGTGTGTGTGTCTGCCCAGTGGATGACCTGGTTCGTTGAGAGCTCCATGACGCAATGGTGCAAATTTTACTTCAGCGGGTGCATTGTGTGAAGGGTACCTTAGCATTGCCATAACCTCAGAGGCAAGCAGCAATCAAGCCTGCAGTTTCTGTCTAAGGAGCTGGGCTCGGTATCTGACTCCAAGTCTGGTGCTGGTGACTAGGGCAGGGACAACAAGTGGGGCATGCAACAAACTACCGTGATGTGGAGTGTCTCAACTTCAGGATACTCCATCCCATTATCCTTTCCACCCAATTTCCCACCCTCTTCCAGCAATCAGTTGGCATTTCATAGCCACAGAGCCTGATAAGTCCTTCCTGGGCTGTTTTGAAGGACCACCACCCCATAGGATTTTGAAAAAGAATACTCCTACAAAGTTTGGGGTTCCCTCCAACCTGCTGATATCTGCCTCTTGTGCATGGGTGGTGCCATTTTGTCTATAAAAGGACAGGGACTTAAAGTTTTGAGTATATGTGATGATTGAAACCTAGGCAATTATGTCTTTACATATTGTACGTAAAGAAATAATTTCCCGGCTGAGTCTGGCATGGCTAGAAGACAACAACACAAGGTTGTTTCACATTCACATCCACCCACAAAAAACACCCCGTTTCACATTACAGCACACTGTTAACAATTCTTATTTCAGCTCGGCTTGGTGGGCAAGTTGATGCAAGTTTGTCTAAGAAAACGTAATTTACTTCTGTCGGTGGCAGCATTTCCGACACTTACTAGAAATAGCTGATAATCTGACACCAGAGAGTTAACGGATTACTGTGCAGTATTTTGTTTGGCTAACAAGACAAACTGTTTTAAAACGATATTGGAATGATGCTTAATATATATTGATGGAGCGAGACTTTAATTTATTCCATGTCATCCCTTGAATAATAGTCTCCCTCCTTATTATGCTGCCTTTTATTCACTATAACATACAGCCAAATAGATGGTTTTAAAAAACCAGATTCCAGCTCTGTCTGCAAAAGAGGGTCAGCCTGATTTCTATATAGGTAGGAACAGCTTAAAGAAGGGATTCAGTTCAAAGCTTCGCTACGCAGGAAGTCTAAGGTGATTTACAGGATTATTAAAAGTGCAATTATATTTTGAAATAACAAGAAATAAAGTGCCACTAAGCTAAAACCCATAGATCTTTATTTGTTGTGAAGTTTCTATATTTCAATACATAGTCACCTCCTCTAGCACCTGCAATGTTAGTTCACATGGCTAGGGCACATTACACAAGGCCCTTGCAGATGCTTGTTTATAGAGCATTCATCCTGATTTGTTTCCGGATAGATTAAGCAACGTTGGCTCCTCAATGAACATTTATTCTGGATTGTTTGCCTTAGTATGGTGTCTGTTCTCTTGTACTAAACTGTTTGAAAGCAGTAGGCATCTACATAAAATTTTGGGTGGCAATCATACATGTGGGCCCTTATTGTTTAATGATACAATATTTGTGGGTGGGGGGGAGAGGGGTTATTGGTTTGTGTGGGTGGGTGGGGGGTGTTCTTGTTTTTATTATGTATTATGTATTTTCTGTTTTATATTGTATTTTTATGTTGTGAACCGCCCTGCAATCTGCATATGAAGGGTGGTATACAAATTTAATAAATAATAAATAAATAAAAATACTTGATCCTCATTAGGCTTGTGGATGTCGAGGAGGGAGTTTGAGTTGTAAAGCTTCTTAACATGAGGCTATTGGCAACAATAGAAAGAATTAACATTCTAGTGTGTTGCCTCTGTTCATGGAACAAGAAGGAAGTTTTCTGAAGTACCCTCTCTTCAGGAATAACCCTACGAAGGAGTCAGAGGCGGCTAATTAACTGTCTGCAAAACCTAAAGATCCCAGGTGTTGTCAGCTGTCATTGAATTAGTTGTCATCATTGTTCTCCTGTGTTTGGCCATTAAATATCGGGATAGACATTCTGCGCTGTTAGGAGTCATGGCAGCTGCCTATCAACACATGGGTTTAGTGCAACGGAAAAGCACTGGAGGTAATTAAGGTCTGCTGCTGAGCTGGAATGACTGCATTTTGTGAACATTTTTGTCCAATGTGAGATGTACATGGCACTGTGGCAATTTCTGTGGCAACTGGGAGCCAGTGTGGTGTAGTGGTTAAGAGCGGTAGACTCGTAATCTGGTGAACTGGGTTCGCGTCTCCGCTCCTCCACATGCAGCTGCTGGGTGACCTTGGGCTAGTCACACTTCTTTGAAGTCTCTCAGCCCCACTCACCTCACAGAGTGTTTGTTGTGGGGGAGGAAGGGAAAGGAGAATGTTAGCCGCTTTGAGACTCCTTCGGGTAGTGATAAAGCGGGATATCAAATCCAAACTCTTCTTCTTCTTCTTCTCCCACCCCTTTGCGAAAGGGAGCAAAGCCACTTTACAGGATTTGGGTCTTGGGAGAAGAGCTGTCAGTGACAGCAGCTATGGTGCCATGACTGAAGTCTTCTCAGGATTGTAGTACACATGGTGGTCTGAGTGCCAGTCCACCTAAAAGGGATGCGGGTGGTGCTGTGGTCTAAACCACTGAACCTCTTGGGCTTGCCGATTGGAAGGTTGGCAGTTTGAATCCTTGCGACAGGGTGAGCTCCCTTCCTCTGTCCCAGCTCCTGCCAACCTACCAGTTCGAAAGCATGCCAGTGCAAGTAGATAAATAGGTACTGCTGTGGCAGGAAGGTAAACAGTGTTTCTGGGCACTCTAGTTTCCATCAGGGTGTCCCATTGTGCCAGAAGCAGTTTAGTCATGCTGGCCACATGACCCGGAAAGCTGTCTGTGGACAAACACCGGCTCCCTCGGCCTGAAAGCGAGATGTGCACCGCACCCCATAGTCACCTTGGACTGGACTTAACCATCCAGGGGTCCTTTACCTTTACCTTTTTACCACCTACAACCCATTTTCTGAATGATTCAGGCTCTGCATCACAATGGTATGTAAACTCTCTGGTGGGTCTACCTCCAGTTGCATACCGGTAGCTGTGCTGGTAAAGAGAGAATGTGGCCTGTTTCTTGGGTTGCATCTCCACCCTGTCAGCCTTCCTGCTTCCCGGTAGATGTCAAGGGCTTGCAGTTTTTAAAATCCTTTGCATGCTGTGATGACAACAGGTGCACCGGCATTGATCTCCTATGTTGTTCGTCCCCCAGTTGGACGAGCAAATCAGCTCACCGCTTGGTTGTCTGCATGCAGGTCATACTAATGTATACCCCCTGGAGGTCCCATGTTCCTTGGGGATTTAAGTAGGCCTAAGCCTCTCATAGACTCTAAATCCAGTTTATACACCAGGTACTTTGCTGCCCGTACATTTTGGAAATTAGAAAAGGTTCACAAACCCTTGCATTTCTCCCCCTGCATATTTTTATTTGCAGTCTAGACCTGTGCTCCATTTCAGAGACTAGCAGGACAATTAGGAAATATCAATTAACTTTCTCCTCAGTTTTCTCCTCCCTACTCCATTTGCTTTGCTATACCTCTTTTATAAAAGCTCGTAAAACAATAGTTGACCCTCTCATCTAGAGTAAACGTTGACTAATTAGTGCATAATTAAAGCCGAAAATCCCCTCTTGTCAGTTTGAGGCTAATGTGTCTTAGCACTTTTTGCCTGACACTTGAAATTTCCTAGTGGATTGACAAGGCTCAGTTTCCTCTGGAGCTGATCTGAAGGATGCTCTCTATGTGGCCAGTGGCTGGTTCACCCTTGCCAGAGGCTCTATGCAGTGCTATTTGCAGAGGGCCTTTTTGAGTGGGGGAAGGGAAAGGTTGAGCAAGATATTCTCTCTGTGTGTGCCCTCTGCCCTCTGTTGCATCCATCCAGTTGTTTGCATCACTCCAGAAGTGGCTTGCTGCTGGGTAGCTTCCTGATAGGTGGGTCATTGCTGCTTACCGGGACAGAGAATGGCAAGGCAGCAGGGAGGTTGGTGTGGTGCAAACTTACTGGCAGGAGTGCTGAACTGGCAGTGCTGGTGCATTTGCACTAGATGATCCTCAGGGTCCCTTTCAACTCTGAAATTCTACGGTTCTATGGTAAGACCAATCTCTCGAAAGTAGGGACAACTGTGACCACGTGAACTATGTGCCTGCTCAGTCTGTTGTCCAGGTACTAACTCTTGATGAACAACTCCAAGGGCCAAAGACTGAGGGTTCGACCAGGAGATCTCCAATGACCCTTCCAGTTTCTAAAATTTCTAGGGTTGGATCCAGACTAAGCCAGTCTCATTATTTTCAATGGGAGCTAAGTGCAACTAACAAACTAGTCTGGATTCTACCCCACGACTCTAAAGGATTTCAGCCTGGGAACAAGTCACACATGGCAGCCTCTCACACACATCACATAAAGAACTTTAATAATTATTTATGAATGGGATCGGCCTGTTATGAATGGGATCTGTTACAAGGGCTCTGAACAGTTTGGGGGCCACTTTTGCAGTTCAAGATTTTCTGTGCTGTCAAAGCTGTCCTTTTTCTTTCTTTTCGCATCGGTCTGAAAGTGAAAACTTTTGAGCTGCGCACCACAGGGGATATGCAATTCCGGAAAAGGGCAAAAGCAGATGGAAAAGTTTTCAGCCTTTAAAGACGAGACTGCATCCCCACCCATTTTAAAAGCAAACAAACAAACCCCCAATATCCAACTAACCAGATATTGATATAGAAACCTTTGGAGGTTTTGAAACCCAGAATTGGATGTGTTTACTGCAGCTCAAGGGCACCAGAAAATTACACCATGACCACTGGCAAAGGGAGTGGTACCCAAATTGATGGTGACATTGAATAGCAGCTATGCCAGGAGTGTCATGGCAGCTCTTATGCTTGCCATACAATGGACTACTGGATTGTGATAAGGTAATGTGATATGTGGAGAGAAAAGGAAAATACTCAGGAGGGGTGACAAAGCATTTCTCAGTCATTAAGATTCCTTAACTCACAAAAAATACACTTCTAAAAGAATTCTGCCCTCTGGAAAATATACATTGATGCAACTATTCTGGGTATTATATCTTCATCTGAATTCAGAGACATGATTCACCTTGATCCAACAAGGGTGATCAATGAGCAGAAGCTGTTTTGCATGCATAGATTGTTCTTGATCCTTAGACACATTGGCCATGCTGGTTAACAGTGATGGGAGTTGAAATCCAACAGCGACTGGAGAGCAACAAATTCCGTACCTCTGAAATAACATCCATACCACTTTAGAGCTTCCATAATTATGTGTGTGTGTGAAACCTACCAATAAGATCTTGTTCCACATAGTTTCATCTGAACCAGGCTTGTGTATGACATCTGCCTGCCTGCCTTTTTATCTCATCCTTACCCTAAGAAGCTCAGAGCTGCAAATGTATCCCCACCCCTTTTAGTCTCATGACATAGTGGGACGCAGGCTAGACCGAGAGCTAATAACCAGTTCCTGGTCATCCAGTAAGTTTATGAACCCTAATGAAACATATGCAGGCTGAATTGGTGGGTGGTGTCTGGACCTCAAGCTCAAGGGGGGGCCTCCAATTTAGATACTAGCATTGGCATTTGGTAAGTTTCAAGGAGTGAAAGGAGGTGAGTGTGCCCTTGAGGATAGACTCCTAGGGTCATTCTGGAGCAGGTGTGCAGGAAGTTTGCAGGGGAAGTGTTGTTCCATATGCTCCAAAGTTAAGCATTTAGGAACAATGAAAACACAAGGTGCCTCAGTTTCAAGAGTGACTTAAGTAGTGTGCAAGTTCTGTCAGGCACACTACTTAAGTCATTCCTAAGGAAGACATTAAGGACATGGGTGCTGCTGTGGGTTAAACCACAGAGCCTAGAGCTTGCCGATCAGAAGGTTGGCGGTTCGAATCCCCGCGACGGGGTGAGCTCCGATTGCTTGGTCCCTGCTCCTGCCAAGCTAGCAGTTTGAAAGCACATCACAGTGCAAGTAGATAAATAGGTACCGCTCTGGCGGGAAGGTAAATGGCGTTTCCGTGTGCTGCTCTGGTTCACCAGAAGCGGCTTAGTCATGCTGGCCACATGACCTGGAAGCTGTATGCCAGCTCCCTCGGCCAATAAAGCAAGATGAGCACCGCAACCCCAGAGTCGGTCACAACTGAACCTAATGGTCAGGGGTCCCTTTACCTTTAAGGAAGACATTGGAGCACTCCAAACCATTTGCCCAGAAAATACCCAAAGGAGATCTGCACCGATAATTGTATTGCATTCCTAATTATTATCTTAGAAGGGGGCATTGCTTCAAAGAGAAGTGGTTGTGGCTATGATGGATCCTGCACTTCTGAATTTGCCACTACAGGGCTGAGGAGGAGGTGATATTTAACCGGGTTTAGTCTTCCTTCCTGCAACATGGACAAAGTCATGGACTATAGATCTTATAGGAAACACATACAGAACATCCCAGGTTCAATCCCTGGCATCTTCAGGTAGAGCCACTGCCAATCAGCATAGTCATTACTAAGTTAGATGAACCAATTGTCTGATTCAGTATAAGGAAGCTTCCTATGTTCCTACTTCCGTGCCCAATGGAGAGACCACTGTCTTCCACTCACAGAAGTTATTCTGGTGGTTAAAAGTACCCTTGGCTCTCTGTTTAGCCAGGCAAAATGAAAGGTAAAGAAACACGTGTATTTTATATTAGAAAAAAAGAGTTGTACCAAACTTGAAAACAACACAGTTGTGACATAAGAAAAGGGCAACAAAGAGAAAGGCCAGCCCTGATTTGATGGACTTATAAAAGTGTGAAAAGATTTACTTTGGCTGCCCAATATCTGTCATTCATTGAATCAATTCATTTATTTCTCACAGCCAAAACACTGCCATTAAAAAGGCTTACTCATATGCTTTGCCCTGCTCCTATTGATTCGTTTTGAGTGAAAATATCAATAATTTTGTATAGATCTAGCCCTTAAAGTTACTTAATTATTGATTGAGAAACAGTTGCTCAGACTGAGCAGGCAGGTTTCTGGTGTGTTCAACAATAACAAGAAACAGAGTTTTGTGCATGGCTAGCAATTGAATGGTGGAACACTCCTGCTCATAATATTTGACTAGTCGATGGTGAAAAGCAACATTTTCATGATGCACTTTCTTTGATCCAGTGTAGCTGAGGTTTGTTTACTTCCTTTGTTGGCTATAGAAAGCTAAATGAGAAGAGCGGCCTCTGCAGTAATTAATGCCACTACAGGGAGTACCATTAACTGTTGATAATAACCATAAGCAAGCAGTTGATTCTAGCAATTGATTATCCAGGCTTTTCGTAAAGGGAGGTCTAAATTACACATTTAGTATCTACTTCATACAGCTATTTCACTTGGCGGATCGTCTTATGACTGCAGGCAAGAGTTGAATTTGCCATCTCAGTGAAACTGATGCAACAAGAATTCCAAGTCTGAGGGCCAAACAAGACAATATGTGATCTGTTCTGTTGCATTTAGTAGGTTTTCCTTCCACCTTCCAAGCAAGAGCTGTGGTGTGTTTGTGATCAGGACCAGAATCATGGCACACATGATGAGTCTTTAACTCTCCTCACCATGGTTCCAACAAAGGTCCCTTTCCATCTGCTATTCAAATGGTGCCAATGGCAGTTTCCATTCTAGGATGGGTAATGGCCTCAGGGAGCCATTTTGAAGCCCCTATGGTATGGTGGAAGGTTTATGCTATGGTCCTGCTCCCTGCTCTGTGATACGTATTTAATTTTTTTTTTTTTAAGACGCGAGTCACAAAAAAACTTCCAATTTATTTGAGTTTCGCTAGTTACGCTTCAGACTATAGACCTGTGTGACTTGTGTAAACCAAATTCAACCACCGAGACTCCTTTGTTCACATCAGGAGTCCTTGTGCCCATTCGTGCAAGTATTTCTCCCTCTAGAGGTTTTAATGTGAAAGGATTTTGGCTTCCTGAAGTTCTACCTGATGACTCCATGCTGGCATCTCAGCAGGTTTGGACCAATTCATGTTTCAGCTTCACTGTCTAGACATGAACACTGCTCATGCCAGAGAGCAGCACACATTTTGATGAAGACTGCGTGCTTTCCCTTTCCTCTGTGTTTGCATCAAAAAGGATATCTCCATGCGCATGTAGCGTGCAGGAAGTAATTGGTTTTAGGGAGCGGTGAAAGTGAACAGCCTCAGCAAAATCTCCCTATACTAGCATTCCTGATGTTGCCATTTTGAGATGCCTTCAAAGGCTTCCTCTATTTTTTGTTCTGTCGGTGTCTCCAGAGAAAGCCTTTCATATCCTTGCATGCTAAGATAAGAAGAAGAAAAACCTGATTGCAGTATTCAAGAGAAAGAACGTCTGGTGAACACCATCAGTTACTCAGACAATAGTGGGATCCAAAACATCTTAGCTAGTTCCTGATTGTTGTAACATTTCCTCTAATACTCTAAGGGCCACCATACTGATACCGCCCAGTTAGCATGTAACAGTGGGAAGGACAGGTGTTAGAAAAGGTGAAGTGATGAACTCAGGTGGTAGATTCTAGGGGGAGCAGTGAAAGCCCTCTGTGTGATCCTCCCAAGACTTCCTGGATAGTCCCCAGCTGGAAAACACATCTGTGTAGCATATGCAGCCTTTTCCTGGCCACCCTAAACCAGCCCACTGCCTCTTTCTTGCTTAGATGGAGAATAGAGACGTGTGTGTGTAGAAATGAACCTTCTAGCCTATATCTTTCTCCCCCCCCTGACATGCTCAGCTCTAAGTCCCACTGATGTCCAAGGAATATAAGTATGTATCATTGAATGCTGGACTTTAGATAAATTACTGGGGGACAAATCCCTATGGCTCTTGACTATGTTCTCACTCAGATTTTCTGTTGCGCCACGAGAAGCAGAAAAGCTGTCCCTACCTGTGAACTGATGCTAAGAAATCAACTGTGCAAGCTATTGGTTGCAGAGCTGGCATCAAAGGCTGGCATCATTGGGTACCCGCCAAGGCCCACACATCTGCCAGGGGCCACTGCCTATGCCAGATCCTCTTGGGGTTATTGCTACTCCTCTTTGCTTTTCCTTCCTATTTACTTGCCCTCTGTGGGCATGCAAGCAATGTAAGGAATAAAGAGATGGAGCAGCAGTCTTCACTTATATAGGTTATGCAGATTGGGCCCAGGAAGATAGGCAACAATGAACAATGGTGACAGTGGTAAGGAGGTTTTGGGCCACTGTCCTCATCATATATGAAGGACCAGTGGATTAACTTCTGGCACATGCAAGGTGTTGGGAATTTGTTGCCCTACATGAGTAATTATACTAAGAAAGAAGACATAGGACATCTTCTCCAATTGTTATCTCTGTTGCTGCTCCAAGATGTAGGAATTTGATGGCATTTTTTTGTTTTTATTTGGGATATTTTTTCAGATATTGTAAACCACTTAGAGATTTTCTTTCAAAAGATTAAGCAGCATATACATTGCCAAAATAAATACATGCAAAAAGGGATTTCTCTTTGAGAAAACCCTCCAATTTTGTACCCTTAAAGCAGCTGACTGCCACCATTTGAATAACCTGTGCAGAAAACAAGTGTGTGCTCAAACTAAATATAACAAAGCCCAGCAACAAATGGCTTATTATCACTATAATACTGTTCTGCTTCAATCGTTTGAAGATTATCCTGTTATATTGCACAATTTGCATTCAAAATGTACAATACTTCTTCTCCCAGTACTGCTGTGCTCATAGTATAATGATTATATGTGAAACATTAAATTGGACACTTGACTTCATTGATCTTTTTTTATGGACTAATAGAATAGGGAGTAATTATCTGCCCAGACTAATTCATTGATTAGGTTCTCCATATGACAGCTAGAATGGTCAAATATTGGCTCATTCTCATGCAGTGGTATTAGTTTGCACCAATTACTTCAACTGTTTCAGTTAAGCAATTATGATGACTCAAATGCAGTTGGACGTAGCCTCCATGACTGTATCCAAAACAGCAGCGAAGCTTGTGGCAAATTAAAGACTAACAAATGTAGCATCGTTGCAGGCAAGAGCCCACTTCAGATGTACAGGGAAGATACTGAAGTTGATAGATAGGTACACAAATTCATGACAGACAGACAGACAGACAGACAGACAGACAGACTGTATCAACGGTTGTAAGATTTGTAGATTCATACAATCATAGAATTATGAAGTTGGAAGGGATCCCTAAGGATCATCTAGTCCAACACTGTGCAATGCAGAAATCTCAACCAAAGCATCCATGTCAGATGGCCATCCAACTTCTGCTTAAAAACCTCCAACAAAGGAGGAGGAGGAGAAGAAGAAGAGTTTGGATTTGATATCCTGCTTTATCACTACCCAAAGGAGTCTCAAAGCGGCTAACATTCTCCTTTCCCTTCCTCCCCCACAACAAACACTCTGTGAGGTGAGTGGGGCTGAGAGACTTCAGAGAAGTGTGACTAGCCCAAGGTCACCCAGCAGCTGCATGTGGAGGAGCGGAGACGCGAACCCGGTTCCCCAGATTACGAGTCTACCTCTCCACACTACACCACACTGGCTGAGAAAAGCTGAGACCCCTGCATTGTGGGAGATTAGAATTGTAGTTTTTGTAGTGTCCTTACAACACTACAATTCTATGATTCTAGAAACTGAATGCTCCATCATCATGGTCCTCAGAGACATTGTAAGGTGGGATGTGGGGATGGTTTCTCCCAAATGGAGCCCACAAAGCCAGTCATCTTGCCCCCCTAATATGCCTCATTTATAAATATAACCCCACTGGGGGGGAGGGGAAATGGAGAATTCCACACTTCCCATATATTCAGGGTTATTTTTGTTGAACCCTGTGAATCACTGGGGATGGGGATGGGAATTGAGCATTGAAAAAGTGCAAGTAAAGAATTTTATCCCAGTGCCGTTCCTATTGTTAAACCAAAAGATCCCATCATGCAATCACACAGGTGGGGAGTGTTGCACCAGGTTACACTTAAAAATGAGCAAATGCTGAAAACAGTGGCAACATAAATGGGCTGGTGGATCAAATGCGGTCTGGGAATATAGCCAGTGCTTGTGCCAGAAGTCTGCATAACGTAAAACAATTCTATCCAGGAATTCATATGAAAGAACAAAAGCTGTTTGGAAATAAATTCACACATGCACAAATGATATCTCGGTGTCTTATGTTCTTACAAGCAAAAGTCTCATGTGTTAGCTGAATAGACTGCAACCGACGAACTCTGTCTTAAACACAAAAATACCGGTAGGTAAAGGGATGTGAAAACTTCAGATATATGCAGAGATTGCATTTTGTCAACCTTAGCAGTATATTTTTTTAGCTGAAATAAAAATATAAAATAGTATCATAATAGAAAGGGAAAGATTTAGATAATCTTAAACAGTAGGGATCCCCCCTCCATTTATCGAAAGCACATTTCTTTAAATGATGACTATACATAGGTAGCCTCTCACTCCTTTTTCACTCACAGTGAATGCTAACTTTGCAGCAGATAACAAAATAAGCAAGTCTGTAATTCCTGAACCACTGTTCCTGTAGGATGAATGGGGCTTTGGTGAATACCTACATTACTTTTAATGTTGGACATAACCTTTTAAGTTTTTCTGTCCATTCCTGGGCTGGAATAATGTTCTTTAAAAGCTCAGTCATCTACAGAACAATAATGTGTGACTTCATGTTTCATATTCCTGTATCAATTTTTCTATTAAAAATAGATTAAATTTTAAGTAACCAGTGATATGTTCAGTTAAGAGCTAGCTAGATGAAAAATTAATGTCCGCAGTCTTTCCGGTTTGCAGGGACTGATTGAACTAGTCAGAACAAAAATTCAAATGCACCTGATTTTCATGTTTAGACAAATCCTGCCTAAAGCTGCTGATTCTTAAAGGACCTAGCACAAAATACCGGATGCAGGAGACTGTCAACAAACAGCCACAAAGAGGTAGAAATATTCTTACCCACGCATGATTTTTTTGGGGGGCAATATTTACATGGGTTGATTAATTGCTTACTTTGTGTATTATCTTAGTCTGATCTGCTCCTAGATAAGGGCAATTTTGATTTCTTTTAAGCTGTATTCAGACATGGTATTTATCGTATTAGTTTTACTGGTTACAATGCTAGCACTTCTGTCCCAATTTCTAACACTCCTTTTACACTGCGGTACCTGCTGTGTTATAAAACTGTGGCTTTTTGAGTGATATACTGCCATGTCATGCTAAAATTTGAACAGCTCGAAAGAACTGTATATGAGGATATCACCTCGATTTTTTTTCCACATGAAATTACAATGCAAAGCTCCCATGATTTTCCTAATTAATGGGAAAGATTTTTTTTTGGGGGGGGGCTTTTAACACGGAAATGAGCACTAAACTTCCACTCTATTTCCAGAAAACACAGAAATTGTCAGGTTTTTAAAAAAACAAGAGGAAAATGGAATGAAGTTTTGTCTGACTGCAATCTCAGTTTCTCATTTCTCCAGTCTTAACTCTCTATTCCCACACCAGTGGGAATTTAAAAAAAAAAAATCATCATGAAAATTCATTACTGTTTTAGTGGAAAATTTATCTTAATATGCTTAGGTAAGGGACCCAGGTGGCGCTGTGGGTTAAACCGCAGAGCCTAGGGCTTGCTGATCAGAAGGTCAGCGGTTCGAATCCCTGCGAAGGGGTGAGCTCCCGTTGCTCGGTCGCAGCTCCTGCCCACCTAGCAGTTCGAAAGCACGTCAAAGTGCAAGTAGATAAATAGGTACCGCTCCGGCGGGAAGGTAAACGGCGTTTCCATGCGCTGCTCTGGTTCGCCAGAAGCGACTTTGTCATGCTGGCCACATGACCTGGAAGCTTTATGCCGGCTCCCTCGGCCAATAAAGCGAGATGAGCGCCGCAACCCCAGAGTCGGACACGACTGGACCTAATGGTCAGGGGTCCCTTTACCTTTAATATGCTTAGGAAGGCGGTGAAAATCCTGAAAAGATGCTTCCTAGCTTTGGGATGGTACAAGCTGAAGCATAACCTAGACATCAGAAAAATGCTGTTGGCAGGTGAACCTTCCGATTCAGCTTGGATGTACAGCTGTCTTGGATTGGGATGCAATACTCCTAAAATCTTAGGTCCATGACCCAACACTCCTGTTCGATGTCAGCAGAAGCACCAGGGGCAATGAGTGGCACTTCCTCTTATGCCAGATTGCAATATTTAACAAAGGCCCTGAGTGCTTGGCTTTTCACAAAAAGGCTCCAGGTCTGTCAAATCCAAGCCCCTCATTTCTGTCATGCAGAAGAAAAAAGAAAACTTCCAAAGGATGAAAAGTTTGCTTATAATGGATATATAAATATATCCATTTAAAAACTGTGCTTAGTGACTCATGCAAAAGAGTCTTGAAGAGTCAATTAGACATGCACAAGTTAATGAACTGCAAAAAAAGGGCTTTCCCTCCATTAAATGCCTCTCTACAATGGTCAATATTCTTAAAAAGTGTAATGATTTCTTATCAGTGCTTGAATGAACCGTAAAACTACCTTTTGAAATATTGACATTTCCACAATTTTGAGCACAAGAATGTTTTTTCTTCTATATGCAAGCTGACGGGCCATTGTCTTAGAGGGTGTTTCCCCCTCAAGGTGGTCGTGCAGACGGCCATTAATAATACCATAATTAAATGGGCTAAATCTACCTGTATACTTTTTTCTTCTGAAAGGTTGTGCTTCCTATTTCAAATTACAGTTTTGTGAGGGCAATCTCCATGTAGAGATTGTGGAAGGATGCCTATGACGGGAAATATAAGTTTTTGCCTAGCTATTTACCTTCTGACTCAATCCTATGCATGTCTACTCAGAAGTAACTATGGCTTTTGGCTTTTATTTGATGTTTGTAAAATTTAAAAATTAATTTAAAAATTCCTAAAAAATAAAAAATAAAAGAAGTAAGTGCCATTGAGTTCAAACTTATCTTTTTTTTAAATGTGATATTTTTTATTTGGTTTTACAAGTACAAATTTATAACAAAATTGTTTAGGTAACCATACTCTGAGATTCTTTGAATCTCTAGACTTCCATCCACCCCCTACATGGGTCCCTGTACCAAAATTTACAACTACATACCAGTCTATTCTCCATAGTTTTTGTATTCCCGAATTGTCCATAATTTCTGTTACATTACAAGTGAGTCTTAAAGTCCAGCTAAAGTTTAAATTTGTTTGCAATGGTCTCCTAGGTAAATTATATTTTTTCCCCATTCTTTTTTAAAGTCCTTGTCTTCTTGATTCCTGAGTCTCCCGGTTAGTTTTGCCATTTCAGTGTAGTCCAGCAATTTGGCTTGCCATTCTTCCCTAGTCAGGATTTTTTCCTCTTTCCATCTTTGAGCTAATAACATCTGTGCAGCTGTTGCCGCATACATGAAAAGTCTTTTCTGATCTTTTTGGATCTCGGCACCTATAATTCCTAATAGAAACGCTTCTGGGGTTTTTCTAACAAACGTTATTTTGAACACCACCACCCCAATTCATTATACCATGTAACCTTATCTATAGACGTGAAGCCGTGATTTTCACGAGAGTTATAACATAGGTTAGGAGTGGGGAACCTGCAGCTCTCTGTCAGGAATGAGCCAGCTCCAAGTGAAGGTTTGCAGCCAACTGCAGAAAGCAGCCAGGAACAGGGAGACTTAGATATTAGTCAAGCAGAGGAGAGCCGGCAGCTGCAGACTTCGACTCGTCCTAACCTTGACGAACAAGCTGATAAGGCAGTAGCTGAGAGCAAGCTAGAACACAGCCAAAGCTCGCAAGAAGCACAAAAAGTCATCTAAGAGGCAGCCTCTTAGATCAGGGAGAGTGTGGGGCTGATCCACTCAGTCCAACGAGTCGGCAAACGGGAAGGCTATTAGATAGGAAGCAAAACAAGAGATGTAAGAGTCATAAGCTCAATATCTTCTGTAGAACCCGGAAGGAGTCTTCAAGAAGGGTCATCATGAGCAATGATGCCGGAGGCTTTGTTAGAGCCATCCGGAATTATCTGTTTGTTTCTGCAATAAATCCTCTTTTTTAATTATCTACGCTTACTGTGTTATCAAGCTGGGAACCTGGACTCTTGACACTCTCCAGACATTCTCATGCTCCAACTCGCATCAGCCCCAGCCAAATGGTTGGTCTCCTTAAATACATATGGTTGTATCCAACACTGTCATTCCATTCATACAGCAGATGTCTGCTTGTGCAATGGACCTTTCAACCTCCTCTCCCCTGCAGCCGCCCCACCATGCATCCTGAAAACATTCTCAAAAGAGTTTGAAGACCCTCCAGAGCAAATGTTGAGTGTGCATGGGGAGTGGAGGGAGAGGCAGTCACATGTGCCCGTGGAACAGCATTAGGTACAACCCAAAAGCTACAGTAGATAGTAGAAACAATGGATGTGTACTGGATTGGGGGGGGACTACTGTAGTGCTCCCAGAATATGGTCTACCTTGCTGGGGCGAGGTGGGTCTGGATCTGATCATGCCTGGATGGGAGACTGCTTGGGAACAGCATGCATAATAATAATAATAATAATAATAATAATAATAGCCCATCCATCTGGCTGGGTTTCCCCAGTCACTCTGGGCAGCTTACAGCATATAAAAAACATAATAAAACATGAAACATAAAAAACTTCCTGATAGAGGGCTGCCTTCAGATGTCTTCTAAAAGTTGCTTAGTTCTTTATCTCCCTGACACCTGAAAGGAGGGTGTTCCACAGGGAGGGCGCCACTACTGAGAAGGTCCTCTGCCTGGTTCCCTGTAACTTCAGTGAGGGAACCAGTAGAAGACCCTGGGAGGAGAACCTGATTTCAACCTGAAGATCAACAGGGGAGAATATTCAGGATAGATGCTCTCCTTCAGAGAAATCTATCACAAAAGCACATGGACTTTACAGAGTACCAGTTAATTATGACTCCAGCTGCATATTTATCATGCACTCTGCTTTGCTTTGTCAGTTAGTGTGACTTCAAGGTAGGCGTTCGGATGTGCCCCTACACAAACACATCACATAGGTGTGCTGATTTCCCTCCCAAATGAATGAAGATGAGCTCCCTTGCCCATTGCGGAACACATAATCCCATGTCAACTGGCTGGAGCATTGGTAGAAAATAAAAGTCAATGGCACCAAAGTTAATTATCCAGTACCGCTATTGTTATTATGTAGCAGAGCTGGCTTATTGATTAATGAGTCGGTGAAGTGTTTGCTCACAGGAATATTAATATCTTGCGCACAAGAGGAGTCATTAAAATGGCCAAGGCAGTCCTTGACGTTAAACTCACCGTGAGTCATGACTCTGGCTACCTGAGAGACTGTGTCAGACACGGGATCAGACTTATACATTTTTAAAAACCCAATAGCTGAGGCAGAGATGGCTTAAAATAATCCTCATTTGAATTAAAGTCAATACATCCCCCCCTCCTCTCATTATATCTGACAGAAAATTCATAGGTAACAAGGGGAGGGGGGATATGACAGAGGTCAGATTGGTCAAAAGCCTTATTCTCCAAATCGTCTTGCATGCCTAAAGCAAAAATCAACGGAAGCTGTTACAAAATGAGGAAGAAGAACAATAGCAGCAGCTGATTGAAGCTGCAGTGCAGTTATGGAGAAGGTGAGCTACACAAGCTGGATAGCCCTTGGTTGAAATATCAACTCAACCATCTCTCTTCATCAGCCAAGCAACTGTAATCTGGGGATGACCTGAGACATCACTGTAAGGAACACTGCATTTGAGGCACTCTGAAGACACTGGTGGGACTCTCCAGGCACTTTTTAAGTTGAGCACTTTTTAAAGTTTGATTTCAGTGAGGAAATGTGCTTAAGGCTCCAATCCTGTGCATGCTTCTCCATGAGCAGAGATGGGAGAAAATTGGCGTTCACTGGCATCTGGCGAGCTTTGGTTTAATGCAATGGAGCTTACATTCATGGAGGTTGGGTGGTAGAACTGTGAGTTTAAGAGAGCTTGTTTGTCCGGCCTTCATTCTGAATTGACTACATTGCATCACCATAAGGCCAAATCTGATTGTAAGGGTGCAGGAGAGAGTTTGAAAGGTTTGCCTTTTTGATACACTTGGAGGAATTAGCATATGCAAGTGATCAATTGCTGTGTGAGAGGTAGAAACCCCAAGCGCATAATGATGTCTCCCATACCCTTTTTGCATATTGGCTTCCGATGGGGGTGGGGTAGAAATGAACGAAGATCCTCTCATGAAGCACCAACACTGTTGCTTTGTGAAGGCTCAAGTTGTCTGACCTTATTAGGTACAAACTGTGGTGACATTAAACAAACAAACAAACAAAAAGTATTATGGTTACACTGACATGGGAGACACATGAAGGACATTCAGTAAGTTCTGATAATGAGGCCTGCTAGATAACTGAGATTCGCACAGCATAAATTTCAGCGCCTATACGTGTTCCATCTGTTCCTCATTAGATGGTTTATGGAGTCCCTGGTAAAATCCTGACAACCATCTGAGGAGGCTCACTGCTTTAATCCATCTAGATTACTGTTATCATTTTGGCTGAACAATCCATGGAACGGGGCCGCTGAGCACACACTTTTCTCCTATTGCTCTTTCAGCAGCTCAGTTTGATTTGCTTTTACTGTCACAGCAGATCTGTGTAGGTAAGACAGGCATCAAAACAATCGCCAAATAAATGCTTCTCTGCCACTCACAAAGCTGCAAAGAGAAGAAGAGAAATCTTAGCCATTTGGAAGATGAGACTAATGTTCTTGAACTATAGCACAGCCATTATATTTGCAGTTTAGCCTAGGGCTCACTTGCAAAACTGTGTGGCCCAAAATTAGCGTCGAGGAGGCACAAAATACCCCCTGAATCATGTTAAGTATAATAATTGAATTCACTGAAATTGTAAATGCTTGTATGCATTTCTATGTGTTTAAATTTGATTGATGGTAACTGAATTCTAGAGAGTTCTCTAATAGTTCTCATGTGACTGGCCAACGTTGGTTACATGGGAGATATCTAGTGAAGGAGAGACTCCATTTTATGTGAAGCAAGATGGCAGTGTTTTAGAATCCACTGTGAACACCATTAAGTTGAATAGAGTGTTGGAGTACTTTTTCTCTGCTTGTGTGTTTGAAAGGAGAGCCAAGCTTGAGCAGAATGACAGCTCTCCACATCAGAAGGAGGCTGCTATTTGCATGGCTGCACGCAGCACCCCCGATCCTACGCAACTCCCAGGTAAGCAGTCCTGGACTGCCTCCCCAAGTTGCAAACCTGAGATTCCTGCCCAACTCACCTCAATGAACCAGTTGCAACTGGGGAGTGTGTAGCCAGGGGAGTAGACCAGGTAGGGTAGGGACCGCCCTCTTGGCACAATAGAAATCTCTCCTAGGAGCTGCAAGGCATGGCCTAATTGAGATACAGTTAGAAGTTAGAAGAAGGGACTGCAAGCCCATGTTTGGAAAAGCATGTGAATGTAAATGTTATGTTTTAATTCACCTAGCAAGTAAAGTTTTTGAATGTTAAAGTCTGGACGTTGGTTTAATTTCCAAAGAATGGTGTCAGTCATAGATATTATTTGAGATTCTTAGCTGCGATTTCGCTACCCTTACTTCAACAAACTATCCACCCAGGCACTCTGTTTTATTCCTGTTTGTGTCCCCTCTCTTTTCCGCCACTTCACGTTATCTCCTACACTGCACAATCCCAGCAATCAAGGGTGGGTTGTGAGTGTGATAGCATCATGTCACTACACAGCCAATCATATCTGGTTATGTGAAAAGCTGACAAAGTCAAGTCAGAGTGAGAGCAGGAAGCAGCAATGTTCTCACTCTCAAATCCTCAGTGCATATATTGGGGGTCACCCAAAAGATTCAATAAAGATCACTTAAAGGACGGTGCTTTTTCTGAGGTGCCAGAATGTTTACAGAACAACACTACCCCAGTTTCAACTCAGCCCTCCATCTTTTTAGCAAGTATCAATTGAAGAAAAAAAGTCTTCAGCTATAATCTAATGCATCTTCATTATGGTAATCTACTGGCAGGAAAGACAATCAATGCACTCTATTGACTTTAACTGATGAATATCTTAAATTCTGCCCATTGCATTTATCCATCACACTGGCAGAGAGAGTTTTTTTTAAGGTTAATAGATTACATCTGAGCCCCGAGGAAATGATGCTTCCTGTGCCTGCCTGTCATTTACTAGAATGGTTACTTATCTGTCAATATTTCTTCTTCTTTTCAAGTCCCAGGCCTACTTGATCTTGTCCATTTGGCACTACTTGAGGAATAACAAGTTTCTTCCCATCATGCAATGTTCTGGGATACATCATGACAGAGAAATCTCAAAGCCCAGGTCAATTATAACAGAAGATGTGTAGCACCTCTGCCCCAGCACTGTCTATTGGGGCCTCACTTGGCAAAATGATATAAAACTATTTAAGAAATGAATGCTTCCCCATCATCTGAACTGGCTTAGAACTAAGACACCTGGAAAAATAATTTGGAGGGAAACCCCCCGCCCCTGAAAGAAATGGAAATATTGTATGCTGTCTGCCTTTTGATTTTCTTTTTTGCAATATGCAAAAGCAGTCAGCTAATTCTGTGTTTGGGAACGAAGCTGGCAGAAACATCATTGTGCAATAATTACTTTTTAATTAGAATTCATTGAATACAGATGGATTCTCCCTGTACTTTCTCCAGCTGATGTTTTAATATTCCCATGTCAGATATTATGAAGCTGTAACTGGCAGTGAGCTACATCGAATAACTCTGTACCGGTAGTGACTTACATCAAGTAACCAACTTTATCATTTTTCTTAGATGAAATATGATCTCACTCCTTGTTCTCTTTTTGTAGAATATGTCACCAGCTTGTTGATATAGTGTTTGTTTATTCTTGCTCCTGCAGGAGGAAATATTATAGTTCATGCATCAAATTACTGTAACTGACTGGAACATCTTTATTTAAAATAATGTACAGCGCAATTTTCTCCCGGTGACATTGACCAATTTGCAGGGATTTCTAATATTTTCGCAAACAAATAAGCTGGGTGTCCTTTCTAGGAAAGTGCACATCTAAAATGAACCATAATATCTGATCTCATTAAAGCAATCAAGTCTAAAACTGACTGGATATTTGCAGCACTTTGATAGAAATAAGGAAGAATTTCAGTGTGTGAGTGTGATATATTTTTGAAGTCAAAGTTAATAATTCTCTTTATATAAGAAATAAATACCCCCCACTGAATACAGAATAAGGTCTAAAATTAGAATAGGATTTCTCCAAGTAACATACCTTTGGAAAAAAAAGTGATTTATTCTAATGCAATAATGGCATAGGTTTACAAAGCTTGAGTGATACAATGTTCCTCGTTATGGTTGTAAAATATTTGTTGCCACTAAGGGATTTTCTAGATCATTATTTTAAAAAAAGGAAAAACTCATTTTGACAGATGAACTGGGGCCATTCCGAGCAAATCACAGATACTTCATATAACAAGGCCTCCAAAGAGGGGAGCACAGACTTATTACTATGGCAACCCAGATCAAAACACTATTTTAGTGGAGACTTTCCAGTTTTACAATGCAATGATGATTGTTTATAGCGCCACTGAAACCAGATTCAGCAAAGGTTCAAGAAATGAGCTGACAAGAGGAAAATCATTATAGATAAACTGGGGGATACCTGAATGACATATTGTGGAAATCTGCTGTTATTTGATCAAATGATGAAACTGTGACACAAAGAGAGATAAATAAAAGGCGGGTGATACAGACCGATGGCCCCCACGCTATATGCTAGTTTGCATTATATTGCCTGCACCAGACGGTCATGATTGATTCTAGGCATACAGAGTGCAAAAGTAGATCTGGTAGCAGTAGACTATACATTATCTCTGGGATGTAGTTTCCTGCTCATTCAAGAGGTCTAGGCTGCATAGTAATTATCTGCATTTTGGCATTTCTGAGCCGGTTCATCCTGCCAAACGTTAAATGCCAGCATGCTAACCAACTAACTTCCAGAAGTGTGCTGTGTTAATATAACACTTTCCACACATTTATTTACTTTTTAATCAAAACCAGAAACTTAACCATTTATATGCACTTGGGATCGCCACCAATTCTCAAGGGAGCATTTAATGCATGTAAAGCTTTTCTCTTTAAAACGGCACCACTTCATGAGCCATGTGCCCCCCCCAAACAACACAAAGTTCAATTGCTTTGTGATGTTTTTCAACCCCCTTCAATCCATTGTGGTTTTTGTTTGTTCAATGTGAAAATTTCACTAAGAGCACCACCGGGACTGTTTGGAGCCCAATTAATGTGGTAGGGAGGAGAATGAAATGCTTTTTTTTGGGGGGGGGAGATGGGTCTCTGCCATTGGGCAATGCCAGAACTACTTTATGTTGAGAGCAGTTGACATGAGGAAGTGTTGGCCCTTTCATTTAAAACAAAAAAATCTAAAAGCTTTGAGTTCACTGGGAAACCGTGTGAATCAGGTAGCAGAGGTCTGTGATACCTCCAAATGAATGGATGGTGCCAGAGCCTTTCCATCCTCACCATCATCATTTCAGCTATATTTGCACTAATTAATCAAGTTTCCCAGTGGATTTATATACAAATTGCAAAAGAGTGTCCTTAAAAGCCCTGCTGAACTTGGAAGGCCAAGCACCTAAAGTTCAACAGGGAGGGGCCATTCTGATGTTAGCTGGAAGGGAGTTACAGAATTAGGCCCACAGTACTAAATGCACAACTCCTAGCCAGTCCTGCTTTGCACATTCTGTGCCTGGCTGCCATGTGCCGAAGAAGAAGAAGAAGAAGAAGAAGAAGAAGAAGAAGAAGAAGAAGAAGAAGAAGAGGAGGAGTTTGGATTTGATATCCTGCTTTATCACCACCCGAAGGAGTCTCAAAGCGGCTAACATTACAACAAACACTCTGTGAGGTGAGTGGGGCTGAGAGACTTCAGAGAAGCGTGACTAGCCCAAGGTCACCCAGCAGCTGCATGTGGAGGAGAGGAGATGCGAACCCGGTTCCCCAGATTACGAGTCTACCGCTCTTAACCACTACACCACACTGGCTTGAACCCTGACAACATCTCTTGCTTGTGTGAATGGAGGATACAGAGGTGTGTGTTGCTTCTAGCCCCACCCACCACTGGTTGCCTAGAAGGGAAGGTGGCGCTCAGCCGGAAAAAGGTCCCACAACCCTGGTTGAAGCCCTAATACATTGCTGTGGTTTTTGTTGCTTTCGGTTACTAAACGATGATACTGTCATGCTCATTGTTATGTATTCAGTGGTCTGTGTTCGCCTGAGCTTGAGTTTACACTAAAGGTTCTGAGCCCCTGTGTTCTGATTCGATACATGATATCCAATCAGGTAGCATTATCAGGGTTTGGGCTACTGGCATTGGCTCTTAAGCTCCAAGTTACAATTCGCAGCTTGGGAGTTTAGACAGCCAATCATGTTGAGAGTGGGAGTGGCCCATGCCTTCAGAAATACATATAAGCAGCTGCTTTGCCCCTGTTGTTCAGTTCCATTAGCTCAATAAAGTCTCTTGCTGTTGTCACGGTGTCTTGCCTCATAGAAACCCACGTACATGTCATTCAGCATGACTCCACTATTCAGTGCAGTGATTGTGTTGGCCTTTAAGAGAGTACAGGCAGCCTTCCCATCATGCACCTCACAAAGCCTCTGCGAATGCTGACCCATCTGCTAGCCTGTGGCTCCTTCTCATGGCCACAACCAACACTATGATGTCGAATTTAATGGATGGGCAAATTAATCAAATGGAAGTTCTTTAATCAGTTGACATCCCTGATCAAATTCCTTGTTACAAGTAAATGTAAATATGCTGCGGTATAATTCAATATCAGGTACGGCTTTCTCTGCACCTCATGCAAGCCGCTAAGTGACCATTGTAAATGGCCCTGGCATTGATTTGCTGGGCTGCAGAATTGCAGTTGGCTAATCGGGATATGAAAATAGGTAATCTAAGCAGGGAAGGTCAAGGCACTTAAGAAGTGGATCAATTCCTTACATTTTCAAGGTCCAGTCATTCTCCTGGGAAAATGTGGAAGAGGGTGATAGAATTTAAAACTAATTTCTCTGCCACAAATGCATGCTTGCCCTGCATTTAGAGGGGAAAGGTCCAATGGTGGCAAAATCATTGTATAAACCAGCACTTTCTAGCTGAAAAACTGTTTGCTTTGAAGCAATGCTATATCCTGTATTATCTATACTTTCAAATTGCCTTGCAACTTCCAGGAACCATTTTTTGCATGCTGTTTTCTTGTATTGTTTTTAATCATATTGAGATTTTGTAATTAACTGAAAGGGGGGAAAACAGATGCCCTGAAATTTATTGTAGTGTTCTTCTTTAAAAAAGAAACAGACAAAACCTAAAAAAAATAGGGCGTTCCACATGACCTGGGGTTTCTGCTGGTATATTCATGGTGCAGGATAAAGCAGCTTCCACATTGTGAAGGTAACATAACAACTGCAACTCTATAATCATAGAATCATAGAGTTGTAGAATAATCTAGTCCAACCCCCAGCAATGCAGGAATCTCAACTAGGTCATACATGACAGATGGCCACCCAACCTCTGCTTTAAAAACTTCAGGGAAGGAGAGTCCACCACCTCCCATGGAAGTCTTCTCCACTGTCGAACACAGTACACCACACTTTCACATGGGAAAGAAGCCCTGTCAAAATAGAGGATTTGCTGCAGTAGTTCTTTGTTGTTTGTAATCCTGGTCTCCAAAATTTGCCCACCAGGATTAACTGTGAGGTGCTACAGGGAAGTACTACAAGGAAGGGCTATGGCTTAGTGGCAGAGAATCTGGTTTGCATGCAGAAGGCTCCGGGTTCAATCCCTGGCACCCCCAGGTAGGACTTGGGCAGACTCAGTGTGGAACCATGGAGAGCCTCTTGCCCATCAGTGTACACAATAATGAGTAAACCAATGGTCTGACTTGGTATAAGGCAGCTTCCTTTGTTCACCAGGGGTGAAGTCAAACCACTGTGTAAGCAGTACTAAAGTGAACTCCTTGGGCAGAGTGTATGGAGGTCCTGGGCTGCCCAGACAACAAGACCTCTCTTTGGCCTCCCTGATGTGGTCCAAAGGAAAGCAGAGCAATATGTCTGGCACCAGCTTGGCTGCAGGAATCGCCAGAAGGAGGCCACCCAACTGTCTTAGGAACCCCACTCCAGACATGTGTAGGATTTACTCTAGATTCTAGAGCAGATCATTAAGCAAACGGTCTGTGAGCACCTAGAAAGGAACGCTGTGATCACTAAAAGTCAGCATGGGTTTCTGAAAAATAAGTCATGTCAGACTAATCTGATCTCATTTTTTGACAGAATTACAAGCCTGGTAGACGAAGGGAACACTGTGGATGTAGTCTATCTTGATTTCAGCAAGGCCTTTGACAAGGTGCCCCATGATATTCTTGTAAAGAAGCTGGTCAAATGCGGGCTAGACAATGCTACCATTCATTGGATTTGTAACTGGCTGACTGACCGAACCCAAAGGGTGCTCATCAATGGCTCCTCTTCATCCTGGAGAGAAGTGACTAGTGGGGTGCCACAGGGTTCTGTCTTGGGCCCAGTCTTATTCAACATCTTTATCAATGACTTGGATGATGGGCTTGAGGGCATCCTGATCAAGTTTGCAGATGACACCAAATTGGGAGGGGTGGCTAATACCCCAGAGGACAGGATCACACTTCAAAATGACCTTAACAGATTAGAGAACTGGGCCAAGGCAAACAGGATGAATTTTAACAGGGAGAAATGTAAAGTACTACACTTGGGCAAAAAAAATGAAAGGCACAAATACAGGATGGGTGACACCTGGCTTGAGAGCAGTACATGTGAAAAGGATCTAGGAGTCTTGGTAGACCACAAACTTGACATGAGTCAACAGTGTGATGCAGCAGCTAAAAAAGCCAATGCAATTCTGGGCTGCATCAATAGGTGTATAGCATCTAGATCAAGGGAAGTAATAGTACCACTGTATTCCGCTCTGGTCAGACCTCACCTGGAATACTGTGTCCAGTTCTGGGCACCACAGTTCAAGAAGGATATTGACAAGCTGGAACGTGTCCAGAGGAGGGCAACCAAAATGGTCAAAGGCCTGGAAACGATGCCTTATGAGGAACGGCTTAGGGAGCTGGGTATGTTTAGCCTGGAGAAGAGAAGGTTAAGGGGTGATATGATAGCCATGTTCAAATATATAAAAGGATGTCATATAGAGGAGGGAGAAAGGTTGTTTTCTGCTGCTCCAGAGAAGCGGACACGGAGCAATGGATTCAAACTACAAGAAAGAAGATTCCACCTAAACATTAGGAAGAATTTCTTGACAGTAAGAGCTGTTCGACAGTGGAATTTGCTGCCAAGGAGTGTGGTGGAGTCTCCTTCTTTGGAGGTCTTTAAGCAGAGGCTTGACAGCCACCTGTCAGGAATGCTTTGATGGTGTTTCCTGCTTGGCAGGGGGTTGGACTGGATGGCCCTTGTGGTCTCTTCCAACTCTATGATTCTATGATTCTATGATTCTATGATTCTACTCCTTAGCCCTTTCTCCTCCCAAAGATATCCCACAAAGCCGTGGAAGTTTAGCATCAGAGTTTACCTTCTCCTAGATGGGTTACCTTCCTAGGTTGACAAGCCCCATCTGCCCCTTCTACAGCACATGCAGAAACCACCTTCTTGGCCAATGGATCCACTATTGGTCTTGTCTAATCAATTGCACTGGAGCCTGTCTTCGCATGCAGGGAAGTCCTTAACTCACTGAGAGTTTGAGACCCATTGGCTATCCTCACCTAGTTTAGTCAGCCAGTCGAAGTTGTTCCCAGGTTGTAGCCACTGTCACATACTGACAGCTTCTAGGAGCTACAGGTGAAAGCAGAGTGCAGGGTGGGGACCAAAGGTGGACAAACTACCCAGAAGATGCACAACATGTGCTCCACCAGAGGGACTACCCCTCCCGTACACCCCACGTTCCTATGTACTGTTGTTGTTTTTCTCCAATAGCAAATTTCAATTTGTTGTCTTTATTTCCTTCCATCTTAATTATTATTTTTTATATTTAAACCCTTAAGTTGTCTAGCTGCAGACCATGCAAGTCAATTTATGATGCATTTTCAATTTAGCGGAAGATGTTATTCGATGTGGATTCAGATATAGACCTGGTGGTTTTGCAAATAATAGAAAACTAAGAATGTGCCCACATACATTCTTTCAGTAATAACATGAGCACATGTGCATCTCACAAAGAACTTGGTTGGCTTTTCCATGAACCTTGCACTTTCATGCTGTCACAAAGGAGGACGGAAGATAAAAGGTCTGGAGGTTGGAGCAAAGGACCGGAAGCAAGATGGAACTCAAATGAGCAACCAGTTCATAGTTTGCCCTTGAGAAAATGGCATAGATAGACCTGCATGTTCCTTTGGGTGACCCTGAACAAGTCTCTTAAATCTTGCTCCTCTTCAAGCCTGCTGGCAAATATGTATGGCTGGAGGAGGAGGAGGAGAATCACTAGCATGTCATAAAGCAGCAATAAATGAACCACTCTTCTCGGCTAAATATACCATACCCCCTTGGTCACGCACACACCCTCCACAAGCAAGATGTGCAGCATCATGTCACTTCACTGTAGAATCACGGTTCTTAAACTGCAATCTTTATGGAAGATCATCAGTACTGATGCAGCTGAATTAAGTTCTCTTTTCACCTGTCAAGCGTATGATGAAGGCCTGTTAGGGGGGTCTGTCCCCCGACTCCTTGTCATTGTGCACTTTTCAAATTTGGATTGTTTTGAATTTGAATTTGAGAGATCAGTATGATCAGGGCCACTTTCCCAGAGTGAACTCACAGGAACTCAGTTCTGACACGTCTTAGGTGTGTGCCAACACCTCTCAGGTGGGCGCCATTGCCATTCTAAGAGAATGAGGGAGGTGTTCGTGGTGAATTCCGGCACCTCTTTTTCTAGAAAAATAGCATTGAGTATGATCTTACGTTGCACGTAAAGGGAATATTTAAATGACCTTCTCAAAGATAGTTCTGTTTTGTTTTTTTATAACTAGTCAAGGAAGGAGGAACACACACATGCACATTAACAAAGAGCATTAGGATTGCACTTAAGGACAGAAATTGTCATTGTTCTGTTTGCAGTCTCTTCTAAAAAGAGTGTCTCTCTTTTCCATACCTAGAGGTAAGTTTTTACCCTATCTCTTTGAATTACATGGGTGGTCATCAGAGTGTGTGGTAGAACAGGAACGCGATGCTGGAGGAACACTTTGGTTACTTAAGTTGCTCAGAGCACTGCCACTACAATTCAAGAAGAAGAGAATAAACGCTAAAGTGGGCATTCCAGGGTGGAAGACACTGGGGTCTTTGTTTACTGTCCTCTCCCCTTTACCCTTTGGGCAATGTCCAGCATCTTTGACATCTGTGTTACTAGGTACACTCAAGTTACTGCACCAATTAGGCCTGTTGGATCATACAAGCCAAATTAAACACACAGCGTGAATAGCAAGGGATGGCGAGGATGTGACAATTGGGGGGGGGGGATGTCCCCAAGGAACTTTATCTCCTTATACCACTAGAGCAATTTTGATTCTGAATAGGTAGAGCAGCTGCAAGCTACCTACTGTTAGGACAATATTTCTGTTGATGGAGGACAAATTGTATTTAAAGTTGCAAGTAATAGAGGAATAATAGAAGGGAATCAGAAGAGTTGCAGACATTAAAAAAATTAGAAATGATTTGATTGGACATTAAAATTAGACTCCAGTTTCCAAGTTCGGACTCTGCGTTGGAACAACCAGTGTTTATCACTATTTCATGATTGTCTTAATTTACCCATATATATAAGCAACTTATTGCTTACATATAAGGTAAAAAAGGTAAAGGACCCCTGGACGGTTAAGTCCAGTCCAAGGCAATTATGGGATTGCGGCGCTCATCTCGCTTTCAGGCCAAGGGAGCCGGAGTTTGTCCACAGACAGTTTTCTGGGTCATGTGGCCAGCATGACTAAACTGCTACTGGTGCACGGAGAACCGTGATGAGTGCCAGCGCGCATGGAAACACTGTTTACCTTCCCACCGCAGTGGTACCTATTTATCTACTTGCACTGATGAGCTTTCGAACTGCTAGGTTGGCAGGAGCTGGGACAGAGCAACAGAAGCTCACCCCATTGCGGGGATTCAAACGGCCAACCTTCCGATCAGCAAGCCCAAGAGGCTCAGTGGTTTAGACCACAGCGCCACCCACGTCCTTCTATGGGTTACATATGGTGATATTATGACATTGTCCCTCAGTTCTAAAGATTCCAAATGCAATTTAGAAAAATGAATCTCAACACAATGATCACTTGGGGATACATTTACAACATGTGACATTCCCCCCACCAGCAAATGCATGCCACTATGTGTGGGCACCTGTTCCCTTGCATAGGACTGCTAAAACAGGGGTGATTGTAGATGCAGAACCTATTCATCTTGGTGGGCCACAAGTTGCAGAGTTATGCAAGGCATGTTGTGAGATCAATGTGATGCAAATCTGAACATGTGATTCCAGCACCATACTGGAAAGACATAGATCAGGCATAGGCAAACTCGGCCCTCCAGATGTTTTGGGACTACAATTCCCATCATCCCTAGCTAACAGGACCAGTGGTCAGGGATGATGGGAGTTACAGTCCCCAAACATCTGGAGGGCCGAGTTTGCCTATGCCTGACATAGATGAACACATCCATATCTTAGGATAGCATACAAACATGATGGGTTGGATACAGACTAAATTTGTTGTTGTTGTTCAGTCGTTCAGTCGTGTCCGACTCTTCATGACCCCATGGACCAGAGCACGCCAGGCATGCCTTCCTTCACTGCCTCTCGCAGTTTGGCCAAACTCATGTTAGTAGCTTCGAGAACACTGTCCAACCATCTCATCCTCTGTCGTCCCCTTCTCCTTGTGCCCTCCATCTTTCCCAACATCAGGGTCTTTTATAGGGAGTCTTCTCTTCTTATGAGGTGGCCAAAGTACTGGAGCCTCAACTTCAGGATCTGTCCTTCTAGTGAGCACTCAGGGCTGATTTCTTTAAGAATGGATAGGTTTGATCTTCTTGCAGTCCATGGGACTCTCAAGAGTCTCCTCCAGCACCATAATTCAAAAGCATCAATTCTTCGGCAGACTAAATTAGTTGCGCTTAATTCCCGTTATTGAAAGTATGGACTAGGGAGAAATTTGTTTCAGCTTGCATTTTATGCCAAATCTAAAATAAAATGGGATCTGGATTTTTGGATGCAGTTCTTCAACCAAACAATATTTGCAAAAAAGTAAAAAGAATATATTGGGGGAGTGTGTCTACAAATGAATATATTACTGAAAAGATACCTAAAATGCAATATATTAGCAGAGATTGCTTACAAATTGTATACATTAATCAAAACTGCATGCAAAAATGTGTTTGCAAGGAGAAATTCACACATAAGTGCTAAAAGAAAAATCATGATGATTTTTTTTTTTGGAAAAAAATGCAAAAACATTTGCCGTTCCACACTTCCTCTGTTGAATTCTCTGACTATTGCAACTTCTACCATTCTCTTATTTTTGTTATTGCTGCACCAACTTGGTGTATCATCCACCATCTCCCTGTCCCCCCAAAGTTATACCCTACAAAAGTTTTATTTTCCAGGCAACCTCCTCACCAACACTCAAACTTTGCCTTAATTGCCTGCAAAATTGGTGGCTCCCTTTTGGTAGAGAAAGAAATAATATCATGCTTGCCTTTGGTACAAAAACAAACCAATGGAAGCAGAATGGCGAAGCATAAACAAGAAAGTGCCGCTTATCCTAGGAGGTAGCATGAACATAGTGTTCTGCCACTGCTAGTCTTGAGAAAGGGCTGGAGCTCGAACGTTGGGAGAGTCGCACAGTTAAATTACTCACTATTAGCCCCTATAGTGTGCTTCCAACCTGACGAGAGAGGGACACATATATATATGCTGAGAGATGGAGCGATAGAATGTCACAGTTAAAAAAAAAACCACAATTTTTTTTTACTAGTATAATGAGGAAAGAGACCAACAGAAGAAGTTCCCTTGACTAATTTTCCAGCCGGCAGCTACTGCAATGTTCCCACTAGGAGAGACTGAAGAAGTGATAGAGTGATGTAATAAATAATGACTGGCTCTGCTGGTAAGGAAGAAATTATCACTATGCTTGGGGGATCTATGTATATGTTCACCCAGGATGTGGAAAAAATGTGGAGGGGGTGTGGAAGCCAGCCTGAACCCCTCTGGTGTGTTTCTGTTGCTACACTCAAACCTATTTAAATTAAAACACAACAAAAAGGTATTGGTTGTTCGATCATAAATCGATATAAGGGAGAGAAGTTCTAGACATAGAAAAGTGTTGTACGAAAACAGTGTCAGCCAAAAGGGGCTTGAAACCCACCGAGACACATTACTGTTTGGAGAAACTACAGGAAAATGTAGTGAATGCACTTGCGGTATCAGCCAAATGTAGCTGATCACAGCAAAGGCAGCAGTTAAGGCAGCAGGGAGCATTGTTGGCTGCTCGCTCTCCACCTTAGAGCAGATTTATGCCATGAGGTGCCACAGAAAGGCACTGGACATAGTGAAAGATCCATCGCATCCTGGTCACCGTCTCTTTGAACTTTTGCCATCGGGACGGAGATACAGGACGATGACAACAAGAACAAGCCGTCTTAGAAACAGCTTCTTCTCCAGAGCGATCGCGGCCTTGAATGGGAAGCCTGGACTTTGAAGTCATCTAATCTTACCTGTTATGTTTTATCATTGTATGGTTTTAATCAGTGTGTATGGTTTTAATCAGTGTTTTTGTAGTTGTTTTGTCTTTGCATGGAGTGCCCTATCTGGGTGGATGGAGCAGCCAAGTAATTTCGTTGTCCCCAAAGGGGACAATGACAATAAAATATATTCTATTCTATTCTAAAAGGTACGAAGTCCTCTCAAATTTCTTCCAGAGGGAAAATGATACACTGGAGACTTCCGGTTGGCGTGCCGGAGATGGCGGTCGGGGGGAAATGTCGCTCCTGACATTCCCCCGCCAGACCGAGCAAAGGGGTGCTCGCGCCAGCGCCGCGACCCCCAAAACCCCCGGGAAGGGCGTCCCGGGGTCCGGAGGACCTGCAAGAGCTCGGACGCCGGTCCCGGTCCCAGGGAGCTCTTAGCGGAGCTCCCGGGCGATCGGGCGGCGGAGCTCCAGGGTCCGCAGACAGCTCCGTCTGGCGAAGCTGCCAGACCGCCACAGCCGAGCGCGCCGATTCCTCCTAAATCTACAATTTGGAACCGTGAGTAATCTACAAAGAAAAATTGTTATTTGGAACTAATTTGAACCTGGCTTGAGGGTGAAAAAACGGAGGTCTGCCCCTTGCCATTGTGTAACAACGACAGGGCATTGTTGCACAGCTTGAGAAGTGATGCTTGGAATTTGATATTTTGTTTTGGAAATTTAACCCCTGCGTCTCCCCCGGTCCCAGGGGGCAGATGAAGTCAAATTAATTTGTATGAGCAAGAGGATTATTTTGGAACTTTGGAACTTTTAAAAAAGTTTGAAAAAAGTTTGGAAAAGTTAGAAAAGAATTGTTTGCCAAAAATGGCGATGAAACAGGAAGTGGATTTGTTAACATTGTTGGAGAAACTGAAAGAATTCAGAAGGGATTACAATGCTGGAGTGAAAGAACTGAGAGCTGAACTGGCTGCTGCTGGGAACAGCCTAGTGACAGAGATAAAGCAAAGCACAAACAATGATCTGATTGGTCAGGATTTACAATCAAACCATGGGAACAATGTACTTGCGGAGCATAAACAGAAAAAGTCTACCCAGAAGAGACCCAGCTGCAAAAGGATTATCCACTACAAGTCAAGAGCTGTCGTCATCATTAGGAAAAAGAGAAATATTAAGAGAACTGTCAAAAAACCACAGCTCAACGACAAGCAGCAGAGGGAAAGTCGAGACAATCTGGACCAAATATGGAAGGAAAGGCCGAGGACATCAACTGATACTGTTTTGGAGGCTACTCTGCAGCAAAGACAATGGGTTCCAAAGTTGGACCCTGCAGGAATAGGATGAGCATCTACATGAAGGAACTGTTTTGTGGCCTACTGGTTTCTGAACTTGGACATGGCAGGAAATGATTACAGCATGATTTTTGGAAAAAAATGACATAAGATGGATAGCTATTATAAATGATAAGTAATGATAAGTAATTTTGATATTGATATAAATTTTGATATAAATGATAAGTAAATTTGATATTGAAATAGTCTGCACCGGGGACTGGGGGGGGGGGAAGGGATTTGATTATAGTAAAAGATAAGATTGTTAAAGTTAAAGATGTGAGTGGTTGGTAAACGATTTGAAATCAAGAAATAACGGAAATGTTAATGATGTCGAATTAGAAACCTGGTAAGAATGTTTATTATGTTAAATGAAAACAATGAGGGGGGGCGCGAGGAAGTCATCAGAGATTGTATAAATGTATGTGATCCGGCCTGAATCGGGGCTGGACAAAAATTTGGAAAACCCAATAAAAATTATTTAAAAAAAAAAAAAAAGAAAATGATACACTGGATCCAATCAGAAACGATCAAACATGGGAACATCGAAAGCTGGCTGATACCAAGTCAGACCAGAGACCCAACTAGGCCAATATTATCCATGCTGATTGGCTTTTGCTCTCCAGGGTTTCTGACAGCTCTGCCTGCTGGTGTCAGGGATTGGACCTGGAGCAACGAATAAGCTGTACTACTGAAAGGAGCCTACTATCAAAGTACTGGCCAGAAAGGAACTTGCTTCACAAACAGGTGACTGCATCCTCCAGCTCAGACCATACCACAATCAATTATGAGGATAATATTAAAAATACTTCTTCTTTTCTTAACAGCTCTTGCAAATGGTAGGAAGACTGAAGGGAGCAATTATATAGGAGTAGAGCTCAGCCACATATGCATTTGTGGGCACATGGAAAGTGAATATTTATGTTCCAGCAAATGTCTGGAATTTGGGAGATACGAATGATCATATGTGAACATTCACAATGCCAGTCGAGGGTTGCAAAGTTTGAAGATTCAGAGAAACAGAGCAGACTGTTGGTAGTTATCAAAATATGATTGTCAGCATTCACTGAAAAGTTCAAGTTTTTCATAGTTGGCATAATGTATATCACGCTTGTGAAGTGAAATCATAAATATTGTGGAATCAGTTGTGTACTGATGGCTTCTACTGTTTAGCACAAATGTTTTACAGCTCTTTGAGATTGGAACAGTCTCCCTTCGGAGGTTCATGGTTGGTTTTTAAGCAGAGGTTGGACGGCCATCTGTCTGGGATGCTTCAGCTGAGATTCCTGCATTGTAGGGGGTTGGACTAGATGGCCCTTTGGGTCCCTTCCAACTCTATGATTCTATGCTAGAAGATGGTCATATGCTGTCTATGGCTGATGGGAGTTGTAGTCAAAACATTTGGAGGGCACCAGGTTGGCAATGGCTGGTCTACCTAATGCCCTATTGACAACCCGTTTGCCAGTTTACACTCACATTTTTCAGTAACCTTTATTCCATATCATATATATATATATATATATATATATATATATATATATATATATGCTGCAGAAAGAAATAATATGGGATTCAGTAACAGATTTTTAAATTACGCTGTTGTCATACATAAATATTATTATCTTCTCTGCTGAGGTTATGAGTCAGGTAAGGAAAGGTGCACTCATTTTATTCACCAGAATAGCAGCAGCATTAGGGAAATGGTGAGATGTATTTTTCAACAGGTGCACATTTCAAATCACATTCAAAAAAAATAAATATTAATTAAATGAGCTTCACTGGGTGGCTTGCTGGCAGCCAGCACTGGCAGCAATTCCAACAGGAACTCACATTCCATATACAGGAACGTAGTAATTCCAGGCTGAGTATATCGATCGATTGATTCATAGTAAGGCTATGTACACATCACCAATTTAAAAACTAGATAAGTTGTACTTTTTCTCAATTTGGATCAAAACTGGTTTGTGGGGGTGCAAACGCATCAAAATTTGCTCTGGAGTATAGGGGGAACCCCAGGAACAGATGTAGCTGTCTCAGGGGGGCAGGGAGAAAGGATGGGGAAATTCCACCACACAGCTAAAATTCTAGCACCTTCTTTTCTTGTTTTTAACTGTTTTGTGCTTTATGCTGTTGTAAGTCACTTTGAGGCCTTTTTTTGGTATAAAACGGTGACTCGATGCAATTATTATTAATAAGGATAATACTGTGCTAAGGGTGTTGTTGTTTTGAAGGGGGTTATCCCTGTATCCTGAAAATAGTGGTGTTGTTTGTCTGTTGAGCATGAAGGCAACGGCATTCTGCTGAGGATCAAAAGCCCCAAGAAAGCTCGAATTTCTACTTCCTTTCAGTTGATTCCCCCTCACTCTACTTTCGGCTGCTTTCCTCATGCCTCATGTTCTTATATTTGCTTTCCGTTTGTAAACGTAATTTCATATAATCCTCCGACACATACTAGTGAGTGTCTGTAATCACATGCAGAACACACGCAATCTAACTCCGGCGAAATTGGGAGGAAAACATGACCTAGGTTTTCCTTTTTATTGTTATTAAGAGAGAAAGTGGCTGCCTATTTAATATGAGGTGCTTGCCCAGTCATCCTTTTTGTGTTACAAAGGTTAAAGGTTAAGAAAGACCTGAAAAGGAAACAAACCACAGTGCAACTTTTGCTATCTTTAAATTATTTATCTGTTTTAATCTTAGAAAATGATCAGGCAGAATTCATTCTTCTTTACCTCTGAAGGATAGTGGGTGGACTTGAATGTTGCGTGAGAGGACTTCTGCTTGTGCAATGGGATTTTACTTTTCTTTCCTCCCCTGTGTAACAACTCGTACCCCCTCCCAAATATCAGGAGTGCTTAGGAGTACTGGCTGGTGCACATTGGGACTGGTTGGGCAGAAGGCAGGGAGACCACCAGTAGGTGGCAGCAGAGCCAGTTAGAATTACCCCCTAAAGTTGTAAGCAAGAAGGCAGGCAAGTAGGAGCTGGCTGAGGTTGTTGAGCATTTGCCTTAACGGACTGGTCTCTACATCAGGTGTGAGATAATTTAAAAATTCTGTTTTGGAAGACTATTTGCTCACACAAACATTTCTCTGTTTCTATGAAAAAAAGGGGTGGTGACTTGTTAGGCTGTTTTATTGAGGTGTGATGGAGGAGGATGCTAGTCATACAATACGGGTGAATCTAATGATGATGATGATGATGATGATGATGATAATTGTACCCTGCCATTTTTTTGTAGCCCCAGTCATTCTAGCAGCTTCTAACATAATATAAAGAAACACAATATAATAATATAATATAATATAATATAATATAATATAATATAATATAATATCATATCATATCATATCATATCATATCATATCATATCATAATATACTACAACAACAACAACAACAACAACAGAACATCACACATCAAAAGTGTCTCTATACAGTGTTCCCCATAGATGTCCATGGAAGCTCTTATAATTATTGATCTCTTTGACATCTCATGGGAGGCTGTTCCTACCGAGAAGGCCCTCTGCCTGGTATCCTGGTGGCCAGATTAAGCCGCGGAATGGGGCATTTGGAAAGCAGGGAAAGGGGCAGGCAGAGCCAGCATGGGATCTGCTGGATCCCCAGCCTGTTTCACAGATATTGGTGGCTGGCATTGGGCCAGAGCTGATCAGTGTGCCAGCCTGGAGCTGGCACAGGAATCAATCCTTCCACTTTCCCCTCCAGCATCTGCTGTAGCCAATGAGAACAGCTGGGCTCTAGATGCAATGGTGGCTCTTCCACTCTGCAGATGATTGGAAAGGTTGGTGTAGAGTCTGGATTGCACCATTAACCATGGGTAAGCCTACTGGTTTTCATATATATATGAATATATGAATACACACACACACACACACACACACACACACACACACACACACATATATATAAACATTTTACAAACTTTAAAATATCCAATGATTCCTCTTCTTTCCATGGTTCATTTTACATATCATACATCCCTGCATATTTTACTATAACCATTCAAATCAGTTTTCCACCTTTACATCCATCAAAAATTATTTACTCTGTTGATTCAGGTAGGTAGTCGTGTTGGTCTGACGCAGTCAAAATATTGTAAAAAAATAAAATAAATTGTCCAGTAGCACCTTAGAGACAAACTACCGGTAAGTTTGTTCTTGGTACAGTGGTACCTCGGGTTAAGTACGCTTCAGGTTAAGTACACTTCAGGTTAAGTACGCTTCAGGTTAAGAACTCCGCTAAGAACAGAAATTGTGCTCTGGCGGCGCAGCGGCAGCAGGAGGTCCCATTAGCTAAAGTGGTGCTTCAGGTTAAGAACAGTTTCAGGTTAAGAACGGACCTCCGGAACGAATTAAGTACTTAACCCGAGGTATAAGCTTTCGTGTCTCAAGAGGTGTGCATGCACATGAAAACTTTTACCAAGAACAAACTTAGTTGGTCTCTAAGGTGCTACTGGACAATTTTTTAATATATTTTTAATATTTTACTCTGTTGAATTTATCTTAGTGCTGCTAGAGTTTTCAGCTGTATACAGTTATTTTCTATATATTCAATAAATGTTTTCCTCTCTTCTTTAAACATATGTTCTTCTTGCTCTCTTATTCCATGCATTAAATTTGCAAGTTCTGCATATTCTGTCAGCTTACCTTGCCAGTCCTCTCTAGTTGGGACAAGCCCACTGGTTTTCAATGGGCGTAGGCATTGAGAAATCCGCACAAGATCAAGCGGTTAGGCTGAAATCCCAAGCACCTTTAACAAGGGAACAAACTTTTCAGTGCAACTTTCTTCTGAGTAAGCATACTTAGGAATGTGTCGTCAGACTATGACTCTAAACGGTTGCCTGATAGTAAGTTCCACCAACGTTAACTGGACTTAACTTCCAAATGAAGTTTTTATTTATTTATTAAAAACAGTTTATTATTATTAGTTATTATTATATAGTTTGCTTATTTAGCGTGGGCAGAGGGGGAGAGCTTCCATCATAGCTAGCATTAGTGGGATGCCATAAGGTTCACAGCGAAGCCTCCCTGCACAAGCGCCACCTAGTGGCTCATTGTGTGTATAGGCAGCAAATGCCACTTTTCTCTCTCTCAGGCTGGGTGAGAACAAAACACACAAAAAAAGCATGTAGGAATACTGAAATGTTTTAGTATGTCAGTCTACAGGTGCCAGGATAAACTACTGAACCAGCCTCCTCACACCAGTAAAGTGGTCACTTATACATCCCCAAAGAAGGGGACGAAAAGAGGACACAGATTTGCATGAAATTTGCATATGCAAATTTGCATGCACAGGTGCAAATGCAGAAGTAATTGCTATAATTTAAATGGAGTCACAGTTCATCTCATCATAGCAGGAGGAGGCTGAGACTGAGTGGCCTGTGTGCCTGCACCTTTAGCTGCCATTATTATTATTATTATTATTATTATTATTATTATTATTATTAAATTTGTATACCCCCCTATACCCACAGGTCTCAGGGCAGTTCACAAGATAAAATCACAAGATAAAAACACAAAATGCAACCCAATAAAACCCCCAACACATTTTAAAAGGGCATATGCTGCTGATGGACAATATCTTTCTCCCTGTATCTTTAACCAGACTTGGGACTCAGCTGTACAGCTGCAAATAAAACATTTTAAGTGTGTTGTAAGTGCAATATACAATGTGACACTAGATGGCGATGGTGAGCCTTATGGAAAATTCAATGTATTTTTTAAAATGCTTTAAAAAAAAAAGCATTTTCAGAACGGTTTTTGTATGTGTGTAGATTCCACCTTGGAATGGGCTACTCTTCAGAGGCCTTTCCTCTGACAACCCTTCAAACAGCAGACGTTCCTCTGTAAAATGGGACATGTGGCCACCTTACATGTCAGGAATTACCATACTTTTCTGTGTATAAGACGAGGTTTTTTTACTCGAAAATAATGTAAAAAACCGGGGGTCATCTTATACATGGATAGTGCAGTGGGGGGCCGGGTGCTGGTTGCAGCTACGATTGGGTGGGTGATTGCCGGCTGCTTGCGGCGAGCGGGCAGATGGCTGATGGCATCGGCGACGCATGTGATTTTCAGCGCATTCCATTCATGTGAGTAATTTTTGGCAACCCCCCCAAAAAAGCTCAATAACTCTGGGCCATCTCCCCCTATTTTCTTAAATTTGAGTCCCCAAAAATAGGGGTAGTCTTATAAATGGGTGTGTGTTATACACAGAAAAATACGGTACAGTGGTACCTCAGGTTACAAACACCTTGGGTTACAAACACTTCGGGTTACAGACTCCGCTAACCCGGAAGTAGTACCTCGGGTTAAGAACTTTACCTCAGGATGAGAACAGAATCGCGTGGTGGCGGTGGAGTGGAAGTGGGAGGCCCCATTAGCTAAAGTGGTACCTCAGGTTAAGAACGGTTTCAGGTTAAGAACGGACCTCCGGAATGAATTAAGTTCGTAACCAGAGGTACCACTGTATGCTGTTTACCATTCATTCACAAAGAACCTGAACTCCAGGATGAGATGAAATGAGTGGCTTCACTCTCCTATTCAAATTGTCAAGATCCCCAGCAATGTGCATATGCAGCTCACTCCACAAAAGACAGCTTGGAGCCCTCTCAGGTCCTGGACCTTGAAGCAAATCTCATTGGCGTTCTTCCCATGGCCACTCTTACATCTCCGTTTGCTACCAAATCCTGGTCTAGCCTTTGCTAACCTTGTTGACTCCAGCTCCAGTTTAGTCTCATCAGCATGGCCAGTCATCACTGATGATGGGAGCTGTAGTCCAAAACATCAGGACGGGCACCAGACAGTGGAAAGATGGCCTCGCAGGCAACTTGATTTTATCCTCTGGCATTTCAACTCACCTGTTGGATAGGTAAGAGCGACACATTTTGCCAAACCAGAGGGAGCAGAGAATACATTGAGGAGAAAGGAGATGCTCTCAGAACACCTAAAAGTCCAGACCAGGCCTAGTCGTGGCACTTGGGAAACAACACAAGGCTACCCTGCTTTCTCCTTCATCACCTGGGTTCTTTATGGTAAATTATCAGATCAGCCTGGGCCGGCTCTACCGTTAGACAGAGTTAGCCATTCTGCAGCTGGTTTTGTGGTCCATGAAAGAAAAGGAAATTGGTATTTGATTGATTGTGGTCTTGTTTTTACTGCCAGTGTCCAGGAGAGGTGCTTGTGGGGTTTTCAAAGGCCTCCCTTGTTTCAAACACCTCCTTTGTTCTCTCATAATGGCAATGGCGCCCATCTGAGAGGTGCCGGAACTGAGTTCCAGTGAGGTCCAGCCTGGGGGGGAAAGCCATGGGCGTGGCTAAAGCATGAGAGGTGGATTCACAAGTTGGAGACTAACAGAACACTACCCACAAGAGACTTGCACAAAGACTCATACACAATGAAACCTGTTTCCAACACTGCAGCTTCCCCAGGGTTGCCAGATCCTCTAGAGCAGATGGGGGGCATGTGGGAAGGACTGGAAACAGAAGTCACACGGCACCGGTGGAACTATATATATGGTGCATTGGTAGAAAGTCACCTCTTTTCTTTTACTTCCCATGGTAGCCGTTTTGTGTGGGCACTTTTATCCAGATACCTGCGCTTCCACCCCTGCAAAAGCTCTGGATGCAACCCTTGGACGCCATGTTATCTGGTGCATAAAATGCGCCACCAGTGGTGCTGAGTGCAATTTTTTATGTACCGTGTGATAAGCAATCGCTGGTGTGAACAAATAGACTGCAGGACCGATCTGACAGCCTGCGCTCGAGTTTTGCATGTGTAACACATCTCTGTTTATGTTGAGTAGGGTCCTGAGTGGATAGTAAAAATTAACATCAGGTTCTGCTGTAAGGAAGGAATGTTTAAACAGTCTGGTAGTACACACATTGCTACTTCCCTGTATTAAGAGTTAATCACTTTTTCTTTTCTTTTTTTTACTGAGGGTGGGGCACTTAGATTGCAGCCCATTCCCTGAGAATAATTACAGCTATTTAATTGTATTCATAATTTAGCATACACCTGGAAAATATGCTGTAAAATATCAGGGGGGTTTCCTTTTAATACTTGGCATGCCATTTACAAACTGTCACATTTAGAATGCATCTTTAATCTTCTATGGTCTGCTAGAATTTTATATTAAAAGTCTGCTTTGTGCTTTAAATATTAAAGATTCCACAATACTTCAAAAGGTGATAATGCCTGATGCTCTGCTGGTGCTGAAATCTCAACAGCTAAATATATTGAGGAAGGTTCAGTGGCCCTAGCTTAATTAAACATGCATGCGTATTTTCAAATGCAATCTTTTTCTGCTTGTTAGGTTTTTGACAAACCTCCAAACAGGTCCAGGTGGAACAGCGCATGTAAACAAGCTTGTGATTACAAGCTTAAAACACTGAAATTAACACCTTCCTCCAATTAATATGCAAACTCTGGGACTCTGCTATTGATAATGCCATTTAATATTATTTGCAGTTTAGTGACATGTTTTAGCCTTTCCCTGTGCCCTCCCCTCCCTAAAAAAACGCTGTCCACTTTAATTATGGGGAAACATCACACTGGAGATTTGCTATCTGATGGGATGCTTCTGACGGTTTAAAAACCCTGGATAAAAGGCAATACATATTGCAAGGCTGTGATGAATGTTTCAATATGTCATTAGCTTTAAAGTGATGAAAGAGGAGCTTTGCTCTGATTTTTTCCCTGTCTCAAGTTGAATTTGGAACCATAAACTTGAGCTGAAACAGAAACGTATATGAATATCGAATCCTGCTTATTTGAACAAATGCACAAATATGGTATCTCCAGGGTTTTTGTTCCCTGACTTTGTGTGAGGATTCTGAGGTCCCTCAGACACGGCACCCTTAAGTGGGTCCCCCAAACTTGGAAGAGTATGGCATGAAAACTGAGGATTCTCGTAGGATCCAATCTCTTTGGGCACTCTGCAAATTGGGAGTGGTCTACATTGGTCCCGAGGCCAACCTGACCTATGCGCAACCATGCCTTGCCACCTTCTGGACTTGGTCCTGGTATGTGCCCAAAAATTCTGGTTGTGATACAAATGTTGCCCTGTGAATTCTGACCCCTGGGTTCTCATTTTGCTGAAAGGGCATCATGCAGAAAACCACTGCAAAACATTCTGCTGGGTTTTTTTTTGGGGGGGGGCAAAAGAGGAGCCTTAGACTGATCTAACTACAAGGTATCAGATTAAAGAGGAGAATTTCCTTTTGATTTAACACAGAAACTCAAAGGCCACAATGCATATGCTTCAGATATCCCAAGGGCTTGTGAGTGCCCAGTGGGACTTTTGACAGCTCTCACCTCTCTCACACTTGCACACACACAAACTCTGGGTGTATCAAAGCCTGTCGTGGGAACTCCCCTGAGTTTCAAGGGAAGTTTGCCGCAGGAAGCATTGTTGTCATTTGAGAGACCCAAGTCCGAGTCCCAGTAGGGACATTCCCTCGACATAGCCATGCAAAGCTGCCTCATTTTGAATCATACCATTGATCCATCTGGGCCACTATTGTCTACCCTGACTGGCATCTCCCCAGCATCTCAAGCAGGCATGTCCTTCATTTCCTACAACCTGATGGTTTAATTGAAGATTAACTCTGGGATTGAACTCTGGGACTTTTCAAATGCAAAGCATGTGCTCTACCTACCACTCCGCTATGGTCTTTAACCAGTGCCATCCCTTGTTCTAGTTCGTACTCTGAATTAGGAGACTAACAGTGCATGCTGTTTACTCAGAGGCTAGTCCCAGGATCTAAGGCTGTCATCTGAAACACCTTTCTGAATTACAAAGTCCCATTGAATTTACGTAATAAACCTGTACAGTCGTACCTTAGTTCTTGAACAGAATCCGTTCTGGAAGTCCATTCGACTTCCAAAAACATTTGAAAACCAAGGCGTAGCTTCCAGTTGGCTGCAGGAGCTTCCTGCGCTCAATAAGAAGCCGCAGAAGCCACGTCAGACATTTGGCTTCCAAAAAACATTCGCAAACCGGAACACTCACTTCTGGGTTTGCAGTGTTTGGGAGCCAAAACGTTTGCGTCACAAGGCGTTCGACAACCAAGGTACGACTGTAATAAACTCCACAGAATTATTTCTGGGTAAACATGCAGGAGATTGTGTTGTTAGATGAACTTACTTCCGAGTAAACAGGTTTGGAATTTTGCTGCATAAGTGTAACCCTTCACACAGTTGCACAGTACTGAAGTTCATTATACATGTATTAGACTGGACCCCCACTAAATGTGTGGAAGGCTTATGACTGCCTTACCAAATCAGTCCACAACCCAGTGAAGCTAAAGTGCAGGTTTGGGGAACCTTTGGTCCTCCAGATGTTGCTGAACTACAACTCCCATCAGCCCCAGCAAGCATGGCCAACGGCTAGGGATGGTGGGAGTTGTAGTTCAGCAACATCTGGAGCAACAAAGGTTCCCCTCACCTGCTAAAGTGCCAAGACCAACACCAATGCTGACCGATAGTTGCCAACTTCTTCAGACCCAAGAGCATTTTTTTAATGCAAACATGCATTTCTTAATTTTTTTCCTGTCTATTTGTATGATGATAATGCTGTTGTTGTGTCCCATCTTAGCCCAAGTCCCAGTGGGTTCCAGTTGAAGATACTTTGACTCAGGTAAGAAGAAATCCAGTACTGTTACTTAAGTGAACTGTGGATCAGGCAGACCTGAAAGTTGTCTGAAAAGACCATAGCCAGCTACCCTGCATATTCATACATGGATACATGCACATGAAATATTTCGTATCTATATCTAGGCCTGGTTGTATTTCTCAGACATTCAAGAAGACAGACGATAGCATGGGGGAGGGAAGCATTTTGTCCTTTGAAAAATATAATGTGAGTAGCCCTTTGCTTCTTGTAAGGAATGGCTTCTGTAGGAGGCAATTGTAGATCATGAGAAGACACCAGAAACGTTCAGTCCAGAAACATTCCCTTGTAACAGTGGGCTGTGCAGCGACTACTGCAGTCCCCTCAATATCTAAACAATCCACCAAGATTATCCAACCAGTGTCCTTTGGGTACATGATATGGGACAGCAGCATCGAACCCACACAACATGTGATTCAATGCACCTTTCGCCAGTCCGGATCCCAACTCATGCACCTCATTGGATCAGGGCCATAGCATCACTGCCCTTCGAAGCTTGCTGTGATAAACATGTATGTAGCTTGTTTTAAATCAACTCCTCTTTATGAAAAAAGGCAATTAAATATCATAAAAGATACATACGGAAAATGAAATCCTGGTTAAACCGTGCAAGAAAAAGGTGTTTCTTAAAGCATTTAAGAATTTGCAAGTTGCATTTCTTAACTACACACAAGTACACAGACATGTAATATGATGCAAGTCATCTGCCTGTCTTGGAGCAGTACATTACAAACAGGAATCATGCTTAAGAGGTGCAAAAGCTGTCTCCTGCCTGATAAAATATAGTAGACCTTGCAATGATTCCATTTGCTTTTAATGCAAATGGATGATTATTGCTCAGATGCATGTAACAAAAAGTGTGTGTGTGTGTGTGTGTGTGTGTACACACAAGCACAGGCAAAAAAAATTAACAGGTATTGGTGGGGGGAGAGAATTGTTGCAGGAACCTTAAAACAGAGAAGTGGTTCAATGTTAGCAGGAAATGACAGGTAAGCTATAGTTCTAATACCTGAGGCAAAGCAGTAACCATGCAAAAATGATGGACAAATCTGAATTAATGTGATATGATGGGTGAGGTGGCATTTTAATGCAAGCTGAATTGCAAGAGAAAGTTGTGTGAATTCTACAGTACTCGGTTCAGGGGAAACATACAGGGCAAGAAGCTGATTTGGAATAAAAAGAAATTAGGGTGGTGAGTATATTGGTATTTATATTTGAGCTATTAGTAGGTCAGTAATCCTATGGTCATTGAGCAAATTAGGGGGTTGTTATATTATGTTGTGTTTCCTGGACAGCAAGCAGTTAACACCATCGTTCTGATTCTGGGAACTCTGCCAAGGTATCCAGGCAACTATCATTTGTCTGAGAGAAGGCGAAGTTGGTTTCACTTTTGCCTTGCCGAGTAGTGTATGCTGTAGTGTGTATCGTAGTTATGGAGCTTGACTCCTCAGGTTTTCTTTTGTTTGTGAGTCAATAAATATGTAGTTTAGAATACAACTGTCTGGACCTCAGTTATTCCAGACACAGAGAAGCAGACCTAAAATTGCCAACACAAGGCGCTGCGCGATTCTGCTGAGTGAGTGAGAGAGCCTGCCCAACGGAAGCGTGGCTGGACACCATTGCGGAGCCAGGGCTCGTTAAGACGATTTATGGCTGCTCCGGGCAGCAGTCCAAAGAAGAAGAGAGACTCCACTATGGCTACACTCTCACATTTATCACAGGTTATGGAAGCGCCATTAAGAGATAGCACGGCTTTTTTGGCAAAGCGTCCTGAAGTGATTTATGGCCAGGACAGGAGGTCTGTGTGTCTGCTGCAAGCGGCAGCATGAAAGCCCAGCTGGAGGACTGCTTTGTGCAAGCTTTGAGGCATAAAGCAGGGAAACCTCGCTGGTGAAGAGGAGCCGTTTCCTGGAGCTGGGAGCTGAGAGGCAAGTGCTGAGTTTGCAGCCACGTGAGTTACCTCAAGCCCCAGGGGGGAGATGGCAGAATCCCATGAGAACTTTACACCGCCCTTCCCCAGGCTAAATGGGAGGAATTGGGCTGACTGGTCGCGAAAAATGAAGGTCCTCTTAACTGCTAAGGATCTGTGGACTTGTACTGAGGCCCCACCAGTGCAAGACCCTGCTGCTGCAGCAGCTAGGGCCAAGAAGAAAGATGAGAGAGCTACTGCTCACTTAGTCATGGGCATTGAGGAAGAGCAGATGGTGCACATAGACGCTGCCACCAACGCCCACGAGATTTGGGGGGCTCTCCAACGTGTGTTCCAGAGAGATACAGCGGGTGCACGCATTCACACCACCAGGCAGCTGTTTGAGCAACGTTTGCAACCTGGAGGCTGTGTGCGTGAGCACACCAACAAGATGTTGGCAATCTTCAACCGTTTGAGACAGCTGCAGGTTCCATTTACGGAGGAACAGAAAGTTTACATTTTGCTTAGTTCGTTAGACCCCAGTTTTGAGACGCTTTCTCTCACTCTGGAAGCCTTGCCAGCAGCACAACTGAGCATTGATTATGTATCGGGGAGGCTGCAGGATGAACAGGATAGGAGAGAAAGAGAGAAAGGAAAAGCTGTTAAGGGGGGTTGCTCTTTGCCCAGGAGTGGGGGTGCAGAGGCTGCTGAGAGCTCTGTTAAAGCTCTTGCAGTGAAGAAATGTTTTGGCTGTGGGTCAAATAAGCATCTAATCCGGGACTGCAGCCAAGAAAACTTCAAAGCTGGTTTCCATGGCAACCGCCAGAGGAAAGGGAGACCACGTCGTGGAAGGAAAGCATCGTCCAGAGAAGGCAGAGAAGATAAAGCAGCTGCATACGCTTTCGTTGGAAAGACTGTTGCCAGCCCCAAGCTACGTTGGATTGTGGACAGTGGTGCCAGTAGGCATCTAGCGCCACCTGGCAGTCAGTTGCGGAACTGCAGGTCGATCCAAGATGCTACTACAGTCACTTTGGCAGATGCAACCACTAAATCTGTCACCAAAGCTGGTGTTTTTTATATGCCTTGTCTGAATGATGACATTGATGTGTTTGTTTTAGATGGCATGAAGTATGGCTTACTTTCTGTTTCAGCTTTAGACCTTGCAGGTTACATGGTCAGTTTTGGTAACCAGGTATGCACCATCTCCAAAGGTGGAAAGCAGTTGGTCCAGGTGAGAGGCCATGATGGGGTGTACATACTGGAAACTGACAACAGCGCCGCAGCGAGGGCGCAGGGTGCTGAAACAGGTAAAAACAGTTTTGAGACGGCACACGCGCATTGTGCCAACAAACCCACCCACGATCAATGTTTACACTTGTGGCATCGCAGGTTTTCGCACGCCAATTGGGGGTACGTGCGCAAGCAGGTAGAGTGCACTGAGGGTTGTAAAATGAAGGAGTGCACTAAATTCCTAGACTGCCGAGCTTGCAAGAGATCGAAGGTGCATTCTTGCAGTTACCCAAGGTCAGACAGGGTGGCCAACCAGGCGTTTGAGCTGATTCACGCCGATCTGTGTGGACCAATGCAGGTTCCCAGCATAGGCCATGCCCGCTTTGTACTATGTCTGATCGACGATTATTCTCGCGCCGGCTGGATTTTCCCGCTCAGGGACAAGGGGCAAGCGGCGAAAGAGATTAAGGAATGGGTGGAGGCAGTAGAGGTGGAATTTGGCACCAAAGTGAAATCTTTCCAGACCGATCGAGGCACTGAGTTTACTTGTGCAAAGTTGCAGGATTTCTTTCGTGCCAAAGGCATTAAGCATAGAAAAACCTCTCCTTACGCTCCCCAGGAGAACGGGGTTGCAGAGCGCAGGAACAGAACCCTGCAGGAGGCAGTTGATGCTATTTTGTTTGATTCGGGTCTGCCAAAATTCTTCTGGGCCGAAGCATGGAAAACTGTATGTCACACTTTGAACAGGACATACAACTCTGTGGTAGGGACCACGCCCTATTTTCTTCTCTACGGAAAGAAGCCCAAGGTGCACTATTTCCGTACCTTCGGGGCAGAGGCCTGGGTCCTGATACCCCGGCAGTTACGTAGGAAGGGCAGCCCGAGGTCACAGAAACTGATTTTCTGCGGCTATGACACAGGGTCGAAAGCCTGGAGATTTGCTCATCCGAGTGGAAATCGTTCTCAGGTGGTGATCAGCCGCAGCGCAAAGTTTTGTGAGCAAGATGGCTGGAAGAGGATTCATGGCAATCCTGAAGTGCTCACAGACTTATTCAGCGGTCTTGACTACCAGGATCAGTCAGGCACACCCACTGGTGGTGCTGATGGTGGTCAACCTGCTGGTGTTTCGGGCCACGATTCCGAACACGACCAGGGTGCAGTGCCAGAGGGGGCAATCCCTAAGACTCAGGTGAAGTCTGATCCCAGCAGCGCACCCATGTCTCCAGGGGGGACAAGAGCTAGGAGACAGAAGCGCAGTAGGTCTCCACGCTCACCTTCAGGCAAGTTCAGTCCAGGAGGGCACAGCAAGCGCAGCAAATCGCTTGGCGGTTCTCCAGATGCCAGGGACTCACAGACTGAGTCCGGCACGTCTGGGTCAGAGGGGGAGTCTCCAGTGGTGCCATGGCGTTCCAAGCGCACCACGAAAGGCAAACCTCCTGACAGGTTCAAAGCCACCACGGTTTGGGCCCATGTTGCTCTGTGCGAACCGGAGAGCTTCGCCGAGGTGCGGAAGTTACCTCAAGCAGAGTCCAGCAAGTGGCAACAAGCGATGGAGAAAGAGCTTAGTGCCATGAAATCGCTTGGAGTGTTCACACTTACAACTCTGCCAGCTGACCAGCAAGCTGTGAGTTGTCGCTGGGTCTATAGGTTGAAACCCACTGCAAATGGAGAGCCACAATACAAAGCGAGATTGGTGGCCAGAGGGTTCAGCCAGAGACCAGGAGTGCATTACTCCCAAGTTTATGCACCCACATCCCGCAGTGAGACCATGAGGTTACTGCTAGCAGTAGCAGCACAGAGAGGTGCTGAGGTTGCACATTTCGACATCGACGTCGCCTACCTGAACTCACCGCTGCAGGAGGAAATTTACATGCTACCTCCTCCAGGGTTTGAAGGCGATAGTCCAAATTTGGTTTGGAGACTACACCGTTCCATTTATGGCTTGAGACAATCAGCCAGAAACTGGAATATTTGTCTCAACCAGGCTCTGGAGAAGCTAGGCTTCAGGAAGAGTCGTGCAGACAGTTGTTTGTACATAAAGGGTTCAGGGCAGCAACAAGAATTGGCATTAATTTTTGTCGACGACATTGTCCTTGTTGCTAGTACAAACAAACAGGTGCAGGAGTTTGCAAGTAAGCTGAGGCAGCACTTCAAACTCAAGGAGTTGGGTCCTGTGAGCATGTATCTAGGGGTTCACATTCACAGAGACCAAGATGGCAGTTTTGTACTTAACCAGAGCTCAAAGATTGATCAGTTGCTCAAGAAATTCAACATGGCAGACTGTAAGGGTGTAAGGACACCAATGGAGACATGCTTTGTTAAAGACAATCAGTCTGATGAAAAGAAAGAGTTTGAGCACAAGGAGGTGTATCAATCTGCTTTGGGCAGCCTGCTCTATTTGTCTCAATGGAGTAGACCCGATATTGCATTTGCAGTCAATCTGCTGAGTCGAGAAGCAGCCAAGCCCAGTGTGATGGCCTGGAACGGGATTAAGAGAGTTCTTAAGTATCTGCAAGAAACCAGAGAGTTTAGCCTCACACTGACAGCCCAGGGCAATGAACAGCTTCAATGTTGGGCTGACGCTGATTGGGCTAGCGACTCAGACAGAAAGTCAATATCTGGGATGGTCATAATGTTTGGAGATTCTGTAATTGGCTGGAGGTCCAAAAAGCAAAGTCTGATTGCACTGTCATCGACTGAGGCAGAATTCAGTGCTCTGTCAGAACTGTGTCGTGAGCTTGAATTCTACAAGTGCCTAGTCGAGGATGTGTGTGAGAAGTGTTACCTGCCCATCACCATATGGGAGGATAACCAACCATGCCTGAAATTGGCAGAATCCGGTCAATTCAATGCACGAACGAAACATTTGGATATTCGGTTCAAAAATGTGCATGAGAGTGTTAGGACAAATGTGGTCAGGCTGAAATATTGTCCTAGTGAAAAGAATCTCGCAGACGGTTTCACCAAACCCCTAAGTTTCCAGAAACATGAAGGTTTCTGTGAGGGATTGAACATGGGTTGAGATGTATATATGTATACCCAGAATTGCGAACGAGAGGGGGTGTTGTGTTTCCTGGACAGCAAGCAGTTAACACCATCGTTCTGATTCTGGGAACTCTGCCAAGGTATCCAGGCAACTATCATTTGTCTGAGAGAAGGCGAAGTTGGTTTCACTTTTGCCTTGCCGAGTAGTGTATGCTGTAGTGTGTATCGTAGTTATGGAGCTTGACTCCTCAGGTTTTCTTTTGTTTGTGAGTCAATAAATATGTAGTTTAGAATACAACTGTCTGGACCTCAGTTATTCCAGACACAGAGAAGCAGACCTAAAATTGCCAACACAAGGCGCTGCGCGATTCTGCTGAGTGAGTGAGAGAGCCTGCCCAACGGAAGCGTGGCTGGACACCATTGCGGAGCCAGGGCTCGTTAAGACGATTTATGGCTGCTCCGGGCAGCAGTCCAAAGAAGAAGAGAGACTCCACTATGGCTACACTCTCACATTTATCACATATTATTTTAACTGAGTGGCTAGGCTAGCCAGCATTTAACCCTGGCCATTTTACTTTAGATGAAAGAGCCAAAATAACATGAGGTATTTTTTAAAATAAAAATAAAAACCTATTTTCAGATGTTTACTTCATCCTTTTTTATTCTTAATATTTCTGGATCATGGTCTTTCTTTCTTTCTTTCTTTCTTTCTTTCTTTCTTTCTTTCTTTCTTTTTGTCTTCACAACTGGGAACGCCAATACGGCGATCATAAACTTCGTGGGAGGGAAATTTGCTCCGTGTCCCTGCTGGATTCGCCCTGGCTTTCTCGAGCAGTGGCCACCTTGCCTAATTAAAATGTCGGCTGAGCTGCAGCACAGTGCTGCGAGGGACTCCAGTCAGATCACCTCAGAAAGTGAACACTTTATTAGGCCAATTCAAACCCTTGTAAATGGAAGCCGGTGGAAGCTGCCTCCGCAATCTTTAATGGATTTTTAAAGATGACAAGAAAGGAAATGGGAAACTTAAGCAACGGAGGACATAAATTCCCAGAAGGTGCAGTCTGAAGTAAATCAGAGCAACTGAAAAAGTGAGCCCTGGGATATCTCCTAGAGGGGTGTATGTGTGTGTGTGCTTTTTTTTTTCTTCAGCTGGACACTTACAGCATGTGGAGTCCCTGAACACCTCAGCTCTGGGCTTTGACATAGCAAGTCAGGAAAAGATGAACAACATCACCTGAAGTAATGTCGGAGGGGCAGAAAATTGCTCCCTTTGCATGCTGCGTTGCCTTTGCTTTAAATCACATCACACACACACACACACACCAGTTATGTGTGTTAACTTTTCCAGCTGTAACAGGCCTCTCCTTGCCCACACTCTTTTCCTTCACTATGGCTAACCAGCAGTCAAAGGAAATTAAAAAAAACACCAAAACAAAACAAGGAAGGCGTGAGCATTTTCTATGCAATCTGAATTCTCCTCCTCTATTGTCATTATTATGATTATCACGGCAAATTTTAATGTGAAATAGTGAAACAAAATAATGGAACGGAAATAAAATACTAGCTGGGTATGATAAAAATCCTCGATGTTTTCATTCTCCTCTCCTCGCCCAAATAATCCAAATGGAAATGCCAGCAAGTAATACATATCATAATAATAAACAAAGAAACTGGGGGTTGGGTTTGTAGGGTTATCCTCTCTTTCAAGAAAACACGGAAAATATTGCAGGAGGTTAGCCTTTTAATGCAAGATTGTTTTTTAACTGCTGGGGGGGGGGGATGTCATTAAAAGTGATGTAATATATCCAAATAGAGTAGCCAAGGGTTTATGCATACAAGAGTCCCCTCTGGTTTTTAAATTAAAAACAACATTTACCTTTTTTTTTTTTATTAAATCTTTATTAATGTATCCAACACAAACATAGACACTTTCCATAAACATTCTACTTGCCGTACAAATTCAAATGCATACATACAAATTCCCACACTCTCAAACCTCATTCTACCCTCATTCTACCTATCATACCCACATCTATTTCCCATACTTCTACATTCAATATACATACAATATACATTCATTATACATACTTCCTATCGTACATATACCTATCATTCCTATACCTATCATACATATTCCTGCATTCAACATACCTACATTCCTGTGTTCAATATATCTTGCATTACTAACATCACCTCTTATACTTACATACCTTTATACATACATACATTTCATATATATATACATGCATTCCCTCTTACAACCTTTTCCCACTCACTCCCTTTCCCCCCTCCCTCCCTCCCCTACATTCATTAAAAAAAAAAAAAGAAAGAAAGAAAAAAGAAATACCTCCTATCGTCCATCTTCATGTGATCCTTGTATTCCTTTCCTTACTTGCGATTTCTTATTACTTTAACTATCTCCTTGCTACTATCCTACCTATCTATACTAAATAAGTACTTCCTTCCTACATTTCTTATTATCCCTTATCCCTTATCCTAATCCAAGCAGATCGTTAGCTTCGTACTAATTCCCTCTTTTCCTAAATAGATTTCTAAGTATTTCCATTCCTCCCTGATTTTCTGTTTCGCTGTATCCCTTATCGCCGCCGTCATTTTAGCTAAATTCATATATTCCACTAACCTACCATGCCATTCTTGTATTGTCGGCACATTTTCTGACTTCCAGTACTGTCCTAATAATATCCTTGCCGCTGCACAGGCATATAAGAAAATGTTTTTCCTATCCCCTGGTATGGTGTTTGGGACTATACTTAGCAACATTGCCTCTGGCGTTTTAAGGAAAGTAACTCCTAATAATCTTTTCATTTTCTCATAAATCAAATTCCAATATTTCCTGGTTGTTTCGCAACTCCACCAGCAGTGGTAGTAGTTACCTACTTTTTTTTTTGCACTTCCAACATTCATTTTTCTCTGTTTTATATATTTTGGCTACTTTCTCGGGCGTTAAGTGCCATCTATAAAAGAGTTTGAGCATATTTTCTTTGATGTTTGTGCAGGCGGTGAATTTAATACTACTCTTCCATATGCTTTCCCATTGCTCCAGGTAGATCGTTCTCCCTATATCCTGCGACCATCGAATCATCGTATGTTTCACCTCCTCCTCTTTCATTTCCCATTCAAGTAAGTATTTATATAATCTACTTAATGGTTTCTTTTGGTTTTCTATTATCAGCTCTTGGAATTTGGATTTTCCCTCTAGGAAACCTATCTCCATATGTTTTGTGAACATACTATGAATTTGGATGTAACTAAGCCAACTTGTACATTTATCCTTAATTTGTTCATATGTTTTTAATTTCCACTTATCTGCATCTTTCATTATTATATGCTCATATGTTGACCATTTCTCTTTATCTTTTTTCCTAGATACTGCTATGATTTCAAAGGGAGAAAGCCACTTCGGAGTTTTCGGCTCCAGCCTGCTTTTATAATTTATCCATGTTTTTAATAAAGATCTTTTAATCACATGCTCAGTGAATTCCTTTTTGTTGTGTTTATTTTCTTGTGTCAAATATGCATGCCACCCCTCTGTGTTTCTAAATCCTTCCAGTTGTAATAGTTCTTCATCTTCCAGTGTTGCCCATTCCCTGATCCAGCATATCCCCGCCGCGGCGTAATATAATTTTAAGTCCGGGACCCCCCATCCCCCTCTTTCTTTGGCCTCGGTGAGTAATTTATATTGAATTCTTGGCTTCTTATTTCCCCAAATAAATTTACTAATTTCCCTCCTCCAGATTTCAAAATTCTCATTTTTTTCTATAATTGGCAGCGTTTGAAAAAGAAAAAGCAATCTCGGCAGCACGGACATCTTGATTGCAGACACCTTCCCCATCATTGATAATTTTAAAAGACTCCACCTCTCCAAATCTTTTTTAATTTCATTCCAAGTTGTTACATAATTGTCTTCATATAATCTTATATTTTTTCCCGAAATCACAACTCCCAAATATTTAATTTTCTTTACTATTTCCCAATTTGTCCCTCTCTTCAGATCTTCCAGTTCTCTATTTTTAATATTTTTAACCATCATTTTCGTTTTCCCACTATTAATTTTAAATCCCGAGATTTCACTATATTTTTGTAATACTTTTTCTAATTCTTCTATTCCTTTCTTTGGGTCTTCTATTATCAGGATAATATCATCCGCAAAGGCCTGTATCTTCCAAATCTTCTTTCCCACATTAATTCCTTTTATATCTTTATTAGCGTCAATATCTCTAATCAGGTACTCTATTGCCATTATAAATAGAAGAGGGGAGAGCGGACAACCTTGTCGCGTTCCCTTTGTGATGGGGAATTCGTCTGCAATCGTTCCATTTATTATTAGCCTTCCTACCTGCCTACTATATATGGCATTCACTCCCTTCATAAAGTTTCCCTCCAGGCCTCTCTCTTTCATTGACCTTTCCATGAATTTCCATTCCAGGTTATCGAAGGCCTTTTCGGCATCAAGGAAAATCAACGCTGTCTTTTTTCCGGGGTGCCAATCTAAATACTCAATCATGTTTAGAATTATTCTTATATTTTTGGCCATTTTTCTTCCTGGGAGAAAGCCTTGTTGGTTGTCTTCAATTAACTTATTTAATACCTTTTTTAGCCTTTCTGCCAGGATCATCGCATAAATTTTGTAGTCTGTATTCAATAATGATATCGGCCTAAACGCTCCAGCTTGGGGGTTGGGATCCGTCCCTTTTGGTATTAAGGCGATGTATGCCTCCTGCCACGTACGTGGTATGTCCCCTTTTTCCATTATCCCATTGACCAGGTTTTTATATATCACTTTTATTTCATCCCTAAAGATTTTATAATGAGATGCTGTCAATCCATCTGTGCCAGGCGACTTCCCCTTCTTCAGCCTACTTATGGTATTCTCAATTTCCTGGATTGTAATTGGCTCATTTAGCATTAATTTCTCCTCTGCACTGATTTTACCTAGTTTTTGGTTGGCAAAGTACTCTCTCATTTCCTTCTCATCTATCCTTTTCGCTTTATAGAGGTTTTTATAGAAATTATTTAAGCATCTTTTAATATCTTCTAAATCTGTTAAGTTTTTCCCCCCATCTTTAATACTAATTATTATTCTTTCCTTCTGCTTTTTTCTCAGCTGCCAAGCTAGCAACTTTCCCACTTTACCACCCATCTCGAATGACTTTTGCTTCATCCACTTAATTTTCTTTTCAATTTCTTCACCTATTACCACTGCCAATTCCTTCTGTAATATTTTAATTTGGTCTGCCAATTCTGTTTTATCTGTTTTATCTTTCAATTCCTTCTCTTTCCTCCCAATTTCTTCTTTTATCCTATTTAAATTTGCCTCTCTCTTTTTTTTAACTAGATATTTCTGTTGTATATACAGGCCTCTAATATATGCCTTACTTGCATCCCAAATTGTCGGTAGACTTGTTTCCTTTTCAGTATTGATTTTGAAGAATTCATTTAAATTTCCTTTACATTTTTTTACAAATTCATCATCATTTAATATGCTGTCATCCATTCTCCATCTCCATCTATCTTTCCCTTTCGTTCTTTCCTTTATTTCAATCATCACTGGGTTGTGATCTGATAATGACTTTTCTAATATTTTACATTTCCCGACCATGGAGAACAATCTTGTTGAGCACCAGATCAAATCTATTCTCGATAGAGACTTCCTCGCATCTGAATAAAAGGTATATTCTTTTTCATTTATGTGTTTATTTCTCCAACAGTCTATTAGTTCGTAATTATCTACAATTCGTCTGAAAGTTTCTGGTAGCTTCCCGTTGTTCTTACGTTTCCCTGACCTATCCTGCTCAGGTTCTACCACCCCATTAAAGTCTCCTGTGATCAGTAGTTCTTCTTGACCTATTAGATTCCCCATTAGTTCCCCCAGCTCTTGAAAGAATTTTATTTTGCACCCATTTGGCGCGTATATGTTGAATAGTATCAATTCTTCCTTCCCTACCGTTATTTTAATTACTATTATTCTGCCTTCTTCATCATGATACAACTCTTCCGCTCTTATTCCTTCTCTTACATATGTCACCACTCCTCTTTTTTTATTAACATTAGAAGCAATGAATTCTTTACCAAGTTTGTTATTGTGCAATAATCTCTCATGACTCTGCGACACATGGGTTTCCTGTAAACAGATAATATCCCATCTATCTTTTTTGAGGATTCGCTCTACTCTATTTCTCTTCCCTTTATCATTTAAGCCGTTTACGTTCCAGGAAATAATATTTAGGTTCATCTTTCAATCTTTAATTATACTACAGCTTTATAGGAAATTACTTAGAAAATCTTAGATAACAATTTTTAGGGTAGCTTTAGATTCAATAATACGATAATACAACAGTTTTAATAGAATTACAAAAGAAAAAGAAAAAAAAAAAAAGAGGGTGGAAGGTACAATCTTTATTCTTCCTCTTGGTTATCGTCTTCTTTAGGTCCTCCTTCCTCCAAGAACAGTTCCTTTCTGTATCTGCTACAAAACCTTTGGGTTTCTTCAACCGTTCTTAGCGTCTTCTTTCTTTCTTTAAAAATAAAAGAGATCCCCTCCGGAAACTCCCACGTAAACCAAATACCTCTCTTTCTCAGAGCCTCAGTTAGGGTCTTATAGTGTTGCCTCTTCGCCGTCAGCCGTTTAGGGATCTCCTTATATATAGCCACACTTCTCCCCTCTATTATCAGTTCCGCCTGTTTCTTCCTTTGCAGGACTTTGTCTCTGAGTAAAAGTGAGTTAAAGAAAATAAGACAGTCCGCCGGTCTTTTAACTCCCTTTGGTGCTTTTGATCTATCCATTCTCAGTCTAAAGACTTTATCTACATCCATCAGCATATCATTCTCACTCACTCCTAACCACGCAGCCATTTCCTTCAATATTCTCTCATTTACTGGTTCATTGCCTATTTCTGGCACCCCTTTCAGGCGCAAGATATGCGCCTTTTGCCGCATTTCCAACATTGCGAGCTGATCCGCCAAGTCCTCCTGTATCCTCCATAGCTCCTTCCTCTCTTCCTCCTCTTTCCCTTGTGTTTTCTTGATTTCTTTATTATCCATTGTCAGTTTTTTTATCTGATCATCATGTTTTGATGCTTTCCCCATCACCTCCTTCAAGCCCGCTTCTAGTTCTTTGTCTTTCATATGTAGTTCTTTAATCTGTGTTGATATACCTTCTATTGCTTGCGTGTTAGATTCTATCGCTCTAGTGTTATCCTCCACTTTGCCAATTACGGAATCTAGTTTATCATTTATTGACTTGTTCATCTCTGTAATCGCCTTTCTGATGCCGTCGAGGGCCTCTGCTTCTAGTGCTGCTGCCATTGGTGCCGCTGTTGCTGCCATGGATTGTCTTTTTGAAGCTGCACCACCAGGTGACTGTGTTGTTGCTGTTGACGCTGCTTTCACCTTCGTTCCCGTCATTCTGTAATTTACAAGACTTCTGTAATTTACAGGACTTCAAAATTAACACTTTTCCTCAAATAAGAAGAAAACCAATTTCGCCTTCTGAGGCTCTTCTCCTTTTTTGGGAGTTCCCGTTTTCTTTTAGCCTAGGGAAACATCCCTCCTGTCTTTAGTCCAAACTAACCCTAGTAATTTCCTCCCTTAGGGATTAGTCAACACTTTCAGTATAGTCAATATAGTCAGGAGCAAGGGGGGACTTCAGACGTGCTTTAATTCTGTTTTAGATACTGCCTGTAATTTCCTGTATCTCCACCAGGTGTCGCTGTGGGCTGCTAGCAGTCTGTCGCCTTTCTTTGCCTTTATCTCCACCTTTCTTCTTCTTTTACTTCCGCAAAGAAGGCGGATATCACCTTTCCCTCTTATTACTCAGCAATATCCTCCATTTTCTCCACCCCTTCGTTCGCTCCCTTGCCTCCCTCTAGCTATTCAAGCCGTTCTTTTTCCATTCACCTTCTCCTTTCTCTTCTCCTCTATGTCTCCTTCGCGTCTGGCCCCTCTGTAGCCTGCAGCTCTCTTTGCCGGCTCAGAGCTCGCCGCCAGGCGCTTTGCTGGATTCAGCTATGTCGGCGTCCCTCCGGACCTGCTTTTCCCACTTTTTTGCGCTCACGACAGGTAGGTTCCCCCTACCGCAACCCCAACATGGGATAGAACAATCCTCGGGTAAGTCTATTCACCCGCGGTCTCCCCTTCTTCCAGTCTTATATTACTATAAAAATTAAACCTTTAAAACTCACGGGCGGTTTCGAAGACTTTTCTCACGCCCGAGGGCTCCAGGCGCTCGCTACTCAGGTTCTCGGTGCCCAAGCGGCTTGCAGCGCTCTAGGGAAGCGTCCGGCTCCTCTCGCGCCCCACCGAGTTGGCAGAATTACGATGTCCGCGCGGAGTATGCCTTCCCGACACTGCTCCTCTTCAGCTCAGGTCCCGCACCTTAGCTTTGAATTAGTTTGCGGAGAGATTTATAATTGGGCACTAAACCACCTCTCCCACTGCCGCCGCTTCTCGGGTCGCCCCCAGGATGGAGGTTTCCCTTTTGTCGACCTGATCCGTAGCGCGCCCTCGCCGGAAGTCTCAAACAACATTTACCTTTTATCATTCTGTATTGGCAGGTATTATTATTGTTGCAACACCATAGACTCAACGATATTATCGAGATATAGGCAGGTGGTAGCACCGCATTATTTTGTACGGGTCTCTGTTTGAAAATGACAAAAAGAATAAGGATAGAAATTCCCAATATTCAGATCAAGTAGGACAGAAGGTCAATTAGTTCCCATTTACTCACATCTATTCAAAGCCTATGGAAAAGTGAAAGGAGGAACCAACTTCATCACTATTTTAACTACCTAGTATGCAAAAGAAAACTTACTGAGATTCCTATTTCACCTCAAGGTTCTCTACATCAATTGATGCTTATGGACCATTGGGGACCCAAATGGCCCTATCATCCCTGCTGTGGGAAAGGCGTCTAATGTTGATGCAATGCAGTAGAAAGCAATGGTCCTTGCTAAACCACATTCTAAATGGACTGCGTTTATCTACGGCTTCTAGAAAGCTTTTGCCCACCCGAAGCGGGATGCAAAAGGTGCCCCATTATTTTGGAATCCAAATCAAGGTTTCACTTTCCCTTATATTCAACCAGGGTTCACAAAGTCTAGGTTAGCTTGCAGACCTCAGCCAGAGTGACTCACCAAGGCAAGACACAGCAAATTCTGTCCCAACCTGGATTCCAGAATTCTACCAAGTCACTGCATGACAATGCCACCGACCAGTGTAAAGTATTGGGGCTCTGCGCTCATATATTAGTCATGCTGGCTGGGGCTGATGGAAGTTGTAGTCCAAAACACTTGGAGGACACCAGGTTGAGGAAGTTTGGTCTAGTGCCCCCCCCAACCATAAAAGGAACTGACCTCTGCCTTGGGAGTGGGTGAATCTCTCTATTTCAGTTTGTCATTTTTCCACTCTTAACTTCAGGTTGCTCCATTTCCACATCAGTTTGTGGGTAAATAATAATAATTTTAAAATCTTCATGAAAATTCACCAGCATTTTAGTGAGAATTTCTCCTAATAGGCACATTTTCAAAACCATTTTTCCACAATATAATGCATTTTTCTAAGCAATTTTGCATTTTTATGTCTGCCTTACCCTAGTGTACGCCTTTTTGTACATATTACTTGACTGGAGGACCACATTGCAAAATTCAGAAAATGCAAATTTCAGAGGATGGCTGCATTTCAATTCATGCATTGTTTTAGAAGCTGTGAATGGCTCCTCTTTAAATGTGAAGTGGATCAAATTTCTCCACCAATCGCACTCTGTTTTCACCCTTTTCATTCTAGCTATAGTTTACTATCCTTTGAAAACAAAATGGAAAACCCCCAAACAGGTTCTGATTGCTATAGCCTATGGAATAAGGCCACTGGAAGGAAAGAAGCTCTGGTATGACTTCAGATGGGAGCCTTTCCTCAGCCATGAAAAGTCAAAAGGATAGAAGTCTGTTTTAAAAACAGCATAGACTTTACATCCCTCTTACTGCCTCTTTTTAACCCTGTTCCCAGTTTCATTGCAGCTGTCTTTTGACAGCATTTCCTTTTAGGAGATAGTTGGGTAACATCACTTTGGCGATGATATGCATGGACTCCCAGATATTTGAAAAAGAAATGACTGGTTCCACCAAGCTTATGGTTTACTGCTGATACAGCATAGTTTTAGTGGACAATTCTCATCTCACTTTCCAGGTGTTTTTTGTTTTTTTTAACATATCTTGAATATTTGACTAAACACACTGGCCAGTTACTCTTTAGGAGACCACCTCTTTGGTGCCAGATACCTCTTCAGCTGCGGGACGCGGGTGGCGCTGTGGGTTAAACCACTGAGCCTAGGGCTTGCCGATCGGAAGGTCGGCGGTTCGAATCCCCGCGATGGGGTGAGCTCCCGTTGCTCGGTCCCAGCTCCTGCCAACCTAGCAGTTCAAAAGCATGTCAAAGTGCAAGTAGATAAATAGGAACCGCTGCAGCGGGAAGGTAAACGGTGTTTCCGTGTGCTGCTCTGGTTCGCCAGAAGCGGCTTTGTCATGCTGGCCACATGACCTGGAAGCTGTATGCCGGCTCCCTCGGCCAATAAAGCGAGATGAGCACCGCAACCCCAGAGTCGGTCATGACTGGACCTAATGGTCAGGGGTCCCTTTACCTTTACCTTTACCTCTTCAGCTTGCCAAATGGCATACAGCCATTGGGACCAGGTCCTGAGGTGTGACACCGGGGACTCACCTGAAAAAACAAGCAGTGCCTGTTGCCCAATATTATTATTATTATTATTATTATTATTATTATTATTATTATTATTATTAGAATTAGAATTAGAATTGTATCTACTAAGGTTCAAAAAGCATCAGAAATCCAGGCCTGTCTCAATTAACTGGCACCAGAAGCTGCAGCTTTAAAGGCTCATGTGTATATGTTTATTTGGATCTTAAAAATATAAGTGAGTAGCAAGCCACCAGGCTCAAGTTAATGTTCGGCTAGGAGGAAAAAGAGAGTGCATTATTATGCATTACCCAGCTACCGCTGCCTATTGAGCATGCAGTACTTAATTGCATCTACAATTTCCTTAAAAATCCAAAGTATTTCTGTCAGGTTTGCTTTTCAGTCACCACAGATTGTGCACTGACTGTGCGGCAACCTCACTCGGAGTTGAACTATGTAATCACTACCCACGGATAAACGTTCCCTTACTTTATTCTGTGTTGTTTAGAAGTGAGCAGTATGGGAAGAACAAAAAAATCTGTCACTGTTCATTTTCCATTGGAATGGCGCATAGGTTTTTAATTGGGAAATGGGGTTTTAAAGGTGATCGCGAGCTGAGGGTGGCACAAAGTGTGGTTTCCATGCCATGTGATCATCCCCCCCATTTCTTAACTTAATGAACCTTTTAGTGTCTGTCATGGAAAACATGGAAATTTCATTCTCTTCGCTGTAAAACTATAGTCACTTAAATGTTTTAGGCTGGAGTAGCTTAGCAAGGAACCTGAAGGGCTGTGTTAATATTAGCCTGCAGTCAGCATGTAACCGGTACTTTGTTGCTGTTTGGTGAAATGACCAGTTTACTTGGCTATATTGACAGCTCTACTGTAAAATTTGCTGGCATTAAAGGTCAAAAAGACCCAGTTTCCCTCTCATTGCATCTATCCATGAGAGAATAAATCTCAGAGCAGAATCACTTCTCTGACAATAATTTATGAATTATGCACTGACTGTGTTTGAATTGAGAATGGCTTTCATATCCTTTCCATTAGCTCAGATTAAGTTTTCATATAGATGCTGGGAAGCATGCTAGCAATATCCTCAGCTCATTTTTATGAAAATTTTATCAGTCCTCTCTCTCCCTCTCTTTTTTTTTCCTGTACTACACTCCAATTGGGATGTCTCAGAATCTAAAGCTCAGCTTTGGACATGAACTTCTCTCAACCTGGCTGGCTGCTGCTCTAAAGGTTTCAATATTTTATGGGCTCTGGCTAACTCAGCCGTGAGATTCAAGCTGCAGAGATTTAGCTCTAATGTAAAATCATGAACGGATGAAAACTGGGATGTCATAAGTAATACATCTACAAGAGCAGGATGCAGTTACCATTTTTAAAAGGGTTTTTAAAGGAAAACAGCATTCTCTGCTCCCTCTTTGTATCCCAAAATGAAAAGCCTCTGAGCTATTGTACTAATACATTGCTGTGATTCCTTTTCTGCTTTTCTTCAATTGCTGCTTAATTGTTGCGAGGGGTTTTTTCGTTGTTGTTGTTGTTGTTCTGTATAACCCCCTGTTCCTTGGGGGGCTCGCCATCAACAAGAAAGCTCCTAATGTCGGCTTTCTAAAGAAATGGGCATGGTGTTGCCTAATGTTTATAGGCCAAATCCATTTCTTAGCATCTTCTCTTTTTGTCTCAAAACTGATTTAAAACATTTGGAAAATCTGTCTATTCAGCTGGAGTGTTCTGGTGCATTCTTCTTGAGACACAGTGGGGTCATACGCGATCTGTCTGATGGACTCTTCCGCTGCAATCTATAGCCATTTCCCCAGAGTCCGGTGGAGTGTAGCAAAGCAGAACAGCTTTATAATGGGCCCGATAACAATATGTTCTTTGTGTGAAAGAATCCAGGGGGAAGCGCTGGAAGGTGCACCGGTCAGTTAAAACGCGCACGCTCTCTCTCTCTCTCTCTCTCTCTCTCACACACACACCCAACAACTAGTACTGGTGGCGGTAGTCGTTTTAGTGCGCCCTGGCTGTTATTTATTTATTTGTTTGCTTTCCTCGTTACGTGCACTGGCATTATTTATTTATTTGTTGCATTATGTACGCTGCACCCACTGGAAAACATTTTCTTGACAGGGGATAAGCATCGCCCTAAAAGTGTTAAGAAGCATGAAAGCGCACAGATAACGTGGGGTGCTTTCCCCACCCACCCACCCCCAGCGTTTTAAAGGGCTTTTGGTTATTAAATGTCCATTATTTAGCACGTTTTCGTGCAGGGGCGCCGCACAGGGGGGCCTTATTCCTTTGTATGTTTTGTACTTGCAATCGAAGGCACAAATCTTTTTCAGACCTCCTCCCCCCCCCCCTGGAAGCACCATCTCCTCCACTGAATATTGCAGTGGCTGGAATATAATATACAATTGCCCTGTGAATCTGCCCTACTGGAGTTTTAGAATCAGTGCTAATTCGAAAGATGTGCCTCCTTTTGATATTTTCGTTTTAAAACCACCGCAGGCAGCAGCACACAGTTTCCCGGTTGAATGAAATCTCCGTCACCCCAATCCAGCGAGAGAGATGCACGAGCATCACCAACCTTCTGTGCATTGTCCAATGTGCATTGCTCACTCAGAACTGGATTGGCTGGCCGTGTCTCCTGATATCCTGATATACATTGATATGCATGGAGTTGCCCATTTGCATCCAGAGCCACCAGTAGGACTGGTTATTCATGACTAGAATTGAATGATAGCCACGTTCTACTTTGCAGTAGAAGGCTACATTAAAAGGCTAAATTATCTTGAACCAGGATGCTTCCCTCCACTTCAATGGGTCAGAGCCCAATTAAGTTAGTTGGAGTTTCAGTTAAATCATGACCAAGTTGTTCCATTGACTGCAATGGCACCTAAATTCCACCAACAATACGACCCTCACCATGTCTACGCAGAGGTCAGTTCTACTGAATTCAATGGGGTTTACTTCCAGGTAAGTGGAGTTACGATTGCAGCCTTAATCAGAATCCATAACAATGAGGAGATAGACCCTCGAGGTACAATGGAAGGCCACCATTTCTCCAATAGTTGTCCTGGCTCAAAAGTAAAACTCACGTGCTCTTCTTTCAAATTCCCTGTTTACCGGATGAGACTCGAAAGACACAGAGAAAGAGGTTATAAGTGGTATGAATGGGGCCGTTTTAACAACCATCTTGCTGATTGTAACACCCCTTGTAAAACTGTCATAAAAATGTACATTTTGTTGTGAGGGAGCACCAGCTAACTGTGGTGGCAGGATAGGAGAGAGGCATTTTTAAAAGGTCAGTAATGCACCAGCTTTTACCATTTAAGTTACATTACCTGCTTCCAGGAAAAGCAGAACATTTATTGGGTCTGGCGGTGCCTAGCGGTGCTTTCCTTCGGCGCCATTATTGGTTGGGCAATACTTGCAAAGCCATTGGGTGCATAACATATAGGGAGACCCACCTATTCTGCAGTGCTGACGTTCCTGAAACAAATCCCACAACAGATTTCATCTGGAAGTCCTTAGGAGAACAGGGCCATCTAACATGTTTGGATCTGTGGACTTTCAAATAGATCCAGTATTGTTTATATCCAATGACACTGACACTCACAACACAGGGGAAACTTAACTTTAGACAACCAAGGATATAGCACTCACTTTTTAATGTAGTATATGCTCTGTAATATGATTTCTGCCCAACTTAGTAGCCTGGAGAGTGTATCTTCTGAATGGTAGGCTCTGAGATTTAACACAACCTGGAAAATTAGCTTACAGTGGATCTCCATACTCTGCATGGAGGACTCAATCCAAAGACATATTAACAAAGAATGCAATGCATAGAAGCATGCTTATTTTTTTACAATATATATATATAGCATGGATGCAATGATCTATCAAGGTTTCAAAACAGGGGTTGGGTTGGGTTGGAAAGGGGTTGCTTTAATCTCACGGAATCATTTCACTAGCCAGTGCTGGCCTCTGGTGGAGCATCCAGCATAATGTAGCACCTATATGTGGCAGACAACATGTGATAAACTATTTTGGAAAAACCCGTCTTGTAACCATTTTATTTTGTGATGGCTGAGGGCAGTTACTTAGGAATAATTACAATGGAACTTGCCTTCATGTTAAGGGCAGTAGGATTCAGTTTGGAGAAGGGTTTTAAGCAAGAGAAAAGTGATGGTGGATGATGGCCCTTCTATAAGGGTAGGCAACCTTTTTCTCCTATTGAAGACTCCATTCCCTCAGGCATCATCTGTCATGGCAACGGTGGACAGGCTGAAGCCATTAATGGGTGGAGTCAGAGCCAAAGATGGGTGGGACCTCACCTTATGCCTGTCTGTCTCTCCCTCCCCTCACTGAGCAGACTTCTGAGAGAAAAGCATATTGGTCTTTTCAGAAGACCAATCTGAACTGATTGCTTGGAACCCACACCACAGGGCCCCTGACACAACTTCCGGTGCCTCGTGAAGCACCAGAAGTCACGTCTGAGTCCTTGCAAGATCTCGGAGATGCAATCTGAGGCTTTGTGAGACCTCCAGAAGTCAGGTTCTGAGGCCATGGGCTGTGTGATGTCAGAACATCACATCGTGCATGCTGGGCACCCATAAATTGTGGTGCGTTTCAGCACCCCGGCCTTAAAGATTTACACCACTGCAGTCTCCTCAGTAGTATCTTGACAGAGGCCCCATTGTGATGGCCACATTGAATACTGCTATATCAATGAGCTGTGGACATTAGGGCTGAGCTGCTTCCCCATAGTTCATTTGCTTGCACAAAGTGAGGGTAGGAGGGCAAAAAGGCAGATGTAAATTTACACAAGACTTGGGGAGTCTGTATGTGCTTAGAGCACTTTTGCTATTTCCTTTTCACAGCGCAAGAAAGAACTCATTTAGAATAATCGAGACAATGATCTGCACTCCCATGCCCGTTCCAACACAACTGAAGTAATGAAAAGAGCAGAAATGAGGGAATCAGATTTTAACAGACAGAATCTACAAACTTAATGGTTAATATACCAAGCGATAGCATTCCCCATCATCCACAAAGTTGGAGAACAGGTATCTACACATGTATATTATTCACATGCCCACCTTTTGCATGCATGGCCATCTGGTTATAATCCTGAATATATATGTATGTATTTGGCAAGCAATTATTGTTCCTTTGTACTTGGTGGAACAGGATGTGGGTTCAGAAATGCCTTCCTTAAAAAAAAAAAAACACTTTACCAGTCATGTTGGTTTTCAGGCAGTAAAAATAAAAATGCATTTAGCATAGGCTTTGTGGCAAAAGCGTCCTTGCTGCTCTTCTCTGCTTGTGTATCCACCCAATGCCATTAGAGCATGCAAAATTTAATTTCCATTTCATCAGCATCAAATGCTTATCAGAGCCTTCTATACCAAAACCATTGCACTGCTGGGCAAATCAAGAGCATATGGGCAAAAACGTTAGTCACCATAGCTCAGCCTCCACAGATCCTCCAGCAATTATCATTAAGGAGAAGATGTGTGTCGTATATTTTAAAGGATGAAGCACATTTTGTCAAGCATCTTCTTTTGTGCATCTCAACTGAAGCCCAGTAAGACACATTTGGGAGGGAGGGGTGAGGGGGAGTAGAGCTTAAGCAACCCATCACATGGCTTTAGAAACAGACCCAGTCATCACTGTAAAACTATAAAGCCCAAGGGATGTGCTGAGGTCTCTTTCATAACCATTTAGTTCAGGCCAGTCCTACCGTACAGACAGACCATTCATGCGCCCAAGGCTACAAGATGGGTAGGGTGGCAAAAAGAAGAAAGGCCTAGATTCCTCTCTTATTTGAACCAGATTCCCTTTTCTCCCTTGATGTCATTAAGTGATGACACATCCCTCATCCCCCTTCTGTTCCCGTGGGGCATTTTCTCTTGGCTAAACAAAGTAAAATATGCCATTTTATTGAGACCTCTTCATATAATTGAAACAGGAAGCTGCCGTGCCAAATTGGTCTGGCCCCATTCCTATTCTGAACATTTCTTCTTTCTTTGTAATAAAATGCAGCCATTATGCCATTTAGCTGACATAGGTGAATGAAGTACATTAAGAAGAGTTAGGTAAGTGAATTCCTTCATGTGTCTACTTAGAAGTAAGTCTGACTGGGCTTTACGTCCTTGGACCAGAGTAGGGTTGGCATATTTCAAAAAGTGAAAATCCGGACACAAAAGTTATGGAGCTCTTTTTTTTTTAATGCAAAATCTCAAGAAAAAAATGATGTTTTTTTACCTATTTTTTAGGGAAATTGCCAAAAATTCAACACTTCTGATATGGACTGCCATACGCCCGGGTTTTCCCAGACGTTTTAGCCGCTTTTCAAAAATTCCTCCCAGACGCCATTTTCGATGGATGAATCCCAGCTGTGTCCCAGAAATTCCCGACGCATGGCAGCCCTAGACCAGAGGAATGCATGTTTACTAATTTCATATATAAAAGCCTAGCATATCTGGTCTATCAACACGTGCCCAGGAGATGGGCAATGTTTTGCAGGTGACGGACAGTGACTCAGCGGACAACCTTGATGAAAGTGATGGGATTTGGAGACGTGGAACTGGAGTGAGGACCCATCAACTCAATAGGCTGCCATAGTTGCTAACCCACTTGCATGCCAGCTCCATTTGATGAGCATCTGTACATGTTAAATAAGATAAATGTATAGGTGACTCTTAATGATTAGGGTGTGTCTGCAACAGACATCTGTTGTACAATTTGTAATTGACCATACTATGAAAAGCCCGGGTGGCCTGCATCTTGTACCATGTGCTATCCATTTTCCATTTTGTTTCAGGAGTTTGAATGGAATTTAGCAGCTCATTAAATGTAAAGTAATCATCACACAATGTTTCTTATGCCTTACTGTTATACTCAGGGAAGCAACTGCATCAGGTAGAAAATGCTGGGAGGGTGGGGCAGAAACATAGCTGTCAACTTTTCCCTTTTTTGGTGGGAAATTCCCTTATTCCGAATAGGTTTCCTCGTGAGAAAAGGGTAAGGTTGACAGCTATGGGCAGAAAGGGCAGCTCCCCATCTGTTTTCCTGTACTGAAGAAAGACCTACATTGGCTCCCACTACATTTTCGAGCACAATTCAAAGTGTTGGTGCTGACCATTAAAGCCCTAAACAGCCTTTACCTTACCTAAACAGCCTCGGCCCTATATACCCGAAGGAGCGTCTCCACCCCCATCGTTCAGCCCAGACACAGAGGTACAGCTCCGAGGGCCTTCTGGCAGTTCCCTCACCGCGAAAAGTGAAGTTACTGGGAACCAGGCAGAGGGCCTTGTTGGTAGTGGAGCCCACCCTGTGGAATGCCCTCCCATCAGATGTCAAGGAGATAAGGAACTATACAACCTTTAGAAGACACCTGTATAGGGGAGTTTTTATGTTTAATGTTTTCTTATGTTTTTGTATATGCTGAAAGCCACCCAGAGTGGCTGGGCAACTCAGTCAGATGGGCAGGGTACAAATATTGTTGCTGTTGTTCAGTTGCCACTCTGGTCATCTTTTGCATGTGGAAATGAGGTCTTCACAAGAAAACCACAAAGACAGCTTCATGGTGAGATAATGTAGTTCAACAAATCATCCCTTTCATATCATTAGTTTACCATCATGTGAAGAATGTTGCTTGCTTCTTAAATCCATTGAAGTCAGTTCCAGTTGCTCATGTGATCTGATGAGCTGTTGACATTGGTTTTTTTATGTTTTGATTTCAGATTATGCCATGCCATTTCTTTGCTCACCCACCCAGATACTTCTTTTAATCTCTTGTAGGCAGATTTGGGCCCTGTGCTATCCAATCAGATAGCAAGCAATATTGAAGGCCTCCTCCTTTGCACCCCCTTGCTGTCTCACTTCCCACCAGCTTGTTTGCCCTGCCACAACTTTTTCCACTTGACATAAGAGCACAGGAAGAATCCTGCTGAATCAGACTGAAGGCCCATCTAGTCTCACAGCAGCCAACCAGATGCCAGCGGGGAGCCCTCAAATAGAACCTGCATGCAACATTGCTCTCCCCACTTCTGACCCCCAATAACTTACATTCACAGGAACACTTGATTTCTATTTCGAGGAGACAGTTCCTGGAATAATTGTTGCAGTCACCAAGTGCATGCCCAGTTAGCAGAATGAATGCCCTGATTCAGTTCGTTGCAAATTCTAGATACACAATAAAACTTGATTCCAGTAATATCCCAACGACAGTCTCGGCAGTGATCAATTGCAAATGAACTGATTAGCAGTCAGCTGCTGATTCCCAGTTTAATTAATCCTGATGGGCTATTGATGCACTGCAACAGTTTGTCCTAATAATGAGTTTTGATATTAGACTGCAGCGAGCCATTTAGACAGCTGCCAAGAAAAATAATCATTTCGCTACAGGACCAATGAAGACAACAGAGAAGGAATGGCTGCAAATTTGACAGAAAATTCACATGGCTGCGTCACATGTGCTTTATTTTTACATTTGGAACACATTAAATGTACCAGCAGTAAGTGGTGATTTGCACAGCACGTAACTAGCTTTACAATTAAGAATGTAACTTCTCATCAGTATACAAAAGGCAAACATGAAACATGAAGTGTGTTAATAGCAGAATATATGTAGCAGCAGACCAATGCACAATTTAGGTCAGTTCCTTGCAATGTTTAATTAGACTAATATATCTGTTTGGAATTAATAGCAGATGTGACAAGCTAATGTGTCCATGTACTGACAAATTAACCTTTGCCCATCAGCTGCTTGGATCTGTGAGAAAAGTGCCATGTTTTGCCTATGTTCAAATGAACCCAGCTAAAACTGCAGGATAATTATATACATAAATGTTAATAGAACAGGCATTTCATGGGAACCACAATCCAGGGAACTATCTCTCGGTCATGCCATTGTTCTGTAATATGAGGGGTGGGGGTGGGGGTAAAGGGTGATTTTAAAATAATTTTTCATTTTTCATTTGTGAAAGGATGTGGCAGATGAATGGCCCCTTGGTTGTCTGTGGGTAGAAGGCCAACCAACTGAAGCTTGCAAGCCCTGCCAAGGCAGCTGAAAGAAAACAAATATAATTTAAAGCTGACATTCATTTCACCTCCAGAATTCCTGCTCTGAACATGCTGGTGCCCCATATTCTAATTCACCAAATATTTATCAAATATTTGATATCTGTATCTAGCACACACACACCCTGCCCCCCCAGTGTTAGATATCAGACTGTTGATACGTGGAAGAATCACCCACCCAAGAGATGATATTTTGTGTTTGACAGGAATACGCCTGGATTTGATGTCAGGGTTGCCATACTTTCTGTTTTCAGGAAACCCTTTCTGGATTGACTTGCTTGCTACAGAACAATTGCATTGCTGACAACCCTGGGGCATTTTCTAAGGTGCACACTGAATTCAGATTGGCCTCAAGGTCATTGCCTGTGAACTGAGAATGCACCTGACTCCACCAACATTCTCCTTTGACTCAGCATTGCAGAGGAGGTTCGGTAATAGTGGTCAAACTACTTTCCCCCCAAGTTTGCCTGACATTTCTGATCTTCTCATTGAGATACCCTCAAAACATCACTGGCATATCATATTTATTTTATTAAACTCATCTCATCATTGTTTAAGCATTTCCAGCTCTCAAAGCAATTTTTTTCAAACTACCAAAAATTACAGCAAAAGTTTGATAGACTTTGATTGTATTCGATTTCAAATGGGCCAAAATCACAACAATCAAGGGGAGCCAGCTACAGAGAGATTCCCATTTAGTCTCTGTAAGTAATAAATGTGGCTAACTAGACTATTGCCGGGGCGGGTGGACTATAACTACTTTTTCTTAAGACAGATATGAGCAAATAAAAGAACAGCGTTGACTGCCTATGGTTGCGATCCATTGCCAAGTTTCAATGGGACTTACTTCTGAGTAGACATTATAGGAGTGTGCTGCAAGATACTTGGGATGGGGAGAAGACTCCCAATAACTTGACTGAATCTACTCTAGTCATGAGCAAGTGATTTTAGGACTTCAGGGTTCTCCAGAAGTGGGGTTCTGCTTTCACAACAGGCCTTTATCTTCCCCTCCACTCCTTGTGTTCCCCCAAAATCGGCTGGTAAGGATTCCTCAAGTGCTTTGTAGAAGATTTTGAGGATGATTGTGGGGGGATGCAAGTCAAAGGACAGGCGAGGGGAGCCCCATTTCAAAAGTGGAAGTCTGCAGGATTTGATAAACCCATTATCTAGCCTAGAATGCAATAATTATGCAGGTTATATATAGCTAGGGGACTCTCCACACTTCTCTTCTATCAAAGTATCCCATTAGAACGATTTTGCACATGGTAGGGATTTTGAAAAATTCAAATAGTCTTCAACAGACCTCTGGATTCCAGAGCCCAGACCCACCTCCTTATCAGACAGGTTCTGATGGTAGCTCCCTGAATTTATTATCTAAAATCTCCCGCCTGGGGTTGCATGCACCAACATGTCATCAGCATTCAGCACCACAAGAATCGAATAAAGGGAAAACAGTCAGCCACATAAAAAGGAGAGTTAAAAAGGGAACAGCAAGCAGAAAAGAAAATGCCCTAAGTCTGTGCTGCAGACTCTCCCTCCTCCCTGTCCCATTTATCGATCATCTCCCCCATCATTCTCAATCAAGCAATTGGCATCTAGAGAAATCTGTAAATAGACACAAATGGCACAGCGGCTTCAAATGCAGAGCCAAGTATGGAGAGGGAACACTGGGAGGAGTTCAACCCAGAAAAAGGTGATGCTGCGTGAAGTTGGGCCCACACATTGAAGTCCACTCGGGCTGATTTCACCACTTGAAACGACATTCGTAGGATTCCTTCCATATCTTGAGAAAGGTTCCAAAACCAAAGCTAAGGTGAGTATGAAGAACTCCGCTTGAAAGAAGTCTTGATCTTGGTTGGCCAACAATGCAACCGTGTTTTGACACTGCCAAAACAACAACACTGCACCTACGAATGGCCTGGAGCTGAGCAATTACTAGAATGCATAAAAATCAGAAGAGCCCTGGTTGCGGAGTCTATGGAAGTCTGCACCCAAATCCCAACCTAAAACGAGTGCATTTCATCCTAGGACCTGGAAAGCGGAACAGGTCAGAAATCTCTGCCTATCCAGAGACTTTGTGATGGATGTGCACATATTACACTTGTGTTGAGGGAGCTGCACTGGCTCCCATCACCCACCAAGCTATGTTCAAGGTCTTGTTGCTAACATATAAAGGTAAAGGTAAAGGGACCCCTGACCATTAGGTCCAGTCATGTCTGACTCTGGGGTTGCGGTGCTCATCTCACTCTATAGGCCGAGAGCCGGCATACAGCTTCCAGGTCATGTGGCCAGCATGACAAAGCCGCTTCTGGCGAACCAGAGCAGCACACGGAAATGCCGTTTACCTTCCCGCCAGAGCGGTTCCTATTTATCTACTTGCACTTGGACGTGCTTTCGAACTGCTAGGTGGGCAGGAGCTGGGACCGAGCAATGGGAGCTCACCCCGTCGCAGAGATTCGAACCACTGACCTTCTGATAGGCAAGCCCTAGGCTCTGTGGTTTAACCCACAGCGCCACCTGGGTCCCTTTGCTAACATATAAAGCCTTGGAATTCCAAGATAGAAGAATACTGGGAAAGAGAGGGGGAAAGAAAAGATAAACACAAGGGTGAGAGTTTTTTAAGGAGGGGGACAGGAAGGCACCAGCAGGGTTGGGGTTTTAAAATCCATATGAGCTTTACTTCCCTCCCTCAGAAAGCCAGGGGCTACGCTAAGACTGCAAAAATTACATTGAAAAATTTACAGCATATCTAAAAGAGATCCATTTGAATAAAGGGCTGAATTGCAAAATCAAGTGCTGTTAATTAGCCAGAATGCTCAAACTTGGAAACATATATATTTGAGGGATTTAACTGCATTCAGAGGACCACCCTTTCCAGCAAAGTTGTTTCACTCCATAGACGATTAAACCTAAGCCATGCAACCCCATGCACGTTTACTCAGAAATAAGCCCTGCTGTATTCAGTGATAAATGTGCACAGGATGAGGAAGGTGCATTTTGTCATGTCAGGTCTTGGGTTCATCTAGCTCAGCATTGTCTACAATGAGCAGCAGAAGCTTTCCAGGGTTTCAGGTAGTATCTCCTTAGAGATACTGAGGATTGAACCTGGGACCGTTTGTATGCAAAGCATGAGTTCTCCTACTGAACAACAGCCCTTTCAGGACTTCAGCCTATATCATACACTTGTTTTTCTAGCTACAGCGAAGAATATGATCCCTCCCTTCACATACCTAAAGGAGCGTCTCCCCCGCCCCCATCGTTCTGCCCGGATACTGAGGTCCAGCATCGAGGGCCTTCTGGTGGTTCCCTCACTGCAAGAAGTGAGGTTACAGGGAACCAGGCAGAGGGCCTTCTCGGTAGTGGCGCCTGCCCTGTGGAATGCCCTCCCATCAGGTATGAAGGAGATAAACAACTATCTGACTTTTAGAAGACACCTGAAGGCAGCCCTGTTTAGGGAAGCTTTTTATGACTGATGTTTTAATGTATTTGTAATATTTTGTTGGAAGCCACCCAGAGTGGCTGGAGAAACCCAGCCAGATGGGTGGGGTATGTATGTATGTATGTATGTATGTATGAATGAATGAATGAATAAAAGTAATAATATTACTAAATCCCCGATCGGAATTGGAGTGAAACTTGCTATGCAGTTACACAAAGAGTCTTGTCATGGAGAATAATTAGTGTTATCACAATAGTTCTGGTGTCAGCATTTTAAAATAGTTCTCTTCCAAGCTAATCTGATGCAATATTCTTGAGAAAGGGTACCGTCGTGTGAGCTTTATTCGTTTTTCCATCTGGGATATAAAGGAAAAGACCACCCTTCTTCCACACGCTCAGGGATAAAAGTAAAAACTTCATGCTATTCCATGTCAACATGAAAAGCAAGACCTACTGCCCATGGACCAATCTTGGCCTGCAAGAATCCCAATGTGGCCCACAAGGCCATTTCTCCCAAACCATGACCACCTGCCCATCAGGTGGCATCACTGTGTTGGCTACTTCTGCTCTCTGATAATGCAGATTCGCTATCTAACAGGCCTTCCCACTTCCTTTCCCACAGCCCAGAGAAGCAGCCAAGAACCATCTTCAGTTCACTAAACAATAATGCTGGATGCAACCCTCTGTTGATATTTGTAGTTCATCTTAGGGATCTCAGAAACTGCCATATATCATGCCATATCATTAGTCCATCTAGCTCAGAGATGTCCACATGGACTGGTTTTGTCCAGCAGTCTTTTCCAGCACTAAAGGTAAAGGCGGTTGTTGTTGTTTAGTCATTTAGTCATGTCCGACTCTTCATGACCCCATGGACCAGAGCACACCAGGCACTCCTGTCTTCCACTGCCTCCTGCAGTTTGGTCAGACTCATGTTGGTAGCTTCGAGAACACTGTCCAAGGTGAATGGCTATGGGATTGCAGTGCTCATTTCGCTTTCAGGCCAAGGGAGCTGGTGTTTGTCCACAGACAGCTTTCCAGGTCATGTGGCTAGCATGACTAAACCGCTTCTGGAACAATGGAACACTGCAACAGAAACCAGAGCACACGGAAACACCGTTTACCTTCCTGCCACCGCAGTACCTATTTATCTACTTGCACTGGCATGCTTTCAAACTGGTAGGTTGGCAGGAGCTGGGACAGAGCAACGGGAGCTCACTCCGTTGTGGGGATTTGAACCGCTGACCTTCCAATCGGCAAGCCCAAGAGGCTCAGTGGTTTAGACTACAGTGCCACCCGCATTTTCCAGCACTATCTAGAGATGACCCAGGGATGGATCTCAGACCTACTGCCTGCAAAGTGTATATTCTGTCACTGAGCTACAGTTCTTCCCTTTTTTTAAAGGCAACAATTCCATGGCATTGTATTAGAGTTCAAGGATTTATTTATTTCTGCTTCAACTTTTGCTTGCGCTTTGCAGGAGCCTCTCAAAACCATCCATTTTCTCTGTGGAGTCACAATCAAAGGCTACAAACAGAAGATGGCTGGTAATTTTCGGAGACTTTATTTGAGACCATTAAAAAGAAGAAAGAAAAACATCATTCCCTTTCGAAAGCTCTCAGGAAAATAAGCAGATGAAAGCTCTGTTCTTGTTCTTCTGCTGAACAAATAACATATAATAAGATTCATTTGAAAGGTAGTTATTTTGCCCTTAGTACCTTAAAACAGTATCAACAGATGCACTGCAGATCAGCCATTCAAAGTTGCTTTCACGTTAATTTGCAGCAAGGCGGCCTAGCGCTGGCCGAGTTACATTATGGAGAGAAAAGCTTGCTTCAGGATGCATTATCATATGAGATGACAGTCTCCTATCAAAAACCAAATTTTAGTCCGACGAAATTATGATTCTGTATGTGGCCCTCTTGCTCTAGTATCAACATTGATGCAAAATTGATGAAACTTCCAAGTGAAATTGCATTGTTTGATCTTCACAGTCCTGGAATAACATAGCCTAAAGCTACAGTTTCTGTAAACTTACTTTGCACAAACGACTTAGCCAGGACTGATGTATTGACACAGTGTGGCCATGAATGACATTAGGGCTATTTAGAAAAGACACAAAAGAACAGCAAAAAAGAATGTGGCAATTGGTTCTGAAATTACCTTTTTCCAGTGAACCTCTCTGAAAAATTACCTTTTCCTGCTGAATCTCCCTCCAAAATTACCTTTCCCAACTGCAGCTTGCTCAAAGTGCCTTGATGTTAAGCAATATAGTTTTAAGTTGAAAATGTCAGGAGGCCGTGAAAAGAAATTGATAGAAAATTTCAGGGTTCCTTGTTGATATTTGAAGCAGCCTGTGGATTTTTGTTCTTTAACACAGATCTTCAGCGCTGCGCTAGCACTTTGATTCCTCTGTTGCCAAAACCAGCATGCCTCTAGACTTAATGGCTTCACGGACAAGAAGGTGAAGGTGATTTTAGTTATTGCGCTTTGCTGAGGTCTTGCTACTAGTGCAAAAATGGGTAAACAGACATCTCCCGAATCCGTCTCTATTCACTGGTGGATGGTCATTCGTTTATCATGGTAAGCGGGACAGAAAATTAACTTCAGGTTTTGTCTCAGTTTTATTTAATCTAAACAGCAGCATCTAGAGCAGTGGTTGGCAAACTCACCAGGCCTCGGGCCGGTTCCTCCAGTGCCGATCGCGCGGTAGGCTGGAGGGCGGGGGAGCGCGCGCCCATACGCGTGTGCACACGCTATTTCCGGCACACTTCCAGGTCAGCTGAGCTCCGGAAATAGCTTGTGCACATGCGCACAGCCTGCGCTGACCTGGAAGTGCACCGGAAATGACACTTGCACATGCGCAAACGCTATTTTCGGCACATTTCCGGGTCGGCGGAGCACCAGAAGTAGCTTGTGCACATGCGCTGTGCACCGGAAACGATGCTTGTGCATGCACACAAGGTATTTCTGGTGCTCCGCTGACCCGGAAGTGGGCAGCCGCTCTGCGCCACACCGATAAGAGCGGGCGGCAGCAGCGGGCAGCGGGGGGCAGCGGGGGGCAGATAATTAAGTCCCGCAGGCCGTATCCAGCCCGCGGGCCTTAGTTTGTGGACGTCTGATCTAGAGTGTCTGGATAACCCCTTATTCAATACCATATCTGTTTGAATATTTGATAGGAATGCCCCAAGAGTCCCATGGAGTCCCACGAAGTACTTTCATATATTTTGTGGCTTTCCCTATTGCAAAATGTTCTGGTGGTGTTCTTACATTAAAATCATTCTAATAATATTTCAGCTAAGAGCAGAGTAAATTGATTGCCAGTATAATCTCAATGAAAAATGCATGGCAGCAGGAAGCAAATAGCACACATCCACAGACACCGTTAGTTTCCATCCTACCCAAAGGACTGGGACAAGAGGAGCATTTATACCTGTCGGCACCCTATGAACCTCACTTGGTGGCAGAACTGCAAGTTCTTAATTCACTTGCCTGCAGAAAGTCCCAGGTAGGGCTGAGGGTAGGTCTGGGAGAGAATCTTGCCTGAAACCCTAGCAAGCCACAGTCAGTCAGTGTGGACCAGGCATCCCCAAACTTCGGCCCTCCAGATGTTTTGGACTACAATTCCCATCATCCCTGACCACTGGTCCTGTTAGCTAGGGATCATGGGAGTTGTAGGTCAAAACATCTGGAGGGCCGCAGTTTGGGGATGCCTGGTGTGGACCATACAGAACTAGATGGATCAACTGCAGTTTTCTATGTTCCTTCTTAAGGCATTCTCTCAGATAATTGGGCCCAAGTCTTCTGGGGTTGTGATGTGACTTTGTTTTGCTTGGGTTATCTGACACTCTTTCTATGGAAGTATCTTTTGTATATGTAACTGTATAGTTCTTTGGTGCATTGGGGTCTGATCTATGGTGCATTAGTTAGGGACTTGGGTATGGTATGTAGGGTGTTAGGGGCAATCACTAAGCCTAAGGGCTCATGAAGTTAGATAAGATGCCTTTTGGTCATCATCAAACCATCCATTCATTCCAGAGATTCCAGTTGCAAATCAGTTAGAATTTGGTCACAACCATTTACGTAAAATCCATTGATTCAAGGTAGAGCAAGATCAGGAAAGTCAATATAACTTGCTTCTTCTGTAACCATCTTGTTGGGTTTTCCCCCTCTTGAAATTTGTGTCTCTCTTCTGAGAAAAAACCCTCAGAAGTGACCTTCAAAAGTAGCATAGAAATGCAACAGCCACAGAAATCAGTGGCTTTTAAAATACAATTCATAAGGGAGAAATGGACTAGGAAAGGACGGCACTGGGAAGTATATCACATCAGTCTGGAGATGCATGCAAGCACCTGATATGTTGTATGATAGGAGTTGTGATTCAGCAACATGCAAAGGGTCACAGGTTCCCCACCTCTGATTTAGGGAACTGTGGGTTGCAAGACAATCATGCAAGGTTCTGGATTATGGGAGATCCTAAATGCATTATTCAGCAACCTTCCCTATTGCAGGCAATCCCCCAATTTGTGGATAGTGTTGGCTTTTCAGAGGATGGAGTTAGTGCGAGAAGGGGACACCTGGAGCAGGCTTAAGTGGTATTTAAATAAGCCTAAATTATTAGTGTTTGTTGGCTCACACAGTCTTTAGTGATTCTGAGCAATTTCTTCATGCATTGTGCAGATTTCATCCCCTTAATTTGTGTGGACACTTACAGACCAAAGTCTTTCCCCGAAGTATCTGATTGTTAACATGGAGGAACAGATGGGGGTGGGTTGAAGCAGTAATTAATAAGGTGAGCCCATGTAATCTGGCATGTGAAGATTTCCTCTTAACACTCAACTTCATTTCATGCTGAAGCAAATCCTATTGCACTGAGTCTGTGATAACCTATGGCATCTCTCTCATTATTACCTAGTTAATGTGATAATGTAGCCATGAATGGTCTCATGGCTGTAATTACCTCAGATGCGTTGCTTTAAAGAAGTGAAAGGAATGTGGACATGATTAAAGATGACATTTTTTTTTCCTGTGCTTTGCTTTTTTAAAGAGAATGCTCTTTGCATTGGCTTCTAATTTGCCATGTAAACATATATTGCAGATTCCAGATTAGCTTTGAGATGCACCACAAATCTTGGTTAGAAGGCTAGCAATGTATACCTCTCTACTCAGAAATCAGTCCCCGTGAGTTCATCTGGAACTTACTCGCAGGTAAGTGGGCATAGGATTGCAGCCTAAAAATATTTGGGTGTTTTTACACACCGAGAAACAAAATTGCTGAAGTGGAAGTCTTTAATGGTCCAAAATCCCACCAAAGAACAATTTTATTGCTTGTTTATGTATTATTGCCTACAAAAACTAGGTGATTGACATAAAAAGACCCTGGGCTGGATTAAATTAAGTCGTTGTGCTGGTGGAATCCAACACAAATCCCACTAACACAATGGGATTTCCCCTTCTCCTCTATCGCATGCCCTCCATGTGCTCCTCAGATCTGCTCAGGGGGGTCAGGTGAACCACCAGAACAGCATGGAGGGAGAGAAAGGAGATTGTTCCATCTGGTGAGCAAAAATGCTTGCACCGAAACAACCATCTCCTTAGCACAATGTTAAATTTCACCTCCTCCTCTGTAGGGCTGAAAATCGGCAAAATGTGCCGGTAACCCGGGTGTATGGCAACCCATGTTGGAAGTGTATTTTTCTTGTCGGATTTCATTAAAAAAATAGCTCAAAAACCTTGGGTTTTGGGGGGAGATGATGATGATGATGATGATGATGATGATGATGATGAAGAAGAAGAAGAAGAAGAAGAAGAAGCTCAGCAACTGACTACAAATTATTTTCCAATTCAAAACGCTGGTTTTGACCTGCAAAGCTGTAAGCTGCTCATTACCCCAATACCTCAAGGACCACCTCTCTCCACATAAACCAACCCAGACCCTGCATTTGCCTCCGTCTTCACTTAGGGCTGCCCAACAGGTCCGGATTTTCCCAGACATTACCGGGATTTCAAAGGTGGAATTGATGTCCGTGGGGAATTTCTGAAAGGTGGCACTTTGGCCTGGCAAAAAAAGGAAAGGAAAATGAAAAACATCTCAACAACTTTTGGGGTGTCCTGATTTTTACTTTTTTGAAATTTGGCCACCCTACTTCACCCAAAAGAAAAGCAGTGGCCAACCTGGTGATAACAGAATATATAATACAAGGATAATAGAATATATAATGCTGCAGCTCACGATAGCTACTTTAAATGAATTCAGATCTCCGGGGCCTGATGAGCTGCACGCAAGGGTGCTAAAGGATATTGCGGGTGTAATCACAGAGCCTCTGTCTACAAGCTTCACCACGAATGGTGTCCCTTATCTGCCATCAAGTGATGCAGCATAGAATTCTAATACTTAATCCACAGCTGGGGTGTGTGTGTGTGTTAGATTAGCCCCAGATTAATTGCGGTTTTATCTTGTGAACCGCCCAGAGACCTGTGGGTATAGGGCAGTATACAAATTTTATATTATAATAATAATAATAATAATTAATAATAATTAATTAATAAACCCCACCCTGGTCAGGTTAGCCTCACCCCTGCTGTGTGTGTTCCTGGGTACATCATTGAGGACATCATTAGTGTCCACAATTCATTCTTACACATTCTTTCACGCCATGGGTGCTCGTTGCCCGAACCCCTTCATGTCATTCTTCGGAATGTGTGGAACAGCTTGTACAACAAGACTTTTGGTGTTAGCGTTTCGCCGGAATGTGCAATGACTACTTCCCCCCCCCAAAAAAATCAAAGCAGCCATGAACCAAACCTCTATATGTGCTAGGTAAAGATAAAGGGACCACTGACCGTTAGGTCCAGTTGCGGATGACTCTGGGGTTGCGGTGCTCATCTCGCTTTACTGGCCGAGGGAGCCGGCGTACAGCTTCCAGGTCATGTGGCCAGCATGACTAAGCCGCTAAGGCGAACCAGAGCAGCACACAGAAATGCCATTTACCTTCCTGCCAGAGCGGTACCTATTTTATATACTTGCACTTTGACATGTTTTCGAACTGCTAGGTTGGCAGGAGCAGGGACCAAGCAATGGGAGCTCACCCCATCGCGGGGATTCGAACCGCTGACCTTCCGATCAGCAAGCCCTAGGCTCTGTGGTTTAGACCACAGCGCCACCAATTCACCACAATTTAAATGGAAATACAGTGGTACCTTGGTTTGCAACCGCTTTGGATTACAACCGTTTTGGATTACAACCACATCAAACACGGAAGTGCGTGTCCCTTTTTTGGATTACAACCCTTTTTTTTTTTTATTACAACCCATTTTTGGTGGGAGGCCCCATTGGCGAAAGCGCACCTTGGGTTACAACCTGTTTTGGTTTACAACCAGACTTTCGGAACGGATTATGGTTGTAAACCAAAGTACCACTGTATTGGGATTTAAGGCAACGTAAATGCAAGTAATTTGAATTTAAACGGATTGTGAATGAAAGTGCAATTGGAAACTTCGCCACTAGATGTCCTGTGGAGTAAGCCAGAAAATCTGAATGAATACATTTGCATTTCAGTATAAGCCCAGAAATGTTTTCCAGCTACAGCATACAGACTCACACTTAGCAAGCACTGGTGCAAAACATTAAGATACATTCCATCTTATCAAATATAAAGGCACATAGTAATCATATCTGTATAGTATGATCAAACAGATATTTGAACATGCCTCCCAAATAGGGCTGCCATACGTCCATAAACAGTGTCTGGGGAAAGTGTTTTCTTCTTTTTTTAGTGATTTTTTCCCTAAAAACTAGCTCAGAAACTTCATTTTGGGAGGAAGATGGGAGATTTAATTTTTTAAAAAAACTTTTGTGTCCAGATTTTTGAAATATGGCAACCCTACTCCAAAGGAACTGTTTAAATAAGCATGTACTATAGCTGATAGTTCTTTAATTAAATATTATCGTGAAACAAGCATTCGTTAAATAGGACAACAAAAATGAAGCAATCTAAACTCCATCTCTCTTTCAAGACAAAGTGTGTGTGTGTGTGTGTGTGTGTGTGTGTGTGTGTGTGTGTGTGTGTCTATGTTCCAGTGCTGACCTTTGGCAATTCTGACATGGATAGAGGTTGATAGAACCAAAATGTCTTCTCTAAAGGATACCAATGGTGGTTTTGTTGTGGGAGGCAATCCTAGGAATCTATCCCTTAGAGGCAGGCAGATCAGTCTACTTCAGGTCCCTGGCTATTTTGCATGCACTCATTCATAATAAGTGCATTCCATCCCATTTTTGCATTGATCCATGCATATATTTTTTTTGAAAAAAAGATACATATTGAAATTCATATATAGAAATACATTTAAATAGTATTTTATCAAAAAATATGTGTGTTGAAATGTGTGTTTTATATACAATATATATTAATCCCAACATATGTGATTTAGAAAACGGACCTGGATTCTTGTAAAATATGGAGAAATGCACAATCCAGAGGATAGTAATGTTTTGATCTGTGTATTAGTCAAGCAGCTTTGAATTAAATTTACCTGAAAATGTGGATCGAATAATAGCACCTACTAGGTGCTAGTGTCCTTTCCATTAGAGTAGAACAGAGAAAATTGGAATATGCCTGGTGGGGCACTTTATCCCTCCAACCCCACCCAGGTGAAATAAAAGAGTGGATGTGGAAGGGAATATAGCCTACAAATACTAAAGGCCTCCACAATTTCTTAGTGGAACCCTATTGAAAATAGTTTAAATATACCTGCTGCCCCAAGCTTTGTGAGTACAATGACAAATCACAATTGACTTTTACTTAAGTGTCTCGAGCTGCAGAATCCAGCATGAATCCTGCACTTAAAAATAAAAAAGTATGGTGCTAGCAAGTGTCTTCTTGAAATTTTTGCCTTTCAGAAAAAAGCTGCACCTTGGGATTCCTGAATTCGTTTTTTGACGGCGGTGTCCCTGAAGAGAAACAACAACTTAAATTTTGAGAGTGCTTCTTCCGCGGAAGTGTCTCCAAGCACTTTTCACAAAGTCAGAAGAAGAAAAAGAACAAGGAGAAAACGCTTGACATCTGTTGATGCAAAAAGAAAGCATTCAGGTTTCGGTTTAGAATGAAAATAGAAGATGCTAGGAGCGCTCTCGGTGGCATTGAACCAACCATTATCCCATGGAGGCTGACTGCTGGAACAATGTAAAATGGCAAGCCAAGGGCAGCTTTATGGCTTACAAATGGAGCATTTGCTCCCATCTCTTGGGGTCCAACAAGGAGGGAAGCCGTGCAATATGTGTCTATCCTGTTTGTAAGTAAAGGGAAGGTCACAAATAAGGCAGGTGTGCAGGACAAAAATGCAATTTTTCAATTGCCTTGCCTTAGATCCAGGACAAAGCTCCCCATGGCGGCAATCCCCCGTGCCTTTGAAATCCCGGTAATATCCAGATACATATATGGCAGCCCTGCTCTGCTACCCAAGTGAACTGGACAGGAGGGGGGAAATTGCTTTAAACAACAGAACACAGTAAAGTATGTAATAATAATAATAATAATAATTTATTATTTATACCCCGCCCATCTGGCTGGGTTTCCCCAGCCACTCTGGGCGGTGTTCAACAGAGGATTAAAATACAATAATCTATTGTATTTTATGTGGAGCTCAGTCCTCCACATTTCACAATCAGTTTGTGATTTATTGATTTATTTAAAGTCCGCATGAAAAATGCATTGTGTTTTATATGTCATTATGTCTCTCCATTTTGATTTTGTATCGACTGCGAAAATTTGTGTGCCTCCCTAGTTGGGTTGCATTTTATTGTGTAGTGCGTACATATTATTATTATTATTATTATTATTATTATTATTATTATCATCAACATCACCACCAACATCATTATTACCATCAGTGTAAATTTATCCTAATAAACACAGTTTTGTTTGCAATTTTGCCTAATATACACGCAAGGGGCTGCGCATCACAACTAAGTTGCTTTTAATGCCACATTTTAAACTTCCTTTTGTCCTGAGGAATTCAGACATGCTCATTTCCAAATGCACAGCATCTCCATTTTAACAAATGATGAAAATATCACACTAGTTATCCTCTCTTGAGATGCTTCAGAATTAACAAGGAAGGGTTTGTGTGGGTTTTTTTTTACAACAACAACAACAAATCCTTCCTAGTGGTGTAGCGATAAAACTGCTAGCAGCACATTTGAAAATCTAAGCCGGGTCTGGTTTAGTTTCAAATTGGATGGGGGGTTGGATGCAAATTGGATGCATTGCAGGGGTTTGGACTAGATGACCCTCGAGGTGTTCTCCAACTCTATAATTCTAAGAGGAATGGTCTCTGAGTCCGCATGGATGAGCTAGTTAAAGAAAGAACTTCATTGGCTCCCAGTACGCTTCTGAGCACAATTCAAAGTGTTGGTGCTGTCCTTTAAAGCCCTAAACGGCCTAGGTCCTGTATACCTGAAGGAGCGTCTCCACCCCCATCGTCCAGCCGGACACTGAGGTACAGCTCCAAGGGCCTTCTGGCAGTTCCCTCGCTGCAAGAAGTGAGGTTACAGGGAACCAGGCAGAGGGCCTTCTCGGTAGTGGCGTCTGCCTTGTGGAACGCCCTCCCATCAGATGTCAAGGAGATAAACAACTATCTGACTTTTAGAAGACACCTGAAGGCAGCCCTGTTTAGGGAAGCTTTTTATGACTGATGTTTTAATGTATTTGTAATACATGGCGCCTGCCCTGTGGAACGCCCTCCCAGCAGGTATCAAGGCAATATGCAACTATTTTACTTTTAAAGACAACTGAAGGCGGCCCTGTTTAGGGAAGTTTTTAATGTTTGATGCTGTATTGTTTTTAATATTTGGTTGAAAGCCGTCCAGAGTGGCTGGGGAAAACCAGCCAGATGGGCGGTGTATAAATAATAAATTATTATTATTATTATTATTATTATTATTATTATTATTATTATTATTGGACATAACTGTGTAGCTAGGGAGCCCCCTTTAAAAAAAACATCCCTTCTCTCTCTGATCCTAAATTTGGGGTACAGAATTGCTTCCAACATTCAGCACAGACATTGCTGAAACCTAGGGCTGATCAGTTCTGCAACTTCTGCCTTGTGGGCTGCAGGAAAACAAATCAGTCCATCTAATTCCAGAGAAAAATTTCCCTCTGTGGAAAAAAAGCATGGGTGAACACAGCCGGTTGCTTATATTCAAAATAACAAAATAGCACATTGTATAGTAAGTGGAGATCACATACGTGCAAAAGCGGGAGGGACCCTTCAACATGAGCAACTATGTTAAGACATCACAAATGCACCCCTTAAGTCCTTAAGCATAAAATAATCTCTTTATACTCTTTGAGATAGCATGCTTCATATGTGATCAAATATTGTGGGGGGGGGGAGAGGGGAGAAATCACCCCTGTTAAAATAACCATTAGTTTATATGAGGCCAGGGATTAAGGATATATCCAATGTCATTTGCCATCTTGGTTTGCTGAGTTAAGGCACCCTTGAATATCTCTGCAATAGCTACAGGCAGTGTCATATACCAAGGAGGGCAGAAATGATCAAGTGTAAGCTTTTCACATTGCTTCTAAACTTAACTGATAAGTATCTCAAGAAATGCTTCTTCTTTAGCAAAAGAATAACCCTCAGGCTGCCATGGGCACTTGTGGGCAATCTCTTACCATGATTCTTTAACCAGCAAAGCAGAAGAAAAGTCAATGGTGGCACCTGAAGAGTTAACTTCTTCTTTTTTTCCAAGAGGACTTTGCAGATCTACTGTTACTTTTAATCAGACTTGATGCTCTTCGCTTCCTCCCGTCCTCAAGGAGAGAAAAGTAGACCTAAAAAAATTGGACACATTTAAAATGTTTCTACACTGCAGGAATAAAAGCAAAAAAGAAAAACTCAGCCCAAACATCTTAAGGATATACCTTAAGCTATGGGGAAATGCAACAGAGTAGACGGGAGAAAAACCCCAACTGTATTTGTATGATAAATTTCAGGACTGGGGTAAGTCTATTAAAGAATTATAGATCAATAGAGTTGACAGGCACCTCGCAGATCATCTAGTCGAACCCTTTGCCTATGCATAAAATTCAAGGTGATGCTTAACCATTTAAATGCTTTTAACGCAGTGTGAGGGATGCCCAGGTCCTTATATCCCACTCTGGCTGCATATACACTGCATCTTTAAAGCACAATCAGAACACATTTCCTCCCTCAAAGAATTCTGGGCACTGTAGTTTGTGAAGGGCTGCTGGGAATTGTAACTTGGTGAGGTGTGAACTACAGTGCCCAGAATTCTTTGCAGGGGATGTGCTTCAAATGTGCTTTAAATGTGTACCAGAGACGCCAACATGAATAAAATATTGAGGGGGACAGGTAAGTCCCACCCCACATAATCGATCACAAGATGCACCATTTGAATGGCAATGCCCATCAGGTTTGGGGTGCCTGGCCCTCTCAAATATTTAAGGGGGGGCAAAGGGACCTCAGGCCCTAGTAGTTGGCCCCCCAAGGTGTGTACACAGCTCATCTTGCTTTTCAGGTTGAGGGATCCGGCATTTGTCTGCAGACAGCTTTTCTGGGTCATGTGGCCAGCATGACTAAACCACTTCTGACGCAACAGGACACTGTGGCGAGTGCCAGAGCGCACGGAAATGCCGTTTACTTTCTCGTCGCAGTGGTACCTATTTATCTACTTGTACTGGCGTGTTTTCGATCTGCTAGGTTGGCAGGAGCTGGGACAGAGCAAAGGGAGCTCACCCAGTCGATTCGAACCGCCGACCTTCCGATCGGCATGCCCAAGAGGCTCAATGGTTTACACCACAGCGCCACCCATGATGACACCCCTGATTGCCTTTACATATGCTGGCATTGCCCTTCAAAACTTCAACTGGAATGGTTTATATTCTTGCACGTACAATCCAATGGATCCACAGCTCTGCCGAAATGACTGCTCAGTTTGCCTGCATGTGGTAACATGCAGCAGTGGCTTCATATACACTGAGAGCAGGTCTTCGTTTTTAACCCCAAGGACAAGACACAGTACAGGTTGGTCTACACATGCAAAGCCCTTCATCTAGGTATAAATACCTCGCCCTTTCAGCCAGGGAGGAACTAGATGTTCTGGAAGCACAGAGTCCAGCCCCTTCTCCAGGTTATCTTCTGTTATGGTCCCCTTAGCTACTGCATTTAGAAGAATATGGACTGGGGGCATTATTTTGGGAGAGTCACAGGGGGCACTTGCGGAATTCATTAAGGGCCCCCTATATTTTCCCATATAGGTTGAACTGCCCACCTAGCAGTTCAATAGCACGTCAAAGTGCAAGTAGATAAATAGGTACCGCTCCGGCGGGAAGGTAAACGGCGTTTCCGTGCGCTGCTCTGGTTTGCCAGAAGCGGCTTTGTCATGCTGGCCACATGACCTGGAAGCTGTACGCCGGCTCCCTCGGCCACTAATGCGAGATGAGCTCCGCAACCCCAGAGTCGGACACGACTGGACCTAATGGTCAGGGGTCCCTTTACCTTTACCTATATTTTCCCATATCAGTATTGGAGCAGCAATATTTGCTGTTAGTCCCATTCAAGTATAAAACAGAGGGAGGGAGCCTAACATCTACAAGATAATGTGCATGTGGCTGAAGGGAGCTGAACACACACACCCGCCAGCTCTAGCCCTTATTGTGTGCTGTCATTTTTCTCACAAGCCAGTCCTGAGACCAGAAGTGAGACAGCCTGGGAGTAAAGTGACTAAAGAACAGAAGTTGTGAGGTAAATCCTCATTCGCATTTTGCTATAAAAAAGAAGACCCTGGCCACTTGGTTTTCACTTGAATGTGGCAGATGTGAATAAACAAAAATAGCTGACTACCAGCATTGCCACAAATTTGATTCCCAGTGGTAGTGGTAACAGCAACAGCAACAACAACAACAACAACAACAACAACAGAAAGGTAGTGATTCATCCAAGATCACCCAGTGAACTTTATCAGAGCAACCATTTGAAGAGAAGTTCTCCAGATCCATAGGTAACACTCTTTCTTTTCTCCATCTAGCTATACCTTGTGAATAGGTATCACATCCAATTTATCACTATGTGTACCGGTTGCTAACATGTACTAAATCCGTACCAAATAAAATATCACATCCTCAAATGGCCCAACTGGGCTGCTAGATTGCCAGCTTTCTTTCAATGAGTACCGACTGAACAATATTGTTAGTGCATATCGGGCTTGTTCACACAACAGATGTGAACTCTCTCTGGGCAAGTACTTGCAGGGCAAAAAGTATTGTGTGAATTGGCCAATCATAGATATGGCCAGGTGTGATTCTCAAAATTGGGGTGTCAGTAAAAAGCAGCTCTGTGACAGCTAGAAATTGTTATCAGCCATACCTGCTAGTTATTACAATATGTTTTTCTACACTGATATGTGCCCAAGAATAGGTTAGGATGGTTTGTGTGTAACATAACAACAATTGTGTAAACCAGCTCATTAAGATCTGGAATTCTGAAAAATGTAATAGCTGAAACTAGATAATGATAAATTATATTTTGGCTCTAAGTGTTCTGTTGGACAAATGTAGAGCGGACTTTTTGAAGTGAACTTGAATACCAACCACACAGCATTCCCTAATATTTCTTTAAAAAAAAAATTAATTTAAATTTTACATAACATATTTCCATTAAACACATCAATCACCTTTACATTTAGGATTCTCAGAACCCCTTGACTTCCCTCTGCCCTTCTCTGGTTTCCATTGTCCACCCCTTTTTATTCAGCTTATCCCCCCCCCCATTTGTTATATCTATTATTTACTTTTATATTATATTTTGTCTTTTACAAGTATTATTCTAATCCTGCCAAAGTTTTTAATTGTTTACAATGTTCTCTTACGTAAACTATAATTTTTTCCCCATTCTCTCCTAAACTTCTTGTCATCCTGGTCTCTGATTCTCCCGGTCAAGTTTGCCATTTTGACATAGTCCATCATTTTCATCAGCCATTCTTCTCTGGCTGGAACTTTGTCTTTTTTCTATTTCTGGGCCAGTAATATTCTTGCCGCTGTTGTCACATACATAAATAGTCTTTTCTGCTCTTTTGTAATCTCTACAGCTATAATGCCTAACAAAAAAGCTTCTGGTTTTTTCACAAATGTTATTTTAAACATTTTTTTCAGCTCATTATATATCATTTCCCAGAATGCTTTTGTTACCTTGCACATCCACCACATGTGGTAGAATATTTTTCTTTACATTTCCAACATACATTAAAAGCAGTTTTATACATCTTTGCCAATTTTACTGGGGTTAAATACCATCTATACATCATTTTCATATAATTTTCTTTCAATGAACAGCACACTGTAAATTTTAGATCAGTGACATTTCTTTCAACAGAGATATTGGTAGAAAGGTACGCTCTCCACTTCACCAACTTCCATCCCCTCCAATGATCTCATTTTCCTGGCATTCTGTGGTTAATATGTTGTGCATGTAGAACATTTGCACAACATTTAAGAAGTAAAATATTCAGACAAACGTTTCAGGAAAACAAGTCAGAATATAAACTTAAATACTAGGGGCATTTTCCAGCTTTCCCCAAGAGATGCAAATGTGAGCTTTCTAAAATATCTCTAGACACCAAGAGACAATAGAGTCAGCTTACTTTAGGACTGCCATCTTTTGAAGAGCGAAAAAGAGGACACATTTGCCAACTTCTACTTTTAACTATGGATCGCTGTGACGACTCTACCCATGAAAAAGAGGACGTGTCCTGGAAAAAGAAGAAGAAGAAGAAGAAGAAGAAGAAGAAGAAGAAGAAGAAGAAGAAGAGTTTGGATTTGAAATCCCGCTTTATCACTACCCGAAGGAGTCTCAAAGCGGCTAACAATCGCCTTTCCCTCCCCCCCCCAACAAACACTCTGTGAGGTAAGTGGGGCTGAGAGACTTCAAAGAAGTGTGACTAGCCCAAGATCACCCAGCAGCTGCATGTGGAGGAGCAGAGACGCGAACCCAGTTCACCAAATTACGAGTCTACCGCTCTTAACCACTACACCACACTGGCTCTCCGAGGACATATATGGCAACCCTACTTTATGTCCCAAGTCGAAATGCAACTGTTCACCCAGTCTACAAGTTTTGGCAAATTCCATTCAAAATTCTGGAAGAATTTAGTTGTTTATGTGTACAAGCTGATAACAGCTGTTTTTGTACTTTAGAAAAAGGTGGGGTGAATCCCATGTTGACACTTTAAAAAAAAAGACTTGGAGTAATTTTTTTTAGAAACCAGAAATTTACATTGGATATCTTACTGCTTCTGTAAACTTATTTTCAGCGGAGTGTCCATACTTAGTGAGACCATGAGTGCAATTCTGAGGGATTTCAGCTCAGCCCTATGACATAATTTTCTGTGTTTCCACAAGATTCCATCTTGTTCTCCCATATTCTTTTGCAGGAAACCACTAGGAGGGGAGATCTGGGGATTTGCAGAAGACAGACCCAAGTCTAGAGTTAGTGATTGGCCTACCGATGGAAACCAAATCTTGACAAGAACGGAGAACTGAAGGTTGGTCTGCTAAGGGACATTAGAATGTAAGAACAGAGCCCTGCTAGATCAGACAAAAGCTTGCTTAGTCTCAACCAGATGCCACCATCTTCTGAGGCATATTGGGTGGCAAATGAAGAGAAGGTCTTTCAGGTAGTCGTTCTCCATTTGTGGAATCTGCCCCCACATGAATGGAATTCCCTCCTTTTACAGAATTCCTGGTGCCAACATTGCAAAGGTTTTTGATGCCAGGAAAAGAACTTCCAAAGTTCTTTTGGGTTTTAATTGTTTCACTTTGATGTTTGAGTTTATCATTTCCTTTATGTTTGATCTTGACTTGATTTATTGGTATAAATTGTTATTTTATCTTGTGAAATATCCTGGAAACTGTGGCATCTATATGCATATCTGTACCCATATATATATGCTCAGAATCAGGAGGACAAATTAACAAACAACAATGAAAAGACAACCCATCAAGAAAACATCCTCTGTAACCCCTATAGGAAATGAAACCAAACTGCCACACCCATTGAATTAAATGGTGCTTTTCTGGGAAAATTTTCTTGTTGCTTGTGCCCTAGATTTCAGATTTGAGTATTTAAATTCCAATGGCATGAAATATTAAATTAATTAGCTGAAAATTAGACCAGAATGTACATCTAACCTGCCATTGCTAAAGGGGAAATATTCTGAAGTGAATAATGCTCAGTTATAAAACAGTGGTAGCCAATCTAACAAAGTCTTACTACAAAATGAAAACCTATCAGATATCTTTTCAAGGCACCTTCTTTAGAGAATGCAGGTATTTTATTTTATTTCTGTTTTTCTTTTCTTTCCTTCTGCTCCGTTTGGGGAAAGGAAACACAAGCATTAAAAAAAAAGCAAGTGTTGGTTAGAATGATGTGTGGCTCCCCATTATCTTTTGATACTTCCTTGATTTCTAATTGTGTTTTGCACATTTTTAGCAAAAGAAATACCAAAAAAAATCAGATATATAACCTATATTATTATACTTTAATGCGATGTTCTACTTTTCTGTTTGTAGTTCTTGAAGTTTTTGTCTTACTTCATTAAACATTTAATAAATCACTGCCAGTTTTGTGACAGATTTTAACCATAACACAAACAGCAGGAGGTGTAAACTCAGTTCAGTTCGGAAAGGCATATAATATCCATGTCGACATCATCCTCCCCTCCAGGCATATTGGCAAAACGACCAATGGAAGCTAAGCTTTTTCCGACAAAGCTTCGAAAATAAAGTTTTCTTCTTTTATCTTACTACAAATCAATTGGAGCCCTTACAGCAAAATCCTATAAAATAACTTCAAACACCACTTCTTAGTCTAAAAATTTGTATTATGGCTAAAACTCTTTGAAGATTTTATGACTGAAGTTTGGAGAAAAATGATTTAAGTACTATCTGCTAGACATCAGAGTGTCAAAATTTCGCTCAGTTTTTCTTGACATATAAACTGCTACCTACTGTATGTTTTTAGGATTTTTTTGTACTCGCTTTTAACCATCTAACCCAGTTTGCTTGATAAAAGTTACTTAACTGCAGTTTATCCCACTGAATTAATCCCCTTTAAAGGTTCAGCAGCCTATAACTGATTATTTTACATGTTTGGGTTTTAAAAAAAACACCTACCACTTTGCACAATCCAGAGAATTTTTTAAAAAATCATCTTCTTTGTCATGTTGATTTTAAAGATAGGGAACAAAGCAGGTAGAAGTATCAGTGTCTTCACAGAACTGCAGCAAAGCTAGTCCTGGGCTCCTAGAGCAAGGGAAAGAGTGGGGACATCATAGGAAATCTGCAGTCCTAAGTGAGTTCTCGAGGAAGGTGAGACACTCCTTAGGATATTTTTCTACAATGAGACTCTGAGGAAAAACAGAAGTGGTGGCAGTAAATTCAGGTCACTGGGGTTTCATAATGCTGATTTTGAAACAAGCAAATGAAATGTGTGTGTCTTATATACCTTTCAACATCTCAAATAAATACTGGAGAATGATCTGAGAGTCATCATGTTTTTTGTTGACAGTTGAGCAGCAAAGGCTATACAGTGGTACCTCGGGTTACAGACGCTTCAGGTTACAGACGCTTCAGGTTACAGACTCTGCTAACCCAGAAATATTACCTTGGGTTAAGAACTTTGCTTCAGGATGAGAACAGAAATCGGGGAGCAGCGGCACAGTGGCAGCGGGAGGCCCCATTAGCTAAAGTGGTGCTTCAGGTTAAGAACAGACGTCCAGAACGAATTAAGTACGTAACCAGAGGTACCACTGTACTATATTTTGCCGTTATCTGTCACTATCTAGACTTCCCATAGTAGGACTCTTACAAGTTGAGAAGGCCACCTCCAGAAACCTTGAAAGGTGCCTTGGTAGGGCTATGGATAATCTCTGGTGATTATTATATTGGGTTTAGCTTCAGAAAACTGGAGGGATTGCTTTTCCCAGGATTCTAACTGATGCCCTAATCTTCATTTTAAAAGAGCTACAATAGCTTACGTTGTGAAGTGGAAAATGACCTGAGTTTTGGCCCCGGCATTGGCAATTAAGAGTTGCCTCCATTATTATTGTCAAGTCTTTCATCTTCAGGATGGGAGCTCCTATGTATAATGACTTCAGAGCCTCATTGTGAGGCACCCGCCGCATCTCATTTTAGAGGTGTTTTCACTTTTCTGCACGGGTTCTGCCAAGTTCTGCCACTTGCTAACATGCAGGATTTAGAGAACAGTCGGGACACTTTCAGCTAGGCCGTGCAGATCATAATGTAAAACTGGAAGCACAAGTGAAAACAAGAGTTTATAGCAAATTAATTTGACTCATGGCATACACCTGTGCATCAAATCTAGCTCCTGTGTAGCGTTTCCATTAAAAATCACCAGCAAGACCCAGTGTGCGGTATGTGGGCCAGATTTCTCCAAACACGTGAATAAGAAAACAATTGCAAATAGGGAGGCTCCACAGCAAATGGATGGATGGTGTTACGAACCAGCATTGTGATGTCTATTTCATGTGTCTGGTCAGGGTGCATGGGAGCACACACTTCTGCCAGGGAGTCTAGTGTGCTTCTACTTTGGACAGGGCACCAGAAGCACCAAACAGACTGAACTTGGTGGGTGGGTCTGGATGTCAAGGGGGCATTTAAATCCAACACATTGCATGTTTATGCGCTCAAGCAAATATTTGTGCAACGAAATGTTCAGGGGACGCATAGGGAAGTCGGCAACGTAATAACTTGGGAGCCACTGAAGACAGTGCAGGGCAAGTGAAACGAAAACTACAGTTCCCAAGAGGAAGTGCAATACAGTCGTATCTCGTGTTACGAATGCTGCATGTTGCGTTTGTCATGGGTTACAAATGCGCCGAACCCGGATGTACCAGAATGGGTTACTTCCGGGTTATGTGGTTCACGCATGCGCAGACGCGCGAAATGACATCACGCGCATGCGCAGACCTGATGCTTCAGGATACGCGCTGCTCATGATGTGAACGGGGCTCCAGAACGGATCCCGTTCGCATCCAGAGGTACCACTGTAATGAGTATGTTTGCAGTAGCATCGATATGCTTGCATGGCATTAAGCGCCTGGAGAAAATGGTAAGAAAACTGAAGCTTCCCTTGAATTTTCTCCGAGAAAAGTCAAAAGCCAAGTGGAGTTTGCCCATCACTTACCTTTCAAGGGTGATTGTCCTTAAACATGTCAGGGGTGAAAGCTGGCTGCAATATCTGCAGTGATGGAGAGCAAGGAAGGAACATGCATCTAAAAGACTTCCTAGATAGTGCTCTCCAACTGTGATGTTTTGGATTTGAAAGTACTCTCAGGTGGGATGGTGTAATCAAAAAGTAACTGCTCTGGGAAGCATCTTGGATGTACTCGCTCTGCCTTCCTACCACCCTAAGCTCTGTCAGTTAAAAAAGCTTTTGGTTGGTGGCAGTAATAGAGGGAATATAGTATCTTGTCCACCAGGAGCAATTTTCCCACAGAATTTTGAAGGTTCTGCTGTGGCATCTTTTCAAAGGACCCTCTTGCTATTTCACTCCACAAATCCAGCTGTGTATCCTCCCAACTTTACACCTCTCTTGGGGAAGATTTTGATAGCAAGCCAGTTTAAGGCAATATTGTCATTCTTTGTGTTTCTAACCGCAGATAAGATTTCAAAGTTATCAACGGTATGGCAAATAGATGGATTGTGGGTAACATGCAACAGACCGCAGCAAGGCATTTCGTACCATGTACAGTAGTACCTGGGCTCCCGAACGCCTTGGGAGTCGAACGTTCCGGCTCCCAAACAATCGAAATCTAACGTTCTTTCAGAAGCCCAACATTCGATGGGGCTTTCGTGGTTTCTGATTGGCTGCAGGAGCTTCCTGCAGCCAATCAGAAGCAGCCCTTTGGAAGTTGAACATTTCGAAGTTGAACGGACTTCCGGAACGGATTCTCATCGACTTCCGAGGTACAACTGTATTGGCCCCAAAGTACCTTTGTGGGAGTGCTGAACACCATCTTACCCATGTAATAGCCACTTGGTGAACTGATTACATGAAAATGAAACACAAAGTTTGGAATGATAAAACGTACCTGACAATACAAATTAGTCTTCACACCGCCAGTTACGTATATCAACATTTTAGTTAATGTCAGAGGCTTCTGTTGCAAATGAGCTGCAACGCTGGGAAGTATTGCTGTTGCGAGTTACACAGTTGCAAGAAAGGTAGAATGAATGCCAAGACACCTGTTCAGAAATTTCATATTACCTAGCTGCAATGAGAGTTTATTGTTCACTTATCTCTATTATTTTATTAATAATAACAGTAGCAATAACAATAACATCATTGATATACTGCTTATTGCCATAGTGGCTGCAAAGTGGTTTACAAGCAAAAAAAATTAACTATAAAATTCATACGTAATTACATTCACAATAAAACAATTCCATCAAAACACGGGGAAAAACCTTCCATATTTTAAAAAATAAAACAAAACAAGCCCATCAAAGAATAACAATTAAAGTTAATAATAATAATAATAATAATAATAATAATAATAATAATAATAATAATAAAGCAGTTGGATAGTAAAGAAGTTCAAATTCAGGGGGAAGGCTTGCCTAAACAGGTATGTCTTCAAGAGGCAGCAGAATGCTAACCATCCCTACTAAATTACAGGTAGGTAGCCATGTTGGTCTGCCGTAGTCAAAACAAAATAAAAAATAAAAAAATCCTTTCAGTAGCACCTTAGAGACCAACTAAGTTTGTTCTTGGTATGAGCTTTCGTGTGCATGCACACTTCTTCAGATACACTGAAACAGAAGTCACCAGACCCTTATGTATAGTGAGAGGGTGGGGATGGGTATTACTCAGAAGGGTGGTGGGAATGGGTGATAGGCTGATAGTTGTGGTGACTTCTGTTTCAGTGTATCTGAAGAAGTGTGCATGCACACGAAAGCTCATGCCAAGAACAAACTTAGTTGGTCTCTAAGGTGCTACTGGAAGGAATTTTTTTATTATTATTTTGTTTTATCCCTACTAAAGTCAGAGTTCGCAGCTTGCAATTTTTTAAAAAAGCACCTGACCAGTGAGTAAGAGACAGTGTGGGTCAGTGGGAAGAGCCAGAGTTGGACTTCAAATTAATTGGTCAAGAAACAGAATATAGTGAGTTTGAGTGGCTCAGGGGGCAAAGCCTGGAGGATTTTATCTAGTCAGCTGACGAAGCCAGGTGAATCTGGGTATAGGTCAAAGACATGGGTGGAGGACCCCAGCTTAAAATATTTGATTCATCAATAACTTACACCTAACACAAAGTTGTTTAAAAAGGAAAAGCCATACTGGATGGGCAAAAGAGTTAATACTTGGCCATTCTAAGCAAAACAACCAGATAGTGGAAGCATCTTTGATTTCTCAAACTGAAGCTGACGAGCCTGGCCCATTTATCCTAAACGAACACCGTCTTTGTTTTATTCTCTTAATAACCTTGTTGATTTTTTTCTTCCCTCTCTTAAATATGCTCATCACAACACAACATATTATTTGCCCAAGGAGATACAAAGCTGTACTTTTGAGGAGGTGGGGGTGGTGGTGGTGGTGCTCCTACGATCCATTGTGAGAAAAGTTTGCGTGCGGTTTAATGCTGACTTGTTCACACCACTTCCCATGTTGAACTCAATTCTTTATGATGCTAAAGGGAAGGAAATGCTACATTGATCACACCTACACTACAGTCCTAAGCAGATTTACATGGAACTAATTAAAAGCCACTGGAATCAGCGGGGCCTATTATTATGGAGCGTGTTTAGAAACAGTGCACTAAAGATTTAACTGGCTTTAAAAATGTTTTCACTCCCATATTTTCCTGCAGTCTTTTTTTTTTAAACAACTTAAACTTGTTAATAATTATAAATCACAGCATATTTCTTAGTTCAGCTCACATTACATTTCTTGCAAGACTTGCAATTTCTGAATCAATCAGATAAGTAATTCATTCTTGGTTTAAGATGCAGGCCAAGATCAGGGCTGGATTTAGGTTTGATGAGGCCCTAGGCTTCTGAAGGTAATGGGGCCCTTTCTATGTCCAGCTGTCCTTTGTCAACAACAAATTGTCGCTATTTTTTGTGTTGAATATATGCTATATGGTAATTTATGGACCTAATAAGCCCATACACAACACAAAACACTGTTACGGTATGTAGGTTTTATTTTATTTGTTTTTTATCTTATATTTTGGAAATATAAAGGTTTTTTTTCCTTTAATTTTTTTTGGGGGCCCCCAAGAGAGTGGGGTCCTAAGCTAAAGCTTGTTTAGCTTATACGTAAATCTGGCACTGGGGGATCAATATACAGCAGCATAGCTTCCAACAGTTTTCCGATAAAAATAGCGACGTCCCATTCCAGAATCATAATTATACTATTTATACCCCACACATCTTACTGGGTTGCCCCAGCCACTCTGGGCAGCTTCCAACATATATAAAAACAGAACAAAACATTAAACATTAAGAAAAACCTTCCCTATAGAGGATTGCCTTCAGACGGCTCGGGGGTCGGATAACTCCATATCTGCCAACATTTCCCCAAGGAAAATTGGGACGCCCTAAGTAAAAGTGGGACATTCTGGGAACAAATCAGAAACAGGGACAGCTTCTCTAAATCAGGGACATGCCTGGAAAATAGGAGCACTTGGAGGGTCTGCAGCAGGATTTGTGCTTTGATAACAAGCCCATTAGCAATTGTTGCCACTGTATTCATTGTACATAAGTTTTTTGCACAGTGTCCTGAAGCTTGGTTTGAGTATCTCAGGACTGCCTGATCTCCACTCTCAGAGGGTTATAGTCTTGCCCATTAGCCATCTCTTCACTCTTACATCTCAACCTATCCCTTCCTGTGGCCATTACAGTGATACCTCTGGTTTCGAACTTAATTCGTTCCGGAGGTCTGCTCTTAACCGGAAACCGTTCTTAACCTGAGATACCACTTTATCTAATGGGGCCTCCTGCTGCTGCCGCGCCGCCAGCATGCAATTTCTGTTCTCATCCTGGGGCAAAGTTCTTAACCTTTGGTACTACTTCTGGGTTAGCAGAGTCTGTAACCCAAAGTGTTTGTAACCCGAGGTGTTTGTAACCCGAGGTACCACCACCTTCAAAGGCTTCTGGCAGTAGATCTCCAGGATTCCACTGGAGGTCTCTCCCAGTCCAAATTGGAGATGTTTTCCCACCAAGCTATGACTTTCCCCCTTGCCTCTCCCTAAAACAACTCTGCACCTTTACTCTTCCAGCCTTCCAGGCCTGGAACTGCCTCCCAGAATGCAGCTGTGACACCACCTCCCTTCTTCCTTTCAAATCCCCCCTCAAAACTCACATTTTCTGGGACCAGCTGGAAACACCAATGCTCTATTATAGCCTTTGCCAGTCTCCTCAAGACTACAGCTCCCATCATCCCCAACCAGCCCAGCCATAGTTGGCATCCATTGTCCCAAGAGGCACCTCCAGGGGTGAAGTCAAACTGTTGGAGAATCACAGCGCCTGCTGTAGCTGCAGAGAGACCCGTAACTTGTAACTGCTGCCTCCTGCTTTGTTTTCTCTGTGTAAGCATCAGGAGGAAGTTGCTGTGTGCTTTTGCAACGACGACACAGGCACAGTTTGGTAAAACTGCAGAAGAAGTCAAGAAGCTGAAGACCAACAAATCCAGAAATGCTGGCTATCTACAGCCATTACAAGCAGGCCACAGTTGGATATGTAAATACTGGTACAGAACGTCCTGGGATGCTTGATTTCAAAAGAATGTCCAAAGAAGATGCAATGAAAGCACATACTTTAAAAAGTAGGAGAGAGCTGAAGAAAAAATAGAGTGCAATCAACTCCTTCCTGCATGCCTTTAAATAGAAACATATCTTAGTGTACTAGTGCTGTGGATAACTAAAACTATGTTACACAGTATGGCAGTGCCAAGACTTGGTGCCACATTCTATAATTAATAGCTGCGTGAATTTATTTCTGATGGTTTATATAACAAACATTATCACTGGGAGTTGTAAACCCTCCCAGATCTACTACAAATCACACAGAGATCTAGCAGTAGAACCTAATCTACCACTGCTGTAACAGAACCACTGTAGGTGCTCTGTGTCTGAATAATAATAATAATAATAATAATAATAATAATAATAATTTATTTATTTATACCCCACCCATCAGGTTGGGTTTCCCATAGGTAGGTTCCATGGTTAATTCCCTAGCTCAGTGAAAGGTTTCGAATAAGAGTCTACATAAACAGCCAAAGAAAATATTAGACCTGTCACTGATTGTTAGCTTAAAACACCAGCATGTCTTTTCATGGGATGCAGATGTTTTGCTCTTTTGAGCTTAAAGCGCCTCTTTTTGTGCTGAGCTTGCCCTTGCATTTGGCACGCGGTCTCCCTTGGGGGAAACAAAGGGAAGCAGATCACCTTGTGCACCAGTAAAGACTCGTCGTAAACATTTTAAAAACCGGTAAAAGGACTGCAAGGATTAGGAATCATTCGGTGTCGGGGAAAAGCAAAACCTAAGAGACAGTTCAAGCTATTTCCTTGAAATTCGCTCTAAAATTGAGCTTACAGAATTGGCTCCCAAGTGAAAACCAAGCCGAGGACATGCATTTTATTGGAGATGGATTCCCACTAGGGGTTGGGAGAGAAATTCATTTCTGTTTCCCTTTCAATGAATTCGCACTCTTTCGAAACACTGTGCAGACCAAAAAACAGCCATCCTTCAAGACGCTTCCTTCTCTGAATTTTGTGGTGCAGTTCTCCATTCAAATAATGTGTAAATAAATGCATATACTGGGTGGAACTATTAATAAAAATACATTTATTAGTGAACATAACATAGAAAAGATTCTTTTAGGCGAAATTGTCTTGCAGTTGTCTGTTAGGCAACATTTCATGATGACATGTCTATTATTAAAATGCTGATGAATTTTCATGACAACATTTAAGAAGCAAATCTGCAAATTTCTGAAGGAACATGGAGAGCTGAATTTAAAACTGGAAAAATTAGAAACTGACAGTATTAAAATGGACAGATTCCCCCCCCCAATCCTAATCACCACTGCAATATTTTAGGGGTACCCAGGGGTATCTGCCTTTGAACTATGTTCATCTGTGATCACAGAATATGATGACAATACTTTGGCTTTAGCCTACAACATAATATAGCATCAGGCAGGTGAGGCCTCACAATTTAGAAGCAGCCCTTTGGGCTGTAGACCCTGCAGTGTACATAGCAACCTCACAGGGTTGTTATGAAGATGAAAAGTGGGATGAAAAGAAACAGGTAAACAGCTCTGAGATACATACTAAATAAAATAAGTACATAAACTGAGGAGTGGTTGGTCTTGTGCATGGTAGTTTCTCATTTTTCAAATCTAAAGTTTGGTTCATTCCATTCCCACAAGTGTTTTACAGGTTTTCAAAAATGAAGTCCTCATGAAAACTCATAAGTATTTTCACCTGTAGTTTTCCTAATAAATGAAATTTTTGTATGCAATTGTGTAGGCCTGGTAAATGCATTTTTGTAAGCTATTTTCCCTTAATAGAGTATTTTTTTTAATTTATCTGAAGAAGTGTGCATGTACACGAAAGCTCATACCAAGAACAAACTTAGTTGGTCTCTAAGGTGCCACTGGAAGGAATTTGTTTTATTTAATTTATTATGTTCATGAATATACACATTCTTGTAAGCGCTTTTTGCCAACATGCATTTTTGTAGGCATTCTTTGGATGGAGAACTGCTTTGCAAAATTCAGTGCAGTGTGACTTTTTAAGCGAAACTGAGTTTCAGTTCAGGCATTGATTCTGGAAGGGCAAATTAGGTAAATTCACATGCACATGTGAACGAAATGAATTTCTACTCCATCCCTAATCCATGCACAGTTTCTTCTGTTATTTCTTTATTTATTATTTCTTTTTATATTCCACGTTTCCTCCAAGGAGCTCAAGTTAGTGCACATGTTTCTTTCCCCTCTTTATTTAATCCCCACAGCAAATCTGAGAGGTAGATTAGGGTAACAGTTGATGAATGTCCCAAGGTTCATTGCTGAGTGGAGATTTGAACCCTGGTCTTCCAGGTCCATGCACAATCTGGGCCATCAAATTCCACTCCAGGGGTTGCATCCGACAAAAGTCTTCTCAGAGCAAACCCACTGATGGCCCCAAGTCAGTCATGTTCATTAATTTCAATAGGTCTACTTTGAGTAATCTATAACCTTAAGTTACTGGGGTATTTTTCTCAACCGACAGACACACCTCTATTGTGAAGTATATATATATATTTTAACTGTGAAGTATTAAAAAGCCTGATAGGTTGGCTCCTTACCATTGGCAGCTAGAAGCGAAATGCTTCTTTTTCGCACCAAAGTCATCCAATTAAATGTTTGAAGCACATCCAAGGAAACCATTTGCACTGTAAACGATCCATTAAACGCATTCCTTTCAAACACCAGCACCGTTACTGATGGCCATATCCAATTTCTGGTTTACTTTGAAGGAGCAGACAATGGCGAGTTTTGACTACCACTATCTTATTTTACAAGCATTAATGAACAATTAGCCAGCAGCAGCACCCTTTCCCTCCGTAATCCCATAGTAGGATCACTAATCTCCGCCACTAGCGGCTAATGATGAAGGTCTCTTAAGCTTCACTTCTTATCTCAGCCAGTTCTTAATACTTGCATAAGTATGTCTCTCTGAAAAGGGGCACCCCCTACCGCTCTGTAACTTGAATACAAAAGACTGGTGAAATTTTTGAAGGGTTTGCCGTTCAATGACACTTCTATGCTTGTGTTTGCCTTCCTACTACAACAAACGCAAGTGATCAGCAGAAGACGGCGGAGGTCACTAAGGGCCCCTTCGCTTCCATACGGGTCCCAATACTTATGGGAATGTATTCATGCTCTCTTCTGTGCAGTCCACTCACAAGGGCTAAGCTACCTCCAGACACAGGGATGGAAGATGAGCAGAAGAGGCAGTGTGAAACAACAACAGTATTTTATATCATGATCCGGGTTTTCCTGTCTGTACCGAACAAAGGGGAATCCGGAATCCGAAATAATAATTGCTGTTAAAAGCGCAGGTGGCGGGGGGCGGGCATCCTGAATTTTTTAACGCAGTTGATTTGCTCGGCATATTCTCCTCCTCCTTTGCTTTGTAGCATTTCAACCTGCAAGCCCCACTTTTGCAACTATGGCAAAACATCTGATTTGTGAAAAGTGAAATTTATCGTGAGTGTTCTGTATATCCCTAACATCCAAGAGAAGCTGTAAGAATTTCAGTAAGTGGGGTGGGGGGAGAGCTTTCAGCGGGGGTTTGCCCGTCCTTAATACTCCGCCCCTCCAAAAAAATAAATAAATTAGTGAATGTATGGTAACGTTTTAGCAAAAAGAGTTTCAGAGAGAGGAAGTGGACAGAATGGTTTCTTTAAAAAGCAGCAGCTTTGGACTAAGCTGGAATCTGCTCTTACGTCTGTATCAATGTTAGGGGTAGCTCTACAGCTTAGCTACAACAACATAGTCTGAGCTGTCTGTGGAAGAAATGGAAAATAGGATCCAGTTACACAGGAAAGCAGCACTGGATGAGGGATATATGAGAGAATCTAAAGTAGTGGCGGGCATCCACCTCCTGGCTTACCAACGAGATCACCTTACCCCACATGTGCCCACTTGATCGCTTTGATTGGTGGAATTGGCACGACTACCATAGCTGCCACATAGGGCCTTTAAAGCCCTAAATGGCTTCGGTCCAATATACCTGAAGGAGCGTCTCCACCCCCATCGGTCAGCCCGGACACTGAGGTCCAGTGCCAAGGGCCTTCTGGCGGTTCCCTTGCTGCGTGAAGCCAAGTTACAGGGAACCAGGCAGAGGGCCTTCTCGGTAGTGGCACCCGCCCTGTGGAATGCCCTCCCTTCAGATGTCAAAGAGAACAACAATTACCAGACCTTTAGAAGACATCTGAAGGCAGCCCTGTTTAGGGAGGCTTTTAATGTTTTATAGATTATTGTATTTTAATGCTCTGTTGAAAGCTGCCCAGAGTGGCTGGGGAAACCCAGCCAGATGGGCGGGGTATAAATAATAAATTATTATTATTATTATTATTATTATTATTATTATTATTATTATTATACCCCTTCCGTATTTGTAAGAACGTTGCCATTAGTGTGGCAGAGCTTATACTTTGGAACTCCCTGCCTATTGAAATCAAGCAGGGGTCTTCACTGCAGTCTTTTGGGCACCTGCTAAACATGTTCTTTTGTGAAATAAGTAAGTAAGTAAATCTCTGGCCTGCATGATAAATTAAATCTACCAGGCCTTCCCATTTGGTCTGTGAGGCTGTTTCAGCCAACCCACCCCCACCTGCCCTGCGCCTGACATCATGGTGGAATCTACACACATTTTTAAAAAGCTGTGAAAATGCTTTTTTTAAAAAACAGTTTGATAAATACATTGAATTTGGCATAGCTCACTGTCGCCAGCTAGTGTTACATTTGTATATTGCACTTTACAACACACTTAAAACGTTTTATTTGCAGCTGTATAGCTGAGTCCCATATATGACATCATCAGGTGTTGGTCTGGTCAAGAGGTAGCTGGGCTGCAGGAACCAACAATGAAGTGAGCATTGGGGCTTGCAACACTTTGTGTGCTGGGCTTCGTAAGCACTGTGAATCAACTGATTGCTGGTACTTGCAAAGTGCTGTGCCCTTGCTCATACAGATTGATTTCAGCCCAAGGCTTTGAAGACATGCTGCCAATCAGAGTTGGCACTGTTGAACTATGTAGAAAAATGCCCTGACTCCTTATATCAGGTTGGGGAACTGTGGCTGTGTTTGGTGGTAGTTCTGATTGCATGATTTTTACACAATGGATTGAATGAATTCTTCATCTTCTCAAGATTTACAGTATAACAAATGATATTACTGTTATTATTTTTGTTTGAGATGGAAAACAGCTGCAGTGGGTTGGATCCAGAGGGCCTAAGTTGTGCTTTTGTCCTATTACAACAAAGTAGTCATAACTGATTTAAGTCTCATTGATTTTAATGGGAACAAAGTTTTCCCATGGATCTGCATTGTTGTTGTTGTTTGTTGTTGTTGTTGTTTGACTTCTTTAAGCTAGGTGAAGCCAGGTGGATATATTTAACTTTAAATTGATTTTACGTATCAAATAACATGAACTCATATTTATTTATGTCTTTGTGTATCAGAGAAATATCAGTTTTTTCTGCCATGCTCCTTCCTGTTTAGGACAGTGTACAAGAACAGATTTCATCATTAACATAAAAAGGCATTGTAGCATACTGTCCCAAGATAAGACAAGGAGATTTTAACAAGGAGAATTTTATTATTGGAAGGGACTTCACAGATGGGACCATTAAAAAATGCAGCTATACTTATATTATGTATTAAATAATAAAGTTAATTTAAAAAAATATTTCTGATGAGTATTGCAAGGAGGAAAAGAAACTGTGAGCAATAAGTAGATCCAAGGAATCAAAATTAAGCAGGGAGCACATATATATGGAAGAAAAATCATAATGCAAACTTTCCACTTCACAGATATCTAATCTGCTAAATAGTCTTTTCATTTTTGCTCTCTAAATCATATATTCATTATCCAAATTGCCTGTTCCCGAAGTGATAATATAGTGTGTTGTAACATGCCCTGACAGGACACAAATTGACTCTTTGTGCTGAGATTCTACCCAGGCAATGTAAAGGAAATATCTCACTCTATTATCTGTTGTCTGTATGAGCCAACAGATTACATGGTTCACTGAGTAGCTGAATAACTTTTAGACAGTTTGCTCATATCTATTTACACATTTCCCAGGAAAAAAATACATTAGCACCAGAGAAAATGTCTCCCTTTCTCCTCCCCTCCCTTTCACCCCCCGCTCTCTCTCTCTCTCTGTGTAATATATTCCAAACAAAGCATACATGAGAAAAAGCCAAAAACATTTGCTTACCTTGTGGAATGGTGCTAATAAGATAGTTGGTGTAAGGGCCAAAGATCAGTGGTAGGACACCTTCAGAGAGGTCCTAGGTTCAATCACCAGCATCTCTAGGTAGGACTGGAAAAGATTCCTGTCTGAAATTCTGAAAGCTGCTGCCGGTCAGTGGAGACAATATTGAGCTAGATGGGCAGTGGCCTCATTTGATGTCAGGCAGCTTGCTATGTTCCTAGATGCAAACTAGGAAAGGGCTCTTATATCTTTAATACATGTGTAGAAGACAGAATGGCTGCAGCTTGTCATACAGTGGGAAGAAATGTTGCCCTGGCAAATTTATGCCCTGGTGAAAGGAGAGAGATAAAATAGCATCTTCTACCCAACACACTTTGGTAGAGGTACCAGAGTCCTCATTTGCTTATGGTAATGTTCTGGTGCTTCCAAACGGGGAATAATATTGTCAATGAATCATTCAAATATCAAAAATGAGTCATTGGCAACGGGTTTTTAAAATTTTGTTTTATCAGATTTTTCCCAGAATGGATGGAATAAAGAAAAATATGGAAATACAAGCCGGCATTTTGATGCATGGGGTGAAATATGCATGGATGAGAAGCAACCACCCCGTCTGGAAGCACCCTTGATGAGTGGTGATGGGAAAGCTCTCTCCCTTTTGCCTCGTGATTAGTTTGGGTTTTCCATAAATTCTTGGTGTCTTTCTCACTTGCACTTTTATCTTGCCTTTCTCTTGTTGTCTCGCTCCTTTTCTTCCTTTTAATTGTTTTCATATGCTCTCCGTAATGTCATCACAAATCTGATTGGCTGTGTACCATGGTGATGCCATCCCACTCACTAAGTGATCCCTAACTGGTTGGGCTCACATGTGAGACTAATCTAGGAAGCAGCAACCAGGTGGAGAACAGTGCCTAAACAGTAGCTGACAGTGAAAACAATGATGTTGAAGAATATATACATATACACAGTGCTTTTTTCTAAATAAATGTTTAGAGTCACAAAAATTTTAGGGGTATGTGTACCCCTGCATCTCCCCAGAAAAAAAGCACTACATATACATACACACAAGTGTGTGTGTGTGTGTGTGTGTGTGTGTGTGTGAGAGAGAGAGAGAGAGAGAGAGAGAGAGAGAGAGAGAGAGAGAGAGAGAGGCAGCACTTAAAAAAAAAACACCCTCCAAAATTACTAGTTTGGTAACAAAAATTTAAACTGGGAAATGTTTTGCACACCCCTATCATCATCCATGGTCATTCATGTGTGTGAAGGTATAGTCATTACTGATCATTAAGGACAACCAAAAGTATTTATTTATTTATGTTTTATATCCCACCTAGTAACACAAGTTCTCAGTGCAGTTTACAAGTTTGCAAGGGACTCGGGTGGCACTGTGGTCTAAACCACCGAGACTCTTGGGCTTGCCAATTAGAAGGTCAGCGGTTTGAATCTGTGTGACTGGGTGAGCTCCCGTTGCTGTGTCCCAGCTCCTGCCAACCTAGCAGTTTGAAAGCATAGTGCTAGTAGATAACTAGATACTGCTGCGGCAGGAAGGTAAACAGCATTTCCATGCACTCTGGTTTCTGTCACAGTGTGCCGTTGCGCCAGAAGTGGTTTAGTCATGCTGACCACATGACCTGGAAAGCTGCCTGTGGACAAACGCCGGCTCCCTCGGCCTGAAAAGTGAGATGAGTGCTGCACCCCAAAGTCCAGTCGATCACCCAGGGGTCCTTTACCTTTACCTTTACCTACAAGTAAAAATTAGAACCATAAGATACAGTATGAAAATAAAATCTATAATTATAATTATGATCAGTACTTTTTTTCTAAAAAGAATGTTTAGGGGTACGCTCAGTATCCTACTCATATTGAAATACTGCCCCTCAATGAGGCCAAACTTAGATTCACAAAATGTTTAGGGGTATGCGTACCCCCAGAAAAAAGCACTGATTATTATTATTTGTAAGGTTCACCCCAAGAACTAGGTCTGAGCAGCTGTAGAATATTCACTCTGCTCTATCACCCCTTGGTCTGTGACAGCGACTCCCTGTATGGAGCAAACTGCAGGGTTCATCGGTGACGGAGTGACTATTGTATTTATTTATCATGATACATTGAAAATAGATCTTCAGGCTATGAGAGTCCCCTATGTAAGCCTTGAATGCAATCTACCAGGTTTCACAGCAGTAGTACCTGGCTGATTGGTTCCCTTGCCTGCCTATTTGGGCAACAAATCTGGCTAATGCAAGATGTTGTTCTGACAGCCTTTGGTGCACCGTGATTGAAAATTCAGCTACATAACCCTCCTTGAACTGTTTTTCTTATGTACTTATTTAAATAACATTCAGACTGACAGGTCTCTCATGCCTTTGCTTTCTTTTCTGCTCCTTAATGTATGCCTTATCAGCTGAGGCGCTGATACTACCAAACTTTGCATGTTTTTGATTTTACACATAAACTGAAAGGAAGAACTGGAGCCCATGTCCTTAGCCACTCGGTTGTTGTTTTTGTGAGCCCTTTGACTTCAAACCAGGCATACGCACGCAAATTCAACCCAAACATCGGCTCACTTCTGCATCTACAAATATGCAGGAAGGCGCTGGGAATGTCAAGTTTGAACATAGCCAAGTCTAATTGAAGCCTTAACCACATTCGGAACAAGAGGCAGCCCAAACTAGCAAATCAGTTTTATTCAAGGGCAGGAAGGCTTTCAGGAACAGAGCTTTGTGCAAATTATTCATTGCGAATAAATTATCCAATTAATTGAGCCCCCTTTTCAGTTCATGAATCATTCAGAAACAGCTCCCGACATCAGCGAGTGCAGTTCATTACTTGGAGAATATTTGCCAATGTATTTAGATGAGAAGGCTCCGCCTTGCTGACTAGTTTGTCAACAGTTTGTTGTTGGCATTACGATGGGATTGCTTGTTGTATCTGGTACATAGAATACGTGCATAGATATGTCCCTGCATGGCTAACTGTCCAACCTGAGTTCCATTTAAGAATGGATTACAAAGTTTGACCTCCTGAATTAATCACCCTTATTAGAATAATAGAATCATAGAGTTGGAGGGACCCTGAGGGCCATCTAGTCCAACCCCCTGCAATGCAGGAATCTCATGTAGATTATACATGACAGATGGCCATCCATTCTCCATTTAAAAACCGCCAAGGAAGGAGAGTCCACCACCTCTCATAGGAGTCTGTCACACAGTCAAACAGCTCTTATTGTCAGAAAGTTCTTCCTGAGGTTTAGTTAGAATCTCCTTTCTTGTAACTTGAATCCGTTGGTTCAGGTCCTAGTCTCTGGAGCAGGAAAGAACAAGCTTGCTCCATCATCCATGTGACAGCCCTTTAGATACTTGAAGAGGGGTTTCATACCTCCTCAGTCTCCTCTTTACCAGGCAAAACATACCCAACTCCCTCAGAAGGCATGAATTCCAGACCCTTTCTCATCTTGGTTGCCTTCTGCACAGTCCAGCTTGTCAATATCCTTTTTACATTGTGGTGCCCAGAACTGGAAAGATGAATACTTGGTGGATCATATTTGTATTGATACTGGAAAACCCATTCAAAACAGTTATGAACCTCATGTTCATAATCCATTTACTACTGAATAATCCATTTACTCCTCCTCCTCCTCCTCCTCCTCCTACTACTAATAATAATAATAGAAAGCCAAGTTGACCACAAGCCACACATCTTTGTGGATATGGAGGATAAACCTTAATAGAGCCTTGAATATCGCTTCCTAAACACAGACTGACCAGATGCCCTAATCCCAATAATTCTTTTCAAAGATTTTTTAGGAGGACTTTCCAGTTCTGATGCTGGAGAGCAGGGGATGCTGGCAGGACTGGCATCTCCTGCCCACAATAAGATGTTAAGAGGGGAAAGGTTGGTATATGTAGCCTTTGTGTTGGAGAATTCTGACAAAAACAGAAATTGCCAGTGTTTGCTTACTTGTCCACTGTCCCCGAAGCATCCGCATTGTTTCTTTTGCACTGAAATGAGTAGGGCGGGAAAACATAATGACAGTGCAATTTACACAATTCACATAATTTACATAATGAATTACATAAATTAGGTAATTTTACCACAGCAGACGGCAAGGTGATTAGCATCCTTTTGGGTAGAAGACAAACTGCAACAGAACAGAAACAGGGCTGCATGCAGTGAATACAGGGAGGAGCAGACAAAGATGTCTTCTTGCATCCCTGGTGAAGAGCATCTCTTTATAGCATAGTCCTTATGTCATCATAGGACTTGCCGATCAGAAGGTCAGCAGTTCGAATCTCCACGACAGGGTGAGCTCCCGTTGCTGTGTCCCAGCTCCTGCCAACCTAGCAGTTCGAAAGCATGTCAAAGTGCAAGTAGATAAACAGGTACCTCTCCGGCATGAAGGTAAACGGCATTTCCGTGCACTGCTCTGGCTTAGCCAGAAGCGGCTTGACCACATGACCCGGAAAAACTGTCTGCAGAAGCAGACAAAAGCCAGCTCCCTTGGTCTGTAAAGTGAGATGAGCGCCGCAACCCCAGAGTCGTTAGCGACTGGACTTAACAACTGTCAGGGGTCCCTTTACCTTTACCTTTTATGTCATCATGGTAATGTGATTAGATGAGTTTCCTTGCCCCTGATCCACATTATTGCCTACCTCTTGGCAAAGGGAAATAAAAGTTATTTTAGTTATGCTAGATCATGTCCCTAATTATGTCTAAATGTCATTTTGTATGGAGGGAAAGAAAACAACAACCAGAGTACCAACAAAACTGCATCTCGCTTCCTCCATATGACATTCATCATATATGGCAGGGTTAGCCATCATGATGCCTTCCATCTTTTATTTGATTGCAACACACGTCACCTTTGTCTTTTAGTACACTGGCTGAGTCCAATAGCATCTGGAAGGAACTACGCTGGTTCCTCTGGAAGCATGATCCGAAAGCCACCATCTTGCTTTCAAGTCTAGTCCGTACCTAGCTGGGAGACTAGCCACAGACATTTCTGTCGTACTCTCCTTACCTTGCCCGACACGAATCTTTACTCCCTAATATCCTTTAGCGAGGTTTGACTGTTCATTATTCCTGACCCTTTAAGTGCACCTTATTATGAGCTGCTTCTGAAGGGGGGGAAAAATAATTGTTTTTATTTAGTCAGGGTATAATGAGCTCTTTGGAGGCCCTCTTCCTGTTCCTCAGCAGGTCCAGCCATTTGTACCTCAGTTAACACTCTCTCGGATATAATCAAATATTGCAATAAATCTCCCACAATAAGGCATAATTAAATGTAACAATTCCGTTCAATGGCTCAAACAATTATGTAAATCCAGCGGCGTGCAGGCAGAGGGATAGCTTGCACAGAATAATGCCTAAACAGGATTTGGCATACCTGCCTAGCACCGGCTCCATCCTCCATTAATACGGGCATAAATTACAGGCAGCTCGTGCTTGTCTCTGAAAGACACCATCAACCATAACGTGATTCGCGGAGAGCTGACATAACCCAACATGATAGCTAAAGCACAATGGGGGGAAACACATTTATTTTTGTATCCGATATCTGACAACAACTTAGATATAGTGAGGAGCTGATTCAATTTTTTCTGTCAGCTGGCAGTAGAGCAGAGGATAAGGTGTCCACAGTGCTTTAAAGTGGGCAAATGCTACAGACCACTGACTAGGCAAATTAATTTGAGGTAGCGCTGAACCTGTCCACTTACATTAGGTTGGGCCATCTTTTTGCAACCAGTACAAATGGCGTTGTTGTTTTTGTGCCTTCACGAGAGGCCCGGTGGCAGTCTCTCTTTGCTCAGAAGAACGCTTTGAACATGAAACTGTCGTGTCACCAGGCCGAACCAGGGACCTTTGGCCAGGAATGTAAGAATGGAGTCAGCCTGCGGGATTCAAAATATCCCCTCCAGAAACGAATTTTTAAAAATATGTCAACCCATCAGAGGCCTGGTTGATGCTTTGGGGTTTATCAGTTGATGACTGTATGTTTCAGGACTGGAAACTAAGGGTAGTATTCAGATAAATTATTGCACTTGTGTAAAGATTAGCACAATGGGATTTCCTCCCTTCCTATTCCCCCCATAAATACTCTGCACCATTCTCAGATCTGCTCTGGAGGATTGGGAAAAACTCTAGAATATATTTAGGGGACTTGGTTGGAGAGAGGAGGGGAATGTTCCATTGCACAAGGAGAAATACCTTTGCACACTTATATCTGGCCCAGAATTAGTGCATGGCATTCTTGGGCATCCAACACATTGGCGAGGCCGTTTAGGGCCTTTGAATTGTGCTCGGAAATGTACTGGGAGCCCATTTTCCCTCACCATTGGCCATGCCGACTGAAGCTGATTGGGCATTGCGGTTCAGCAGAATCTGGAGGTCACCATGTTGGGCACTCCTGCCTTAACCATTCTTATGGACGTCGCCACATCAGTTGTTGTTGCTGCTGTTGCTGTTGCTGTTGCTGTTTAATAGGGCATCCCTATTTTCATCGGAGAAATGTTGGAGGGTATGCATTGTTGAAATCAAATGCAGGACCAGCTACAAATGATCTAAACTGTTCTACAACTTTCCTGTGGACAACACCTCCCCCCCCCAAAAAAAAAAAGAAAAAAGAAAAAAAGAGAGAGAGAGGTTGTGGATCATTATTTGAGACCTTCTGCTTTTGATGCCCCAAGAGGGTTAGATATAGGAAAGATAATGACTGGGAAAGAAACCACAAAGCCTAAATTTCACATTGCTACACTGAATAATTCCAACAGGACTGATCTGGCTTCATCAAAACTGATCTCATAACTTCCACTGATTCTCATTCTGAACTGCATCCCACTTTCTGCTACCTTTCCAAAATGGAAAGGCTAATTTTGCATAAATTAAGAAGAAGAAGAGTTTGGATTTGATATCCCGCTTTATCACTACCCGAAGGAGTCTAACAGATTAACAAACACATTTACATTTCCACGTTGACCATAAACTCCCTTGTAGTCAAGTCTTTATTTATTTATTTTGAGAGGCTGGGTGCATTTCCAGGCATGTTGTTCCAGACCAGAGTATGACAGTGAGCTGTATAATTTTTACAGTACCTTCCTGTAACAATAGTTCTGTTCTCCTTTGTGCGGTGTTTTGTAAATTATCATGTGATACTCTCCAAGGGTTTTCCTTTATAGTCCCTTTAAAAATAAAATGGTAGGAGGTCTCCAATCCTTTGCACCACACCCGCTATGCTCAAAGGTCTTTGCCTTAATTCCAAACTATTCATCCCAACGCTTCAGCTGCCATCAATTGATTTACGATATTTTTCTTCCTTTATAAAAAGTGATAGGTTTCCCTATATGGCTTACAAGTTAAGAACAAGCCAAAATAATTACAATACAAGAAAATGCATCGGATAAAATGCAACTATAGAGTCTGGAAGACCACTGTAAAAAAAAGAAAAACTTTAAATGATTTTAATGCCTTCCTTGAACTTGCCTTGTCGTCTATGAGCCAACCAGAAGTGTTTTTTTTAAAAAAATAAATAAATCAGGAATAAGATTCAAAGAGTTGCCCTGCAGCAATCTCATCCTGTACTTCTTTGTCAGAATCCTAATGACGATTTATATATACATAAGAGACAATCTCCAGCTGTAAGACTGGAAAGCTTCTGGGGGTCTATACAGTTCCTTGACCCCAGACCTATTTTTATATTTTGATCTAGGGGAGGGAGCTGCCCAACTTTCAGAATCCTCCAGTTATCCCTGCGGTAACAAAGCGCTAGCTTAACCGGTAGTAGCAAGACTTAAAACAGGGCGCTCAGGATCAAAGTGCCTAACAAAATAGAGCATTAGCCATTGTGTCAGCCCAGAGAGAGCCACATTAAACTGCACCAGGGATATAGCATTGCTCGCCCACTTTTTAAAAACAAAAACAAAACACCAGATCTAAACATCTAGGTTCTTTGGGAGCAAGATAACTGAACATATAGGGCTTCCCCCCTCCTCCCCCCCAGCTGAAAAAAAGATGGCTTGTTTAAAATGTTAATAAAGGAGGCTGTTCCGAATTGATAAATACAGAATAGCTTCCAGCAAGGATGGGTGGGGGTCCCGTCCCCCCTTCGACCCCTTTGAATTGCTCTACAGAGCTGCCTCCAGAGCTTTTACCCTTTTGACCCAGGGCCAATTGTCACTCTCCCTCTACGTGGGAGCAGCTTTTTCTCCATGCAGCCCGTCCTCGGGCTCACCGTTGCATACTTTCGTAATGCGGCCTGTTCAGATGTTAGAGACGCTTTCGTAGCCTGTCATTTCGTGACTGCTGCAGTGGCCGAGGGAAGCATCACGTGCGATGGCAGAAGTTGCGAAAAGCAGCATCCATCGAGGACCTGGTCCAGGCTTCTGTTTCTCTAAGGGCTGGTGCTGATGTGGCGACGTCCATAAGAATGGTTAAGGCAGGAGTGGCCAAGGGAACCAGGCAGAGGGCCTTCTCGGTAGTGGCACCCACCTTGTGGAATGCCCTCCCATCAGATGTCAGGGAAATAAACAACTATATGACTTTTAGAAGACATCTGAAGGCAGCCCTGTTTAGGGAAGTTTTTAATGTTTGATCTTTTATCGTGTTTTTAATAATCTGTTGAGAGCTGCCCAGAGTGGCTGGGGAAACCCAGCCAGCTGGGCGGGGTATAAATATTAGTATTAGTATTAGTATTAGTATTAGTATTATTAGGTGGACTGAGCATACACTCTTTCTCCCCAGTTTCGTCCCTCTCTGATAAAATTCTCCCCATCCTACTTCAGTCAACTTTAATTATGGTTATGGCTTCTTGATCAGCAGCTTTAATCTTAAGTGATTCTAATAAAGGTTTATGTTAAGTAGACCCCTGAGTTGGATTCAAACGTGGCTACTCTTAACCTGCATAACTGCAATGTAGACTTGAACCCTTTGTAAGGCGGGCAAAAGATAGATGGAAGTGTATTCACTCTACAAAAAAAAAAAAACAAGGGTGAAGGAAGAAGTATGCTGTGGTGTGGCTTGATTCTACTCCCTTGACCATGGCTGGTGGGTCTGTTGCATTATGTGTGCACCTCTTCTGTGTAAATGGGGGCAAAGAGTTGCTCAGGAGTAGTGATGGGAGGGTTGGGCCTGGTTGGAGGTAACTGTCATTATCGCAATAGCTCCTTTGGATAAGCTGGATCCCTACCAGACACTCCGCTGGCATATCTCTCTTGATGCGTTTTTATTTAAGGTTTTGTTCCCTCACCTGGGCACGAACCTTTGGGAAGTGGTTTAGAAGTAAATTCTTACCACAGCAGGAACAGCCAGAGAAATGTGAGTGGGCAGTAATAATAATAATAGTAGTAGTAATAATAATAATACTTTATACCCTGCCCATCTGGCTGGCTTGCCCCAACCACTCTGGGCGGCTCCCAACAGAATATTAAAAACACAACAAAACATCAAACATTTAAAACTTCCCTAAACAGGGCTGCCTTCAGATGTTTTCTAAAAGTCAGGTAGTTGTTTATTTCCTTGACATCTGATGGGAGGGCATTCCACAGGGTGGGCGCCACTACCGAGAAGGCCCTCTGCCTGGTCCCCTGTAACCTCATTTCTCACAGTGAGAGAACCACCAGAAGGCTCCCGGAGCTGGACCTCATTGTCCGAGCTGAATGATGGGAGCGGAGACGTTCCTTCAGTAGCCTTAAGAGAGCATCAACAATGTTGTTTTAAAGAAGGAACCACTGTGCTGAGGGGGTGGAGGAGTCCCCAAAAGTGGGTGCCAAGCAAGAGAAACTGTGCTTGTTGCCTTCCGTTCTTCTAACCGGAATAAGAGGAGGAACACGGAACAAGGCCTCTCCACATAATCTCAGTGACTGAGGAGATCCATATGATGGTGAGGAGAATACAATGTGCAAATTGTTTGGAGCAGAAGACCACCATTTTTCACCTTCACACACCCCACATGTCCCATATGTGTCATACCGATTTGTACCACATATTTAATTTACCACAAGGTAACAAAATTTATTTTGAGGTGGAAGAAGACTTCTGGAAATGAATTTAAAAGTTCACAAAGGCTTGCCCCCCCCCAAGTGTCTTGTTCAATTCTTCCTTAGAAGAAATAATAGATGGGGATGAGAGAGACCTGATAAGTCTGGATTAAGACCCCCAAAAAAGGGATGGGGGGGAGAGAAGACTATGGTTCTGTCAATGAACTGACACTTCATTTTCCCTCCTTTGTTGGCACCCTGAAAAGTAGCATACGAGCAACTGGGATGATCAGATGAAGGCGGGAAAACACAACAGTTCGGCTTCAAACAGGACAAAGTCTATTCTTACAATGCCGTTCCTTAAATCCAGATATTAGAGAAGAAGGCGGGTGGAGGGGGAGAAGGGGAAAGCAATGAGAAAAAAGCAGCTCACTCTTGGATAGCTTACTGGGGATCCTGCAAAAGATTATGCTAATCCCGTCTTCATTGTCCACTGCAAAATGTTTTCATACCAGGTCTTTTATCTGTGGAAGAAGAGATGCACAACCTCTCAACTCCGTGACAGCGAGCACTTTCTGTGTGGTTTCTGAGTAATTAACACCAGCCCTGGACCTTTTCATTTTTGCTACTCAAGCTTATGGCCTTTTAAAGATACCCACAGGGGAGTGTCCCACACCCTTTGCAAGTGGCCTAAGTCATAGTCCCAGCTTATCCCTCGATATAGAGAACATCTGCCAATTGCCAAAAGGCATCAAAAAAGAGTTTGTTAAAATCGTACACCCTTGCCGGGAATTTAACCAGTCAGCACCGCACAGAGGCCCCGGGGATTTCCTAGAGCTTAATTCGGTTGCAGGGCACATATCACAAACCACGAAAGGGGGACTGTAATTTCAAAAACAGCTCTTCTACTTTAAGATACAGGTACATTGTTCTCCAATTTGTCCAAATTATACAGGCACGTACAATCAGATTAAGGAACTGTCAGCCCAATTCTCAAACCATTCCATCAGCCCTGGCATCCATTTGCATTAGGATCGCAGCCTTTTCTGTTTTTTACTCTGTAAACTTTCCCCATGATCTGCAAAAAAAACCCCAACCCAATTTGACCCACATGTTAATGCATGCCAGGTAGCCTAAAATGGAAAATCCCGATATTTCTGCTATTTTTAGAATTGATGTCAGACAACAGCACTTCTGAGAAGGTGAGAGCTTTAAATAAAAAAAAATCATTTACTGTGAGAGCCTGATTAAGACCAAGAATAGTGTTCTGATTAAAGTTTAGCACATTGGCTGGTTCACACATAACAGTAAACCGTGGTTAAGGTTAACTTTAGTTAATAATGCACAGTTAAAGTTGAGGCATCTGACAGGACAATCACTCAAGCCTTGGTTTATGACATCACAGAATACTTAAAAGCACCAGCAAGAGCAGCTGAGCCTTGAGGGTGGTTAGGATATTTTGCCACTCAGCTCTATAGCTTTTTTGAGCTGGGTTTGCACATAATGCTAAGCTATGGTTGATGTTGACTAAGTTTTATAAACCAGGTTTATAAGTTTTATAAACCTTGATTAACAAGCAATCTTCAAGTCAACAAACCACAGTTAAGATACTGGCATGGGTAATGCTATAATGCTAATGCAGGTTTTAATAAACCATAGTTTAATAAGCCATGGTTTAGTGTTATGTGCAAACCAGGTCAGTGAGATAAGCAACTGAATTTTTTTTGTTCCATGCCCTAACTCTTATTATTCAGTGCATGTGATATACATTTGGGCAAAAATTGCACCACCACAACTTACTTTAGGTCTTGCCAAGTTGGATAAACTTACATATATGCAGCATAGCTACCCATGTCAAATTTGCATTGCTTTCCAGATCAGCAACAGGGTTGTTTTAGCACATGAGCCATGCTTCAAACCCAGTAGGAAAACCTCTTTAACATTCTCCAATATGGTAGCTTGTTGCTCCTTCCAATGCAAAGCAATGGCTGTAGGCATTATACCACCTCTTCAAACTCCTTTCTCATAGGGCTTTCAGGTAGTCCATTTCACTGGAATGCCTAAAATTGGGGGTGGGGTGGGGTATGTCTGCAAGTGTGATATGTGAATTTTCATCTTCTGTTGTCAATCACAGCAGGGGCAATGGGCTGTGTTCAGATGTTCAGTGTTCAAACAACACCCCATCCTGAGCATTTTATAGAAAGATGGGTTAGATATGTAACCAAATGGCTCTAACCATTCCATTCTCCAGGGACAGTCATATCCTGAGCCAGATGGTATCACATGACCTCGTGAAGCCCTGCATCCAAATGAGTCTTATTGCTCCCCGAACCAGCACAAATGAGCTTCTATCTGCACTTCAAAGCACAACCAGGTCCTTTCAGGCTTTTACCAACCTGATCTTCATTCCTTGGGAGAGCCAGAGATCCCAAACCTAAGTCCTTCAGGGTGATGGTAGTGGTGGTGGAAGACTGCCTCCTGTGTAAAGTGTGAGACTCCCTTCCCCCAAAGTTGGCCACCATGTCTCCATTCTTCATCTTCCAACCAGTTTCAAGCCAAGATTTAAACAATCAAAGGAGATAAAGGATAGATGAAAAGCAGTTTTTTTTGTTTGTTTTTTAAAGAGGAAGTCTAACCTGTTGCTCAGAAAGAATAAAAAGAAAGCAGTTACACGGGAATCTCGAGACTGGACCTCTTCTTTGGATTCCAACATCCTCTTAAGGCATAACAATTAGGGTAAGGTAAAAATGCAAGGGGGACAGTGGGAATTTTTAGCTCCACATCCCTTCCATCACCTTCCAAATCATGGGAGGCAAATTTCTGACTCAGAGAGGATGACTTAAGTCCCTTTGCTTGGGGACTTGAGGAGACAAGGATTCTTCACAGCTGGTCCACATTCCGCTTCCAAGTGGGAACAGAATCCCATTTCCTTTACTCAACCAAGCTTTGCGGTTCTCACACACCTGCAGTTAAAGTATGCGCGGGAGAGCAAATTAAATGCTGTGCGGCCAAAAACTTTAGAAACCCACGAAACCTATGATTTGCTGGGATTAAATGTGTCGACGCTGGCCTTAAGTTAGCAAACCTAAAAGTAGAAAAGCTTGTAGTAAGATGCCTCCCACACCTCCTGCTCTTGGTCTCAGGACCTGAATCAGTGAGTGCTTTGAATCTGTTTCCCTGGTTTGTTCATTTCTCCCTCTAGTCAGGAAAGACTCCAAAGCAGTTTCACCCTGCTTTGGGCATCATGAGTACCCAACTGCAAATATTTCTCTCTGACAGAAAGAATGCATCAGACAAAGAGAATGACTAACTCAACTCAATGCTGTGGAGCTTTTAAAGTCACGGTGCCTCTGTTTGCATTGTTTCTCCCTAGGTTCCACAATTACACCTTCTTTAACCTGGAATCAATTTGTATTTGTTGTAGAGCCTAAACTGCAGTCCATTAAACTCCTTTGTAGATCAGCTGGTACTCTTACAAGTAATCTTCCTTAATCAGTACTCTTTTTTTCTTAAAAAATGTTTAGGGGTACTCTCATTTTGACTAAAAAAAAAATCATCATTTTATATTTCAAATTGGGAAAAATAAATGCAGTAAATGGTCAAAAGCACAAAGAACATGCGTTGCCTCATATTACACAGCTGACAGCTCACAGCAACTTCCACATTGGCATGAGGTTGTCTGAGACTCAGGAAATGAAGTCACCGTCGGAGGTGGTAACAACGAAACTGACCAATTACTGCTAGATTCCAACTCCTACTTCACACATTAAACGCTCGCTTCCATCTGAGACTCAGGAAACACCGTGACAGGAAATGAGGCCGCCATTGGGGATAGCAACGGAACTGACGATTCACCGTGCTAGAGAAGAAACTAATTTTTTAAAAAATAGTTTCTTCTCCCGTCAGATTCACAAAATGTTTAGGGGTACACTTACCCCTGCATCCCCCCCAGAAAAAGAGCACTGTCCTTAATGATTAAGTGTGTGATCAGAGATACACAGGAAAAGTTCCATTTGGACACCCATGTGCATCACATTCTACATGAAAATAGGGACATTCTTCTAAAGCAATAGAATGCCTCTGTTTTCATGAGGAATGTAGGCGGGAGTGTGGCCCAGTTGCGCATGGCTTTGATTGAGAGCCGAAACAAAACTTGAGATGTGCTTTTTTTGACGTTTCTGAAGGCAGGCCAGCATTTTCCATTTAGAATGGCGATGAGGTTGAATCCGGTGAAGTCACTGCATATGCAGAACAGCTCCTACTCATGAGACGGAACTTCCCCTCCCTCTCCCATCGCCCCCCCCCTTTGTTGCACCTGCTTCACCACTCCAATTCTGATCCAGAGGTTTGGAGGAATCCCCAGAACTGATTGGGGGGGTACAGGTTGGGGGGCAGGTTGGGGGGAGGAGAAGGGGAAAAGTTCTGCTGCACAAGAGGATGCTGTGATGCTGGGGCCACATCTTCATCGACCGTAACCCTAACCAAGCCCTATTTATTCATTTATTGCCTAGGAAAAAGATTTAAAACCATGTTTTGGCTCTGAAGCCATGTGTAATTCCAGCGAGGCCCAGAAGCCACCTGTTCTCCAAGTCAGCAGCACATTTTTAAGGAATTGCATTATCCAAAAAAGATATGGCGGTGCGGGTGGGGGGACGGACAGACGGCGTAGCTAAAACACCACTTACTGACTGCCTAGAGTTTTACTTGCTATAAGCTGTTAAGGCCACATGAAACCTGCAATACACTGTTAGATCTTTACAAATATCATGAAATCTTTTTCGGATATCCAAAAAATCCTGAACTGCTTGAATCTTTTGTCTCCCGGCACTGGGGACTGACCCATAATCTCTTTCCCAGCCAGCCGCCCGATTCCGAAGCCAACCTTGTCGCTGACTCCAACAGCTGCCTTAAATTCACCGGAGGGGATAGCAGCATTTCTAGTTCTGAAAGAAGACCACAAGGCTTACGTTTGCAATGCCTTGAGGAGGCACTGAAAGGGAAGGTCAAAGGTGAAGAAAGAAATAAAGTGCCGTACAAGAAGATCAGCAAAGCTGAGTCTTCTTGATGAAAAAACTGGTGTCTGTTTCTTCATGATGCAAACAACATAACTTCATTTTTTTTAACAACAAAAAAAGAAAACTTCAGGTCTCCCCCTCCTCCGTCTTCTCCTCCTTCTTCATCTTCCCCCTTTTTTTTTAGGTCAAGCCACTGTGCATCTAAAAGCCTTATTCAGTTGTTCTTGTCACGAGTACTTTGTCTGACACTGGCTGTATTACTCTTGTAAACAGAGGCGGCATCAAAGTGAGAGCACATAGAGTCAGATCAGTGGATTAAGGCCTTCTGCATGATAAAGTAGCTACCTAGGGTGGGATAAACCTAATATGTGAAAGAATGTTATTGAGAAGGAAGAAAGTGCCAAAACTCTGTCATTCTCTCTGTAATGTCCTAATCTAATGCCTGACACCGAGGCCTTAGGCCAGTGTTAGTGTTAATCAATGAAATACCCATCTGTGTTCCCTGTCCTTATCGCTATTTAAAACTAGCCTAAACTCAATTATTTTCCCTTAGAGACCAAGATGGGATATTAAGTAGAGTGAAAAGGATTGCATCCCACAAAGAAATCCCAGTGCTCAGATGCAGAGGTGTCAACACTGCCGACTAAATTTCAGTTAAACAGAGATTAAACGCCAGTTCTTTGGACATGAAACGTTGCCAGAGAGAGAGAGATTAAATCTAGTTCAAAATCTTTCATTTTGAGAGAGATGCTTCTGAAATAAAAAAAAACGAAAAGCTCACTCCTGAGCTGCGTAATCAACTTATCATGTAAATTTGGTTCCCTGCTATATGTTATTTCTTCTCTGCAATAAGCAGTGAACAATAAACATCAGACAAGCATGTTCAGCTCTAGCAGTAGGAAAGCACAGCCTCTGACTGTTCCCCAAAGCTACAATGAACAACACAGACATTTTCAGATACATAATGGTTAGCCAAGGACTGTGTAATTTATCCCATGAGTGAACGACACATCTCATAACTCAAAGGCTGCTTCAGACCAGAATGAATGATGAAGGTGTTTGTCACAAGTGGGCTAAATCCATCATCCCACAGATGCTCATTATTGTATTTTTGGTGCATACCCCATAGATCTAAAATATTAACTCCTTGTTTATTTTTATAACTCTTCTGATTTTTTTCCTCCATAAAAGCTTCCTCTTTTAAAAGATTTTTTTATATATATCTAAAAACGAAGACAACTTTGTGAAGACAGGAGGTAACAACTCCTTGCCCCTTACACAGATGTAAAGAGACTGGGGGTATTCTAAGTCGAAATTAGAACAGACTCATAAATTAGGGTTGAGTCTCCAAGGCGGTTTTCCCACTTGCAATGCAGTGCTTTGGCATCAGTCTGGAAGTTTCAAAAGAACAGCCTGAAAGAGTATTAAAACGGCACAACACAATCCATTGCCAGCATGACACCTTAGACTGTGAAAGAAGCATTGCTGTTCCCATCTTCTGCAGGTGAGCAAGTGGTCAGCAGAGGTGAAAAGGATCCCAGGTAATGAAAATCTCTATTCATATCCTGTGCTTCCATAGCAGAGGCATCAAACAACAGAAGCATATAACAGCATATATACATACATACATACATATATATACATATATACATATACATATACATTTTATATATATGTATATGTATATGTATATGTATATGTATATGTATGTATGTATATATTTGCTGTTATATGCTTCTGTTGTTTGATGATTTTGATAAACTCTACCATGCTGATTGTCAACTGGTGAGTCATGACCCGAACACAGGTATGTGAAGTAGCAGATGATAAGGAGGGGAGAGAAAGAGAAAGAGAAAGAGAAAGAGAGAGAGAGAGAGAGAGAGAGAGAGAGAGAGAGAGAAGGGGGGTTAAACAGGAGGAGAGGGGAGGAGGGGAGAAAAAGAAAGGCAAATGGAGAATAAAGAACATACCATTTAAACAAATGATTGTGATTCCCATTTCCAGATTAGTCTTAGATCTGGGGGGGAAATGTTGATTTTATTGAAAATGAACACACACACACACACAGTGTTTTTTTTTGTAAAAAAAATGTTTAGGGGTCATCTCATTTTGACTCAAGAAAATCACCATTTTATAGTTCAAATCGGGGGTGGGGGGAATGAATACAGAAAATGGACACAAGCACAAAGAACATGCACAACCCCGCTGTCCCATCTTTTGTTATTACAGAGTCATCATTAGCTTTACACTTCTTTGCTGGCTGTGATGATGAAAAACAGTTAATAATTTTCCTACTCATATTGAAATACTGCCCCTCAATAAGGCCACTCAATAAGGCCAAACTTTCATCAGTAAAACACCACACATCCACATTCCACACTGCTTCACACATTAAACGCTCTCTTCCGTCTGAGACTCAGGAAACACTGGGAAAGGAAATGAGGCCGCCATCGGAGGTGGAAACAACGGAACTGATGATTCACCGTGCTAGAGAAGAAACTTAATTTTTTTAAAAAAATTTAGTTTCTTCTCCCGTTAAATTCACAAAATGTTTAGAGGTATGCTTACCCCTGCATCCCTCCAGAAAAAAGGAGTGTGTGTGTGTGTGTGTGTGTGTGCTGTATAGCTGAGTTATAAGTTGAAGGACCTGTAAGTAGAACCTTTCTCTTTTATCGTAGCAATTATGGTGGTGGGAAGAGAGTATGGAAGTTAGAACTGTTGGTCCCAGGCCATGAAGGGCTTTTTAAGGTTACAGGTTCTCACTAGAAGCAGTGAAACTGCCACAAATCAGAATTCTAGATTGCCGCTGCCAGTCAGTGTAAATGGGACTGAGCTACATGGACCAATGATCTGATTTGGTGAGGATTAAATGCAGCATATGAGCAAACCTACAAAGGAAAGTTCACATCATGTCCTTCACACAGGGGACCCGTCTTACTCTGTTTTCATTTTGGCTTTTTGCTCTAGACTTCAGCATTAAGCCTATTATGAGCTTCCTGTTTGGTAACAAAGGGACGATCTTAACACCAGGAGCTGTTTTTTATGTGGCACATAGTCTAGAGCCAAAGCAAATATATACTGAGGATTTTCTTTTTCCAGGAGGGCAGGATATAATATTATAAATCTGTGGGTTGCGCTGAGGTGTTCCGTGTTTAGTTTACATGCTGGAGGAAGCAAGCTCTTCCTGGGCCACTTAGCTCGGTCACAATTTCACAGGCAGGCAATGGGAAATGTTCCGAAAATTCACAAAGAACTAGTTATACCGAGGACCTCGGCCTCTATGCAATATGTGAAACCTGGGTGTGTTTTTAAAAAAAATCTGGTTCTAAAATACCAACCTGGGATTGGAGTTTGCACTTCAGTAAGATGTCTGTCCCTACCTTACTTGGCAGAAATTCTTACTGATAAGTAATGAATTGGATAGTTGTCAGGAGAGTATCTCTTAAAAAAATATGAGGCATTCCAGGCATATACTCCCCTCAAAGGTCCCGTGATTTCCTTACTCAGGTTGAATCAAATTGCTACTATCGGATTGTGTTACAAAAGGTGAGCCTTTCTGGCTTTGATGATGGGCCACAGGAAAAAAAGATATCTGTAGCAGGACCATATCCTATAATGAAGGAATATGGAGGAGAGCCAGCAGCAGAAAATATGAGGAGGGAGGCACAGAAGGAGCAAAGTGCATCTCAGGGAGGGGATAGCTTTGTCTGAGAAGTTAGATTTCTGAAAGAGAAATCGTATATACCGGGGGTTAGTTGCCTTTTGGGGCCTGTGGGCGATTTTTGGACAGAGATGACAAGAAAATCAGGATGTAGGAGATTTAGGTCATTGTAGTACCTCAAGGACCTCTTCTCGTATGAACCGACCCAGACCTTGTGATCATCATCTGAGGCCCTTCTTCGTGTGCCTCCTCCTCGAGAGGTCTGGAGGGTGGCAACACGAGAATGGGCCTTCTCTGCAGTGGCCCCCTGTCTGTGGAATGCTCTCCCCCGGGAAGTTCGCCTGGCGCCTTCATTATGCATCTTTATTTTGCCAAATCATAAAAATCACATCATATATTTATAAATATCAATTAGTCCCTATAGTCCAATTAGTCCAAATAAATCCAAATGGATTGCCGAATTATTAATTCTTTTTTTTTAAACTTCCCTTGCCTCAGACAATTAGGATTTTAATCACTTCTTAAGTCCGTCACCTTCCGTAGTCCTGATGTCATCCATCTCCTTTCTGTTGTTATCCGTCGTTCTTTCTTTGTTTTCTTTCACGCCACTGAGTACTTTCGCAAGTGAGATAAAACAGCCAAAAACCATCATGACTGTGTGGGTTTTATATCTTCATTATGCATCTTTAGGCACGAGGCAAAAACGTTCCTCTTCAACCAGGCCTTCGGTTGATTAACATCTAGGGTTGCCATATGTCCTCTTTTTCCAGGACACATCCTCTTTTTCATGGTTATGTAAAATGAGAGTCGCCATAGCAATCCATAGTTAGAAGTAGAAGTCGGCAAATGTGTCCTCTTTTTTGCTCTTCAAAATATGGCAGCCCTGTAAGGTGGGAAGGGGGTTATTGGTTTCTCTTGTTCTTGTTTTTATTATGTATTTTTTGTTTTATTTTGTATCTTTATGCTGTGAATTGCCCTGAGATCTGTAGGTGAAGGGCGTTAGACAAATTTAATAAATAATAACAGCAGAACAGGGCCAGGACTTGGAATGAACACTAGCGGCAGAAGTTGAAGGAGATCTGGGACTTGGTTACATTAGTAAAAAAAAAACCCCAACGTTTTGAATGCATTATAAACATGCAACACCAGATGGCACTGAAGAGTAAGAAAAAAATTCTATGTGATTTTCCATATTGGTTTTCTTCTTCTTTTGTTATAACGATTTAATTTCTGACTTATTTAAAGCGCGTTTTTTCACTGTGTGTAGATCCACCTCTGGGCAGGATTGGGAATCAGGCAGACTGACCAGTGGTCAAAAGCAATTGGAGACCCAAGTTTGGGGAGCAGTGGTCCAAAGTCTAAATCATTCAGATTAGGCTTGAAGTATGTAGAGGTCAGGCTTCAGGGAATCGGCTCCCCACCCCACCCCGGTGACAGTAGATAAGCAGAACAAAGGAAAGGGAGTCTTCTTACCAGTTTGAAACTTTAATAATCACAGTGAGAGAACAAAGAACCCATCTCCTAGAAATGGTGGTGCTCCCAATTAAGAATCTCACCCCCTTATGTCCTTATTAATCCACATCACTTCTACGTCTTGTAATCTGAGCCTGTCCCCTCTGTGCTTTGTGTGCTTTCTGTTCTGCCACTTTCTCAGCTCTTCTTGACCTTGGGGAGAGCGGATGAATGCTTTCCAGAGACAGTGGATCTGTTAACCCTCTCTCTTCCAGTGCTTCTTCTCCTAGCTGTTCCCCATCCAGTATTTCCCAGCTTCTGCCTTCAGAACTATGTCCCTCTGCAAACCACTGTTCCAAATCTATACTGTCCTCCTGCTCCTGGGAAGATTCAGGATCCGGAGCAGGAGCAGGGGAAGGGGGAGGCTCCCACCATTCCTCCTCAATGCAGCCCTCCTCTGCATGGTCCCTGACAGTAGATAAAGTGGCACAAGAATGTAGGAATTCCTGCTACTATTGAAATGCATGCTTATTAGCAAGATGTGAAGCTCCCAGGGCAGCTTACAGTATTCAGGAGCTGTTAGGTAAGAAAGCTGGGGAGTACAGGTATCTAAGCGGAGTCCCCCTACCGTGGAATTTGCTGCTTTGCTATTTTCATGGGCGTGGAAGCACATTTTTCAGATGCTGTGCTCCTGTTCGTCACTGCCAGGAAATAGCGACTGTGACCAACATAACAGGCTACATGGCTGCATTCCTGGGAGTGCTCAGGTTGCTGTGCCCGGGACGCCTACACAGCTAGTGTAAGATCACAGACATCTCAGCCACGGCCTAAAGTGTCAAGTTTTGAGCCTGCCTCATTCACCACCGCATTCTGAGCATTCTGGCACAATTTACCATAGTATATAAGCAAGAGCCCATTGGGCAGGTGTTCAGCAATTCAGTCACGTTTGTCATTACTGTGCCGCGCAAGGTGTTGCTTCCCATCACGAGAGGGGGACAGTTCCTAAGTCAAGTGGATCTGAAACTGTCTAGAAAGTGCCAGCTGAAATGAGGGCCGTTCTCGCTTGGATGAAGTGGAGAGATGAAGTGTTCTTCCTCAATTAAGGAAATCGTGGGTACAGACAATTAACCTGCCTGTTACCTTGGTAACCTCAGATTTAAATCATAAGGTGTACCCATAGATAAGGTGTGTTCTTTTTAAAAAAAAAAACAACTCTTAAGGTAGTAGAGTTCAACAAGCTGTTTGGGCGACAGAGCCACCAAGCTGAGTGGTTCTGGCATTTAGTCCTTTAATGAAACAACACTATTCATTATTAAGAGCCAGAGTTAGCTGCTGTCACTATATAATAGCTAGGCAAGCAATGTAGACTTCAAATGTGGATGCCAGGAACTTTGCATGCAGAGTATCCCAGGTTTATTTGTTTATTTGTTTTTGTTTTAAATAGGATCAGGTAGCAGATGATGAAGGGACCCAGGTGACGCTGTGGGTTAAACCACAGAGCCTAGGGCTTGCTGATCAGAAGGTCGGTGGTTCGAATCCCTGCGATGGGGTGAGCTCCCGTTGCTCGGTCCCAGCTCCTGCCCACCTAGCAGTTCGAAAGCACGTCAAAGTGCAAGTAGATAAATAGGAACCGCTCTGGCGGGAAGGTAAACGGCGTTTCCGTGCACTGCTCTGGTTCACCAGAAGCGGCTTTGTCATGCTGGCCACATGACCTGGAAGCTGTACGCCGGCTCTCGGCCAATAAAGCGAGATGAGCGCCGCAACCCCAGAGTCGGACACGACTGGACCTAATGGTCAGGGGTCCCTTTACCTTTACCTAGCAGATGATGATGTTGCTCAAGATCCTGGCAGACCTGCGGTGTCTGAAACTCCCATTGTTCTAGGCGCATTTTGCGACAGGAAATTTCATTAGCGCAAGCCATTTCTGAGCTCTGGGCACAGTGGTACGCCTAAGATTTCCAATTAAAACTGCAGTGGAAGGAAAGGAGGACCTTTTTCTGCCTCCCCACTTCCAGCTACTCTCTGGATACTGGAGAAAGGACCTTCTTAAGAATATTAGCCATAATATATACTAAAATGACTTAGAAACCCGACCCTTCATCCCGTATTCTCACTTCTCTTTTACCTGCTATGTGTACCTAGCAGTTGCTGCTTCCTGAATCATTGATCCGTTATGACAGTGGTTCCCAATTAGGGGTCCTCAGTAATTAGCTAATTGGGAATTATCCATTATGTCATAGGTACACCTTGTTCCACTGTGTTCCTAAAGTCCTGAACTTCCATTGCAGGCAGACATTTTAATGTGCCACTCTCGGGAACACAGTAACAATGAAATCATGAATTCCATGATCAGGAATTGGGCACATTTTGAAGCAATCAACTTGAATATGGGGTCAAGCAGTCACAAAAGCCATTCCACTGGATGCCCGCACTAAATCAGCATTCTTTAAAACTGCTTTGGTCTTGATTAGCAGTGCTTGTGGTTGACAATGAGAACCCCCTATTTTTAAAAAGCCAAGCCACAGACCCCGTACTTTTGAAAATTTTGATAACTCTATGGTAGTTACCTCTGCAAAGCAATTTTTTGAACAAAATGTGGGGTAGCCCTTTAGAAGCAAATGATTTTAGGTACACTAAAAAAAAAAAAACAGACCATAAAATTTGTGACATTACCATGCAAAAATGACAACAAAGTAGTTGGGGAGAGACATGGGATGGGTCCATGGATCCCCTGGGTGAGTTCCGCGGACCCCAGGGGTCCCCAGATCCCTAATTGGGAACCACTGTCATAACGAATCAATGATTCAGGAAGCAGCAACTGCTAGGAACAGATAGCAGGTAAAAGAGAAAAGAGAATATGGGATGAAGGGTCGGGTTTCTAAGTCATTTTAGTATATATTATGGCTATATTAAGACTTTTTTTCCCCTTCTCCCATGTCTGGAAGCCAATTCGCACATTTTTCATAGCATGAGCTGACCTTTAGCAGCATGGTGAAGTCTTTGATCTGCAACTTGCCAACTCCTGGTTCTAACATGTGCTTAGACACATTCCACTGGTCATCCCTCTTCACCAGATGACACTGCCACATAAAAAGTAGTTATACAAATAAACCATCCTTTCTCTTAGGAGGCCTCCTAAGAAAGGGGGCTATATTGCTGCTGTCATATAACCAGGGCCCTTGGGTTTGATGTGTTATAAACCAAAGCTCAGCCCATGCATTATGCCAATTTGTTGCACCAAATATCCATGGGTGCTTTTTTTCTTTATGCTAATGAATAAGCCCATGTTGATCAGTGTTAAGTGCATTTCACCAGGTAACCCATTTACAGAAAATGCCTAGAGCTAAATTCTCCCCTCAGTTAACACCTGTCCATTGGTATTGCCATCAATGGACTCAGAGAGATGTAGCTGAAGAAACAATCTGCCCCTAGATGCCTAAGGACTTCATTGAGCTGAATTCACCACCACATCAGGACGTGTCGTGAACCAGAGTAATTAATTTATATGTTGTCTTGGAAATGAAACAGATTTATAGTTTATCTCCAAACACAGGTTGTTTAATGGAGAGATGAATATAGAAGATTCCTGTGGGACACGTTCTAGTCACCTGTAGCAACAGTAACCATCCCTCACAAAAAATATACTGGATTTATTTTATTTTTTACGGTTACCAATTTGTGCATTTTCATGAGCTTTTTAAAATCAAGTTTCTACCTATTTCATTCATCCTATGTCACATGCAGACTAGCAAAATCAGCACCAGTTATCTTCCCATCAGGCATAGAACTAACTTTCAATTGTTATGTTGGAACTGGGAACTGGGAGGCAGTCTACTGCCCCATCTGCACTAAACATTTAAAGAAGTCATCACAGAATCACAGAATCACAGAATCACAGAATCATAGAGTTGGAAGAGACCACAAGGGCCATCCAGTCCAACCCCCTGCCAAGCAGGAAACACCATCAAAGCATTCCTGACAGGTGGCTGTCAAGCCTCTGCTTAAAGACCTCCAAAGAAGGAGACTCCACTACACTCCTTGGCAGCAAATTCCATTGTCGAACAGCTCTTACTGTCAAGAAATTCTTCCTAATGTTTAGGTGGAATCTTCTTTCTTGTAGTTTGAATCCATTGCTCCGTGTCCGCTTCTCTGGAGCAGCAGAAAACAACCTTTCTCCCTCCTCTATATGACATCCTTTTATATATTTGAACATGGCTATCATATCACCCCTTAACCGTCTCTTCTCCAGGCTAAACATACCCAGCTCCCTAAGCCGTTCCTCATAAGGCATCGTTTCCAGGCCTTTCACCATTTTGGTTGCCCTCCTCTGGACACGTTCCAGCTTGTCAATATCCTTCTTGAACTGTGGTGCCCAGAACTGGACACAGTATTCCAGGTGGGGTCTGACCAGAGCGGAATACAGTGGTACTATTACTTCCCTTGATCTAGATGCTATACTCCTATTGATGCAGCCCAGAATTGCATTGGCTTTTTTAGCTGCTGCATCACACTGTTGACTCATGTCAAGTTTGTGGTCTACCAAGACTCCTAGATCCTTTTCACTTGTACTGCTCTCAAGCCAGGTATCACCCATCCTGTATTTGTGCCTTTCATTTTTTTTGCCCAAATGTAGTACTTTACATTTCTCCCTGTTAAAATTCATCCTGTTTGCCTTGGCCCAGTTCTCTAATCTGTTAAGGTCATTTTGAAGTGTGATCCTGTCCTCTGGGGTATTAGCCACCCCTCCCAATTTGGTGTCATCTGCAAACTTGATCAGGATGCCCTCAAGCCCATCATCCAAGTCATTGATAAAGATGTTGAATAAGACTGGGCCCAAGACAGAACCCTGTGGCACCCCACTAGTCACTTCTCTCCAGGATGAAGAGGAGCCATTGATGAGCACCCTTTGGGTTCGGTCAGTCAGCCAGTTACAAATCCACTGAATGGTAGCATTGTCTAGCCCACATTTTACCAGCTTCTTTACAAGAATATCATGGGGCACCTTGTCAAAGGCCTTGACATCGTGCCACTTTAAGCAGGCTTCCACCCAGAAATCCTGTGAAATGCAGTTGTTAAGGGTGCTGAGAATTGCTGGGAACTATATTTAGGGTTGCCATATTTCAAAAAGTGAAAATCCGGACACAAAAGTTTTAGAGCTATTTTTAAGGAAGTTTGCCAAAATCTACACTTCCAGCATGGGTTGCAATAAATCCAGATTTCCCAGACATTTCAGCAATTCCCACCCAAACACGGTTTCCAACAGCCGAAACCTGGCTATGTCAACCCTACTGTATTTCTTAGAGTGGTTTAACAGTCAATCCCCCTTCAGAGTGGATTTGGGAACTGTCACTCTGTGAGAGGAATAGGGGTCTCCGAACAACTCCCAGGACCCTTACCAAACTACGCTTCCCAGCATTCTTTGGGGGAAGCCACAACTGTTTAAAGTGGTATGATACTGCTATAAGTATGAAGTGCAGATTCCAAATGGAATACTTTCATTTGGATGAATCCATATTGAACCCATTAACAAGTCTTTTAAAACAGGGGGGGGGTTGTTTGCAAGGTAATTTACAGTGAAATCCTACACATGGCTACACAGACTCAAGTCCCACTGAGTTCAACAGGGCTTACTTTCAGGTAAATGGGTACAGAATTATAGTTTGAAATATGACACCGTGGTATCATAGAGACAGGCTGCGAGGACCCCCTTGTCAATTGCTTGTTATGCCCACCAAAACAGAAGCGATCCACAGGTAAACTCTGTTGCCTTGGTACAGCAGGCAATAGTCAAGGAGTTAAAAACACAGAGGGTGCACATGCCCAATCATTTTGTTTACATAAAACGAATCTGTGGTGCAGCCTATACTGGGGCCTTTCTTGAGAGATTGGGATCCTTTTGCTTTACAGAGAATTGTTTTGCAAACTCCGGATACATAATTATGATTATATTACTGTGGAATATTTGTGCAACCTTCCAGGCGTATGGCAACCCAACCAGCAATCCCTTATTAAGCTCTCAGTGTCATTTATAATACTACCAAACAGAACCAGCTGCTAACAAATGAGTCAGAGGCAGGAAGAGCCCTTTGTCTCCTTGAAACCTGAAGCCCTTCCAACCAGATTATGATGCCTGTTTCTTTGATCGCTGAAGCTTCTTTCTTTCCCAAGCAACCAAACATCACTGAGAAGAGTGCAGTGCTCATCGAGGCATAAACAGAAAATAAACCTATTAGCATTAGTGTTAGTATTATTAATGATAACCTTCCCCTGCACTGATGAAAAGTATTCCTCAGCAGAACAGAGAGGGAGGCAAACTTTTGTTATTCCTTTCCCCCTTACAATCCGTGTTCCCCCCAAACTTCTCCAGAGGGTCCCTCATCTCTTCAGAGTCAATTTTGAGGAGGTTTGAGGAGATTCTGGGACAAGCACTAAAACTTGCGTCCCCTCTCAATTCTGCTAATTGGTGCCTTATTAAATTTTATTTGTATGATGCCACTATTTATAGGGGGAATGGATAATCCCCTATCCACCAATCTAAAATATGTGGGGGAAACAGCCAAGATGGATAGTAAAGGGTTGATGTAGACCTTTGTAGACTGGAGTTGAATGGGCTCTTCGCTATAACGTTTCAGTATCTTTCATAGCCATTGCTTGCTTCTAATATTTACTTTTTTCCTAAAATGTCCATTTTCCCAGCTTAAATTTTGTTCAAACATTGATAGCAAGGAAAGCTCCTTCACCCGCACTGCTGTTAAGAGTATCTTCCTAAAGGTCTTTATGTCAGCACAGACCCGGCTAACCAACCCAAGACTCATTTTGCAATAAAAGCATGCCTGTTTCTCTAAATATAGAGTTTTCATACAAGGCCAGATTTAATGGACTTTGAGAGCTTGGTGCCTAATTAAATTTTAAAAGAATCAGAAGACCTCTCTCTTATCTGCTTTTAGGGTTTCTGCCGCTAGGCCCTTGCAAAACAAAATAATAATAATAATTCACCAGTCACCAAATTTTGACTGGGCCAAAAATTTTCAGAAAAGAATTTCCTGAATCTCTACCCAGTTTTCCTCCAGACAGTTGAAGAATCACTCTTACACACAAACACACAGGAGAATATTCAGTGAAACATGCCCCTCACCATCTGCCGATGAATAAAGTGCTGCTGTGAATCCAGCCTTCACTATTGTATCATTTAGTATAACTGTGAGTAATTAAGTAAGTAAGTAAGTAAGTAATTTTTTTATTTATGCCCCACTCTCCCCAGCCAAGACCGGGCTCAGGGTGGCTAACATCAAATATGAAATACATTAAAACACAATCAAACAATTGATTAAAATACAGCTTAAAAATTAGAATCAGGATAAAATTAAACGACTGCCCACAAATTACAACCATAGGGATCGGGAACCTCAAGTATTCATCAGGGCCAGTTGGTCCCACATGAGCCGATGAAAGGGCCAAAGAGGTAATTTTCAGGGTCCCATAGAGGGGGGGTCAAACTGGGCCAGGACCGAAGGCCAGGTGGAAAAGCTCCATCTTGCAGGCCCTGCAGAAGGATGTCAAGTCCCACTTATTATTAGAAGCAATGGGTTTCACCCCTACTCCTTCCAGCCTTTGTTGTTGTTTAGTCGTTTAGTTGTGTCCGACTCTTTGTGACCCCATGGACCAGAGCACACCAAGCACTCCTGTCTTCCACTGCCTCCTGCAGTTTGGTCAGACTTATGTTGGTAGCTTCGAGAACACTGTCCAACCATCTCATCCTCTGTCGTCCCCTTCTCCTTGTGTCCTCAATCTTTCCCAACATCAGGGTCTTTTCCAGGGAGTCTTCTCCTTCCAGCCTTACTCCTCTCTTAACCATCCACCAGTCACTTCCCTCCTCCTCCAGGATGAACTGGTTTCATTAAGTGAGCTGAAATTTATCAGAAGGTAATTGTCTTAGATTTTTCTAAGCAGGGAAGCTTGAGAATTTTCCACCCTGAAATTTCTGGTATACTCCATTACCCTTCCACTCACTCTCCTTCAACCAGAGAATACCCAAAATTCATAATCCACAAAGATTATGGAGAAGTTTTGGGGTGACATTTTCATACCTTCCAACATTTCTCTGATGAAAATAGGGACATCCTATGGGAAAGCGGAACATTCCAAGATCAAATCAGAAACTGGGACGGCTTCTGTAAATCCGGGACTGTCCCTGGAAAATAGGGACACTTGGAGGGTTTGCTACTTTCTATGTTGTTGGTTTTGTGTTGCTGCAAACCATTATATTATTTTTGCGTTAAGCCCATGGGCTACGTAGAGCATGATTGCAAAGCTCCCAGGCATTGTCAAATGAGAAAGTGACATGAAAAGGCTTCCATGTGGGCTCACTGCATCCACATGGTGGCCTAATGATGTTCAAGGTCTACATGTGCAGTAGCTCGCCTTATGGTCTGGCCAACTGCAAACAGCCATGACGGGGCAACTGGGCAGCAGTGGGGCTTGCTTGAACTTAAAAAACCAACTGGAACAATTGAGAAGTACATGATGAGATAGTGTCCCTGTCCCAGTTTCATGCGAGGCAATGCCCTTCTGCTAATGGCTTGCTCCAGATGATTCCTCTGACTTCACTCAAGAGATTAGAAGCCAATGCATTATATATACCCTATTGCTCTAATAAATAAAGGATTAACTTATTTTACTACTTCTGTTGTTGTCTCCATTACCGCAAGCCTTCTACTGACAGTTTTTCACCAGAGAGACTGCAGCTAAGACCCACAGCATGATCCAACCATACAAAGCATGATGCTTTTCTTTCCCCCCCTCCTCCACCCCTGTATTTGTTTGTTATTTAATGAAAAATGTATCATTTCATCAACAGTCCATTTAGATAGCATGTCGTGGCTTATTTTTGCAGCTTTGAACAATGTAAGAATGCCTTTTCCATTATTTAAAAAAGAGGGAAGTGCTTGTTACTAGATAGTTCCCTAATTACAATCCACTCCAAAGCCTATATTTAGAATTCCCAAAGTTTGTTCTCAATGGGATTCTCTCTCTCTCTCTCTCTCTCTCTCTCTCATTCACTGAATGCATCAACACTGAAACAAAGTTGAAGAAAGGCAGTTTGGGGATTCCTTTTCTCAAATCCCATAATGCCCCACAATGTAACAATTTTAGACAAGGTCAATGGGAAATTTCATTGATCAGGTAACTTGTTGAGAAAATGGCTGGATAAATGGAAAATGGGAATCTTGTCGGAGCCTCACTTGTAGCCAGCTGGTGGCAATTGGCTGACTGAGCGTAGACTGGATAAGCATTATTTCTCATTCCTTGTGTGTGCATAGCACATCTGAACACAGGACACTTTGAAACTGAGGTGGTTGGAATGCACCTGCTACAACATACGTGGCTAGCTCATTGTTTTGTATCCATGGGGAAGCCCACTGCCTCCTTCACCCAAGCAAGGAGGAGGTCTATAGTCCCAAGATTCCAGGCAGACAGGAAGGCAAGGCAGGATCAGCACCTTGGAGAGGGAGAATCAGCACCTTGATGGGAGGCTACCTAGGAATGCCATGGAGGTCATCTTGAGCTCCCCCAAGAAAGGATGGTATATGAATGAAATGAATAAGTAAATAATAAACCCTCTGGTGATGACAAAAAGTACGTCTTTTTTTCCCTTCCCAGATTCTCTGTAACATTTGTAATTATTACTCTCATTTCATTGAACAAGAAGAGAATTTTAGCTACGGTCCTGTTGAGTGGTCAATATGTTTCATATAAAACACCTTTACTTGGAAGTGAATCACATTTTCTTTAATGGAGGGGTGCGGGTGGCTCTGTGGTCTAAACCACTGAGCCTCTTGGGCTTACCAATCAGAAGGTCAGTGGTTCGAATCCCCACAACAGGGTGAGCTCCCATTGCTCTGTTCCAGCTCCTGCCAACCAAGCAGTTCGAAAGCACGCCAGTGCAAGTAGATAAATAGGTACCGCTGCGGCAGGAAGGTAAACGGTGTTTCCGTGCGCTCTGGCTTCCATCACGGTGTTCCATTATGCCAGAAGCGGTTTAGTTATGCTGGCCACAAGACCTGGAAAGCTGTCTGTGGACAAATGCCAGCTCCCTCGGCCTGAAAGCTAGATGAGCGCCACAACCCCATAGTCGCCTTTGACTGGTCTTAACCATCCAGGGTTCCTTTACCTTTGTGCCTTTTTACCTTTACTTTCAAGTATCTGCATTTAGGATCGCAGCCTCGGGGTTTGGCTCATTCTGCAGGATTTCTCTTTTTAAAAAAGAATGAAGCAGAAAAGAATTGTTAGAAATAAATACAAAAGTCGCAGAAAGGAAGATGGGAACCAGAGGGAAACAATTCTAAACAATCAAACCATATCAGAAAGAAAAAGTGGAGCAAGACTAGAGGGAAAAAATAAGTAATGTAGCCAGAGGCAAAGCAGAGAGGTGGGGGTATATGGTGACAGCCAAAAAGAACTTGAGAATGTGAAAATGTGCTAAGAAATGTTACGGGCAGGAGGGGAAATGGCCTATTTCCTCTTTAATAATGGTTAATTGTCATTTTGGAAACTCTCTCTCTCTCTTTCTTTCTCTCTCTGTTTGTGTGTGTGTGTGTGTGTGTGTGTGTTTATGTGTGTGTTCTGTTAAGGGGCCTGTGATTTATTGTGGTGGCCCTCTCATCTAGTGACATTAGTGATGGCCACCAACTTGGTCAGCTTTAAAAGAGGATTATATAAATTCGTAGAATCATGCAATCATAGAATTATAGAGTTGGAAGGGACCCTTGGGGCCATCTAGTCCAACTCCCTGCAATGCAGGAATATGCTGCTGTCCTATATGGGGATTGTACCTGTGACCTTGGCATTATCAGCACCACTCTGTAATCAACTGAGCTATCCAGTGGGCTTGGGCCTCATGGGTGGTAAAGCAATCACAGTGGTTATGTTCTGGCTCCACTGTCTGGGGCAGTATGTGTCCGGATATCAGTTGTTGGGAATCACAAGTGAGGAGAATGTGGTTGGGATCAGGTCCTACTTGTGAGTCATGAACAGCTGGGTGTGTTGCAATGATGAAGTAGAATGAGAACATTATGTGTCACCACAACTTCATATATACCTGAAAGACCTACACTAGCTCCCAGTACATTTCCAAGCACAATTCAAAGTGTTGCTGCTGATCTTTAAAGCCCTAAACGGCCTCGGCCCAGTATACCTGAAGGAGCATTTCCACCCCCATCGTTCAGCTGAGGTCCAGCGCCGAGGGCCTTCTGGTGGTTCCCTCCCTGAGAGAAGTGAGGTTACAGGGAACCAGGCAGAGGGCCTTCTCGGTACTGGTGCCCACCCTGTGAAACGCCCTCCCACCAGATGTTAAGGAAATAAACAACTATCTGACTTTTAGAAGACATGTGAAAGCAGCCCTGTTTAGGGAAGTTTTTAATGTTTGATCTTTTATCGTGTTTTTAACATTCTGGTTTTTGTGTGTGTGTTTGTAATAGACAGAGACAGTGGTATAAGCTAATACAACCAAACAAAATCTGAAATGGAATTGGGAAGGAAGGAAGGAAGGAAAGATAGAAGGAACCCAGCCATTTTCCACGGACCCTGAGATCATCTTCTGAGGCCCTCCTTCATGTGCCTCCTCCTCGAGAGGTCTGGAGGGTGGCAACACAAGAACAGGCCTTCTCTGCAGTGGCTCCCCATCTGTGGAATGCTCTCCCCAGGGAAATTTGCCTGGCGCCTTCATTATACACCTTTAGGCGCCAGGCAAAAACGTTCCTTTTTAACCAGGCCTTTGGTTGGTCTGATTTACATCCTATGCCCTTTTAAAATGTTTTTTTTTGGGGGGGGGGACTATTGGGTTGTTGTTTTTATTTTTATTATGTATTTTGTGGTTTTGTATCTTGATTTTATTCTGTGAACCACCCTGAGACCTCCGGATATAGGGTGGTATATAAATTCAATCAATATTATTATTAGTATTAGTATTAGTATTAGTATTAGTATTAGTATTAGTATTATTAGTATTATTATTATTATAATTTTGGCTTCAGGTGCGGGAATTGCTTGAATGTTCTCTTTGCACCTGGCTAATATGTAGCAAGAAAGAGTTCTCATTTCAAAAATGCCATTCAAAAGCAGTAATTTCTCTCTCTCTCTCTCTCTCTCTCTCTCTCTCTCTCTCTCTCTCTTCCCTCTCTCTCTCTCCTCTTATACTTCGGAGGGAGAAGCAACCCAGCGGAGTCTGAGCAATTCCCAGCCAGCAATAGAAAAGGTTTTGAAGTAATGACATTGAGTACATCCACGGGATGCCACTGACTCAGCTTACTGAGTCCCCAGAAACCTAAATCTAGCTTTGCAGGTATTATACAAGGGGTTTACTGTTAACTAGGAAATGCCCTAATAATTGAGAGCAGCTGCACTTTATCACATAGGGAAAGCACTTTGCCTGGGAATCTGCAGAAAGAATGGAAAACTAACACAGAGTTCTGTCTTCTGGGAACGCAAAGCCATCAAACTCATTTGAAGGAAATCTGTGCCTGATCCACTTATCACCATCATGCTTATAGAAAGGGAGAACTAGTTGACAGGTGAGCTCTTCTTCTCTTTTCATTTTTATTCTTAACAAAGTGTACATATATGTTTTCTCCTATTCCATGCACTGTCGTGTGCTCCTGTCCAAGTACAAATAAGAATTTGGACAAGGTAATTGGTTAATAATGCTTTTTTAAGTTACAAGGTTGGCTTTCTTAAACAAAAGACAAATTGCAGAAATGTGGAAAAGCAAACTTAAAAGACAGGGAAAACAGGGGGGAACTGAAGCTGACATCTTCATCCATCTCATCACCTCCAATGTACCTGACACACCATTTGAATTCTGTGACACCTTCACCTTCGTACATATTTGGGCTCACATATGCTGCTTTTTTCTTTTCTTTTTTGGTCTAGTCCTTGATTGGCTACATACCAAAACCCCTCTTACTTTGAGAATGGAGTGGGCTTGCCCATACTTCTGCTGTTTCCTAATCTGATTTTGAAACCCTTTTTGGTTCACCCTGTGCGGATCTGGGCAGAGGCGACTGGTTTGTCCACACTGCACACGTAGCCAAGAGGGCATTGCAACAATAACAGGAGAAACTTCCCTGTTTAGGGAAGTTTTTAACCTGTGATTTTGATGTATTTTAATATCTTTTGGAGGCCACCCAGAGTGGCTGGGGAGACCCAGCCAGATGGGCGGGGTACAAATAAAAAATTATTATTATAAATTATTAGCAAGGAGCAGCTCAGCTGTAACTCACATGGCTTCAGTGAAGTTAACTTTTCATTCAAAGAAACCAGACAGCTCAGGATGCCAGGCCTATGGAGCACAGCAACTCTTCCTGGCGGAACTTGCCCCTATGAGGCAGTTGCCAGGACTGAAGGTCTCATCTTCCACAGCTCCCTAAGGCTTTTCCTCCACTGGTTCCTTCCCAAGCAATCTGAGGCTCTGTTGTCTTTGCTCCGCCCTCTTCATACCTCTTCTAGTCCTGGGAGACCAGAGGAGAGAGGAGCTTGTCACAGAAGGAGGGGGAGACCCTCCCCCGGCTTCAGCAGCCTGCCTCCACTCTGCCTCTTGCCCCTCCCTCCTCACCAGTCTCTGCTTCTGTCTCCGATTCTGGCACAATCTCTTCCTGCTCACTGAACCCTGTTACCTCTTCAGCTTCTGACACCTCCTTCTCTCAGTCTACTCCCTTTTCTCCCTCTGATCACTATTATTGTCCTACCACCAATCCCCTGGCTCTGGGACCTCTTCCCTTGGGGGTTCCTCTGTTGGTACCTCTCACCACTCTGTATTCTGACAGTCCATGACAAACAATGACGAACAACAGTAGGCGAGAGGAGGGTGGGGGCACCAAATTTTGGCATTGTACAGGGTGCCTCTGAAATTTTAAAGCCCAAAGTCCTCCACTGACCTGGGAAGAATGCAAAAGACCAGGTAGGTCTCCACTTGGCATGGTAGCAGAATGCTTGAGAGAGGGTCCTCTACATGAAGAGGTTTTGTCCAATCCGCTTCCAAGCTTTGTTTCATATGGAAGGTAGACATATTTTTATCCTTCATATGTTATACAAAACTACTCTGAAGGCAGCAACAGCTGCTCATGAGTCTTATTCCGAGGAAGGGGAAAGTGCTCAAGAGTACATTATTTCATTCACAGAGACACTAAGTATGCCAGCAGCTGTGAGCCAACTGTGGCATCAGGATCGTCACTTTCAAGGTTCAACATCATAAAACCTTCACAAAATGTGAAAAACCACACTCAGACTTCTTTCTCTGTCAAAGTCACTGATAGTAAGCGAGATTTAAGAGTGCGGTTGCGACCAAATTAGTCCAAGAGGCTTTCCTAAGGCGATACAAGCTCGCCCTGTGAACACAAATAATGCAAGATATGTACATTGCCACCTCATTTATACATGAATGGTGGCAGTAGAGGTGGGGGGGAGCAACTTCCAAAACACATGATAATCAGTGTTCCTATTGTGTTTTTACTTAGAATTATGTTGGAGCCACCAAGGATTTGCTGCTCAAGGTAGAGGGAAATAAAAGGACCTCCTAAATGAGTCTATTGTTGCATGCTCCTGGCTTCCCTAAACCATAAACAGTTTCCCTGGGCAGCGTTACCCAGGTGTCAGGGAGGATTCGGGGGAGCAGGTCTTTCAGAGCCCTGCTATCTGAGATCCTTCACCTAGAAATGTCACAGCTGAACCTATCCTTTCTACATCCAAAGCATCAGTGAACTGGGGAGTTTCCAAACGTGACCCATCTTGTATTGACCAATGTCACAAATTCACTCCATTGTATTATACCTGTAGGTTGATTAAGTATGCACTGAGAGGGTGGAAAGATCCCCCTTTTCATCCTGCTGATTTTAAACAAACAAAGCAACAGGGGGGGGTCAATGAATCCATGTAAAATGGGCTTTAGCAGGGCTTTTTTTTTTCCAGCCGGAACTCAGTTCTGGCACCTCTCAGGTGGGTGCCATTGCCATTATAAGAGAACAAGGGTGAATTCCATCACCGCTTTTTCTAGAAAAATAACACTAGGCTTTAGTATGTACTGAAAATCAAAAGAACAACTGAAAACTAGTGAACAGCAAGGGGGATGTCATTTTCTAAAAAGTTTAGCAAATGAATCAATGTTTTCAAAACCAGACAAAGAATTCTTTTGGGATCTGGGGGGGGGGGTTAATGAGCTCAAAAGTCAATATTCACATGAATATTCTGAGTTACTAGATAAGCTTGACAACTGTAGGGTAGAACAAATACAGCAATGGAGGGCCTTTCGCTACCCTGATGAATCAAATTCCTCTTCTTCAACTGGGCTGTGTCAAAGTTCTACAGAGACTTTTCCAGGTGGATTATGACGTACACCAGCATCCAAACACTGATTAAAACAATTAGCATCTGTAATGCCAGGGCAGTGCCGTTCTGCAAAGGCGTGAAGCTGAATGTTTTGCTGACTGTGGCTGGAACGGGAAACAGACTTTACATATTATATCACCCGTTTTGTTGTTGTTGTTGTATTTCGCATGCAGCGTTTCCTCTCCCCCCCCCCCATTTTTTTGACTTTGAGGTGCGAGGGTGCGGGGAAGGCTCTAATCATATGGCCTTTCTGCAGATGCTCCATTTGCATTTCTATTAATCTGGAGCCTCCTGGAGATGCCTGAGCATAGGCACAGCATGCCTCGTGTTTCAACTTGTGAGAATCTATACTGCAGCTTAATAAGTTAATACATATGTATAGCCTCCTTCAGACAGCCCACTAGGAGGCAGAAGATGAGGGGAGTGCTGTTTGTGCCGAGGCGGTAGGACTCCGCATAAATGCATTCTGACATAAAGGAGCAGGTTGCAAAGGAAGAGAACCAAACCTGTTGTTGTTAGGCCGGACCGGGCCAGGTAGGTGGACCGTATCCCAAGAAGAAGAAGAAGAAGAAGAACAGTTTGGATTTGATATCCCGCTTTATCACTACCCAAAGGAGTCTCAAAGCGGCTAACATTCTCCTTTCCCTTCCTCCCCCACAACAAACACTCTGTGAGATGAGTGAGGCTGAGAGACTTCAGAGAAGTGTGACTAGCCCAAGGTCACCCAGCAGCTGCATGTGGAGGAGCGGGGACGCGAACCCGGTTCCCCAGATTACGAGTCCACCGCTATTAACCACAACACCACACTGGCTCTCCAGTTTGTCGATGGTACCATCAACTGACTGCTTATTATTCAACTATGGCCAACTATTCCATGGGGCAAAGGACAGCCTTGTGGAAGCTTCCCTTTCTTTTTAAATTGGAATATGGGGTCTTCGGATAGACATGACAGGAGCATGAACCCCCTTCTCCCCAGCCCTGCAAGACTCAGGGATCACACACCAGTGACCAACAGGGAAGGACAGTGCCATACTGCTCAACTGTCCTGATTTAAGTAGGATATCCTGGAATTACAGAAGCTGTTCCCAGCTTCTGGCTGAATCCCAGAATGCCCCCTTTTTGCTCAGGCGTTCTGGTGCAAGCCAGTTGGCTCCCACAAGAGCTCGGGACCAAAACAGCAAGCATTCCAATTTGGATCACTCAGATGTTGTAGGGTATGCAGTGCCCGGTCAGTGCCAATGTACCCATTGCCTCCCCCTAACATTAAGCATTAGAGACTCCTTCTTGAGTTCAGGAAGTGATGAGACGTTTTACAGGTTCCTCCTTTACTTCTACTTGAGGTGCTCACCTTGATAGCTGTGATGGATTCCTTGTAGTAGGACCTTGACCTGTCCATGATTGATCGAGTAAAATGAGGCACTCAGTGGCTTTCTAGAGTAACTCTGCATGGCACTACAGTGCCTCCCCACTGGCAGCTACTGGGGTCGCACATGAATACACCCCTCATTTAGAAGCAGCCATGCCTTGCCCCATAAACTAGAGCCCTTTCCCCTCTAGATTTAGCATTAGTAGTAGTATTTATATCCAACCTTTCTCCCATACCGGAACTCAAGGCTGCTTACACAAATGAAAACAGAACAGATGAAATACAGATGATGAAAAACATATAGAAGATAAAAGTAGTTAAACTATAATAGAATGAAAGCAATTTTAAAAAACTTATCTTTTAAATGCAAGTTGTAAAAACAGCACAGCCCTATTTAAAAGCCCTTTCCTTAACAATTAAGCCCTTAACATTTGCCCAATTAAGCCATGCTCTCCCCAAAGAAGCTCGCCTGGCACCCTCATTACATTTATTTGGGCACCAAGCAAAAGCATTCCTCATTACCCAGGCCTTTAGCCATTAAATAAGCTATGGCCTGTTAAAGCTGGGGCGGGGGCTGTTATTATGATTATTTTATTATTGTGCTGCCTGCTGTTATGCTTTTTATTATGTTTTTATTATTTATACTCCATAAAATGTGTTCTTAATGTTGCACACTGCCCTGGGATTTTTTGATAAAGGGCAGTATATAAGTTGAAATGACGGGATATGGGTGGCACTGTGGTCTAAACCACAGAGCCTAGGACTTGCTGATCAGAAGGTCGGCGGTTCGAATCCCTGCGACGGGGTGAGCTCCCATTGCTCGGTCCCTGCTCCTGCCCACGTAGCAGTTCGAAAGCACGTCAAAGTGCAAGTAGATAAATAGGTACCGCTCTGGCGGGAAGGTAAACGGCGTTTCCGTGCGCTGCTCTGGTTCACCAGAAGCTGCTTAGTCATGCTGGCCACATGACCTGGAAGCTGTACACCGGCTCCCTCGGCCAATAAAGCGAGATGAGCGCGCAACCCCAGAGTCAGTCATGACTGGACTTAATGGTCAGGGGTTCCTTTACTTTTACCTTTATAAGTTGAAATAATAATAATAATAATAATAATAATAATAATAATAATAATAGTCAGCAGCAACAACAACATGGCCTGGTTTCTTCTGCTGGCCATGTGATGCAAACTTTAGTCATCACTGAACAGGAACACATGGCTGAAGAGGAAGCAGGACAATGGCAAATACTGCATAGGATGCCACATGATCCACTGCTGTCAGGCTTTGGGGAATCAGCTTCTTCCCCGCCCCCCGCCCCGATGGCAGTAGATAAGCAGAACAAAGGGAAGGGAGTCTTCTTACCAGTTAGAAACTTTAATAATCATAGTGAGAGAACAAAGAACCCATCTCCTAGAAATGGCGGTGTTCCCAATTAAGAATCCTACCCCCTTACGTCCCTATTAATCTACGTCAATGCTCTGTCTTGTAACCTGAGCTTGTCCCCTCTGTGCTTTGTGTGCTTTCTGTTCTGCCACTTTCTCAGCTCTTCTTGACCTTGGGGAGAGAGGATGGACACTTTCCAGAGACAGTGAGTCTGTTAACTCTCTCTCTCCCAGTGCTTCTTCTCCTAGCTGTTCCCCATCCAGTATTTCCCAGCTTCTGCCTTCTGTACGATGTCCCTCTGCAAACCACTGTTCCAAATCTATACTGTCCTCCTGCTCCTGGGAAGATTCAGGATCCGGAGCAGGAGCAGGTGGAGGGGGAGGCTCCTCCTCAGTGCAGCGCTCCCCAGCACGGTCCCTGACAATTGCATTTCCTCTGGAGAGAAAATGTCTCCATGTCCCCGGGCTTGGTGCTCCTTAGAGTGTCTGAAAGAATCTTTGGAATCCTCTGGAAGATGAGTTGTTGCAGAATCAGCATGCTGCATTAAGTTATATTGGCTATATTTGACCAAGTTGTCTAGACTGATGTTTACCCTATGGTCTTGGTGACAATCTACATACCCTCCAACATTTCTCCGATGAAAACAGAGACATCCTATCCCATAATAATAATTTTGCTATTTATACCCCACCCATCTGACAGGGTTGCCCCGGCAACTCTGGGCAGTTTCCAACACATATAAAAACATAATAAAATGTTTAGAAAACTTCCCTATACAGGGCTGCCTTCAGATGGCTCGGTGGTCGCATAACTCCATAGCCTCCAACATTTCTCTGATGGGAATAGGGATATCCTAAGGAAAAGTGGGACATTCCAAGATCAAATCAGAAACTTCTGTAAATCCAGGAATGTCTCTGGAAAATAGGGACACTTAGAGGGTCTGAAAGTACACGCCCCTTTTTTACACAAGAAAACGGCATATTTCACTGCTAGTTGTTGAATTTAGAGTTACTTACACCTGACTTCCTCTCCCACTTGCTACTAATAGCAGCAGCCAGTTTTATTAATTTACATTAAATTCATTTAACACCAATGAAATAGGCCAGAAATGTATAATGAGTATCATTTAACAACTTCCAGTGGCAGGACTAATCATGTTCCACTTAGCAGCATCTGTTTCGGTCTTCTAGAATGTGATGGTAGAGTAAATGCTACGTTCTTTCGTTACAATAGAAACGAATCCATTTTGCCAGGTAGCTTCCTAGCAACTAACAAAGAAATGAACAGACTTAATAATCTTCAATTTGGCTTTTTTTTTCCCTTCCCCTCGGCACATAATGATACATACACTACGAGATCTATGTCCAAAGTACATGAAGAAGCGCCCACAAGTACTGAAAATTTAATTAAAAGTCAGAAAGCCATTGCAATGAAGACTCAGCAGAAAGCCATTTATTTTTAAAATCTAATATATTCTTCATGACTAAAGGCTACAGCACACGCTGACTTACACATTTAGCTGTAACTGATTTAAGGTACTTCATGGGGGGGGGGTTTTGCACACAGGGTGGTGCTCAATTTGCAATGGAGTAAATTGGCAGAAATTTAATTTGGTGGGTTTTTTTAACTCTGCAAAAAAAAGAGGGAGAGAGAGAAGAAGAATCCTCATTAAAACCTCACGATGGGCTGCTCGCTTTTTTCATCATTAACAAGCCTAACTGCAGGTAAAAAGATACAATTATGGATTTATATAAATCCTATTGTCAATTTACAGCTCAAAGACTGGTGAGTTACCTCATTTTAAATAGGTTATTTTTTCCCCTTAACCTTTCTTTGTTTTAATGAGGATTCAGTTTGTCAGTGTCTCATATTCTGTTTGCCAGAAAGTTTCCCACAAATTGCCAGGGTTTGGTGGGACTAAGGACGAAAGAACATCTTATGTTAAATTTCATGCTCAAGTGATAAGGGTGAGCTGGAGATTCAGCGCTGGAATTGAACATTTCCATATCAGATGTTCTGCTTAGGAAGCTTTTGTGTTCCATGCGTCTAGCTTTGCGGTTCATTATAATGGTAGCTTTCATCCGATAGGGCTTTGCGTTGCTTTCGTTGCCTGGTGCCTCCCTGGACTCTGAGGAACCGCCAAGCTCTTTGCTTTGCCCTTGCTCCCACTAGGATGAGCAATGTGGATTACTCAGAGCCACCATATAGGTTTCATGGGCAGAAAGCAGAAAATGGCCACATCTCATCAAGTGTGGCACATGTTGGATATCTATCTACAGCCCTGGTCATGGGAGTTATAAACTGTGGGCCACAATTTCAATCAGGGCTGTTCTGGGGTTGAGAAAGCAAAACAAGGCAGAAAAAATGAAGATATTAACCAAGCAACCCACTACTACTACTACTACTACTACTACTACTACTACTACTACTTCTTCTTCTTCTTCTTCTTCTTCTTCTTCCCATCATCATCATCATCCAACCTTTACCTCAGAAAAGGACTCAAGGGAGCTTACAAAGATTAAAACAACACAGATAAAATTCAAAAGCTAGAAACACAAAAAAGTTGTTGTTGTTGTTGTTGTTGTTGTTGTTGTTGTTGTTGTTGTTGTTGTTACTCTGCCTTTTTCTCTGACAGGGACCCAAAGCAGCTTACAGATACAATAGAAGCAGCTAAAAACATAGATGGGGAATCAATAATTAAAAAACAATTAAACACAGAATCTTTAAAAATTAGTTAAACTCTAATAGAATTGAAACAATATAAAATGGCAAATCTATTAAAATAATATATTTTATTATCTGCATTAAAATACAGGCACAGCTCTCTTAAAACCTTTTTCCTTTTTTTAAAGAAAAATAACAACGGTCAGTTCCCAAAGGTCTATCAGAATGAAACAGTTTTCACCTATCGGCAGAAGGACAACAAGGAGGGAGCTAGTCTAGCTTCTCTAGGGAGGGAGTTCCAAAGTGTGGGAGCAGCCACCGAGAAGGCCCTCGCCCACATCCCCACCACATTGGCCAGTGAGGATGAGGGAACTGAGAGAAGGACCTCCTCTGAAGATCTCAGAGCCTGGGCAGGTTTGCGTGGGAGACTATGGTCCTGCAGATAGGCTGAGCTCAAGCTGTATTCCTACTGGAGTCCTTAGAAGAGAGGCAGAATCCAGTGAGGTAGTTCTGTTAGTGCAAGGATTTCAGTCTGTGCCATGGAATTTCCCCTGCCTCTCCTCTCCCTGTGTCCCCATCCCACACCCTCCTAAGATTTGCTCAAAATAATTGTATGTTCAGTGTAGTATAAAGTGAAGGAGGAAAGGTTGTCCCAATGTGCATCACTGTACTCTTATTTACTTATCACCTCAACATAAAAAAAAATAAAGGAAATTTTTGTTTTAGACAAAACTCAGTAGTACTTAGAGATATGTCCCCTACCCACCCTTCCACAAGATGAGTTCTCAAAACTCCTTTTGTTTTCTTTGAAAACAAAACCCAAGCAGGGACATCCACATTTGTCTTAGCTAGGTAAAAATCAGTAGTAGCTCAAATTTCTTCCTAACTAGAACAGGCTACAGTGTGTGTATGTGTCTGTGCGTAATTTTTATTAAATTTTCTGTTTTACAATTTAGAATACTCATTTAAACATCCTTAAAATATCAATGACTTCCCTTCTCCTCTTTCCATGGTTCATTTTGCATATCATAAATCCCTGCATATTTTACATAAACTAAACCATTCTGTATTCCATTATTACATCTATCAAAACTTATTTACACTGTTGAATTTATCTTAATGCTGCCAACGTTTTCAAGTGTACACAATTTCCCCCCATATATACAATAAACATTTTCCAATCTTCTCTAAACGTATGTTCTTCTTGTTCTCTTATTCTATATGTTAAGTCCCCAAGCTGTGCTTAGTCCATCAGCTTATGTTGCCATTCTACTTTAGTTGGGACCTCGCTCGCTTTCCATTTTGGGGCTAACAAAACACGGGCCGCAGTAGTGGCATACATAAATAACCTTCCTTACAAACCAGAACAGACTACATTGTTTTAACCCAATTTGGCTGGAGTTTTGCTGAAAGGGGACAATATACGTTTTCTTCTCCCTGCCTTCAAGTACAGGGAACATATGAGCATGAAACCCCTGGTGGAAATTGATAGGTTCAGTGATTCAGATTCTAGAGGGCTTCTGGAAGCATTCTTTCTCATGTGTGGTCTATCTCAGGGATGGAGAACCTATGGGCCTTCAGATGTTGTTAGACTCCAACTCCCATCAGCTCCAAGCAGAGTGGAAGATGAGGGAGTTGGAGTCCAACAGCTTCTGAAGGGTAAAGGGACCCCTGACCATTAGGTCCAGTCGTGTCCGACTCTGGGGTTGCGGCGCTCATCTCGCTTTATTGGCCGAGAGCCGGCGTACAGCTTCCAGGTCATGTGGCCAGCATGACAAAGCTGCTTCTGGCGAACCAGAGCAGCGCACGGAAACGCCGTTTACCTTCCCGCCAGAGCGGTTCCTATTTATCTACTTGCACTTTGACGTGCTTTTGAACTGCTAGGTGGGCAGGAGCAGGGACCGAGCAACGGGAGCTCACCCCGTCGCAGGGATTCGAACTGCCGACCTTCTGATCAGCAAGCCCTAGGCTCTGTGGTTTAACCCACAGCGCCACCTGGGTCCCTGAAGGGCCCTATAACACTGTCATATACTCAGTAACACATTCAGGACAGATAGTTTTCCATCTCTGATGCCCCACATCTCCTACGGGCATATGTTCCTGAGAAGACTAATGTTTTTATGGTCATTTTTAAAAACATCGTTTGTCTCCACTTTCACCATGATTCTCCATTCCTTTTCAACTTTACGGGAAAAGTCCGAAGACATGAGGATATTAGTGCAGCAGAACCACTTTCCTTCCTCTGCTACTTTAAAATGTTCCCTGCTTCTTTGAACTCTAAAATCTTATGTGTGAATTAACTCATAAAGTTGTCTCTGTGCCGCTGGATGACGAGTTAATTACATGCCAAAATTAACCTTTGTTAAGCTCAGTAATAGGACTTCTTTTTATCTCCACAGCCAAGGTCTGTGTTAAAAATTCTTAATGATCTTGGATGAAAATCAATAATTTGTATGACTTCCATGTATGAACCAAGGAATGATATGTATCATTAAAATGTACTCTAATGATAACCTCGAGCTGAAATGGAAAGAAAGAGCGATTCCACAGAGGTTTCAAGGACAAGTCTCTTCCCAGCCAAGGGGCCATGGAGGCCTCTAATGGGATGCTGCTGACGGGGACAGCTCATTTGCCCTAGAGCTCACAGAAAGATCAAGCTAGGGAGACGAACTCCAAGATCCAGTCTTGGCACACGTCTTGCGACATTCTCCTTTGTTATATCCCTCTCAGATTGCAGGCTCACCCTAGTGTTTAACTTCAGAATTTTTAATTAAAATTGCACATTCTTAATACTGTGCAAACAAGTGGGACCCCCTTCTGCAACAAAATGTTGCCATCTGGAGTGCTCCTCTTTCCTTTTCAGGGATACTCAATGCCAACAGTGGATCGCTGTTGCTTAGCAGGAGGACTAGTGGTGAAATAGTGGAGAGGTCAGTATGGTACAAACTCACCGGCAGGAGCCCCAGATTGGCTCTGCTGCTGCATTTGCACTGCATGAACCTCCCAGCTGACTCTCCCACATGTTAAGCGGCAATGTCCCACCTAGTGGGAAGCTAGCATCACAGCTCCTCTGCACCTGGTGAGCCACTTCTGATAAGAACACAGAAAACTGCCTTATATCACGTCAGACCACTGGTTCATCTAGCTTGGTACTGTTTACACTGACAGAGGAGCTGCTCTCCAAGGTTTCAGGCAGCGTCATAGCTGTCAACTTTCGGATTTGAAAATAAGGGATTTTTCCAAACTTTCAGATTTGAAAATAAGGGATGCCGCGAGGGCAGTGCAATGGCACCAAGTAGCCTCACCACCCTGCGCTCCAGAGGCTGCGCGCGAATGGGTGAGCGAAAGAGCGAGCGCGTAGATGGCAGGCAGGCTGTCTGTCTGGTTGGGCGTGAGGGTCTGGCTGCACAAGGCATGCAAGCTCCGCCCCCAGTCGGTCTCAGACTCCTTACTGGCAACCAAGCAACGCAGCTGAGGAGCCTCCCTGGCCGGCAGGCAGGGAGAGGAGCTGCTTCCTTTGAAATCCGGGAAATTTAAGGGATATCAACAATCTGGGATAGCAGCGGGAAACGGCATTGGAATAAGGGAGTTTCCAGCAAAAAAAGGGAGGGTTGACAGCTATGGGCAGGGTTCGATCGCAGACCTACCTGGATATGTCGTGCTCTATCACTGAGCTACAATGTTTAGGCGTGGGATTTCCCCCCCTCTTAACTGTCTAGTTGTTTTGTGTTCCAATGGGACATGTTCAATTACTTCCTGCTGAAATCCTATAATTTTTTTATATCACAAACTTTCTGAGTGGGGTGTTTGTGTGCTCCACTTTTGTTATGTCATTTTGCAAGTGTGCCACTCCAGGTGGCAATGAAGTTGGGAGAACATTGTGTGGTATAAATCCAGTATAAATCCACCATGAATGCACAATTATTGTGTCAATGTTGCAGAACACCCACCAAAGAATTCCAGTCCGGAGTGGCCCTTAAGATGTTATGCTTTACCTACATGTTCAGTTGGAAGTCCCATTGAACTCTATTGGATTTGCTTCTAAGTAGATGTGTGCACAATTGTACTTTGAGATCATATGTGGCCATTTGAAGGGTGCAAAAAAAAAAAAAATCATCTCCCCCCCTTTCACACCTCCCTCCCTCCCCCAATTTCCCACAGAGTGCTTGCTTTTGATCTTAAGCTTTTGGCCAAAGTTATTGAAGGAAGATAGATGAGAATTTCCTAACCTAATTAGAATAGAATAGAATAGAATAGAATAGAATAGAATAGAATAGAATAGAATAGAATAGAATAGAATAGAATATATTTATTGTCATTGTCCCCTTCGGGAACAACAAAATTACTTGGCTGCTCCATCCACCCAGATAGGGCACTCCATGCAAAGACAAAACAACTACAAAAACACTGATTAAAACCATACACACGGATTAAAACCATACACACTGATTAAAACAATGATAAAACATAACAGGTAAGATTAGATGACTTCAAAGTCCAGGCTTCCCATTCAAGGCCGCGATCGCTCTGGAAAAGAAGCTGTTTCTAAGACGGCTTGTTCTTGTTGTCATCGTCCTGTATCTCCGTCCCGATGGCAAAAGTTCAAAGAGACGGTGACCAGGATGCAATGGATCTTTCACTATGTCCAGTGCCTTTCTGTGGCACCTCATGGCATAAATCTCCTCTAAGGTGGAGAGCGAGCAGCCAACAATGCTCTCTGCTGCCTTAACAACTCTGCATAACCCCATCCTGTCCTTGGTAGTTCAGCTTCCGTACCACACACATAAGCCATTCATAATTCCGTACCACACACATAATTCACAAGAGGTTTGCTTAGATTCTCCTGTATCAGCTTCATATCAAACATTCTGAATGACAATCACTCCCCACCCTTTTGTGGGTGGGGAGCGAAGGGTTTGTGGGTTCTCAAATTAGTTAGAAGTTGGGATTTTAGACAGGGGGGAATTGTTTCTAAACAGCACAGCAAACTGGATGATTATTATTATTATTTTATCAGATTGCGCTGCAGTCTTGTATTTTCTTGCCTAGGAGTTCGCAATGTTGTACTAAATGAGATTTACAGAAACACAGGTAGGATAGTTGCAATATACCTGCAGGTGCATTGTGGGAAATGCGTCATCTCTGCTGAATCACGGAGAATTAACCCATTAACTGCATTCCTTAACAGGACACCCCCCTGGTTTAGGTGAGGATAAGTGATATAAAGAGAACAGAAAAATGGGAGAACAATGCATAGTGGAGTGTTAAGGAAGTTCGATAGAGTTCTGATTTTCCCCATGATGACTACTTCAAAGCTTTTTCTTTTCTTTTTTGAAACACCAAATGCCAAATTATTTTTAAAAGTTGTCATTTTTAAAATCCGTGCCCCTGCTTTGCTGGTGTCCTAAGCATGTGCTTAGTTTGCCTATTGCAGACCCTCCAACTGTCCCTATTTTCCATGGATGTCCCTGATTTAGAGAAGTCATCCTGGTTTCTGATTTGATCCTGGAATGTCCTGCTTTTCCTTAGGATGTCCCTATTTTCATTGGAGAAATGTTCGAGGGTATGGAGTTATCCAGCCCCCCAGCCGTCTGAAGACAATCCTGTATAGGGAAGGGGTTGTTGTTGTTGTTGTTGTTGTTGTTGTTGTTGTTGTTGTTGAATTTGAATTTTAAAAAAAACGTATCCTTGGACTCCCAACTGTTATTAAATATGAAACAATGTGTGCAGAATTAGGCATACACACAATGGAATACTGGGCTTGGACTACTGCTATAAAATACTGGTTGCGTTGCCATTTCCGCTGTCTACCATCAAGCCTGTTCTCTGACCTGCTTAAGGATTCCTACAAATCTAGATGGTACCAACTCCTAGAAAATAAAATCAGATCTATAGGCATTGAGCTGGAGCCCTTGTACAACTCAAGCGAGCAACATATTTTTTACAATGTCCTGACCAGACTAAAGGATGTTGAGAGACAAAACATTGCGGCAGCTGTAAATAGAGTTTGCTCTCCCATATTCTATGATCTAAATATCTTAGATAGCAGGGTCAACTATGTTACTAAGTTAATAATCCCAGCCCAACATAGGGCATTTATGCTGGCCCAACTGAATGTCTTTCCCTTGGCATTTGTTAGGGGTAGATATCAGAATATTCCCAGAAACAAGAGATACTGTAGATGTTCCCTGAATGTCCCGGATACTGTAGAGCATATTCTCTTTCATTGTCCACTGCACAGTATGCTGCGTGAACGTGTGCTGTTCCCCCTCCTGGGTGGTTTGAAAACGGTGCATGGTGGAAGTGTTGGATTCTGTCTGTCCGACATTGATCAAAGGGTGACTGCGGGGGTAGCAGAGTTTTTGGCAGCAGTGCTCCAAGGAGTAGTTTAACAGGAAAAAAACTCCAGATTTTATATATATATACATACAACCAGCCTACGTACCCAACTGTTGCCTCCTTGTATATATTTTAAGGCTCTTGTACGCAATTTTATCTCTTGTGGTTTTATTTGTAAAATGCCTAATAAAGGTTTGCTAAGTAAGTTTTTTTTTTATGTTTAATGTTTTATTATGTTTTTATATATTGGAAGCTGGCCAGAGTGCTGGAGCAATCCAATAAGATGTGTGGTGTATAAATAGTAAAACTATCATTATGGAATGGGACGTCCCTATTTTCATCTGAGAAATGTTGGAAGGTATGCTATTGGGTAATCCTCACAGGAACCATCAGGTTATAAAATCCAGACTTCATTGTGTTCCAGAATTTACACAATTATGGCCAGGTTTACACTGAGCTTGAACAACTTTTAGGGAGATGGCGATGGTGAAAGGGCATAGAAATCTTCCGAATTCAGATCCCAAAACTCCTGAAACAAGTCTGTCTCAGATACGTCGGTTCACCTGTGAAAACTTTGTTGCCTTTTCTCTTTCTCTTCCACAACTGTGTCATAACAGCTTCCACTGATGTAACCCCATAGTATCTGCAGGCACGTTTGCCAGAGACAATAGGAGAGGGGGATTTGAAAGGGTTCGCCCTGTAGCTGTACCTACATCATTAAACAGATGCAAAGATAGGACAAATGTGGGATGGGTTTGTAAGGAAACTGAAGTGAAAAGGAAATAGATTGTGTGTGACCTCATGTCAAATGTCATTACTTTCCAAGGTAATATTTACTGCATTCTTCCTTCAGGCTTTTAAAAACTTTTTTTTTTTTCACGTTGCAAAAAGTTAAAGTTTCACAGCTGTTTTCTGAATTGACTACTGCATTTCTAAGTATCCAATCATGTATATTTCTGCTAGTTTAAAGGCACATTCTTATGTTCAGGCCGTTGTAGGACTCTGAGTCTAGGTAGGCAGCTGTGAAATTATGAGTATTGCCATGATTGAACTGGATTTTTCAAAGGAAATAAATTATTTTAATTCCTGAGGTTTCTTGTTCCCCACTGTGGTCTAAACTACTGAGCCTAGGGCTTGCCGATCGGAAGATCGGCGGTTCAAATCCCCGCAACAGGGTGAGCTCCCATTGTTCGGTCCCAGCTCCTGCCAACCTAGCAATTCGAAAGCACATCAAAGTGCAAGTAGATAAATAGGTACCGCTCCAGCGGGAAGGTAAACGGCATTTTCATGCGCTGCTCTGGTTTCGCCAGAAGCGGCTTAGTCATGCTGGCCACATGACCCGGAAGAACTGTCTGCGGACAAACGTTGGCTCCCTCAGCCAGTAAAGCGAGATGAGCGCAGCAACTCTAGAGTTGTTCATGACTGGACTTCACTGTCAGGGGTCCTTTACCTTTACCTTTTTTTTTACTCTAAGGTATTATGATTATTAATATGTTTGTCAAGGCAAGCATGTAATTAAAACAGCTGAAATAATTTTTAAAATAATAAAAAATAACTGAAGATAGATTTTAAAAAAAAACTGTACAAAATGAACATCTTTGGCAAAGATCTTTCTATTGTTTATAGAAAGTGCATCTAGTGGGTGCCCATCATATCTCAGCAGAAATGCCTTTCTGCAGGAGAGGGGCTGTCACACAGAAAGTTACTGTGATATTTTCAGGACTTGAAGAAGAGACCCTCCTGCAGAATGCATTGACCTATTGGGTTTACAAGGGATAAGGTATATGATCTCAAGTATATGATCCAGGGCAGGATAGAAATTGGATAAATAAATAAATGTATGCTACACTACTGTGTCAGAGCTTTCAGTAGCACCTGGTAAGGCTGTTCGCTACATACCTTCCCACAATGTATTTCACTCCTGGTGCTATGTGCTGTCTTCAATGTGAAGTTTCAGGTTCAATGTATTAAACAGCTGGGGACCACAATACCTCAAGGACTGCCTCTCTCAGTATGAACCTACTCAGACCCTGAAATCGTCTTCTGAGGTGCTTCTTCCTGAGCCTCCTCCAGGAGAAGTCCAGACAGTGGCAACATGAGAACGGGCCTTTTCTGCAGTGGCTCCCTATTTGTGGAATGTTTTCTCCAAGGAGGTTCAGTTGGCGCCTCCATTGTACACCTTTAGGCGCTAGGCAAAAACGTTCTTCTTCAACCAGGCCTATGGGTTTTCTACAAGCACCTGGGTGGCCGCAAAACAGGATATTGGACTAGATGGGCCATTGGCCTGATCCTGCAGGCTCTCCTTATGTTCTGTTGACAGCTAGCAAGAAGGACTTTCTGCCACAAGGCAAGAGAGACAAATCACTTGTATCATGTTTAGACTCTAGCGTTGGCCAAATTAAAATTATCATGTTTTCAAGCATCTTTTTTTAAAAAAAATAAAAAATCACCAAGCACAAAGAGATTGTTGGATGCTTGCTAAAGCTGCAGAATGGCAATGAAAGCAGTTCAGGATTTGTGGGGGGTTTTCTTTTACGGTTCCCTGTGCTTTTCTTTTACTGGAAGGTTGCTTGAAGGGAAACAAGTGAAGACATCACAAAGCAAAGCTTCTACATTTCAAAGCCACTGTTAATATTGTATTACACGTTGGTTGTTGTTCTAGCAGCACAGCACGCCATAATACTTTTTTTAACAAAAAAAAAAAAAAATACATCCCTTATACATTAGCTAAAGATGGCAGCCAAATGGTGTAATATCCTGCATCATAATTATTTAATAACTGTAACATAGGTTGCTATAAATATGCATAGGCTCCTCAAACGTGCAGTTCATTCTGGGCTTTTGACAGTGCATTGGAAATGCAAGAGACATTGGGAAATTGCCCCAAATTACCTACCCCCTGCTTAAAACACAGAGCTGTTCTCAGCCATTATCCTGATACCTGAAAAGACCTTTTCCTAGATAACATGCCACACAGAGACCTGATTAGCTCTGGTAACTGTTTTTCCTGATTTTTATCTTTTCCCCCCTTTTTTTCTTTTTTTTTGTAAAACTGCAGCCCATGACTACGTATCAAGGAGCACATCGTCTTAGTGAAGGTCAACTAACCCAGATGTTGAGCTTGATATAAATCTGCCATTTGCGGAGTCTTGCTAGGGACCAGAAGTATGGCTTAAAGAATGGTCTGGCATTTCAGAGGTGGGCAGAAGCTGTTTGTCACACACACACACACACACACACACACACACACACAAATGGTAGTGCAATCAGGGTTACCTCTTATCATAGCTGTCAACTTTCGGATTTGAAAATAAGGGATTTTTTCAAACTTTCGGATTTGAAAATAAGGGATGCCGTGAGGGCGGTGCAATGGCACCAAGTAGCCTCGCCACCCTGCGCGCGAACGGGTGAGCGAAAGAGCAAGCACATAGATGGCAGGCAGGCTGTCTGTCTGGTTGGGCGTGAGGGTCTGGCTACACAAGGCATGCAAGCTCCGCCCCCAGTAGGTCTCAGACTCCTTATTGGCAGCCAAGCAATGCAGCTGAGGAGCCTCCCTGGCCGGCAGGGAGGGAGAGGAGCTGCTTCCTTTGAAATCTGGGAAATTTAAGGGATATCAACAATCTGGGATAGCAGCGGGAAATGGCATTGGAATAAGGGAGTTTCCCGCAAAAAAAAGGGAGGGTTGACAGCTATGCCTCTTATCCATGCCTCAGAGGGGTTGGGAAAAGGGAGTAGCAGCAGAAGTAGGGTTGCCACACATCCTGGAATTCCCATACATGTCCTCTTTTGGGGTCTTGCATGCCCATCCAGGAGGAATTTTACATCCTAGATTTGGGGTTGATTTTTTTTTAAGTGTGCTGGTGGCTCTGGTTCAGGCCCTGGCTCTGGCTCTGGCGCAGGTGACCCGTCTTGGGCTCGGCGGCATTGGTGGGGCTATTGGGCGATTGCCCTTAAGAAGCTTAACAACTTTTTGTGTCTGGATTTTTACCTCTTGAAATATGGCAACCCTAAGCAGAAGCAATACAGAGAGCTGATGAGCATGAAATGATTGTCTGCACATTGAGTGGAGGGGTGCAAGTTTTTGCACAATCAGGACTACAGGTGAGTCTCAACCAAGTCAATGCATTTCAAGTATAGATTTCCTGTGCTGGAAAGGCAGGAGCAGACCCAACCAATTCCCATGCAAACTCAGAGGTTGGTGGTTTGGCTAGGACTGAACTGAAGGAGCCATAAGGTTTTGAGAAGGGAGAAATGCAAGCCTGTATTGCTGCTTTGGTGAAGGCTGGAAAGCAGGTATGGCAGCAAATCCTTACTTGGGGTTGTTGTGTTTTTTTTACTAATAAAAAAAGAAAAAAACAATGAATCCAATGGGATTTTCATGCAGAGAAATGAGGAGCACCAGCTTTTGGAGACTACATCATGCATATCGTTTGAGACCATGTCATATGCACCTTTTTAGTGTGCAAATTGTAAACATGGTGCTTGCAGGGGTCTTGCTAGATTTTGCTAGATATGAACTTTGCCTCCAGTCTTCAATTGCTGGATAAGGTTGGTCCATATGTTGTCTTGTCAGCCTGCCAGATGTCCTGCCAGTTCACGGGAAGATAAGACTGCAGGAAGTTGCCATAAACCACCTAGAACAGCCTTTCCCAACCTAGGGTCCCTAAATGAGGTCGGACTACAACTCCCATCATCCTCGACCACTAGCCTTGCTCGCTAGGGATGATGGGACTTGTAGTCCAACAACATTTGAGGACCCAAGTTTCGGAAAGGCTTTTCTTGACCCTTTGTCCACTTAGAATGCCTATTCCAATTGGCAGCAGTTCTCCAGGTTCACAGGGAGAAGTGTTGAATCACATCACCTTTCTACCTGTTGTTTTAAGCTGGACACATCAGGAATCGATCAGGGGGACCTTTTCCATTCAAGACACGGGCTCTTCCTTTTACCACCCATTGCTGAAGCTACGGTGCTAACTGGCCAATGGAAATACAAGTAAATCAGCCCTTTAAGCCTAACTTTTTTTTTGCAGTCAAACCACTGTGTGCAATGATGATGAGTAAGACACCTCTACTAGACCTTCATTTCCAGTTCTGAATTTCTTGATTTAGAGTCACATTTAGACAGATCTCAAACACCCAAACAATACGCATGTACACCAAGCAGCTTCGAGGGGAGGAGAATCAGATGAATAGCTTCTGCAAAAGCTACAACCTTTCCCAGCTATTCTGGTCGTCTATTCTTTCTAAGAACAGGGCTGGTCCGAAGGCATGCACCTTCAATTACGCTTTGTTTCCAGAGACCAGAAACCCAGGCTTAAATCTCCACAAACAATTTAAATTGAAATGAGGAGGCTGTTGTAAATAAAATAAAATAAAGGTACCAAAAGATTTAGCTCCGAGATCTATTTGAAAGAACAAGTTTTTTAAAAGGAAAAAAATCAAAAAGACAAATTTGTAAAAGGAAATCTCTACAATAACTGTATGTTTTATTCTTGGGGGGGGGGGGAGAGTTGTATATTCATATAAAACAATTAACTGTGTTAATTGGTTTCTTTTACTCTAACACCTTACCAGCAATTACTGCATTCGGATTTAATGTTCTATTAGCAAAATTAACAGTAAACAGGAACTAAAACCAAAAGCAGAGGGTTTTTTATTTTCAAAATGCATCCAAAGTGTTCACTTTCATTAACAAGAGGGTAATTGTGTCTATTTAGTAATTTGCTCTACGATATATTTTTTAAAAAGGGGTTAGTTAATAATTTATACTGTACTATTTAAAAAGAGGCTGTGAAAAGCCTACGGAAGGATTTGAATTAAACAGTCTTTCACCCTTTTAATATCTCACAAGAGATTTTTCTGCACTGATTCATTTAATTTAGTGGACACAGCAGTGTGGCCCATTGATTGTGGACAAAACTTCTGAAGGGCCTGGTGTGCACCCCTGTTAAAACGTGGGAAGAGAGTAAAGTTGGCCGTGAATTAATTTGATTCTGTACATAATTCTTTTTTCAATGGGATTCTGTGTCCCATTGCAGAGGCATGAAAAAAGGAGACACTGAGTTTGATTGCTTAATATTCATCTACATTTTCCTCTCTATGGGCACAATATGCTTGGCTTAATTAACTTTTCTCAAAGGTGAAGCAGTGCGCACCATCTGCTGTGAGACAATCACATTTGTATGCCTCTCAGAATAATCCCTTTACTACTGAAACTGCTATCATACAGGAGCCAAATCTGAAAAACTTTCAAATGGCATCGCTCTCCATTGAAACCCAATCGCTACTTTTGCTCCATCGGTACAGTTCAGGCATGGTTCGGTCAAAGGAAGAGGTGGGCCGGTTGTTTTGTTCATCTGCTTGCTTGTTTTTCCAGGTTTGTAGAGATGGATCTTAACTTTGTTATAATCTGCCTCCTTCCTGGTCATTATGTTGAGCAGAAGCACTTCCCTCATCCCCACCAAATTAGAAATTCCACATGCTTCGTTTCAAACCCTGCTCAAGAGCTCAGCAGGCTCATCCTTCCATTCTCTTACCTCCTCATGTGCGAATATATATACACACACACACACACACACACACACACACACACACAACATGGCTGTCTGCAAAGAACCATCAAGTCACTCAAAATTCCAACGTGAAATATTGAGGCAAAGTTTAGCCATTTAATTTTTTAATCAAGTCTCAAGGACCACACAGTGCTATCAAGGGCCTACTGAACTTGCTCTAAAGCTGGGTCATTATTTGATCTTTGTGGCTGGTAATCTGATTATCTCATTGTGGAGGTAAACTTCAGACCCAATCTTGTTAGCAGCTGGCTAGGCTGCATTACTCCAGCTACTGAGCTGGAAAATGAACTGAGCAGTCCGCCTTTGGCCTTGTTCCCTTTGAGCTCCAGGTTGGCTACTTCAAGACGTCTACTTTTGTGTCTGAATCAGCACTTTATTCTTCAGCCTCCCTTGTGCAAGGCAAACATATTCTCTAATGGTAATGTCGAGGCAGGACTTTCAAACGCCCTTGGGGGCGGGGGGGGACCTCCAGCATTTGGAAAACAGGTATTATCGGAGATTTGCCAAAAACTGGACTAGGGCGGGGAGTTTGGGGGGGGGACTTATTTAATTAAAGCCATCTAATGAAGGAGGCGGTGTCCTTCTTTACTTTGAGATTCACACTGGCCTGAGTTGCTAAAATATGCAAATGTGCGCAGGATTTGTGTGGTCTCCCCTCCTTAAGACACTCGCAGTTTTGCTTGTGGTCTCCTCCCGGCTTTGACCGCTTTTACAGTGAATGCACAGCACTGTCAAAGCACAGAAAGTCTCGGAAAAATAGCCTGAAAGGGTTCAAAGGATCCAAAAGACAAAAAAGGACTAAGCTGGGATTTTTATGTACAACTGAAAAGAAGAATAAAATATAAGTTGCCTAATGCAGGCTGTTATGGCAATGTTACCCATATCAAAGCATTATGGTGCTGCGGAAGGGCGTCGAAAGTTTTCTAGCCCACCATATGCAAAAGAAAAAGAGAGAGAAATAGGAACAATTTAGGCTGGCGGTGATTTTGCTACATGAGCCATTGAATGCTCTTTTTTGACACACTATTGAGCGAACAAGGAATTCAAAGAGTTTGAACTCGAACAAGTTTTCTGCCTCAATAGGCCATAATCAGTCCCAAAGAACTGAGTATTACTCAGTGTAGTGGTCTGCTCTCAAGGCTAACCAGCGTGGGGGTTTTTTCTCGGCCCGCTATTATAATGCGCATCAAAGAAAGAGCTCTTATGTTGCCTGTCCTCTTATCAATCCCGCTAAAACCTAAATCTCTTTAGGACAGTTTTTGAAGCCTTAAGGGAGCGGGAGGGGGAGCTGGAGTTAGGTGCCATTCTCAAATGTATCGGCAGAGCACATTGCTAATGTTACCAAGTATACAGAAACAAAATATATAAGCACACAGCAGATTGCCATTGTGAAACTGTGAAAGCTAAGGCTGGATTTGTAAATGTGTGCAAAAGTGTTAACTTAAAAAAAAATATTGAGATTTTGAAGACCCGTCCTACTGCTTAAATAACGCATTTCCAAATCAATTCTGAGTTCAGCATTCCTGTTTCGTTATCAGATTTCGTTAATAATGCTATGTCAAAATGTAGAACTACTACTACTACTACTACTATAAAAATAAAAGGGGCATCCTTTGAAATAATGTTGCATTAACAGCACTCAGGCTAGACTTTGCACTTTCTGCTCTCATAATACTTATGATTATATTCGGATCCCAGTTTGTGCATGTTAATTGCAGTCTCTGCACATAATGGAAAATGACAACAATGAATTTCATCAATCAGGATGCAACTTCCTTAATCCTCGGAAAGTAGTAACCCGTGACATTGTGACATTTTACAATTATTAGACTTTCTTTTAGCCTCCTATAATGAAAAAAGAATAGTGGTTCATAAGCTCGTTGCTCTTGCATTTTTTTCTGCTTTAAAGAATCGTGGATATTATTAATTATTATTAATATTATTATTTTTTCAGAAGTCATGCATAGTTAATGTGACACACATGAAAAGGTAGGACGTCTTTGTGGCAACACTTTAAATTCCTTCACTTGACCTTTCTGACCATTTATCTTAGGCCTAAATCCATAGCCGTTTGGCTTTCAAGTTCCAGCTCACAATTTTCCAGTGCATCTAAGGACTTGCAGGTACCTAACAAGTCTTTTTGTCCATTGAACAACAACCTCTTTCACCCATCTACTCTTGCCATATTACTACTGTTGAAATTTGCTTTGATGCTTCGTCTTGTCTTGATCCTGGGGTCGCAGTCCCCTTCTCCAGGGAATGAGGTCAAGGACACTGAGTCAGAAGGGAAACTTTACACAGGGTCAACCCCAGGAGCACTTCTCCCGTTCGGAAGCTTCAGCTGCTGCAGGATTTGGCGGCCAGGTTGCTCGCTGGGACAAGATGGTTTGAGCATATTACACCAACTCTGGCCTGACTGGACTGGCTACCAATTAGCTACTAGGCTGAATTCAAAATGCTGGTTTTGACCTGTATAACCTTAAACAGCTCAGGACCGCAATACCTCAAGGACATCCTTTCCCCATATAAACCATCCTGGACTCTGCATTCATCATCTGAGGCCCTTCTTCAGGTGTCTCAACATGAGGTCCAGAGGGTGGCAACATGAGAATAGGCCTTGTTAGTAGTGGCTCCCCATTTGTAAATTTTTTAGGTGCCAGGCAAAAAGATTCCTCTTCAACAATTAATATTCTACAGCCTTTTAAATGTGTCTGCGGGAAGGGGGTTTATTGTTTTGCTGTTTTGTTTTTGTTTTTTTACTTGACTTTGTCCTGTATTTTATGCTGTGAACTACTGTGAGATCCTATAATGAAGGGAGGTATATAGATCCAAGAAAGAAAGAAAGAAAGAAAGAAAGAAAGAAAGAAAGAAAGAAAGAAAGAAAGAAAGCAAGCAAGCCTCTGGTGTCAGTGTCCTTCTAGACCAAGAATATCACATTGCTGTTCTCTGAGTCCTAGGATTCCATTGTAAAAGCCACAATACAACCAATGTACTCCCTGTGGTGTAGTGGTTAAGAGTGGTAGACTGGTAATCTGGTGAACCGGGTTCGAGTCTCCTCTCCTCCACATGCAGCTGCTGGGTGACCTTGGGCTAGTCACACTTCTTTGAAGTCTCTCGGCCTCACTCACCTCACAGAGTGTTTGTTGTGGGGGAGGAAGGGAAAGGAGAATGTGAGCCGCTTTGAGACTCCTTCGGGTAGTGATAAAGCGGGATATCAAATCCAAACTCTTCTTCTTCTCTTCTTCTTCCTCTGTCTGATTAAAAGACTGCTGCTGTGTCCTGGGGGACCTTCAGCGGAAGAGGCACCATTCATTGAAGGTAAATCTTACTGCTTTGGTATAGGTTTTGTTCTAAAGTTGACAGTTGCTGAAGCAACAGCAGGTCACAGTTTTCCTCTAGCATCTAGCCCGAGCCCTGCACAAAGCAGCTTTGCTTTATTTGGCCTTATCCTTGCCCTGGTGGCCAGCGCGACCCAGGTGGCGCTGTGGGACCCAGGTGGCGCTGTGGGTTAAACCACAGAGCCTAGGGCTTGCTGATCAGAAGGTCGGCGGTTTGAATCCCTGCGACGGGGTGAGCTCCCGTTGTTCGGTCCCAGCTCCTGCCCACCTAGCAGTTCGAAAGCACGTCAAAGTGCAAGTAGATAAATAGGAACCGCTCCGGCGAGAAGGTAAACGGCGTTTCCGTGCGCTGCTCTGGTTCGCCAGAAGCGGCTTAGTCATGCTGGCCACATGACCTGGAAGCTGTACGCCGGCTCCCTCGGCCAATAAAGCGAGATGAGCGCCGCAACCCCAGAGTCGGACACGACTGGACCTAATGGTCAGGGGTCCCTTTACCTTTTACCTTGCCCTGGACCTCATGGAGGTCAGCAATTGCTTCAGAAAACATCTAGCTTGTCATGTGGTGATGGATGCTCCCTTCTGACACAAGTGGGTCCAACATGCAGTTGGTGTGAGGATAATGTCAAGGTGGGGAATCCAGACCCATCTGGTCTATCTGACTCATTATTGTCCACACTGAGAGACAGCAACACTCCAGGATTCTCTCCCAGCCCTATCTGAAGATGCGAAAGATTGAACAGGTCTCTACCATGGCCCTTCTTCACTCTTTGCTGTACATATCTATGCCCTACAGGTAAATAACGGGTGACTAGGGTCTTCTCAGTGACTCCACTTAGATTATAGAATGCTTTGCCCTGTGGAGAAAGTTGACTCCCTCCCTTGCCATTTTCCATTGGGTACTAAAAGCTAATGCTATTCTAGGCTGCACCAATAAAAGTACAGCGTCCAGATCAAAGGAAGTAATAGCACCACTCGAGTCTGCCTTAGTCAGACCACACCTGGAATACTATGTCCAATTCTAGGCACTACTGTTTAAGAAGGATATTGACAATCTGTAATGTGTGCAGAGGAGGACGGCCAAGATGATCAAGGTTATGGAGGAACCGTTCCTTATGAGGAATGGTTGAGGGAGCTGGGTATATTTAGCCTGGAGAAGAGAAGGCTGAGGAGATATGACAGCCATCTTCAAATATTTAAAGGTCTGTCACATGGACACTGGAGCATGCTTGTTTTCTCCTGCTCTGGAGTCTAGGACCAAAACCAAGTTATTAAAATTACAAGAAAGGAGATTCTGACTAAACATCAGGAAGAACTTTCCATCAGTAAGAGCTGTTCGACAGTGGAACGGACTCCCTCGGGAGATGGTGGACTCTCCTTCACTGGAGAGGTTGGATGGTCATCGGTCATGGCTGCTTTCGTGGCAATTCATGCATTACAGGGGGCTGGACTTTGGTGACCATCAGAGTTCCTTGCAGTTCTATGATTCTATGATTCTAAAGAAATTTTATTCTGGCAGACTATTATTGAATGTGGCAGACTGATTTTCCTCTCTACTCAGTTGATTTCCCCCCTCCCCACAAGAGGGTCATTTTAATAAAATCATAACATTTAATGTTTTTAGATTCCCCGAGTGGTCCTTTTGCACCAGATGGGTAGGACAGGAATGTTTACATTAGCTAGGTTTGCATTAAAATTTGCACCAAACTTCTCTGCTGCCCCTATTTGCTTTTGGGCCCAATTTAAAGTATTGACCTCAGCCTATAGCAGGGGTGGGAACCCACAGACAGTGGGCCAAATTAGAGCCATTAGATATCCCAGTTTGCCTCATGGGGCCATTTCCCCCAAGCCCTCCTCATCAAATCACAGTCCCAATCCTGTTGTCATATGGGATGAACACTGAGAGACATCCCTTTGAAGTCCCTATACAAGCAGTATCTAATGAACCTGCTTGGAAACAGTCTTCAAAGGCAATGTTGTCACGTGATGTCATAATTATGCCAGGTGATTGACAGGTGGGCAGTCCCACCCACCTGTGAAGCTTGGTCCCTCTGCAAAGCCCTGGGGCCAAAATTAAATATTCACCTCCAGGCCTGGATGTACTGCATTAACCCAACAGTCCTTTCTAGGCAACAGGAGCACTCCTGTAAATCACATGTCACTTGAGTCGGCTGGTAGCCACTGATCAGCTCAATGTGAGGGTTCCATTTTTATATCTTCAGTACATACCCTCCAACTAGCCTGATTTTCCAGGGACAGTCCTGGAATTACAGAAGCTGTCCCAGTTTCTGATTTGATCCCGGAATGTCCCGGTTTTCCTTTTTCCTCACCTCCATATCTTGGAGAACAATTAAAACGGGGGGGGGGGGGTAGGTGCAAAAACAGAGTCCTGTTTATACTGAAATTATAATCCCTGCACCAAATGAAGGAAATAGTGAAGCTGGCATATGAAGCCCTTCCTATAAATTTGAAGGAAAATGGAACCAATCCGCTTTAAATTCTCTCATTGCAATGCTTCAGCAGCTAGCCATTTTTTAGGAAACGTGTGGAGTGTTTATTCCTTTATTGTAAATTGACCCTTATACTGTCTCCTTAGAAGTAAGCCCCACTATATTCAATGAAACTCACTCCCAGGTAACTGGGTAAAGACTGGGCAGCCTTACGCAGCGTAATCCTAGGCATTTTTACTCAGAACTAAGTCCAATGGGGGACGTGGGTGGCGCTGTGGGTTAAACAACAGAGCCTAGGGCTTGCCGATCAGAAGGTTGGCGGTTTGAATCCCTGCGAAGGGGTGAGCTCCCATTGCTCGGTCCCTGCTCCTGCCAACCTAGCAGTTCGAAAGCACGTCAAGTGCAAGTAGATAAATAGGTACTGCTCCAGCGGGAAGGTAAACGGCGTTTCCGTGCGCTACTCTGGTTTGCCAGAAGTGGCTTTGTCATGCTGGCCACATGACCTGGAAGCTGTACACCAGCTCCCTTGGCCAATAAAGCGAGATGAGCGCCGCAACCCCAGAGTCGGTCACAACTGGACCTAATGGTCAGGGGTCCCTTTACCTTTAATATGCTTAAGTCCCAATGAGAGTTCAATAGGATTTACTTTCTGGTATGTTCCTGATCATTCTCACACTTTCTATTATTATTATTATTATTATTATTATTATTATTATTATCCTCCACCTTTTTTCCTGACATGGACTCAAGGCAACTTACAGCTAAAATTTTATTACATAATCCCTTCCCTCACACATTTTTTTCTTTACAACTATCTTGAAGGTTTGGCAGAGAGATTGTAATTGGCTCCAGGTGACAGATGTTCATATGATGTATATGTGTGCAGGAAATCAAACACAGGAGAAGCTTCCTGATGTAGAAAAGAATGTCCCTATTTACATCTGAGAAATGTTGGAGGGTATGGCAGTAGCCACACGATTAAAAAAGGACAGATTTTTGGAGTGTGACTTTTGTACCCTTCTGTATGCTGTTAGCCAGTTTGTCTGCACAGGTACCAAATACACATGGCATAAAACAGGCCCTAAGGTAGCTTCATCCTACCCTGATTTTGAACATATAGAAGCACTTGAAGTAACTTGAAAATTAGGCAGAGTGGGGATCATTTCTAAACTCTTATTTAATTCTAGGTTCTGTCAACTTTGTGCATTGAAATTGCTTCTCACATGTCACACTAACTGCCAGAAAATGTATCTCATGTGTCTGATTTTATTTTATATTATGGCTTCCAGATGGTAGACTACTTATGGAGTAATCCTCACTTTTTGATCTCCTTTGTTCGAAAAACTGAACCACGTACTGGTCACAGCATAATAACCTAATCTTGCAAATTGATGCATCATTTCTTTTTTTGCTTACAATAGCATGGATCATCTGCAACATTGCCTGAATAAACGTACCATTTGTCACTAGCTAAAAAAGCTGTCATCATTAACTTGATTAATCAAATGCTGCTGTTAAAGATGGATTGAAAGCACAAAATAGTCAGCCCAATGCCACGTAATGAAGAGATTAATTTGAACAAGACAACCAATTTTGTACAACAACTCTCATGCTTTACTTAGAAAGCCATCAATTAGTTGTTGTTTTCTCCCCATCGGCGTACTGTTTTGTCTTTCGGAACAACAAAAAGGCAATTTGCTCAAAAGTCAATCTGCTTTGTGTGTTGTTGTTTTAAAAAATGGCAGAGTTAAGTACCTCCGCCCTCTTTAGTTCTGTAATCTGAAACCTTGACTTTGATAGCCAATGGGAAATTAATGATAGAAGAGAAAAACTTACAATGGAATTATTCCCCTCTCAGGATATCACTAATTTCCTTTTTGTAATGTGATCATAATTCTGGTAGCAACAAGGAAGGCCTATGAAGACCTTCATTCCTTCATTATCTTGGATGGAGATGAATGTATCCCATGCTCAGGGTGCCAACTTTAGTCATGAAGAAAGTTGCTAACCCACTTAATCAGCTGCTATTGTTTAGGCCAAAAAGGAGGGGGATTGAAAAGGCATTTTAAAGAGGCAGTGCTCTGATCATTCATTTTTATGCGTACAATAGCCCTGTCCATGTTGTATTAAACAAGAACATATTCTATGCATTATGGGCCCATCACACTACTCTCATCAATATGTAGGGATGGGCAAATCTTTCTCTCCAGGGCTCTCTTTCTTCTAGTCAGTTTGCGACATGTTCATACCAGTTTACAGATCTTTAGATGGCATTTATTCTAATATGTGCATTTTTGTATGCAATTCCCCTCCTACCAGGTAGTAGCATGCATTTGTGTTTGTTGTTTTCAACAATGTACACATTTTTGTTAGAGTTGGAAAAGGGTGTCACAGTTTTCTGAGAAGTGCAAATCTGAAAGGATAGCTGTCTGTTGATTCACATGTTGTTCCGGGAAGTGCAGATTAGGTAGATTTGCATTAAAATGTGATAGGAATGAAATGTGCCCTGCTCTACTGATGGCAGGTCATATAAGGATACAGGTGTGCAGGCAAGCCAAGAGTTCCTCTGTCAATCCCAAAGCAAAGTGTGTAGAATCTAGCAAAACTGTGCAAGCCACCCCCCCTCCACACACACACTTGATTTGGGACCCAGTTTCATGATTCTGATTGGCCTGGCCCAGCCCTAATGTTCCATCAGAGTTTTAAATCCACATTAAAAATGTGGTTGCCAGTAGGGAGAGGGGAAGAAGAAAGAGACGGTCCAAGCACTAGACTCTGTCTATAGTGTCTCTTTCTCTCCCTGTCCCACCATTCATTCATTCATTCATTCATTTCATAACACATATACACCACTTGATAAGCTTTTTTAAAAAACAAAAAACCCAGGGGTTTAAAAAAAACTTTGAAACTATCGCTAAGAAAAATTAGCAACAGCAATTTAAGACTTTCAAAAAGTTAAAATACCCATAGGCTAAAAACAGATTAAAATTCATATCAACTTTGTAAACATCTGGATAAGCTTGTCTAAACAAAAACAAGACTTAAACTCAGGCACCTTCTCTTTCATGATACAGTGGTACCTCAGGTTACAGACGCTTCAGGTTACAGACTCCGCTAACCCAGAAATAGTACCTCAGGTTAAGAACTTTGCTTCAGGATGAGAACAGAAATCGTGTGGTGGCAGGGCGGCGGCAGCGGGAGGCCCCATTAGCTAAAGTTGTACCTCAGGTTAAGAACAGTTTCAGGTTAAGAACGGACCTCCAGAACAAATTAAGTTCTTAACCCGAGGTACCACTGTAGTCTGTTTTCAGAAGTGTATGGGGGCGTATGATTTGGCTAAAATTGGGCTGGGGCACCCCCCCCCCAAAGAGCTCTCTCTCTCTCTCTCTCTCTCTCTCACACACACACACACACACACAATTGCATTGCTGTATTAGTCCAAAGCTACCTAGTGTAGCCTTCCATTTTTAACAGTAAATCCCGGATGCCTCTGGGCATTTACAAACATGGCATAAGGTTGTCCCCAGCACCTGGTAACTGGTGACATCCTGCCTCAAAGCATGGCATTTCCATTTAGCTATTGTTGCAAACAGCCACTGATAGAGATAAGAGCATTTTGCATTCCAGGAAGTACCTTCTTCCATCCATCCTAAACTATTGTAGAACAAACATTATTGAGTTAACCATGAACCACCATGTTATCAGAGGAGGGAGAAATCCCTATCTGTCCGCTTTGCTCACAATCTTACAAGATTATAGGTATCTTGTTCTACCCCAACCCATTCCATATAAAAGCAACAACCATGTTCTCCACTTTTAAGAAATCTCTTTTTTAATAAATAAATAAATAAATGCTTTATTAAGCTTACGCACCAACAAAACACAAAAAACACCATACAATTATGTCATTTGTTACAAAGATACAAAGTTAACAAATAAACTCAAATTTTTGGACAACAACTCTTCTTAAAGTATATCTAACTTTCTGTCGTCTCCATATTTCATTTCATATTTACTAACTTATTGCAGCGACCGAGTTCATACTGCCACAATTGTTCTTAAGATATTTTTTGAAAACTTCCCATTTTGCAATAAATATTTGTTTTGAATGATCTTTCAATTTTTTCGGTTAATTTGGCTAGCTCTGCATATTCAACTAATTTCTGTAACCATTCTGACCTGGAAGGGATTTTATCACTTTTCCAGTTAGTTGCTATTAAGATTCTCTCAGCGACGGTCATATAAACATTTTCCTCTTACATTCCTAGGACACTTTTAAGAAATCTCAGAGCACCCCATCACAGGAAGCAGAGTAATTACACTTGTCACGTCAGGGCGCTCTCGGATTACTGGGTTCCGGCTGGATCCTTGATTTGACTGGAGCCCTACTCTGTGCCATACTTAACCTACTGGTTAATTCAGACCTGGTATTATGAAATTATCAAGAGAACCACTAATGCCATAAATCTAAATACTGTGACATTTCCAAATTATATACTGCACTGATGGGGAGACACTAGATTGGGTAGTTAGACGATGACTCTTGAAAATGACCTTATAGAAACATTTATTTCACAACACTTTAGCCTCATTTTGATTAATTGGATCTAGACATTTTCCTCATTGGGGAACTGCAAAAGATGCCAATCAGCTGAGATCACACACTGAATCCATGTAATTTGCCATCTGTCCCAGGTTAGGAAGCATAACAGGCTCTCCAAAGACATACAGGTAAACTCTCGTGCTAAATAAACTTTCTCTTTAAAAAAAAGAGAGAAAAAGAGTGCTTGCTTATCAAAAATACTCTAGAGGGAAAAAGAATCAGAACGAATGTAACCTCCTCCTAATGAGGCAGTAATGCATAATTATCATAATACACACGCTTCTCTCCATAGAGGAATATTTATAAACACGAGAACACTCTGGTTTGCGTGAGTATACAAATTGTTGTACCTCTTGTGGTTTTGTCTCATTGCAGCAATGTTAATGAATTTCGTTAAGTCTAAGCTCGGTCATTTGGAGAGCAAGAATAAAAATGGGAAATCTTACGTCTTCTTTTTTTTTAACTCTTGCTGTTGGCTACAGTGAGGATATGGCAGCAGAGCCCTGTATGAAATCGAGGCAGCACTGATCATTCAGGTAGGGCTGCCATACATCTGGGAATCGGACTGCAAAATCGTGTCTTGGGAAACCCAGATGGTATGGCAAGTAGGGCAATATTTTGACAACAACTTTCAGAAGAAGAAGAAAAAGAGCTCAACAACTTTGCTCGGATTTTCACTTTTGGGGATATGGCAACCCTAATTCAGGTATTTATTTGTCCTGTGTTTTTTACTTTATTTTTAGTTTCTCCTACTGTTTCATCAATTTGTAATCATTTAAAAAGCATTGAATGCTGTTTTTGTCAAAGCTTTTGTTGTTTACTCGTTTAGTTGTGTCCGACTCTTCGTGACCCCATGGACCAGAGCACACCAGGCACTCCTGTCTTCCACTGCCTCCCGCAGTTTGGTCAGACTCATGTTGGTAGCTTCGAGAACAAAGCTAGGATGCACAATGAAACAACCTTCAGAATCAGCTTCCTGTTTCAAGGCTGCTTGAATGAAAGTGTAGGCAAACAGTGAAATCTTTTATTTAGGGCTGCAATGGTAGATAGATTAATCAATTAGACTAATTGATTTAACTGTGCAAGCCATGTAGTGATGGTGCCAGGCGAGCCTCTCTGGGGATAGCATTCCACAATCGGGAAGTCACCACAGAAAAGGCCCATACTCTTGTTGCCACCCTCCGAATCTCTCTGATAAGACCCCATTTGCCCTAATGGCGCAGTCTCCACTGCTACCTCTTTCTAGAGTTCTTCGGTTTCACTCTGTATATTTTGAAATATTTGTGGGTCTTTTGTTCATTCCAGGGCCAGCGCTGGAGCAGTGAAACATGAAGATAATCAAGCTCACCTCTGTAAGACCGAAAATAATGTCAAAAGTCAGATATGTAGTGCTTGCAAGATGGTATCAAAGTATTCCTCATTACCCCAGAACAAACTCTCCCACACTTCAAATACTCATCATGCCTTGAGTTAACCCCTCAGACTTAACCTTGGCCTGTGGTCAGCCTGCTTTTATTCATTTTTATATTATTTCTGGCATTTATATACCACCCACTTAGCAAATTAAAAAAAATTCAATGAAATACAATCAACTGAGAACTGTACCAATCAATCTAAAAGCTGTGCCAGCACAAATTGCCATATTCCCAAAAAATCTAGACAAAGTTGTATGGCAGCCCTACTTAAAACCATACACAGCAGAATGAGATAAATAAAAAATCACTGGAGGCTTCCTGTTTCTGCCTGTGCCAGGAATGGAGGTCTCCCTCAACATCACAGGAAGAGACAGATGGAGATAAGCAAAGAATGATGGGGGAAACTCATTCTTTGAATTCTTCTCTGGGTGGGAGAGGAACGGGTTCTCACCTGTGGATTGCCCTGTGGTCTGGCACTCGCTTCCTTATGGAATGCGAGGGCAGGCAAAGGCACTGGGTGCATGGAGCATTTTGACTGCCGTGACACCCCCCCCCCCGATCCATTCCTGGAAGCAGAGGATATCCTGCTAATTGGGCTTTACTTGGAGTAAAGTACAGGCACGTGCTAGAAGCGATGAGATGACAAACTGCGGAACATCTCAGCTACAAGGATTTAAAGGTTGGAATTGAGATAAGGTTTCATTCGGTGCCAGAGATGGTGGGAAGTGGGGAGCCTACGGTTGTTTTTTCAAAGTTTTTCTTCTACATTTCTGATTCGGCAACCCTCCTCGGAATGCAAGGTTAAAATATAATATAAAAAGTGAGGTTGGATTAATAACATGAAATTTAACATCAAACTGGAACTGCATGTGTGAGATGAATGGAATGGAGAGGGGGGGGAGTTTCTCCCTTTGAAAGGACTATGTTGGAATATAGAATGAAACCACCCCACTCTTCGTTATTTTCAAAGGAATGTGAAGGAAACTGAGACAATTTGGAATGTAATCTAGCTGGAAGGATAACCCTCTATAAATTTTCAGCTGTAAGGAGGAAAGGGGTCTGCCAACTGCAAGGTCAGAGGTTTTCTTATTAACCGTTGGCAGTTTGGGATCACACCGTTCTTCCTAGGTTGAAATGAAAATGGCAATGACAGTTTATTTGTTGAAACAGAGAGGTCTCTAACAAACTCCTGATTCACGGGAGGAAGCAACGCAGAGGCTTTTAGAAAACTGTGAGACAATCGCTTCCCCCGAGTCATGATGGGAAATATCAACAGTTGGAAGAATGAAGGACATAACACCATATATGGCTGGGACAACATCATGGAGGGAGGGGAATTACTACATGCAAGAAAGAATAATGATTACAGACTGAGTCCTTCACTTGAAACTTTATATATTACTTAATATCTTAACACGAATTGAAACCATAAGATTGTAGCTGTTGTATAAGGGATTATTATCTTGAAGGGAATGTAATTGAAATTATTGAGATTTTGGAATGCAGAAATTAAAAACAAAAACAAAAAAAACCAAATCTAGCACGTGAGGAGGCCACTTTAACTAAATTGTATAATTCGGTATATAAATAATTGGTTTTAATAATTGTATAAATTGGATAAAATTGGCATTGTTATAATGAGGCTGTTATTGGAACAATATTGGGAAGCAATAAAAATATTTATTAAATAAAAAAATAGAAACATCCCTGGAACCCAATAAGCAGGGAAACAAAGTAGCTGTAAGAACTGGAATGAGTTAAGTTTAAAATGCTGGGAGAGCAAGGAAGTATTTGCCTGATGTGAAAAGTCCAGCCTTTCAAGACAACCTTTCTAACACAGATGCCAGGTAGGACTGACCACTTAAGTCAGGCACAAGCAAACTCGGCCATCCAGATGTTTTGGGACTACAACTCCCATCATCCCTAGCTAACAGGACCAGTGGTCAGGGATGATGGGAGTTGTAGTCCCAAAACATCTGAAGGGCCGAGTTTGTCTATGCCTGTACTGATACTAAGGTTGCTGGCCTAACTTCCTCTTCCCAGTCCCACCTTGGCAGAGGAGACATCTCCCGCCTGCCTTTCTATCTCCTGCTGACATGAAAGAATAAGCACGGCTCCTTTGCCTATGCCTGACTTAAGTCCATGCAGGCCCCATGATCCAAATGCCCTTATACAGCTCTGAGTACAATACTTTTATCGCGCCCTACCAACTCTGCTCAAATTATTAAGGGCACGAGATACAAAAAATGCTAATGCAATGTTTCATTTTTTAAAGTGCGTTTTTAGGAATGTGAAAATCTGGGGGCTTTGCTTGATGAGGTAATATGGCTATAGCAAGGAAGGGTTAGTTGTGTGCACATTAAATATAGATAGACGGTAGCATATTACAGATAAAAAGAGGGAAATTTGCATTGTAATAAGCCCACTATTAGCATCTTAACATTGCAGTGAAGTTTATTTACTGCAGTGGAAATCAAACTCATTTTACCTGGGTTATGAACCATAGTAAACTAAGGAAGGAGGGGGGCGATGTAACCAGTGAAGTGAAATTAGGGAAATAAAAAGCCCTTGTTGACAAAGGTACAACATTAAACCTCTCTGCAGTCTTCTGTTGCCTAAGTGTACTTGAGGAAGGAGTCTCCATCACCTTGACAGCCCGCTTTATTTCTGCACCGCGAATTTTATTTACCTGAATTATTAATGCTGCTTTTGTTTGTAGCAATATCTTAATTTTTTCCCCTTTTCATTCACCTGTCACAATTGTTTTTGATTCACATCTCAGAATGATGCGCAAATCTTTAGGAAGCGATTCAGTGTCACCCACATTTTTTGCTCTCTTATCGCATGCTTCTTCTCTCTTCATGGTAAAGCTGGGCTGTTCTGCGGGAGGGTTTATTCCCCCCCCCCTCCATGAAGACTGTCAGTCACAGAGATGATGCTTTAAACTTAACCAAGTGGATACAAGATCGAATTTAAACGACGTCTCATATGTCAGCAGATAGTATATCATGTAGAACCAGCAGAGCCAACGCACGCATACACACACATATCTTCCTAAATGATGTAAACTGTTTCTGTAGCCTATAGTGTGATCCAGAAACTGTTAGCCAACAGGGCTCAAAGTTAGCACAAATAGTTAAGAACATAGGAAGACCCCTGCTGGATGAGGCCAAGGACCCAGATAGTTATAGAATCACGGATTTGAAAAGTTGGAAGGGACCCTGAGGATCATCTAGTCCAACTCCCTGCATTGCAGGAATGTTGAATGTTGAAGCATTTAGCATGTTGAAGTCACTGTAATCAATGGATTAAGCACATACAATTTGTGGGCTGAACTGCAGCCAACTTCTTGGCAGCAAAGTTTTCTATGCATTCTGAAGAGCATTCTTTTAGAAAGCTTACTGTTTTAGAAAACTGGGCCTCCTTTGAATTTACACAGCACCTTTTTGTTTTAGACCCGTGGAAATACATTTCAAAATGACGCAGGTAGAGGAAAATGGAAAAAGGGACACTTTACTCATCTGCAAGTTACTTCAGGCTCATGTGTGCTTTTTGAACTCCTATGTCACACACAGGTATCACAAAGATTCTACTGAGAAAGTAATATTGGTAGAGACCATATGTTCAAACGCCATACCATTTCAAACAGACAAGGCTTGTTGAAAGAAAAAATGAAAACTTTCCCCCTTCCCCATCCCCCTGTCTTTGATTTTTTTTTTCCCCCAGAAGGATGAAATGAAAGGGACAGTGATACATATTTTAAGCCCTGTGAATTCACAATGGGACTTTAGAATAAAGAGGGGTTTTTTTAAAAAAGAAAGAAAGAAAGAAACCTTTGAACTAAACAAAGGTCCATCGCTGTGCACTTATTTTGCACAGCCACCTCGGAAAGGAAATGATGGAGGGACCAGCTGGCTTTTGCCATTGCACCTCTCCTGACACCAGACAGAAGCATCATCCCAGCCACTATCAATCCACTCTATGCCATGTCATTGACTCCTCTTGGTCCTGATCTCTTATCTCGTAGAGATTTCTTTTCTAGTCAAATGCCCTGTGAAAGTATCCACTCTGGGCCTCGCATCTGAGTGTCTCTTTGTACTCCCCTGTAGCCTAGCGAGCTGCATTAAGTTGATTAAAGTGGCTCTATAGACAGTTGCTTAGGCTCTTACACTGCCCTTAGATTAAAGACAAGGCAGCGTCCTCCTTTCAAGAGTTCTTCTCCTTCTCCTTCTTCTCCCCTCCCTCTTGCGAAACTGCAACTTTCAAAAGGGGTCAGTAAAAGACAAAGGCTCTTATGAACCCGAGTAGGAAAAAAGGCTTTTATGACAAATGATTTCTAATTTCCCCCTTTGTTCCAAAAAAGGCACCAGTTATGCTGCCAGAAATGTAACAAGCCATCCATAGGCCTTGATCGAAAGCTCCTCTTGAAGCCTCCTGCATAAGAGATCCAGACAAGTAGCCATAATTTTCCCCTAAATAATAAAAATAAGAATACTCCATCGGCTTTGGATCTGGAAGAAAGGGAAAGGAATGTAAATTCTAACTATGCAGACTCAACCTAATAGAGAGGACAAGTGGGAATTGTTTTCATTTTGTGGGTGGTGGTGGTTGGAAAAGGCTGAAGTGTTTGTGTGTGTGTTGCCAACATGTGTGAGATAGTTTGGGCTTCAACTAAGTTCTACTGAGAGTAGAGCTATTGATATTAATGCCACTAATTTGGGGGTGATCACACACTTTTAAACTATATTCCTGTGATGTGAGGTTTAACAGGTGGGCAACAAAAGTCGATCCTGTGAACTCTTAGCATTGCCAGGAGACTTATTTCAAGGCTGGAAGGACAAACAGCCACCATCCATTCCTCTGGACTAAAGATTTCACGGCACTTTCTACAGGGGTCAGCAAACTTTTTCAGCAGGGGGCCGGCCCACTGTCCCTCAGACCTTGTGGGGGACCGGACTATATTTTGGAAAAAAACACGAACGAATTCCTATGCCCCACAAATCACCCAGAGATGCATTTTAAATAAAAGCACACACTCTACTCATGTAAAAACACCAGGCAGGCCCCACAAATAACCCAGAGATGCATTTTAAATAAAAGGACACATTCTACTCATGTAAAAACATGCTGATTCCCGGACCGTTCCCGGGCCGGATTTAGAAGGCGATTGGGCCACATCCAGCCCACGGGCCTTAGGTTGCCTACCCATGGTTTAGCACATATCTAATAATGATCAAGGGATGCGTGTGGTGCTGTGGGTTAAACCACAGAGCCTAGGGCTTGCTGATCAGAAGGTCAGCGGTTCAAATCCCCGTGACGGGGTGAGCTCCCGTTGCTCCGTCCCTGCTCCTGCCAACCTAGCAGTTCGAAAGCACATCAAAGTGCAAGTAGATAAATAGGTACCGCTCCGGTGGGAAGGTAAATAGCGTTTCCGTGCACTGCTCTAGTTTGCCAGAAGCGGCTTAGTCATGCTGGCCACATGACCCAGAAGCTGTACGCTGGCTCCCTCAGTCAATAAAGCGAGATGAGCGCCGCAACCCCAGAGTTGTCCGTGACTGGACCTAATGGTCAGGGGTCCCTTTACCTTTACCTTTAATAATGGTCAATGTCATTTGAAAACCTATTTGGACATGTGTATTATAGAATCATAGAATCGCAGAATCTTGGAAGGGACCCCATTGCACCCCCTGCAATGCAGGACTCTCAGCTAAAGCATCCATGACCGATGGCCATCCAACCTCTGCTTAAAAACCTCAATTGAAGAAGAGCCCACCACCTCCTGAGGGAGACTGTTCCGCTGTTGAACAGCTCTTACTGTCACAAAGTTTTCCCGGATGTTGAGTCAGAATCTCCTTTCTTGTAACTTGAAGCCATTGGTTCGAGTCCTACCCTCCAGAGCAGGAGAACACAAGCTTGTTCCCTCTTCCATGTGACAGCCCTTATATTCATGTATGTTAAACCTAGGATCAGCGGGTTATTCTTACTTTTTTTTAATGGATTGATGAGTTATTCTTACTGTTATTGGGAACTCACACTGGGTTTCATTTGAGGTATTTTTTCTCTTTTCTCTTGTTATATTTGCAATAAAGTTTTATTCTTTTTTTAAAAAAACACCTTAGCCAATATGTTTGTTTTTGCTTGTTTCATTTCCCAGAAACCCTTCTGAACCATCAACAGCATTTTACTCCTGCCCTGAGTTTGCAGCACTCAAGTATTCACCACACTTAAAATTAATCACATTAAAGTCCAATCTTTCCTCCAATGAGTTCAATGCAACATACATGGCACTGCCCCGTGTTACATCTTCACAACAGTCCAGTGAGGTGGGTTCGATTGAGAGCTAGTGACTGGCCCAACATCACTCGCTGAGCATTTGAAGTTGGCTCTGTCAGGCCCTAGGCTGACATTCTTATGCTATACCACCCTCTGTACCTAACCACAGGGAAAGATGGAAAGTTGTAGCATGTGGCCATATCGCAAGGAAATCTTTTGCCATCTCTTCTACAGCCAGTCTGAAATTAGAAAAAGGTTTCTTTTAATTTTATTTATGCATTTTTACAACTTATATATCCATCATACAATATTCATCATTTATCTCTTATCCTCGGATTTCCCAGTCCATCTCTCCATTGCATTCTAGGTAGTCTTTTGTTGGCTGCATATTCTATTATTCAACCCATTTTCATCTCAAATCTTCCTTTATTTAGTGTTATCTCCGGCTCATTCCTACTGAGTTAAAATTGACTATTATACCCTCTAAGATACGCTTCAAAGCACTTCCACTCGTCTCTTATCCATGACTCATCCTTATTTCTTAATTTTGCAGTCATAGTTACTAATTATGTGTATTCTATCAGTTTATTCTGGCAAATTTCTTTCATGGTTATCTTTTTCTTTCCATTTTTTTGCATATACCACTCTAGCTGTGGCGGTCGCATATAAAGAGATCAAGTGCCTTTTTCGGGATATCATCACTTGTTATCCCTAATAGAAATGCCGCAGGTCTTTTGAGAAATGTTATCTTAAATATCTTTTTTAATTCTCTATGAATCATCTCCCAGTATTCTCTAGCATATTTACATGGCCACCACATGTGTGTCAAGGTTCCCACTAACACGTGGGACATCCAGCATAGATTTGACCCTTTTCTGTACATTTTCACCAGTTTGTACCACTGGTACATCATCTTTGGTAAGTTTTCCTTGATAAGGTAACAGGCAAAGAAATTCATAGTTTCCCCCCACAATTTCCCCCAATATCAGATAACCAATATCTATAAAATTAGGTATTAAACATTGGAAAAACAAGGAGGTGGATAAAGGTTTCGTTATTACACTGGTGGACATTTCAGACAAGCAGCTTTTCAGTGACGTGATCACTGCTGTAATGACGGCCGGCCCTACCCTTGATTTTGTTTTTCTACATTTGAGCTAGGTCATAGGCAAAATGGAAGCCTATTGGCAGCTTCTGTGAAGCAGGCCACCCTCGAGAGTTAAGACATCAAGGTGACATTCAGCACACTCTGTTTCGCATCCCTGCCGCATCAGGGCACCAGGACCAGGCATGTACAAGACACACCTCCGTACTTTACATTTCACACTTCCTTGCCTAAATCCCTTTCTGACCCTGCCTAACTGGTACATAAGCATTTTAGTGTCTCGGGTTCCTGGATTTTATTTTCGTCCGAGAAGGAAATGTGATGATACATACATGTGTGTAATGTAGCAGAAAACTATGCTTACTGAGGCATACAATCAGGATGTGTCAGGTTTTTTTTAAAAAAAAGAAAAATACCACACACACACACACACACACACCAAACCTGCTTCATTTGTAAACAAATATTAGGCACACTATTTCACTCTTATTTAGATCATGGGACAACAACTCATTAATTTCATAAAGAAACAGAGTTTCACCTCCTATTCTAATACGTTCCAGTCTCCCCTAGGTTTCTTCCATGCCATAATTATTCCATAATCTGACGTTAAGATACACAGATGCTTCTGCAGACATTTCAGCAATAGAGATACTGTAATCTCTGTTTCCTTATATATTGAAGCTTCATTTTATTTCATAATTCTTTTAAACGTCCATAATTATAAAGAAGAAATTGGCGGCAGTAAACCACATAGGCCAGAATGATGTGTGATTAACACAGTTGTATAAATATGTTCCTTTTTAAAAAAGGAAAACTAGAACAGTCTCCCATTTCTACCAGTGAAATGGCTACAAATGGGCTGCCATTAAGTTCTGTAACTTGAGTAGGTGCCTGCAAAGGGCCAGGTGGTGTTTATGCAGATGAACGAGCATGTTACAATGTGTTCTTCCTTTTGGATAAAACATTAGTGTATCAGATGTGACAAATCAGATGTTCATCTTCCGCACTCCTGCATTATTTTACATTGAGAATTAGATAATGTGCTGGCTTAGCTTTTCGTGGAGGCTTTTTTCTCCTCCTTCCCCTTTTCTGGAGGTTAAATTTATATACAGTGCTCTTGCCACACTCTGCATAATCATTGCTGTGCAGTCTATGACAAGCTGGCTAGGTACTATAGTGAACCTCACGCCTACAGGTATCCTGCCTTTTGTATTCCAGTTCACACCTGGTATGGCAATTCAGAAGCAGAAATACTATCATGATGTGATCGGCGGGGGGGAATGGAAAGCAGGATCTTTCCTCTCCTTTCCCCTTTTTCTTTTCTAAATTACCAGGCATTGGCGATGCTAATCCCTTTGACATATGAATGCATGAGCAACATTTCTCGGATTTGCTTTGCAATAACTTGGCAATAGCATTGCAGTTCCTTGCTAAGCCATTGCATCACAGTTCCTGAGCATCTTTTCTTGCCAAAGGAAGGAGCTCTCCAACCCAACCCAAACTACATAAATACAATAATATGACACTGTGTAAAAATAACAAATGGGACTCTGTTTTTTGAGAACAATCAGAAGTTCATTTTATCTTTCTTTCCTTTATTCTTTATTCTCTCTCTTTCTCTCTCTTTTTAGTTGTATTTGTCTTTTTCTTGTGTAGGATGTGTGCATAAATTGTAATATGTTAAATTGTTGTGTAAATTTGTGTTTAATGTTTAATAAAGATTTATTTTTTAAAAAAGAAAAAGCAAACTACATAAATACTCTCTCTGTAGTATCTGTTGAGAAGCAGCCTTGGCGTGCAACATGGTGTCTGCCATTGTGACAGAGCACAATAAATATTTGTTTATGATTTATTAAGTGAATAAATATTTATGGGGGAGAGTGTTCAGGTCTCCGGCCTCCGCTGTCGAAGGCAGTATGTTTCTAAATGCCAGTTGCTGGAAGCCGCAGGAGGGGAGAGTGCTGCTGCACTCAGATCCTGCTCACTGGCTTTTCCTAGACATCTGGTTGGCCACTGTGAGAACAGGATGCTGGACTAGATGGGCCACTGGCCTGATCCAGCAGGCTCTTATGTTCTTAGCAAAATAAATTAATATGAAAATAGCCAGAACTGTGTATGCAGTGTGCTGTGCTTAACCAAATGAAAACTGAACATATGAAGTTGGCATATACTGTACAGGGGGGAGGAGAAATTCTATTCAGTTACACTTTTAAAGCTGAATCAATCAGATTTTCACTTTACAAAACAATATGTGAACCCAGTTATCCTTCAAAATCCGCACTTACCGGTACCTTAATTTTGCAATGCAGTTCTCCAACCAAGCAATGTTTACAAAAATACGAACATTTAAGGGCATTAAAATGAAGATATTCTTGAAAACAATATACAGAAATGCATTACATTAAGGAGAATCGCTTGCAAAACTGTGTGCTTTAGTCAAAACTGCATATAAAGATGTGCTTATTAGCGAAAATTCACACCCAAATGCTGGTGCATTTTCATAAGCTTTTTTTATGCTGCAAAATATTGTTGTTGTTGTTCAGTCGTTCAGTCATGTCCGACTCTTCGTGACCCCATGGACCAGAGCACGCCATGCACGCCTATCCTTCACTGCCTCTCACAGTTTGGCCAAACTCATGTTAGTAGCTTCGAGAACACTGTCCAACCATCTCATCCTCTGTCGTCCCCTTCTCTTTCCCAACATCAGGGTCTTTTCTAGGGATTCTTCTCTTCTCATGAGGTGGCCATGGATGGATTCTCATGAGGTGGCAAAATATAGATAACTGAATTTAATATTGGGAAAATGAGAAAATTGACAGAGCCATCCCTACTAGAAGAAACTCCTGAAGGTCCAGGACAGGTGTCTTTCCCAGTTCTGATGTCTCAGGTTCTTTCTTTCTTTCTTTCTTTCTTTTAATGGAGATGCCAGGAACAAATCCAAGGGAGGGATCTTTTCCAAGCAAAGCATAGTTTTACTGTATAGCTGAGCTACTCTAAGGTGCTGGTCCCAACTCCTCGTCAGTCATGGACACCAGGGGTTAGGAATTCACAACCCATGGGCCCAGAGCTAGGGAAAGCTCAAGACCTAAGTCACCAAGGCATCCTCTCTGTCATACGGGAAGCACATTCTGCCCCACAGGAGCACAGATTTTACCAGTGGTGATGCCAGCAAAGCAGGAGTCCAGGCTCTTATTCAGTCGAATAAGCAGGAGAGCCCCCAGACACAACACAAATGGCTTAGCACATTTTGAAATAAGTGAAGTAAGAATGTAAGAAGAACCTGTTGGATCAGGCTAAAGGTCCATCTAGTCCAGAATCTTGTTCTCACAATGGCCAAGCAGATGCCTAACGGAAGTCAGCAAACGGGACTCAAGTACAACTGCGCTACATAATCATTTTTTGTTTCGTTTTGTCAATTTCCACCCCGTTTTCCATGGTGTTCTTATTTCTCCCCCTCTGCTGCATCCTATATTCTATCTCTTATAGTATGCAATAACAACAAGGGACGCGGGTGGCTCTGTGGTCTAAACCACTGAGCCTCTTGGACTTGCCGATCGGAAGGTCGGTGGTTCGAATCCGCGTGATGGGGTGAGCTCCCATTGCTCTGTCCCAGCTCCTGCCAACCTAGCAGTTTGAAAGCACACCAGTGCAAGTAGATAAATAGGTACCATTGCAGCGGGAAGATAAATGGCATTTTTGTGTGCTCTTGCTTCCATCACGGTGTCCCGTTGCGCCAGAAGTGGTTTAGTCATGCCGACCACATGACCCAGAAAGCTGTCTGTAAACAAACACCGGCTCCCTTGGCCTTGAAGTGAGATGAGTGCTACACCCCATAGTCGCCTTTGACTGGACTTAACCATCCAGGGTTCCTTTACATTTATCTTACAATAACAATACTATAATCTCTCATTCCTACTGTTGCTTGTGAGTTCATCTTGCTATATTATTGCTTTTAGTAATCCAAAAAAGCTTTCCATTCTTCCACAAAACAATCATAATGAGGTTCTCTTATTTTGGCTGTTAACTTTGTCAAGTCCAACCAACTTGTGATTTCCATCAACTGGTATTCAGAGGCATACTGCCTCTGACAGTGGAGGCATCACATAGACATTGTAGCTAGTAATACACGCATTACCATCTAAAGTGGGGACCTCTATGTACTTCCCCTCCTTCTTAGCAGCCTCACAGCTAACCAGCCATACAGGTCATCCATGGCCCAGAAGCTCCTGCTTGTCTCCCTGTGCCCTCTGCTCCTGGGGGAGATGGAGGAGTGAGAGCTAGCCAGGAACCGAGGCAGCTGATTTGGGGATCAGCTCTAAGAAGGTTACCCCAATCCAGTGGCTTTTCGGCACCACTGGTAGTGTGGTGATCTGCTGGCAGTGGGGAGATCCTTCTCCACCTACCCTTTTCCTCCAAGTTCCAGATCTGGACAAGGCTGAGTCCTGATACCCATCTGCCTCCCTTCCACCCAATTTTAGAACTCTCTAGCATCCTCCTTATTCTGAGCATGCCCATAATCAGGGGCGGAGGATGGGGATGCGGTGTGGGGCGGTCTGCCCCGGGTGTCACCACTGAGGTGGGTGACAAAATGCTGGGCGGCACTCACTGAGGGGCCTGCAGCGCGCCCGAGCTACACGTCTCTCCTGGGAGTGACGTGGTGGCTTGGGTGCCCGCAGGCTCCGCCCTGCCCCAAATGGTCCACCCGCCGCCTCCCCCTTAACTGTAGGGCGGCTGAGCGGGAGGAGGCAAGCAGACTCCTCGGATGCTCCACGAAGTGTTCTGCCCCGGCTCGCCCTGCCCCTGGGCACAGGGCACACATGCCGCCCCAGGCACCTGATCGGCTTGCTCCGCCGCTGCCCATAATACAGGCTGAGTCCATTAGCTGCCTCTCTCTTCTACATACTTGGTGCCCAAATAGTAGCTTTCCTTTTCAGGTTCAGTGCTGTAGTTGCCAAGGTAGCCAATGTGGGGCCCTCTGGATGAGGTTGGGACTACAACTACCATCAGACTCAGTCTACACAGCCAACGGCCAGGGATGATAGCAGGTGTTGCCCAGCCGTGTTGGCTACCCCTTGCTGTGGTGCATAACTTATAGTTCACATGAAGTATTCTAGAGAAAGACAGACACACAGACAGAGAGCAATATCCCCTTCCTCTCCTGTCTCATGTAATTGCTGTGCTTTTATTATATATTTTACTATTTCGTGTTGTTCACCATCCTGGCATCTGTTGACCCAAAGGTGGCATAGATAAAAAATTCAAGAAGTCCTGCACTGAGATCAGCCCTCCTTGATGCAAATGGGGCCCTTGTTTGCAGAAGAGGACTTGTGCATCAATAGAAACACTTATTCTGAACTAACGGTTCAAAGGAGCGTCTCTACCTGAAGGAGAGTCTCCACTCCCATCGTTCAGCTGAGATCCAGCTCCGAGGGTCTTCTGGCGGTTCCCTCATTGCAAGAAGTGAGGTTACAGGGAACCAGGCAGAGGGCCTCCTCTGTAGTCACACCCTCCCATCAGATGTCAAGGAAATAAACAACTATCTGACTTTTAGAAGACATTTGAAGGCAACCCTGTATAGGGAAAATTTTAATGCTTAAAGTTTTACTGTGCTTGGTGTTTTAATTTGCTGCAAGCCACCCAGCGTGGCTTTGGCAAGCCAGTCAGATGGGAGGCATATAAATAAGTTGTTGTTGTTGTTGTTGTTGTTGTTGTTGTTGTTGTTGTTAAGGTTTCATTTGGCAATGAGATGCTTATTTTCAACCAGGCACAGAATCTTACATAAAAGTCATGTCTGTTGTGGGATGCATGTGCTTTATTTACAACACCTTAAAAATCTCCATTCTTCCTCGATGCTAGGGTTTTTCAATTTACCTAAATCAAAAAATCTTGAGAGAGCACAAGGAGGGGAGGGGAGGGGAGGGTGAGAGGTAATGAAACAACCATCATCACATTATCTTCCTGTGACTGCAGGAAAAAAAGAAACTTACCCTGTGTATCCGTCCTTCAGTAAGACAGCCTTCGATTTGGCATCGCAAGGCAGGTCTCAGCATGTATAACTATGATTTCTGCTAACTGGTCACAGCCTTCTACTTTCACACCTTTTTTGCACTAAATGATTAGAACCGACCGCTGTCACTAGGACGTCATTATTTAAAATACTAATAAAGCAGGCGGCAACGGAAAGGAATAGCCAAACAATGTTCCCTCTCCCCAGTCTTCCTTCCCCTCGCATCATATGTGCCTCACCAAGCTCCTGCAAAATGCACCCCTTTGCTTTTATTTATTTACTTATTTATTTAAATGCAATTAAGGGTGCGTCAAATGTCTTAACAGCCAGGACAACATCCCAGCCAACAGCCTTGGTCACGTGCTTCTGGAAGGCACAATCGCAAGAGTCCTGTAACAATAATTACCTGGAAGGGTGAGCAGGATGCCTGGCTGGCTAGCTCACTTTCTCTATCAAGTGGCATAGATTGCTCTCTCTCTCTCTCTCTCTCTCACACACACACACACACACTGGTAAAAAGCTGTTTGCAAAAGACGCCGTCGCAGAGCAAGCGAGACACCAAGCCTCGCTAATAAATTGTTCTCAGAAATATCAACTCTCAATTTACTACTTGTACACAATGGGCCAGTCGAAACTTGTAGGGTGATCCAATTTGCCGCCGCTCTTGTTTTCAGTCTTTGTGAAGCTGCCTAGTGAGCTCAGCAGGAGCTGCTTGCTTCTCTCCCCTGAGTCAATCAGTGGGGTTTTGTTTCCTGCTGGTCAAAAAAATACCAGGTGGCTCTGAGAGTCTAATTATCAATGAAAAATTAAATCCAGGACAAGGATCTGACCAGGAGTTGCCCCCACCGCCACCTCTCCTCCAAGTGGGCGGTTGAGACGAGTCCCAAGTTACTTTGTTACTACATATATATATATATATATATATATATATATATATATATATATGCATAAGGGGGAGGGGATAGGGGGATATATCTAAACCTGATGATCCAAAAGGATAATTGATTTTTACACCCTGCAAATTTCCTCTTCTGCTTTATTGGCAGACTGAGGTGCACTCTACTAATTACCAAGGACTATCTCAAAAATTAGCAAATGATCAGGGAGTTTCTAATTAAGAATTGTTAAGCCAAGCTTTGCTCAACATTGTTCTATAATTTACCGGCCTTGGGGACTTTTATTTCCCAACTTACAAGATTTCTTTTTATATATATATATATAAAAGAACCAGACTTCTGACCTCAGTGCTTATGTAGTAAGGAAGTGAAAGAAGCTAAAATGTGTTCCACAATTACTGATTTAAACACGAGGAAATGGAATGGAATGATTATTGAGCTCGTTCTGGTTTTAGGTATAAAGATGTGTCTGAAATAAACGAGGCCAAATAATCACCCCCTCAATTAGCAAATTCGGGTGTTGAGTGCTGATTGCTAAATAGTCAAAAAGCAGGGGCACTGAGAAACCAGAGGGGGCTATCATACTTGTGGGAATCCCAATGTTTGCTGAAGTACAAAACAAAAAAGCATACTTTTAAAGAACCTGGTGGGATAATGCCCACCAAAATAAAACAGCCCAGTGAGGGTTGAGCTTAATCAGTGATTAGCAAACATACAATTTTGGCTGTCAGATGGAAAATAAAAATGAGGTGAGGATCCACTGCAGCATTTTGCTGCAGGTTCCACTTGAATCCTCTAAATTAGGGTTAGGGAACCAGCAGCCCTCCAGATGTTGTTGAACTCCAACACTGGGAGCTAGTGTGGTGTAGTGGTTAAGAGCGGTGGACTCGTAATCTGGTGAACCGGGTTTACTTCCCCGCTCCTCCACATGCAGCTGCTGGGTGACCTTGGGCTAGTCACACTTCTCTGAAGTCTCCCAGCCCCAGTCACCTCACAGAGTGTGTGTTGTGGGGGAGGAAGGGAAAGGAGAATGTGAGCCGCTTTGAGACTCCTTCGGGTAGTGATAAAGCGGGATAGCAAATCCAAACTCCTCCTCCTCCTCCTCCTCTTCTTCTTCTTCTTCTTCTTCCCCTCCTCACTCCCAACCAACATGGCCAGTGGTAAGAGATTATGGGCATTGTAAGTCCAGAAACACATGGAGAGACACAGTTCATCCACCCTTGCAAACCTACATGGGAAAGCAATGGGTGGAATCCAACACAGCGCTACGTCTCTCATTCCATCAGCTCAAGGATAATAATAATAATAATAATAATAATAATAATAATAATAATAATAATAATAATTTATTATTTATACCCCGCCCATCTGGCTGGGTCTCCCCAGCCACTCTGGGCGGCTTCCAAAAGAACATTAAAATACAGTAATCTTTTAAACATTAAAAGCCTCCCTAAACAGGGCTGCCTTCAGATGTCTTCTAAAGGTCTGGTAGTTGTTGTTCTCCTTGACATCTGAAGGGAGGGCATTCCACAGGGCGGGCGCCACTACCGAGAAGGCCCTCTGCCTGGTTCCCTGTAACTTGGCTTCACGCAGCGAGGGAACCGCCAGAAGGCCCTCGGCGCTGGACCTCAATGTCCGGGCTGACCGATGGGGGTGGAGACGCTCCTTTAGGTATACTGGACCGAAGCCATTTAGGGCTTTAAAAGTCAGCACCAACACTTTGAATTGTGCTCGGAAACGTACTGGGAGCCAATGTAGGTCTTTCAAGACCGGTGTTATGTGGTCTCGGCGGCCGCTCCCAGTCACCAGTCTAGCTGCCGCATTCTGGATTAGTTGTAGTTTCCGGGTCACCTTCAAAGGTAGCCCCACGTAGAGCGCATTGCAGTAATCCAAGCGAGAGATAACTAGAGCATGCACCACTCTGGCGAGACAGTCCGCGGGCAGGTAGGGTCTCAGCCTGCGTACCAGATGGAGCTGGTAGACTGCTGCCCTGGATACAGAATTAACCTGTGCCTCCATGGACAGCTGTGAGTCCAGAATGACTCCCAGGCTGCGCACCTGGTCCTTCAGGGGCACAGTTACCCCATTCAGGACCAGGGAGTCCTCCACACCTGCCCGCCCCCTGTCCCCCAAAAACAGTACTTCTGTCTTGTCAGGATTTCCACTTCTGCAAAGGAACGTTCTCCCCATCTCCATCCCCCCATCATGTGGCCCCTGAATCTGTTCTAGGGGTTTCCCCAACCCTCTGGAACTGATTTGGGGAGGGTGCAGAGTTCACACAAGGGAGAGGGGGGGAAGTCCCATTGCACAAGCCGAAATCCTTGTGCCTGATGGGATGCAGTACAGTAGGTACTTACCACCCAACATTATGTGACTTAAGAGTAAAAGGGGAGTGGAGTGGAGCACAAGGAGCATAGATTGTGGGGGTGAAATGCTTTGTGTGTCCATGTCTAATCTGACCACTTTCTAAATCAGTGATGGCTAACCTTGACACTCCAGATGTTTGGGGACTACAACTCCCATCATCCCTGACCACTGATCCTGTTAGCTAGGGATGATGGGAGTTGTAGTTCCAAAACATCTGGAGTGTCAAGGTTAGCCATCACTGTTCTAAATCTACCAAAGAATAAAATGAAATGAAATTGGGATTAAGGAGTTTTCTCAGGACGGCAGAGGGCGTGTGTGCTGTGTCCTGTCAGTGTAGCGATGGCAGCACTCAACCTTCTAGTGATAGGAAGTGCTCTGTGAGAAGATGACAAAAAATGGGGGTGGGGTCAAGGAGGGCCAGCTTGTGGGGAGAGAGAAATGTCCCTATTTTCATCTGAGGAATGTTGGAGGGTATGCATTGAGCATTGGTCCTGATTTGTTTGCGGGGAGATTACTGGTAGAAGACATTGGTTACTGGATGAGCTTTCTTTATTGGTTTTGTTTAGAGCATTTGTACCCGACCCTTCAGTCAAAAAAGGCTCCTGAGGAGCCTTACATACAATCAAATAAAGGCACTCCCCCACCCGGAGGCTTACAATCTAATTGCATTAGGATTGGTGGGGAAATGCTGTTGCATCAAAGCAAGGGTTATCCCACGCTATCCAGTGCCTTTCACCATCACTTTCATTATTACAAGACGTCTTCTGCGGGCTCCCCACAGGCGTCTGGTTGGCCACTGTGACCACAGGATGCTGGACTAGATGGGCCATTGGCCTGATCCAGCAGACTGTTCCTATGTTCTTATGTTGTTTTGAAAGACCTCCCCAACAGCTCTAACTATGCAACCTGAATCTGCCACCCAAAAATGGTGGCAGTCTGGAATTGCCTTCCTCCCAAGATAACACACACACATCCCCAGAAAAATGAACCAGTTGTTGGAAGGCAACTGGTTCATTATGAATCTGTTTTATGCTTCTTCCGATTCCCGACATCACAACTAGAGCACCCCAAGGTGGTTTTATATGCTATTTAGGGTTGCACTGCGCGATTTATGTCATAAATTATTAAATGACTTAATGGACAATGCATTAGAAAGAAAACAGGCAAATTACAGAATAATTTAACTGTTGCAAAGAAGCAAAGCAACACGCAGGACGTAAAACACTCTCTTTTGACACAGAATGCCCGAAGCTAAAGCAATTAAGGCTGCAAAATATTGCCGGCTGACATGACGTGTATGTAGATTTGTCATTCATTGGCAAGGCTTGGTAACAATCTCAGGTTATGTGCACAATAAAGCAATCCGTGTGGTAGAGAAGGCTTTTTGCTGGGAGTGCCCTAAAGATGTGGCTTTATGTATCATTTAGGCACATCACCGTTTTTACAGATAGTGTTTGCTGACGACAAAAGAGACTTCATCAGGGCGAGCATCTCCAAGCTGGTCCCTTTAGACATGGCTTGTTGTTGTTTTGCACTCTCTAGATGGCGAAGTAAATACTCTGATCTTCCTAGTGGCTGCTTTTAGATCAGCACCAGAACTCTGGTGAGCAAACCCCATTTGGCTGACTTAAAATGGAAGCTCCGAAATGCAGGCTGTGTTTCACACATAGGAATTAGGCTGGGGTGGGGAGCAAATCTACAGAACAAAACTGGCCTACAAAGCAACTTTATTTAGGCACCAGTGATTACCATCCAGGCTTGGCAGTTTCCCTCCCAGAATAAATAGCAGTTGGCAGGTGGAATCATTGGGACCACAGGCAGTGGGTGTTAGAAAAACACTGGGGCCTAATTTGAATAGTAGACTGTCTGTCATCTGGTGGGCGGGGCTTTTGTGTTGTGCTCTGGAATCGGCGCCTCCCTTCAGGTGTTCAGTTAAGTTCAGTTGGAGAGACCAACTGTCATTCTTGCTTCTTGCCTCATTCTTGCTTCATGATGTTCTTTTAGTTTTTCTCAGACAGTATGTTATTTGTTTGACATATGCTTTGTTTGACATAGACATAGGGTTGCCATATTTCAAAAGTAAAAACCAGGACACCCCGAAAGTTGTTGAGGTTTTTTTTAAGGAAACCCCCTAAATTGTTGTCCCGGGTATATAGCAGCCATACATATACGTGAGCCACTTACTTTACTGGGGGGGAAGAAACTCTGCTAAAGAATGGTGAAATATCCTGAACTGGTGCCCTGTGCAAGGCCAAATTTGGTGCCCAGAAATGGATCTGCTCAATTTTGGATCTGCTCAATTTTGCGCCCCCTCAGCTCAGCGCCCTGTGTGCCCTTGCCACCCTCCACCTGGCACTGGTAGCTCCCTTCAGACATTCTCTCCCGCACCAGGGCCGGCTTTACCATTAGGCAGAGGGAGGCTATTGCCTCAGGCATCAGATGCAGTGTCAGCCCCGCAGGGATTACTCCTCATCTTTTTATTTTAAACTTAGATGTCAATAAGAATTGTTCTAGGTTAATCTTCTGCAAGTTTCCCGCATTCTTGGTCATTTGTTAACTTTGAAGTGGAAACATGACTGTTGCTGTTTCCGTACAATAAAAATACGTCAACTTAGTAGGACACCCCTGCTGATTCAGAACGTATAGTATCCCCTTTTACTACCAACCACATATTCCTATTTATCTCTAAAGCACCCGGGGGACTCCTTAGGATGAGGTGCCCAAAATTGTACAATTCATGGAGGGAAGAAACCAGGCGTGGAGGAAGCCTCACGCCTCCTTCTCAAAGCCCAGCACCTCGCTTACTGGGCTTTGAGATGGTACCCCCTTCAGCTCAGCATCTAGTGTGCATAGGGACATGGATAGCGCTGTGGTCTAAACCACAGAGCCTCTTGGGCTTGCTGATCGAAAGGTCGGCCATTCGAATCTGTCCAACGGGGTGAGCTCCCATTGCTCTGTCCCAGCTCCTTCCAATCTAGCAGTTCGAAAGCACACCAGTGCTAGTAGATAAATAAGAACCGCTGCGGTGGGAAGGTAAATGGTGTTTCCATGCACTCTGGCACTCTTTACAATTTCCCATTACACCAGAGGCGGTTTAGTCATGCTGGCCACATGGCCTGGAAAGCTGTCTGCGGACAAACACCTTCTCCCTCGGCTTGAAAAGCGAGATGAGCGTTGCAACCCCATAGTTGCCTTTGACTGGACTTAACAGTCCAGGGGTTCTTTACCTAATGCACATGCAACACTCATACAGCCCTAAATCAACCCCTGGGTGGTGCCCCATTTATGAAATGTTCTGCCCAAGGAGGTGCTTATGTAAGACACCCTCATAGATGTTAGGATATTCATGTACCAAGAAATACCTATGGATATTGGAACAAATATTCATGCTCACTGGAAGGACAGATCCTGAAGCTGAGGCTCCAATACTTTGGCCACCTCATGAGAAGAGAAGACTCCCTGGAAAAGACCCTGATGTTGGGAAAGATGGAGGGCACAAGGAGAAGGGGACGACAGAGGACAAGATGGTTGGACAGTGTTCTCGAGTGCACAGGACAAGCATGCTATATGGTGATCGCTATTAGGCTAGTACAAGCATGGGAAACCATATTGGGGGCAAGAGATGCAGGTGTGTGTGAGAGAGAGTGTGTATATTTATCTTATAATGTCAATGGCGCCCACATGGGAGGTGCCAGAACTGAGTTCTGGTGAGTTCTGGCTGGGGGGAAAGCCATATATATATATATATATATATATATATATATATATATATATTCCAATTACACATTTTTAAGAGGGAGATTTTGAGACAGTCACAAAAACCTTTCGGCACAGAATCGCAGCAGGGGAACGACAGGACTAGTCAGTAAAAATACTCTTAAAAAAAAGAAAATGAAGATCGACAAAATTGGTAGTGCCTTGAGGAGCCACATAACGGCACAAGCAAAAAAAGGTTAAGTTTATGAATCGTTAAAATGTGAGACGGGGCAGTAGCATCAAAGCTGATAAATTACCTAAGAATCAGGGAAACCTTTCGGGGGATTTTTTTTTCAAAATAAATAGAAACTGCACATACAGCTGTGTAAGTAGGCTCCCCTGTTCTCGAGTTTGCTGCTTACAGATTGATCAGTCGGCAGAGCATGAGACTCTTGATCTCAGGGTCGTGGGTTCGAGCTCCACGTTGGGCAGAAAAGATTCCTGCATTGCAAGGAGCTGGGCTAGATGGCCCTGGTAGTCCCTTCCAACTCTATAATTCTATGCTTTAATATAAGAAAATTCACCTGTAATTTAGAATCTTTAAACTAGAAACCTTGAAACCTTCCCTGATGTGCTTTTATTGAATGGTCAGGCATAAATATTGCACATATATCTGCTTTAGAAGATATGTCAGTAATTACTGGTAATAACAATTAATAGTATTATTAGTAATTAGTTTAAAATTTAATTAATGTAGGGTTGCTATATTTCAAAAAAGGGAAAATCTGGACACAAAGGTTCTTAAATTCTGTCCATACACTATTTCCAATGGACAAATCCCAGATATGTCTGGACATATGCCAGCCCTAATTTATGGTTCGTTTCTGCATTGTTCTCTAGCCACGAAAGCAACAAAATCTTCTATTGGTGAGAAACTATAAAGGGCACAATCCACTGGGAACTTCTGGATAAACTCCACTGTAACAAATGGGAGTAGTGCACACCTCCTGTTCGTTGCAATGGGTGCAGCACAAGACATTGTGCCCTATTTCTATTGCGTGGCTGCCGCTTGTTTCAGGTCTGTTTTGCACCGGAGAACCAGCTGGTGCCCTGTGTCTCATACCCTTGCCATGGGGGTGTGGTTGAACTATAAAATGTCAGCTGTGCACACTAGAAAGCATTGTAAAGCACGATTTTGAATCCAGTTCTTTACAGGCATGTCCTGCGAAAGCCAGGGGCAGCGTACAAATGCGTGGCTGGGTGTGAGGTTGGAGCTTCAGATTGAGATCCTATGAATGCTTACCTGGGAGAGTAAGCCCCACTTAACTCATGGGGCTTCACTTCTCAATAGGCATGTACATGATCGCACTGCAAAGTGTGTTCTCCTTCATGGAGAGCACGTGTTGCGGTGGGGGCCAACAAGTCACCCCTCTGGTGCTGGGCAGGAACGTTTAGATGGCCACTGCTGTGATTAGACCCAGGGTGTTGTTGGGGAGATTTGTATGTTGCAAATTGATGATGGACAGCCCAGCGTATATATAATGGTTGGTGTGCAACGTGATCTCCCTCTTTCCTGAGTGCTTCGGAGCACCCGCCCTCCCTCCCTATATTTTAGGCCTGTGTTGACCTTGCTATGCCTGTCATGGGGTCATCTGCTGTTGGGGCAGGGGCCTGGTAGGAATTTTTCCATGTGGCTGATTGGCTGGTGCCACCTGGTTTTTGCCTACTGCATAGCAAATAGTCACAACTTGTAAGGTTGGCGGTTAGGCATTGGTTATTATTTTGTTGGAGGAGGGGTATGGTTGACTGTGTATGCCCCTCCTATTGATACTGGTGTACGGGGAATTCCGTTAAAGGAATCCAGGGACTCGATATGCTTTTGTCCGAACCCCCGGTCGGGGGCCAGGGCCGTGCAAGAGCCCTGGGAGCCTGTGGAGAGAGAGGAGGGTCAGATCATCCGGCTCCCTTTATGTCTCCAGAGTGTTTTCCCCTTACTGACAGTCGTCAGTTCTGTCCTCTGTGGGACAGATAGTCTTAACCAATGCCTAAGCAACCACTCACATTATTTGTATTTTAATAAAGTTGTGGTGAAAATCATGCCAAAAACCAAAACAAAATTCTGTCTGATGTGTGAGTTATTTGAGGGGTGGTTTTGGGGGACCTCGACATGCAAGCAGATGTGTTCATGGAGCTGCCATTCTTTTCTGAATGAGGTCTACCCCCATGCCACATAAGCATAAATAAGATGTAAAGGGTCATTCAGTGGATCTTCTGTGTGATATTTGTGTATGTCATCCCTGAGCAGAAAGAGATTTCTTCAGCGCCTTTAAAGATTTTCTCCTGTAGCGGCTCTCCAATTAATTGGGTTTTAGAACACAGACAGGATTTGTATTTATGTAGGAAGAAAGCATGTTCTCATTATACTTTTATTCTCATGTTAGATTTATTACATCTCTCCATTATAATTTATTGTACTGCCTCAGTCTTATCTAATTCTTCATATTTATGCGTCTCATCTAACAAGAATAATAATACATAAATAATACCAGACAACGGTGTGTTTTGGTTTTTTTGCAGATCTCTTCTATTTGTATGCTTTAATTCTCCAAACATCTCGGAGTGGAAGCTTAGTGAACTACAAAGGAAAATCTCCACGTGATCTCTGCAACATGAAAAATTATCATTTGAGTTTCTCTCTGCCATCCTCATTCCAGATTCGCAGCACAATAAAAGACGAGAAGGAACAGGTTCCGTGCCAAAAATGATTCCCAATGGTTGCTTGAAAAGCATTTTGTTCTGGGGCAATAGGATTGCAGTGTTGCAAAATTGTGTAAATCTCAAAGCTGGGGCTCTGGCACTTTAACAATGCCTCTGTAGAGGTTTGCCAGAAGACAGAGCTCATACAACTGCTGCCACTGCCTCATGTTTTCATCAACTGCTCTTGGGCACCACCAGCACTGGTGGCCAGAAGGAGGTACTGCAGGCAGGCAGCAGTTGGCATGCTCAAGTGACTTTCCCAGTGCCGGGGACTGGCTGGGGCCTGTAAAGTGACCTCCCATTTTCCGGATGATAGGGGCACCGATTGGTAGCAGAGGGAGAGGTGAAATGAGCCACCACAGAGAGTCTTCTGTAATGTGAGAGAGGTATCCTGAAGATGTTTTTGCCCAGTGGAGGGGGGAAGAGGACTTCCTCTTCCTCTTCCCCAGCACCATCATAGGTAAAGGTAAAGGGACCCCTGACCGTTAGGTCCAGTCGTGACCGACTCTGGGGTTGCGGTGCTCATCTCGCGTTACTGGCTGGGGGAGCCGGCGTACAGCTTCCGGGTCATGTGGCCAGCATGACAAAGCCGCTTCTGGCAAACCAGAGCAGCGCACAGAAACGCCGTTTACCTTCCCTCTGGAGTGGTACCTATTTATCTACTTGCACTTTGACGTGCTTTCGAACTGCTAGGTGGGCAGGAGCTGGGACCGAGCAATGGGAGCTCACCCCGTCGTGGGGATTCGAACCGCCGACCTTCTGATCGGCAAGCCCTAGGCTCTGTGGTTTAACCCACAGCGCCACCCTCGTCCCATAGCACCATCATAGGAAGGGGGAAATACTACTGCTTCTGGCCACCTAGCCCAGCATTCCTCTTGGGACCAACACAATTGTGCTGTTCTTCCCCCTTCCCCAGCCATGAAGGGCGTTCTCTTCTTCTGCCCCAGTGCTGCTATGTGGGTGAGGGTGGAAGAACCAGTTCTTTTTCTGGTAGGCAGAAGAACAGGTGGGGTCTGCCTCTGTGTGTGTGTGTGTGTGTGTGTGTGTGTGTGTGTGTGTGTGTGTGACTTCTGAAGTGCGTTCCTTGGCAGGTGAATGAACCAGCAATGCGGCACTCAAGCTGCAACAGTTTAGCTAGTCCTGCTTTAAAGAACGGAAGCACCATTTCCCATCTCTCTCTCATCCTGCCTAGAATATGTGCAGCGTGTCCTAAAGGCTGAAGCAATCTTACGATCCTCTCACCGAGGAATGATGCCCAACCAACCCCAAATCCCCGGATTTTACCCTAACGTAACCTTTCCTCTTCTCAGTCATACGACATAAATCTCGAGGTCATCAGCAATATTATGCCTAGGACGAGCCAATACGAGAGCAGGATAAGGTACCATATTAGCAGGTGCGTGACCAGTCTTGGCTTTCACCCAAACATTCCTGCTGCTTTTTGTTTAAAAAAAAAAATGATTTCATGTTATATATCAGAACTAATTATTCCTGTTGGGCCAACCTCGGGAAATGTCAACAGTACATTGTAAGTGCTAATTGGGGTGTCCATGCTCTTCGGCAGATTTGGGATCCGGCGCTGCTCTGGATTGGTGAGGTTAGGCATGTTTTAGAAGACTGCAAGATAATGAGCTTAGTCTCCATGGAAGAAGCATAGATTTGCTGCTCACACTTTGCATTGCATTCGCACCAGCGCTTTTGCCAGATACAAAGGAAGCCTCCCAAGTAGGCCAACAGCCCAAGGCAAAAGGCAGGCAGGCAGGCAGGCTACAAGGAAATCCAAAGGCAGAACTCTAGGCTACTGTGAGTAGAGGCAAAACACAAAGATATTTGCATGTCGTCTGTTTGTTTGCATGTCTTGAGTCAGGATAGTTTATGCAAATATTATCTTCTGAATTTCTAAGCACCTCTTGGGGGAGGAATCGGGCCATTTGTTTTGGAAAGGCGACTTTAGAAGAAAACCTGTTCTCTTACTGATGACTATAATAATAATAAACAACAATTTATTATTTATATGCCGCCCATCTGACTGGCTTGCCCCAGCTGCTCTGGGCAGCTTCCAACCAATTAAAACATTAAGCACAGTAAAACATCCCTATACAGGGCTGCCTTCAGATGTCTTCTAAAAGTCAGATAGTTGTTTATTTCCTTGACATCTGATGGGAGGGCGTTCCACAGGGCGGGTGCCACTACCGAGAAGGCCCTCTGCCTGTTTCCCTGTAACCTCACTTGTCGCAATGAGGGAACCGCCAGAAGGCCCTCGGAGCTGGATCTCAGTGTCCGGGTTGAACGATGGGGGTGGAGACGCTCCTTCAGGTATACAGGGCTGAAGATGTTTAGGGCTTTAAAGGTCAGCACTAACCAATTTTATTATTACAGTATTTTAGTTATATTTGAATTCACCCTTCCCCCAAGGAACTCAGGATAATGTGTGTGAAATTGTCTCATTTATTCTTCACCACAACCCTGTGAGGTACGCGAGGCTGAGGGTGAGTTCTGGCCTAATCCAGCAACAATTGTAATCTTGGCTTCTCCGAGTCCAGCTCATGGTTCGCTGTAAATATTTACTGGTAACAGATTCCCCAGTAAAACAATAAATGCGAATCAAATGGGCAGGCAGCTATCCTTCACCATGCAAAGACGTGAGATTTGCACTCAGAGTTGTTTAAATGAATGAATTGACACAGTTGTCCCCTGGAACCCCCAAGTCTGCATTAAGGCTAAGATAATGCCTATGCCCTTTTCCTCCATTGCTGCTCATGAAGAAGGATTTTCTTGACCATGTAGATCAGTTCATCATCAGTTACCAAATACAGTGCTTTCATATCGCGTTAATGCATCTATCTTGCGATGGAAAGGAGACTATCAGTAGATAAGCTGCTAAAAAGTCACCTCGGCTAATTGTTTGAATTGACCTTGGTGTTGATGGGTTGCAATTGCATAATGTCCAAATATTCCCAGTGGAGGCTCTATAGATAAATAATGACAGACTTATGGGGATCATGTGTAGGTATTTATTATACAGAATACAGGAAGGTCTTCTTGAGCCCTGATCAAAATTAGTGGCTTTCACTGTCTGGTGGTTAGACCTCTGCATTGAGACCTGCACAAATTGCAGCTTCTCTGTGATCACATTGTTAGGCCAGTAATAATGCAAAAGCAATTGGGAATCAAATGTGATTCATCTTCTAATAATACTGTGCTCCTCTGCAGTCAATGGGATAAGCTCCTTCTAGCTGGGTAGGCACTAAAATGCACAGAATTCCATCTCTGTCGAGTATCTCATCACCTTTCTTGTATATGGGGGGGGGAGTATTTACATGTTAGTTTATCTATCCCACCAAATGTATCGCCATATTTTGTGATTATTAACACCAAAAAGAGCCAGTCTTTCACAAGTTTTTCTGCTACCAAAAAAGAAGAAGAAAGAAGTTGGGTTCTAAGAAGGAAGTGCTGAAGAAATACTCAGAAAATATACTATCAGGTCTAAGGTCTACCATGTAGACATTTCTCATTGTCCTGTGTAGAACAGCCAACCTACATCTCCTGGGCAGGGATCCACACAAGCAAATAATGTTTTGGAGAAGGACAGAAAAGGTATTCGGCAAGGTTCAATGGATTTACTCTTGGATATATTCAACCTTGCAAAAGTGCAATGCACTTTTTTTTTTAAGCGAAAGGATTTGTGCCTCTGGCATGCATGTCTCATAGACAGGCCCATTTCCTTGTTTATAATTATGCTCCCACCCAGAGGGCACAATCCAGTCCGAGCCCTTTTGAGCCCTATTGAGTCAGTACAGAAAAAATGTACAGTTCAATTCTATACTTGACTATTGAGAAGTAAGCTATAATAGGCATAGGCCTCTCTTGCCCATGGAATTCAAGCGGACTGGAAAGTGCTTCACTTTAAGCCAATTGGGCCCACAGTCCTTAAAATGACTATTAAGTTTGCAGCTGAGTGCTATATAATGCCATACACACACATATATCTATGAATAACGAGCATAGGTGCCAACTTCCTGGGGCCCTGGGTGCCCAAGCACCCACAAAATTCCCCATGAATTGGCTGGGCCCCCACAAATTTCATTGCCTGGGCCAGGCATGCTGCATGGCACCCACGGCTTCGGGCACCCATGGTCGCAGGGCCAAGTTGGCACTCCTGATAACTAGAGCTATTGTTATATTGGATTCTCTCTTCGTTTATACACACAGTGTTATTCTTCATTGGATCTTCCCTTCCCAGAGTGTCCCCCCACCCTTCAGAGCAGATTTTGGGGTGGTACGAGACGGCTGTGAAGGGAAGGGGGGAATTGATCTACCTATGGGGGTTGTCATAGGTAGAATTCCAGTCAAACAGATTTTGGATCCAAGCCTGTGTACCATCTCACTCAAATTGGTTCGTGGTTGTGATTTCATGAAATAATCCAGGTGTCATATGGGTGCTGAGATTTCCCCCCCCCCTCAAAAAAATAAATAAATTTGGATGTGTGTCATTTCAATCGCTTAGGCACAGCATCATCTATAATTTATTAAGCATATTATATGATATAAATAAGGGACATCCTCTCATGAAAGACTCTCTCAACTGCAAGAGGCAGAAAATGAATTTGTCATGCAGTTCTGAGCAGTGGCATCCCGGGGCTGGCTGGCTGGGGACTCTTCCTTGTCCATGATGGGATCCTGAGGGACTCATCCCATTTCCTTTTTTGCCTTGCTGTGCATATTCATAAAAAATTAGGGTAGGTTATCTGATTGAATCGTAAACGGTGATAAGTAGTGCTTCAACATGCCCATGTGCAAAATAAGTGATAAATGTATGCTAAGCAGACAACCTGCCCCAGATTGCTCGCTCTCTTCCCCCCTCCCTCCCTCCCTCCCTCTCTCTGTGATGGATACAGAGATAGATATAAACACATAATGGCCTGGAGATATTCGGCAGATCAATGAACTCTTGCAGCTCTGTGGAATTATATTACTATCCAAAATCTACATGCAAATAAATGCAATGAGTGAAAAGGTCCCCGATATTTAGCGAGACATGTGCCATCGTTTTTGTGCAAATCCGCAGGTAGCAGAGCACATTCAACGACTTGCTTTTGGAGACACGGACAGAGCCTAAGTGCAACGAAAGATAGCCACAAGTGAGAGACTGGCAATTCCCCAATTGTAGCACTCATGGTGCCATGAGAAAATGTTAAACTAAATAACCCAAGGCCTTTCGCAGAGAAGGGGGCCCCACTGCATTTCCGCAAGATTTAATGCTTTGGTTTTGCCACCTTCCAGTTGCTCTCTGCTGGAGAACAAGCCGTTCTGACCCTCACAACCCCAAAAGTTTACCATTAGAAGTGTAAAGAAGAGCAGTGCCTCCATTTTTAATATGGGGAGGGGGGGAGTGTGTTGTCAGATATTTGTGTTGTCAGATATTATGCTTGGTTGGCGAGATTGATTGACAGACTTCTATATTCCGGCTCGCGAAAAGGGTGGTAAATTGGTAGTAAAAATTAAAGGCTAACTCAATATTTAATCTAGGGTTGCTTACCATTTAGTTTCAAAGCACTCCTACCATCAACTTACCTACTGCTCCTCTTCAACAGCAGCCAACTTCATTAAAGAACAAAAGTAAAGTAATAAGTCATTTCACACCCTGTCTGACCATTCTCCGGTAATAGCAAGATTTCATGGAAGGGTACAACATTATGCCCATCTGCAATCACAGTCTCTTTGCAAAAATCTTAATTCACACTTCACATGCCGCTAACCTTGTTACCATCCCTTCGTAAATCCATCAGTGTTGCAGCTGCGCGTCTTCACAGCCCAACATCTTAAAATTCATCACTTTGGCACCTTAGCATCACTACAGGTCAAACTAAGGAAGCCAACCACGAATAATTAAGGGTGCCCAGATGTTTAGGTTTACTCCTTTCAAACATTTCTTTGATTCGATTGGGGGGGAGGTGTCTCTTTCCCCTTCCTCACTTCACATTGGAAAGATATATGCAATTAGATTAAGGGAGGGGGAGGCCAAAACCAAGTTTCAAACTCTTCCCCCCTCCCCACCCTCCAAATCGTCTTCTTCTCTTTTTCTCCCCCTTACAAGTATAGCTCTTTGTAGCTGGAATCTGAACAAGAAGCGCGATAATGAGTAGGTTGAGGGAAGGAAAGGTGTTATCTCATTAAGGTAATTACCAAGACATCCCTACCATTATATCGGTTTGAAAATGTGGCAATTAAAGAGCCCTACATGGGTTCCTGGAGACAAGGGAACAAGACAATTCTCTTGGAACTCCTGTGTTGCGGTTAATGTGTGTCATGTAAATGAAAAGGCAGGAGATTGCTTGCAAAATGACTCTCTCTCTCTCTCTCTCTCTCTCTCTCTCTCTCCCTCCCTCTCCCTCCAACTCTTCACATACATACACATATCAGAATAGGTCAAGCCTGGAAATTTCAGCCCTCCTTTCATTCATGCCATATACCTAAATAACAGGTGTCATCCATCTGCTTTCGTTGAAAGACTCCCAAACACTCAGGCTGTGGCCACCGAAGGTCGTTTGAAGGGTCCAGGACCACAGGTAATTGTCATCAAGTTTCATGAACCAGATGTCGTGCCCAAAACTTAGAACTCAAATCCAGTCTTCTTCTTCTTCTCCGTTCTCATCACACAGCTTCTGCCTACCCAGGAAACATCAGAACAGTCAAGCCAATGGCATCCCCAGGAGCCATGACTTCCAGATTTATGGAAGATCACTGTGATAATATCAGTTCAGTTCTGACTCCGGGTTTCGGAGAGTCTGAAAAGGAGACCCCGCCACTGCACTGTCTCCTATGCAGCCACCTCTGCCATTGAACTGTATGGTGGGCTGGCTGTAGCACCAAACAGAGCTCCCAACCTGTGCTCACGTAATGGCCAGCAACACTGCATCAACACAGGTAGGCCAAGTGGGCCTGAAGCCCCACTATTCCAGATGCCGGTGCCAGACCAAGATCCACAGCAAGCCCAAGGGATTTGATTATGCTGATCCACAAGTGCCTGAGCATGTGTCCCTCCAAACCATCAAAGGTGCCACAAAGCATTATCTTTAGGATACTGTAAAGAGGCTACCTGAATTCTCTGCTGGAGATTCAAATATGCCCTGTATGTGGAGGAGCGAGCAAGGTCATATGGTAGTAAAAAAGTAAAGGGACCCCTGACCATTAGGTCCAGTCGCGGACGACTCTGGGGTTGTGGCGCTCATCTCGCTTTATTGGCCGAGGGAGCCGGTGTACAGCTTTCGGGTCATGTGGCCAGCATGACTAAGCCGCTTCTGGCAAACCAGAGCAGCGTACGGAAATGCCGTTTACCTTCCCGCCAGAGCAGTACCTATTTATCTACTTGCACTTGACATGCTTTCGAATTGCTAAGTGGGCAGGAGCAGGGATCGAGCAACGGGAGCTCACCCCGTCACAGGGATTCGAACCGCCAACCTTCTGATCGGCAAACCCTAGGCTCTGTGCTTTAACACACAGCGACACCCGCGTCCCATATGGTAGTACTCCACCCCCAATGCCCCATTCCATCACTGGCTCCACCCCCCAGATCTTTACACACACACACCCCAAGTGGAGAAGCTATGCACCTTTTGCTAATCACCCAAGCTCAAAGGCAGCACTCCCAGCCATATGTCTCCAAGACATATTCCACAAGATGTCCATAGATTCTTAATTCAGACCTTCTGTCCAGTGGTCTGGAGGTGAAGCTGGAAGGAACAGGGATGGTTTCTTGGAATGAATGGAGGATAACTGCTGAATAGGGCTATAGTCATTTTCATATGTCCTCATAGACAAGAACAGGACCAGTTTGCCACTTCAGAACCTCTTAGAAAGGAAAGCACATGATTACAGATGAAACTGTAGAAGAATTGAGAGAATTCTCAAGGGGGGAAATCTTAATTTCAATTGCTTGCCCAATAAATTTAGATATGTATTCTAACTTATTTCTTTTTTAACCTTTTGAACTATGGCTATTGTTGGATTTAGAAGAAGGTATAAATATATTGAAATCAGCAAGTTGATATTTAAGAATCTTGTTTAGAAATCACAACATCTTGCTGTTCTAGCTTTTAACTGTGTATTTCAAAACTGAACTTCCAAAGCAAATGTTGAAAATTCAAATACTTAATTTTAATTTTGACGATTTGAAAAGTTTGAATAAATGCGACTTATCATAAAGAAATGGCTATGTGAACCAACCTGGCACTTCCAATGAATATGATTTACAGTTGTCACACAGAACTACAACCAGAAAAGTGCAGCTCTGGTATAGAAACTTTCCACATGGTGTGGAAGAACTAACTGGTTAGTAGTTACATACATTAGAGCCTTGTGCGAGAACATTTCAAATGAGTTTCATGTGATAAAAAAATAACATGTAGACAGCTCTAATGATCCCATGACCTGAGACAAAGCAAACTCTAAATCAGGCATAGGCAAACTCGGCCCTCCAGATGTTTTGGGACTACAACTCCCATCATCCCTAGCTAACAGGACCAGTGGTCAGGGATGATGGGAGTTGTAGTCCCAAAACATCTGGAGGGCTGAGTTTGCCTATGCCTGCTCTAAATCATGAATGCCACTATAACAGAATAAAGTGTTAAATAGCCTCTTGACCTCCGTTAACCAGAAGTAATCTTGAGTAGAACGAATAGCCAACGGCTCAATGTATTAAACTTAAGTGTATTGTATAGATGGATTGATTGTAAATTCTTCAACAAAAATCTGGAAACAATCAAACACTTACAGCCTCCAAACCATTCAGAGCAATGCTTTAGAGAACTGGGTGGCCTGAGGGTTTATGCCTTGCTGGCACTTTTTAGATGGTGAGCTGCTTCTTTTTTTCCTCTTACGTAGTCATCCCTAGTCTTCTTACTAAGTAATCTTGATGCAATATCTTGAATGCATTTTTGATGCAATTCATACAATCCAAGCATGCCTTCTAGCCATGCACAACCTAGGCCAGTGCTTTAACTTTGAATGCACCGTGTTTCTCTGTTCCCAGCTTGAGTCCTTGAAAATGCTTCTTTGAATCTGTTATTTATTCTCAGTCTTATTCGAGGTACCAGAGGTATGTACACCACTGCTTATTATATATGTCATGCATTCTGTATAATACATAAATAATAATTATGAAAAATGAAAGAAAGCCATCTGATATTCAGGAGTTAACAGATTTGTATTCCTCGCCCCCACTGCCAAAAAGAAGAAGGCCTCTTTGCTTATAAAGAACCATCCCATGGACATATTTTTAAAATTTTCCAAAATCTCAATGTCTCTTTTAGAGCCAGATCATGATATTTTAGAGATATCTATCCCTTGAACCTTACTAAACAAAACAAAAACCTTGATCATGATTATGAGCATGGATCTGGAATCTCTATTGATGTGATATTTTGAATTCATGTTAACAAATCAATTGTGGGGGGTTTTTTTAATCTGGAAAGCTGTGAACTAAGTCACCCTCTGCTAATATTTCCATTCTACTTTTTCATAACATTCTCCTGAATCTTGAAAGATATTAACAGTTTCAGTTAAGTGTTGCATCAAAACCTATTCATCCATCTTCGGTATGTCTTAGGAATTGCCAAACAAACAATCGGAAGAGTCAATAACTTGTCAAAGGAAGAAGGCCAAAGATTTGACTCCACTGCAATATTCACACATCTGGACTCTTTCTTTCAGGGAGATGATGTCTTCTACTAATGCCCCTATACTAACATAATTTCTTATACTAACATAATCCTTTTCTTATTGAGAGAGAGTACCCCCCGGTTAATATCCTGAGCTTTGTCTTAATTAGCTTTAGCCTACAATTCTGCCTTAAGATTTAATGTGCTTGTTTTAAAAATGTTTGGCAGTAAATGAAAGAATCGTGAAGGAGAAGCCGGGAGGGAGTGCGGAATGATTGCTTTTTGAACTCTGCAAATTGCTGCAAGTGTCCTAGCAACACCCTTCCAGAAATAGTTTGCACTTTTTGCATGTCCTTTCTTTGATAATCAAGAAATCCAGGCCCATCGGCTCCGTAAGCAAAGCCAAAGAAGGCAGACCTTCGCTTGGGATTGATTTTAGTTTAAACTCAGCAGCTGGTCACTAATAGGGTTGCTCATAATCATCACTGTAATGTTAGGGGATGCAATTAGTACCTAAGCCATTTCTGTGTGTCTCTTTGAAATCACTCCTAATTTGGGCAGGGGGAGGGTGTGTTGGTAAGCTTCCATTAACAGGCGGGCTGGTGGGAAAATAGGGCATATTAATATGAAAATCAATGGCACTGGTATGCGATAAAAGTTGCCAGCTGGTAATTGGAGCCCTGTTAATGCCCCAGTCCATACTTTAAAAAACCAAACAAACCTCAGGCTGTCTATCCAGTCAGGAAGTGTGATGCCTGGAATAAAAGTTCAGCGGGCACGAATCTGAAAAGAAACACCCAAGAATTCCTCCTTAATACGTAATCTTGCCGTATCATAGACTGATCCCTACCTCTCCGCAAAGAGCCCCAGGTATGATGTGAATAAGACCTGAGGTTTAATCCCCTACATAGAAAGAGAGGGGAAACTTGAGGAGGACCCTTGAGTGCTTCAGTCCGTACTTCTTCTCCCTTATCAGAAATGAAAAATATGAAATGTCGCCTGCCTAATGGAATAACACAATGGTACGGTTTGAGTAGTGGGTGTGTTGAAAGGAGGAGGAAGGAAAAGCGTCGTATTTAATTCTGATCAGCTTGTTTAAATACCAGTCAGAACTGGAAAACAAGTAAAGAAAGGTCTAGAGCAGGGGTAGGCAACCTAAGGCCCGTGGGTCGGATGCAGCCCAATCGCCTTCTCAATCCAGCCCACAGACGGTCCGGGAATCAGCGTGTTTTCACATGAGTAGAATGTGTGCTTTTATTTAAAATGCATCTCTGGGTTATTTGTGGGGCATAGGAATTTGTTCATTTCCCCCCAAAAAAATATAGTCTGGCCCACCACATGGTCTGAGGGATGGTGGACCGGCCCATGGCTGAAAAAGGTTGCTGACCCCTGGTCTAGAGGCTCCCATTACGTTTCTGAGCACAATTCAAAGGACTGGTGTTAGAAGACATCTGAAGGCTGTTCAGGGAAGTTTTTAATGGTTGCTGTTTTACTGTGTTTTTAATATTTTGTTGGGAGCCGCCCAGAGTGGCTGGGGCGACCCAGTCAGATAGGGAGCATGTAAATAATAATGATAATGATAATGATGATTAGGATAATTGAAAAGGCATCAAAACCTGCTAGATCAGACTGGGGTCCATTTAATTCAGGGAAGCCAGCTAGACAGATGCCTCTGGAAACACAGAAGCAGGGACTGGAGTTGATGGCTTCTCCCTCTTAACTTCATTCCAGCATCTAGCGTCCTGAGGTAGAGCACGGTATCTGTTCATTAAACTATTGTGATTAACAATCGTTGAGATACCATCTACTGTAAATCTGTCTAATTTATTTCTAAGCCATCAAAGCCAGAAGCAAGCACCATGAGGTTGTATTCAGCATAGTTGTAAGCAAAATGTTCCATCAGCACAAGGATTTCTCCTGCACAACAGAATGTTCTCCACCTCTCCTTCCCACCCACCCCCATGTGCCCCTAAATCTGTTCTGGGGTTTCCCCCCAAATCTCTGCAGCAGATTTTGGGGTGGTGCAGGGCATATGCAAGGAAAGGAGAGGAAGGGAAATTCCTTTTGTGCTGGTGCTAATCCTTGCAGAAGCACAACTATTTAATTGAATACTGCCCCATAGCTTGTAGTAGCGACTTCCAGGGATTCTTGATCTTTTGCTGGTGTAATAGCTTGACAGTAACTTTTTGAAAAGGCATTTTCACATACGACACTTATAAGCTTGTTTAAGCAACTCTCATACAAACGCAGGTGATGCCTGCTTGTCCATAGTGTGGGACACATCTGTTTTCAAATAACTAGACAATCTAGTGTGGGTGTACATTACAGAATGTGGAAAAGAGGAAGAAGAAGAAGAAAAGGCTCTACAGTATCAGGTGTGGAAATGCCCCAAGCCTTTTCAGTTAGGCTAAGAGTACCTTTTGACCATCGGGGACACTCTTTGTGTACATGTATGAATATTACTGATGTGGGTTGAAGAGGCAGGAAAGAGCCTTTTAAAAAATGAAATGTACATCCATCAATCACAAGCAAGTTTGGCACTGTGTTTCAAGCATCGCTGAAAGTGCCTTTGAGCCACTGTCCTCCTCTTTCATATGAACTGTTGTCCATTCTGCATGGAGCATATTCTAGCCAACGTAGGTGTTATATTTGTTTAGCAGGCAAGGAAAATGCAAGAACCCCACTTTAAGATGGGTGCCCTATTCGACTTAAATGGGAGCTTTGGCACCAAAAATGGGATCTGTTGCTTTCTAGGAGTAAACTGTCATGAGGAATAGAGACTAGGATAGAAGCAAAGTCTGATCATTTTTTAAAAAGAGCTTATCTCAAGTTCTGCCTCTGCGGCAAAATAAACAAAACAAATGGCTCCTCACTTCTTAGTTCAGAACAGGGGCCAGCAACTAAACTTTCCTCAGATAAACTAGGCCTCCTAGCAGATGAAACCCAATGCATACACCCAGGGGTTTATTTTTTTCCAGTTGGAGCTCAGTTCTGGCACCTCTCAGGTGGGCACCATTGCCATTCTAAGAGAACAAGGGAGACATTCATGGTGAGTCCCGGCACCTCATTTCCTAGAAAAATAGCACTGCATACACCCCAACTGTTGCACCAGTGGAAGAGTACAGAATGACACGATATAGAAGGGTTTTACCAGCAGGTTGTTTGAGAGAGGTGCAGCTGAACACTTATTCCATATTATACATTCCCTTATACATCAGTCCACCTTAAAAAAAAAATGCACACAACTAACTGCAGCTAACAAGGACCATTCTCACTGAGGTAGGAGACAGGTCTAGGCTGTACCACTTCAGGTGGTGAAGGAGGGTAGGTCACATGATTTAATGCAAAGAATCCCCTCTGCATAGAAAACTAGCTTGTCAGGGCAGAGGGAATCTAGCCTAGCTTCTGCCTTATATTCTAGCTTTATATGTACAGACATAGCTTTGCCACATCAGACAGGCTGAGAATCGAATCTACAGCATTCACCACCCCAGTAATTTCAACCACCATGAGATTATATCAGATTTATTACATTTCTCTACCACCACCTCATACCAGCCTTTTCAGGGATGTAATTTCACAAAAAGTAGAATTTCCCCTATTAAACCTTTAATATTGTGCGGGAGAAGGGGACATTGGATACTCCTGTTATTGCAATAATGCTTTACAGTTTCTCCAGCCATTCTTTCTGAACGCCAACGACCTTGTCAATCTTATGTGTTTCCCTAAAGATGTAACTTTGAAAAGCACCTAGTCCAGCTGCCTTTTCTGTTCAGAATCTGGATACCGGGGGGAGGGGGGAGGATGAGATGGGGAGGCAAAGAGTTTGTCGTTAAAAACAAAGACACAAATACACCAGAAATAAATATCTGTATGAACCTCCATTTGTTATCTAGCATGAATCTGAGATCAAAGGAAGATGCCTTATACCAAACCCATCTAGTTCAGTATTGCCTACATTGGCAGTAGTTCTCCAGGGATTGAGACAAGAGTCAGTCTCAGCCTTACCTGGAGATGCCAGGCATTGATACTGTGACCTTCTGAATGCAAAGCGTGTCTTCTTCTTCCACCTCACTGTTCCCACCAACTGAATCTACCATTTCCTACTAACGCACAGCATATGTCCAGTGTCAACCCACGAAGTTCCTCAGGTATTCAGCAGGCCCTTTGGGGGCAAATATACCACAGTCCTTCTGACCGGACATCCTAGATTAATTTTCCCGAAGCAGAAAGTGGACCAGTTTGAAGAAAACAAGTCTCCACTGGTGGCAGCAAAAATGTTGATCCACTGCATTAACCCTTCAACCGGCAAGATCTTGCTTTTAAAGGAGCATTAGTTACAGGAAGGGGAATTATGTGGGGGAATTATGCCCCCTTACAGAGGGCATACCTACACATATGGAAAGAAAGAAGAAGAGAAGATACATATATGGGGGGGTGCAACTGGTGTTTACCGCTTTGTGGTTTTCTACAATCAAGCAGTATATAAATGTTGAAGCAAAAGCGGAGTGTTTACTTCTTCTTTTCAAGGCAAAGGGAGGAAGTTAAATGCAGGCGGATACTGAAGAAGCAGCAGGCGTGATCTAAAATTTTGCTCTGCTCAAACAACACTTCACACCCGCTCTCTTTTCCTCCTTAGACTCGCTGGTGTCAATCCGCATCCCGGAGTGACTCCATTTGGTGAGGCTGCGGATCGGTTTTGCGCTTTCCTAAAACAAAACAAAAAGGTGCTCCTGCGGTTTTAAATTAAATAAATAAATCCCTACTACCTTTCTTACCTGTTGTCTAAATTGCAAGAGGAGTGTGTGTCTTCAGTTTGTGGCAATAAAACATGTAACTTACCCCTCCTTAGCCTGATTAGGGAAGGCAAGGGCGTTTCGGGGGTTTTTTCCCCTGCTTTAAGGCCAAAATCTCCCTTGGGCCAAAAGGATACTTTTCACCATCTGTATTTCTTCGGAATAACAGCGCGCGGAGAACGGCTTCTCTAACAGGTAGAGTCTCTCGTGTGCGTGTGGTTTAAATTTGGTTTGGATAACGCGTTAAGAAACCTCCCGTTTGATCATGAAGAGGAAGGCGAATTAAAGCACTCATCGGAAATCTTTTCCTCTCTCTTTCAAACTGAGCCTCTGCCCGCCTTATCCTCATATCTTCATAATCGTTCGCCACTAAAGTCGCCGGGAAATCGTCTTTCGCCTTAAGAACATTAAACAGCGTCGGTTTAGCTTGATTTATGGTTGGGAACTCCTCGCTCTCAGGCTCCTGTCTCTTGGCTTTCCCTCCCCAGGACTATATTGATCCTGTTTGGGACTTAGCGACTAATCAGCAAGAGCTGTAAGAGAGCACTTTTGTAATGCACCTTCCGCGCCTACTTTCTTTCCTCCTTGCAGAGAGAAAGAGCCAAGCAGGATGAGGCTGGGGAGACTTCGGAACTGTCCAGAACCCACTTGCGTAAGGCGCCGCTTAGCGCGGCAGCCCTTGGAGCTGTCCGTGGTGAGCTGTCCGTGGTGCTGCAGGGATTCTTGCCCTTCGCACGCTCCCGCCTCCCGCAAAACTTTGGGGACGGTTGTATTCCGTGTTAACTGATCCGGGGGAAGTGCCCCCTCATGACTAATGCGGAGTAGACGCAATAGACTAAGTGGATGTGTGTGTTGGATCCACGTGGCGGTAGAGGCGTTAACCCACTCTTTGTCATAACTACACGCTGTTTGTGAACACGATAGGGTGCCGACGGGTGAGTAATAGCCACTCGTCGACCTTGGGTTACCTTTGAGTATGGGTCCCTTGACAGACCGATTCCGGGCTTGACTGCTGGGAAGAAAGTAGTTTTGTTAAGTGGGACTTCCTTCCAAGTAAGTGTACCCAGCGACGTGTGCCGTTAAGCCCCGCTGGTCCCCCAAAATGGGGGTTCCTTAGCAAAGAGTCCAGTGGCAACAGATCCCCACCTTCCCCACCCCAACTAGTCTGTGTTGACCGACAGCTACAGAGACCTTGGACGCGTATCCGAGCCCCTTACTCCTCTCTCCCTCCCTCTTCGGTAGATTTCTTTGGGGTGCAGGAGAAGGGTCCTACTTCTCCTCTTTCGCTTCTGCGACAGTTCCTCTGCCTTGCCCTACTAATCAGGCGTCTTTCTTCCGGATTGACGTTAGCACAGATAATGGGGCAAGAGAGAGATTAAGAACCACAGAGCCTAGGGCTTGCCGATCAGAAGGTCGGCGGTTCGAATCCCTGCGACAGGGTGAGCTCCCGTTGCTTGGTCCCTGCTCCTGCCAACCTAGCAGTTCGAAAGCACGTCAAAGTGCAAGTGGATAAATAGGTACCACTGCAGCGGGAAGGTAAACGGCGTTTCCATGTGCTGCTCTGGTTCGCCAGAAGCGGCTTAGTCATGCTGACCACATGACCTGGAAGCTGTACGCCGGCTCCCTTGGCCAATAATGCGAGATGAGCGCCGCAACCCCAGAGTGGGTCACGACTGGACCTAATGGTCAGGGGTCCCTTTACCTTTACTGTACCTTAAGAAGCATCGGGCTGGCACAGTCCGGAGGGCACGGGAAGTGCTGACCCCAGGCCTCGTCACCAGGACAAAAATGAGTCTGGCACAGGAGATGAGCCTCAGCAGGCTACTCCATCGCTCTCTCCAGGCCGCCTTCCCTAGCTAGCTGTGGCCTCTTCCACGCACTGGGTATCTCTGACTGAAGGGAGTCATCCTAATAGGTGAACTGATAATCCTAGTACAGTAATAGTATTATTGAAAAGCAGTCATGGAGCTGTCCAGCCGGAGGGAGACCTCCTTGACTTCCTCCACCCGGGTGTGTTTAATGTGCTAAGGAAGAAAGCACATCCCATATTAGCAAGCGAGACCCCTTGAATGTCCACCGATGGCCATGAAAGGCAGCGGTGTATCCCGGACGATCCCGGGAAGGAGCAGGGAATGGGAGGTTCTGAAATATCCAACTGCTGAGGCTGTTGAAGAGGCAGGAAGTTTTTAACTTGGGGGCTGAAGGGAAACGCTGTGATCAAGGGAAACCCGGCCGAGCAGCAAGGCTCGCTAGCAGAATCCAGCGCCTCGTGGCCCCACTAGAAGTGCAGAGATGGCATCGAAGGGGAGGGGGAGAGTGATTTGAACGTCTGTCCTGGGAGAATGGAAGGGGAAATCTCTCTCTCTTCTCTGAACTAGAGGAAGGGCGTGTTTGGGGAAGTCTGTTTAATGGCAAAGCAGCCTCGATTCATTCCTGGCTCTTTTGATAATGTTCAGTTGCGAGGGAGAGATCGTTACCCAGGAAGAAAGAAAACAACTTGCAGGGTCTGCGCGCGCGTGTTTGTTCCTTGAGTGCGTTTAAATGAGCGCGCATCTGTAGCTTTTTAAACCTCAAGCCCACCCCTTTCTTCCAAGGAAAGCCTCTTTTAATTAGCTCTCGAAACCAGCAAACGCGTCTAATGAAGTAGGTTTATTTAATCTTGTTCATGATTTAAGTGAGAAGCAATCAAAATTGTTTATCAGCAAAAGTGAAGAGTTCAAATTGCACCGCAGGCAGGGAAAGGGCTAAAGACAAGGGAGGATAGGAAGCCCTGTTTGGTTTTCCAAGAAAAAAATCCTGCATTGTTAAAAGAGGCTGCGTTGAAAAGGAAAGAAGTGGGAAGGGGAGGTTGAAAAATAAATATTTGGGGAAATTTGCTCGTTATTCTCAAGCTGCCGCCCCCTTCCCCCACCTCCCGCCACCACTAAAAAAAAAAAAGTTTGAGAAAAATCCTTTTGGTATAAAAATATATCTTACCACCACCTAATTCTTCTTCATTTTAGCCTTCTTGCTGGTGTTAGGGAAAATGTTCTGGAGGAAAATACTAAAATTCTTTTTTAGAAAAGGAGGGTAGGGCTTAAATGCTGTGCGATTTCCAACACTATCTGAAGAAGCATAAAGGAAGAGGTTGCAGCGTTATTCAGTGATTTTGACCAGAATATCAGCCGTTGTAAGATAACTTGCCCTTCTGTTCTATTTATTATTTTTGGAAATATACATATATAGATCCTGCTTCGGTGCCCCAAGGTGTTGATGAGGACGACGGTTTTAGAAAAGAGGGTCCTTATTTTAGCAACTTTCCTTAATAATAATAATAATAATAATAATAATAATAACCAGAACTCATCTAAGATTCAGATTTATAATAGGCTTTCAAAACAGAGCCAACCGGATTCTTCCCGGCCCATGTGGCTCATCTCAAAAACGTAACCCGAATAACTTGGCAACCATTTGAAAGCACTTTGAGACCTCCTTTTTCCCCCCTGCTACCCACCATTCATTTATAACATTTAATACCAGGGAGTATTTTTTAAAAAAAAATCTTTTAAAAAAAACTTTAATAAAAAAATAACAGTCACTGAACATTTTAAAGCCCGTTCGTTACAATGGAGGAGAAGGAGAATATATGCTTAGTTAGATCTCTGCCACGGAGATTTAAAAGTTTGGCCCTTTCGCTGGGACTGGCTCGCTAGTCAATGTCTCTCCCTCGCTGGCTTGTCGATTTCCTTGGCCACAGGCGCATTTTAGCGCATACCCGCAGAAGGGCTTCTTTTTGGCTGGCTGTTGGGGGGCGGGACACGACTCCGCAGACCCAGAGCCATGTGGGTCATTAACAGTTTGATCCAGTGGGGGGTGTGGGTAGGTGGCTGGGTCCCCCGACTCGTTGTTATTATTTATTTCCAAGCCCTAATTAACACGGGAATCGGGGAATCGCGGGGCTGGGCAAAGGGTTGGGGGTAGGTTTGGCTGCGCTCTGTGTATAATTTCGTCGCCCACAGCTCGGTGGCCGCGTAATTGTCCGCTGTGACATGAGCCGAAAATGAGGTGGGCGTTTCCGGGCCCTTTTGTGAGGACGCGGCCAAGGTCAAGATGGTTTTGAACGCGAATTTATTAGCAGGAGAGGTGAGGGAGAGAGGGAGGGAGAGAATCAGCAAACCATTCTCTAATTAGCAAAGCCCAAATAAAATGTGCCCGCAGGCTTTTCTAGCTGCTTCTCTCTCTTTCTCCTCCTCTCCCCGCTCCCCATCACCTCACACTCGCTTTCTCTCGCCCCCCCCCTCCCCTCCTTTAGAGAATCAAAAAGAAAAGCCACACAAGCAAAGAGAATCAACCACAAACCTCAGAGGAGGTGATAATATTGGACGGGCGTTATGAATGTTTTATAGGTAATTGCTGTATATCTTTCTAATTTTAAAGAGGAGGAGGGGGAGGGATAGATGCGCGCTCGTTCTTCCAAGGTTGGGGCTTTCTGATGGCTTGGAGGGCTGATCCGGATTGGCAGAACGGACGGGGGGGGAGAGAAAGAGAGCGGTAGGCAGCCCCCCCAACTCAGGCCAAAGAGGCCAGAGGGAGGGAAGGAGCCCCTCCGCTCGCCTCTCCTTTTGCATCACTTTCAAGCGGTTATCCCCCCTCCAGTTCCGTCGCAAAGCCAGCCACAGTTTCTCCTTTTCACACACACACACACACACACACCGTTTTATTTTTTTATTTTGTTGTCCCCCATTTCCTCCGCCTTTCCTCTTGCTCCTTCTCAAGCCAGACCCCGCAAAGTCTTCCAGTCCGCACACACACGCACACACACACACACACACAACCCCACCACCAAATCGCCTGCCCCTTTTAAGAAGGGGAGGTTTAAGAAGAATTAAAAATAAAAAAGCTGAACAAAAAAGGAAAAAAAGATTTGTAGAGGGAGAAAAGGAGAAGCAGGGTCTTTGGAGGGAAAGGGAGGAAAAAAAGACCCCTGGGGGCTGGGGAGAGATCAAAGATCTCCCGGTCTCTCGCCCGCCCCCCTTCCCGCCGCCCCCCCCACGCAAACATCCCCCTCGGCTGTGGACCGGGGGTGGGTTTTCTCCTGCCTGGGGTCCACGCTCCTAATTGCCCCCCTCGAGCGTCTCCCGCTTCCTGTCTGTCCTCCGCGTTTCTCCCCAACGCTTCTGCGGCCTCGGAACAGCTGCCAAGCCGGGAGACCACATTTTGGTTTCCCAGACATCCGGCCACCTTTAGCAAACCATTCAAGTCCTCTCTCTCTCTCTCTCTCTCTCTCTCTCTCTCTCTCTCTCTCTGCTCCCCGCCCCCCACTTTTAAATATTCAACAACGGGAGCCAAAAACAAGAGAGAGAGAGAGAGAGAGAGAGAGAGAGAATTGTACACAGCCCTAACATCCCCAGTTTATAACGGCCTATTTAGAACCAAATCCACCCTCCTCAAAATTTAAAAAACAAAACAAAATTGCTTATTTGTCCATGGATCTTTCACCGCACACAAACTTGAAGTAGCAAGCCCTTCCCCTCTCCCCTCGCCCAAAGAAAACACTTGATTCTCCCTTCCAATCTGTTGCTTCGAAAAGTCACAAACTCCTATCAACTTTTCGAAATCGGAACGCCAGCAGCACACGTTTTGGTGGGGTGAATTTGTGCTCCGCACAGACACAGACACGCTCTGCGCGTTTCTTCGCATAGTCCCCCCCCCCCTCCCCGGCCAAGCGCGTTTGGCTTAAGAAAATTAGCTAGTTTGGACCTACGCATTTGTTTAAAAAAAGATAAAAGTTTATTTCCTTTTTTCCCCTTCGTTTTGTCATTTTTCAGTCATCAAAAATCTATATCATTTTTGTCGTCGTCATCTAAGCATTTATTTTTCTTTTTTACTGAATCAAAAAAAAAGCATGGAAAAGGAGAGAGTAGAGGGGGGAGATTTTTTTTTCTTTTTTGCTTCGTTGTCGTTCCCCCTCCCCACACACTAATGTATATGTGACTTTTCTTTTTTCTTTTCTTTCTTTTTTTCTTTTCTTTTTTGGAACAACATATAATAAATATGATATATCACTTCGCACACCAGCCTGTTCAAAATGTACATTTTACATATCTGGTATATATCTATATATAGATATAGATATAGATATATAGATATATATAGCATACGGAGCATGCCACTTTTCGGTAAGAAAAAAAGGGTCATGAGAAATTCAGTGCAAACTTCTCCGTATCCCCAAGACCGCCGCCGTCTCCTCATCTTCTGGGATCAGTGTTGGGGGGGAGGGGCGTCCTCTCTCTCTCTCTCTCTCTCTGTCACTCAAGAGTCTTTGCTGCGACTGGCTGGATCTCAGTCTCTTTCTTGCACCCCCTCCCCAACTCTCTCCTAGAGACGATCGCAAGCAACCCCCCCTCCCCCCGCAGTTTTCTTTCTTTCCCCCTCCTCCTCCGGCCAAGGGACGGACTGACGCGGGCCTGGCTGGATGTGAAGATTCACTTACGGGTTCCAGAGTCCCCGCGCTCGCTCGGAGTCGGTCGCCTCCTCTCTCTCGCTGCTTGGAGAACCCCTCGCGTCCACCGCCCCCCCCCCTTCCTCCTCCTCACTCGGCTGGGCTCCATCCTTGGCTGATTAGCTGTTGTCTTAAGTGAGGGGGAGTGAAGCGGGGGAGTCTGTTAGCGGAATGCGCGGGGGCGGGGAGCTGGGGGAGTACGAAGCTCCCCTCCCCCCTCCCAGGGGGAGCGCTTTCACCGCGGGTGGGGGGTCCCCGGGAGAGGGTTGGACAAAGGGTTGAGGGCCGGCTGCCCTCCGGGTCCAAGGCCGTGGATCAGCACCCGGGGGACCAGAGGCCTCTGCAGCTGGGGGTGAGGCGCCGGAGGAGTCCGGTACATGCTACTGTACATAGCTGCGGCCGCCGCAGCCGCCGTAGTACTGTCCATGCTGCCTAGCAGGCTCGGGTGGTAGAAGTAGGGCGACGGGAACATCCGCTGCAGAGCCGAGTAATTCCCCGCTTCGGCCAGGAGCTCCAAGCCCACGGCCGTCTGCCGCTTCCACTTGGTCCTGCGGGAGAAGGGGAGAAAGAGACGCCGCTAGGCCGGGTCCACAGATTGCAGGGGGGGAAGGGGGGAGTCGGGGGGGGACAGGAGGAGAGGATCTCTCTTTTTAAAAAATAAAAATAAAAAATAAGAGGGGAGCCCTTCTTGTAGGAGCAGAATCAAGGGAGCCACTTGGGTAGATCTCTGATTTATTTCCCTCCTTGGAATTATTGCGATGATCATTTCTCCCTTAAAGGTTATAGCGACTCTAAAATTATTGCATCCACCGTCCGGATTGCATAGGCGTAAAGGGCAATGGTTCATGATGAATAATCGCTTCAAAATAATAGAACATACGAAGCAGTGCGATACGCACAGATAGAGCCATCCATCCTCCATTCCTTCCTTCCTTTGGTTCTAACTCGTCCTATCTCTGAAGCTGAAGGCAGGTGGCTTGAAAGCTACCCACCTGAAAGTCTGCTAAAAGGCACATGTCCAAGCCTACAACAAAACTTGAAACCTCTTTTTCCCCCATTATCAGCTCCTCAAACCAAACAGCCACTCTCTTTCTCCCGCCAGCCTCCACTCTGTTAATTTTCTGCGCTTTAAAACCGGGAAGGCACACCTCAGTCCGACTTACAAAAACACCCATTTAAAAGGGACAACTAAAATACCCCTAACATTTCCATTCCTGAGGCAATTACTACTGGGGGGGGGGGGGGTAAGCGCCTCCTCCCTTATATATATAAAAAGAGAACCGACACAGAAGCTCCAACTTTTACCGACAATTCAGATCAAGATAATTTGATTCTGCAAATAATCTCACCCAATACCAAAAAGACGACAAAAACGCTTTGTGTCTTTATTTTGACCATTTTAGAAGACTTATTGGGATGGGAAGTGTCAGCCTGGGTCATTGGGTCCTCCTGCCACTGAAGTTGATTTTAGACTACCGGTAAATGGGTTTTAAACTAAATTCTGAGAGGATAATTTAAAACGAAGAACTGAGAATTCTGTTCTTCCAAAATACTAGTCGTGTGTGTGTGTGTGTGTGTGTGTGTGTGTGTGTGTGATTCACAGCAAGCATCACCCAACCGAAAGCAAATTAAGCCATTTGTTCGAATATTTCAACATAAACATATCCAACTCCTGCCAGCCGGCTTAAAGGAACACTGATAAATAATCAAAGTATATAGCGAGTCAATTATTCCAGAACCATAGTGCAGTTTCCGTGTGTGTATGTGTGTTACACGCACACGTACACCCATCCTGAGTCTCCATGCATCTCTCTCAGCCCCAGTGAACTGCAGGAGCTGGTGCATCCTGCACACATTCGCTCTTTCGCTCTCCTCTCTCTCTCACACACACACACAAAATCACGACCCAGCAATTGCAGCCAAATTAATAAACATGGCGCTGCTGTTTAGATTGGCGATAAATGACACTAATGTTTTCCGACAGAATTAGGGTGGCTGCGACCGTATGTAATGAGACAGAAAATTATGGCAAAGACGACAACTGGACGCGCTTTTCCAACGCAGCCGTCGTCTACGAGAAGCTAGAAATCCCCGTTTTCTGCTCTTGCAGCGCCTTTGTTGTTGTTGATTTCTTGAGGGGCGGGGAGACATACTCATTTAAGACTAGGTTTCTTAATCCAGACCCCCACCCCCACCCCAGTTTCTTATCCACAGGCGCCAAGAGCGAGGAAACGCTTGGAAAAAGGCAGCGCTTTCCAAGTGGGTTGGAGAGGCGCGCCAAGAACCGAATTTTAAAAGGGGGAAAGAAACATGGGGCGAAGGAAGATTTGGGGGGGGGGACTGGGAGAGCGACCAAAAGGAAGCTGGGGCCTTAGGGAAAGCGGCCAGACCCTAGCCTGGAACTCTAAGGTCACCCGTCGAGGCAGGATCCCTCCACGTCGAGACTCCTGCCATGTTAATTAGCTATCCCAAGAAGCCACGCCACTGATTGACACGTTAACTCTCCACCACTTTCCACCCTTTGTTTTGCTGTGGGGGAGAGGGGGTTGATTCCTGTCTTTTACTTACTACCACGGTACACGTGTAGGAAAGGAGAGGGGCAAACTGGCGGGGGTTTGCGGGGCCCACAGGGAGAGAAGGCAACCGTCCCCAGCTCGATTTGGCGTCCTGGTTGGAGAAACCCAAACACAGAGCACGCTTCGTTTCCGCGCTCCTTATCTACGCTCTCTTGGTAAAGAACCTTGGATTGGGGCGGTGAAGTGAAGCGGTTTGGAAACCGCAGGCTTTCTTTGGCTCCCCCGCTACCCAAAAAGCAGACTTACGCCCAGGAAAGTCCTTTTTAGGGTTGCAGCCAAATCTGCAGACTTTCCTGGGAGTAAAACCATGGGACGTGCTTCCTGAAATGGAAGCAGGACAGCAACTCCCCAGGCTGCGGGTTGAGTCCCCCCTTCCTTCCTAAATTACGGCTTCATTCAAACATAAGGGAGTCGGTGTACTGGGAAAACTGGGGAGGGAATGCCAAGGAGAACCAGGGGGAAGGCCTTCGCCCCCTCCACGTGCTTCTGCCTGCCCTACCTTCGGTTTTGATACCAGGTTTTGACCTGCGTGTCGGTCAGGTTGAGGGCCGCCGCCAAATCCATGCGGTCTTGGACGCTGAGATACTTTTGCCTCTCGAAGCTCCTCTCCAGCTGGTTGAGCTGATGATCCGAGAAGGCCGTCCGCGCCTTGCGGGGCTTCTTGGCTCGTACAGGAGGGCTGTCTCGGCTGCTGGAGATCTCACGGTCGCCTTCTTCCTTTGTCCCTACGAAAGAACAAGACGCAGAGGTCGGGTTTTAGTGCCGGAGGAAAGCGCGGAGACAGTGCACTGGGGCAGCGCAAACCCAAACACAACATCTCCCCAGCCTGGTCTGGAGACCTTCCTTGTTTTGGATCTTGGTTGGATTCAACCGATTTGCTCAGTAGAACTTATTGTGGTTTATTTTTATTTTTTTGCGGGGGAGCGGTTGTATTTTTTCGCCGCAGTCCACAGCAGCTCAATTTAGTTGGAGATACTGGCCGCAGTAGGGTCCCGTGGATTAAGAACTGAATCTCGGGGAGGAGGTTGTGACTCAAAAAAGGATTTCCCAGGAGTGGTGATTCCTCCTGTCGCGCACAAAACACCCGTCTTTCTGGAGGGGCTTGATTTCCCTCTCCGTCCGACAAATCCCTATTTCTTTCCCCCCGCTTTCGAAGTGCACTTGGGGAAAACGGTTATTATAAAACCAAGCCGTGGACTGCTACGTCACGGGGGACAGAAACAAAGTTGGACTTCGCCTGCCCAGGTGACGACGGCGCAAGGGTTGCCGGGTTCTATTTGGCAACTAGGAGTTCTGTTCTGGGTTGGGTTTTCTGGTGCTGAAATGTTAGGAAATCGATATGTCAATCCATCTGTGTTCGTACTGGGGTGTTTCTCTCCCTCCCCCCTTCTCTCTCTCTCTTTCTCGGCGCTCCTTGATCTTCCCTGCAGGAAGAACAATAATCTCTCTAATTGACCCACTGGGGAGGTTGGTGCACCAACTAACCAACAAAAAAAAATTGCTAGACGAGGCTGTACATCTGTTTTTGGACACTCTTATGCTAATGCTAAAATGGCAAAATGAATAGCATACTGGAGCGCCCATCTATTAGCCACTGCAAAATATCTGAAGGCTGTAAAATTAGCAAAATGTGTCTGCTCTTACCTCCGCGTTTCAAAGGCTCCTGCCCTGATAAGTGGGATTCCCTTGGCAGCAGCTTTTTATTATTATTATTTTCCCCAGCGATTGTCAGGATGTTACAGGGTTGCACGCGCGCGCCCTTATATATTTGAATTTAAGAAAATGCACATTTCTTGCACACTCCTTAAGATAACCCACGGAACCAGCAATACAGTATAAAATCAGCTGGCGAGGCTGCTTCACGAGGGTTATAAAATAAAAATGAAAAGGGAGATCCAATCTGATCAACCATCTTTTAAAAACTTTTTTAAAAATATCACTTTCTTTGAATCCTCTCGGAAATGAGTCTTATTAATTAATAGTTCCTAAACCTCTGCGAGCTGTGTTTTAAAAATAGTGTAAACAGGAGTAATAGTAATAATAATAATAATAATACATATACATATACATATACGCATTTTAAAATATCTAATCACACCCAGCTATTATATTAGTGTTGTTGAAGAGCACACTTTCAGAACACAAATTTCTTGCAGCACTACCAACTTTTTAATGGGAGGTAAAGTAAAAGATGCACAACCTTACGGACAGAGAATAAATATTCCCAGCTATATATATATTATTTAAATATTTAATTCTTTAAAATGCAAAAAGAAAAGTTTGACAACTCTGTTTATCTATTTCTTTGCAAAAAAAACCCCAAATAAACTGAAAGTGTTTTTCAGTTTCCTGACCGGGCTTGGCTTTATTTTCCCCGTGCCTTTTTCTAAAACGTCTCAGCTCTTCGCTTATAGCCAAATCATCTCAACGTTCCAAGTCGACGTCCAAAGTTCCGAGAGGAATTTCGTGCAACAGAAACATTCGAGGACGGCTTGATTGGACGCGAAACTCGGGGGAGCGCTGCGAGAATGTACCGAACGTTCGAAACATAAACAATGGAACGCCGGGAATGTTCGAAGCCTCCTCGCGCGTAAAAAAAAATAAGAAGGAAGGCGAAGGAAGAAGGACGGAAAAGGCGCACGCTGCCTTTACTCACCGTGACATTTCAGCTCGTTCTGGGAGTCGTCGCGTTTGTCCAGTTTGGTTTTGCTGTCGTCCTGCTCCAGCTTTGGCCGGAAGCTTTCGCTGGCCGCGTTGCTCTCTTGTTTGGGGGTGTGATGCGGGGACGAGACGCTGGTGCTGTAAGGTGCACAAGCCGCCAGCGGTTTGCTGTCTCCCAAAATGTCTTTGATGAGAAACGAAGAAGTGGAAGTCCTGGGGGCACAGCTGCCCGAACCCAGTTGCTGCTGCTGCTGCTGGGGAGATGGCTGCAAACTTTGTTGCTGCTGCTGCTGCTGCGGGTGATGTAGGTGAAGATGCTGTGCAGGGAGCCCGTCTTGCGCCAAATGCTGCTGCGGCGGCGGCTGCTCCGGGTGCTCCGCCGTGACCGAGATGGGCGACGAGGGAGCCGTCCCCACAGTGTCTATTTCCGAGCAGGGGGAAGGGGTGGCTTGGCTGCGAAAATCCGCCGCGCGGGCCTCGCCGTGGGCCGCTCGGAAGTCCCCGTTCATCATGCCCGGGCTGCCGGACCTGGGATTAGACAAAATCGTGTCTATTCCAAAACTGGAGCCGCTAGACCCTTCCATGGTCGCCGTTCCAAGAAGCGCCTTCGATCATCCCCAGACCTCCCCCAACGCGGCTCTTTTTCTCCCTCTCGCACGAACAGGTTTTTTGTTTTTTGCACGGAGTGGAATCTGGAAGATCGACCGACCCACGGATTTCAAAACAAAACAATCGACGCGGATCAATCCTGGACGACTCGGGAGCTCGCCCAGCACTGCTGTATAAGGCCGAAATTAGGGGGAAGGAGAGGGCTTGGGGAGGCAGAGCACGGAGGGGGGGCGACGAGATGCGGACATGAACAACACACAAAAGACGAAGAGAGACTCTGGAGGGGGGGGAATAACGATGGAGCAAGGGGAACGTGAAGGAACAGAGGGAAATTTGGGGAGAAATCGGAGGGAAGGCGCGAGATCGGCACCCTCTGGAAGAGCTGGCCCTCCGCGCGCCCCCCACTCGCCCCCCAACACGCACACACGCCCCAACGCGCCCCCCACCACCCCCAGCCTGACACACGTGTTTGGCGTCTTGTTCAGGGAGCGCTAAGAGAGAGCGGCCGCGCTCGCCCCGGTGGAGTGGACGGCATCGCCTGGGCGCTGCGGAAGGGGGACGCGCGATGCAGCCGGAGGAAGAAGGTGGCTGGAGGAAGAGGAGGAGGAGGAGGAAGAAGAAGAAGAGGCGCGATGATGCTGGTGGCGAAGGCGGAGGCGCAGCGGGGCGGGCGAGCCGGCGGGGCTGCCTGGTGCGGCACCTCGGTCTCCCAGCGCCAGCCTCTCGGCTCTCGAGCTCGCGCGCTCTCTCTCTCGCCTGCGCCCAGGAGTTATTGAACTTTCTTGGAAAGTTGAGGCGTGGTGCAAAAGGAGGAGGAGGAGGAGGAGGAGGCGACGCCGAGCATCGGCCACTGCCTGCCTCTTCCTCGCGCCAGCCGCCTTCTCTCCTGCCACTCCGCCCGTGACGTCACAGCCATTGCCAGCCGCCTGCGCGCACTTTATTCTAAACCATCCAAGAGGGTTTAGGTTTGTTTGGGGTGGGTTTATTCCCCCCCCTTTGTGTGTGAGGGGTGGTGGGGTTTTTTTTTCGGTTTTGGTCCGCCGTAGAATAGGAGCCCCCCCATTGGCAGCCACGATGGTCGAACCTGACGCTCAGCAGTTGGCAGCCAATAAGAGTGAAGGGAAGCTGGAGAAGGTGCGGGGGCGGAGGGAGATGGGGGAGGAGGGGGAGGGCAAGGGACCTTGTCAGTTTCAGAACTGGGACTGTTCTTTTTTAGAATCTGCAGGCTTCCACCCTCCCTCCTTCCCTCCCCAATTTTATATCTGGATGTAAATGGTTAGCTATTATCCACACGAGACGCCAATAAAAATCATTAAGAAATGCAGGATTTGTTTTAAAGGACACACAGAGAGAAAAAGATATTTAAGGGGTGAGACAGAACAGTTACAGTTTTCATATATATACATATATATATATATGTGTGTGTGTGTGTGTGTGTGTGTGTGTGTGTGTGTGTATGTATGTATGTATATATATGCCAGCTGTTGGGAGGTGTGAGATCTCACGTGCCCCAGATATTTAAATCAAGGCGATGCATTACAAAAGCGAAACAAGCATCCGCACAGGGGATCCATCCATTCCAAAGGGGGGGGGTCAGTTCAGCTTTCTAGGGATTCCTTACTGCTCTCCCCTATTCTCATATTTTCTTTGTCTGGGAGACAGGTGAGTATGGTGTCTTTTTTGTTTTGCTTTTTTAAAAATAATAATAATAATAATTCAACATTCCTGGATGGTGGAATGAGGGATGAGGAGGCGGAACAGGGATGAGAGATGAACGAGATGAGATCTCGGTCGGGACTCGGGAGCCAAGTGGGGAAACGTCTCGCTTCGATTTCTCCAAGGGGCGAGCGAAGAGAAGGGAGCAGCCGCGACTGGTGAAAAGATGGGAGTCGGGCAAAGAGGTGCCCATTTGCCGCCTGCATGCCTGGTCCTTTGGAGAGGCAGCTCACCGGCGCAGCGAGGCCCAGGGCTAGATGCAAAGTGTAGGGCTCGGGTGCCGCCCGCCAACTCCACTCTGCCAGATTCCAGGGGCCTCTGGTGCTTTCCCCCCTTTTCTTTTCCTTCCTTCCTTCCTTCCTTCCTTCCTTCCTTCCTTGTACTAAGCTCCCATGGCTTAGAACCGGAATAGTTCCTACTTATCCGCATGAGACTCCGGAAGAGAGAGGGAGGGAGTGCATATACTTTGTGTGTGTGTGACATTTTCCACCGATTCTTTGGAGATCCTCAACTTGCGTCACTTTCTCCAGGACGCCACGACTCCGACCTGTCTCTTGTTGAATGTCAGAGTAATGGGAACTGCCAGTGACAAGGCGACGTATTACTCCCGATTAAGTGCCGTGTCAGCCTAATTAGCAGAGTAATTATAAGGTGCTAATGAATGATTCAAAGTTCGGCGAGATACAGTTCACTCCGCATTGCGCCCTCCTGAAGGACTCGGGGAATCGAAGGTAAACGGGCCAGGAGTCTCCCCCTCCTTCTCCCCCACCCCGCTCTCTGCGTCACACACACACACACACACACACACGGACGATAAAATCCAAACCTGGGGGGAGGGGGGGCTTCTCTCAGCCATTATTTGTAGTGAAAGCGAAAGGACATTAAAGTAGAAACATAGAAAAGGAGGGAGGGGTGTGGGTGGGTTGACACACACCTCCTTTTTTAAAGAGAGAGAGATGGATGTAATTTACAGCGGAGTGAGGAGGTGGGGAGACGCAGCGGTGCACCGTAGACTTTTCCCTGGGTGCGCCCCCGTTGCAGCGATGGTTCGCTTTTCAGAAAAGAAGAAGCAGATTTAGCTCCTGGCTAAAATATTGGAGAGGGAAGGGGCCGATTAGCCTGCAAGGGACGCGAGCCCGTTTAAAACACCCGCTTGTCCAAAAGAAGAAGAAAAAACTATAGTGAAACTCATCATAAGAGGGTGGAAAGCAAGAGAATTGGAGAAGGAAACTAAATACCTGAGTTAGGTCTCGTCCCCTGCGTCTGGGCAGGTGTCTGCGAATAACCCAGTGCCAAGTGACTTGGGACTACATTTAACAGCTAGATCCAAGAGAGGGGAGATGCTTCCGTCTTGTCTGGGCGCCCCCTTTGCTTAATCTCTCTCTCCCACCCACCACCCACCCGCTCACATACACTGCTCTCCCCTTTCCCTGCCCCCATCGCAGGTCTAGCTGGGAATCGCTTGTAGTTATTGGTGGGTTGCTAGCTGGGGGACGCAGAAAGCAGCTTGGAAAGTCGCCATTGTATGCTCCGTTTTGTGACCTTTTAAAAAATAGATACCCCAAGGAAGTGCCTGCGTAAAAGTAAGGAGATCGGCCTTAAAATGGGCAAATGAAGGTGGAGGGGAGAGGGAGAGAGAGTTTTAATTCTGCAGTAACACTGCAAATCTAGTGTCATTTCAACCGCAGGAACGTATGCCCCTAAAATGACATTAATTGCCTTGGCGTTGTGCACCTTACATACCCGTTTGTTTGTATGTTTGCATACGTTGCAATCTTCCCAAAACATCCACCGAGAAGCGTACTTCCTCGGAAGTCTTTATTTCCATGCGAACCCCATATATATATATATATATATATAGATTTAGGACCGCTGCATTCTTGAGAACTCAAGTTCAAATCAGGGGCGCACGCTTTCCAAGAATTAGCTTGCTCGGGCGTCAAAGTTGATGGTTAAATGGTTTTGTTTTGTTTTTTCTCTGTAAGAGACACTCTCTAAAATATCAGGGAGGCAGAGGAACGCTGCCTTTCTCTTCCCCCAAACTCCTCTCTGAAAACAATTCAGTTCCGATGATCTGGGTTTATTTTAGAAGGAATGGAGAGGGTAGCTGCGCGGTTAGGAATATTGGACCCACGACCTTCCTTTCCTTTGGCAAAGATGGAAGAGATTTCTCCCGCAAGACGAGATAATGTAACAGGCAAAGAGACAGGTGCGTGGCCAACGCGCCAGAGCGGCCCACTTCCAGGCCACGTCTGGAGGGCATCATAATTAGCCGCTTAATCTTTATTAATGATATTTGATTTGGGCGGAATCAGAAACGGTTCGCAGGCGGAGCAGGACCTCCGAAGAGCACGACGAGGCGCTCAGACTGATGAAGTGAGAACAAGGAAGAGAAGCCGGAAAGATAGAAGGAGATAAAAAAGGAGGGTCCGATCGAGGTTCTCTAACATTCGCGTAACCTACAAATGGGATTCGCCTGCATCTGCCTTCTTTACGCGCTGCCGTGAACAAAACCCATGTTGTTGTTTTTCCTTGATGGCAATATGGGCTACATTTTAAAGTCAGGAGTTTGGGAGGGTTGTTGTTCTTGTTGTTTAATTCGGGTTGCTATTCCCCCCCCCCCAGTTCTGAACTTTAACTGAAGAATGAACTGGCAGGGGGGCCCTGGGTGAGTGAGGATTATTTGAGAATGTTTATTCTTTCAGAGCTGTGCGGGGGGGTTGGGACTTTCAGAATCGCCATCCAAACTGACTTTTTTTCTCAAAAGCTTCAGTTAATAGTGCCTGACTGTGTGTCCCATAAGTTTCAGACACATGCACACAATTTTCGTACAGTTAAGGGCTTGAGGGGAGGGGAGAAATCAAGGAAGTGAGGGGTGGAAGCGAAAATAAGCCTATTTAATGCGAATCAATTTGCAGATACGGGTGTGTTGTTTTTGTTCATTTGGTCCAAAGCTGGGCTTTCTGTTATGTTATATTTCTGTATCTCTATATTAGTACAGTTCTCTCTCTCTCTCTCTCTCTCTCTCTCCCCCCCCCCCTCGCATCCCACATTTCTTTCTCTTTAGGGGAAATTCTGGACAAAATGGACAGCACCCTGGTACGCGCAGAAAAAGTTTCACGATTACTGTACAGGGTAAACTCGAGCTTCCAACTCCACCAATATGTGCGGCTGGAAATCTATTCCTCTTTCTCCGCTCTTCTCCCAAAATCGAGGTTTACATTAAGTTAAAACAATTTATAAAATGTGAAGAAGGCGAGACCGCTACCGTTCCTCCCTGTCACATTTGTGTTTTTTAAAAGGAGATTTTTGAATGGATAATTCTTCTCAGACTATATGAGCGTGCGCGTGTTGTTTAAACCTTGAGATGTGGTAGGTTGAAGCCCATTTTTTGAGAAAACCCACGTTCTCTGTTTCCACAGTGTGTTTTGGATTGGCTTAGTGCCATAGAATTACTAGAAAGGGTCAGGTGATCAGCAGTCCAAGCCCCTCAGCCCTTTTCCTACTCTCTCTTAAATTTAAATCTATCCCACCCCACCGCCACCAAAAAAAACCAACTCTGTGATTTCCACATAGCTCGTTTGCATTTCTTGTTAGCAAGAGAAATCGCTTAAAACGCGGAAGAGGAAGATATTTTGACGTCGGCTATGAAATTTCCAGAACCTAGGGTTGGGTGACTGTTTTAGTGTTGGGTTACCCCGGTTTTAAAACAAAGTTTGAGCCGCCGCCGTCAAAATTGCTCCTATAAAACTGCACTGGCCAATTTGCCCACTAGGCGGCGACAACAGAGGCTTCTATTGTCTCCACAAATCTCTTGGTCTGATTCTATTACATTTAGGAGAAGAGCTATAGAAAAGAGAGGTACTATTGATGCTCTTTTACTAATAGCTGGCGATGGGACTGCAAGGAGGCAGCAACTTGATATTGTTTTAATCAGAGTTTCACAATCCGTGTGGCTTTAAATAGGAAACTTTCACAAGGCAGCAGGGAAAACAGACCGGGAACAACGCCTAGTAAATAACCCCAAAAGGCAGCCCAAAATTCTCCTGAGCAAGCCAAAAAGTATGCTCTAGTGCCGTCCGCTTGTTCTGCTCCCATTCGTTTCAGTGGAGCTTGCGGCGGAGAACTTCCAGGTGGCTTCTGGAAGTTGTGGCGGATCCCAGTGCAATTCTTATCCGCATTGCAACAGCTACATCCCGGTCCTAATTAGTTTTGCTTTCAAAGACGGAGCACCCAGCTCAGTGGAACTTTCTCCCTCCTCTAATCAAGGTGAGGAGGATATAAACTCTACTGGACGTCCATCCACCGGCAGGACCTGAAGTATGAAGTCTTTTTGATCATTATGATGGCCATATTTTTTAAACCAGGAAGGAATTTGAAACAGACAGGGAGACGCGCGTGGGTGGCTGGCCGCTTTTGTCGAGATGGGTTGTTGGGTTCACTCTTTTGCGGAGCTGTGTGCTCTTTGTGACACACGGTGTCCTGGTATGGGTAGGTTAGGTGGGAAGCGGAAGGAGATTGGGTGGTCCTGTGGCGAAGCAGAGAACGACTAGATGACCTTTGGAGTTCCTCCTCCATTTACTGATCCTACAGTCATAGGTTCCCTACTCCATGGGCAACTAACTGCATAGAGAAGAAACAAAAGGAATCCCCCGCCCTTTCGTTTCAGAGTTGTTCAACTCTCTGGAGTTTCCTAGTTACCCTCCTCTCTCTGTATGATTGTTAATAATAAAAAAGTGGGGTCGGGAAGAGGATTTGTCCCCTAATGGGGTTTTTATTTTTTATTTTTTTTGGGGGGGTCCCCTTTGAAATAGCAAGCCAGCTTAAACTGAAACCTCTTCTCTATTGCTTCGCGGGGAAATAACCAGATTCTAGATCCAGATTCTGGATTTCGAATGCAGGGCATGAATTTCGGGTGCTAATCGCCAGGATATGGCGTACGAACTTCTCTAACGGTTTCTCTTTGTTCCTCTGTGGCAGATTTAGCAATAAAATAAAACTCCCCTGCTCTCTCTCTCTCTCTCTCTCTCTCTCTCCCCTACCCCCACTCCTCCCGACTGCTCTCTTCGCGTCGCTTTTAAGGCTCCCTGCTCGGTTCCTCGCCGACTTTAGGCGAATTACGGTAGGTATCCTACTGCCGACTGCGCATAGGATTCCCCTGGGCGCCTGATATTAACAGTGTTTGATTTGTGTTTAGCTCCCCCTCCCTTTCTTCTTCTTCTTCTTTCTTTTCAAGAGCCAAGCTCCACCTCCGGGGCCCCAAAGGAGCTGCCTCCTACCAGCTTCCCTGCCTCATTTTTTAAAATTATTATTATTATTATTATTATTATGGTGTCTCCACCCAGAAGAAGCTGCTGCTGTGTTTAATTTTTTTAGTTTGTTTATTCCAACTTCTCTCTTGGAAATAAAGGGGTCTCATGCGTGGGCGAAAGACCTAAGCGCGCGGCTGCTTACAGGCGAACAGCGAATGCGCCCAAATGAAGGTTCCCTTCCATGAAGGCAGATCTGTCAATTTCATTGCGCCTCCAGCGCGTAGGAAGTTGCAGCGGACCCCGGCTGCGGCAGAGTGAAATCGACATGGTCGCCTCTTTCTGCATCTGGCAAGCAAATGACTTAGAGGCTGTGCTGGGGAAGGTAAACCAGAGGCGACGTGGCCCCTCGCTCTGCCATTATGGATGTCCACCTTGGGGAGAAGTTCTCATTGGGTCTGGAACTCCCGTCCCACGTCCTTGCATCCCGGATACTCCACAATACGTTTCTGGCTCTCAGTACATCCCTGTTAAATGCCTTGTTTTATAGGGTAGGTTATTGGCTTGTGAGGGCGGGGAGGAAGAGAGAAGGTGGGAATCAAAACCATCTGTAGAGGTGCCACCCTCTCTCTCTCTCTCTCTCTCTCTCTCTCTCCCTCCCTCTCTCTCTCTCTCTCTTACACACACACACACACACACACACACACACACGGGAGAAAAGAGGAGGGGAAACCCTTTCTCCAATGTTAATTAACAAGCAGCTAATTAAAACGGCACTTTGAGCGCTAATCAATCGCTTTATTAAGCCGGGAGTAGTAACTGGAACAAATTGAATGCTACCAGTTAGAGTATCATGCTATTGAGCTGCTAAGGGTCGATGAAGGGGCGAGGGATTGGAGGGTTGAGCAAATCGATCCTCACCCGATTGGTGTTGACCGAGGTCACGCAGAGACCTAGAGGCGGGCAGGATCTCTCCCCACTCACCCCGCCCATCGCATGCATCCCGTCTTCTTCAGCCCGCCATCCTGTGTAACCAAACGAAGAGGTCTGCGCAAGCGAGGAGCCGGTTTCCTGAGCCAAAGTCTCCTGAGTCCTCCTCTCCCCAGTGCGAAGGACCAAACTCGTGGGCTGATGAGGAATGAGAAAAAAGCTCCATGGCCCCTGATTTGGACGCGATCAGAAGGACAGACAAACCCCACCGTAAACAAGAGAGGATCTTGCGGAGCGACAGACCTCCATTAGAGTTTTTGACATTGGTTTTAAATAGGGTCCCGACGAGGAACAATCCCGATCTCCTTGGTTGGCTCAATAAGCAGGAAGCCAACAGTTTCAGAAATTCTCTTTTTAAATGCACAGAATGCGGGAGGGGGGCGTCCTTTTACTGTAACCTGAAGGCGCCGTCATGCGCTGGCGCGCCCTCCCCAAAAGCCAGGCCATTGCGCAGGAGGAGATTACCAGGAAAGTTTGTAGGTGTAGAAGGGGTGTTGAGATTGAGGCAATAATACAGTAATAAAAATAGTAATTAAAAATACTAGGGATAGATCAGTGTGAGGAGAAAAGCACCAAACACGGGAGCTATAAATGAGGGCGACAAATGAGGGTCACACAATTAGTAAGCCGATTCAGGCACCATTCAAGGAAGTACCTGGAGTGTTCCAGTTTCTAGAGGAATCACATTCTCAGATCCTGAAGATCCTTTCACTCCTGCTGGAGGAGCACTAGGAGCCAGCCAAGATAAGACAAGCCATAAGAGATTGGTCTGCAAGTGCTAGGCCTGTCCATGCAGAGTGAATGAAACTGTTCTAAGCAGCGGCACGGAAGCGTCAAACGCGCTCCTGCCCTCCGCCGTACCTGCCCTCGATGCTAAGCCAGCTTCCACGTTGAACTCGCTTTCCAAGATCGGCTTGGCAAGGAGATCCTGGCCGATTTCCACCACCACCACCTTTCGAAGACCCAACGACCTGGCAGGCAGGCGCTTTCTGGTAAACAAGGTCCGGACATTTCCAGAGAGAAGACACTGTCGGTTTCCGTTTTGCAGGAGAGAAACAAACCCTCGCCAATGTGAACGCACAGATGTCTGTCAATGGCAGGCAGATCCAAGAATGGTGGGGTGAAGCAAGGTGGGATGTGATGGACATGAGGAGGGATGGGGAACCCTGTAGATTTTAATTGTAACTGTGTTACAATTTCTACTGTTTTATAACGTTGGGGAGGTTAGATTGTGGGCGTCTTTGCTGCCCTGGGCTACAGGGACCCCGAGGGTCATCTAGTCCAACCCCCTGACCATCCAACCTATGCTTAAAAACCTCCAAAGAAGGAGAGTCCTTGGAGTTCAGGAGGAAGGGTGGATATAAATGGTGGATATAAATGGTGGTGGTGGACTCCAACTCCAACGATCCCTGACCATTTGGCCATGTGGGCTGGTGCTGATGGGAGTTGAGGCCGCAGGTTCCTCATCTCTGGACTAGAGGTCGCTGGAACAGCTAAGCGGGCAGAGCGATCCAGTGAGTTTGGAGCAGTATATGCAGTGTATAGGCATCCGAAGCTGAAGTCCCTCTGAGGAAAAGGCTTACCTTTAGACGCAACCACATTCAGCTTATTAGTATGGAAAATAAGAAAGCGAATTCATTATAGGAAATAGCTGTTGGGTAGTAATGAGTTTCTGCTTCTAAACTGGAGATGCAAAGCAGCCGTGCTTATTCTTTCATGTCAGCAGGAGAAAGAGAGACAGACAGACAGACAGACAGACAGACAGACAGACAGACAGACAGACAGACGGGAGATGTCTCCTCTGCCAAGGTGGGACTGGGAAGAGGAAGTTAGGTCAGCAACCTTAGTATCAGTCTAGGACAGGCCTAACTCCCATCATCCCCGACCACTGGTCCTGTTAGCTAGGGATGATGGGAGTTGTCCCAAAACATTTGGAGGCCGAGTTTGCCTATGCCTGGTCTAGGAGTTAATGAAAGGTCCTTACATCCTGGCAAATAGAAGGGGAGAAATGGAGGCAGTGAGAGATTTTACTTTCTTGGGTTCCATGATCACTGCAGATGGTGACAGCAGTCACGAAATTAAAAGACGCCTGGTTCTTGGGAGAAAAGCAATGACAAACCTAGACAGCATCTTAAAAAGCAGAGACATCACCTTGCCGACAAAGGTCCGTATAGTTAAAGCTATGGTTTTCCCAGTAGTGATGTATGGAAGTGAGAACTGGACCATAAAGAAGGCTGATCGCCGAAGAATTGATGCTTTTGAATTATGGTGCTGGAGGAGACTCTTGAGAGTCCCATGGACTGCAAGAAGATCAAACCTATCCATTCTGAAGGAAATCAGCCCTGAGTGCTCACTGGAAGGACAGATCCTGAAGCTGAGGCTCCAATACTTTGGCCACCTCATGAGAAGACTCCCTGGAAAAGACTCTGATGTTGGGAAAGATTGAGGGCACAAGGAGAAGGAGACGACATAGGACGATATGGTTGGACAGTGTTCTCCAAGCTACTAACATGAGTTTGACCAAACTGTGGGAGGCAGTGGAAGACAGGAGTGCCTGGCGTGCTCTGGTCCATGGGGTCACGAAGAGTCGGACACGACTAAACAACAACCTCACTGGTTAGGTCAGGCAGACAGTCTAGGAAGCTTGGGGGGTTCCTACCTGTCTACTACCGCCTTCGTAGCTCAATCTTTAGAGCCTGAGACTCTTAATCTAAGGGTCGTGGGTTCAAAGCCCATTTTGGGCAAAAGATTCTTGCATTGGACTAGATGACCCTTGTGGTTCCCTTCCAACTCTATTATTCCCCATGCAAGCCTCTCCAGTCTTCAATACAAGTATCCCAATCCCTGTAACAGTTTTTGTCTGCGCGCACACAGAATAGCTACATCTTCCGGATTCCTACTGCAGGGGAATTTCTCTTCTGATCGTGGTGGGATCAGTATGAGCATTAATTAGGCAGCATCTCCACCTTTCCCTGTCTCCTCCCGGATCCCTTTCATTGGGGGAGTATAACTAACTCAACGAGGTACACCTGACCTGGTCGAATCCCCAGGTTCATCCGTTACGCTGTGGTTGTGGCACGCGTGTACGAACCAACTGTCTTAAACTCACAGCGTCAGGTGCGTCCGTTCAGCCAGTGTTTCTGAATGGAGTCAGACGCCATCCTTCTTTGCACACCGCCTTTGGTTTGGGCAGGCGGAAAGGCGGTCAGCAGAAATGTCCAGAAAAGCACACAAACAGAAAAACACTGTGCCCTCAAGAGATGAGTAAACCGTCGTTTCTTGAAAGGACGCCGTCACAAATTACGCTTTCTTAGGACTGGCCCTCACGACAGTATGTCAAAGGGTCCCATTTTTTTTTCTTCAAAGGAACCATGTGGCGTTTGTGAGGTCATGAGGATACCCAGGACCACAGGGATGAGGAACCTGCAAACGGTTTTTTGGCCTACATCTCCCATCACCCCTAACCACTGGTCATGCTACCTGGGGCTGATGGGAGTCTGAGCCCCACAACACGTGAAGGGGCCACGGGATCCCCACACTTGCTCTGCGCAGACCACTCCCCCCTCAACACGATTCTCTTACTCCTTTGTAGACACACTCTCAAGAAAAGTGAGGGATTTCCCCCAGTTGTTGTTTTTTTAAAGCATGTTTATCCTAATCTGGATTAGCACTCGCAAAAACAAACTAAAATCAGGAAGGGCTAATTATTTCACGCCCCTTAATCCGGATCAAACGCTTCTTGATTGCACCGAGGGCTTTACAGCCCGGGTCTCCAGCGCTAAACGCAGAAGAGGGCGCCGGGCGCGTTTCTTTCGGGTTCATTATATCCCAGTGCGCGGAAACTGACGTTAATTCGGACCCTCGAACTTCAGGACAGTTTCATTCCTGGTATAAAACCCTCTGCCTGGGGCGCCTTGACTGGAGGGTCTCGCAGGTGGCGATCTCGACCTGGACAGCCGTCGCTCCTCTTTCCCCTCTCCTCCTTCCACTGTTGCTGTCGCGGTCACGTCCTTCCAAGGAGTTGGGGCCATTGGGGTGTGTGTGTGTGTGTGTGTGTGTGTGTGTGTGTGTGTGTGTGTGTGTGTGACCTGGGGGAAAGGAGGCGAGGCGGGAGGGAGGGAGGGGGTGTGGATGGGTGGGGGAAACAGCGCTTTGGCGTGCCGTGAAATGTAACAGTCTGAATGAACATCCGCTTTATTAAAAGCTGCTGCTTGACATTTACACTGTGCCAACAGCCTCTTTCTGGTAATCCGGCTGAAAATAGACGGTACCGCCGAGTAATTGCTGCATTTCCAAGGGAAGATACAGAAATGTTTCTAGGAGCTGAAACAAACGATGAAGAAGAGAGCAGCGGGCGGGCAATGGGTAGTGGAGCGGGCGGGGGGTGGGCAGGAGCTGGAAGTGGGCGCTCGGGAGAAAGGGGCTGGAAGGGTGGGGGACGCGGATTTGAAACAAGGCAGATCCAGAATCTAGCGATTCTGCCCTTGCTTTTATTTATTTATTTATTTATTTACTTACTTACTTACTTACTTACTTACTTACTTTTACATACTTATTACTTATTGACTTACTGATCGATTGACTGATTTAAAAAATATGTATTCTGTCTCTCTTCTCTCCCCCCCTCCCTCCCCCCCCCCCAAAAGTTACGGCAGGATCCAGCCAGGCGAAGTTACAGCGGAATCCTGCGCAAACTTTATCTGGGCGGGTGAGGAACCCAGTAGGACTAGAGTAGGTACAGAGTGCAGCCTTCGGTCTTTTTAAAGGGAGGGCTTAACTCTTGGTCTCGCCCAATAAAAGGGGAGGGAATCCCAAGGCCCTTCACTCCCGATTCCCTAAAACCTTTAAACTCCCTCTCTCTCCTATGTGAAAGAATTTAAATGCACCACCGATGGCAACTTTGCATTACCTTATCCTCTTCCCTATGCCTCTTCCCCCCCCCCTCCAGAAAGTTAACTCGGGTTTAATTGAGCAGAGAAAGGTAGGAGGAAAAGTTAGTGGCTCCTGTTTTCTTTTCTTTTTTTTAAGCATCAAAAAAAATATCATGGGCGTAGCCGGGGGGGGTGCAGCTGCCCCCCTAAATCAAGTAAATAAATAAAAATATTTAACTAACTGAAAAAATTGCGTCGCAGATAACTCGGTTCTGCCCCCCCCCCCAATATAAAACCTGCCCCCCCAACAAAAATAAATCCTGGCTATGCCCATGAAAAATATCCTCCTTTTTTGCTTGCCTGTTGTTTAAATCGGGTAGTTATTATCAGTTTAATAATAATAATAATAATAATAATAATAATAATAATAATAGCAATAACAACAACAGCAGCAATCACAATCATAATCTCAATCTATCTCCCTTCTCTGTTGCTCAACGTAAGTCCGGAATACATGATCAGAAATGCTCAGGGAGCAGAAAGCACATTGATTCCAGCTTGTTCCGTCCGCAGACAGGCCCTGACAAGGTTGTTAGAACAGTTGGAGAGGTCTATACAATCACTTAATTACCAAAACTGTCAGTCAGGCGGGCCGCTGCTGGCCGCCTCCATGGCTGCGAGGAACATTCCACTACTGCCTTCTCCTCCTTGATTGATCTGTGCTGATGGCATTGCAAAATAATTAGAGTGAATTTTCTGATGTGTGATTTTATCCCAAGTTCATGCTTCAGAAAGGTAATCGGGAGGATGAGAGGGGTCAGTGCCATTTCAGATTACCTGGAGACCAAGCGAAAGGGTAAAAAAGAAGAAGGGGGGGAGAGAAGGAGAAAGTATATACATTTTATATATAAGGAAGGATAAGTGTAGAAAGGAGGGAGAGGAAGGGTGGAGGAGGAGGAGGAGGAGGAGGAGGGAGGGAGGGAGCAAATGGGCCGAGGAAGACGGGAGATGCGATTAAGGATCGCTGAAGGGTACTGCGAGCCCTTCGTCAAACTCCGCAAGTGATCTCCTTCCGAGCCAACAAATGGCAGATTGATTTTGTCCAACGCGGCTTTAGCCACATTTCAAATGATCCAGCGGTTATTACAGCGATTGGCTTCGGAGCTGACAGGCGAAAGGAGAAGGAGATCCGGTTTTACAGCGGAAAGGAAGCCGCGTTCTTAAGCGCTGTCAGCTACAGTTAAGTAAATATCATTAGCAGGAGGAGGAAAAGACCGGCGGTCGAGACGCGCAAGAGGCGCGCACACTCTCGGTCCAAGGAAGACCCCCTCCGTCTCTCTCTCTCTCTCTCTCTCCTTGGGCTCCCAATCCTGCCTCTCTCCAGACTCTCCTGTCTCCTGTTCTTTGAGGCGGGGGATGGAACGTTCGAATACTTTCACTTGTATTGGAAGGACTTTCTCTTCCTTCCTCTCTCCCTTCCTTCCTTCCTTCCATGTTGATTGAAGCGTGGAGCTGTCCGGGGAAGTGCGGGGTTTTGATTTCCCACCTGCTGCTTTCCAGGGACTCTCTCAGCGTTCGCCCTAAGCGCGTTCCTAACTCAGGAATCAGAAGTCGTCCGTCCCCCGTCCCCCCATGAGGTCAGACTCACCAGGGCAGCCTCGCTTTGAAGCGAGATAACCCTTTCTCACCCACCCCCACCCGGTAATCAGTGAGACTGAAAGAAGCCTTCCCCATCCCAAGAACTTCGCTGAGAGGCAGTCAGTGGGTGTTTAAATAATCAATAATCATAATAACAATAAATCCTGCGGCAGTCAGTTCCAAAGATCGCTTTAGGACTGCGGTGTAAACTTCACGATCCAGATCCCTGGAGACGTCCTGAAGGGCTCTTTTGGGGCTGAAGTCCCCAAATTAGCTGAAAGCCAAGTCTTTTGACCCCACTTCCCCCCTTGCCTGTCAGTATGGCTCTCAGCTCATTCCCTCACCTTCCCTGATCACGGATGTATTTAGCCAGGAAGAGCCCTCTCTGGTTCCAAAGGTCATCTTTCCACGCGCTCCCCCCTGATGGTTGAAATCTGATTAAATCAGCCCAGATCCCTGCTTCACTTCCCAACTGTACTGCACAAGCAAGCAGTGAAAGCGTGATAGACGCTTAGGTGTCACCACCACGAGGCTTCTCAGCGTATGTTTTCGGGCAGTGGGGACTCTAGCCTGAGGTTAGTGACCGTGATTCGAAGCAAAGTCCTTATTAGGGAGCAGAGGAAATACGACAGGGCCTATGCGACCTTTTGGGAAGGAATAGCCTTTTTCTCTTCTCCGGTGCCAGGAGGTCAGGAGGAAGAGGAGCAAGGTCGGTTTCACAACTCTTGGGTCCCCACCTCCTGTTGTTGACAAAGACGCACAAAAACTCATTGGGGTTGCGCAGGGCCAATTCCCATTATCTCCCTCCGAGATTTCCAGCCTGAAATCGTGGGCAGCCTCTCCCAGTCGGTGAAGCCAATACTGAGCTAGATGCATCCATGGTCGGGATAAGGAAGCTCCCTCTGTTCCTGTGCTTAAGTCTACTGCCGCTTGGTAGTCTTGAGTTGGCGCTCCCGCGCTTCGAAACAAGTACGGTATACCCGCGCTGCGTGGGGCTTGCTCCCCTGTTACGAATGTTAGTAGTATTTCTAGCGCCTTCAAAGCACTCTGCAGTACTCATTGCAGCAACCCTGTATGAGAGATACAGCAGTTTGTTGCCTGCTTAAATAATCCCGGTCTTGAACTTGTTTATTTGGGAGCAAGCGCAACCGAGTTCCCTAGAATCCAATCCCCAATAAAGGGTCGCCTTAAACGGAGATTCTCCTGATTCCATTTTTCCTGGCTTTAATGGTGCTGGGAGGGGAGGTGTAGAAGGCAAAGGAGACGCGCGGCCACGGGTGTGCTTGTGCTGAGGATCAGATTTAAGGCGAAGCGGCCACCGCACATGGCAATCTGGGCTTCAGGGGGATCAGCAAGGTCGGTGGCTTTTCATTCGAAAAGAAATCGCCTTCGTTTCAGTGTAACGTCAAGGTTAGGCCGGGGTCAACCGGTTTCTGCTTCGGTTTCCCGTCTGGTGTGCTAGGGTTGTCGGTCGAGTTGCATACTGTTTGCAGACGCGTAAGGTGGTTGTCTAGGTTTAGGATTCGGGATCCGAGCGCCTAGGAATTGGGAGCCAAGAAAAACGCGACCAATCCACCCTGCGTTATTTCTCTTCCTGTCGCCCTTCAATCTAGCAAAGCCAAGGCCGTCTCGTAGGCTGGATAGCACAACCGAACCGCCTCTTCATTTCTCTCTGACGCAGCGAGGAACCCAGTTTTTGCGCGGATCTCGAGAAAGGGGTTTTCGGTTGGGGAAAGACCATTCAAATTGTTCTGCTGTGGGGCACACGCTGGGAATTAGGCGCTTGTGGTGTTGCGATCTCAGACCCCACATACCATCTGTTTTTATAGGACGGTGGGGGAAGAGGTTGGAGTCGAGGGAAAGAGGAGGGGGTCCCAATAACTTCAGACTATGGTCCAGGAGTTTGGGGTGCGGTAGTGGAGGTCCCTCAGAACAGGGATGGAATCCTAGAATCGTAGAGTTGGAAGTGACACCTAAGTCAGTGCCATCTAGTCCAAACCCCTGCAATGCAGGAATCTCAGCTAAAGCATCCGTGACAGATTACCACCCAAAGAAGGAAGGTCCACCACCTTCCGAGGGAGTCTGTTCCACTATCGAACAGGTCTTACCGTCACAAAGTTCTTCTGATGTTTAGTTGGAACCTCCTTTCATGTAATTTGAAGCCAATGGCTCCAGTCCTAGCCTCCGAAGAAAACAAACTTGTTCCTTCTTCCATGTGACAGCCCTTTATATACTTGAAGATGGCTATCATATCTCATCTCCGTCGCCTCTTTTCCAGGCTAAACATACCCAGCTCCTTCAACCGTTCCTCATAAGGTTTGGTTTCCAGACCCTTGATCATCTGGTTTCCCCCCTCAGCGCATGTTCCACCTTGTCAATATCCTTCCTCAATTGTGGTGTCCAGAACTGGTCTGACCAAGACACTGGTCTGACCAAGAC